>JAMBUR020000009.1:0-1340000 GCA_023721895.2 Talaromyces albobiverticillius
AGAATCTTACGTCAATAGTTAAAACTTTAATAGAAAAATTTAGAACTATATTATATCTTAAATAAGATCCTTAAAATTAATTTTAGTATTTATCTCTAGATTTATATTAAAATAAATAGTATTAAGATATATAATTATATTATTTAAACCTAGATAAAGATTTACCAAATTCTTATATATATATAAGAAAATAATTATTTACTTTATCTTATATCATTTTATTAATATAAACTATCTATACTTTAAGTAATTTATAATAGTTAGTATTAGTCTTTAATTTATTAGTAATATTAATCTTCTAAAATTTATACTTACGATTTTTTCTATTAATTAGAAGAAATTTATTAGATAATTTAATAGAATACTATTTCTTAAATAAAGAGCCTAATATAAAGCTTTAGTCTTATTAATTTACTACTATATAAGCTAAAATGTTCTAGAATTTATTATATTTATTAATAAGATTTTAAATTATTTTATTTTTAATATTTATTTACTCTTAAAAATTATATATCTATTACTTAAATTTATAATACTACTCTTTTGTCACGGACCTGGATCCGCTATAGTTGTTGTCACTGGCTGTGTAGAGCTGTGATATGTGTAAGCAGGTTATAATAATCAGAGAAGAAAAGGTATGAAGAAGGAGAGTAAAGTAAGAAAGTAGGTTGATCAAAGTCTGATTGCTTATCCATATAAATCTCTATTACAGGGGGATCACGGCCTTATTTATAGACTTTTATTGGGCTCTATTAAATTCCAGTTCGGTTCTTTATCGGTTTTTTTACGTAAATTTTCGCAAATTTTACCATTTTTGCCACTTTATAATGTCATAGTTCCATATTTTAGTTAAATTTCGGCTTATTATTATGTAATTTTTATTATATTTGCTAAATTTCGGCTTTTTTGCGGCTTAACTCCGGGTAAAATCCGGATAATCATCGGATAAACCTCGGCCAGTTGGTGTGTTAGCCAGTTGGTGCTTTTCTCTGGCCAATTGGTATTTTATGCTTATATCCCCCCTTAATCTTTATATATTTTCAATATATAGAGATTAGGCTTATATTATATTATATTATATTATTAATAGATTTAATATTCCTAAGATCTTTTAATCTTTCAAACGTAGTTGTATCAACGTTTTTGTTAATAAATCAGCCAATTGTTGTTTTATTGGTGTATAAATAATATTTATCTTATTTCCTTGGACACATTCTCTTATAAAATGATATGAAATATCTATATGCTTTGATCTTTTATAAAATTCAGGATTTTCTCCTAATTTTATTGCAGAGTCACTATCAACTAATATTTTTAGAATATTAGGAGTGTAACCTAGTTTTAAATTTATATTTATATAATTAAAAATATTAGATAAATATATTGCTTCTTTACAGGCTTCTTTTAGTGCCATATATTCTACTTCACATGTGCTTAAAGCCACAGATTTTTGTAACTGGGAGTTCCAACTTATTGGATTATTAATAGCTAAATCACTGAATAAACTAAATATGTAATCAGTTGTTAATTTTCTATTATTTATATCTCCTGCCTAGTCACTATCACAATATCCTTTTAGATATAAATTATTTCCAGAACAATTATATATTATTCTAGTATTTATAGTATATAATAAATATTGCCATATATAATTTACTGCATTTATATGTTTGTAATTTGGATTACTTATAAATTTAGCTCCTAGATTTATATTAAATGTAATATCAGGTCTTATTTTTAAAGCTAGATATATTAGAGATCCAATTTCTGATTGATATAATATAGTTATTTTATTATCTGCTTTTCTATTATTTTTATACAATTTTATTCCTAGTTGACTAGGTGTCTTTTTGGGTTTAAATCTATTAAATATATCAAATTTATTCAGTAATTTTAATATATAATCTTTTTGATTAATAGTTATAGATTTTTTGTCATAATTAATATTTATATTATTACCAAGAAAAGTAGATATATCACCTATATCCTAGATTTTTATATGTTTATTAAGTTCTTTTATTATTTTTTCAATATAAGATAAGTCTTTATGTATAAATATTATATCATTAATATGAACTATTAAAATAGCGCTTGTTTCTCTATTTATATATATTCCTTCATCATGAGGTAAAATAGTAAAGCTATATTCTTTTATTATATTTCTAAAAAACATGTTCCAGAGTCTTAGCGCTTGTTTAAAACTATATAATGCCTTTTTTAATAAACAACATTTATTTTTATATTTAGGATCATTATATAATCCTTCTGGTAAAATAGTATATATTGTTATATCTATATCTGCATGAACAAAAGCATTTTTAATATCATATTATTTTATAAACCAGCCTAAGTTGACGGCTATTATTAGTAATAAATGCCAAGTTTCTATTCTTATAGTAGTAGAAAAGGTTTCTAAATAATCAATACCTAATTTTTGGTGAAAACCCTGTATAATCTATCTGGCTTTATATCTTATAGTTTTATTTTTATTAGTAATATGATTTTTATTATAGGTGTTAGGATTAATATCTTTTCTTTTAAAAACCCACCTCCCTTTTATAGGAATAATATTATTTGGAATATCTATTATTTTAAAGGTATTTTATAATAATAATTCTTTATTTTCTTCTAAATAGGCTTTATACTATTTATCTTTTTTATCTGACATCATTGCTTGTTTAAAATTATTAGGTTCTTTTATACTATTTATATTTAAAATTTGTTCAATATATTCATTATATTGAATAGTTTTTATGTAATTATTTATAGTAGTATTTTCAATATTATAAATAAATTCTTTATTTATTTTATTAATGTTATATATTTTATTTATAGTATCTTTAAATTTTGGAACTCTTATTTCAAAATTATTTTTTGGAATTTGGGCTATTTTGTTATTTAAATTCTTTTTATTAATAGTATTTTCTTCTTTATTAAGGTTAATGTTAGTCTTAATTCTTTTATTATTATTATTAATTATAATATCATTATTATTTCTTTTATTATTAATTATAATATTATTATTATTTCTTTTATTATTAATTTTATTAAGAATAATATTTTTATTATTGATATAATTGTGTAGAAATTTTCCTTCTATTATTTTAACATATTTAGACTATAGAGTCTTTTTATTTTCAATATTATAGATCTTGTAATGATTATAATCACTAAATCTAACTAATATAGCTTTTCTTTTTCTGGGGTCTAATTTCTTTAATTCTTTATTAGTATGATAATAAACAATAGAATCCTAGGTTTTAATATAATTATAACCTTTAATATTTAAAGTTTTCTTATAATATATTTTATATGGAGTTTTATAATTTAAAGCTTCATGAGGTGTTCTATTATATGTATAAGTAGCTGTTAATAAAGTCTCTCTCTATAGATTTTTATTATTTTTAGATTTAAATAGAAAGCTTCTTACTTTATTTAGTAAAATAAAATTTATTTTTTCTATTAATCCATTTAGTTCTTTTGTATAAAATGGAGTTTTATAATGAATAATCTTAGATTTATTAAATAATATTTTGAAATTTTTATTTATATATTCTTCTCTATTATTAAAAAAGAATTCTTTTATATTTGTGTTATTTTAATTTTTTATAAGATTTTTAAGATTTTTAAAAGCATTAAAAGCTTCATCTTTTCCTTTTAATAATATTGTAAATAAATATCTAGATTTTTTATCTAGAAAAGTAATATAGTAAGACTTTTTATTTTATATTAAAGGGCTTATTGGATCTCTAATATTGCTATAAATTCTTTATCTAATATTATAATTATTATTATTATTAGAGATCTTATTTCTAGTTTTATGATATTTTACTTCATAATAAATCTCATAATTGTATATTGTATTTGTTATTTCTTTAATAATAAAGCTTATATTCTTATTTTTATTTAAAATTTTATATAAAGGTTTAGAATTTATGTGTCCTAATCTTTTATGCTATAATATAATAATAATATTATTATTAGACTTTTTTATAGTCATAATATTTTTAATATTCTTTTTATAAAGAATATTAAAATTAGATTTATATAGCTTTTCTTTTTTAAATCCTATAAATATAAGGATTCTCTTATTTTTGTTATATATTAAACATTTATTTTTTATAAATAAAGAAATAGCATTTTTAATACTATTAGTACTAAGAATATTTATTCCTAATTTAGGAATGTAAAGCACATTTTATAAAATAAAAATATAATTTTTATTTATTTTTAAAACAATAATTCCTTCATATTTAACATGAATATTTTTGGCCTTTCCTTATTAAATAGTTTTGTTAGATAATTTATAATTTTAAAAATATAACAAATTATAAATAGCAGAAATAGTAGCAGCAGTATCAATAATAAATTCATAATTTTTTTAAAAATAATTAGTATTATTATTTTTTTTTATTTTTAAATCTGTATTTTTAAAATTATCAGTATAAGTATATATTTTTTATAAAAGAAAAGGGTTATTATTTACCTTAGTAAAATTAATATTTTTAAAAGTAATATCTTTTTCTTCAAAATTTGTTATATTTTGTAAATTTTTTTATAAAATATTAATCTCTTTATTTTTATATATAGTAGAATCAGATTTTAGAGAATTTATTTTATAAATTGTGTTTAAAAGCTCCTATTTTTGCCTTTCATCATAATTTTATTTATTTTTATTAAAATTTAATTTTTTAACTTTATTTTTGTTATTTTTCTAGTTTACAGATTATTTTTCTTTATATAAAAACCAGCAATTTGCAACGTCATGGCCAGGTTTTTTATAATTTATGTAGAATAATCCTACTTATTTTTTGTAATGATTTTTGCTCTTAATTTTAATAGAATATATTTCATCCACAGTTTTTCCTTTGGCTTCATTAATAAGATTTATATATAAAGAATTAAAATTATAAGCATTAGAGTCTTTTCTAAAGACTTAAATAATATTTTATATAAAATATTTATATTCTTTACCTAAATAGAATAAAACCCATGCAATTTTGATCTAATTGTCAACACTAATATTTCTAGATGATAAATTATCTAATAGTATTTTTATTTAATACAAATATTCTTCTATAGTTTGAAAATTTTCTAATTTATAATCAAAAAATTCTTTTAGAGTTAAAAACTCTGTAATAAATCCTTTAAGATTATATAATTCTTCAAGGGTCTGCTATGCTTTGTAAGCTGTTTTGCAATTTTTAATATAAAGTAAAGGTCCTTTTACATAGAGTAAATAAATATTTGCAAGTATTTTAAGGTTTTTAGTATTAATTATAAGCTTTTCCTCATTAATTGGTTTAATAAGATCATCTTTTATCAAAAGTGCCTTTATTCTGAGTGCCCAATCAATATAGTTTTCTAATCCAGTCAATAGATTGATTTAAATTTTGCCAGTAAAAGACATTTTTCAAAAAAAGTAATAGAAGGATTTAGAAAATGTATATAAAATATATAGAAAGAAAAAAGATAGAAATTCTTAATAAAGAATAAGAAATTCCAGGCTTATAACCTATAAGCAGGTTATAATAATCAAAAAAGAAAAGATATAAAGAAAAAGAGTAAAGTAAGAAAGTAGGTTGATCAAAGTCTGATTACTTATCCATATAAATCTCTATTATAAGGGGATCACAGCCTTATTTATAGACTTTTATTAGGCTCTATTAGATTCCAGTTCAGTTCTTTATCGGTTTTTTTAAGTAAGTTTTCACAAATTTTACCATTTTTGCCACTTTATAATGTTATAGTTCCATATTTTGGTTAAATTTCAGCTTATTATTATATAATTTTTATTATATTTGCCAAATTTCGGCTTTTTTGCGGCTTAACTCCGGGTAAAATCCGGATAATCATCGGATAAACCTCGGCCAGTTGGTGCGTTAGCCAGTTGGTGCTTTTCTCTGGCCAGTTGGTATTTTATGCTTATAATATGATGGGTTAGACTATATAGAGGTCCAATAAGGGTTGTCTTATAGTTAAATATTAAATAGGTAAATAATGACAGTAAATTAATAATATAACTATAATAGAAGAAGTTCTTTAAAATATTATAATACTTTAAATATAGTTTACTTTGCTAACCTTTTTAGTATATAATTAAAATAACTTAGATTAAAGAACTATGCTAAGTAGAAATTAAGTATAGGAATAAGTATATTTATATAGATAATCTTTTAATATATATCTTAGTATATAATTTATTATTATATACACTTTAGTATATATTTTAGTATATATTTTAATATATACCTCAGTATATACTATCTATATTCTATTAACTATATATTAGTCATATATTTCCTTATATTAGCTATAAGCCTATCTGCTTAGTGACCACTTTATATATTAATATATATAAATAACTAATTATAGTATTAATTATTTTAACTAAGTACTTTTCCTTTATAGTACTAGTTTCTACCTAGTATTATATAAGTTAGTTTTATAATATTACTTTTCTTTTTCAGAACCTTTATCTCTAAAGATACAAATAAAAAAATTTATTTTTATTCTTAGTATGATCCTACTTTTTATAAGTGAATATCTAAAATGTATTAATATGCTTAAGCTAAATCTTTAAATCTACCAGTATTATTATTAAACTAACTATATTCTTTAGAATAGTTTTTTAATTAATAATCTATATTCTTACTATATTTGCTGGGATTTTTCTTATATTATAGATTTAAAGAGTTATAACTATATTTTATATATTTAAAATAATAAAAAATATAAATACTATTTTCATAGTAAAAAAAACTAAAATAAATGTTAATAAGCTAAATTAAAAATAAAGATAGATATAAAATCTATTAAAAATAATTTTAAAGCTTCCTTAAAGTTTTAGTAAAAGTTATTTTAATAATAATAACATTCAATATAAATATAATAGAAGATTATTGCAAAATTAATTTATTTCTATAAATAATAAAAACTTCTTAAAGAATATAATAATAAAATATTAAATTATAATATAAATATTATAAATATTCTTAATAAGAAGAATCTTAAGAATTTTATTCTAACTCCTTTAAATAAGCATTAATTAAATACTATATTTAATAATTTTCTAATATTAGGATTTTTTAATCCTCTTTTATTAAATAATTTCTTATTCTTAGTCTTTCTTTTTTTAAGTAAAGCTATTCCTTATAAAAATCTTTAATCACCTATTATATGTTTATAAGATTCTTTTTAACTTCCTAGATATTTTCTATTTTATTATACTCTATCTATTTTACTAAATAATATTTTTATTCTTCTACTATTTTTATTATTAATATTCTTTTAACTTTATAGGTTTCTTATTTAATAATAATATTAATTTATATCTTAGCATTTTATAATACTATAATGTTAGAATACTTATTATAGTAATATTTTAGCTAATAAGGATATATTTATTTTTTTAATTATTAGTATAAAATATATATATTTTATTATTCTATTAATTATTATTATAATTAAGTTATATTCTTCTAAGATTAATAATTTAATTATTAAGTCTATTATTATCTATTACTATAACTATTTTAGTATCTTAAATAATTATATTTATCTATATAATTAATATCTTATAATCTTATTTTTTTAATATATATTATATTTTTTAATATATTTCTTAATATTCTTAATTATTTTTAGCTAGTAATAATTTCTTAATATTTTTTTTATAATATTAATAACTCTTAAGTGTCCTACTATTGTATTATTATAATATATTTTAATAATTTATTTTTTAATTATTTTTAGGATATAGATTAACCTATATTAAAATATAAATTTTATTTTATTATTAATTATTTTATTATATTTAATACTATTATTAATATTATTTAATATTATTTAGATTATTCTATTTATTATTATTTTTTTAATAATAAAGTCTTATAGTTTTATATCTATATCTAGTTCTATTATTACTATAAGAGTAATAATTTAAAGATTATACTTTAAATTTCTTTTTTTATTTTTCTTAAATAAGACTAGTTTTAGTTTTTTAATTTCTTCCTTATAATCTAATTATCTACTTAGAGTATCTATTTTTTTATTATCTTTTTCTTTATAATATTTAATTATAAACTAATACTATAATAGTATTTCTAATTATCTTATTTATTTTTAAGTTAATATCTTAATTAATAAAAAGTAAATAAGGTTTTTATAGTCTATAATAATTTTAATTATAAATTTTATTTCTTCTAGATAGATTTTCTAATATTAAAGTACTTATACTATAACTAATAATTTTTTATTATAAATATTATAATTAAATTCTATATTAATTAATTTCTTTAAATAATAAGTAATTATTTATTTTTTTTTATCTAGTCTTTTTTATATTAATATTACTTCTATAATATAATCTAATATATCTATTTCTAATACTATTAGTAGTTTAATATTAAATTATACTAATATTAATACTATAATAAATTTTTTTTTTATTTTTTTAAATATTTCTTACTATTCTTTATTTTATTTATATAAAACTTTTTTTTTAATAGTTTAAATAGTAATACTATTTCTTTAGTATAGTCCTATATATATTATTAATAATAGTTTATTATTTTATTAAAATAAATAATTATAATTTCTTAATATTTTTTAATATAGACTAGTCTTTAATTATTTAAATTTTTTCTTTATTAATTTATATTTTTTTTTAAATAATTCTATATCCTAAGAAATCTATGTTTAAGATATAAAACTTATATTTTTTAAATTTAATTTATAATTTTATTATATATAATACTTTTAGTACTAGTTTAATATATTTAATATAATCTTCTAAGCTATTTAAGAATATTATAATATTATTAAAATAAATTATTATAAAGTTATAAAAGTAGTCCTTGATAACTAAGTTAATATATTATTAAAATATAATAGATATATTTATTAATTTAAAAGATATAATTAAATATTTATAGTATCTAAATTTAATTTTAAATATTATTTTCTATTCTTTCTCTTTCTTAATTTATAAGTAATTATGTATATCTATAATATTAAATTTAGTAAACTATTTTTTTCTTTTAATTCTATCTTAAATCTTAGTAATTAATAGTAAGATATAAGTATTTTTAATTATAATATTATTAAATTATTAATAATTAATATATAATTATAGTTCTATTATTCTTTTTTTTAGTATAAATAATACTAAGTATTTTACTAGTAATTATAATAGTTATATATATACTTTTTCTAGCATGTTATTAATATATTTTTTTAAAACCCTATTTTCTAATTATAATATCTAGTAAATTTTTTATAGCTTTAATTTTTTATTTTTAATAAATAGAATAATATAATTTTATTTATTATATTTTAGTAGTATTTTATATATTTTATTAAATAGATTTTTATACTTTTTATAATTTTTTAATAATATTTTTTCTTTATTTAGTCCTTTAAATTAATATTCTTTAATTATTTCTTTTACTAGTTTTTTATTATTTTTTTTTATTTATTTTATAATTTTATTTAATAGATCTTCTAGTGTAGTATTATATTTTAATATTTTCTTTAGTAATTTATTTTTAAATTTTATCTTTTTTATAGCTTTTAATTTTTTTATAAATTTTTTAAGTTTTTTTATAATTTTAGTAATACTATTATTCTTTTTATTAGTTAGTTATTTATTCTATTAAGATAATATTATTATTACTTTTTATATAGTAACTATTAGTTTTATTAATCTCTATCTAGTAGTTTTTATAGTCTAAATCTTTATACAATTATATCTTATTAATTATAATTAATCTTGTTTTTAATAGATCTCTAGATTATATATCCTTAATTAAGATACTTTTAAAATAATATTATTATATTCTAGTCTAGTAATATTAAAATTAATCTGCTTTTTATATTACTTTATTATTATAATAAACTAACTACTTTTTTTAATAATACTATTTTCTATTAATTTTTTACTATTAAATTCTATTAATAGTATTAATTCTAGTTTTTTAGTCCTAAATAGTTCTAGCTATTTTTTAATTCTTAAATCTATATAGTTTCTTATAGTTCTAAAATCTACTATTATTATTAATTTTTTTTCTAGTAGGTTAATCTTAATCTTAAAGTATCTTTCTTATACTATTACTTTAAATTTTTAATCTTTTTTATAATTTTCTAAAAAATTATTTAGATTATTAGCTTCTTTTACTAATTTTTTATTTAATAAATCTATCTACTTTCTTAATAGTTTATAGATCTTATTATATTATTTTAATACTTATTATTTGACAAGCAGCCAATCTCGATGACTCTCTGCAACATGTCAGAGAGGAAATAATATTGTGTGGCTTGTGTCTAAAAGAAAGCTATCTAACTCTAACTAAAAGCTCTAGGCTTAAGTTTAATCTAGTTCTAGCTAGCTATACTACTATTTAGAGAGTTAATATAGTTATATAAGATCTTTTATTATTCTTTTTATAAGTAGAATAGTAATATAATGCTAAAAATATTACTAGAATAGAAAATAAAGATAAAAATATAGTGTTATAGTATATATAATAGTAAAAAAAGATAACTATTTACTTTATAGCTTTTATTTTAACTTTAATAAGTCTTAATAGGTTCTAAAATCTAGTAAATAAATAAGTATTAAATATCTTTATAAAATTATTTATAGAATTATTTTTTATATTAATTTGCTCTAGGATAATCTTATTAGATTTAATAAAATGCTTAATAAGATAATAATAAATATTAATTTAATATATAGCTGGAGAAGGATTATTATAAAATATAATAGAAATATTATTATTAAAGTTAATAAATATACTAATAGGTTTTAATTTCTTTATTATATTTAGTTTAATAAGTATATTTTTAATTTAGAAAGCCTGCTTTATAATATTACTTAGGTAAATATACTTTATATATATTAATAAAGATGCTATAATTAATTACTTTAAGAAATTTTATATAATTAAATTTTTAGTGTAAAAGATAACTTAGTTTTATATTAATTTTATATTAAAATAGTTAGTATAAAAGAAGTTATTATAGATCTTTAATTTTTTTAATTTATTTTTATTAAAAATAATTCTATAGTTATATATATTTTTAAGATATTTTATTATTTTTTTAGTAGTAAAAATATTCTTATTAGATATATTTAAAAATTTATGCTGTAGTTATTATACTATAAAATTAATATTAGAGTAAGTCTTTATAATAAACTAATTAAAGTATCCTAACTCTTTATAGAAGAGTACTTTATTAATATTATTTATAGATTCTAATTCAAGATTAAATTTGAAGTTAGTAGTAATAAAAATCTACCTAGTATTATAATCCTTTATATTGAATTAATTTAAAATAGTATTATATAATTAGTTTAAAATAATATAATTATATATCTTTTTATATTATAATTAATATTTATTTTAAAAAAATATTTTAGATTTTCTAAGTACTTTACTTTCTAGGCTTTATATAAAATATTAATAAGTTTATTAATTTACTTTATACTAATCATAATAGTGAGTATATTATTAATATAAATTACTAATATTAGATTATTAGACTTATAATAGTAGATATATAGATTCTTATATAGAGGAATAAGATTTAATAATTTTAACTTCTTATTAATTATATTATATTAAAATATAGCTAAATCTTATATATTATATAAAACTTTCTAAAGTTTATAAACTTTTCTAACTATCTACTCTATATTAATTAATTATATAATATATATATCTTCTTTCTATATAAATATATATAAGTAAGCTGTGATAATATTAGTTTAAGAAATAAAATAATACTTTTATATATAATAAATAAGAAATTTTTTTTTTTAATATTATTAATAATAAATAAGTAATAATTCTTATTATCTTTTCTTTAAAAGTTATTGTAAATTATTTATTATATTTTAAATTTCATAATATAGTCTTTAGTATTAGTCTTAATATTATATGCTTATTTACTAGAGAGTATTTAAATATCTTTTTTAAGCTAGGAGATAAGATCCTAAGTCTTATTTTAATAAAGCTTTATAATCTAGTTCTTTATTTTTAATTATTAATAAAATTTATATAGAGATTTTATAGCCTCTTTAAAATTATTAGAAATTATAATATTCTATTTTTTTACTCTTAAATTATTTATAGGAAAGGTAGATTCTTATAGATAGTTATCTTTATTAAGATTTATAATAAGTATAGCTAAAGGATTAGGATTAAAATTATAATCTAATTTCTCTATTTTAATATTAGTTTTTTTTTTTTTATAAAATTATTTTTTTTTCTTGAAGTATATCTTTTTTATTTTAAAATATAATTTTACTTTTTATTATTTTATTAACTTATTAAAACTAAATTTCTTATTATAATACTTTAATATAAATATACCTTTATTCTTATATCCTAAAAAATAAATAATAATAATATTAAGAAATATAATAATATTATTTTTAATTAATTTATAAAAAATAGGCTTTTTATATAATATAAATTCATTCTCTAACTATATTTACTAAGTATAAATAATTAAATAGTCTAGCTATAAATTAGAAAGTTTACTATTACTTTTTTTATTAATAAAATTATAGAAATTATCTTTATATAATATATTATTATCTAACCTAATCTTTTTACTATTTCTATATATAAAGAGAGTCTTTAAAAATTTAATAATATAATCCTAAGTATAAGTATTCTTAACTAAATTAAAGTCTCTATTATTAATAATATTTTAAATTATAATAATATCCTTTTTATAGCTATTAATAATAATATAGTAGACTTGAGATATTATTATTTCTGTCTTTTTTGTATATAGTATTTAGAGAGATATTAATTTAAAAGTTATTAGTAAAGATTTTTTAGGATTAATAATATTATCTAGTTCTATTTTCTTATTACTTTTTTAAAAGATAATATCTTAAGAGATATAAATAAAGCTATTATTAAAAAATTATAATTAATATATATAATTATAATCTTTAATATAAGTAACTAAATAATTAATCTTTATTTTTAAAATAATTTTCTTTATATGTATATAATCCTTCTTTAGAATATATATATAAGCTTTGTATTCCTAGATATAAAGATGTTATAGTGAGGAGATTAAATTAGAAAGATTAAGAGCCTTTCTTTATAATTAGAGCAGTAATTTTATCTACCCTTCTTAGACTAGTTAATAGATAATATAGATTACTATTTCTATAGTAAATAGCTATAAATGAAGTAGTAGACTAGTATTAATTAATATAATATAAATTATTATTATAATATAGTATTATAAATATTTAATAAAGTTATTAGGCTCTAGATAATATAAAATTAATTTTTTAATATTATTATTTTTATTATTAGATTATTTAGTTTAATAAGACTATTTTTTTCTTTTATCTTATATAATAATTATAAGATAGTAGTCTATCTTATTCTTAATATTTTATAAAATCTTAATATTAATATTAGATATTTTTTTTTTCTTATAGTAGAAAGTAATAAATAGTATTTTTATTAAGTTATTAAAAAAAAAGTGGTATATTTAATTCCCTTATAGCTAAATAGCTTGATATATTATATATTAGTATAAATAATTTATCTTATTTTTTTTATTTTAGAAAAAGAATTATAAGAAATTAGTCTCTTTATTTTAAAGAGATAATATAATTTATAGTATTTAATCTAGTTACTAATCTTTTTAAGATTAGTATTAGATTTAGTATTTCTATGCTTTTTATCTTTTATATAGCTAAGCTAATAATATTAAAGATATTAAGAGATTATTAAGAATTATAGTGCTTCTACTTAAATATTATAATTATATTTAATAGTATTAATAATAAATATATTAGAGATCTAAGTAATAAAGTCTATAATAATATTATTTTTTATATAATAAATAATATTATTCTTACTATAATATTAAAAGTTATTATATAATTTTATTTTTTTATATATTTAGAGATTATATCTAAAGTTTTTTATATAAAAAATTTAAATTAAGATATTAAATTATTCTCTATTACTGAGATCTATTTTTATAAATATAATATTAAAACTATTAGCTTTATTATTATTATTATTATTATATATAAAAGTATATATTTTTTCTTTATTAATAAATTTTTTATAGTTAAGAAAAAGGGTATTAATATTAATAAGGCTTTAGACTATATTAGAGTTAGTTATTTAGTAACCTATTATAAAATTGGGTGCTAATAAAAAGATAGGCTATAGACCTTTTATTTATGAGATTATGGGTTTAATAAAGGTCTTAGTTAAGTTTTCTTATTTATATATATAATTAGTTATTTTAAAGAGAGATATTTTAATCTTAGTATTCTTAAAAGAATTAAAAGTAAATTTAAAATTATTATTTTTATTAATAGTATTTGACTTAGTGAATTTATTAATATACTTAGTTACTATACTATTAAAGCTATAGAAATAGAAATTATTATTAAAAGTAATACTAGTAAAATCTAGCTCTAAAGTTTAAGATATTTTTAATATCTTCTTTTTAGATTCTTTTATTTTCTTAAAAGTCTTAAAATAATATTAGAGATTCTATATTAAAATCTATTTTAATAAAGGATTTTTAATATAATAGTGATACTTATTAGTATTATAATCTTTAAAATGATATATACTATATTTATTTTTATAATTAGAAAATATATAGAGATACTTAATAGTTTTTTTAATATCTTTATTTTTATAAGGAGTATATTTATATTTATAATTTAGCTTCCTCCTATAATTTAAAGTTATATTATTATTATTAATCTAATCTTTCTATTCTTTTTTAAGCTATTATTTATTAATAGCTCTTAATTTAAGGGTATTATTACTAATAATCTTAGTCTTTACTTTAATATAGAGTTATATAAAATATTAGATGATTTTATTTTTAAAGTTATATAGATTATTCTTATAGAGTATAATTTATAATAGAATATTACTTTTAAGATTAAGAATTAATATAATAATAGTCTAAATTAAGATTAATATAAGACTATATTTATCTGCTTTCTAATAATACTAATAGAGTGCTTAGATAAAAAATTATAATATAATAAACTAGCTATAGTTTATATTTTTAAGAATAATAAATTCTTATTATTTTAATTAATAATCTAACTCTCTCTTGTAGACTTTTTGAATAATTATAAAAATATTATTAATATAATTAGTCTTAGTAAAGATTAATTCTATCTTATTAATAAATTCCTTAGAGAGTATAATATAGAGTTATAAGTTTATATCTAGAGATATTTAGTTTTATTTAATATATATAATAATATTAGCTTTCTTATTAAGGTAAAGAATAGAAGAATTAATTATTATTAAAAGATTAGTTCTTTTTAACTCTTATCTAATAGATTTATATTATATATTAAAATCTATAATTTTTATTAGGTTATTGATATTATATAGCTAAATCTTTTCTATATTTACTAGTAAATTACTACTTTAGCTAATTACTACAGAGGGATTAGGAGGGGTAATTATTAATATAGTTAATACTATTAATATTATAGTAAGATAAGAGAGTATAATTTAGGCTTAATATAGCTATATATAAGTATAATATAATATTAAAATATATGCTTTATACTTAGATTTAAAGATATAAGATTATTTAGAATCTTTAGTATATAAAAAAATATTATTATTATTTCTTATAATAACTAAAAAGGGCTTATAACTTAATAAATAGCTAATCTTAATAATTTTTTATAATATATTAGAGAGAAAATAATATTATATAACTTGTGTTTAAAAGAAAGCTATCTAATTTTAACTAAAAGCCTTAGGTCTAAGCCTAATCTGGCTCTGGCCAGTTATGCTGCTGCCTTGTCACGGACCTGGATCCGCTATAGTTGTCACTGGCTGTGTAGAGCTGCGATACAATGGGTTAGACCACACAGAGGTCCAGTAAGGGTTGTCTCGTAGGTAAACGTTGAACAGGTGAGTAGTCATGGTGGGTTAGTAACACAACTATAGTAAAAGAAGTCCCTTAAAGTATTATAATACTTTAAATATGGTTTGCCTTACTGACCTTTTTAGTATATAACCAAAGTAATGTAGATTAAAGAACTATGTTAAGCAGAAACTAGGTACAGGAATAAGTACATTTATATAAATAAGTCTTAGTATACGTTCCAGTATATATTCCCCTGATATGTGCGCTCTGGCGCACACCTCAGTATATACTCCAGCATATATTTTAGTATATACTTCCCATGTCTTCGCAGGTGTATACTGGTTACATGTCTCCTTATGTCAGCTATAAGCCCATTTACTTAGTGACTATTTTGTATGTCAGTGCGTGTGAATGACTGGTTATGGTGTTAGCTGCTTTAACTAAGCGCCTTTCCTTAATAGTACTAGTTTCTACCTAGTATTATATAAGTTGATTTCATAATATCACTCCTCTCTTTCAGGACCTTTGTCCCTAAAGGTATAAATAGAAAGACTCGCCCTTGTCCTTAGCGTGACCCTACTTTCTTGTAGATAAGTGTTCGAAATGTGTCAACATGCTTAAGCTAAGTCTCCGAACCCACCAGTATTATTGTTAAGCTAACTATATTCTTCAGAACAGTTTTCTGATTGACAATCTGTGTTTATACTGTGTTCACTGGGGTTTTTCCTATGTTATAGATTCAAAGAGTTATAACTGTGCTTTATGCACTTAGAATAATAAAAAGTGTGAACGTCATTTCCATAGCAAAAAGGACTGGGATAAGCTCCAGTGGGCCAAGTTAAAAGTAAAAGCAGATATTGAGTCCGCTGAGAATAGTCTTAAGGCTTCCCTGAAGCTTCAACAAGAATTATTTCTTTAACAACAACATTCAATGCAATTGTAATAGGAGGTTATTACGAAACTAGTTCACCTTTATAAACAACAAAAACTTCTCAAGAAGCATAGTAATAAAATATTAGATTATAATATAACTATTATAGATATTCTCAATAAAAAGGATTCTAAAGATCTTATTCTAACTCCTCTAAATAAGCATTTCCTAAATACTATCCTTGATAATTTCCTGACATTAGGATTCTCTAATCCTCTTTTGCTAAATAATTTCTTATTCTTAGACCTTCCTTCCTTAAGTAAAATTATTCCTTATAGAAGTCTTTAATTGCCTATTGCACGTTCACAAGATTCTCCTTAACTTCCTAGATACTTTCTATCTTATCATACTCTACCTATTTTACCAAGTAGTGTTTTTGTCCCCCTACTATTTTTACCGCTAATATCTTCTTAACTTCATAGATTTCTTATTTAATGATAATATTAGTTTATATTTTAGCGTTCTATGGAGCTAGTTCCAGTAATAAAATATAGAATATTAGATAGATTTGTATAGATTCTAGTAGTTTTAGCTTATAATTAACTTCTCCAATTTTTTCTTCAATTTTAAATAGTCTAATTTATAGATAGTTAAGTTTATTATTTAGTCATAGTGTTTTAAAATTTTTTTATAAAAGATAAATCTTCCCCCCTTTTTTAAAATCAAATCCCTTCTAATTCTTCTTATTATATTATTCTAAGTTAATCTCTCCTTGCTGTTCTATTTCTCTTTCTAGGTAGAGATATATAACTTTTATAGTATTCATCATTCTTTCTACCATCTCTACTACTAGTTTCTTATATTTTGGTTCCTCTAGCATTCTTGCTTCTTGCCCTATATATACTATAAAAGATATTATCCCTGTCATGAAGTATCTTGACATATTATATACTAGTTAAGCCATAGGTAATAGTCTTACTTAATTATCTTATATTTAATTAATATAACTCCTTAGGTATTATTCTAGTATTTAATTCATTCATTTTATTTATCTATTAGTCTAGAGATGATAGGCCAAACTTAATCATTATTCTCCCCCTATTAGGTCTATCATGGATCTCTAGAGTTTTAATGTAAATACTAGTCCTCTATCTAATATTATAACTTCTAGTATACTGTAATATTGGAATACTTATTATAGTAGCACTTTAGCTAATAGAGGTGCATCTATTTTCTTGGTTATTAGTATAAAGTGTATGTACTTTGTTATTCTATTAACTACTACCATAATTAAGTCATGTTCTTCTAAGATTGATAGTTTAACTATTAGGTTTATTATTATCTACTACTATAAATATTCTAGTGCTTTAAAAGATTATATCTGTCTATATGATTAATATCTTATAATTTTGTTTTTCTAATACATATTATATTTCTTGATATATCTTTCAATATCCTTAATCATTTTTGGCCAGTAATAGTTTCTTAATATTCTTTCTAGAGTATTAGTAACTCCTAGATATTCTACTATTATATTATTATAATATATCCTAACAATCCTTTCTCTAACTATTTTTAGTATATAGATTAACCTATACCAAAATACTAGTCCTGTTTTATTGCTAGCTATTTTGTTGTATTTGATTCCATTATTGATATCGTCTAATATTGCCTGAATTGTTCCATCTGTTACTATTTTTTTAACAATAAGGTCCTATAGTTCTGAGTCTGTATCTAGTTCTATTATTGCTACTAAGATAGCTATTTAGGGGTTATATTTTAAATTTCCATCTTTATTTTCTTTAAATAAAGCTGGTTTAGGTTTTCTAACTCCTTCCTCATGGTCTAGTCATCTACTAAGAGTATCTACTCTTTTATTGTCTTTTTCTTTATAGTGTTTAATTATGAACTAATATTATAATAGTATTTCTGACTATCTTGCTTGCCTTTAAGTTAACATTTTAGTTGTCAGGAAGTAAGTGAGGTTTTTATGGTCTGTAATAATCTTAATTAAGAACTTTATACTTTCTAGGTAGACTCTCCAATATTAAAGTGCTCTCATTATGGCTAGTAATTCCTTGTTATGGATATCATAGTTAAGTTCTATGTCAATCAATTTCTTTAAGTAATAGGTGATTACCTTTCTTTTCTCGTCTGGCCCTTTTTAGGTTAGTACTGCTCTAATAGCATAGTCTGATGCATCTATTTTTAATACTGTTAGTAACTTAATATTAAACTGTATTAATATTAGTACTATAATAAGTTTTTCTTTTGTTTTTTCAAATGCATTTTGCTGTTCCTTATTTCATTTATATAAAATTTCCTTTTTTAGTAGCTTAAATAAAGGTATCATTTCTTTTGCGTAATTCTTTATATATTATTAATAATAGTTGATTATCCCTATAAATGATTGTAGTTCTTTGATATTTTTTGGTGTAGGCTAGTCCCTGACTGCCTGAATTTTTTTTCTATTAATTTATATCTCTTCTTGGGTGATTCTGTGTCCTAAGAAATCTATTTCCTAGACATGAAACTCGTACTTCTTAAGTTTGACTTATAACTTTACCATACGTAATATCTTTAATATTAATTTAACATGTCTAATGTGATCTTCTAGGCTATCTAAGAATACTATAATATCATTAAGATAGGCTATCACAAAGTTATAGAAATAATTCTTGATAACTGAGTTAATATATTGCTAAAATGCAGCTAATGCATTCGTCAGTCTAAAAGGCATAACCAAATATTTATAGTGTCCAAATTTAGTTCTAAATGCTATTTTCTATTCTTCTTCTTCCTTGATTTATAGGCGATTATATGCGTCTGTAATGTCAAGTTTAGTGAATCATTTCTTTTCTTTGACTCTATTCTGAATTTTAGTGATTAATAGTAAGGTATAAGTGTCTTTGATTATAATATTATTAAGTTATTAATAGTTAATGTATAGTCGTAATTCTGTTGTTCCTTTCTTAGGTATGAATAGTACTAGGTATCCTACTGGTGATTATAATGATTGTATGTATTCTTTTTCTAGCATATCTCTGATATACTTTTTCAAGGCTCTATCCTCTAGTTGTAACATCTGATAGATTTTCTGTGACTTTGGTTTCTTGCCTTTAATGAGTGGAATAGTATGATTCTATTTACTATATTCTAGCAACATTTTGTATATCCTATTAAATAATTCCTTAAAATGTTTGTATTCTCTTGGTAGTACTACTTCCATATTGCCTTTAATTTCTTATAGTAACTTATTAAATATTACCCTCTTTCTAGCTCTTATCTTTTCTTTAGATTTCTTAAGCTCTTCCATGACTTTAGTGACGCTACTATCCTTTTTATTGGCTAGTTATTTATCCTAATAAGATAGCACTACTATTACTTCTTATATAGTAATTATTGGCTCCACTAACCCCTGCCTAGTAGCCTTCATAGTCCGGGTCTTTATGCAATTGCATCTTATTAGTTGTAATTAGTCTTGCTTCTAGTAAATTTCTAGATTATACATCCTCAATCAAGGTGCTCCTAGGATAATATTATTATTTCCTAATCTTATAATATCAAAATTAATTCGTTCTCTATGCTCTTTTATTATTATAGTGAGCTAACCACTTTCTTTTATAATACTATTTTCTGCTAATTTCTCTCCATTGAGTCTTATTAATAATATTAGATTTTTTTTTTTAATTTCTAAGAGTCCTAGTCTCTTCTTAATTCTTAGATCTATATAGTTTCCTGTGGCTCTAAAGTCTACTATTGCTATTAGTTCTCTACCTAGTAGGTTAATTTTAATCTTAAGATACTGTCCTTGTGCTATTATTTTGAATTTTTAGTTCTTTCTATAGTTCTCTAGAAAGTCGTCTAGATCGTTGGCTTCCTCTACTAGTTTCTTATCTAATAGGTTTATCCACTTTCTTAATAGTTAATAGATTTCATTATATTATTCTGACATTTATTACTTTATAATAATATCTTTATATATCTATATCTTAGTATTCTAATACTTGATTTTTTTCTTTATCTCTTATTAAAATTTTTTAAATTTATTATTAATTATTACTTTCTTTTTCTTTTCTTAGGGATTTTTATTCTTAGTTAATTCTTGTTAAGCCCATTCCCATTCTTTTAGTATCAACGTTATTTAGTTCTTTAAGAGTTGGTTAACTATTCTAAATATCTTAATCGCGCTCAAGTTTATTGTAGGCTTCTAGTCTATTTAACCCTCAGTCCCTGATGACTGGCTTATTTCTTATAATTCTTTTAAATCAAGTCATTTCTTATTACTCTAAGAAAAGAACTATTCTTTAATTTATTATTTCTTCTCTTCTTTTTCCTTCCACTACTTGCATTAGGTTCTCTATACTTATTTATTATTATATAGAAAATAACCTACAGCTTCTTTATTACTTAGATATATTAAGTACTAGCTATCAAAGCAAGCTATCCATAATAATCCTTTATGATTAGAGTGATCCATATTACTGTATTAGTAGTAACATTTATATTTCTCCATCATTTCACTTTTGGAGTCTTCTTCTAGATTATGTATCTTAATCCTTCTAATTATCAATTCTCTAAGATTTTTTTATTTAGTTTCAAGGAATTCATCTTCGCTACTAATATCCTATCCAGGTATCTTAGATATTTCTTTAACCTACATATCTTATTCTAGATTCTTATGATCCTAAATATATATTATTTCTATATAAATTCTTATTACTTCTTCTATTCCTAAGAAGCTATTACAACCACTATGATTATCTTCCTCATCTTCGATCCATCTTCTGTCGTCGTTGTCAGCACTTATATAGGTTTCGCTATTTGCTTTTAGATATTGAATTTCTTATATTACTTTTAACTATTATTATTTCTTTAGACTTTTACATTCCTTTATATAGTGTCCTATTCTATTATAATTATAATACTTGACTTTGCTTTTATTATATGACTATTTTAGTTGTTCCTTATAAATTGTTGTATCTAGCTTTATAGGTATAGGTCTATAGAGATCTTATTACTTTTATCCCTGATAGGCCTTTTTCTTTGAATTATGACTTATCTATCCATTCTTATATTTCTTTTCTATTCTACATTCATATAGTCTGTTATTAAGTTTGACTGCTATATTAATCATATTTATCAAGGTTGCTGGTTACTTTGAAATCTTAGTAATTTTATTTTTAATGTTATCCTTAAATCCTAAATAGAATTGGTCTGCTTTAACTTCATTGTCCTATCCTAGATGTGAACTAATCTAGTAGAATTATAAGGCATAGTTTGATGTAGATATAGTTTATTATAGTTGCTATATCTTCTAGACTGCTATATTTCTTTCATTAATTTCTTTAAATATCGATTTGATTCTTCATATGAATATAGAATAATCCGTGAATATTTCATTAATATTATTATCTTATTCTTTCTTAGTTTCCTTAAACCATGCTTAAATATATAATTTAAACTAATCCATTGCGTCTCCTTCAAAGAAAGTGGATGTGGCTAGAACTTTATCTATCTCACTTTTAATGAGATAAATATTTACTAAGAAGTATAGCTATATCTAGACTAGGAATAATTTTAACTTTTTTTATTCTCCTATAAATGGAGTAGATTTATTAACTTTTAGCTATAATTAATACCCTGCTGCTTAGATCACTTTGAGTTTTGTAATTTATTATTATAGCTGCTAGTTTTGATAAGCTAGCTACTAAGTAGTTATAATTAGTCTTATAGCAGTATTTGCTATTAGTATTGTGGTTATTTCTACTATTGTTAGCTTTCTTAATAGAGTAATACTTTCCTAATGTAGTAATTAGTTTTTTATAATAGTACTTATCCTATATTATAGCTCTAGGTCAAGATGATAGTTCTTTTGTCACAGACCTAGATCTGCTATAGTTATTACTAGCTGTATAGAGCTACGATACGATGAATTAGACTATATAGAGATCTAGTAAGAGTTGTCTTATAGGTAAATATTGAATAGGTAAGTAGTCACAGTGGGTTAGTAACATAACTATAGTAGAAGAAGTTTTTTAAAGTATCATAATACTTTAAGTATGATTTACCTTGCTGACCCTTTTAGTATATAACTAAAGTAATATAGATTAAAAAACTATACTAAGTAGAAATTAGATATAGAAATAAGTATATTTATATAGATAAGTCTTAATATATATTCTAGTATACATTTCTCTAACATATACACTTTAGCACATATCTTAGTATATACTCTAGTATATATTTTAGTATATACTTCCTATGTCTTTACAAGTATATATTGGTCATATATCTCCTTATATTAACTATAAGCCTGTCTGCTTAGTAACTACCTTGCATGTTAATACATATAAATGACTAGTCATGGTGTTAGCTGTTTTAACTAAGCGCCTTCCCTTAACAGTACTAGTTTCTACCTAGTATCATGCAAGTTGGTTTCGTAACATGCCTAGAGAGCTGATACAGCTATATGGGATCTCCCGTCATTATTTTTATATAATATTTTTATATATTCTTATTTTTATATTTTAATACTTAATCTTTTTTTTAATTTCTTATTAGAATCGTTTAAATTTATTATTAATTATTACTTTCTTTTTCTTTTCTTAGAGATTTTTATTTTTAATTAATTTCTATTAAGTTTTTTTACTAGTATTTAAGCTTAATATAGAGTTTTAATTTATTTAACTCTTAATCTTTAATAATTAGCTTATTTTTTATTACTTTAATAATTCTTTTAGATTAAATTATTTCTTATTACTCTAAGAAAAGAATTATTTTTTAATTTATTATTTTTTTTTCTCTTTTTTTCTACTATCTATATTTTATTTATAATAATTTATATAATTTTTTTATTTTTAAATACTATCCTATTCTATTCTTATTACTATAATAGATTAGATATTAATTATTAATATAAACTAACTAATAGATTATTCTATAATTAAGATAATCTATTAAATAATATTAATAATAATATTTATATTCTTCTAGTTTTTTATCTCTTAAATTTATTATTAAATTATATATCTTAATTTTCTTTATTATTAAGTCTTTAAGTATTTGTTTTTTTAATTTTAAAGAATTTATCTTTACTTTTAATATTCTATTTAAATATTTTAGGTATTTCTTTTATTTATATATTTTATTCTAGATTCTTATAATCTTAAGTATATATTATTTCTATATAAATTCTTATTATTTCTTTTATTTTTTTAAAGCTATTATAATTATTATAATTATCTTCATCTATATATCCTAGATTATTATTACTAATATATATTTTACTATTATGCCTACTATTATAGTAGGTAACTTTTAACTATTTTATCTTACTAGTTATTTTTAGCTATTATTATTATTTTTTAAAACTTTTATATTTTTTTATAAAGTATCTTATCTTATTATAATTATAGTACTTAATTTTATTCTTATTATATAATTATCTTAGTTATTTTTTATAAGTTATTATATCTAATTCTATAGATATAAGTCTATAAAAATCTTATTACTTTTATCTTTAATTAGTTTTCTTTTTTAAATTATAATTTATCTATTTATTTTTATATTTTTTTTCCATTCTATATTTATATAATCTATTATTAAGTTTAATTATTATATTAATTATATTTATTAAGATTATTAATTATTTTAAAATTTTAATAATCTTATTTTTAATATTATTTTTAAATCTAGAATAGAATTAATTTATTTTAGCTTTATTATCTTATTCTAGATATAAACTAATTTAATAGAATTATAAGATATAATTTAATATAGAAGTAGTTTATTATAGTTATTATATTTTTTATATTATTATATTTCTTTTATTAATCTTTTTAAATATTGATTTAATTTTTTATATAAATATAAAATAATCTATAAATTTTTTATTAATATTATTATTTTATTTTTCTTTAATTTTTTTAAATTATATCTATATATATAATTTAAATTAATTTATTATATCTCCTTTAAGAAAAGTAGATATAGTTAAAATTTTATCTATCTTATTTCTAATAAGATAGATATTTACTAAGAAATATAGCTATATTTAAATTAGAAATAATTTTAATTTTTTTCTTATTTTTATAAATAGAGTTAATTTATTAATTTTTAGTTATAATCAATATTTTGCTACTTAAATTACTTTAAGTTTTATAATTTATTATTATAGCTATTAATTTTACTAAGCTAATTATTAAATAGTTATAATTAATTTTATAATAATATTTATTAATAATATTATAATTATTCTTACTATTATTAGCTTTTCTTAATAAGATAATATTTTCTTATTATAATAATTAGCTTTTTATAATAATACTTATCCTATATTATAGCTTTAGGTTAAAATAATAGTTTTTTTATTATAGATTTAAATCTGCTATAATTATTACTAATTATATAGAACTATAATATAATAAATTAAATTATATAAAAATTTAATAAGAATTGTCTTATAGTTAAATATTAAATAGATAAATAATAATAATAAGTTAGTAATATAATTATAGTAAAAAAAATCTTTTAAAGTATTATAATATTTTAAGTATAATTTACTTTATTAATCTTTTTAATATATAATTAAAGTAACTTAGATTAAAGAATTATACTAAGTAGAAATTAAATATAGGAATAAGTATATTTATATAGATAATTCTTTAATATATATCTTAGTATATAGTTTATTATTATATATACTGCTTATGTCCTATTAATTATATACTGGTCATATGTTTCCTTATATCAGCTGTAAGCCTGTCTGCTTAGTGACCGCCTTATGTGTTAATGTATGTAAATAATTAGTCATGGTGTTAGCTACTTTAACCAAGCACCTTTCCTTCATAGTACTAGTTTCTGCCTAGTATCATGCAAGTTGGTTTCGTAACATCTTTAGTATAGTAAATATACTTATTAACTATAATCTAAATAGTCTATAATTATTAAATAAATTATAAGAAAAATTCCTTAGAGTCTTTATTAAATTCTTTTATAAATTCCTAATAGATTAGTTTAATCTTATTAATAGTTTTCTTAAAGTCTTATTTATAGCTTACTAATTTCTTTAGAAAATTATAAATATTAATAATAAAATAATAAATTGACTTCTCTAACTTATTATTATTCTTAATAAGAACTTTCTTTTTATTTTTTTAAATCTTTTTAATATTTTTCTTATTATTCCTAATAGTTTTCTTATTTACTTTAAACTTTTTTATAATATTATTAATTATCCTATCTATTTTATAGTAATAGTTTTAAAGAATAAAAATAAAAAAGATTTTTTATTAATTTAGATTTTTACTTAATATATTAATTATATAGATATTAAAATAATAAGTTAAAAATATAAAAAAAAAAAAAATTTTTAATAAAAATAAAGTAAAAATAGATTCTTATTTAATTAAAGCCTTTTACTATATAGTAGTTAGCTATATTAATATATAAAGAGAATAAGTAAAGGTAATAATACTATTTATTATATTATAGTAGCTAAATTAAATAGAATTAATTCCTATTTAAATACTAGATAATAAAGAATAAATAGTATAAAGAAAGAGAGAAAAAAAAATAAGACTTCTCATATACTATTAATATTTTATATGCCCTTTATAGTGCTTAATTAGGCAAATAATAATAAATCCTAGTTACTCTCAATATCTAGGGCTTCCCGTCAACATTGCCCTATCCCGTGACCCGTGCACGTGACCTCTGCCTGAGGCTGCCGTTGACCCGGCCATGGAGCGTGCCGTTACATTAATAGCTTAACTATTACTATTTTCTTCTTTATTATTATTATCTTCCTCTTTATTATTCTACTAATAATTATTTACTTAAATAATCTTTTTATATTTATTTTACTTATCTACTATAACTTGTAATTAAGTCTATATATTATTAATATTTTAAAGTAACTACTATAATATATTATTCTATTACTATTATTAACTTATATTAATAGTAATATTAGTACTAGGCTTACTTTCTAATAATTTTAATTTAGCTAGCTTTATAACTCTATTATAGTCTATATCTTAGATTATTTCTATATCTATTTAATATTCTTTTTTATTAATAATTAATAGAGTTTATAAGCATAAATATTAACACTAGTTTAAAAGATGTGAGAAGTCTTTATAATTTTATAAAATAAGTTATAAGTCTTTTTAGAAAATATAAAGTATATTTATTTTAAAGATCTTAATATCTTAAAAAAATCTCTTAATTATCTTATAAAAACTAGATCTTAGAATTTTAAGAGATTAATTATTATATAAATAAACTAGTCTAGAGATAAATCTAGAATAAGAATATATATATAGAATATTATCTTTATCTATTATATATATAGTTAATATCTTCTTATATATCTACTAGAGGATTAGATATTTTTAAAATATAAAATTAAAATAATTAATTATCTTATAATTAAATCAACTAATTATTATAAATAAATAAGCATAAAAAGCTATTAATTAATAAGCTCTTTTAATAGGTTTTAAATTAAGATTTAAAAAAGTAAAAATAAATAGCCTATTAATAGTATTAGAAATAATTAGAAAGCTATTTTAATAAGTGCCTAGTATCTTAGATATTAAATTCTAGGAAGTAAGTTAATATTTAAATAAATTATTTTAATAGGTACTAAGATGGGTTTTTTTTATATTTAGTTAAGATAAGTCTTAGGCTAAAAATCCTAATTAGAATAATAAAAAATAGAGATTTTTAATTATTATAAAGATAATTTATAATTTCTTATTAAGATAAAAGTACAAGATTAAAAAGATAAATAATATAGATTAAAATTTTAAAAATTTTTAATAATAAATAATAAAGTAAAAAGAGATTTAATAATAGAAAATATTTTAAGATAGCTTAAGTAGGGTTATTAATATAATAAAGATTATTAGTTATAAATAATAATAAATTTTATATATAAATACATATAGAAATAATTAGTATATATTAAATTTAATTAAAAGTGTTAAGACTAATTAAATATACTATTATTCTAATATAAATAAAAGGTTCTAATATAGAAAGTAAATATCTATAATAAGATTAATATCTTAACTAGAACTAAGCTCTAGACCTATCAAGCTATTTGATATAATTCTAAGATGGTGAGTCTTAGGAGTACTATACTATATAAGAAAAGAAAGTGGCAGAACATCTAGACAGCCCTGTGCGTAATAATAAGTAAAAGTAGTACAAATATATAGAATATATATTTATAAAGTATTTATATATATAAGCTATTTATAAATATAATAAAAGTATAATTATAAGAAACTTATTATTATAGAATATAGTAAATATAGTATTTGCTATATTTAGATAAATAGCTTAATATAGTACTTATTATATCTATTATGCTTATTTTTAAGTATATAAAGACTATTTATTCACTTTATATTTAGTTTTTATTCTACTATCTTAAATTAATTATAAATCTTAAGTATATAATCTTCTATTAATTAGGATTAGTTATTGCTTTCTATAAGCATAAAATACCAATTGGCCAGAGAAAAGCACCAACTGGCTAACGCACCAACTGGCCGAGGTTTATCCGATGATTATCCGGATTTTACCCGGAATTAAGCCGCAAAAAAGCCAAAATTTGGCAAATATAATAAAAATTACATAATAATAAGCCAAAATTTAACCAAAATATAGAACTATGACATCATAAAGTGGCAAAAATAACAAAATTTGCAAAAATTTACGTAAAAAAACCAATAAAGAACTAAACTGGAATCTAATAGAGCCTAATAAAAGTCTATAAATAAGGCCATAATCCCTCTGCAATAGAGATTTATATAGACAAGTAATTAGACTTTAATCAACCTACTTTCTTACTTTACTCTCCTTTTTCATACCTTTTCTTCTCTGATTATTATAACCTGCTTTTAGGTTATGAGCCTAAAATTTCTTATTCTTTATTAAGAATTTCTATCTTTTTTCTTTCTATATACTTTATATACATTTTCTAAATCCTTCTATTACTCTTTTTGAAAAATATCTTCTATCAGTAAAATTTAAATTGATTTATTAACTAGATTAGAAAACTATATTAATTAGACACTTAGAATAAAGGCACTTTTGATAAAAGATGACCTTATTAAACTAATTAATAAGGAAAAGCCTGCAATTAATGCTAAAAATCTTAAAGCACTTACAAATATTTATTTACTTTATGCAAAAAGACCTTTACTTTATATTAAAAATTACAAAATAGCTTATAAAGCATGGTAGACCTTTAAAGAATTATATAATTCTAAAGGATTTATTATAGAGTTTTTAACTCTAAAAGAATTTTTTGATTGCAAATTAAAAAATTTTTAAACTATAGAAGAATATTTGTATTAAATAAAAATACTATTAGATAATTTATCATCTAGAAATATTAGTGTTGATAATTAGATTAAAATTATATAGGTTTTATTCTATTTAGGTAAAGAATATAAATATTTTACATAAAATATTATTCAAGCCTTTAGAAAAGACTCTAATGCTTATAATTTTAATTTCTTATATACAAATCTTATTAATGAAGTTAAAGGAAAAACTATAAATAAAATATATTCTATTAAAATTAAGAGCAAAAATCATTACAAAAAATAAATAGGATTATTCTATATAAATTGTAAAAAACCTGATTATAACATTGTAAATTACTAGTTTTTGCATAAAGAAAAACGACCTACAAACTAGAAAAATAATAAAAATAAAGTTAAAAAATTAAATTTTAATAAAAATAAACAAAATTATGATAAAAGACAAAAATAGAAGTTTTTAAACGCAATTTATGAAGTGGATTTTCTAAAATCTAATTCTACTATACATGAAAATGAAGAGATTAATATTTTACAAGAAAATTTGCAAAATATAATAAATTTTAAAGAAAAAGATGTTACTTTTAAAGATATTAATTTTATTAAGGTAAATAATAACCCTTTTCTTTTATAAAAAATATATACTTATACTGATAATTTTAAAAATATAGATTTAAAAATAAAAAAAAATAATAACACTAATTATTTTTAAAAAAAATTGTAAATTTATTATTGATACTACTACTACTATTTCTACTATTTATAATTTATTATATTTTTAAAATTATAAATTATCTAACAAAACTATCTAATAGGGAAAGGCTAAAAATATTTATATTAAATATAAAGAAACTGTTGTTTTAAGAATAAATAAAAATTATATTTTTATTTTATAAAATGTGCTTTACATTCCTAAATTAGGAATAAATATTCTTAGTACTAATAGTATTAAAAATACTATTTCTTTATTTATAGAAAATAAATATTTAATATATAACAAAAATAAGAGAATTCTTATATTTATAGGATTTAAAAAAAAAAAACTATATAGATCTAATTTTGATATTCTTTATAAAAAGAATATTGAAAATATTATGACTATAAAAAAGTCTAATAATAATAATATTATTATATTATAACATGAAAGATTAGGACACATAAATTCTGAATCTTTATATAAAATTCTAAATAAAAATAAGAATATAAGCTTTACTATTAAAGAAATAATAAATGTAATATATAATTGTGAGATTTGTTATAAAGTAAAATATCATAAAACTAGAAATAAGATCTCTAATAATAATAATAATTATAATATTGGATAAAGAATTTATAGCGATATTGGAGGTCCAATAAGCCCTTTAATATGGGATAAAAAGTCTTACTATATTACTTTTCTAGATAAAAAATCTAGATATTTATTTACAATATTATTAAAAGGAAAAGATGAAGCTTTTAATGCTTTTAAAAATCTTAAAAATCTTATAGAAAATCAAAATGACACAAATATAAAAGAATTCTTTTCTAATAATGGAGGAGAATATATAAATAAAGATTTCGAAATATTATTTAATGAATCTAGGATTATTCATTATAAAACTCTATTTTATACAAAAGAACCAAATGGATTAATAAAAAGAATAAACCTTACTTTACTAAATAAAGTAAGAAGCTTTTTATTTAAATCTAAAAATAATAAAAATCTATAGGGAGAGGCTTTATTAATAGCTACTTATATATATAATAGAATACCTCATAAAGCTTTAAATTATAAAACTCTATATGAAATATATTATAAGAAAACTTTAAATATTAAAGATTATAATTATATTAAAACCTGGGGTTCTATTGTTTATTATTATACTAATAAAGAATTAAAGAAATTAGATTCTAGAAAAAGAAAAGCTATATTAGTTGAATTTAATAATTATAATTATTATAAGATTTATAATATTAAAAATAAAAAGACTCTATAATCTAAATATGTTAAAATAATAGAAGAAAAATTTCTATATAATTATATTAATAATAAAAATATTATTCTTAATAAAATTAATAATAAAAGAAATAATAATGATATTATAATTAATAATAATAATAAAAGAATTAAGACTAACATTGACCTTAATAAAAAAGAAAATATTATTAATAAAAAGAATTTAAATAACAAAATAGCCTAAATTCCAAAAAATAATTTTAAAATAAGGGTTCTAAAATTTAAAGATACTATAAATAAAATATATAATATTAATAAAATAAATAAAGAATTTATTTATAATATTGAAAATACTACTATAAATAATTATATAAAAACTATTCAATATAATGAATATATTGAACAAATTTTAAATATAAATAATATAAAAGAACCTAATAATTTTAAATAAGTAATGATATTAGATAAAAAAGATAAATAGTATAAAGCCTATTTAGAAAAAAATAAAGAATTATTATTACAAAATATCTTTGAAATAATAGATATTCTAAATAATATTATTCCTATAAAAGGGAGGTGAATTTTTAAAAGAAAAGATATTAATTTTAATATCTATAATAAAAATTATATTACTAATAAAAATAAAACTATAAAATATAAAACTAGATAGGTTATATAGGGTTTTTATTAAAAATTAGGTATTAATTATTTAGAAATCTTTTCTACTACTATAAGAACAGAAACTTAATATTTATTACTAATAATAGCCATTAACTTAGACTAGATTATAAAATAATATAATATTAAAAATGCTTCTGTTTATGTAGATATAGATATAATAATATATATTATTTTACTAGAAGGATTATATAATAATTCTAAATATAAAAATAAATATTATTTATTAAAAAAAATATTATATAGTTTTAAATAAGTGCTAAGACTCTAGAATATATTTTTTAAAAATATAATAAAAAAATATGGCTTTATTGTTTTATCTTATAATAAAGAAATATATATAAATAGAGAAATAAGCACTATTTTAATAGTTTATATTAATAATATAATATTTATATATAAAGACTTATTTTATATTAAAAAAATAATAAAAGAACTTAATAAATATATAAAAATCTAGAATATAAGTAATATATCTACTTTTCTTAATAATAATATAAATATTAATTATAATAAAAAATCTATAATTATTAATTAAAAAGATTATATATTAAAATTACTAAATAAATTTAATATATTTAATAGATTTAAATCTAAAAAGATACCTAGTTAACCAGGAATAAAATTATATAAAAATAATAGAAAAGTAGATAATAAAATAACTATATTATATCAATCAGAAATTAGATCTCTAATATATCTAGCTTTAAAAATAAGACTTAATATTATATTTAATATAAATCTAGGAACTAGATTTATAAATAATCCAAATTATAAATATATAAATATAGTAAATTATATATAGTAATATTTATTATATATTATAAATACTAGAATAATATATGATTGTTCTAGAAATAATTTATATCTAAAAGGATATTATAACAGTAACTAAGCAGGAGATATAAATAATAGAAAATTAATAACTAATTATATATTTAGTTTATCCAGTAATTTAACTATTAATAATCTAATAAGTTAGAACTCCCAGTTATAAAAATCTATAGTTTTAAACATATATAAAGCAGAATATATGGCACTAAAAGAGGCCTATAAAGAAGCAATATATTTATCTAATATTTTTAATTATATAAATATAAATTTAAAACTAGGTTACAATCCTAATATTCCAAAAATATTAGTTGATAGTAACTCTATAATAAAATTAGGAGAAAATCTTAAATTTTATAAAAAATTAAAATATATAGATATTTTATATTATTTTATAAAAGAATATATCTAAGAAAATAAGATAAATATTATTTATATACTAATAAAATAATAATTAGCTGATTTATTAATAAAAATATTAAATATAACTATATTTAAAAGATTAAAAGATCTTAGAAGTATTAAATCTATTAATAATATAATATAATATAATATAAACCTAATCTCTATATATTAAAAATATATAAAGATTAAGGAAGGATATAAATATAAAATATTAACTAGCTAGAGAAAAGTATTAACTAGTTAATATACCAACTAGCTAAGGTTTATCTAATAATTATCTAGATTTTACCTAGAGTTAAGCTGCAAAAAAGCCGAAATTTAATAAATATAATAAAAATTATATAATAATAAGCTAAAATTTAACCAAAATATAGAACTATGATATTATAAAGTGGCAAAAATAGCAAAATTTGTGAAAATTTATATAAAAAAATTAATAAAGAACTGAACTGGAATCTAATAAAGTCTAATAAAAGTCTATAAATAAGGCCATAGTCTTCTTGTAATAGAGATTTATATAGATAAACAATCAGACCTTGATCAACCTACTTTCTTACTTTACTCTCCTTCTTCATACCTTTTCTTCTCTGATTATTATAACCTGCTTACAATAATAAGGTTTATAAACTATTAAAAAAGTGAATAAATTTATTAAATAAAAAGTTAATAAAAAAGCTAATAATCTAGATAATTTTCTAAAAAACTATAAAAAAGATTAAGAGTTTAAAGTAATAATATAAGAAAGATATCTTAAAATTAAGATTAACTTATTAGAAAAGAAATTAATAATAATAATAGATTCTAGAGCTATAGGAAATTATATAGACTTAAAAATTAAAAAATAACTAGAATTACTTAAGATTAAAAAATTAGAATTAATACTATTAATAAGATTTAATAGTAAAAGATTAATAGAAGATAATATTACTAAAGAAAATAATTAACTTACTATAATAATAAAATAGTATAAAGAATAGATTAATTTTGATATTACTAGACTAAAATATAATAATATTATTCTAAGAATATCTTAATTAAGGATATATAATCTAAAGATCTACTAGAAATAAGATTAATTATAATTAATAAGATATAATTATATAAAGATCTAGATTATAAAGGTAATTAAATAGAGATTAATAAGACTAATAATTACTATATAAGAAGTAATAATAATATTATTTTAATAAGATAAATAATTAGTTAATAAAAAAGATAATAATATTACTAAAATTATAAAAGAGCTTAAAAGATTTAAAAAAAGAATAAAAACTATAAAGAAAGTAATATTTATATCGGAAACTTCGGACTTTAACTGTTAGAGTATAACTAGGATGCTTTTAATAGACGAAGTTAAAAGGTTTCTGATATATAAAAGGTGTTTAGAGCTAAGATTTAAATAAGAAAGTGATAATAATCCTAATTAATAAAAAATTATATATTTAAGATTTATAGTTAATTTAAGACAGTAAAATAAAGCTAAATACATAATAAATAAGTATTTTTATATATCTAAATCCTAATAAAAAGAATATAGAGATTCTCTATTTATTTAATATAAAAAATATAGAAATTCTTTAATTTCTTTATTTTAATATAATATTCTCTAATAGTAGCTATATCATCCCTAAGTGCTTACTAAGTGGTTATTACTATAGTTTTATTTTAACTCCACTTTAAATATAATTCTTATATATAGAATATACCTAAGTACTTAATTTCCTTTATACTAATTATAAAATAATTAAGTAAGTAGTGCTAGTTAGCTATTTTATTTATTAGCTATAATATTCTAATTTTTCTAATAATTCTCTCCTCTGAAGGCTAACATCCTAATAGCTTAATAAATAATATAAAGTCCCTATATTATAGATAAGTCATTTCTTTATTTAGAAATATTTAGTTTTATAGTACTATACTAATCATATCTTTATATAAAAATATTAATAAAAATAATCTTTATAAATATATTAAATAGTCTAGAGTTATTCTTATAATTCCTTACCTTTATTATTCCTAATAGGATAAAAAGTATATTAAATTAGAAATCTCAGAGCATTATAGTGAGTACATTTATAATAATTAATATAAGTATATTAAGATAGCTTTATCTAATCTAACTTAGAAAAAACTAATCTTAGTATAAAAGAAACTAGATAAGGATAAAAAGATAACTTTTATAAAGCTTCTCTATTTATAGAAATAATAGAAGTTTTTTTAAAAATATACTAGCAAGTTTATTTAAATAAATATAAAAGATATTAAGGAGTTAGAAAAATTAAAGAAGAAAGAAAAAAAAAATTAAAATAAGAAAAAATAAAGTAAATAAAGTAGAAATAATAATAATTAATTATAATTATATTTAATAATCTTATAATTAATAATCTAAATAAAGTTAATCTTTCTTTATTTTCTCTTCCTAACTAGCTATTACCTAATATTCTTAGATCTTATCCTAGTAATCTAAATTCCTGACTAATTCCTATAAATTATCTTCAGATTTATATTCTTCCTATCTTATAAGATAGTAAGGTTCTCTATATTCTAACTTTTAATCTAGTATTCTTTTAATTTTATATTTTATATTATTTATTTTATTATTATTATTTTCTAGATTTCTTATTAGTTTAAGTAATAAGATATAAAATATTAGATATATTTATATTCTAGTAGGTAGTTAAAGTTAATAATTATTATTTTTAAGTTTCTTTATAATTCTAAATGATTTATATTTAATAGTGTTAAATTTATTACTTAATTATTTATTTTTAATATTAAATTTTTTAGATCTTAGTATTTATTATAATAAATAAACTCTTTCTTTTTTTTTAAAGATAGATGTGTCCTTATACTTTTTATTATAATATTTTTTTATTCTCTTTTCTATCTAGGTAATATCCTTAGTAATTATATTATATATTTATTACATGTATAATGCTTATAGAATTACTTTATTAGATCTTCTTTTAATAGATAATATAGTCTATATTATTCTTAAGTATCTTCCTAGATTTATAAAATATGATACTTCTCTTATAGAAATATTCTTTGTATTATTAAGTATAAATTATACTAATAATAATATTTCTATTTAATTATTTTAATTCTAATCTAGATAATATTATAAATATTATTTAATTATTTATATTATTCTTTCAAATTATTCATTAGTTTATTAATAATTAGATATAAATAATTAGTGATTAATTTTATATATTTTTATAATTATTTTCTAAAACTTTAATATAAAGAGCTTATCTTTATTAAAAATAATTTCTTTTAGTAGTCTAGTCTATATAAATACTTATTATATTATAAATATTGTATATTATTATACTATAAGATTCTTTAGTACTAGTTTAATAATAATATATTTTATAAGTTAATTAATATTTATTATAGTGTTGGTATATTTAATCCTAGTGATTAAATCTCTCAATTCTAGTAATTCTTATATAAAATTAACTATTATACTTTTCTATACAAGATTCAGTATCTTAGGTATTTACATTTTTCTATATAGTTAATAATTAATTAATTTATTTTAGTTATAGCTATTATATTTATTAATATATTTTATAACTTAATATCTTATCTAAAGGAAATAATATTATTATTATATTTTCTTAACTATTTATTTAATTCTCTAATATTCTTAATATAATAGATTATAATATTTTCATATAATTTTATTAATCATAATTATAAGCATAAATATAAAGCTATTCTATATTATAAGTTCTTAATCTTATATAGCTTCACTATTCTATACTATAATCATAATTATTTTATCTTTTACTATTATAATTTATAATTATTAATAGAATTCTAGTTCTTTAATAGTAATTATTATTACTAGTACTATATTAAAATTATATCATAATCTATCTTTATATTTTATTAATAGATTTATTTTTGATTATTTAACTATAATTATATAATCTAGTTATTAACTTAGTATATTAGCTATAATATTTTCTTTCTCTTTAATATGCTTAATTTAGAAATTAAACTTAACTAGCTTTTTAGTCTATCTAATTTATTATCTAATCAATTTCTTAATTATTATAAAATACTTAAGGTTAAAATAATTATTTTATACTATAATCTTATACTTTATTTTTTTAAGATAGTATTATTATTTATTAAATATAATTACTATTACTAATAGTTCTTAATTATAAATATTATTATTTTATTCTATATTAATAAATTATTTTAAGTAGAAAGTAATTAATATAAGCTTTTTATTTTTATATTATTTAAATATAATTTCTAATCTATCTCTTAATATATCTAAAGTAATAATTATTAATAATTTATAATTAAATAAAATAAGTATTAGTAATTCTTTTATTAATTTTTTAATAGCTTTAAAAGTTTTTACTTATTATTTATCTTATAAAAACTCTACTTCTTTTTATAACAATTCTATTATTTAGTAGACTACTTTTAAATAGTTTAAAAGATAACATTAAATATAACTACTAGCTCCTAAAAATCTTTATATATTCTTAATATTATTTAGTATTAACTAATTAAAGATTATATCTATTTTTTCTAGTTATATCTTTAGTCCTTCTAGTATATAGATTATATTTAGATAATTAATTATTATTATATTAAATTTATATTTCTTAATCTTAAGGGTTAACCTTATTTTTATAAAGATTTCTATTACTTATTCTATATACTTATTATATTTTTTAGGATTTTTTAAAAATATAATAATATTATTAAAGTAAATAGCAATAAAGATATTTAAATATTTCTATAAGATATAAGTTATAAATTAAATAAATTACATAGATAGATTCTTAAGTTTTATTAATATAATTAACTATTTAAATAATTTTTTATCTATTAGAAATATAGTTTTCTAAATATCTCTTTTAAATATTTTTAGATTATAATAATCCTATTAAATATTAAAAATAATTATAATCTTTATTCTTTATAAAAAATCTTTTTTTTACTCTTAATAAGATATTTTATTTACATCCTTAATTATTCTATTATTAAAGGATTAATAATTAATAACTATCTTCTTTATCTTATTTTTTTTATTAACATATATATCCTATTTCATTAAATTTATTTACAAACTTATCTTAAATCTTTAGCTTAGCTAATAATTATTATTATTATTTAACTAATAATAGCTTAAATTTAGGCTTTAAATTAATTTATACTTTAAATTCTTCTAAATATTATAGTAATCAGTATTCCTTTTTTATAAATGATTTAATATATTAATAATATTTTTTTAATAATTTAGCTAGAACTTTTTTAAGCTTAGCTTTATATTTTTCTTTTAATTTTAAATATATTTTATTAAGCTCTTTAATAGTCTATTTTATAAAATTATTAGTTTTTTCTTTATATAATTTTATTAATTATTTCTATAAATTTACTTTCTATTTCTAAGAATTTTTCTTTAATTTATATAATTTATTTTATTATTTAGTATCTTTTTATTTTATTTTATAGCTAGTAACTTGCTTTATTTTTAATAATTTTAATTTATCTAAGTTAGCTTTAAGCCTTAGCTCTTTTATTAAAAGATTATTTTTTAATTCTTTCTACAGAGTAATAATTTAATTTATTTAATATTTTTCTATTTGTATATATAGAATAGTATTATTAATTAATATAATTCCTATTATCTAATTAATTACAAGATTCTATTTTTATAATTACTTTATTCTAAGTATAATATCAAATATATTAATAGATACAATATTAAAAATTAAAATCATAATATATAGTCCTAACTTTAGTAATATTAGATTAGTTTATAATTATTATTCTTAAATAATAAGCTTCTTATTTACTCTAATAATTATTATATCTTTTCCTATTTTATACTAAGATAATTATAATTTAATAGCTATTTATTAATTAATATAATTATCTATTACTCTTAAATCTAATAATATTTTAATTTTCTTCCCTTAGATCTCTATAATAATAATAATTATCTTATATTTTTAATCTATTATTATTATAATTAATTATGCTTAGTATTATTAGATATATTATCTTATTAATTTAAAATACTTTTTAAGTATATCTTTATTTAACTTATTATAATATTAATAATTATCCTTCTCATATATCTATTATAGGAGTATTAAATATTTAAGATATCTACTTTCTTTATATATATATCTATAATTTTAATTTTCTATAGAACACTTATATCTAGATTTTTATACCTTTCTTAATATCTTTAAATACTATTAATTGATTTTTTTATTTAATAGATATATATTATATTTATTATTATAATAAGTAGTCTAGTACACTTCTTAATATAAATATTCTCTAAGATTTAGATAATAGATATAGATATAATTATTAATATATCCTAATTAATTATTATATAATTAATATCCTTTAAATATTAAAATTTATTTATAAGTTTTTATAAAGTATTTATTAATTTTATTATATTATAAGTATCTATAATATATCTAAGTATTATAATATTTATATTTTGCTATATAATCTCTCTATATATTATATATTTCTTTCTAGTAGATTACCTTTACTAATATATAATTATATAAATTATTATCTAGTCCTTTATTTTCTATTTTCTTTAGATTTTTTATCTATAGGGGGGATTATTCTCTTTTAGTATTTTAGTATTACTTAATTTTAAATACTTATTAAATATTTTTCTTAATCTATTTTTCTTATTCTTTACTAATAGATTCTCCTAGCTTTATTTTATTTAATATCTTCTTAACTTTAATATATAGATCTAGTAAGATTTCTATTAATTCTTAATTTAGATCTTTATAATTTATTATTATTTTATTATTATCCTAAAATACTAATTAAGTATAAAACAACTTAATTAATAAGGAATTCTTATAATTAATCTTACTACTACTATTTTCTAAGTCTTCTATTTTAGATATTCTTCTAGATAAAAATTTTTCTTTATTATTATATAATTTATTCTTTAGAGATTTATAATTATTATTATATAATGATATTAATATATTAATATTTTCTATATTTATATTAATAAGTGTTCTCTTAATATATATTCTAGTTATTAGACTTTTTTATTTTCTTATCTATTCTTTAATTTATTTCTTTTTATACTCTTCTAATATTTCTTTATCTATTTTATTAATACTACTCTTATCTAGAGTTATTACCTAGATAGCTATTACTATAAATTACTACTAGTTAACTATTCTATTAGCTTTCTTCTTTTTATTATATTTATTAACAAAATATCCTAGTTTTCTATAGTTAAAATAGGCTTTATTTTTAATTAATTTATCTTTTTTTTCCTTTATAAGGATAATATTTATTTATATAATAATATCTCTATCTTTATTAATTTAAAATATATTAGAGTTTTTCCTACTTATTTTTCTTGATTATTTTCTAGAATTATAAGAGTATCTATACTTTCTTTAATTCTAATATTCTTATTTCTTTTATTTAATTTTAAATAGTTTATTATTAATTTAAATTACTATATTAATATACTTATTAATACTTTTTAGTTAATCTATTTTTATAAAATTATATTAGACTTTTTTCTTTAGTATATTTTTAAAAAGATTTATCTAAATATTATCAGAATAGCTTAGAGATATTATTATTTATTAGAATTTAATAGTAAATTATTATATTAATCTAATCTATTTTAAATATCTTAATTTATATTTTATAATTCTTATTATATCTACTTCTCTAAATAATTTTCTAAAAGCTCTCTAGAAGCTATTATAGCTCTTTAAGATATCTTTTATAAAATCTTTCTAGTCCTTTAATTATTCTTTATAATAATTTATTATAACTAGTTGTACCTATTCTATAGTAATATTAATAAAATATAATATAATAAATAATACTTTTAATATATCTTTAGTGAGTTTATTTACCTTATAATATATTACTATATTAATAAGGAATATTTTTAACTTAGATAATATTCCATCAAATATCATAAATTTTAGTAATTTAACTTGTTTAGCAAGCATAACTTCTAATATAACTAGATGGATGGCTAGTATAGCTAGTACTTGTACTTTAAACTAGGTAATAATATTTTTAAAATAATTAATTTGCTCTTTTTAGTTCTTATTATTATTAGATATTAGATTATATAACTAAATATTTAGTGATGCTGGTACTGCTTGCTATACTTACTAAGTAGATTATAGAATTATTATCTTAATAATAAAACTTCTCTTTTATAATAAGAGTCTTAAATTATTAAAAATTTTAGACTTTAACTATTAGAGTATAACTAGAATATTTTTAATAAATAAAGTTAAAAAGCTTCTAATATATAAAAGATATTTAGAGCTAAGACTTAAATAAAAAAGCAATAGTAATCTTAATTAATAGAAGATTATATACTTAAGATTTATAGTTAATTTAAGATAGTAAAATAAAGCTAAATATATAATAAATAAATATTCTTATATATCTAAATTCTAATAGAAAAAATATAAAGATTCTCTATTTATTTAATATAGAGAATATAGAAATTCTTTAATTTCTTTATTCTAATATAGTATTCTTTAATATTAGCTATATTATCTCTAAGTACTCACTAAATGGTCACTACTATAACCCTACTTTAACTCCACCTTAAATATAATTCCTATACATAGAATATACCCAAGTACTTGATTTCCTTTGCACCAATCATAAGATGATTAGGTAAGTAGCGCCAGCTACTTTATCTATTGGCTGTGACGTTCTGATTCTTCTGACAATTTAATAAATTATTAAAAGAAATATTAATAAAATATTAATTTAAAGAAATAAATAAAAAAAAAGTATTACTAAAAGATTATAAGAAATATAAAAATTTATTTAATAGAATATATAAGATATTACTAGAATATAATAAATAGAATTATATTATTTTACTTATTAAAGATAAGGAATTAAAATTATAAAAGATTTATTAAATATTATAATTAGAAGATAGAGTTTTAAAAAAATATATTAATAATATACTAAAAAAAGGATATATATAATTATTATAATTATTAATAGGATATCTAGTACTATTTATATTAAAAAAAAATAATAAAGTTATAATTATATATTAATTATTAATAATCTAATAATATTATAATTAAGAATATTTATATCTTACTATTAATTACTAAGATTTAAGACAAAATTAAAAAAAAAATTATTTATTAAATTTAATATTATAAATATATATAATTACTTATAAATTAAGAAAGAAGAAGAATAGAAAATAATATTTAGAATTAAATTTAGGTATTATAAGTATTTAATTATATCTTTTAGACTAATAAATATACTAGTTATATTTTAATAATATATTAATTTAGTTATTAAAGATTATTTCTATAACTTTATAATAATTTATTTTAATAATATTATAATATTCTTAAATAGTCTAGAAGATTATATTAGATATATTAAACTAGTATTAAGAATATTATATATAGTAAAATTATAAGTTAAATTTAAAAAATATAAATTTTATATCTAAGAAATAGATTTCTTAGGATATAAGATTATCTAAGAAGAAATATAAATTAATAAAGAAAAAGTTTAAATAGTTAGAGATTAGCCTATATTAAAAAATATTAAAAAACTATAATTATTTATTAAAATAATAAATTATTATTAATAATATATATAAGATTATATTAAAAAAATAATATTACTATTTAAACTATTAAAAAAGAAAGTCCTATATAAATAGAATAAAAAATAATAAAATATATTTAAAAAAGTAAAAAATAAACTTATTATAGTATTAATATTAATATAATTTGATATTAAACTATTTATAGTATTAGAAATAGATATATTAGATTATATTATAAAAGTAGTTTTAATATAAGAAGAATTAGATAAAAAGAAATAAGTAATTATCTATTATTTAAAGAAATTAATTAATATAGAATTTAACTATAATATCTATAATAAAGAATTATTAGCTATAGTATGAATATTTTAGTATTAAAGAGTCTACTTAAAAGGAATAAAATTTATAGTTAGAATTATTATAGACTATAAAAATCTTATTTATTTTTTATTAACTAAGATATTAATTTAAAAATCAATAAGATAATTAAAGATATTATTATAATATTAATTTATAATTAAATACTATAAAAAAAAAGATAATAAAAAAGTAAATACTTTAAGTAGATAATTAGATTATAAAAAAGAAATTAAAAAACTAGAATTAATATTATTTAAAGAAAATAAGAAAAAAAATTTAAAATATAATCTCTAAATTATTATCCTTATAGTAATAATAAAACTAAATATAGACTTAGAACTATAAGATCTTATTATTAAAGAAATAATAATAGATAGAATAATTTAAGTAATATTAAATAATATTAATAATAAAATTAAATATAATAAAATAACTAGTAATAAAATAGGATTTATATTCTAGTATAGTTTAATCTATATATTAGGAATAATTAAGGAAAAGATTATTAAGATATACTATAATAATATTATAATAAGATATCTAGAAATAACTAATACTATAAAATAAATATTAAGAAATTACTTCTAGCCAAAGATATATAAGGATATTAAAAAATATATTAAAAAATATAATATATATTAAAAGAATAAGATTATAAAATATAAATTATATAAATAAATATAATTGCTTAAAATACTAGAATATCTATAGTAATAAATAATAATAGACCTCATTATTAAGTTATTAAAGTTAGAAGAATATAACTTAATTATAATAATAGTTAATAGAATAATAAAATTTATATATTTTATACTAATAGTTAAGAAGATAGATATATATCTATTAACTAAAATATTATTTAGAGAAGTATTTTAATATTATAATATATTAAAAATTATAATATTAGATAAAAAACTAGTATTTATATTAAAACTATAAAGATTATTTATAGATCTTATAGGAAGAAAATAATAATTAAATTTAACCTACTATTTTTAGATAAATAGATAAATAGAAAGGATAAACTAAATATTTAAATAATACTTATAAAGCTATATAAATTAAGAATAAAATAATTAAATAAAATTATTACTAATAATATAATTAATATATAATATATTAACATAAGTAATAATAAAAATAATATTATTTATAATATATATTAGAAGAAAAATAAGAATATTAGAATAATTATATTATAAGTAACTAGTAGTAGAAATAATAAAAAAAATAATAAATAATATAAAAGCTATTCATCTATACCTAGAAAAAGAAATTAAATATTAAGGATAAGTTAACTTAAAATAATATAATTTTAAAAATTAAAAGAGATCTAGTTTTAAAAAAAAGAAAAAAGTTTATTTAAGATTAAAAAAAAATAAATTATAAACTTAAATTATTAGATTCTATATAAATTTATTTAGTATTTTATATTTTGCTATTAAAACTAATACTTAAAAATATTAAAATATAAAATAAGATTACTATTAAAGAAAAAATCTATAAAATTAAAAAAATATTAATATATAAAAAAAGATATAATAAGAAAATAATATATTTTATTAAAGAAAAGAATTATAATATTATAAAAAGAATATAGAAATTTATTAAGAAATTTATTAAAGTTAAAAAATCTTAGAAATATATTAATAAAGATATCTAGAATTATAAAAAAAATTTATTTAAAATTAATAAATAACTTATTAAAATCTTTAATAATTATAATAAGAATATATTAATTTAATTATATTTATATAATCTTAATATTAGCTATAATAATATTCTTATTAGATAGAGAATTTTTAGAATTTAATATCTTTAATATTTTCTAATTATAAGACTATATATTAATATTATACTTCTTAAAAAATTTCTAATAATAGAATAACTTTAAAATTTTAGTAAATAATTTTACTTATTAAGTAAAAATTTTAGCTAGTTTTTTAGAAATTTAAGTCTTGATCTTTTTTAGAGTATTTTACTTCTTTTTATTATAGAAATAATATTTATAGATATAATTATAATAAATATATATAGTATATTTTAAATTTTTATTATTTATTATATAATTAAAATTATTAAGATAATAATATTTATAAGGAAATTTAATAATAAAATTAATTTTTTAGATTTTAGTAAATTAATAAATATAATTTTTATTTTAATCTTCTCTAAGATATAATAAATTAATTTTTATAATTAATTTAAGATATAGTATAATAATAATATTAGAAATTACTTATTAAATAGAAAATAGGATTATATTAGAAATAAAGATAAATCTTTTTATTTATATTTTTAAAAATAAAAATTTTAAGGAGAAAAAATAATATTATAAAATTATATATATAAAACTAGCTAATACTAGAATAAAAAAATATAGAATAATTTAATATAAATTTATACTAGATTAATTAGAAGCTAGTTGCTAATAATAAAATATAAGAGATTATTAAAGTATAGAGTATAAAAATAATAATAATATATATATTAATATTATATAAAAATATAAATTATATACTTTTATCTTAGATAAAATAATAATATATAAAATAACTAATACTTATTAGAAAATAATTATATATTTTATACTATTTACTTTTAAAATATATAATATATAATATATAAAATAAGAAAAATTAAATATATAAAAACTTTTATTTATTATTATATATTTAATTCTTTATAGTTTTTTAATCTAAGTTACTTTAATTATATATTAAAAAGATTAATAAGGTAAACTATACTTAAAGTATTATAATACTTTAAAGGATTTCTTCTATTATAGTTATATTATTAAATCTACTATTACTACCTTATTATTTAATATTTAATTATGAGATAATCCTTACTGGACCTTTGTCTGGTCTAATCTATTGTATTGCAGCTCTACACAGCCAGTGATAACTATAGCGGATCCAGGTCCGTGACATGCCTAGTATCATGCAAGTTGGTTTCGTAACACTTAGTGCTTTACAATTAAAGCACTAATATTTATGTATATAATATCAGAGAAGATCTCAGATTAGAATTCAATTTTAATATAGATATTATAAAATTTATTATTATCTTTAGGTTTGTATTTATTTTATAATCCTGAACTATCAGACAGGTGACTACGTAGACGGTCACGGATAGGTATGAAATATAATTGGCTCCACGGTTCGACATTATTGTGGGTCTAGCTTTCTCCTGCCTAGTCCAACTCACTCTGGATCTTAATGCAATTTGATGACTTATGGATTGAGATTTTTTTTATTCGCGAATCTATTGATTCACCCTCTTAAGTACGGACTACGAATATCCTTAGCTATCTTACCTACTGGTTTCACTTTATGCGCAAGCCGTTCTGATCGTCCCATTATTGCGACAGTGCACGCACGCCCTTGACTGGCATTGACCTCGCCAAAGCTCTTTGAAACCACGTCAATTCAATCAGGCCATCGGGGCAAGTTCATGACAATGATGGTGATTGAGTTGATTTGGAGAGCTCTTGGCGAGTAGCCTTTCACACCATGTCGCGGTTGTCTGCTGGTTTTGCCGACTTCTTCCCAACCGCCCCGTCGGTCCTTCAGTCGCGACGATCTAAAATATCGGATAGTGGACGAAGCAGATCAATGTCTGAGACTAGCAACGGAGTCATTCATTCAATAACCTCCCCGGCTCTCGTCAAACAGAATGAACACGATACTCGGACTGGTGAAGACCGTGAAGATGGTACATGTATGCTGATTTTACAAGACGGCCCATCTTTCTGTGATGGTAACCGTGTCACAGCTTCAAGGTACACGGAAAGCGATCTATCTGCCCATGGCATTGCCGATGATTTACATACAATGAATGGAACCGGATCACCACAGCATGTTCTCGTTACGCAATCGCCGCCGCGCAAATCCAGCAGCCCTTATCTGAACAACCTGGTATCTCATCCTGAGACCGATATCAATGGAGTCAAGGGAGATGAAGAATATACCATAGGTCGATCCGGGGATAGCACCGAAACATTTTCCTGCGGTACACAACATCTCTTACCCTTCGAGGTAAAAGGCTTCAAAGTGACTTACGATCCAGAGTTGGACAAAAAGCCTATCGCAAAGGACAAGAAGAGGAAACTTCAATATACGGAGTTTTCTCAGACGCACGCGTATCCAAAATCAACTGACCCACGTCTCTCAGCGACAAATTACGTTCGAGGCTCCGCTAATAAGTTGAAGGTGAAACTGAGATTAACACCTTATTCAATACGGCACTGGCAGTTTGACACCGTAACCTCCATCGGTCGCGCTACCCCCTCTCAGATTGTTGTCACCGGGTTTGATGCTCTAACCCCAATTGCTCCAATAAATGCATTGTTCTCTAGCTTCGGAGAAGTCGCTCATATTGATAATCGCACTGATCCAGTCACGGGACGGCCTTTAGGCATTTGCCTAGTTAAATTCAAAGATGCCGTTTCTTTCCAGAATGCCGGGCCATTATCAGCTTCTGCTGCTGCGAGGCGTGCTTACTATGAATGCAAAAAAGAGCAGCGCATCGGCACGCGACGCATTCGGGTTGAACTGGACCGTGATGGACACTTGTCACAACGCTTAGTTGATAAAGCCATTGAGTCCTGGAGAAAAAATAACCAACCACCTTTAGAAGTGAGCCGTCACGATACTCCTCCGGACAACAACGAGCCTCCACCTACTGCTCCGAAGGGACCTTCGGGGCGCTCGTCAGTACGACCAACTTTCAATCCTCCAGAAGGCCCCAAGGCTGCTATCAAACCCGCGACCCCTTTCATCATTGAAGAAATACCTGTTCTGCAACAGATAAAGCGTGACCCTTATATTTTCATCGCACATTGCTATGTCCCAGTCCTAGGGTCCACGATACCCCACCTGCAAAAGCGACTGAGAACGTTTGACTGGAAAGCCGTCAGATGTGATAAGACAGGGTACTATATTGTCTTTGAGAATTCACGACGCGGTGAAGAAGAGACGACGAGATGTCACAAAATGTGCCACATGACCCCTCTGTTTACCTATATAATGAACATGGAAAGTCAGCCTTATGGAAATCCGAACTATGAGCGCAGTCCGAGTCCTGAACGGCTACAAGCAGAACAGAAAGTCAAGGCCGAGAAGGATAGGGTGCTTAGGGAACAGCAACTGGAGGTCGAAGAAGAAAAACAACAACGTGCTTGCAATTTAGATCCGTCAAAAGAAGTCCTGAGTATTGTCATACGTGAATTGAAGACAAAATTGCTGGAGGACGTCAAATTTCGAATAGCTGCCCCATTTTTATATCAATATCTCGACCCAGATAGACACTCTGCGACAAGAAAAGCCCTAGGCATTCAGGACCCTGAGACGAGTAGGCCAAACCCATTTCAGCTTGGCGCATCTAACGACTCATTCCATTCCGGTGCTCTCGATTTGCTTGCTCTTCCCCGCATTCGCAAATCTCATCATGGTCAACTCGGTCGTGCAACTTATCTAGATGAAAGACGTGGTCACTTACTAAGAAGAAGGGATATACGGCCGCTTCACCATCGCCTTCGTCACCTTCACGAAGCAGAAGATTCAGATGATGATGATATGCGAACACCAATTTCAAGAGATACAGACGAACTTGGAAGTAGATCGCCCAGCCGATTGAGCTTTGATTCATCGGCCTCAGACACTGAAGATGACGATTACGATATATATCCCTCTCAAAGTCTGTCTGTAGAAAACGAGGCTGCTGATTATGCCATTGCCGCAGGTGCGGACACCAAGGCAAATGACGATTTGATACTGCAGCAACTAGACCTTGACCTGTCTATTTCACCTAAAAAGAGAAAAAGAATTATTGAGGATGGACTTGATTCTCGAAAACGACACAAGGACGATCATCGGCTCCCTGGTCTTGAGCCTACCTTTCTTGATGTTGATGTTGATGTCCATTCTCCCCCCTTTTTTGATAGCGACAGCTTCGATGATAATTTACTGCTGCAGTCCACAGAATTTAGCTTTGGTTTGTGCACCATCCCTTATGTCGAAACTAAATGGAAATTGCTCACATTTTATAGATGAATCCGACTTGAGCTACACGAAACCTGAAGTTAACCTGGATGTCTCATATGATCAGCCGCGACCTAGCGTCGTTGATGAGGACGCTCTAGTTCTCGATCTTGACGGCTGGCAGACTGTGGTTAAAGACGACGAGGATCTTGATTTTCTTAAAGACACCTTATACGACATATTACCATCAGAGGTCGGTGATGTAACAATATGGGCCTGGAAACAGCGTGAAGCCAAGCTTATGAATCGATATGGGGAAAGGGGGCCCGTCTATACAGACCTTTGCGTCCCTGGATACTTTGTGCCGAATATTACGGGCGCGGCTAGAACAGAAGGCCGAAAAAGAATATTTGAAGCGGAAAAGTCCAAGTATTTACCTCATCGTATCAAAGTACAAAAGGCCCGAGAGGAAAGAGAAGCACTCGCTCAAAGCGACCCTCAAGCGATTGTACCTGTCGACCCTGCAAAGGCCGGCGGCCCGACCAAGCCAGTGTCTAATTCCACGTCGAGATCTACGAGGGTGCAAAACCGCCGACTCGCTGCTGATATAAACGCACAGAAACAAGTTCTTCCTCCGCAAGGCGGTGATGGCGATGCGTTACGCTTCAATCAGCTTAAAAAGCGTAAAAAGCCCGTCAGGTTTGCCCGCTCGGCTATCCATAATTGGGGGCTCTATGCAGAAGAAAATATCGCAGCCAATGATATGATCATTGAATACGTTGGCGAAAAAGTTCGTCAACAAGTGGCTGATATGAGAGAGAGGAGGTATTTGAAGAGCGGGATTGGGAGCAGCTACCTTTTTCGGATCGACGAAAATGCTGTAATTGATGCCACAAAACGTGGGGGTATCGCAAGATTCATCAACCACAGTTGTACACCCAATTGTACGGCAAAAATCATCAGGGTCGACGGCAGTAAAAGAATAGTGATTTATGCGTTGCGAGACATCAACAAAGGTTGGTACTTGGAGAACTCGTTCTTAATTTTTGGGTCGCTACAGATGCTAACCAAATGACTAGATGAGGAACTCACATACGACTATAAGTTTGAAAGAGAATGGGACAGTGAAGATCGAATCCCTTGTCTATGCGGGTCAGCAGGCTGCAAAGGGTTTCTCAATTGATACACATCACAATTGCACATTTCTGAGTACTATACTCATCGACTGGCGTTCTTTGTACAATGCATTGGATAGGCGTTCTTCGGAGAGGACATGGTTTGCAGCTTTATTCAAAATGCCCGTGAATATGCTGCTGACGGGAGGAGTTTTAGGAGTCCACTACGTATGTGGATGCATAGATGGCGGTTATGTACAATACAGTAACTACAATTTTTTTTGTTAATTAGCAGTCTTCTGATACAATCATATCACAGTTAATTAACCGCAGAAGAAAATGGCGGAGATTATCTAGATCTCCATTCAAGTCAGGCTATCATCTTGATCTTCATTTTCAAATATATAATGCACAGACTTCAAATATACCTACTTCTCGTGGTGAATTAGCTTATATCCATCTATGCCTGCCTACTTAGTGTGTGCATGAAAGCAGTCATGCTGTTGATCAAAAGAAAAAATCCATTGGTGGTGTCGCGTCGCATACACCTAAAGTCTAGGAACACCCTAACGATGAATGAGTTAAAGTGAAGGCATTTACCCATCACCTCTGGCGGCTACCGAGCCCGGCTATTCAGTGGCCGCTGATCAGGGATCGGGTCGATATTTCTGAAGAAATGCCGGCGTACGCTGGTTGCAGCAATGACGCACGGTCAACTGTCATGGTGCTGTTCGATGTACCATGCGACAAGTAATGTTTGTATAACACTTGACAGGGAAGTTGTAATGTGCAAGACCTCGTCCATATCAAGCAACCACCATCGACTATGGAGGATCCCAGGGTTGAGTTCAATTCACCGTACGTCGGGTTGATGGCCAAACTGGAAGGAAAACCCCCGTCTAAAGGGGGACGTTCGCTTAAACTGCGCGAGGGATGAATTAGCAATCCAGAAGCACAACCAGCCCGTTTAATTTCATTTGTGATCATAATACCTAGGTGACTCGGAAGTAGAAAATTGGCAATCCCCTCTTTGATTTGATATTCATGGCCGCAATTGGCACAACATAGCTTCCCTTCAATCACATGCGTTTCTAGTAGCAATTTATGCAAATCTCTCAAAAGATTTTCGTCAACTGCGTCGTCGTTGGGCTTCACGTCTGATATATCAGGAAATCCGAGCTAGCAGTCAGGGTCTTTATATCAGCTATTTGTTGTCTTTCAAGATGTTGAAACTTGCTCGAGGAGAGGGATCAACGAGCAAACATGAAACTTAAAAAGAAAAAAGGAAAAAAAAAACCAACCTCGTGGGCTGTTACTCTTAAGGCGTCCCAGTCAATCCGTGGCAGAATATTCCGTACCAAGCTTGGATTAAAATCCAGCTCTTGTTGTTCTAACTCTGCGTCTCTGAAGTGAAGTGGGGAGGCTGATGGCGAACCCCGGCAGCTTTTCACAGCGCATGTGAGAAAATTCACGGTGATGACTTTCATTCCGGAGGTTTGCGAGGTGAAATCAAATAAACTGCGGGGGGTTAAAAATTTGGTTTAAGACAGGTCGGTCTATCTAACGGCGGATAGAAAGAAGAGTTGACTTGAGGGGCAAGAAATTTTCCAGACTTTGCCCGCACATCTATCCGTCCGCATCAACTAACTATTGGTTGACTGACTGACCTACAAAGACCAATACACCCATCAATTGACAATCATAGATACCATGACTCGCAAAGTTGCCAGGGAATTTTGTAATTATGCTAGAAATATTTCAGCTTCTTAAACGTTTCATTATAATTACCATTCCATAGAGATCGATTGTTCGTACATACTTGAGACTCGACACAAACTGTATTAGCGGACGAGAACATCCACAAGATCGAGATCTGCAATATCATAATCTTTCAGCTGAAATGACGGACCAAGGAGGTCACCGTCAAAGGACAAAGAAATCGTGCTGTCCTGGGAAATCTTTTTTTTATTCCTAAAGTTGGTAATAAGTTGCGAGACAGTTGTCTGTGGTAGGACCTTGACCCGCAGATCTCCACGATCTTGGCTTTTCAAAACGATATGAAACGAAGTTTGTTTTTCTTCAAATTCATCTTCGTCTGCTGTAGTAGTTTGGTACAACTTCTCTGCCTGAGATCTCAATAGTTCGTCCGTCACAGCCTCCACGTGAACGCGGAACCGGCTATTCGCAGAGAACGCTTCATACTCCAACTCCAGACTATCGGAGAGTGATGCCAAAGCACTGTAATCAAGGCTTCTACATGTCGTTACATCAAAGAGTCTCCTTTTATTCCAGGTCAGATACACGGATGATGTCATCTTCTCATCAAACCCTTGGCGTTCACACCAAGCCAGTCGGACATCTCGAAATCGCTGAGACATTCGTCGATAAACCACCAATGGCTTTGTGTTTTCGATTGCAGATGTTATGAGTATTTCAACAGTAGCATCTTCATGCTTGGCTGCATTCCTTTCTACATCATGATTCCCGCGCATGTTTTCATTTCTGGCCATAGGAAGTGTGTGAAGCTGGCCTGCACTCTGTATTTCATTCGCCGATAAATCTTTGCTGATAGAATGCTTGTTTTCCAAATTTTCGACCTTTTCTGATTCACGTGTGGGCGGAATAGAGAGTGAAGAGTTTTCCTTGGGTGACTGTATGGATTCCACTACTTGAATATCAGGCGAGGCCATTCGTCCTTCTACAGCATGTAAGCCTCCATCTGACACATTGCTATCAACATGTTGAGAAAGCACATGTCGATCAGCTACCTCAGATCCAGTTGTCGCTTCTCGCTTTCCAGCTGGCGGGGAAGGTGACTCCAACTCGTCGTTGTTCGTTCCCGACGCTTCTTCTTTCAATTGATCATCATCTGGTTCCGATATGCGGCGGCGCTTCGACGTAGGGATTCTTGACTCGGTTGAGGAGTTTAATGCGGAATTTTTAGTCTCTTCTTGGAGCTGTTGTTGCCTACGTGCTTTCACGATATCATTGTATGTCTGTTGAGAGCGACGATAGAACTCGGGCGCAGAAGGCTCGTCATCTGTGGTAGCCCAGGCTGGCTTCTTGAAGAAAGACCGCATTGAAAACTTGGTACTGTAGCCTCGATGGATAGAAGAGTAGGAGGAAGAAATATCGCGGGGCTGTTGGAGGGGGTACACTTGTGAATGCAGGGAAGGTCTCTGAGATAATGATAATTATATCGGTAAGATTAATCGTGTTACGTATTAATACGAACATTTCGCGGGGTGCCCGTGGAGTGGTGAGCATAAATGACCTCTAGCTACCAAAGCGGTGTAGTGCGGTATTGCGATACAGCAACAGAACATTTATCGATAGCTATCTTCCTCCGCAGAGAATCCCACAGCCGACCGTTGGCATCTTCACAACGTCAATCTTCCCCCAGAAAACACAGCACGATGGAGAACGGAGCACCTTCAGAAGGCAAGGACCCTTCAACCTTCCTCAGTGAGATAACTGGAGCCCCGGTGACCGTGAAGCTCAACTCAGGCGTCGTTTACCAAGGTATGATCTGATATCGAACACAACATCATGGCAGTCTTACTAACTAACCTTGCAAACAGGCGAACTTCAGTCTGTTGACGGTTATATGAATATCGCATTGGAGAAAACAGAGGAGTACGTAAATGGACAATTAAGGCGATCCTACGGTGACGCCTTCGTACGTGGAAACAACGGTATGGATGAGATTCCCACGCGAAAGAACGTCAGATGGTTCAGAGGCTGAGATCAATGTTACAGTGTTATACATATCTGCGCGGTAGATCCATGATCTGCATCGTCTAATTTCTGCGAGATTAAGCCTGGTTAGCCGGACTGGCCACTGCAATTCCGATCGAGCTGCGACGAGAGAAGATTCGTATCGCCCGACTTCAACAACCACCGTTTGTTTAGTCTCGGTATTTAATTCTAGCATATAGCAAATTTATCCCTCCAATAATCAATGGAGAATTGAGTGACAGTTGGTTAGATTGGGCGGCTGGATCAGGAAGAAGTCCGCCGATGGCGTGGTGCTCAACGGAGTGAGAGATTTCTTCGTTTGTTCTCTTTACAGGCAGGATTGTCGGCAGATGCGTTTAAAGAAGATAGTCATGGAATAACAAAACCAGTTTTCAAATGTGCCGGATGCTTATGTAGTTAGGTCTCGCGCGTTCTGTACACGGTAGGAGCTAATGGGTCAATCGGACTGAGGGAAGAGGAAGCAGAAGAACCCCCACCGCGATTTATCCGAAGATTTGCCAACAGGCCAGTAAGGACTTTGATAGATAGCATGTGGCTAACTCTTCCATATATTTCCTTTCTGCATCTTCACAGCACCACAAGTGGTTACATTAGTTGGTACCTTTTCTTTATTTCCCCCTGCTTCTCTTCCTTCTAACAGTGCGGGGTTATACAGACGTGAGGGCCCAAAAAAAAAATCACCGTCATATCACTGATTTGCTGTTCGTTCGCCTCAAACGATCGAGCATTCAGTACAGAACGCCAATATGTCTCTCCAAGCGATCAAATATACCGATAAGAAATTGCAGATCTTAGACCAACTACAACTCCCTTTCGTAACGGAATATATTCCCATTCGATCTGCGCAAGATGGCTGGCATGCAATCAAGGAGATGCGCGTTCGTGGTGCACCAGCTATTGCAATCGTCGCAATACTGTCGCTTGCCGTTGAATTGAATGAATTACAAGCTGGTGCGAAATTGTCATCTTCTTCGGAAGAGGTTGGTCTGTTTATCATCGAGAAGCTACACTACCTTGTTACCAGTAGGCCGACGGCAGTGAATCTAGCGGACGCTGCACGCAAGTTTGAACTCAAGGTGGCCGAGCACATCAAGGCCAAGGATTCTACGGGCCACACTCTTGTCGCAGCTTACTTGCAGGAAGCTGAATTGATGCTGGTCAACGATCTCAGTGACAACCAGAACATTGGAGCGTGGGGAGCGAAGTGGATTCTTGAGCGAGCAACATCGCAAGGACAGACCAAAGTCAATGTACTCACACATTGCAATACAGGGTACGTTCGGAGACCTACAATCCCTTTTTTTTTTGATTGAATCGCAACTATCTGATATACTAATTGAGAGTATAGATCACTGGCGACTGCCGGGTATGGCACAGCTCTAGGTGTTATCCGGTCCCTTCACTCGGGAAATGCGTTGAATCGTGTCTATTGCACAGAAACCAGGCCGTACAACCAAGGCGCTCGGCTGACAGCATTTGAGCTTGTGCATGACAATATACCTGCAACTCTGATCACTGACTCTATGGCCGCCGCTCTTCTCGCCAAGTCCGAATCTAAGGTTTCTGCTATCGTTGTCGGAGCAGATCGTGTGGCAGCCAATGGAGATACTGCAAACAAAATTGGCACTTATGCTCTAGCCGTGTTTGCAAAACATCATGGTGTCAAGTTTCTTGTAGCTGCACCGCGCACAACCATTGATCGAGGAACAAAATCGGGGAGTGGGATTATAATTGAAGAACGTGCTCCATCGGAGGTGACCAGCATCAAGGGTCCCTTGCAGGGGCGCGTGGGAGACACACTGCAGATGGAGACCATCCAGTTGGCAGCCACTGGCATAGATGTATGGAACCCCGCGTTCGACGTCACGCCGGCGGCCCTCATCGATGCCATCATCACCGAGAAGGGAGTTGTTGAAAAGGGCTCGGATGGCTTCTTTCATTTCGACGAGCTTTTCGGTGAGCCTAATGTTTCGTGATCCGCTGGTTGTCCATCGTGGGTGGATTTTCCCTTTTCGATAGGTTGGGACTCTTGCTGGTCGTCATGAGAATTGGCTTCTACCGATGCCAGAAGCTCATCTATCTTCTGTTCCAGCTTAGTCAGGTGATTTTCCAGAGCAAGAGCTGTATTTTCGCCACTATAATAAATTCAGTTTAGTCAGTACCACGGAGATGCCATGCATGTTCTGGATGACACACTTGGCCAAATCCTTAAACGCCTGTCCCACTTTGAGTTAATACAAAACGTTTGCGAAGAAAACAATCCAAAAGGGGGCGGGGGTCTGTTTGCTCCAAAAAGGGGAACATACGCACCTTTGCGAGGTCCAGGTGGTCTGCCGAGCCTGTCATTTTTCTTTTTCAATTGCCCCGCCGTAGGGATGGATAATAACAAAGGGAAGGGATAGAGACAGAGGGGTTTGTTTGACTTGAGAACGGATACCGACGACTGTCACGGAGGTTTATATTTTCTTCGAATTGCAGAATGTAAATGTAAGATGTAAAATGTCAGTCAAGATGCCAACCACCATCATCCATGAATGATGGCTGATCGTGGTTGATGGAGGGGCGATTCAGCCCACATAGCGTGGGATGACTAATCAGCTATAATTATCCACGACACTAGTTGAATCCAGACTAGCTTTCATGTACGTCTACTTTCTTCCTTTTTTTTTTGAGAGAGAGAGAGAGAGACTGTGTGCAGTCAATCAATGCTTTGGGTGCCTGGCGAGAGACTGCGACACCAGACAGAAACTCGAAGTAATTCATCCTGCATTTGCCGATTCTCAAATGACATCAGAGTCATGCTTGGCCTGGCTTGGCCACTTGACAGGAGGCTGAAATCTGCTCAGCTCTAGGAGGAAGCTTGGACCTGACATGCTAAAGTTAGTAGCAGCCACTTTCGTGAAAAAGGAGACGTCAAGACTCCGGTATTTGCCATAAAAATAGAATGTGCACTGCCACATATTGCCAGGAACCAGCACTAGCGAGAGACCCCTGAAATCAGGGACATACAGTACAGTACACATTCTGCACAGAATAAGACAACTGAGACGGTCTTCTCGATAGCGCTATCTGATGTGGGGAAGCCCAAAAGAAACACGCATTCCTCAACTATTCTGACTGTGCGAGAAAAATAGAAACCGATACGATACGTCCTACAGATTCGGAACATTGAATTCAGGAACGGATCCCGACTAGCGACTAGCTAACCAGCAAATAATTCTCTAAACATGCACAGAAATGTGGCTGCAAGAAAGTAGTAGTATTAGTAGTGGTAGTGTACATATCAGTTTATGATATGTTTGCTGGGACAATGCCATATTATATGATGCATATTACATGATGCAGGCAGAGCGTCCATCATGCAATAGTACTTCGTACTGTAGCAATAGTAGAGAGCATAAGATCCAGGATGGCCGTTTGAGACATTTGGTGGAGGCCTGTTGCCCAGGACACAAGTGACCCAATAAACAGTGAAACATAACTGGCATAGCCCACTTTGTGGAGATCGTCAATACCCGCGACCGCCATTTGGGCCTGGCCAATCAGCCGCCCGCGCCCTCGTCTAGCACCGCCGGACCGGCCAATGGGGCGCGGATACGAGGCGCACTGCGTAAGTTCCTCTTTGACCAGGAAAGCTCTGCCCTCCCGCGGGGCCGCACAATACAATACCGCCCAAATACGCCCCGCCAGTACCTTGGCCCCCCTGTTTCAGAGACCCCGTACCGCGTAATTACCGCCCAGCTCCTTCCCTCAGCTGCAGCTGCTGCAGCTGCTCTTGCTTGCTTGCTTGAGATATAAATCTTCTTCTTCGTCCTCGTCCCCCCATCCCCTCGTCTTCTACTCCTCCTCCCCATCATCACTCGTTCTTCCATATCCCTTCTACACAACCAATCAGTCACCCATCAATCTCCTGTTAACCCGCCAGCCCACCCTCCCCCAACCTTGCTCCTCTACTTCTGGCCTACCCCTCACCTTTTCTGAGGCCCAACAACAAAAGCTCGTCACCACCCAGCATCTCACTTTCTTCTACCAGGAGCGGTTTTTGCCAATTGACTTTCAACAGCCGCCCCTTTCTCTCCTGTATTTTACTATTCATCCTTTTTAGCCTTTTATTTGAACAGCAACTATGTGGTAAGAAAGCTTGGCGTTTCACACTCGAAACCTTCCTTCCCTCCTTGGAAAGCCTTGCCTGGTTGGCGTCGAGAGGAAGAAAAAAAAAGAGGTGCTAACTTGTACCCCTCGCACAGTGGTATCTTTGGTTACATCAACTACCTTGTCGACAAGGACCGCAGGCAGATTCTTGAAACTCTTACCAATGGTGAGTTCTACCACCCATGCAGCTTCCCTTGGCACCAAGCTTATCAACGTGTGTTGGCGTGTTTTAGGTCTTGCGAGGCTTGAGTACCGTGGATATGACTCTGCCGGTCTTGCCGTTGATGGCGATAAGAAGAACGAGGTTTTCGCATTTAAGGAAGTTGGAAAGGTCGCTAAATTGAAAGAATTGATTGCCGAGTCTAATGCCGACATGGACAAGACCTTCGATTCTCATGCCGGTATTGCTCACACTCGCTGGGCCACCCACGGATCACCTTCACGCTTGAACTGCCATCCACACAGGTGAACAATCCCTCTTTCAGTGATTAATCATCTCATGGAATACTAACGGGGCCCCAGGTCTGACCCCAAGTGGGAATTCTCCGTCGTTCATAATGGGATCATCACCAACTATAAGGAGCTGAAGGCTCTGCTGGAGAGCAAAGGCTTCCGTTTTGAAACCGAAACTGATACCGAGTGTATCGCCAAGCTGGCAAAGTATCTCTATGACCAGCATCCAGATATTGATTTCACCGTCTTGGCCAAAGCCGTCATCAAGGAGCTCCAAGGTGCTTTCGGTCTCCTGATGAAATCTGTACATTATCCCCACGAAGTTATTGCCGCTCGCAAGGGTTCTCCTTTGGTCATCGGTGTTCGCACTTCCAAGAAGATGAAGGTTGACTTTGTCGATGTCGAATACTCTGAAGATGGTGCTCTTCCGGCTGAACAGGCTTCCCAGAACGTGGCTATCAAGAAGTCAGCCGCTAGTCTTCTAGCACCTCCGGACAAGTCTCTTCTGCATCGTTCGCAATCTCGTGCTTTCCTCTCGGACGACGGAATTCCTCAGCCTGCAGAGTTCTTCCTCTCCTCCGACCCCTCTGCTATCGTTGAACATACCAAGAAAGTCCTGTACCTGGAGGATGATGACATTGCCCATATCCATGAAGGCCAGCTCAACATTCATCGTCTGACCAAGGACGACGGAACCTCTAACGTTAGAGCCATTCAAACCATTGAATTGGAATTGCAAGAAATCATGAAGGGCAAATTCGACCACTTCATGCAAAAGGAAATCTTTGAGCAACCCGAATCTGTTGTCAATACCATGCGTGGCCGTTTAGATGTTGAGAACAAGAAGGTGACACTAGGTGGTCTTCGTCAGTACATCTCCACAATCCGCCGTTGCCGCCGTATTATTTTTATTGCATGTGGTACCAGTTACCACTCCTGCATGGCAGTACGTGGTATCTTTGAGGAGCTTACCGAGATCCCTATTGCCGTTGAACTTGCCTCGGATTTCTTGGATAGACAGGCCCCAGTTTTCCGTGATGACACCTGTGTTTTCGTTTCTCAGTCTGGCGAGACTGCGGATTCACTGATGGCCCTCCGATACTGCCTTGAACGGGGTGCCTTGACTGTTGGTATCGTCAACGTCGTCGGTTCTTCTATCTCTCTTCTCACTCATTGTGGTGTGCACATCAATGCGGGACCTGAAATCGGTGTTGCCTCTACCAAAGCCTACACTTCCCAATTCGTTGCCATGGTCATGTTTGCACTGTCCCTTAGCGAGGACCGCGCCTCAAAACAAAAGAGACGCGAGGAAATCATGGAGGGTCTCTCTAAGATCTCTAACCAATTCCGTGAGATTCTCAAGCTCAATGATCCCATCAAGGACATGTGTGCCAAGTTCTTCAAGAACCAAAAGAGTCTCCTGCTCCTTGGTCGTGGTAGCCAATACTCTACAGCCCTAGAAGGTTAGTTAATGGTTTTGTCCACCCTTTTATTCACAACCCCTCAATATCTAACACATGTATTGCAGGCGCCCTTAAGATCAAGGAAATCTCATACCTGCACTGCGAGGCAGTTATGTCCGGTGAATTGAAGCATGGCGTTCTAGCCCTTGTCGACGAAAACCTTCCCATTATCATGATTCTCACCCGGGACGAGATTTTTGCCAAATCACTGAATGCATACCAGCAAGGTAAGTACCATTGCATAATATGTGGTGTCAATGTCATCGCTAATATCTCATTAAACAGTCATTGCTCGTGGTGGCCGTCCTATTGTAATCTGCAACGAGAATGATGAAGAATTCCCCTCTTCACAGAGCGAAAAGATCGAACTCCCTAAGACAGTGGACTGCCTGCAGGGACTTTTGAATGTCATCCCATTGCAGTTGATTGCCTATTGGCTTGCTGTCGGCGAGGGTTTGAACGTCGACTTCCCTCGTAACCTGGCAAAGTCGGTGACTGTGGAGTAAAAATCTGGTTTGATTTGCTTTTAAATATTCGGTTCGCGCAGGAGTCTAGGAAGATACAATAGGTAGTCAGTGGGCTTGGTTTTTCTTTTTTCTCTTCTTTTCCCCATGTGTTTGTCTTCCAATTACTTTTTTACCCAGTAAAAATTCTGGCGGGGTCTTTGAGCATTGAGAACATTAATGACATACAATGAACGAGTTTCAATTGATTTCTCTGGTCGGTAATAAGTTGTAGCACATACATTATCAGATTGAGGCTGTAATTGCACGTGGTGTTATTTTTAACATGCTCATGCTCGTACTGCACTGCAACCGTTGGGCTGTCTGTCTGTTGCTGCTTTCGTTACATCATGGCATGTGGAGTACAGCCAACCAACCCCCCACCACGATAAATAAATAGCCTCCAGCTGGCTCAATTCTACCTTTGTTGAGCTGAACAAAAACCAAGAAAGAAAAAGATACTGTCAGCTAAATACAACATGGCATCATCGCTCAAAGGACCTGGTGAACGAGAAGCGTACGATGGTCAGTGTCGATGGAAAGAGAGCTTTCCCGTCCCCTCAATCTGATGGCCAACAAACTAAGAATGTCCTCGCTTTAACAGGTACTGGACTTCGAGTTGCCATTGTTCATGCTCGCTGGAACACGGCTATTATCGATGCCTTAGTATCGGGAGCTTATAACAGTCTCGTTTCAGCCGGAGTGTCGAAAGACAATATCGTCATTCAGAGCGTACCAGGTAGTTATGAACTACCACTCGCAGTCCAAAAGTGAGTCAGTTAATATATTTTTTGGAGCTCCTAGATCTTACTTATTAGCACACAAATACGCACATAACACTTCTTGATCGGGGCTAATTTTTTTGCGTCTTGGCTATCTACAGTATATACAGAGCGTCCCATGTCCAAGCCGCCGCGAGTTCTACAACGGGCGATATCGCCGCAACCGACCTCTTGTCTTCATCGACAACCGACCTGACCCAGCAAGCCACTACTACGTCATCAGCAGCCTCCACAGCACCATTCGATGCAGTCATAGCCATTGGCGTGCTCATCAAGGGCGAAACAATGCACTTTGAGTACATCGCCGATGCAGTCTCGCACGGCTTGATGCGAGTTCAACTCGACGCCGGTGTTCCCGTTGTCTTTGGCCTGCTGACCCTGCTGACTGAAGAGCAAGGTCTGGAACGTGCTGGGTTGGGAAGTGGGAAGAAGCACAACCATGGCGAGGATTGGGGTCATGCAGCTGTGGAATTGGCTCTGAAGCGGAAAGGGTGGTCTGAGGGTAGGATTATTTCCTAAAAAGAGACTTCTTCTTACTCTCCAATGAGATTGTGATGGCACGAAGACTCTTTGGAAAGGAAAATTTTGGTTGGATCAACTCACAATTCTCTATTTTCTTTGGACCGATCGATCTAGTTTGTCCTCCGAAACAAGCATTTTTAAGCCTCTATCAGAGAGATAGAATAAAAGAATACATGGGATGGAAACGGAATAGAGACTCTAGGATTACAGACCGCCCGGGAAAAAAGTGGTTCCTTATAAGCATCATGAATTTGAATAAATCGTGGAGAAAGAGAGAGAAAATAGAAAAATGACAAAAATCATATTCTTGTTCCTGATTTATTCTTCCATTTGCTCACCCTCACCCGCCTTTGGGCCTTCCTCTTCCTCTTCGTCTTCCCCTTCTAGTGCCGCCTTGGCTGCTTTCTCTGCCTCCTCGAGCAGGTCGCGGGGAACTTCTTCATGCCTTCCCTTAGTTGGTCCGTCAAGTGAGCTGATCCATGTCATCTCGAGTTCGAAATCTTTATCTTCTTCATGCGCAACGTAGATGATTCGGGCTGCTTCCTTGACTCCATCGAGGAGACTGAGATTCCCTGAGGGAAGATCCAGTTTCTCTAGTTCTGCTTTCGCCGCTTGTCGTCCCTTGCCGGTCGCTGCGCCGTAATAGCCCTATACAAGATGAGAATCGTTAGCGTCAACAAGAAATTATTATCTTTAAAAGCAACGAAATGAATCCATCGAATCCCCTACCCAGTAGAGACCGCTCGGCTCAATCATATAGAGTCCCGGACCACCAGCCTTGAGGCTTTGAGCTTTCCCTCCAGCACCGACACTTGGACCTGTTCCAACTTGACCATCTACCGACAGTTCCGCCTCCGAATCCCAACCTCCAACTATCGAAGTAACACCGAACGGGCGCACGCTTGAGTATAGGGTGTAGGCCTGAACGTAGCCACCTAATCTATTGGCAAGAGCAGATGTTGGAATGGGTCCTTTGTAGGTCTTTCTCCAAGAGGCCGCCTCATCTCTGGCTCTTGAGACAAAATGTCGTCCGTCAGGAACAAGGCCAGCCGAAACCTATTCCAAAAGAGGGGTTGTCAGCACGTCTCACTACCGATGACAAAATTGAGAGAATAGAATGAAAGCAAAAAGGAAGAGAGGGCGAATTCTCCATACAATGCCAACGTTCCGGTCAACGGTTGCTATCCTCTTGTTTGCACCTGGTTTCAGCAGCTTGCTCGTAATCAATTTCTCCACGGCAAGGACGACGCCGTCTTTGCATCTTATTCCAATTGCGGTTCCTCCGTTCTCAACTGCTTTGACGGCATATTCGACCTATAGTTTTAAATAGTCAGCAAGAAACGAGGAGATGGCGATGAAACGGCATCGACTAGGTCTAAACGTGTTCTTACTTGGAAGTTCCTGCCATCGGGAGAGAAGACGGAGTTTGACAAATCATAGCCTGTGCCGATGGAAGTCTGCAGCAATAGTTAGATAGTCTCGATTTAGTGAGGTGAGTGTGTTGGGTGATTCCGCTCACCATGGCGTCGATTCAAAGGTGCAAGACTGCTGGCTGGCTGGGCTTTGGTGGTTGGTGCTGAATGTCAAAACTAGAGCCTTTGCTTTGGTCTATTGGCGGAAGTAAGTCTAGTTGCGAAACAAATGAAATGAGGTTGTTTTCGGAGATGGAGGCGTGCAGTTCGACTGCTCCGAAGTTGTGGTGCTAAGCAAGCTCCTGGAGCTCGGATCGCGTCACCGTATCTGCCTGGGAAGCTGCGGCCTGAGGCTCCCATGGTGCTGGGAGGTCACGTGAACGCCATGCCATTTTGATGTTGGGCCAGCCTGCACTTTGGCTTAACGCTGCAAGTTGATTGATTTAATCATGTAGTGGAACGCTGGCTTTTGCCCAGCATGAACTTGAGCTATTTTCTTCGATCTGTTGTGTGTTCATTTAGTGTATGCTCTATAGGGCTGCTTAGGTCTTTACTTATGCTATGCGTTAGATACAGCCCAACATGTATTATAAACAACCAAGATTTCCACTAGATCTCGACGTAGTTGAAAGTGCTAAGCTGTTCGAAGTGCTGGCCAGTTCACGCAAACATGTTTCTTGGCGTTGGTGTAGGTGTGCTGCTGCCATATGGTGCTTTCTTTTGGATGCCCAATCAGGCAGCTATTCCTATAAGATTGTTTTGCTACATCCAACAAGCACCAAAGATTGTCAATAGATATAATCTCTCCCCTCGTTCTTTTCTGTGCTTGCTTTCATGATCCAAAAGTGAATGTTTTATTTTCGCGGCTGCAGTGCTTCCATCGACATACTTCATACACATCCTCCCGACGACTGGCAATTACATTACACATAACTGGCACCGACATGGCATTCAACTGTCCCTACTGTGGTCATAATGCGCATTCCACCGCTATGTATATGACATGCGAGGAGAGCTCATTGTGTCACCAGGTTAGCATCTACCTTGTTTCTTCTTGACTACCCCGCTGCCATTTTCGTAGAGCAACACCTACAATAGATGCCCCAACTCCAGTGCCGTGAAACTTCTGTCTATTTTCCGCGAAGCATTCTCATTGCTGCCCTGTGTTAAATTGGCCGCTTTTATATGTGCCTAGATGATTGTCTTCGTGGTTCAGAGACACCAGCTAGTCTTACAATAAAGAGATCGGCTCATAGCTAGTTTTAATCAACACACGCGAACTGACCAGTGCAAATTTCCAGTGCGGTTTATCAGAGTCAGATGCATGGCTCCGGAGTCAAGAGGATGAACTCGTGGCTCGTTTTTCCACCTACAGCATAACGCCTCAAGCCGAGCAAAACCCTACAAATGAAAGCAAACCCATGGTCAAGCGTATACATTTCGCATCTGCTGCAGCCCATAGCTTTCCCGTGTCGCCCTACAACTTGAATGGCAATCAAAGTATGACAAATAAAGCCAATGAGACTGCCTGGTACGTGGTTCATCCACAGGGTGTCGATGATGATATCCCCCAATTCCCGGAATAACTTGAGCCTGCTAATCAAGTAGGGTAGCGGAAACCGCCCTAAAAACTTATAGCCCACAACCAGCATTCTTAGCAGAACCGCTCGAATCATTTGATATGCATATGGATTGTGAGCTTGAAATTTCCGATGATGCGACAACCACGACAGACAGCAAGCGTTCTAGCCTTAACGCCGGGGGCAACGCTCAAAGGAACGTCATCGAAAACTCCAGGCTTACCGAGACAAGCAATGGCTGTGATGTAGACGTAGAGATTTCCCACGCAGAGCCATATATGTCCCTTGGATATGAGAATGATCACGGTAACGACAAAAAAAACTTGACTCGAGATGCGCGACTACCGGAAGAGCCTTCCACTGGGTTGCCCTACACGCCATGCAAGGATCCCATCTACAATGCACGGAGCTGGTGGGAATATGGCGGAGGGAGAGATGACTATCGCTGGGACTGTTTGAGAGAACGGGCTATGTAGCTGTTATAGCAACATCCGCCCATGGAGACCTGGTGCTACTGGCAGTCTTTATGGTTAATATGATCTGGTTGCTGTTAGTAACGAATGAAGTAGCGAAGAGAAGGCGATAAATAACTGGTGTTGAGAAGTAACAGTGGGAGCAACATAGAAGAAGAAGTAGGAGCAAGTAGGTGGTAAAACAATTACCCGGAAGCCCTAAGCGGTGCAGCCTGAGGCAGCGCATCCATGATACTGCAACACAAATGGATAAAGGCCTGCATCGTTGAACACATTCTGCAAGTAGTATAGACGTATAATTATAAGGTTAAATAAATAAATAAAACAGACAAAACAGTTAATTAAACTGCTATTAAAGCACGGCTCGCCGGCAACAGACATACGTACTGCACTGGTTTTCTCCGATGGTCGTCAATAACGGCTCAAGTTCCGAGCGGCGGAGAGTAGGGGGCAGGCGATTGGGTGCCGAGGTGGTATTTTCCTGCGAAGGCGGGTGTTCCCTGCGGATCCCGCGTTGTCTCTGTCCAAAGCAACTTTTGCTGCCATCTTTTCTTGCCTTCTTCTTTGCAAAGTTGCCAATTGACCGCTCTCCCCCCTCTCTCTCTCTCTCTCAGACGGAACGAAGTGATTTTGCCTGTCAAGATGTTCTCTCTTAGATCCTCGCAGCCTACGCAGGTATGGCACCCGCACCCCTCCCTCACAAACGCCTCAACTAACAAACTGACTGCATGTTTAGGCCATCTTGCGCGCTGCTACTTCTACCAGCCGCCCGTCTTTTGTCGCAACGAGGTGTAAGTGCGATCCAATTGATCTATCCGTGTCCTGTCTAATCATCTTCCAGCTATGGCCACGGTCCAGTCTGATATCTTCAAGCCCACAAAGTACGGCGGCAAGTACACAGTGACTTTGATTCCAGGTATGCGAACCCGGAACCCAATGGATAGCCACCAGTTAGACTAATCAACTGCCCCCTTGTGTCTGTCTAGGTGATGGAATCGGAGCCGAGGTCGCTGAATCAGTGAAGACCATCTTCAAGGCGGACAACGTTCCTATTGAATGGGAACAGGTTGACGTTAGTGGTGTCGATACTGGCAACAAACACTCGGAGGAGCTTTTCAGAGAGTCAATCGCGTCGCTGCGACGCAACAAATTGGGCCTTAAGGGTATCCTCCACACTCCCGTTGAGCGATCAGGACATCAATCCTTCAACGTGGCCCTGCGTCAGGAGCTCGATATTTATGCATCTGTCGTCCTTATTAAGAATATCCCTGGTTACAAGACACGACACGAAAATGTCGATCTTTGCATCATTCGTGAGAACACTGAGGGTGAATATTCCGGTCTCGAGCACCAGTCCGTCCAAGGCGTTGTCGAGTCTCTTAAGATCATTACCCGCGCAAAGTCGGAGCGCATTGCCAAGTTCGCCTTTGGCTTTGCTTTGGCAAACAACCGCAAGAAGATCACTTGCATCCACAAGGCAAACATTATGAAATTGGCAGATGGTTTGTTCCGCAACACTTTCAAGAAGGTCGCCGAGAGCTACCCAACATTGGAGACGAACGACATGATTGTTGACAATGCTTCCATGCAAGCTGTGTCTCGCCCTCAACAATTCGATGTCATGGTCATGCCCAACTTGTACGGTGGTATCTTGTCCAACATTGGCGCTGCCCTCGTCGGTGGACCTGGTATTGTTCCTGGCTGTAACATGGGTCGCGATGTCGCCGTCTTCGAGCCCGGCTGCCGTCACGTTGGTCTTGACATCAAAGGAAAGGACCAGGCCAACCCCACTGCTTTGATCCTTTCCGGCTCAATGCTTCTTCGCCATCTCGGTCTGGACGAGCACGCCAACAGAATCTCCAAGTCCGTTTATGATGTTATTAGTGAAGGGTAAGTGCGCCGAGATCATAAACCGCTCATTTATCTGACTAACATTATCACAGTAAAACACGCACTCGCGATATGGGTGGCGATGCTACCACTCACGAATTCACACGGGCTGTTTTGGACAAGATGGAAACTTTCTAAATCTAGTTGTTGCGACTTTGATTGCGATTCAGAAATGGTGCGGTAAACTGATTATCCAGACACATGTATACTTATATTCATAGAGTTCTGCACTCTCTTGCATTCAGATTTTTTTCTATCTAGACTAGAATTAGTCACCCGCAATGTAAAATCCACCTTTACACCGAAGAGACGCCTGACAGTTTGTAATATAGCAATAGGTAATTTTTTCCAGTCGACGACCACCCGCGCGAGCGCGTATGATGGCTGCAGGACCCTCGCTATTCTCCAAAGAACAATAAAGCAACCTCTGATGGCCGTACAGCACTTGATTGTGTACATTGTAATAAACAAAGGCCTTGAAAAATTCCCTGCCCTTTTGTTTTGATCATGGCCCGAGACAGGCCGTGGCTGTAAACGATCCCTGACACAGGGACGGAAGTATATGGAGCAGTAAGAACTTCGGAATTGCGGAGTCCTTCTAGTGACAAATATTGATATGGATTCTGAGTCCGTAGAGGGGAGTAGGAGAAGTGAATAAGGAACGATCCGCGCGCGCCCTTCAGAATGCTATTCGTCTTTTCCTTCCAGTGTACTTCGAAGTGGCTTTCACGACCTTTCCTTTCCGTTCCATTTGCTCCTTCTTTCTCAGAATCCATGCTTTGCTGCCTTTCTTTCCCTGTACAGATCGCGCGCCGCTCTCTCGTTTTCGCGAATCGACAATATCGACGCCGTCCATACCGCCAACAACACCGGTAATGTCACCATTCAGTCCTCCACCGCCGACAGTAAGCACGAGATATGTTTTACTATTTTTCGTCCCGGGATCGTCTTCCAAGATACCGGCACCGAAACCGGCTTTCACCGCAGCCGAACTGATCATACTACGCTGAGCGTCGTTTTTCGGGTAAAACTGACAAACTGCGCGCCCGCCTCGACGTAAACTTGAATATAACCCTTCGAAAAATCGACGCAATCTGCCTTCGGGACTTACGTCGCTCGTCTCTGCGTTACAAAGCCACTGAATGGCACTAATACTGATAGCTGCATCAAAAGATCCCGGACGAAACGGCACTCCTTGGCCAATATCAGCCAAGAACAAATCTCCCTCAACTTCTCGTTGCAGGGCGACGTCGAGCATGCTGGGTGAGATGTCCATGCCAACCCATATATGCGGGCCCCCATCTTCGGGAGAGACACTAGAAAGTATTTCACCTGATAGCCCGGATCCACAACCGAGGTCGAGAATAAGTGAAGGGCTTTGTAGATCCAGCAGCTCCAAGGCTCTTTGGGTCATGTCAGCCTGAATATTGCGGATTCGAGAAGATGTGGTATATTTGCGTGATTCATTGTCGTTATAAAAGAGGTCAGGAGGGCTGCAGGTATGAGTATCTTGAATTAGCTGATTTGCCTCAAAATCGAAGCGAAGAATAGAATGAGGGAGGGGGGCCATGAAGAACGCACAGAATGTCTTCAGGGCGAGACATGATGCCAGCAGTGGAACGTCGCCAATTTTATTCCAGGATAATGTTGTGTCCAATTGAAAAGGTAAGAACAATATGTGTGATATGCGCTTTGAAAAGAAGGCGGAGGGACAGCGACAAAATATTGGTTGTTGAAAAGATGATTTCTGTGGCTGCAGCAAAATCTATGGTGCCTCAGGCAAATATGCTTATCCGCAGACCCGTTACTAGTTAGTGGCATTCAACTAAAATGATCGCTGACCTATCACTATCAGACTATTAATCCAAATGCCGGAGAGAACCCTTCGACTTTACTGCATGTCTACAGATAAATAGTCGCATAGTTGATTATATATTGGTCCCTGGCAAGACTCCATATCTTCTCGCGGCAATTTGGAACCACGTCATCAACCCAAGGAGAGGTCGACCTAACGCCGCGCATCCTATAGTTATTATCCTCGTTTTGCGCCCTCACACGGTCGATAATTCGACCTTCACATCAAGATGTGGATTCTTCCACTTATTGGCTATCTAGGTGTCGTCGTGGGGTTTGCCTTTTTAACATTGGCTATTGGTATGTCGACAGTGGACTCCCATGTCGTTGAACATAACTTGTGCTAATTGCCTTTCTAAACCACACAGCCTCAGGACTGTACTACCTGTCGGAACTCGTTGAAGAACACACAGTCGTTGCTCGCCGAGTATTAACGAGACTTATATACGGCGTCATTATAGTGCAAATCCTACTATGGCTATTCGACAGCTTCCCTTTCTCCCTATCGCTCTTGAGCATAGTGTCACATCTCATATATGCTAGCAACCTCCGAAAATTCCCTATCGTGAAACTATCGGATCCTCTATTCATCGTCTCGTGTCTTCTAGTCTGCCTTAACCACTGGTTTTGGTTCCGGCATTTCTCCAGACCCCCTTCACCCTCTTCATCTTCTCGGGATGCCACCGCATGGCGTCGACCATATCAGCCGGACTATGCGAATATGCCGACATTCACCGAGGTGGCCTCATACTTTGGGTTGTGTGTTTGGCTTGTGCCGTTCGCACTGTTTGTCAGCCTTAGTGCAGGTGACAATGTTCTTCCGAGCATCGGTTCGGAATACGCCGGTAACAGCAGCAACCGAGCGTCTTCTGCTTCTGAAGGTGGTAAAAACAAAAATGTCGGGTTGGCCAAGGCCTTGGTAGACAACATTCGAGAATGGGTCTCCGAGACAGGCGAACTGCTGGGGTTCTATCAAGGGGACCGAACGAGGAGATTTTAAAATGTATTTTTAATTCTGCTAATAGCAAATGATGATGACTTGACATTTGACAAAATAAAAACTACTTGATAATCACAGGAAACTAGAGCGCTGTGAAGAATATAAGTTTTGCAAAAAGTTAATGAATGGCTTTGTATTATTTAGTGAGATCTATGACTTCAAGATGCAAACAAAGGATATCATTATAGAAAGGGTATAGATATATAGATGTAAAACAAAAAAACTTCATAATGCAATCGAATAGCTTCGGTAAATTCCGAGGGAATCATCGATAAAACGCTCAAAATGTTTCAACGCCGACTGGGTGAGGAGGAGACGTGCTGTATGCCGTCCCGTACTCTCTCACCCACTCCGTTGCAACAAATTGTTCAAGGTGTTGACCATATTCACTGCTCTTGGTCGTTGGAACCAAGCCAACAGAAAATAAAAAGAAGGGGGTAAAGGTATTAGCAAATCGTGTGTGATATCGTGACATCCATCGCCCTATATGGCAAAATATAATTAATAAATGAAGAAGCTATTGAGATGAAAGAAAATGAAAATCATCATTCAAATGTAGATTCATGAGTGACGGGCGCTATCCAAGGTTAGTTAGCTAATGCTGGTTCTCCAAGAACGGGGGTTCGACTCACGATGGTCGTCTTGCAATCGCGGAAGAGAATTATTGCGTTGACCCATTTCCATGAAAAGCATAGAGCTCTCCCTTCGTCTTGCTTTTGCAGACCTCAAGTTCTCATTAGGATCCAACATGCGAGTAGTGCGCTGGGGATTGGTGGGCTGACGAGCCCGAGGGTCCACGCCTCGTTGCGCTCCGTCATACGTTGGAATGATGGGAATAAATCCAGTGTCATAATTAGCTTTGATAGCATCCTGAGATTGAATATCAACGTCATCTGACACGTAGAATGAGGTTTGTCCGTAGGATGGTGTTGGAAGCTCGGAAAACATTTGACGCCGTGGAGAACGAACATCTTCAGGTACAAGCGAAGGCACTGCCAGAGCTTCTGCAGAGTTTATTTGATGCGGTGCATCACTAAAGATGCTATCATACTCTGTAAGAAATAGAGATAATACCGGTGCTGGTATGTTCAACGTTGGTGCAAAGACAATGCCAACATTGCGAACCGTCATTTTGTTCACATCAGAATTATTGATGATCGTGATAAGAAATTGAGATAAGGCGCTTAAAAGGGACAGGTTCGGCCTGGGAAGTATGTGCACCAGTGTGTTTAAAGCGGCAATCTTCCGCTCCTTTTCATCTAATTCTATATGATATTAGCATTAGAAGTTAGGATACCTCGAGGGAAATACTAACCAGGAACCCGCCGGAATTCAGATTGAAGTTCAAGAGTTAAGACAGTGGTGGGTAATTCACGCAGGTATTGTTTGAAAAGAGATGCCACCGCGTGAACGTCGTAGTAATGGTCGCCTGCCAAAAAGTCCACATCTCCTTCGGTATTGAATCTTTCTTTGAGTGCTTTGACAACAACATTGGAGCCACTCAGCCTGAATATTCCCTCTTCTGAAGCAGCCCCCTTGGCCTCTAAGTACTCAATGCAGCGGTACACAACGCTGGGAAGGTCAATATCAACATTGCTAGGTCCGCAAAACTGTACTGCTTCTGCCAAAGGCATTCCAAACACAGGTCGAATAGAGGCTCTTCTCTCTGCTGATGAATTGTGGTTGTGAGGGTCGGAGTCTCCCGCTAGATCTGAGGATGAACGAGCGCGGAAACCCCAAATACTTCGCTTCTTTTCCTTGGACGAAGTCGGAACTTTGTTACCCCATGCACCGACATTGTGAATAATAGCGCCGTTCGTTGGACCGGAAATTACTTTGGAATTGTTAGTTCCAGGGGTGATATGATCTGGAGTAGCACGATCACCTGATGTTGGAGATCCTCTATTTGCCTCTCTTTCCATGGAGTTTCCAAGAACGGGAGGGGCGGCAGGGACGGCATCATCATAACTAAAACTTTGGACTGATTCTTGTACATCGGCGTCAGGACTATCAGTGCCCTTGCTTCCTTTCCTATTGCCACCAGGAAAGAGCCGAGATTTCGAGTTTGGTGCAACCGGTTGTTTCACGTTATGTTGAGACCTTGCAACAACTTTCTCGTCATCTGAAGATGGGATTTCAACGTAATGTAGTAACGCATCAACCCAAGCATCTCTTTCCCCGTCGCTCTCAGCACACAGAACATGTCGCACAAGGGCTGTGGAGTCCTTTTTCTTCGGTTCCAAAATGAGGAAAGCATGGCGATATTGGTTGTCAGAGTCGTCTTCAGCTCGAGACGGAGACTGATTGTGTCCGCCTTGCGATTGCTTCCCTATCTGTGCATTTGGAATCTTAATCGTGCCCAGATGCGCCCCACCAGGGGATTCAAAATATTTCAATTCAGGACCATGCAACACGAAATACCTCGACTTCCATCCACCGAAATTTTTGCCCCTTTTGGTCAGATATCCCTCTTTCCTCGGCTTGCCATCAGGCCCGCGAACGAGCTCTGGCGTTGACTTGCCATTGGGTTTCAACAAGTTCGTCTCGTCGTCACGTGGCTCGATTGCATCAGAACTTAAAAAGCGACAAACCACCAATGCGGCGGGTTCCGTCATGGGGGTATCTAGAAGGGTTTCAAAATACAGATTCAGAGCATCCCTTCTTGAATCAATCTTGGCCGGTGAGTGACCACTGAATATGGTCCGGTCTGGAAGTTTTCCAGCAAATTCACACGATTGGCGAATTTGCTGGTCAAGTTGGGGGAGTGACAGGATAGCTTTTTCCACACGCCATAACTCCGCTCTATCGAAGCGCGAGAAGATGCCCAGGACAAAAACGGGGTCTTCTTCAGAAGGTCTGCCGCCCATGTAGCTGTTTCTAGACGGTCGAAGTCGAGAGGATGCTACCTTGACTTCGATAGACGGTAATGCGTTTGGTGGTAGAAGAAGCCCTGGATAATTTTCCGAGACAAGGCCTTGGTAAATAGTCTTATTAAAACCATAAGGCGAACGCGGACTGTCAATCTTCACCGACACATCGATAGATGGCATTTGATGTCCAGAGCTTTCATTCTGTGTTGGTATGCTCTGCTGTTTGGTGGCCCGAGGAGATTGAGGGAGACCCATTACAGTGCCTCTTGGTGACGTTGGAGGCGAGAAATACATTCCCGTTCCTTCCCTAGGCTGTCTTGGGAGCGGAGACCCTAAGGGGCGATCCCCAGGTCGAGGACTCATAGGTAGACCTGGAGTTGGAGGAGCCGTTCCCTTTCGATCGTTTAACGGCACAAGTTCCGGGTTCGTGGAATGGACAATGGCTGCCAAAGATTCTGTTGCAGCAAATTGTCCACCAGCGACTTGGGAAGAAGATTGCGAGGCAAATTTCGTAGGACTAGAGGGAACACCGGTTGGCGCTGTGGGAAATGACGCGTGAGAAGCCTCTGTCAAGGAAGCTTCAGGCTGCTTTATCTTCTTGGACCTGCTACGACCTTCTTGTTCGCGGATCACAGCGGCTTCGCGCTCCTTATCATCATCCTCTCTTGTCCTTCGCCGGCCTCGGTCAATATCTTCATATTCGGAATCGGAGTTTTGGAATGCCTGGGGGTCTATTGGAGAACTGCGGCGTTGAATGTGGTTGAGGTTCAAGGGGGCAGGCGGGGGTTTGCGATTCGGCGGTGGCATTTCTGGAGGACCTAGGGCAGGCTGAATTCTCGATTGGAATTGACCAGCATTTCCTGCATGAGCACCCTGCGTTTCGGCTGGGATATTGGGAACTTCCTCAGTGATTACAATCTCTGCATCTTCATGTGAGTGCAGAATGGAAAGCGGTGATGGCTTCAAGTGTTGTGCATCGGGGAACTCGCTTTGGGGTGAATTATCTGATGAATGTTGTTCAGGAGTTGTGTTCACGAAAGTAGTTGGAGCAGCCTTCTGAGCATTGAGAGATGCCTCCTCTCGTAGAGGCAAGGACTGGGTAGGAGACTGGTGGTTATTGGTGGACAGGGGAGGAATCTGACTTTGTAATTCCTTCAATATCTTCTTATATCGATCTTTGTCTTTGATAGCACGTTCCAGATCCTTATTCAATCCCAGCACAAGTGCGCGCTGTTTCTCAAGTAGTCGCCAAAGTTGATCATTCCGTGCTATTGCATGTTGTCTATCCTTGAGGAGATGTAGGATCACTGCTTCGGGAGAACCAGCTGCTGAGATGATATTATTCAAATCAATGGAACTTTGAGAATGGGACGCAGAGGATATGGAGGAGATCGCAGAATCGATGGAAGATGTCCTCGGCATTGTCCTCGGCCCGCTCTTATGGAGGGCATTGGGAGGTGTTCGTGCTGGCGAACTGAACGCCGAATTATTCGACGGAGAAGACTTGATGGCATCAGCCATTATGCGGTGCTCGCCGTTGACACCGTCCTCGTTCATTCTGAGACCATGCTCGACCTATTCGGCTGTATATATATATATATATATATATATATAACCCAAAGAAATATTTTGTTCGGCTTTAGCGATAGGAAATCACTTCCAAAGCAATGGAGAAGCGGGGTGTCGTTTCGATTCCGTCAAGTATAGATATAGATAGTATTCCTTATATTGATTGAAGCCACCTCGAGATGATCGGAAGCGAATGAATAGGCGATTGGCGAACACAAGTGGAACTATTGTGTTGTATCAGAGAGGAAGGAGGGGTGGCCGTCTTCTGCGCGATCGCAGTATTAGTCTCGGAGGGATGGGGAGGGATCTCGCGCCCATCCGAGCACAAGGTGCAAAGGGCTCGTGATAAAGTCAGATCAGAGCGAAGGTGATTGTATTAGACAGCTGGGTATTCAGAGCTTCTGTTCCCAACGTAAGTGGTAGCAGCGACCAGCTACTCAGCGAACAAAAGGGGTGTAGTATACAAGCCGAAGCAGGAAGATACTATAACGAGTCTCAAACACAAGATGAAGGACAGGCAAACTCGGGCAGGGCAGAAGAAGCTGTGGATGCTCGCTGAAAGCCGAAACAAGCCATTCGCAGGAAGCAAGACTGAGCAAGAGAGAGCCTGCTGAAACCACACGAGGTTCTCCTGGCCTCCGTTGCAGGGAATCGCGGGAATGAGATGGGAGCGCCTGACCTGAAGCGGCATGGCTCCACGGCCGGCAGGCCAGGGCGGGCCCGCTGATTAGTTAGCCTGTGAAATTGCACTCCCAAGATGGCTGGTGATCCATGGGCCGGCCAGAATAATATTATTTATTATTTTTGATTCTTCAATATTTTTTCAGCCCTTCAACCGGCAATTAACTAATTAATTACCAATACCTATGACCTACTCGGTGCCTGGCAACACGTGCGGCACAGGCACGAGGACCAACCCTAACCCTAACCCATCGTTTCGGACAGAAACTCGATCACAGAAATAGACGTTAACTACATACAATAATAGCTAGGTATAAAGTAATATGGTGACATTAGTAGAATAGCAGTAGTAAAGAAGAGATTTCGTAGAGATCCCTATACACAACTAGCCGAGTTATATTTACATATGGTTTGATAGGTATGGGCTCTGCAAGATTCGTATGCTTCTGGAAAGCGCCTGGACATATGATGAAGGTGTTGGACATGTCAATGCAGCTCTGGATAGAACCACGGTGAAAAAGGGTCCCCTCTTGTTAGAAGAGACATCGCACTGCTGAAAATTTTTGTTGATATAAATGCATCTGGGCCCAATCGTATAACGCCCAGCCAGCAAGAATTCTTCAACCCGATAACGCCTGCAATGATTATAGGGGAAATATGTTATTATTGTACACAAGGGAGAATTTTTTAAACAATATTCCCAGCCATTCCTAGGAAGATTGCCTGCGCGGCGAGTTGCAACGACCATAAGCCGACTTTCCTGAAGCGTCGCATGCGTGCTTGTTCGTCCATTACATCTGTGGCGAACGCGTCGTACGTCTTTTAATTTTGGTCAGCTTTGAATCAACTTCTGCGAAAGTTCAAATAATACATACCGCAGCTGAAAGATCGTCCATCAAGCCACTGTCGAAAACAGTCCAACTTCCGTCAAAATCGCTGAGCCGCTTTACAAGCCGACAATGTACAGGAATAAATGTGTGCCGAGAGTTGATATAAGCTACTATCGGCCGAATCAGAGCATTGTTGATGTACGAGAGATCTTTCGTGAATAACGGAACAACTGCTCGCACATTGGTCAGGTGGATACGCAAATCCGTGATAAAAAATCTGGAATCATTTTCACCCGCGACCGAGGGAAAACCCTGTGTGCTAGATTCTTGGATATAATCATCCGGTTGTGTGGGATGTCTGTGCGAAGTCACCGTGGCTTCAAACCGGTCGTAAAAGTCGGAGACAAATTTTGCTAGGCTTTCCGTGTCGTCTGCAGGCAACATTATATCGGCGACGATATCAACATCACCTTCGTGTATCCAAGAAAATGGGCCCTCGACGCCACGGTTCAAGTGATCAATATTGAGACCATCTATTCGAATCCTACTCTGCTTTTTCCAAGGGCTTTGCTTGGAATTTTCTTCCCCCCCATCGGTCAACTGAGCCCCAGTAAAATTATGTGTCTGGCGAGGATGAATTGTGAATAGTGAGTTGTCGAAGGAGCCAGATATCATATTTGCAGATAGGAAGTCGTAGAAAAGCCATTGCTTTCTAAGTTGAGGAAGGTCACACGAAAAAATGCTGACGGCAAATGGTCTAAAATTGTTCGGCTGGTAAATTGTCACAAGAAGGTCTTCCATTTTGAAAGAGTCGATTTCGAAATCTCCTGGACTATGCTCATGGCGGTAAGATTTCGGGTCAAGATTATCGTCTGTCCAATGGACGTGAGTACGATCAATGACTCCCCTGATTCCTTTCACTTCCACATCCCGCAAGAGCCCCTTGCCATTGAACCATTTGGTAAAAGATAGTGTCACATTGACCGTGTCAATAGAAACGTCAAACTGTGTGTAGTTCGTATCTTCTTCGTCGTTCACATCCTTCACATCGAGCTCTTTTGAGTCATTTGAAGCGGCGGCGGCGGCGGCAGCAGCAGCGGCAGTTTTTGAGGAACCCTTGCTCACGTATCCGTTACCATGGCCTGGCCTGCGTGACACGAATACGTTCTTGAAAGTAATGACACCATCCTTCCATTTAGGTACTATTGCAGACTCGAAAACCACTTGCACCCCTGAGGATGAAGTAAGGTAGTTTCCAACCCATCGAGCCAAGGTTTCTATACATGGTCAATGACGCTAAACGGTATGGACAGATTACGTATCTTACCTTGAGCAAAAACAGTGTTTATTGCAAGAATAAGTAAAGAAAAGAAAGTAGTGGTTCCCAGGACGATCCAGAGAACATGTCCCAGAAGAACCCACGAGAAAAATGCACCTATCTCGTCTAGATTGAATGGGCGGACGCTCCTTATAGAAAACCACTTGAATCTAATTCGTAATCTTGACCAAAAACCGGTTGCCGCAGCTAATAGTTCTTCCTTTGTGGGCCGATGAAATGGGTGATGAAAATGATGGAAAGTGGGTAGGCGTTCGCGAATATGTCGGTTGAGCAATGGGTGGTCTTCATCGTCTTCTTTAGGTTGTTTGGTGAGTTTTTCGCTGCTCGACTCGTTGCTAGGCTTTTCGACCGGGCCATCTTGCTTTGTATGCAATGCTCGTTTCCAAAGCCGTCGTGAATTCGTAGTGAGTATCCCCTGCCTAGAGTAATGATGTAAATCTCGTGCACATGTCGCCTTGCCGCCGCTGGAAACAGCGCGAGTTGCTCCGTTCTCGATAGCGGAGTTCGTGGATAGCCCAAGTAGCAGTAAACTACCGGAGGCTACTTTTTTGTTGAGTTTCGATTGATTTCCGAATTGCGAGCTGTGAAAGTTTTCCGATTGGAGTGGGATTTGCGGTATGAGACACCGTCTAAGCTGGTTGGCAATGCCTATATTGGCGCTTGTTCGCACATCATTAAAGAAAAGCGGACCCGCTGAGAGTCTGAAGACATTCAGCTTTTGTCCAATTTTGTGCGACATTCTCCCGTTACATTCTGAAAACGGCAGCACGTCTTGAGGGAGACATAGGAGCAACAAAGATGGTGGTGGCTCGGGAGGCTAGAATGCTCGAGCACTCAGAAAAAGCTCCTGTTGCCGCTGGAACAAGCTAGCGATGAAATCATCCGGCCCAGTGGCTTATGTAAGTGTTTGCACCCGACTTTTTTTTTAACCACACCCCCCCCCACATTGGTGATCGTGAAATTTCAAGACAGCTCCTGTTCCAAAAAGACGTGCCTGATTCCATCAAGAGATCTGGAAAGCGGAGATTTGATTCCGAGAAATCCGCAATTTTCCCATATACCCTGAAGCCTGCGTCCATCATGCCAGCACCAACGGCGCTTTTGAACAAGAGCGATGGGGAGGATCAGTCTATTTCCAATACCTTGCTTGAGGAGCAAAGTGGGTGATTTTTTTTTTTCATTCTATGAGTCGATGCAGTTTACTGACGATTCATACAGATGACGACGAAATCTTGATTGACCCAGCCCAGAGCGTTCCGGATCATACACTAGACTCCGTTCAAGAAGACAACACTCAAGATGTCATGCATGTCGACGAAGAAGGTCGTCCAGTATTCACACCTGCCAAGGATACGCCTGGTGCCTACCGCATTGAATCGAGAAAAGTGCCCATACCACCTCATCGAATGACGCCTTTGAAGACATATTGGCCCAAAATATACCCTCCACTTGTTGAGCACTTGAAGCTTCAAGTACGAATGAATATCAAAAGTCGTACGGTTGAATTAAGGAACAGCAGGTATTATTTCTTCGGCTCCTGGATGAAAGGACTTATTGGTGACATTTTCCTTTTTTAGATTAACTACCGACCCTTCGGCGCTGCAAAGAGGAGCGGACTTCGTTAAAGCCTTTGCCTTAGCCTTTGATGTGGACGACGCCATCGCTCTTCTGCGGCTAGATGATCTATATATCAACTCCTTCGAAATCAAGGACGTGAAGACTTTAAACGGTGATCACTTGAGCCGAGCAATTGGCCGCATAGGTTAGTACTCTATATACAGTGACACTAGAAACTGGATATAGCTAATATTCCTGGCAGCTGGTCACAACGGAAAAACGAAGTTTGCTATTGAAAATGCCACAAGAACTCGAGTAGTATTAGCTGGGCAAAAGGTTCACATCTTGGGTACTTTCAAAAATGCCAAGATGGCCCAGGAGGCAATAGTCAGTTTGATTCTTGGTAGTCCTCCAGTAAGTGCCTTATTAGACTCGTTTCCTCTATCCTATATTTTCGTGTTTTCGCTAATTTATTGGAACAGGGCAAGGTGTATGGAAATTTACGTACAATTGCAACTCGAATGAAGGAAAGGTTTTAGAAATTTATCTTCAAGGTCGACTTTATTTGGCGCACGGCTCTGGCGTTTTGGTTTGCAGTAAATATTACTAGGTATATTGGGACGGTTTCATGATTACCACGGAGAATTCCACAAGCGGTGTCTAAGGTTATGATTAAATCTTGTTAAGTACAACATGCAATGAATAGAGACATCTTTCCTTCAACCTTAGTCTTTCTTCAATGGCGTGTAGATCTCTTCAATCCCATCTTTGGTAACAACCATCATTTGTAAGCCGTCACCCACTTCGATGTGTCTCTCTACCGCACTGGTAAATGCATCCCGCACAAGCTGTTCCACGGTGTCCCGAGGCAAGGGTGCGGGGGCACGTCTCTCCAAATTATGGCCCTCCCCACTTCCAGGAATATATTGATTCTTGAAGTTGACTTGGTTGTCGAGGAACGGCATGATGAGGCTGGACGCTGCTCCTGCAGCTCGACACTGCTCCCTTTCGTAAGAACCCACTGGGTCGTAGCTGTATAGAGCTCCACGACCGTCTTCATCCAAGCCAGCTAGAATTGCGTGGGCGTAGTAGGGAAAGAATCGTTTCTGGTATAGTATCGTTGACAGGCGTTGTGCACATGCCTTGACAGAAATCTGTTTGCCGTGCTGGTATCGGTACACCTTGACGATGCTGTCGAGCCGTTCTTTCAGCGCTCGCCCATCCGCAGCAAAGCCCACAACTGATAGAACAATATGAGCACCTTCTCCAGTTTCATCGTCGCCGCCTATTTTGAAAACCTTTGGGGCGTATCTGGTATTGATGTTGTATCCGGAGGTGGAACGTGTGTCGCCAGCCAGAATAGCGAAGTTGGATCCAGTGATGCCTAGAGTTGAACCGCCATTATCCGTGTAGCTATATTGCAGTAGGAAGCTTGTCAGCAGTGTCACGAGTGAACAGGGTACTATGGGAACGAACGGGTTAAAGCTATGTTCTCTGAGCTCGTGTCCAGCGCTCACCGGCGCAGTAAAATGAGGTAGAAGAGATGCCATTGCAAAAGAATGAAATCGAAGCTTTTTCTTCTTCTGATGTGAGTTATCAAAATCCCAAGCTTTGATAAGTAGGATGTTTGAACGGTTTTTGTATGATGAAGATGATTGGGAAAGGTCGTGGCAGGCAAGCTCCGGGGCTGCGGTGACGCGGAGCTGCCTTTGAAGGATTATGTAAGGGCGCAGGAGCTGCTTAGCCAATCAAACAACGGAGACTGCAGCCGAAGTTTCGAGACCTGCCAAAGATCAGAGCAAATATCAACTTACGATATTCACAAAATATCTATTTGCGATCTCTTGAACTGGTGCGAAACTTCGTCGTTTCAAAATTGTTGTTGAAGTCATAATCCATAAAGATATTGCCCGGTGATCAGATCGCATACAGTCGATAGGGTTTCAACCACCTGCACGACCTACAGAGTGAGAGAACTAGGAATTCTATTCCTGCTGTCCCTCCGACCTCAGCGGGTTGTTATTAAACATTGGGACTACTTTAAGACAGGCACTTGTCTATTGTTCGACCGCATATTTGTGGTCTGAAAAGGAAAGACCTACATGAACAAGGCCTCCATCATAATCACTGCCTCTCTGGAAAGACGCAATGCTAGGACTTACGGCCTATGGCAGTAGCAGCGAGGATGAAGCCAAGATTTCCAAGGTGAGAAGTCCTTCCGAGCTGTATAGGCATGGGCAATTCGTTTGGAAGCGAACAATTACTGACTGTGCGCAAGAAATCGCCTCGAAATAAAAGCACAAAAGGCAGGGAGAACGCGATCTTAGAAGGTATGTACACTTCCCATCCCTGAGATATTGGACTAGACTGACAACTTGTCTAGAAGAAGCCACTGTGAAGCTCAAAGATGCACCAAAGTTAGAAAAAGGGCCCATAAATGGGCCAATTCTCGGGCCTGAGCAGCCTTCAGAGATCGCAGCATCTTCTATAACCCAACAAGAGCAAGGGCAATCCTCCCCATACTCCACCTCCCGTGCTCTTACTCAAGATCTAACGTTACCTCCCGTTCCCAATCTTGAAATACCTCCATCGCCACCTGGATCGCCGAACCCAGTTGCAAGCGGCAAAACATCACAATTCCTCTCGCTGAAGAAACAAGGGGTACATTTTAACGACAAATTATCATCTTCTTCTTCGCTTAAAAATCCAAGTCTTTTCGTCAAGCTTCGGGAACATACCGGCATTGATGACCAGAGTCAATACGCCACCACTCTTCCACATGGTATATGGGATCATAATTCGTTGCCTGCGTGGGCATACAAAGAAGAACTTTACGGAATGCAGCAGGCCATACGTGCCAAAATTGACGAAGCCAAGCAGTCCAACAGGAAAAGACCGGCCGTTGAGTTTGTTTCTTCTGGTCATCACACTCATCCCTGAATTTTCTTATTTGTAAATAAGACAAGTACAAAAATCCCGAGATTCTATTGATGCAAGCGCAACGGGATATGGCCGTTTCAACGACTAACTGAAGTGGCATCCTCGCTGTGAGTGATTTGCAATTTTACATAAAAATAAAGCCATCGTGAGGCCTGAATGATTGATGGCACTGTAAGTATGACCATACATAGGTCGTAGGTGTAAATTGCTTGGACCAGGCGGCACCAGCCACAGGTGGCTTTGGCTGATACCGATGGGTTGGACCCACTGCCTCCGTCAGCTTCCTGCCTAGACAGTGAGCTCTCTGGAAGCTCCCCATCACAGACGTACCCATCAAACCATCACAAAGACCCCCGTCGAATAATAGTCACATTTTTATCATCAGACTTTGTTCCGACCGTTACACACTTCAGAGAATCCTAGAAACATGGATCATTTCCCCGGAACCTGGGGTCGCGTTAGTTCCTACATTGCTCATTCTCGCGAGGAGAGATCACCGTTTGCTAACATTGTAACAGCCTAGAGACGACGTTTACGGGCCTTACGATCACTCATATCTTCAGTCATCCGGACCCAAAACCCATACACAGTCCCCGGCGGTCACGGGTACATCAGTTCTTGCCGTGAAGTTCAATGGGGGTGTAGCGATGGCCACGGACAACCTGGGTACGTACTTCAAAGCCATTACGACTTTTGCGTCTTCCGTGGGCTAACCACATCTTCCTACAGCCTCTTATGGATCCCTCGCGCGGTTTACCGATGTTAACCGTATCCGCGTCTTTGATGAGTCGGCTATTGTTGGCTTTGGCGGCGATGTATCGGACATGCAGTACATCGACCGTTTACTGGGCTCTATCCAGATACGAGAAAATTACTCAGCCACCGGCAGCACCCTCAATGCTAAGAACTTGCACACCTACCTTTCTAAAGTTTTCTACAAGCGCCGATCCGAGATGAACCCCCTGTGGAACCACGTGTTGGTCGCAGGCTTCGATAGCGATGGCAATCCATTCCTCAGTTCTGCTGACCTGCTGGGAACTACCTTCAGCGCACCTCATCTTGCAACGGGCTTTGGTGCTCACCTAGCTGTTCCAATACTTCGACGCCTGTTCCCGGAAGACACACCGATTGAGAATATTTCCAAGGAGCAAGCCATCTCAGCTTTGAGGGACTGCATGAAAGTATTGTTTTACAGGGACGCACGGAGCATGGATCAGTACACACTCGCAGTCATCACACATGATGGCGTAGAGATCAAAGAGAAACAGAAACTGGAGTCTCAAAGCTGGGCATTCGCCGAGACTATCCGAGGCTATGGTACACAGGTGAACTAATATTGAGAATGTATATGGGGCAATTGTGACCAAGATCTTTCAATAGAATATGAGTATGATGTATACCATTGGCTTTCGTGAGGACATGCGTCGCATTATTATGCTTAAGCGTGAAGCAATGCGACGCTTTCTTAATCAATACATCATCTAATGTGAACGGGGTTTGCAACGACGTAGCAGTATGGTGCAAGATTTGGTGTTCGATTGATTGATTTATATGTAAAACGTATATATAGTAATATGTGGCAGCCTTAGGCCTCGCACATGCATTCACCTGTTGTGGTATGCCAAACCGCTAATCGGGTAGCGCCCGCGTAGGAAAGCGAGGTTGCGTGTAAGCCATACATGAAGCTATTCCCAGTTTCCATTCGGCCTTCCGCCTTACATCTAAAATATTGGCTTTACAATTACGCAAGTTCAGAGTTTCGCGGTTGGCTTGTCGAAGACAACGCGATTAGAGCATGACCCTACATTCTCAAGAGACACCTCAACGCGATCACCATCTTTCAACCATAGTTGAGGTTTCCTGCCCATACCTACGCCCTGAGGACTGTAGACAATCCATTATCAGTACTAGCTTCATAACCGCACTCTGATTAGATAACTTACGTTCCTGTATATAGCACATCACCCGGAAGCAAAGTTGTACCCTGAGAAAGGAATGCAATACTTTGAGCAACACCGAAGATCATGTCTTTTGTAGTCGATGACTGCACGGTCTTTCCGTTGAGTTTGGTGGATATGTTGAGGGCGTTTGGATCATGGATTAATTTCGAGGACACAATGGCAGGTCCAAAGGGCGCCCATCCATCAAATCCCTTTCCTAACCCCCATTGGCCACCGCCTCTCTTGAGTTGCCAATCGCGGTGGGATACGTCGTTACCAACGGCATAACCCAAGACGTAGTCCAAGGCTCGCGACTCCGGGACATCTCTTGCCTCTTTCCCGATAACCACAACAAGCTCGCATTCATAATCCAGCCCCTCGCCTTCCTGCGCAATAGCAGGAACAGGAATATCGTCAAAGGGACCGGAAACTGATGTAACGGGCTTATAGAAGAGCACTGGGTAACGAGGAATTGGGAGGTTGGACTCTATCGCATGTTGTTCATAGTTCAACCCTAGGCACCGCACCGTTTTGATATCATGTCGAGACAGTGGGGATAGGAGAGTTTTGACTTCGGCGATCTGATCTGTGACTTGATGTTGTCCGAATATGTCTCCCTTTATGACTTTGGCTTTTGAGATTTGTGCGACGTCGGTCTTCCCAGCGGGCAGAATAGCGTCCCCATAGTAAACAAGGCCATCCTTAGCAAGGAAACGCACTAGACGCTACCATATATGGTTCGTTAGCTCAGCATAGACAATTTGAATGCTGTGCGACAATTGACCCGGAGCATCGACGACGCTTCTCAATATCGAGCTGTCGCGAAAAAGAGTGGTATGTACCTACCGAAAACGTAGACATGTTCAAAATCGAAATCGAGTACGAGTGAAAGTGACGCAGAACTGGTCGAGATTTATTTATTGGAAAGAAATTGAGAAAGCGTTGTTATGTACAATCATGCATGCATGGAGTTGATGTAACTACTGTAAATAAGTGATGGCCTGAGGCAACTCGGCCGAAAAGACCTTTTCCGGCTGGCCGGCTCCAAGTCTCCAACACGGAAATTCTCCGCTTACTCTTTTCCTCAATCCAAGAGCTTGCCGGCTTTCTAGCAACGTTAACCAGCGAATAAGCGTTGAATAGCGGCAAACTTCACAGAAGAGACACACTTGTACATGTTTACCCCAGCTTTTCCATTTCCCTAGAGATGCGACGATTGTCCGGCCTACAGCGAGAAGTCCTCTCGCTCTATCGGCAGTGTTTGAGAGAGGTTCGGAAAAAGCCAGAGGTATAAACCCTGAGTATATTACTATGACTGTCTCCTTTCTAATAATAATTTATTCGACAGAACACTAGAGGCAACTTTCGAGCTTATGCACAGTACGTCGTCTTTCTATCCAGTCATTAGCTATTGATTGCAGCTGACCATGAGGTAGAGCCGAGTTTCGTAAGCAGCTCGAGGTGAACAAGAAGGACTTTGCCACCATCGAACATCTTCTGCGAAAGGGCCATCGGCAGCTAGAGATGTATTCGTCCCCTGGCATCAGAGACATCAGCTGGTGAAGCCTCGAAACTTCGAGTCTCTCGATTATTAAGAAGTCACGTGGCGAGATGCGGTTCCTGGGCTTAGTCAAGCTATTGTGGGTCTTCCCGCGCCGAGCTTACTGATGCTGCTGGAAGCATCGAGAGAGATCTATATCTGCCGCCACACGCAGTACGGCAGTACACAGAGTGCTATAAAAGCTTGTCTGTCGCACGCCCACAATGATTTCCAGTTCACATTCATCATCGCACCACTCTCAAGTTATACAACCTTCTTGACATCTCTTCTTTGTCTCGTCTCGGCCATATTACCGCTTCTGGAACACTAAGTCACCTACAACATAAAGAAAGCAATATGTCATTCTACACCACAGCTCTGTCTTGCGGGGACTTGCTGCCCTTATTCCACTTAATGGACGACTCCTATAACACTCGCAGCTCGACAAGGCCAAACGAGTGCAGTCGTACCAAATCAGCAGCCGTACCAAATCAGCTCTCCTTCACACCCAAATTCGATGTAAGAGAGGGAGATGACTCTTACATCTTGAATGGAGAGCTCCCTGGCGCTCACCAGAATAACATCGAGATCGAATTTACCGACCCCGAAACCATGGTCGTCAAGGGCCGGGTGGAGCGCAATTATGATGTCACTTCTTCGGAGGTCACCAACGACGATTCCATGTCTGTTCAGAGCGATGGCGACGATGCCTCTAGCACCAAGTCGAACTATCGCTCACCTACCGTCGAAGACGAAGAAGAGACTGGCGCTAATGTCACCGCTCGTTTCGTGCCAGAACCTTCACAGGACCACATCAAACCTCAGCTGGCAACATTCAAATACTGGGCATCAGAACGCCTAGTTGGCAATTTTCAAAGGTCTTTTACCTTCCCGACTCGAATAAATCAAGATGGCGTCAGGGCAACATTTAGGAATGGCATCTTGTCAGTTACAGTGCCAAAGGAGGCAATCAAGAAGGCCAAGAAAATACGCATTGAGTAAAACACTGACATCTACTCACTCTTGACTTGGATTTATGAAATGCATTTTTGGAAGGCGTTAATTTGTTGATTATCATTTGAGCATTTCCTGGTGCTATGTATGTCTTCATGTATTGTATCAATAATATGAGCACTTTGGGGCATTATGTAACATATTCACATCTCTCTTTTCATGTCATGAGGAAATTGCAATTGAATTATGAAAGCCAAGATATGAATGATTATTCCATTGAAAACGCGCAAATGTAAGGCATTACATATCGAATTTGCGAGTGTCATGATATATCCAGGGCATCGACGGCCTCTTTTTACAAGACAAAACACTTGAGAATGTCGACTTCCTAAATAAAATAAGCTTTAGAAAGAATCAAAAGATCGTGGTATAAAATTCAGATAACCGAAGACTCCAAGCATGCCGAAAACCCCCAACTTTTCCAAACCACCAAATTAGACAAACACCGCCAGACACTTGCGCCAGAAAAATAAAACGGTATGTTCAAACTCGTTACCAATCCATGAAACACATACATGTTTAAAAATGATAGTTCTTTCCCCGTGCAGGGACCTTGCGGCTTTTAACTAATTTTGAGCGAGTATGGCCGATACTTCGTGATCGAGCGCGTCCTCGAGGTACGTCAAAATTTTGTTCTCGGTATGCCAAAGATCCACCCATTTGAGACGACTGTTGTGTTTTGTGAGAAGTCATAACCGCGGCATGGTTTACATATTCGAGCTGAGACTGCGACTCCGAGAGCGATCTTGATATAGAGCTTATTGCAGGCTTCGAATGAGGTGGAGAAGATTGATTATTATGTACCAACTCGTCACTCTCCATCTCGAAATAAGAGTCTTCCGAATCACTCTCTTTGTCATCGATGCTGATATTCTCGGGAACTGGTGGAGTACTCAAATGGCCAAGATTAGCGTAATAACGCGGCCGCTCGGCCATAGTATACTCTGCCAGATCGGTATCATGACGTCCAAGATTGTCATAATGTCGATCAGTATTGCTCTTGCGATTGTAAAAGTACTCCCCCTTATGAGTTCCCCCTTCAGATCGTGTAGGGCTGCTACAAAGTGGGGAATCCATAGGTGGAGAGCTTGACTGGCCTGAAGAATTGTCGGAACGAACAGAGCTGAATGAGCTGTATCCACTATCTGCATTTGTGATAGACGAAGTCTTTTCAATCCTTGTAAATTCAATGGCTTCTGAGACAAGACCCTCACATGGCTCCAAAGAATGACCGGTGTCTGAGGTGTTGTAATAGAAGTTATTATCAAGGACATCGATGGCTTCATCGTGGTAGTTTGCGTCCGAAGTCAACATTTCAGGGTTTCTCTTGGCATAGACACTTTTTGGAGTATCGTCGGCAAGAGAAGACGCCGTGAGAAGGCGAATACGATCACTGCTTGCCGGAGATGCCGAACCGTTAACAATTCTCAACGTGCCCATTTTGAAGCCGCTCAGGTGGGAGTAATCTAATGCTACCGGGGAAGTAGCTCGTTTATCAGAAGAAAAGACAGGCATAGACTCCTCTTGGTCCTCGGGTTCATATAGCGCTTCCTGCGATGGCTGTAAAGCAGGGATGACACTCAAATGCTCTTTCTCGTCTTCTTGCTGGATTGATGAAAGCTGGGTCCGATACAAACCCCACGAGGGAGTTCGCGTTGCAATGCCCGGTCTGCGGAACGATTGGCGGCGATTCAGTGGAACACACAAATCTTCGACGGGCGACCATTCTTCTGTTGTTAAATTTTCGATACGCGAATGGTGGTCATGGTTGCCAATGTCCCATGGCCCTAAGTGAATGACGGGCTCCCTACGAGTCTCTCGAAGAGCCATCTTTCTAGGTTGTGGCTGGGAACCAGACCTTTGACTATCCTTCAATGACCTTCTTGAAAGTCGTCTGGATATATAGGAGCCTGATCGTGACAACGAGTTGTCATGTTTCATTAGAGCAAAGTCATCGGTACTTGACCAGCGTTTGCTTCCCTGTACCAGCAGTGGTGATTCTGGTTGCAAGGCAGAGAATGATGGGAAAGACCGAACCCTGTTACGGTCTGTGAGATCTGTCTCTGGGGTGACTTTGGGCAGGAGATCTCCGGTCCATGGGCTCTTCCAGAACATGGACTCATCGAGAAGGGTGTTTTGGCCCGAATCAATAATTTTAGAACATCTTCCGATCTTTGGTTGCGATATATTGAACGAGGATGGGTTTGTTTGTGGCTTAGACAGCCGCCTTGGATTTTGGGGTTCCTGGCGCACTTCCTTTGATGACGCGTGACCCATGGGGGGAAGATGGCAATATCTCTGCCATGTGAACTGCAATTAGAATACCGAATGTAGAAACTCGTGTATATAAACAAGCGCATTACCTTGAAAACTTCTTTTGTCCCAGGGTCTTCGTGTAACGACTTTCTCAAATATCACATATCCCCCAAGAGCGAGGAAATCCAGCAAGGGCCCCAAATTAAGATAATGGAGATGCTGGCCTTCGATCCTCTGAACTTGTCAGCGGGCCTCACAGGATTGAAGGGGCGCTTATTTCCCAAAATCCCAGAGTCATTAAGACCGGCAGCGAGCACTTGAGTGGGCTAATGGGATCCTGGACTCGATCGGGTTTGGAAAAGAATACACGAGAGAGACAATTGTTCTGTAAGTCGTCGACTGTATGGAAACAGGGTGAAAATCAGGTATAAAAGCCAGAGTTGATATTCATTGGGGATGTTGGGAGCAGCCAACGTGGAGCATGAAAACAAGGACGAATGCGTTATGGTACCTGGTGCCGCAGTTACTTCATTGACGGTTAATTGCCTAATCTGGCAAATCCACTGCCGCAAACTGCGACAGTGCCTGCCCAGCCAACATCACATCACATTGTGCAATAAAACCGGATATCAGAACGGAGGATGATGGACTGGCTGAGCGTGGCTGTCTGGAGCGTCCCCAAAACAAGGCTGCGTTCGAAAACGGCATGGCCGTGGGTCCGGCTTGTCAAGGACCCCTGTTCCTCCTGTGTGGACGTCCACTCAGAGGAGGACATGGAGGCCGTGTAACAGGCTAGCAGCCACCGATGCATGCCTGCCTTTAATATCAGACTATTTATGTCATGCATGCTTCAACAGGTCTGAGGCTAGACTCTCTCATATGCATTGCAGCAGCACTACAGATTTTGCGGTCGGTGTAGAATGAAACTGATGGAAGCCAGTCAGTCCACTGCCTTCCGCAAGCGGGCGGATATGGTCGATTCGTGTTTAGCCACATCTTCGTACCTCGCCAAACGTATTTCCGTAAAAAGACACCTGTTTCTTGGTCAATGAAAACATCCAGACGAACGCAGGCAAAGGGCAAGCAATAACATCAATGGAGGAAGCCGCGCCCCGCCACTAACAAATTGAAATGTCTGCCAAGACTGCCGCCGCCGCGACTTCCCCATCATCCATCACCTATCATTTCCTCTGTCTGCCATGTTTGCCTCGACTTCGCAAAGAAGTTTATCTAGTGGAGCTATTCCAGGACTGAGCTCTTCCAAATCTCCAGCGCCCATTCATCCCATTTTGTGACTGACGTCAAAAACGAACCTCTACTGGAGACTCTACGTGGAGGCGATCTGCAGGCGAGCGAGTGGCGGGATGTCGACGTTTCCGTTCCTGACGGCAGACGGCTTTGACCGTGCCTGTCGAGAGTTTCTGGGGCGCGTTGATGCAGCTGGCGGTGCCCGAGAACTGGGTTGGCTGGGGGTCGAGTATATGACATCTGAGGTCGGTGTGCGAGATAGCAAGAGAATAGGGCCATCCCTCTCCCTCTAGGACGCACAAAAGCTCCACCTTAGGCACTGTGTGTACAGTTGGCACGGCAGCTTTTGTGGCGGAAATGCACAGACCTATACTAATTGGAGATATCTTTCGCAGCCAGCTCACCCGATATTGCGGATATCAAAATGTACAAACCCAACTGGGGGCCTGCCTGCAACTGATGCTAGTGACATTCGAGAAGTCACAGAGAGCCATGAGCAGTCACAAGAAGATTTAATCGAAGACGACGATCATGTAAGACGTGTTACGGATCCTACAGGAGCTACGCATATTCTAATCTGGAGCCTACGTGCCAGGAAACCCTTATCCGCCATAGCATCAAGGAGCAGAAATCCGCCGTTGATTATGACATTACATTCTCGACTTCATATCATGTACCCGTCATGTATTTTCTTTTAAGAGCAACCTCTCAGGTAGGCCCTGCAGCATTAGATGACATATACAACCGCCTTGTCCCCCACCAGCACCACCAGTCATTGAGAAGCAGCGGGATCATGGGCGGCATTAGTTTTGAAGTATGTCATGGCACCCTGTCGCAAAGTTGTCTTTGTGATCTTTTTGTGCTCATCGAGAACAGTATCATCCCCAGTCCGGTATACCAGCTTACTTCGTTCACCCTTGTAACACCGCCACGGCTATGAAAGCTATTGTTGGCGATGGAACTATCGAGCCGGAAAATTATCTTCTCGTATGGCTCGGTCTGATTGGTAGCTGTATCAATCTAAACCTTCCAAGCCGGTTGTTCATGGGATCACCGTCTAGAACGACCCAATTTTAGTCGTTTCAAGTGTTTGGGTGCGAAGGAAAAAACTAGATCCTATTGCCATTTTGTTGACCGTGGCCTTCTTAGTCTTCATCTGATGATGCTTCCATCGAGACATCACTTTCATCCTCATCCATGGGCGCTTCGCCCTCGTCGCTCTCCTCCTCGCGAGCACGCTTAACACCAACCGTCGTGGCAGAGGGTGGGGCGCCGAAAATAGACTTTTGCAAGTCGGTCGACAACCCTGCAGGTGCATGTGCCGTAGCACCTGTTGCCACGTAGGTGCCACGAAGTTTGGCGATGACATCGGAGCTTCCTTTGGCATATGCGATTATCTAAGACACATTCTGTTAGTAATTGGGATGTGTATAATTAAGAGAGGGCGCGTCTTACCAACTCTTTCCCAAAGAAATCAAATCCCTGAAGAGCGCGCAAAGCCTGAGTACTGGCCTGGATATCTCGAAAGACTATATGTGCCTGTCCTCGCATTTTTGCCGTTTTCATAACAACGACATCCAGAACAGGTCCGTATGTTGCAAAGAGAGTGTATAACGCCATTCTGATGTCTGGTTTCTGAATCTTGTCGGGTAGATTTTTTATGTAGAGTCTGTGAAGGCGGGATTAGATTCTCAAGAAAATCACACTTATCACCAGAACAGATACACTTACGTCTGATTGGGAGCACCGACATTTTTGGCGCTTGTCTGGCCATTCTGAGTAGCTGCTACCTTGGTAGCCATGGCGGATAATTGCACGATCTGGTTGAGTGAGAAGTGAGGGCAGTATGTATGCTTGAGAACGAGACGTTCCGCAAGAAAAATAGCTAGCGCGTTCAAGCTACGGAAATCACGTGATCAGACTGCCACTGATGAACACTTAAAATAATGCTCTTTAGTTCTGAGATATTTAGGTGAATTACGCTGTCATCCGATATCCAAGCAGATAAAGTCGAGATTTGAAAAGTTGAAAGGCGTAGACAAGCTTAATCATTTCATCCATGGCAGTCAAGGACTCGAGGCTACATAGTTGTAATTCGAAGATCACGTGCTCCCCCAGGCGGGCGGATTACCGCGTCATCTCCAACCAAGTCAACTCAGCCCCTCAGTCAAGCACTCTAAACTAAACAATTGAGACCACGGCAGTAGAGAGCCACTCCTGTCGCATCAGCTTTTTATTCTCAAAATGGCATCACCTGAGGTTCACCACCTTTTCCATTCCCCCATTGCGGACCATTCTTTCTCTCAAGATAAGAGTACTCTGGCTGTTGCTCGAGACAGCAGTGTGGAGCTCTACCAGCTCTCAGGCAACAAGTTTGCTCTGAAAGATGAACTGAGAGGCCACGACAAAACTGTCACGGGTGTCGATATAGCGCCAAACAGTGGCCGCATAGTTACTTGTTCACAAGGCAAGGATTGTCAGATAATATGGGTTAACCTTTTCCAAACTAACCAACCATTCTACATAGACCGCAATGCCTATGTCTGGGAACAGACAGCAAACGGCTGGAAGCCTACACTCGTACTCCTCAGAATCAACCGTGCTGCGACATTTGTCCGATGGTCTCCCTCTGAACAAAAGTTCGCTGTCGGTTCCGGAGCCCGTCTAATCTCAGTGTGCTACTTCGAAGAAGAGAACGACTGGTGGATTTCGAAACATCTCAAGAAGCCCATTCGCAGTACTATTACTACCCTCGCATGGCACCCAAACTCCGTCCTTTTGGCTGCTGGATCTTCTGATTCCCACGCAAGAGTATTGTCGAGCTACATTAAAGGCGTCGATGAGAGACCAGAACCCTCGGCTTGGGGTGAACGTCTTCCGTTCAACACCGTCTGCGGCGAGTTTTTGAATGACTCTGCTGGGTGGGTTCATGGGATTGCCTTTTCACCTAGCGGAAACGCTCTTGCATTTGCGTCCCACGACAGTAGTGTAACTGTGGTTTATCCAAGTGCTCCTGACCAACCACCAAAGGCCATGCTTAACATTAGCACTCGCCTGTTGCCATTTACCAGCCTCATCTGGAGCGGTGAAGACGAAATCATCGCTGCAGGCCATGTGAGTAGATCTGCAACTCTTTGGGGTTCACGAGTCTTCAGCTAATATCAACTTTGCCGTAGGATGCTGAAGTATACCGACTTCGTGGCGACGAGAATGGCTGGCAGCTAGCCGGGTCGTTGGAAAACAAGCGTGGCCCATCTGGCGGTGCTCGAGAGGAGTCTGCTCTGAATATGTTCCGTCAAATGGATCTTCGTGGTCAGACTCGGAGCAACACCCAGCTTGACACGGTTCACCAGAACACCATTAGCACCGTCCGCGTCTATGAAGAACAGGGCGGCGTGGTAAAAAAGTTTACTAGTAAGTTCCTACTGGGAATTCCTACGCTGTTTTGCATAAGCTGACGTCTCTGTAGCGAGCGGTGTCGACGGTAGAGTCGTCGTGTGGACTATTTAGCACCATCGGTCCTTTTCAGTTACAGTAGAAAGCTTGATATTAAATCAATACGATAACATCAAATATAACCAGAAAATTACAAGCAAGAAAACCACAAACTTTTGTGTCTTTGCATAACTGTACACATATCCACGTGACTTGAATACGTAGCCGCTAGACCGTAGACAGCTAGTAACAACTTACCCCAGACTGGGGCACGTCTTGTGACATCACGCCCCCCAAATATAAAACGAACCAGACGAGAGGAGTGCGTCAGCTTCCTGACTCAAGCCGAAAGCGTTATGTGAGGGCAAATCCTCTCTTTTCGATCCATATAGCGACATACGTCGTCTAGAAATGCACGCATGGCGGGCATCAGGTTTTCACTACCCAATCTAATGCGACGTCTCGCTGTGGTTTTACTCGCGACTGCTCCATGGGCCACGGCCGCGGTGATCCTCAACAACGAGCAAACTGCTTTGTTACAGCAGCAGCAACAGCAACCTACGAATAGGATGGTATCTTCAACCCTGTTTGCTGAGCTCGAGGAATCAGCACGACTAGCCGATATCGCTTATTGTGTGGGCACAACTGGAGTCCATAACCCCTTTGGATGTCTCAGTCATTGCGAGGAGTTCAAGGGGTTTGAATTGATTACAGTGAGCAATACACTCAGATCTACTTCCATGCACTTTCGAGCTAATCCCCTCTAGACATGGAATACAGGGCCACTACTGTCTGACTCGTGCGGCTACATCGCCCTATCGCATTCGCCCTCTGCGAAACGAATAATCGTTGCCTTTCGTGGAACATACTCATTAGCAAACACGATTGTCGATCTATCAGCCGTTCCACAGACCTATGTGCCATATCCAGCGGATGGCGACGATGATACCAATAACAACGCTCTGAAAACAGCAAAGTGCAACAACTGTACAGTGCACGCAGGATTCTGGACATCTTGGAAAAATTCCCGGGAAACGGTGCTTACTGCGGTTACTCAAGCTCGGGAACAATACCCAGACTATGAAGTGACCCTCATCGGGCATTCTCTAGGTGGTGCCGTAGCAGCATTGGCGGGTCTGGAAATGTATTCTCGAGGGTACGATCCTCAGGTGACGACGTTTGGGGAACCGAGAGTAGGGAATGACGAAATGGCCGAGTTTATCAATGCGATTTTCGATCATTCTCCTTTGCCAGACGGGGGCGGGACTGTTGATGATGGTATGCTCATGCGATACCGTCGCGTGACGCATGTCAATGACCCGGTCCCACTTTTACCTCTGACAGAATGGGGATATTCAGCACATGCTGGCGAAATATACATTTCCAAACTCGACCTGCCTCCTTCACGTGGTGAACTCAAAATTTGCACTGGCAATGCTGATAAGCATTGTATTGCCGGCGCCGAGGATGATGGCAAAGATGAAGAAGAGAGCTACGAAGCTGGGATTTCCCCGTTGCTTGCTTTGGTTACGCAGCAGCTGCTGCAGTTTCAAGCGTCTGAAGAGGAGCTCAAAACGCAGTGGTCTCTTGTACCAGCTAGATATCGTATGTGGGAACTATTCTTTGCCCATAGAGACTATTTCTGGCGGATTGGTCTCTGCGTCCCGGGAGGAGATCCTAGTTCGTGGAGATGGTAGGTGCTGTACTGCATTTGTACATTATACCCCTTTCTTTTTAAAAAAAAAAAAAAAATATCGTTGTCAAGACGTTACTATTCTGGTAATATCAAATGAGGACGGTCATTTATTTTGTTTAGGTCTTGTCGAAATACAACCATATACGCGAATGTTGGATATCAAATGAACATATATTTATATTTTATCTAGGGTCTCAAGAGGGAAAATATTTACGGTAATTTATATCCTAAAGGTATGATAACATCAACATCTAGAACTAAAGATGGAAATACATACAGAAAAGCTGCATAGTAACAATTATAATGCAAGATAAAAGAATATAGGATCAAAGACTAAAGCAATATGGACATGAACAGAACCCAAAAAGAAAAGAAAAAAATTATTGGCCATAAGCCAAGTTAGGAATAATGACCGGCCCATACTTGACTACACTTCCATAAGCCCCTTCGCCCTGGACCATAAAATCAGCAGCAAGGCTCAGTTTCCCACCACCACGTTGTATATCCGTTTGGCCAAATGTGCCTGCGACAACTTCCGGATCATAGGCAACAATGGCAACGTAGTTACGCCGTCCCATGAGTCGACGGTATTCCCGGGGCTGGCCTGTGACATCTGTTTGGAAGAGTTCGAGCATGTCTTCCTTGGTATCGGTTGGTTGTGAAGGGGTGGAACGCTGTCCGTTGGCTGGGAGATATAACGGTTTATTGTTGTGGAGGAGTTTCAAAATGTAAGCTGATGGTGGCGTGTTAACCACAGGCGATGTAATGAGTTGATACATGGTCTTGTGATCCGATGGATGACTGGGGTCATGTACTAGGCCTGCTCCGCAAACATTGACTGCTCCAGACAAGAAGGTAATTCGAAGTGATTTTTGTTTCGCGATGCCCTGCAACGTGCGAATCAAGTATGTACGCTCGAGATCCTTGGATTCATGCGTCCATTGATCTCGGAACTCGTCGAGAAGATCAATCTCGCCGAACGGATTAAGCACACTGCCCATCAATCCATTCTTGCCGACTGCCCGTTTGACCGCATCAAACCCAGAGCCCACTGCATCTTTGGCTCCCACAACGCCCGCTACCGAACTAGTCACCTTTCCCAAGAGGTTATATGCACCGGTAACGGCTTTCTTGCCTGTGGCCACGGCATTCGCTATCTGTTCTGTTGAGTCGAGTCGTGGGTATATCAGAGGAACCGGAGACAGCCAAATGCAATGCTGTACACTTGGAGGCAACAGTGCGACTTTGGGGAAGAGTCCCTGATATGTCGGGCCTGCCATGACCTGGTGTGGATTTCGCTCTGATCGACAGTCAGGGCCAATAACAGCAACTGCTGGGCCCAAATATTTTACAAAATGCCAGCCTGTGCCCGTTATTGTGAACAGGTCATGATCAGTGCTCATGTTGCGAAGCAGTTCCACGGTTGTATGATGTTGGAATAGTAGGTACATCTCAATACCGATACGACCGATGTTCTTGAACACGTTTGAGAATTGCATATGCTGTGGATAAGAGCCAAACCCATCAAATCTATCAAGTCATTCCAGGTCAGCAAAATGAAGAAAGACAAGTGATAAAGGGATAAAACAACTTACATATCATGGTCATCTAACTGTAGGATATGCGGTATTTGCGCAAAAGCCTCTCGAAGATAAGGTTGATCAAAATGGCTTGTATAGTAATGGAAAAAGGCATGCGAGACTTCTTCCTCATGTGCAGTAGTCCAGGGAGAATTTTTCCGTTGATCTTTGCCATGAATCCCCAACCATTGTTTGAGAAGTGGAATCTCTTTCCAAACACGGTCCGCTGATATCTGACCACCGAGGCCTAGTTGGCAGTGGAATCCGCCGACTTCTGCATATTTCTGCATAATATCCTTCCACATAAAGCCGACACCACCCAGGCGAGCTCGCTCATTAGCGTTGACATTCAGAGAAAAGTCATTACCCGAGGTAGCAATAAATCGCCAGTTCGTTTCGTGCCGTCCAGCAACAAGAAACTCGTATCGTGTACAGCCAAGATGAGAAGTAATGGCATATGTCCATTTTGCAGGACCTGAATCTTCCATTTGCAAATCAATATCATACTTATAGAACACCCAACGCTGGTGCTGAGATATGTTGACCCCTTTCAGTTGTCTGGGATTGGGCGACAAATCAACACTCTGGTGAATATGGATGGTTGGAGGTTGCGGAGCGTCGGTGACCAGCAAGATAGACCCTAGCCAGAGACCCCGTTCCAGATCCATGTTGCAGTACCGCAAATATGGACCAAAGTATACTCCATTCGTAGCCGCAACTTTATACAGCTCGACCCCACTGCTAGGTGGAGGTCCAGTAACGGCAGTTCCAACAGTACTTAGACCCATGACGCTGCCTTCATACATGGGAGTCATAGGGACCCCGGGCGAAGCAAGTGGTTTGCCCCCGAAAGTAGAAAATGCCGGAGAAGTGAGAGGGTGGGCGCTGTAAATACTGCCAACAGGTGATAGGGGTGTCTCATTCATATTGAGGGGCGTTGGCCCCTTTGGAAACTCCCATTGTGTAGACTGCGTAGGGAGATGGATATAGTAATACTGGCCCGAATTTGGATCCAAGTGAGCAATCCATCCCTCTGGTAAAGGTGGGGGTGAAGCTGGAGGGTATGCTGAGCTAGTCGGAGAAGCAACCGACGGAGCACTCTGCTCATTAATTACTCCTGCTGGATAGCCCTGTTGCGGTGACAATACTTGTTGCGGTTGTTGCTGCTGCTGCTGTTGTTGTTGTATCGGTGTTTGTGATTGCGGCAGCTGTTGCGGCTGTTGTCTTGGATCGTTAGCAAAGGCCGGATGGCTTTGCACAGAAGGAGCTGGGGAACTGATTGGGGCGATTCCAGCAGCGGCACTCGCCGCTGAGCCTGCAACGGAGGGTGCAACAAATGAGGCTGGGTGACCTTGGGGAGGAGCAGGAGAAGCAGCAGCTGGCCGAGCCTTGTCGTTGGGGTACGACTGAGAAGCATTTGCTCCAGGAACAGTTGAGTATGCTGGCGGTGGAGAAGAAGAAAGGTTCATTCGCTGAAAGTCTTGTTCCAAAGCATTGGGGGGAATTACAGGTCGATCAGCCGGATTAGGAGGAGGAGGACCTTGCTGCGGTGCAGGCTGGGTAGGAGCGGGTGGAATATACTGCTGGGTGCCAATCTCCGTAGAGCCTTGGTAAACAGTTGGGGGCCCATGTGGTTGCGTTCCGGGTTGTTCGGTGGGAGTCCAGGGGCGTTGCGTTTCGGTTTGACCAGCGTATTGATTTGCTCGCTGCTGAGCAGCCGCATTACGAGCCTGTAAGCTTGATAGAGTAGATGTGCCTGCAATTCCTGCAGCGGCAAACCGGGCCTCAATGTCGGCTCCTGGCCGTTGACCTGGGCCCACGATTGGAGTCTCCGGTGGCGGTGGGGACCCTCTTTGCGCGCGCGTTGTCGAGTTCGATGCAGTAGAGCTAATCCGATTGATGGAAGCTGGGTTGGATGCTTTCAAGCGAGCTGGAGCTGCGGTGGCGGCGGACGGAGGTGGGAAATATTGCTGATTAGATTGTGCATTATTGGTTTCGCCTGGAGCAGCTCGAGGCGGTCCTGGAGGCGGGAATTTCTGAAAAAGAGCATCTTTATCTGGAGTTTCTGGGCCTGGAGACTCTGGCAAGGGCTTGGGAGGCGCATTGCCACGTCTTTCAGCGAGAGAGGGTTTTGGCTCTCGTCCCTCACGAGGTCGCAAAGCAGCGGGGTAGTCTCCCGATGACGTGCTTTGGGCAGGGCTTGCAATGCGACTATTTGGTTCAGGGTAGTGTGTTTGGCTGGCTGGCGATTGGGATTTTTGTGGTCGTGGCCGGTCATCAGGGTAAGGGAGAGAAGTAGCAGTGGCTGGCTGCGGGGTAGGCGCTGTTGACGGAGGTTTGTTTATTCTCAGAGGCCCCACGATTGGGGATTCATCACCATCTTGGCGACTGGTAGCAGAATGGTTCAAAAACATTTCCTCGTCCGGTCTGCCATAATGATTATTGCTATTTGTAGGACTCATGGCGAGCTTGGCCGGGTTGCGGGGAGGCGCAAGCTCGAAGCGAGACTGAGGGGAAGCAGTGGTAGTAGTAACGAGGATGTCTGTGTCGCGATTCTTTTAGTACATTTACAACAATAAGCATGCAGGAAGCAATTATCTCCTGGTATTCACATCATGTACATTCAACCGATGAAAGTGAATTCAGAACGTACCTGTGGATGGATGCGTAATATGAAGCCGGTTCACACTGCGGGGTATAGTTATATATAACTAGTAACCTAATCCCCCAAAGACTTGCACTCGTAGATATTACTGGAAAGAATTATCGGGTGAAAGAAATGAAAGAACGCGAAGATGAAAACTACGCGAGAATTAAAAAAAAAGGAAACCGTCTCAGGAGCGATCGCGAGTTCCCTGGCTAGTTGGCCTGGTCAGGCGCCGAGGACGAGGGAGAAAGCGCTGTTCTCGGCGGTGATTGGCTGGACTAGAGCTTGCTGGGCTGCGGGCAGGAAAGCATCTGATTGGCTGAGGCTGAACCATTAAAATCTCAGCGGCTACAGCAACTCAAAAACAAACTCCCTCCTCAGAGAAGAACATCAGAGTATAGTGGCAACACAAATAGCAGGGTGGTCGTCAATGGTAATCGTTGTAAATCGATTCGCATCAGTCCGTCTTTCAACATGTTCTCTTATGGCATAAACTATCGGCATCTGAGCTGATTCATGCACTGTAGGATACTGTATGTATCAGAAGGTGACTGACCCGCTTGGCCGCACCGGGCCGCGACCCACACACAACTTACTTTACTTTGCTGTGCTAATAATAGACACTATAACGTTGTGATTCGGCCTGCAGTTACGAGTGCACTATATATCCGCTGCATTGTGCATTGTTTCCTATTGGTACATGTGCTCGATTAAACGCAGATAAAATTGAATAATAGCACAAAAAAGAAAAAGAAAATGAAAGAAAAAAGCCCAACCCTCATGTCGCATGCTACCGTGTATGTTCATCGTGTATAGTTACATATGTGCCAAATCCAAATCCAAAATCATATCCCATCCTCAAAACACCACCTCAAAGTATTAATGTATAGTTTACAGTCCAAAGTTAACGATTTGCATCCCCTGTTGCACCATGACGTCTGCCCATTCAACATTCGCTGAGTGGCCAATGGCCATGAGCTGCTCCGTCTGCGCTTGATAGACCATCTGAAGCAAATGCCGCGTAGTCGTTGCATTGCGACCGATGCCATACTTCTCCAAGCTGGACACTAGATCCAGTGCCATCATCTTTTGTCCTGCTGAAGATGTCGAGACCCCGGCAATAAAAAGCGGAAACACAATAAAACGCAGGTCAAACTGATTTGAGTGCACGATTGCCTCTGCTATTTGGAATATTCTGGTAGTGTGGTGGGTAATAATCTCATCCGAGGCGCCTTCTGGCCCTAATAGCTGGCCATGCCATAAGTTGGTGTAAGAGTAGATCATGCAAGAATGATAGAGTGTTACTGCCTATGGGGAAGGTTAGCCACAATGTTACGCATGAGTAGAGGTGATTGAAGACGTACATTTTGTAACAGCTCGCGAGATCGCTGGGGCAAAGCCTCCATATTCTCACAAAGATATCGAGCCTGTGGACAATCCCACAAGTGATGAAAACTGTTCCTGATCTCGTAGAGGCGTCTTTTTGCGTCAACCAAATGAGGTGAACTTGGTGGAACATTATAATAGAGACCTTTCTGACGAATCTCGACCGCGAGCAAAGCGAGCCGTGTCGCGAATATGAACGTCTCATGGTTGATCTGAAGAACAGAGGGTAACGTCTCGTGCTCTTCCGGATATATGACACTGTGTCCGCTTGGAGCCACGGGATACAACTGACTTTCACAGCTAGGGAGTAGGTCATTGTCAAGCATCGCCTTCAGGAATTCTCCGGTACCAGCACCACTGAGAAGAGCATAAAGGTCGATATTACAAACAAGCCAAACGACATAGGGATATCGTTCGCTCCCAAATGTAGACACTCTCATCAAGGATATCTGGAGCAACCGTGACATGTGATGAGACCACAAATTAGATCCACCTTCCTCGGCAGCAGCAACCTAAATATGAATGGATCAGTATGGCTTTTCTAGCTGAGTTCTGGTACATTATCGTCGTTGCCTCACCTCGTAAATTAAAAGAAGAAAGTGAGTAAGAAACAAGCCATCGGAGCAGAGATCGTTTGTATCACGCAGGGCTGTCTGAAGTGAAGGAAATGCTTGATGGTAGTGTTGTAAAGCATCAATGCTTTTGCTGCGATATTGCCGGGCTAAGCTGAGAGCTGACACCGCCATCACGGCATGATATAACTTTGATGACGTTAGTAAAAATTCAAACGCAACAAGTAAAAGAGTGACTAACAGGTTGGAAAGTGGACGCGAGATCTTCAAAAACCTCTACCCCTGGCGTCACAGGACTTGAAATGGGAGAGAAAAGCTCATGGCTAGATTGGCCTTGAAGAAGTTGCTTCCAGACTACGTCACGGAAGTGCACGAGCAACAAATCTTCTTGGCTACTATTTGAAGCAGTGATACTGAGGGCCAGCGCGTTGTGGTGAGGAGGGAATGTAGGAGAAGCCAACGTAGAGGTACAAGTGATATCCGAGGCTGGAGATAGTCTCGCCTTCGCCCCGTTTAAAACGGGAGAACGGTGATTGCTGTCTTCGAAGCAATCCAGAACAACGGTATTGGGGTCATTGAGTTCATGGTTGCTGCGTAGCTCGCTGGGTGTTGAGCTGGTCCCTGAACTCCGGCGGATCCTCAGGCGTCCAATATTGAGATCAACGGACGATGACTCGTCAGAATATTCAGGGAGATTCGAAAAACTCTCAGGATTTACTATGACATGATAGGTGCCTGGGTAGCTACTCTCTGCCTTCTTTTCACGCTCGTCATCTGACGTTAACATGAAGAAGGGAGGCAGAGAGTCATACACACCTGGCGTGGCAGGGGGGGAGTGGATGCGTGCTTTTGCTGATTATTCTTATCAGCATATGATAGTTCGCTGTCATAGATCAAAAGACTTACAATCCCACACTGCATTACCAGTGACTGACACTTCAGTCATGCGTTCGACTATGCGAGAGGTGTCATCGCGGAAGGTTAGGCGAGGACTGTAATCGCAGCGATGCCCTAGACGGGCACATTGACCGCAACTGGGGTGACTCTCGTCACATTTCACTAAACAGAGTCAAAATATCAGCACTGGATATGCCAATGGAAGAGTCCAGAACAAAGTCTTTCTTACCTTTGCGGCTCTATAGACGGGACAAAAGCAGAAAAATTAGCATCATAAGAAAATCACCAGGGGCCACAACAACCAGACTAGAAAGCTTACGCGGCACGTCCTAGAAAAAGGGTTCAGTCACCAGTCAAGCATTTGAAGACAAGAGAAATCTACTCACCAACATCCCGTCCGTGATCGAGAGGGGAGGCGCATTCGAGGTGTTGGAATACTCAGACTTGTGGCCCTCGGAGCGGTTGAGCCCGGCGGGGTTGAAGGGCCGCAGACTTCATCTTTTGGAGCAATCATCGGTAGTCGTAGCGAGTGTTCACCGGCTATCATGCTTCCATTTCGAGGTGTAAGAGTACTGGTAACTATCATGATAAGATGCAGGTGGGTGTTGAGTAGTGCCAGTCACGGAGTTTGGCGTGAAAGCGGGTTTTGTCAGTGGCGACCTGGTTTTTGAGATAAACAATTCGCAGGAGCTTGCTAAAGTACAGTCACAGAGTAGACATGAGACATGATGAATTAAAAAAAAAAAAATAATGAGAAGAGAGGGATGGCTGTAGGTGCAGTGAGCGAGGGGTGGTTGTGGCGGAGGAGGGAGGTTCTGTGGCAGTTGCGTGGTGGTGGTGTGGGAAAGCGGCGTGAATATATAGAGATGTAGATAGGATATAGATCGGGAAGGAGCCAAAAGTCAATTGGAGCGTGGTTGACGGAATAGGAAGGAGTAGTCTAGACCACCAGCCCTGCCCTAGCAGATCAGCCCCATCGACAACACGCGAACACGGGGAATGCCGAACAGGATTGCAGCTAATCCATGTATAGCGCGAACAGGGCTACGATGTCGAGGAGTCATGGGATTATATTTCTAGGTAAGTGGTGACAAATCCTTTTTTTCACCATCTATCTGGCTTACTAGCTAGAGATCGTAATTCGTGACATGGGCCGGCGTTCTGGTGGCCCACAACCACGCGGTGGCGGTGACGGTGACACTTTTAGTCGTTTGTTCTGTTGGGTAGGCCTACTGTGTCAATACAGTAATAATATTTTTCCCCCTTTTTTTTCCCCCTCTAGATTGAACTCCGTCTAGCTATGTCTACAAAGGGTTGGCCGAGAGGGGGGGGAGGAGGCAAAAGAAAGACAACAATACAGTACAGCTAAGAAAAAAAAACAACGAAGACTACGTACTATGGCTATGCGTCTGGGGAAAGACAAGTTGATGCAGGCAGATGCAGATGCGGCTAAAATTGGACATGCACGTTAGCCATAGGAATGAATGGCCTATAGGCTATGGCCCTATAAAGTATGTATAAACGTATTGTACGAACCATACGGTACGGTACGTACAGACCACGTACAGTACACGGAGCCTACCGAGGATTCCGACGTACGCACGGAATTTGTGCCTGACGTGGCTTAGGGTTTGCTAGCTCGGACAAAAACCGATTAGCGCAGTAGCTAATCGTATAAAAGTGGCGAATCAGGGCGGCCAGAGAGGCTTTAGCCCGAACAGGAAGCGACGGCGACCGTACAGGCTTAGTGAGTCGCCGAATCTGGCCATCCCCAATGTATCTGCATGTTGCGAGCTAAGCGAGTTCCAGCCAGCCATGAGTCTTTGCACTGTTCCTGGCAGGGGATAACATTACTCCGCCTTGCATCTGAATTCTTATTTCCATCACACCCTCCTTCACATGTTCGTTCGTGCATGACGCGATGCGATGGAACGGGGAAAGAACATGCCATGACTATTGCCATGGCCGGCCGGCCCCTTCTTCTTCTTCTTCTTCTAGACCGGTGCGCTCACGGAGGAGGAGCATGGACCCAAAAGTCAACCACAACCAGAATCACGACTAATCCCAGATGAGTCGCATTCCACGAAATCCAAGATATGCGTGCTTAAGCGCCAACAGCCTACTGGATTGGAGACTGTTTCGTACAGCCAGAAATGGGGCCTACGGACGACCGAAGAGGCTAGACCGGAACAGTGTTTCGCGATGCAGCTGCCATATCGCATAATCATACATCGTGACTATTGATTGTGGCGAACATTGGTGGCTCGTTTCTTCCTTGCTTTCCAACCCCAGTCTTCACCCAAGTGGTAAAATACAGCTTGCTTTGCGCCAAGAGAAATCAAGTCAGTGCTTAACACTGCTTATCGATAGATTCAGATCTGAGCCTCAGCCAGTTTAACTCCAGGATGCGAGGAGTCCTACACAATTGCCAAGATGATTGATCGTATTCAGGGATCGTATCTTCTGCTGCGTTTCAGTGCTTCGTATCCACCCCTTCATTCTTCGCCGTGACTTGCTGCGTATATCATCTACATACGAGTTATCTACGGAGCCGCGTGTGCCAAAGTGCCAAAGCCTAAGCGGACAAAACTCGGATGCAAGCGAGACAGGCCCGTAAGTGGAGGAAGTGACAGGACACCGAAATGATAACTCGACTCGATCTGAGAATGATGCGTCGGCCGCCCCGGATGCCAAGGCCCATGCCAAGCCGCTTTAATACGCAGCGAAGCGCTCTGAGTGGCTGCTTTCCACTAGCGTATTCTAGTATTTTTATACTCCGTTTTCTTACCGTCTGTCAGAGAGCCGGATACAGCATCCAGGGACCAACGAAAAGATGCATGCTGTGAGTTTGTTCGTTCGAGCCCAGCACAGTGGTTCCGCACATGCAGGCCAGAATGTGGCCAAAGCGTTTGCAAACTACTAGATGAACTCTACCTTCTTCTCCAAAGATCCGATTATACGCTAGATGCTAGATTATTTGACGTGCTGTGCATACATACTTCTTGCTCTGTCTCACACCGCGCTCGTAATGAGCACGGTCCTTGGCTGGCTCTGCATTGGGGTGGATGTTTTCCAATCAAGAATAGGTCAATTCGTAGAGGGTCAGATTCTCCCATTCATGGCCGTTTCATCGGTTTCATCGGCGACATCAAGTTTGTCGGCGAGATATTTGATAAGTCATCTACCTGCTATGGACGTTGGACAGCTGTGAATTACTCGTTAGAGACCCGCTAATGGAGACACATGATTCATCCAGATATCCAGGCATCAGACATCCGCTTGTTAGCTTGTTCGTGAGTAATACATACAAGGGAAATCCACCATCGGGCATCGGGCATCGGATAGTAAGATCCGTGAGGAAACCAAAAAAAAAAGTAGTACGTACGTATCCCTGAAATGATCCAAGAATGGAAAAAAATAAATACAAAACGGTTTGATACATACGTACGTGGCCTGGCGGGGAACGCCTGTCCGAGCGTCCGATTCAAAAACCAAAAACCATGTGGTTGACAACAAACCGTACGACTAGCCAGTTGTGGCTAGTGAATTCACTAGTCGATGTTCACTCACTCCAAGAGTTTGACTTTGAGCACCGGTAATATGCCGGTATGGAAGTTTATCATGTTATGATCTATATATTTAATATTATTTTCCCTGTCTACAAACCAACGTTGGAAAGAAGAGATAAGTAAATAGTAGTATGCATGTATCACTTTTCACCGATCATTCACCGGCGCCCGCCCGAAACTCCCCTAGAGCTCTGCTGACTGCATACGGCTGAGGTGACCACTGTCTGGGCATGTTTCTATAGTTCGGCAATGTATGCCTGCCTATGCTCGCAAGCAAGGGCTAAAGAGAGGTTGCGGGCAAGGTGCATTGGCATGGCTGGCTGATCTTTTTACGTATGTGGTGTTGTGCAGGAGAGGGACAAGTGTATACATTTTATATACTATATACGTATATTACTGCTATTATACGTGTTCCTAACCCTGGTATATTGATATTCTACTGCTACCTTCTCGGTATTCTATATGGAGTACGGAAAGCGCTATTCCCACTGGGCCGGGACCGGACAACAGAAATGCGTGCTATGTTTAGCATTCGAGCCTAAAAAGCGCAGACTCGACGCTGATTGGTAGCAGCCCGGTTATCACTTCCCTTTCGAGACTAGACCATCCGGCGGGCCGCTGTGCATGGTCCAACCTAAGGATCCATGGATGTCAAGTCCTTAAAAAACGGCCATCGGTAACGTTTCTCGTAAGGCTCACCCCAAGGAACAAATCAAGCCCAAGAAGGAGGGTAAGCGCCCCACCCTCCAACTGATAGCTTGTCTTAAACTTTCTATACGAAGTAAACTATAGCACAAAAAGGAAACCCCCAAAGTCTTAACTCTTAAGTCGATCCAAATAGGGACCGGCCCAAACGAGACCCAGACGATATCACCATTCTAGCTACTTTCAAGCGTCTACGGTGAACATTCCTTCTTGCGTTCTAGAGTGGCCATCCAACAACCAGGGAAAGAAAAAAAAGGAGGAAAAAAAAAGAAGAAGGAAAAACTAGTATCTATTCTCTGAACTTTCCATATATCCAGGACTGCAAAAGTGTTACCATGGACGGTGAACACGGAGAGACCCTGACTAATAACCCTAGCCAATAACTTCATCCCTATACATCAAGTATTTGTCAATCGATGTCATGATCTGACTGGCCCACCAAGGCCATTCTCATCACACCTCCATAATTACGGAGATCACCGGGTTTAAACAATCCTCCGTTTTCTGTCGCGTGTTTGTTTCCCAACGGTATAGCCCCCGTACCCTGTATTTTTTTTCCTGAAATCTTGGCGAGGCCATCTGCCTTACCGTCGTCGATCTTCCACGTGGTAAAAGCTTTTCGATTTACCCTTAATCCGAGTCCCTTCCTTACCCCCGCCCCCCTCGTCTTATTACAGCGATACAGTCATAGTAGTTCATAAGTTCCGTAGGGCGGATTTAAGAATGTGCCGAACCGGTTCAGCTCGCTCCTGCCCTAGCCACGTTTCAATTCGTTGCCGTTGGCTGTCACTCAAGACGCCCACGCCCGCTGACTGCCCCTGAGAGGTTACCTTGATGAACGCCTCAACTGCCCGAGCCCGCTTCATTCGTAAGCTTTCGATCGAAGGGCTGATGTCCCCAAAGAGAAGCCCATTAGCTAGCATCTGCAACGTCTGCTCTAAGGCACTGCGGTCGGGTGTCTGCTCCCCCTTTTCGGACAATTGCTCTCCTATTTTGCCAAAGACACCTTGTAGCCCGCTGTAGAAATTGTCTAATACTTGCCGTTGATTTCCTTGTAGGCAATGCTCAATATTTGTGATGACCGACTTGAGCTGATCTTTTTTTTTTTTTTTTTCATAGATACGTGTTAGTGGGTCACGATGATGCAAAGAAAAAGTTTTTCGCCAAAGTGCACGATGGAGACTTTCTGTCAAACTCACCTGGATCTGGCGCTTTGGTTGTGGGGTTAATACACCGGATGAGAGCTCCGGTACATGCTGCCAACGTCTCATTCTCCCTGAAATTGGTAACGTCAGCCTTATCGAAAGGGGAAAGAAAATGTCGCAGCATGCAGGGCCCACGCCATTTGACTCACAGGGCTTTTGAAGAATGGTCAGAGTCTATTTCCATTTTGACGTTGTCACTATCGACTATATCGTCAACGATTGGTCCCACAATACTGATGGCGTCCGGAAGGAGGTCCAAATCAAGGCGAATCTCTGCAAAATCGCCCAATGCATTTAGTGCGTGTGGTCGATACGCCACGTTATTTCGCTTGGCTTCCCTGAGAATGATCAACTATCAACAGACATGGTTAGCAGCCGGACGCTCCGCAAACGTTACCGAAGAACTATCGAACTGGGCTGCAGAGTGGCTCTCACCTTCATTTGGTGGCTGACGTCTGCCCTGGATTGCCAGGCGGTGCGCGCGTTTTCCGTGAATTTGATAAACGCTTTCAGCACCTTCTCCTTACCGTCCCACGTCTTCCCACTCACTGCCTTTTCTAAGCTGGGCCAGATCAGTTCTCCGGTTGGTTGGTCGAGAGACTTTTCAAGACTGGTGACGGCGTCAGCCGTCGCAAGGCAGGCACTGTGCTTGATTGTCCAATTGGACGAATCTAACCGCTCGGATATAATAGCTGTGATCTCTTTCAGGTACAGTGAGACAGCTCGGGGACCGCCGACATTGTCTTGCCAGGTCTTTTCGAATATTTCGCGAGTCTGCTCGTCTGTATCTTGTTTGGCGACAAACACAAAGGGCAAGGCTGCCGTAGCAAACTTCGAGAACCTATCACTCGAAAGCTTCGACATCGAGTGCAAAATCTCCGCTGCTACTGTTCGGTGGGAGGTCTCTTCGGCATTAAAATACAGTGACTTGGTAAATGCGATGGTTTCCAGTACACGTTCGTCACTTGCTAGCCGAATTAAATATCCGATAGAGGCGCTGTATGAAACGCTGACCGTTTCGTTGCGGTCAAGAACGTGTTTGGTCAGTAATTGGATGAATCTGTCGGCATAAGGACGGAACAGAAGATTCTTGGTACTCAGGAGAGCCAAAACTCTGCTGCATCCAACTTTTGACGGAAGGCCTACAGCAGTGCGTAGAGTCACCTCTAACCTGGCAGCAACTTCTTTCATAGCACTTTCATCGAGGCCATCTAGAAGATACCGCTCGATACTCTCCATCATCGGAGACATGCGGATACTTGAAAGTCGCATTTTGTCAATTTCCTGCCCTGTTAGACCATATTTGTCTGCGTTCAAATGGATATAATTCACGGCTTGAGGTTCCAATGAACTCAAAGACGATAAGAACTTTTCCAGGATTTGAGCCATAAATGGCCGTAGAAGAGCGCCGGGACTCTTCTTAATGATTTGTACCATTGTCGATATTGCATAACCTTGTACTTCCTGTGCGCTAGATTCCATGCCGTCTTGACCTAGTAGAAAAGGGATGAGATGCCCAAGCATCGTCTTTGCTCGTTTCGAGTCCGTGTCTCCGGTTTCGAGAGTGCGAATTAAGATATTTGTAATAACTTGGCAGAGTCGCAAAGCCGATGTGCGTACGGATTCCTTGATATCGTCCATGACTCTGAATGCTTTGCTGAGAATTTCATTCAGATACTTGTCATATTTCTCCACGGGACGTCCCTGCAAAAGATCTGCGATGGCAGCACAACTCGCCTGGCGAACTCGCCACTCCCTTCCCGCTATGATACTGGACAGTAGGTCGTCCATGATTTCGTCAAAATGAGTGTCTAACAATGTTGTAGGGTCTTTAACAAGAGCCTGCCAGATGTCGTTCATGGATCGTTGCACATTTGGATTTGGATCGAATCGATACCGATACAATTTAGGATAAATCTTTGGGTTTCGAGCAAGATATCCGCTCACACTAGAATCCGACAAGACCGTGCTGAGACCGAATCTGCCAAATGCTGCTCGGCTTGACCATATCGCATTGTTTGATGCGAGGGACATGAAACGGTATACGAGACTTGGATCACCGACCTCAGAGGCTAGGTTCATAATGTCCTTGTAGGTTGTGACCGATTTTCCTTCGCCTGTCGGGAGGGCACCGGGCTCGAAAAGCTCAGTATCTCCAGTGACTTTACCTCCTAGATTTGCGCCATTGCCAGTGAAAGAGCCGACTAGATCACGCACTAGGTCGTCTCGCAAGTCCTGATCTCCCATCTCATACACTAGGCTTAGTCCTCTTGAACCTGTCTCTTGGACAACCTCATCTCGATCTGCTAAGAGACCAGCAAATGCTGCTTGAAATTCACGAAGTCGTTGCTGAATTGCTCCAAGCTGCCCACAATCTTTGACGAGACAGAGTGTCCATATGGCTGAGGCTTTTCGCAGAGAGGGCTTCGACGCCTTGCAGTCTGTAATTAACTTAGCAGCTAATTCTGCGAGGATCGTCTGTGGCACCTTTGCATCTAATGGGATTTCATCTACATCGAATTCACCAATCAGTGATTTCGAGTCCCATCCTGCTGCTGCAGTACACAGAGACTCTCCCACGGGAAATTGGACCTCGGGTTTGCGGATCTCATGCAACCCGTGCAGCGAAGCCATGACCTCGCCGAACGCAGATTGGTCTTCTCCATCATCACGTAGTATTACCAGCGACAGCTGACCCAGTGCTTGGATGGCATGTTCCTGCTCCTTCTTGGCATTTTCTTCAAGCTTAGTTTTGATTGCTTTCCAGTGGCCACCTTTTGATAACTTTTCCAAATCGAGGACCTGTGCAAGTGCTAATTGGCCGATAGTCACTTGCACGGCGTCTAATAGCTGTGAATCTCGTGATTCAAGAAGTATTTCGAAGATGACTGTAATATATTTTTCGATTTGTACCTCAGAAAGAACTGATAGCCTTCTGCGATACGATAGTCGACTAGCAAAATATGCTGCTGCGAGAACAGCTCCACGAACTTTGTTTGCTGCTTGTCCAACAGAGCCCTTCCATGCAGTGCTTATATCAAGTAGCTCGGAGAATACTCGTTGACAATCGCTTTCTGTCACGGATGTGTGCGAAGCCAGAATCCCAAAAATTCTAGCAGCAGTACGTTGGAAGACATGATCGTTGGTCGAAAATATTCGTTCCGTTACTGAAAGTGCTCTAGGAGTGATTGCCACAAGAACTTTGTTCGAAGTCAGAGAGCTGATATCTACAAAATCTTTGCCGCAGTCGGTGCTTTGGGGCCCTGTTGGTAGATTAACCCCGTCTAGAGTGCTACTCAGCCAAGTTGTTATCACGGAGTCGGGCTGCTGAGAGATAAGCTCTTTAACGGCATTTCTCGCATGTGTGTCTGATTGGAGTAGTGTCTCAAGTCGGTATTCCCATTCTTGGTCGATGTCAATAGGTACTTGCTTCTTTGAAAATGCTTCCCATAGGAGGAGGTTTTTGCAAAACCGAACGGCCGGAGCAATGATTCCAGGGAAGTTTGCTTGAGAGAATTCCGAATCTGCTAGTTTAACTAGAAGATTTGCTGCCTGTTGAAAACTAGGAAATTTGTAGGGTGGTTGCTCTTCGGGATTCGCTGAGGACAATAACCCCCTGATAGGGTTGAGCATTCGGTACCAGTATGGGTGGAGTCCCTTTCTTCCTTCTTCGATGACTTCTCTTGTGGAATGAGATGTACTTGCAATAGCAAGAAGGTCAATCCACCGGGCAGTTAGGTCCCAGTAGGGTAGGCATCGATTGGCATATCTTACAGCGGTATAGTGAGTACTGCGAACAACAGGGTAGCCATTCAAAGAAGATTCCGTTCCAGGGTGGCTTTTCATTTGAAGTTCGAGGAAGCTCCCTAGTCCTGACCGTATGTCTTCGGGAAGATTTCCAGTGCAGGAATTCAGAATGCTGCCAAGGGCTTGCTCAATACTAACATATATTTCTGGAGCTGAGGCATCAGAGGCGAGGGAAGCGAAAAGCCATCTTAGGAGATCCATATCAATGTAATCTAGGCTTTCACCTAGTGCGATCTTTGGTGCCAATACGCCAATACTTTCGTAAGCAAGGCCCCGTAAGCTAACATCTGTCTGAGATAGCTTTTGGTTGCTGACGCCTGGATCTGGCCATCCCTGTGATTCGACGAACTGGCGTAGGCCCACCACAGCCTTCGGTGCAATGACCTTTAGATCGGATGGAGCACCCATACGGACAACCCAGGTGATGAACATAAATATTTGAGACCTAAGCTTTGAAGCTTGAAGTCCCTGGGCGGATTTGGCAATATCTGAAAACAGCCCTTCATCAAGCAACTTGATGATCCTATCTGTAAACGTGGTAGCCTTCACAGACTTACCAAGAAAGCTTAATATTTTGACCTGCAGCGGAATGCGTGCGGGAAGCGCTGCATCACTCCCCGTAGTTCCAAAGTAGAGCTTATATAGCTGCTCCACAGTCCCAGCATCTTCAAGATCTGGGTTGAACCGCTTCAGAATATCGTCTCCAATGTCTGATAGACGGGAGTTCGAGTCTGCAGACAAGATCACAGCTGGTAAGAATCGATCAGAATTATTGAAAGCACCACTCGCGATAAACTTTGCAACGAAAAACTTCGTCTCAGTCAGATTCAGCCCACCCTGTACCGCAGGACTCCATGTTTCGTCATAAGAGGCTGACTTGTTCAGAAATTTATACTCCGTTGGAGACAGTCCTGGGCAAGTAAGAGCATTCTTTGCTGCCTGGGAGAGCACAAGCAGCTTCCCAAGCCATACTGATAAAGACTGCGTGTCTTTTTCAGACAAAGACAACTTGTCTCTCAAATTGTGGTCCTCTGGGCTGTCCTTCGGTGGAAGCCGTAGCAGAGGCAGCAGCCTTAAGATCAAATTGAAGACACTCGCTGTTTGAGCGGATGTAATGTCAAGCTGAGAAATGCCCTGTAGAGCAGCAGGCAAGAGCTCTACTCGTGCCGAGGCATCGAGGCGATCAATCCCTTGTTGAATATAAATCAAGTCGAAATGCCTGACCAACTGGGAGCTCTGCTCCTTGAATTGCTTCAAGAGCGCCGTCACAGGAAGCTGGATGGACTGTGGCTTAATTCTTGTATTGACATGTTGACAGATTGCAATGACCTTGTTGCGCACGGTCAGGCTCTCGGATGTGAGCTTCAGAAGCAACGGAGCCAAGTATGTTTGCAGGAGCTTTTGGAGCTTCTCGTCTGAATCGGCCAAGGCAATCCGGAGCTCCACCTTGGATACTAGGCTCAACTCGCGAGCTTCAGGGCTCTCGGCCGGTGCACCCGAAGACATCTTATGAGCAGCAAGGAAATCTGGAGAAGCTCATGAGGGTATTAGAAAAATAGACAAAAACCCGAAGCAAATAATGTTGAGATGAGGGCTTAATTCGTGGAACAAAGCGCAGCTGTCCCTGGAGGATGTTGTGGAACCGTGGTTATGTTCCCGCAGCGGGCACTGCTTACGGCAGGAGGCGAGGAAAGAGCATGAAGCACGTAGAAGCTCACGTGACTACCACAGCCCCGGTGTCTCAACGACAACTTTACGAATTAAAAACAATTAAAAAACAGTGTAGGGTTTTAGAGCAGAGGTAGTATTCGGGGTAATACCTAGGAGAATTTTGTGTCTTGAATCTTCTGAAATTGTAAATAGTTGGCAGCCGTGGTATCTTGACCATAAATAATGCTCTAGTGCATGACGATATAATAATCTATAATAGAAATCCCCTTAAATCCAAGCTCTACATCAAAAGTCTATCGCGTCTTGCTTTCTCTTTTCCGCTGCTTCTCCTCTCAAGAAACGGTCAACTTCCCGCGAAGCATCAGGATTCTGACCAGTCGAGGAGGCTCCCTTATGGCCGTCACCAAACAGACATTGCCAAAGATCGTCTTTGCCAACCAACTCTCCCCCTCCAGCAGCGCCTGTAGCTAACAATTTCCCCAACGTAGCATCCTGTATTTCTAGGGAGTTGGCCGACTCGATCTCTGTCTCAAGGAGGTTTTCTGCAGCAGTCCCATTTTCGAGCGGCAGATGCTCCTTTTTCTCTCCCTCCTTCTCCTTTTGGACGATGTGGCTCATCCGTCTCGAGACTGAAATTTTGTAGATTGATTCCTCAACTGTGTCGGACACTAGGTACATCCATACTGTTGTCGGACGTTGCTGACCAATGCGATGGACACGAGCTATGGCTTGCAACTCAATCGCGGTGTTGATCAAAGGCTCGCAAAGAAAAACATGCGATGCATTGACAAGATTAAGCCCTGAGGAATGTGCTCGGGCATGCAAAAGGAAGCATTCAACCTGTGAACATCAGCAAACAAATACTTTGACGTTTTTTTTCTCTTTTGAAATAAAAGGAAATATGTATGACAGTTGATGTTGATCGTGGGGTTTAAACATACCGCCGGATCCTCTTTGAATCGCTGAATGCCGTCTTTGGAATCCACACTGCTATAGCCAATCTTAAACCGGGCAAGAGCAGTAGCTAATACGCCGAGGAAACTGTTATACTGAGAAAAAACGATTGACTTGACTCCAGGATCATTCTCGCGCAACCACAGCAGGTGACGTGATAGAGTGTCAACTTTCGTTCCAAAAGAGACAGGGAGATCAATATTCTTGATCTCTTTCAGCATATCATTGCTGATATCTGAATATATACCATTCCGCGATGGTCGTCCATACTCCACCTTTGTGGGAGCTTTTTCCTCTTGTCCAACTAGCTCCGACGGCTTGTACGTGATTTGGTGAAAGTCATTCGATTTTAGTTTCCTCTTGCATGTTGGACAATTTCGATGCTGGTTCCACCACACACGCAAGCAATCCTTGCAGAATTTATGACCACAAACGGTCAGAACACCTAAAAAAAGAGCGCAACAGGGGTCAGTTTGGAAATAGTTGGTGTAATTGTATGCAACTGGTCCAGGACTAAACTCACCGATTTCGAAGCTGGACTGACAAATTACGCACGTCCGTGAACTTTCGCCTGGATCTGATTCATCCCGCAAATGAATCAGATACCTACGCTTGGATTGTAGCCCGGACAGCTTGTGCTCTATCTGTTCCTCGACATTCAATTTCGAAGTATAATCCTGCTGGTCCAAAGGTTTGCCCACGCTTTCCTCGTCGTACGGCGCGACTGTATCTGAAATTTGTTGCAATTGTCGATAGTATTCCAGCCTTTGATTCATCGCGTCACGGAACAACTCAACTTCTCTTTCTAAACTTGCAACGGTTTTTCCCTGTTCGCTCGAAATCTTACTCAAGCGTTCAAGAGCCTTCTTGGCAATTTCATGCTCAGCCTCAGCTCGTGCGCTACCCTCGTTGCCTTTCCATTCCAGTGTTTGGGTAAGACTTCGCATCTCACTGATAATTTGTCGAAGTGACCCTAGTTCAGCCTTTGGCTTGACTTCCTCGCGCGCCTTCATAATATCAAGGTATAATTTAGGCGATGGACCATTCCCTTTTTTAGCCTCAATCATCCCTACTTTCGCTTCATGATTGATCAAGAAATTCTGTTGTCCAGTAAGAGCATCCTGACGATCTGCGAACATCGCGCGCAGACCTTCCATGTAGACATACATTTCGTCTTGATGCTTGGTTGACGTCTCATACTCGTTTCCTTCGAGTTCGTTGTCTTCCTCTTCGTCTATTAATGACTGCCGAAGTAGCTTAACCATAACATCCCGCCACTCAATATATTTTTCACAATGTTCATTCAATGCATCGCAAAAGTCTTCAAGCTTCTCAAACAACCGACGCGCTTCAATTCCCAATGTTGGTAAATTGGCATTCATCTTAGGAATATTGATGAACGAATTCTGCTTCGATTTCTCGTTTATCAACTTGATGTGCTTTCTAACTTTCCGAGTGACATCTTGCAGCATTTCCTTCCGTATCAGCTTCGCTTCATCGTAGGCCTCTGCCTCGGTTTTCTCCAGGGCCTTGAACTCCTCTGAATCTGGCGTAGTGAGTTTTGTGTCAGTCTTTATCTGGTAATACGCATTGGCCGTGAAGAATTTGCATATGTGTTGTACTTCTAGAGCCGCCCGCAGGCGTAATCTAACTGTTCCAACACGGTTGTCTTTGTCTGATTCATCGCCTATTTCATCCTTTTCGCTATCAAACCCCGACAGTTCAGGATCCGAAGGCCTAGTACCAGTGGCCTGGACTTTGGCGGTCTCAACTCGCAATTCCTCTCGACACTCATTGACCATCCTAGTTGCTCGCTCTAGACCTTTTTGCCATATTTCTAAAGCCTCATGCCGACGAAGGGCATTTTCAAGTATTTGGCCACGACGAGCCTGGGAAAGAAGCAACAAGCGTTCTTCAGCGCGGATTAGAGTCTCGTTCTGGTCAATCATGACTGCAAGTACCTCATCCACAGACCGTAACGGTCCGGTTCTAAAACCAAATGCTTTACGGCTGCGTCGTCCAACTTCGGGGTGTAGACAAGTCTGCCGAAGCCTGGTGAGCCAACGTCGCATCTTCTCTATAGACGACTGAGATTCGGGATCCCAATCAGATGCAAGGGGGGCTCCAGTAGAATCAACACCACACTCATCACACATCTGTTCGAACAAATGGCTGTAGTTTTGCTCTTCAACCGCCGTGAAAGGGGTCGTAATCACGACCCGCCTCTGAGGCGGTAGATCAAGGTCATTTCTAATGAAGTCCTTGCTATGACGGAGTGCTAGTCTCTTAATGGTGGATTTGAAGGCTGGGTAGAAATCACTAAATAACCGGGCCCAAACTTCCATAGAATTGCATAGTGGCTCGTATTTCAAAAATTGAAGGAGTCCAAAGAGGTCTTTCATATCTTTGCGTATGGGAGTTCCTGTCACAGCCCAAGCGTTGATGCGAGGAATAAGACGAGCGACTTGGGCTGCATTGCTGACACCGCTTTCAATCATCTGGGCCTCATCGAGGCAGACACGCCACCAGGATATCTGTACAAGGGGAGACTTTGGAGTTATGAATTTCTTCGCGTGTCGCAAATTCCGGTTCGGTGGGTCGACAGCACGATGCACTTCCTTTGAGAGGACATTGTACGTGGTGAGAACTACATTTGCTTCCGTAAGCATGCGCAAAGTCTCCTCTTGTGAAATTTTTGAATGGCTCTGAAGACCGTTGTAATCTAGGACTAACAGCGAAGGGGCGTGCTTTTGCAGCTCTTGTCTCCATTGATCGAGAATTGCGGGCGGAGTGATAATCAAAGTCGCGTGCGACTTGATGAGACCGTGGTTTGCACCGATATTGTCGTCAGCTGACATCAAACGGCGATGAAGGCAAATCAAAGAAATCATCTCGACTGTCTTCCCAAGACCCATCTCTTCAGCAAGAATACCGCCTCGAAGACTTCTGTTCGGGTCAGGCCACTGAGATATATCTGTCGTCACAACCTTGTAGAGCTGACTGGCGAAACAACGACGGCCTTCTACGTCGTTGAATTCTTCAAAAGACTCGGGCAGATTTCCATTATCCATTCGTCGCGGAACTAAGTCGCCCTCCGTATTCAACCTCACACCCTCCTTCTCTAAGAGCCATCGCACCGCCCTGTTCTGAAACGGGTAGAGTGTACACTTAATCGGAGGACAGTCTATTTTAGCAGATGCTTCAGGCGTAACATCTGGAACATGGACGTTATCATAAAAGTCTCGAGGGCTCCACCGAGATTGTGGTGGCCGCCTATTGTTCGAGTCATTCGTCGCGTTTTGGTAAACCTCTTTTGCAGCTGGCGTATATTTCGTAAAGGCAATTATAGCTTCAGGTTTAATTTTGGAATTGGGCGGGATGACCAATGAATTTTTCCATTGCACATCGACAATTAAGCGATACGATTGAGAATCCCCATACGATAAAAGACGAGCCCGGTAACCAAAAAAGGACCAATTCCCGCTAGCCGTGTCCAAAGGAGTGGCACAAGTGGCAAGTGACAGGTGAGAAACATTTTCTTCGACATCGGATCCGCCTAGTAGTGGAAAGGACAAAGACTGCCCTCGGTTCGTTGTCCGTAAATCCAACCAGTGCCCATCCCCGACCTTATCAGATGCGAATTCATGGCTGGACTGTTCAATATCGGAGGATAGTGAATTGGCGTTCTGATATCGATACTTTAACAAAACGGGAATTTCACGACTCGGTTCTGGTGAATCTGAAGGGCTTCTTCCAAAGCATCTCTGAACGAACGGGAAAAAGGAAGTTAGCCGTCAGGAAACATAGTAGCACGCGGTTGCGCAAAATTGGAACGAAGCCGGACTTACCAGATTGATAGTAACCCGACAAAGAACAACATAGCCATCATCATTATTTTCTTCTTGAAAAGAACCATCGGACGTGTCCTGATCTAGTTTGCGACGCTTGTTCGGTCGTTCATCGGTACTCGCGCTTTGCGATTGTATCAAATTCTCTATCGACTGCGCAAGTGAGTCTAGCAGGTGTTAGTCCAACATGCTATTCTGCGAACTTTTGAACAAAGGAGCTTTCTTTACCTGTGATATTCTGATTTAGCGTAGTAACGACCATTGCGCTCTCTGTGGCAGCCAGCTGATGGAGAGGGAGGGTTGGATGAAAAGAGGCGAGAAAAAAGAAGAGAGGAATTGGGAGGTACTTCGATTGTCAATGACAAATGCTTGTAGAGCCATCACGTGATTCCGGGGTCTCCACTGTGGGGAATTTAGAAGAGTCAATTCAACTCGATTGGCTGGGCACGTGAGTGTGGACCCGCGATAAGCTTGCTTATCGGATAACCTAATGAGCTAACTATATATGGAATAGCTAATAAATACATGAGGGAGTAAGTATAGAGTGAGTATAGCATCACCATGACCAGTGCTCCTCATATACGCTGTAGCTATCACCCTTCTGACATCGACTGGTCATAGACTCAGCTAGTTCGGTCCCCGTCCTATAATGCTCCTGACACTATCTCGCCCACCAGCCGAGTACCAACCCTGCTTCGACGAGGTATTGCCAGGTGTTACGACAGTGCCATTAATGCCTTGGACAAATGTGCTAAAAGTCGTTCCATCAGCAGTTTCAGTGAATTCATCAGAAGTATCCCCAGAAGAGTATGAAGATCCACCAGTGATTCCGAGGTAATGAGCTGTTCCCCACTGCCGGGTCTGCAAATCGACAGGACCAGAAGTAAGCGTGTAAGTTGAGGTACCAAGGCTGCCAGTTGATGATATTGACAATCCGCGGTCAATAATAGCGTCAATGATGAGATAGTCATCTCCAATGGCATAGGTTGTGTTCGCCTCGATCGGATAGCTAAAACTTGTTTGGTATTCTTCCCAACTTCCGTCGAGTCCAATGCCGGTGGCGCTTGACGTCCCTGTCGTGTTCTGCAAATTCCATTGGCTAAGACCATCTTGGTTCAAGTAACCGTCGTTGTAGAAGGATAAATCTTGGGTCCAGGAGTATTGCCCCGATGTGATTTTTAATGTGCGATGAGCCTGCACCGAATACGAAAGGGTTTCGTTCACGCCACTGGTTGAGTTTTGAACTAGGTTTCGCTGGAAGCTGAATTGAGGCTCGGGGGCACTGATAGTTGGAGGTACGCCAGTTGCGTTTATGCTGCTCTTCCCGCTATCATCAAGGTATATGAAGACTTTCCCGGTGACAATCCAGTATGAGTTGACGGTCTCGGCCAGAGTTGCATTGCCGCCTGTTGTAGTATTCAGTCCGGCGACTTTAATTTCGAAGGAATGCGTTTTTCCGTCAAGCAAGAGAGGAAGAAATGGTGAAATGTCGATTTCTGGCTCGCGCAGGTCAAAGGCGTCAATGCCGACAATCGGTCGCCAGAATCCTGGTGCTACGCCGCCAGTAAAGATGATGGGAAATGGCCACACGACTCCAGCGAGTATGCCATCGATAAAAAGCTGGACTTCACGGAAGGGAGAATACCCATAAAGTTCGCCAATGGTCGAGTCGAAATCGTTGACATCCTGGTTAAGGACGGCGGACCACCAAAATTCTTCGTCGGATTGGCCACATGCTGAAATCGAGACTACTGCTCTCTGTGCATTGCTTGGAAAGGTCAAGTCCACAGTAGCATTGTCAGAGGGGACAGTAAAAGCGCTCGCGGCATTATTTGCACCCTCGAGTAAAGAGATTGGATAGATCAGATCTGCCTCTCGCCCGCTGTTCTCTTTTGTGAAGGATGCCGTCAGTGTGGTGTTGTATGCACCCGTGTACGTGCTGTCAATCAAGTTGCCCAAGTCAAAAATGATGGTCTGAGGACTTTTCCACAACGTGCGATACTGTGACATTTCCTTGATATAGGTCCAGACAATTCCGTCTGTGGTTGGCTCCGCAGTGGATGTCCGGAAAACCTCGGTGCTGTTTAGATACATTAATGCCAGTCGATCATATTGTCGACCTGATGATGTAACAGTGAAGTTGATTCTCACGGTATCAAAGTCGCAGTCAGGAGGCGTATAGTTTCCTATCAACACATCCGTATAAGTCTATGAAGACATGACTTGAGCAGCACGGAAATATTTACCAACAAAGGGCACTCCATAGCTATAGGCAAACTGATATTCCATCAACAGAACGACCTCGTTACATGCTTGGCTTGCAGGATTAAACTCGACGGGTTTAGCGACCTCGAAATCGACAGTGACTGAGCTCTCATTGGTCCCAGATATCTGGCGACGCACGAGATCCGTGTTGTCCTTGAAAGCAGCTACGCAGGAGTATAGACCGAAAAGGCCGAGGCCGAGGCTGCCCAGAACCCTCATGATGTCGATTCTAGTGCTAGTAGTAACTCTATGAGTGTTCGAACTGCCGCCAAGGAGAGCTTCCTTTTCATGACATTCCTCGGAGGGTGGGATGCCGGATTTTATAATCCCATCACGCGGGATAGTGGGCGGTTGACGCGTACGCTGACAGCTCTGGATCAGCCTGCAGGTGGCCCACAAAGAGACCAAGGTTATGGCTAGATAGAAGCCGATGTCACCAAACTTCATTGAGAAGGTGCGTTGTGGAAATAGCAAGGATCACGTATTAAGCATTCACTGGTTGGACAGTCGACGCGCCGGGTTTGTTGTCGGCAGAGGACATACGCGTTATCCTCGGCAGCAGATTCGGGGAATTCCAGATCATCGGATACAGCCTGTCAGGCCTCTTTATTCCCTTTTTCATCGAGCGATTTGGGCGTTCTGTTGCCAAACAGAGCGATCGCCAACAGCGCAAGCGGAGAGAAGAGCGCTAGCAATAAGCTTGTTGTTGACTAGTGAGCCTGAGGTTGCAGCGTGCCGCACGCCTTGCCTGTTGGGGCAAGGCGCCAGGGCCACCCGCACTTAATCCGGAAGGTTCCTAGATAAGACGCTGATGGTGTGCGATAACGTTATTTGTTTCCTTCTGTGCATCAAGCAGAAGCTGCCATTGCATTGATCAAGAGCAGGAGAATAAATGCATTGCCATGTCTGGCTGGTGCCTGATTGACCAGGCCAAGCATGCCCTACATCGTAGATCTCTTATTGGCTGCGATACGTTATGGGCACATCAATTATGTAATATATATAAAACATCCATTCGTGTATTCAACCATATTAAAACCTTAAAAGGTTGTATGTTTGTGAAGACGGCTCAGTACGAAAAAGGCAGCTACATTGTATAGGTTACGGTTCTAACTTTTCTCATTGTATCAATCACACCGTAACACCGGATAACCCTTCTCTTAGTAACTATACATATACATCAAGTTAAGCTATCTTGGATCGAATGAAATGGCGCAGCTCATCCTACGTAAGCAGCCAATGCGGAAAGTAAGTCGATAAAGAATTTCATTCTTCAAAAATTTTCATGGGCTCAGTTTTGTCAAAAGAGACAACACCATTCGAGATGGGCTCTTTGTCAAATGCTACTTTGGGATCACCAAGGTAACCTGGTTATTGGCCAGACCAGCGTCTGCATAGGCTTTACCGCGAATAGAGAGCATTCTGCAAGGGGTTTCGATTTTTGCTTAGGGAAGCAGATTCGTCAAGATGAATTCCTGATAGTTTCGGTATTCCAAGCAGTTGTATTGGCCGCATAATGAATACACCCCGGCGCAGCGTCGACCGGATGGGCAGCAGCCAGGGCTGAGCGAGTCTTGACTGGTCGGTTCGATCGTATCCTCGATTAACTAAATCCTGCGTATGATGAGTCCACAACAACACGACGGTGCATAACTAGGCTTCATTTGAAGATGAAGAGCATTGTTCTGTCAATTTGCTTCCTAGTTGTTGCGGTGAGGCGAAGCGCGAAAAATGCACGCCTGACTCCACCCCACGTCGCTAGCTAGATACTTTACGTGCATAATTGATGATGTGTTCATTTTCCAGCTAAATTAGTGGGAGATGTAAGATATGTATATATTCGAGCAAAGCCTTTTCTCTTGCGTCAAGTTATTTTCACTACTGGCGTCGCCTCTCAATGATGGCAGTTTATGTCCCGATGATTATCTGCAAGGAACAAAAGGAAAAGAGCACTGACTACACATGGCAAATCGTTGGTTTTTAATGGCATCATAAATTCATACAGTTTAACGGAACCCAGCTCCAGAAATGGCCACCCATTGATACCCCATCGCAGATGAGACAGAAAGCGTGTTTGCAGTTACATGAACATTTTTGCAATTGTCATCAATCCCTTCACGCTGTCTTGGAGCCCGCCATTGCCGACACCGCCGCTTATTTCACCAAACCCACGACGGCTTATCTGCTCGAATTCGGAACGGTTTCCCATGAGGCCGGCTGGTAACCGCAAGCCAACCATGGCTAACAGTTTTTGCAGAATGCCTCCGGTAACGAGGGGCACGATGACGAGGAGGAATACTCTGATGGGATGACGACGAGCAAAGTTGTATATGTCTCTCAGCAAGCGCCGGACACGAAGAATAAGGCGCTCGATGAACCCAGAGCGCGGACGGACTCCTCGGCGCGAGGAAGACGATGTTGAGAAAAAGGAGCTGGTGGATCGGTTCCTGCTGCCACCACCGAGACTGAATATCGATGGCGCCGAGTTTCTAGAGTGGCGCGAGGAATAAACCGACGAGGATCGCTGTGGAGAGCGCTTGCGCACCCAACCCTCCCTAGAAACCGAGGAGGTTCCGTCAAACCAACCCATGGTGCTGGTGCTGTTCCGTTGTTTGGGGGGTTAGGGTTCTTTTGAGGCAATGCTGATGAAATGGGTTCTGGTGGTTGTCTCTCAAACCCAATGCCTAGTCTTCTTATTATAAGCTTGCACTTTCGTTCGCTTGCTATTCATGCAAGGTGATTTGAAACGGGGCGAAGAAGGTATACACAAGAGCTGAGGCTGTCTTGGTGGTATCGGAAACTCGTTGGCTGTGCCTGATCAGACAATGCAGGTGTCCCCTCTATCAAGCATTAGCCGATGCCAATTGAGATGCAGTGGTCACTAATCCAGACCAGCTGGCGAAGAATATGCATGTCAGACAAAAGCTGTGGTTTTCTGTAACAAAGGTGGCTGGGGATTGCCAGTCCTTGGCTGGCCCTCATTGGCTGCGCTCAAACTAGCTTGTCAGGGGCCGGAAGGCGATGGAGCAGTCACGTGATGAAACAAGTCGTGTGGCTGATGTGGCGCAGCCAGCATGTGATAGCCCGCCAGCGACGTCATTTTCGAGAACAAATCATCCCGCTGGAAGACAACAACATACGCTCGTCGCTCAGCAGCCAGTGGACATCCTTCTCTAATCACACCTTCTTTCTGGCGTGAGATCGGCTCAAATGGCAAGTATGTACCATAATTAACCCACCACACTCCTCGATTGTAGCCGCGAATACTTTTGCTTACAAGTCTTTATTAGGCCAACCGGATTATTGTAGGTTACGACGTTCCTCGAAGCCGCGAGACACTCACGCTCATACGCACTAGACAAGGTTTTGGGAGTTTCCCCCACTGCGACGCAGCAGCAAATACGTGATGCATATAAAAGGTACGATATTCAAAACCCTGGCTGGGTGCGGTTTTTCTAAATCGCTCAATTTTCCAGAGCCTCTCTGCGGACGCACCCTGATCGGGTACCTGTCGACTCCCCCGACAGGGCTTCCCGTACGCGAGAATTCCAAAAAGTGAACGATGCCTATTACACACTTTCAGATCCAGAACGGAGACGTGAATACGATGCAGCTCGACGAGACTATTTTGGCGACGAACGCGATACTGCCGACGAAGATATTCCCCACGGCGGAGCTGGAGCATTCCCATGGTCTACATTTGACTTTGGAGGATCAGAACGGGAGCGAGAAGGGCGTGACTCAAACCAGTTTGGATCCGTTTTCGAGGAGATGCTCCGCGAAGAAGGGCTTGCTAGTGACGAGACTGATGCGGACGGCCACAGGCGGTCGGTACCGACGAAGAAGTTTTGGTCTATTGTTGGCGCAATTAGTGGCGGTGCTCTGGGTTTTATTGTCGCCAACGTGCCCGGTGCATTAGCCGGTGCAGTGGCCGGGAATAGATTGGGTGCTGTGCGAGATGCCAAAGGGAAGAGTGTTTATGATGTCTTCCTCGAGCTGCCGCAGTCCGACCGAACCAGGTTGCTTAGTGAACTTGCAGCCAAGGTATTCCAAACGACTCTGGGTCGCTAATAACATGTAAATAATTAGATGATTAATATATGTTTTTGCGTACAGTAGACGTAGTACTCAATCGAGATTATCACGTGTTGGCGAATCTAGCTTTGTGAAAATGGTTTCTTCTGTCTTCTTCATTGTAGTAGTCATGCGCTCTCTTTTGCTCCAGCGCCTGGCCTGTGAGATAAATGCGATGCTGCACGCGGTGGGTGATTTAGGTTATCGATAAGCTTGACCCTCACCGCCGTCTTTGCGTACTGTCAAAAGCAGGAACTCGGAAGAAAGTATATCCCCCCCTTGAAATCCAAGTTAACAACACACGCATTGCATTCGCTCCAGCTAGACAAAGCTTCAATTCACTTGGTTTTTAGCTGACTGTTTTCCTTTGTCAAACAAGCAGTCTAATCCCATTCGATCCGTCTCTTCTGTATTTCAAGTCTACAAAGAAAATGACTACGGCTGCCGCCAGTGTTTACCCCTCCTTGGAGAATCGTCCTCTCAAGGGGACGGTTTGTCTTTTCGATGTCGACAAGACATTGTCCCCAGCTCGCGGAGTGAGTACTTATCGAAACCCAGTTTACATCAAGTTTTGCAACGAATTTGTGTTAATTGACCCGGAATATCGAATAGAACGCTTCACCGGAAATGCTAGAATTACTTTCCCGACTCCGCCATAAATGCGCAATTGGTTATGTTAGTATTACTCTACTACACTCGTCGATATGCAAGCTGACTGGAGGGATAATTAATAGGTCGGTGGATCGGATTTCTCAAAGCAGCAAGAGCAGCTCGGCTCTTCAACGGTCAACGTTACCTCTTTATTCGACTTTTGCTTCTCGGAAAACGGTCTCAATGCATTTCGCCTGGGCAAGCCTCTCGCAAGCACTAGCTTTATACAATGGCTTGGGGAAGATAAATATCAGAATATAGTCAATTTCGTTTTGCGGTATCTATCGGACATTCGGCTACCCAAGAAGAGAGGCACCTTCATTGAATTTCGCAGTGGAATGATTAACATTAGTCCGATTGGAAGGAATGCGACAGGAGATGAACGGAATGAATTCGAAGAGTAAGTTATCATCTCGGTTTTCTCTCAGTGGTTTCATACAATACCGCATGTTGCCATATGTGATTCGACTAACTGGGTTTAGATATGACAAGATCCACAACATCAGAAGCACTCTCGTAGAGACACTCAAGAAAGAGTTTCCGGACTACGGTCTCACGTAAGCCATTCTTAAACCCCAGTGAAAAAAAAAAATAGGAATCATACTTACATTCTGCACCGCAGCTACTCGATTGGTGGACAAATTTCATTCGATGTCTTTCCTACTGGATGGGACAAGACATACTGCCTACGTCACATCGAGGCAGAGAAAGGAATCACCGGGGTCGAGTACAAAGATATTCACTTCTTTGGCGACAAATGCTTCCCTGGCGGAAACGACTTTGAAATCTATAGCGATGAGAGGACGATTGGCCACTCTGTCACAGACCCCGATGATACAATCAAGCAGCTGAAAGAGTTGTTTCAACTATGATTGCTCCAGACTGGCCTCCTTTATATGGATGAGATAAAGAATTGGAGATTCGGGATAAAAGCCCACGCCGTGGTTGGCAGGGGCAAAATTATCACAACAAACGAAAGCCCACTTCCCCGGCTGGTGATCTATGCAGAGTCAGACAGGCAGCTTTGGATAATTAAATTAATTCATGATTTGAAAGTCGAGAATCCACATACATACGTAGCATGGGGCCTATGGTGTAATAGAGATAATAGAGATCTGCCGAATAACGCTGGTAAATCATACGAATCAGTTCTCCTTATAATTAATCATATGTTTCGTGTTTCACCTTGTACTAGCCTTAGCCTCTAAGGCTCTAAACACGTCGATTGTTTGGTTGTTTAGCCCAGCAGGGCAGGCCAGCGCTGATCTGTTAGTTAGCCTTAAGTTGCAGGCTGCAAAAAGTCAACTGCATGCATTATCCTTGCACTCCACCAGCGATCCCCACGCCTCTCTTCGCGTCGTTTCCCTTTCTCTTTTTTTATCTGCCCTCTCGTCCCTCAGCTTATCTGCGTATCTACGTGTCTTCACCTTGCAGATTCCGTCATATCGTGTGGCGCCACGACCACGCCCAGACCAACGTACGGCTCTAAAAGCGACGGGAGCCACCCGCTGCTTCCCTGTCCCTGCCAAACTCCAACTAACCAAGCCAACCGTCCGACTTTGCATCTTCCCCCCACAGAACTGCCCAGCATCAGTCGTTCTTTTCCAGCGCGCTGTGCAAAACCAAACCGAGCCCCTTAAAGCTCTGCGATAACTATTAACCACATCTCTTACGCAAGGTTCGATGAGCGTTTAGTTCCTTGGCACTACTCCGCGGGTTCGAGATCGAGAACGCTTTGAGCTCTGCAACGGTCGCCGCCCTCCTCCTACCTTCCGGCTTCTCACCCGCAAGCACCCAGAGGTTCACGCGGTCTCGATTTTAGCAGAAAGAGGGATGGATTCATTGCCAAATCTGCTTGTGTGCGATTCCCTCTAATTTAATCCTTTGCGCCCGTCGGCAGTTCCGATCTGTCGCCCAAGCAAATTCAAATCCGGAGCCTACATCAACCAACGGTCCGTCAGCTTGGATCTCGGACAGGATAAATATTTACAGACTGCAGTTACGACTTTGACAGGACATTGCATTGTTGAACATTACACACAAAATGGATATCAATTCTCTACTTTCCCCGCAGGAGTCTGCTGCCCAGTCGCGCCAATCCACCCCAGCACGCGGCACTCCCAAAGCCAACTCATCATCAAGCTCTGGACAGGCATCAAACACTTCACCACAAAAGCAACAGCGCAGAGGCCGCGCCGCTGGTTCGAAATACAGCTCTGGCCCTTCGCCCGTCGCGCGCCAAGCTTTGAAATCTCGCTTACCCGAGCGAGCAAGTCAGTCTGGGAGCTCGAGTAACCAGGGTCCTGCTGCAGGAAAGGGAAATGCTCCGACGAACGACATACGATCATCTCATCAAAATCCTTCATCGATGACAGCTCTAGCAGAGGTGGCAGCACTACAAGGCCAAGGTCAAGGCCAGGGCCAGGCCCAAAGTCAAGGTCAAGGGTCGTCTTCTCACAACCAAAAAAGCAACCAAGCCGTCTATTCGAACATGTCCATCTCGCCTATCTACCCAAATCCGAAACCTGTCAAATTAGTGCAAAACCCCCCACGAGCTCCAGAACCTCGAGAATTGGTGAAGCGCGACTTTTCTCGGTCCTCCCTACACCCAGAGGCTCAGCAACAGGCAAATCAGCTGTCTAGTCATATCCAGGCAAACCCCCACTCGTACGAGTCCCATGTTCAGTTTATTCAGCTCCTGCATACCGGATTCGTGAATCATGTCTATCCGCCTCATGATCCCGACGCCCACGGTGACCCCAGAGCGTATGACTTGCTAAAGGACTTACGCAGCGCTCGAGAGGATATGGATAAGCTTTTTGCTATGGGTGAAGACCTGTGGGTGGATTGGATTCAGGATGAGAGCATGGTTGCGCAATCAGTCGATGAAAGGATTGCCGTCATGGAGCTTTGTCGGCGAGCCGTTGACGAAGAGTATGGCAGCACAAAACTATGGACCATGTTCGGAGAGTGGATGCTGTATCTTTACAATTCTGCGACCGGCCAGGCAGGTGACCAAGGCCAATGGAGCGAAGAGGATCGCCTAGTCGGACGAGAGGTTTTCAATTGGCAGTCAGTACTGGAAATATGGCAGCGAGCAGCTGATGCTACCAGATGGCGCATTCATGATAGCCACATTGTATGGACAAAGTTCCTCGAGCTCTGTCTCAAAGACGTGTTGCATGCCCGTTCCCCCGAAAAAGTAGCCCAAGTGCGAGCTGTTTTTGAATCTCGACTGCAGACTCCACATGCGGCGTGGGACGAGAGTTTTCAGGTGTTTTCAGGATTCGTCAGCACCTATTTCACTGATAGTTATGAGGAAATGATGGCCAACTCCGTTGCAAGAGCAGCTGATGCGAAAGCGAAATATGCTGCCCGCCAGGATTTTGAGGGCAAAGTACAGCGGGCAGTAGAATCCAAGGACCGCAATTTGGAATGGGCTGTGTATTCTGAGTATATCGAGTGGGAACTCTTGCAGGATCCCCACAAACGTATGTACAGCCATCACTTGATCAGCGCTTTGTACCAGCGGACTCTGCTACGATTTCCTACTGATGTGGCTATGTGGGAGGATTGCGTCATGTTTTTAATCCAACCACCAGTACCCGTTCCTCGAAATGAGGCTACACCTGTTCTCCCAACAGTTGAACGTGCGACAAGACATTGTCCGTGGTCTGGTTCACTGTGGTCACAATGTCTACTCGTGGCAGAGCGGGAAGGTCTATCATTCGATCAAATTGTAGAACTCAAACACAGAGCCACAAGTACAGGACTTCTGGATGCTGGTGGCCTTGAAGAGGTTATCAAGGTTCACACAATGTGGTGTAGCTACCTACGTCGACGCGCATTTTACCCAGATGCCATTGACGAAGACCTCGACGTGGCCGAAGTTGGTATTCGATCTGCTATCGAGAGAGTTCAAGAGCTTGGAGAAAACAAGTACGGTAAATCTTATCAAGGGGATCCTCTCTTCCGACTAGAGAGAATCTATACGCGGTATCTGAGTGAGAGTGGAAGCTGGGATAGTGCTCGTGAGTACTATAAAGGTCTCATTCCTACCCGTGGAAACAGCCATGAATTCTGGCTAGACTACTACAACTGGGAAATCATGTCTTGGCGAACATTTGTGGAAGCTGCAATGACACCGGAAGCCGCTAGAAGGACACCTGGGCCTAGCTATGCAACGGCCGTGTTGAAACAAGCCGTTAAGCGACCGGATTTAGACTGGCCAGAGAAGATTATGAACAAGTACATTGCACACTGCGAGGATTACGAGGATGCCGAAGAACTTCAAGAAGCTATTGTCGAGACACAAAAGGCTATGAAAGCTGTGACGCGGAGGCGACAAAAGGAGGCTCTTGATCAACAAAAAGAAGCTCTTGACCGACAAAGAGTGGCCCTCGAAAATGCTGCAGCGCAACAAGCTGCCGCTGCCCCCACAGAAACAGAAGCAGTAACGACACACTTTGATTCTGAGAGTAACGAGACTGCTGCTGCTTCAAAGCGAAAGCGTGATGAGGATTCTTTAGAGGCCAATGGCATACCTAGCAAAAAGGCTCGCCCAGAAACGACCCCGGCAGTTCATGAGGAGCCAGCAGAGTTGAAAAGAGACCGCGAGCACTCTACAGTCGTGGTCAAACGCTTGCCTTTGAATGTCAGCCAGTCCCAAATCCGACAATTTTTCCACGGGGTAAGTTTTATTTCACAATCGTTCATTGCAATTTTGTTTTTTTGTTTTTTGGGCATTTTTTTCAGAGAAAAAGTCACATATTGACGATTTACTTTCAGTGCGGACCTATCAACGAAATCAAATTTTTACCTTCCGATCATGAATTCGCTACTGCTCTTGTCGAGTTCGACTCCAAGGAAGACGCAACGGCGGCTCTGACTCGAGATCAGAAACGTATCGACGGTCAAACGGTGGACGTGGAGAAAGGTTCTGGCTCGACGGTTTATGTTACCAACTTTCCGCCGACTGCCGATGAGGCTTTTATCAAAAATCTATTTATTGAGGTTAGTAGGAGTATGCCCATAAAGTTCGAAGATATATTGACGGTTTTCTTCCAGATCGGCGAGATAGTCGAGGTTCGATTTCCATCTTTGAAATACAACACGCATCGCCGTTTCTGTTACGTCCAATTTGAATCTGCGGACGAAGCGATTGCGGCAACCAAATTGAACCGCACCGTTGTCGGCGATGGTCTTACCTTGCAGGTCAAAATATCGGACCCTTCTCAGAAACAAGATCGCCATGGGCCAATCTATGAAGGACGAGAGATCCACATCTCCAACATTCATTTTGACGCCAGTGAAAAGGATCTCAGGGAGCTATTCTCCAAATATGGAACCATTGAAACGGTGCGGATCCCTACCAAGGTGAACGGCGATCACCGTGGATTTGGTTTCATCATCTTTTCTTCCAAGGTTCGTAATGTTTTTTATTATTATTATTATTTCCCTTGAACACATGGCTAATAGCAGATTTAGGAGGAAGCGATTGCTGCTCTTGCTATGCACAAGCAAGAATTTCGCGGGCGACCATTACAGGTGAAGGTATCTACGCCTGCACCTGTCAAACGAGCGGCCACCATTATTTCCCAAAAGAGTAGATCCGAATCAGCGGAACCGAACGGTGAAGGTGGTGAAGGGGAGGCCCAAAAATATGACAATGATCGGGCGGCTCGAACTTTGGGCTTGATGAATATCCCCGATACGGTGAACGACAGTCGTATCCGAGCAATTGCTGAGCCTTTTGGATCCCTTGTCAAGATTGTGCTTCGGCCTGATCGTGAGGGAGCGATTGTGGAGTTTGCAGATGTCCAGGCAGCTGGCAAGGCTTCGTTGGGATTGGCAGGCCGCGAAATCGTTACTGGTCGCCAAATTCGAGTAGGCACCCCAAACGACGTCCTGAGGGGGAATAGAGCGCCGAGTGTTGGGGGTGGCGCCAAACCGAAAACCACATCTGGGCCTTTTATGCCACAAATAGGCCGCCCCATCAAGCGTCCAACACAACCAGGGGCCCGGAGCGGCGGACGTCGTGGAGGTCTGGGATTCAAACGCGGGGGGAGCGCGGCGCCAGATCGCAGTGACGAGCAGCGTGATGCTACCGAGAAGGCGACAGAACAAAAGCCACAGAAGACGAATGACGATTTTCGGGCTATGATTCAGAGCAATGGAAAGCAGTGAATTTGTCGACCATTTAGAGAAGCAGACTGTTCGTCTCTCTTCTTGCCATCCCCTTCATCATTTACTTCATTCATGCTGTTTTTCCTTTCTGCTGTTATCATAAAAGTCCATCTGATATTATAACTTTGTCATACCAGCGGGAATGCTGGATTTCATCGGGAGGAATGTTGTCTTACAATGCGATGCTTTTTTTAATGATTTCGAAGCTCCGTGATAGGCGGTGAGCGATGTGTAGAGTAGAGGTTTGTTTTATGAGTTGCTTTCGAAGGCAGCACCACCAGTACTGGAGATTCACGTGATTGATGAAGAAAAAACATTCAGTAGTTCATATTCAATTAGTTAATATCACAATCTACTCTTTTTAATAATATTTGACTAGAAGACCCATAGATATTAGATGATAGCCAACTAAGACTTTAACGCATTGCGCTAAGTGCATGCATCTGCGAGGGGACAGATCCCGGACCTTCTGCATCAGTCAATTCCGAGAAGAGGAGGTCAGCTGCTGGACGCTTCATTCCTTGATTTTTTTTGTTTCGCATCTTGGCCAGGCCCAGTGACCTGGTTAGTCAATGCGGCACATATATGTGGCTAATCATATCATCGTGATGGACGAGCACTGATGCGCGAGGCTTTTCCTGTTTTCGGATGTTGCCTGCCTGAGGTAACCAACATACTGTACATAGTTACTAAGCTCGCCCGCAACAAGGAGTAACATCCAACTTCCTCGTGCGCTTTCTTACTACATATACTACTATCTTCACAACACACCGCAGGTTGCTCCTGTAGTATCTCATCAAATCGCCTTCCCATTCCAAGCTGTGCGCATTGCGGCGAATCGCAACCCTCGACTCTCGTCTTCAATACATACAGTACTCGGTCGGCCGTGGTGGCAGCGGCCCTCTCATCGATCGTTCACCACCAACACCACCAGACAAAAACCATGGCAGCGCATGAATGGGATCCTCTTCTGCCCAATGCTGAGCGCCAAACGGGTCGCAACTATACAGGCATTCTGACCAAGACTATTGTCTACGGCCTGACTCTGCTTCTCTTCTTAATCGGTGGGTTGTTCAGTCTCCTTTGTAACGCGGGTGCCTACGTCATCGAGCGTGTTCCTGACAAGAGTTCTTGCAGCGTATGCCTTGACCATCTCGTCAATTGTCTTGCCGAGCTGGGTCAGTTATCATAGTGAAAAGGTAAATATGAATGAATAAATCTTTGAACATTTTCTGAGGGTAACTGCTAATATCTTTTTCTAGCCCCCGCTGCATTACTCCTACGGCCTTCATCGCCGATGTTCATCCTTAACGGACGTATGCGACCCCTTTCCACAAGCTGAAGACTGCCATGGCGAAGATCGCTACTTTTGCTCTATGTGGCGCAGCGTCGGATTCTTCATGACCTTTACCGTTGTCCTGATGTCGCTGGCAATCGTTGCATATGTCATTATCCTGTCGGGAGGCAAGAAGATACGCGAAACGGGCTGGCGTATCTTGAGCGTGATTATAATAATGTCTGTCGCCGTGCAGGTGGCCAGTATGGCTCTTGTTGTAAGACCGATTCCCAACATGTGGGCTATGCTACATCCATGGTTCGTGGCTAATGATATCGACAATGTAATATTTAGGCCTACCTCTTCGATAACGACGAGCGGTTCTTTGTTGGCTGGCAACTGGACAAGTCATTCGTATTTTGCACTATTAGCTGGTGTCTTGCACTTTTCTGTGCGATTGCAGTCATCATCGCGGCGCGCACGTTGCCTCCTGAAGGTGGCTACGAGCTGATTCCGAGCCTTGGACATGATGCAGAGGAAGTCCGCTAATATTTCGAGTTTCTTCCAATATGAAATATCATTACCATTATTCGATCGTCAGACTGTGAGCAGTATTTGCCTGTTTTATACCTGTCGCAGAATCACAATAATCACCACTTGCGTCCCTCCCTCCATAATGCAAAGGGATATGGCTCACCACAGTGGATATATTTACGATTCTAGTTTCTATCTTTCTATCTGGCGCACTGCATTTCTTTCGAGTTGGGTACGGAGTTTGATTTGTGTAAATGTTTGTGCTTTGTGTTTCTTCTTCTTTCCCCCCTATTCTCCTTTCAAGTATATAATTACATAATATACATGTCCATTAATGTCTATTCAATATTGAATTGGTTGACATATTGGAACCCTGCATTGATAGCAGGTTACTATCTGCACGAATCAGCAACGAACTATGTTAATGTGTTGCCTTAATTAGCTACTACTGATACTAAGCTGGGATGGGTTTGCAATTTCTCCAAGTAAGGTCTTTCAGGATGTGATGTCAACGTACGTTTTTCTCCATTCCACTAAAAAGAAAAACAGCTCATATTAACAACCCTAAGCAACTTGACCATAATCTATACAAACTCAAAGAAGAGGGGAATCAGGGGGTATGCGCACGCAAGAGGAAGAAAAATAGTAAGCATTAGGGGATGATACCGGACAAACTCCTGGAAATCTAGTGTACAAGCTGAGGGCAAAGAAAGGAAAAATATTGATACAAATAGGGAGACAGGAGCAGATCAACATAAAGGAAAGGGGGTAAAAATGAGGGGTGGAGAGAAGATTAACCACATAAGAAAAGAAGAAAAAAGAGTGCATCGTCATTGAGAAACATCAGGTGACGACATGAAAATGAAAGAGTGAAAGAGTGAATGAATAGACGACTTTCAGGGTATCCGTGGTATCTTTTTTTTCCCCTTTTTTGATTTTTAGAAAAACCTTTGAAAGTTCACAACAAGTGCTGACTGATATCACAAGGTCATGAAAGCAAATAAATGGGCTCACATACTAACAAAAGAAAGTAAAGAGACAAGAGAGAGTGGTTTTTGATGACTGATTATGGTACACTCGACATACTCCAACTGGCTGCTTCCTCGTTCTACTGGAGCCCAGCAGAATATGATGGGTGGTATTCTGCTGGGCGGATGCCGATTTGAGCAGGAGGGGGAAAAGGAGGCAGAGGGGTGTGGCCCTCAGTATGAGCATCATGATAAGGCTGGGAGTGAGCATACCAGACATCGTGAGATGACTGCAGATATGCAAGAGTCTGCGTAATAGGCGGGAGAGTATGGCCAGGAGAAGCAGTAGTAGGATGATACGGAACATTACAACCAGTATTGTTGACCCTCGAAGAAGGCTGGGCCTGGCTCAATCGCACACCGCGAGCACGGCGGCGACGAGAATGATTGTTCTCCGACAGTTGAGCGGTAGCCCTGCCCTGAGATTGTAGAAAGCCCTCGGTGAATACCGGTAGGATCTCAAGATCCGGGAACGAAACCTCCTTGTTGTTGCAATGCTGCTCGGACTGGACATGTGCCTCAACCACGTCGAGGATGTGTCGGACATCCATAAATGATTTGTTGTCGCCCAGATAAGGATACAGGAAATGGGGAACTGGAGAGGCGATGTTGACGGGGAAGCTTTTACGACGGCCCGTAGAAGTGACTTCTGGTTGCTGCGAAACACTGGGATAAGGAGTGGCTGCCATCGATTGCCCAGTAGCGGTGGCATACGCCTTGGTCCGGATTGCCTGAGCCCTACTAGCTGTAATTCTACCAGCCGTGCGGCGTCGAGAGGCTGGGGTATTGGCACTGATGCCTCCGCGATTAAGCTCGCGTTTGCGCACAGCGACGCTGAAGGATCGGATTTGCCCCCATTGCTCAAACTTAGCCAGTGTCATGCGTATAATGCGTATCTGCTCCATGGCCCAATTTGGAACCGTATAGCGGTGGCGTTGGTAGTGCTTTCGACAGAACCAAATCCAGTGCTCATCAGGAATCAGCTGCGTGCAAGTTTTGTTGCGGCCAAAGATATGCGAGACGGTCTTTCGACAGAACGGGTTTTTCTCTGGGTCATTCACATCGCATTCCTCGGATTCTGCCTTTGGGTTGAAGTTGAACTCTCGAAAATTGAATTGGCACTCTTGTGGATTAGGCGCTCTGCGGCCGGCTGCAATTGTAGTACCGGGCATCGCATCGCGGTGGTCCTCCTCGGGATCAATTTCTGTCGCATCTCCATCGCCATACACCACTTCTTCCGCTGGAGTTGCAGCCGGAGTTGGGACATCTGGTGCAGACGGAATACAATCTTGGGGATTGTAATCCTGAGGAGATGTAGACGGCGTGGGGAGATGGTAATGGGAGTGTGCAGGGGCACCGGTGGTATGGAGATGAAGAGGATGATAATGCGTGGATTGTTGTGAGTAAGAAGGGTTCGAAACCACTTCAGCCATGGCCTTAAGCCTGTCATCGGCATGGTAATCATCGGCCTGAGTCGAGGATATCACACCCCGTCTCTCAACACGCAGCTCCTTGGGCTCCGGAAGCGATGACATCGGAGAAGTATCAACCCGAAAATGGGACAAGACGGCGTCGTCGACCGAAGAGGTAGGAGACAGATGAGAATGACTGTGATGCTGGAATGTGGAATTGGTCCTATTCAAGATGGAACGCTCGAAGTCCATGGTGAGTAAAGCAGCAGAGGAGCAAGAGAAATGACTCCTTTGTAGTTCCCCTTGGAATAGTCTTGCTGACTCAGGCGGTGCCGAATCAGAACAGGCCCTCGAAAGGGGTAAAAGGAGAGTGGACGTGATCGCGTCAGATGAAGAAGGACAAAGAGGGATGAAAGCTGTGCAGATAAGGTAATGTCGCCGTAATTGATAGCTGTCACGGTGGAAGCTGATGAATTCTAGGATAGTCCACTTGCATACAAAGCAGTGAAATGACGATATCAATCGTGAACTGCTTTTTTGTGTGTGTATGTGATATGCCAATCAAGCCTGCACTCCTAGGATTTACCAGAGATAAAGAGGGGATATGTGAACGAAGCCAAAAAGCAGCCACATGGGAGAAGATTGAGAAGAGGAAGAAAAGAGAGAGAACAAGCTCAGAGTAGCGAGTTGTTGAAAAGGAAATGATGACACCTCTGGCATCTGACTGTGATGGTGATATGGTGGCAAACTAGTGTATCGGGCAACTTGACCTGGCAGCGATATCTGATAATAGGATACAGATGCCCGCCATAACCCGCAAATTTTGGGTGCCTGATATTGGTTGGGATGGAGAGTGGAGATCTGTGAATGCTGATTATTACACCACTTGCCAAACAATAAGGAGAATTGTTCGAGGCAAAAATGTCATGGGAAAGTCCGAGGTATTTCCCAATTAGGATAGACGGATGACGGTGTTGTCGAGGCAAACAAAACGTGGACTGGTCATTGGAGGGCCCTCGCTATGAATTGCTCTAAAAGATGTCATAATCAGTTTTTTTTTTTTTTTTTTTTTTTGGATGCAGGGCGCACAGTTCACCAGCATTTTGCCTGTGGACGCTATTTATTAGTTGATACGCTAGTATTCAAATCATCTGGCCTGCTACTGCCTACGATTATAGCAATCTAGATTTTGTGTGGTTTCACACATATTATGTAAATATCTTGTTTCTGCTTCTTCACAGGAGCCTATATATGAATGATTCTAGCTTCATGCCATGATTTCACCATGCCATTTACTACATTGGGTGTAATCGCCAGGGGTACTTGGATTTAGAATTTGAAATACTGTGAATAAAGAAAAGTCTGGGTACCTTTGAGCGCGCGTAAACAAACAAACAAGCAAGCAAGCCTTCTTGCGTCATCAAAGATATCAAAAGGCCCATATTATAACAGCCAATAATTAGCAGGCTTGCCCCGCAGAATCTCACGCTCTCGATCGGTTTTTTCATCGACAATCGGTCCTCTATATCTAATTATCGGTCTGAAGATTCGTACAAGAGAATAAAGAAAGAGCTTATCATTTAATCTCAAGATATTACACTAGACTATCTCGCATTTAAGTCGTCGAATTCTGTACGCAGGCAGCCAAGTACATTGTGTGCCAGGGCAAACGCAAATGGGTAGGCAATGGGCAAGTCAACCTGGGGCAAAACTGGGGCGACCAAAACGATATACATAAATAACATTCAGTTGACTGAAGATCTCTAGGTAGAAATAGAAAATTCCAGCTGAACAAATGGGGAATACACGAATTCTGAGTTCCCCGTCAAACGAAGAAATCAATGTTGAGATATACTATTCCGCAAGCTAATGAGGTACTCGTGACAAATAATCACAGGCAAATATACAATGCCAAGCTTGAGACAAAGAAAGAGAGCAAAACAGGCGCAAAGTCACTCAATAAGGTGGTTTCATTACTTGATGATTTGTATGAATCTTGTGTGGCTAAAAGAAGTGTAGTCAGGGCAAGCATACGCACAGACCAGCTGTCACATTACTAGTGCGTACTAGCGTGTATCTGCCTTGCATAGGGCTGATGCGGCAGACCCACCACACCTGCAGCAGCTTAATTTTAAATTATCGTCGAAGTACTCCATGACTCTCTCTATACATTGCACCGTGCTTGTATTTCATACATTCGAACGAAGTGTAGTGTATAAGGCATAAAAACATGAGTGAATCATTCATTGCTGGTTGAAAAGGGCTTGGGTATTAAGTCGTATTCATCAATGAGCCCACTTGTAAGTACAGTACAATTTATGACGGAAATGAGTACATGGGAAAAAGAAAACAAATAAAAGAAAATACAAAACCCAAGAAATAGGCAGAATCCAATTCGAAACCGATCAACGGTTCCATACGCCAGTCCAATCTGGTAACGCCAAAATTGCGGTGCGTACTACCCTTTCGGCACTCGATCGGGCAAGTCTCGTGAAACGTTCTTGCACGGTGTAATCTTATCGATAGCCGCCCCCGCTACTGACCGGGACTCGAGGCGCATATCTCCTAACCGTCCGCCCCGTGTCGTATCCTCCAGGCCCAATATCTATTGACTGTAGCTCCTGGCTTAGAGCATCCATCCCAGGACCCGGGTAGCCGTTGGAGACTGGTGCCGCGATCGGGACCTTGGCAGGAATAGGAGGCCCACTGCTTTCATACGAATAAAGCGGAGATGACTGCATTTGTGGATTTGGAGATATTGATCTACGCCGCGGAGGCGTACTATATGTCGTTGGCGTGCTCGGATGGATTTGTGGATTTGGGGATATTGACCTATGCCGCGGGGGCGTACTATATGTCGTTGACGTGCTCGGATGGTACGCCTGTGAATACGGATCTTGGTCTCGAGCAGAGCTGCCTGGTCGAGGAGGGGTGTAAGTTGCTACCATCGTTCCCGGACTCTGATGGCGTTCGTAAGATTGTCGTGGCGGCTGTGCCACATAGGCGCTCCTTGGTCTGAAGGTAGCACGGACACCAGAGTCTGGCGTTGTGGGAACCGAACGATGCTGCTGCTGTTCTCGGGGAGATGATCGGGCACTGAAAGAAGCATTTTGAGGGTTGTGTTTAAATCGAATAACAACCTCTGGTTTCTTAGTCTTCTTCTCTGGTTCGGGCGCCCATGTCTCCGAAGGCAAATGATCAGAAGGATCGATGACACGCCCATCATCCCCAATGATTGGACCATCATCTACCTCTGCTTTAGATGCTTGATTAGGTGGAGCTTCCCTATCGGGTGTTGCATAACGCGATCTACTCTCTCGCGTGGCAGATGGAGACCTTCTTGGGTTGAACGTATCAAACGAGTCAGGGGAAAAGGGTATACTTGGCGCTTCACGCTCGTCCCTGGATGGAGGACGAGGACTTATAGACTTTCTGTACGATAATGGACGCGGGTTAGGACTGATTGACCTAGAACGTGATTGCACGTTGTTATCCATTATCGGCGCGGGCGAAGACCTCAGCGGTTGAACAGCTGAGGTCTGAGGCACTGGGACATTTTGTACATAGTTCGCAGCCGCTGGCATGGGGATGCTAGCTGGTACACGGCTGTAACGGCGCTCTAAAGCAGCGGACTGTCCATTATCGATAGGCTCATTCGCCACGTTGTAGCCTGCAGCAAGACTCGGCGGAACTGGCGGATTTGATGGCTCTGTAATAAAAGATCGCGGTGGGCCCTGGGACGGCTTTGGCATTGCAATGGCTAGATCTTGGTCTGCTGGCGCCATAGCTATAGGGGACACGGGAGCATGTCTTTGCATGTCTCGGTATTCGGTATGCTGAGGCGTGTATTCTTGGGGGGAATAGGGCTTATATGAAGGCGCACCTGCTGCAGGATGAGACATAGCGGTGCTGACAGATGTTCTATGAACAGGCGGCGGTGGTGGTAACATGTCATCGCCCTCATCTTCAACGGTTGGCTGCATAGCAGCATATGTTGGCCGGTCATCCCCAGGGGCAATGAGCTGACGTAAAGGACTTTGTCGACGCGGATCCTGTTGAGTAGGCGCCATGTTATATCGATAATGATTCCCCTCTTCGGTCGGCAAGGGGCTCGCTTGAGATATCATCGCGTATTCCTGAGGCGGCATCTGAGAAGTGCGTCTCTCCGGTAAGTAAGGTGTTGGTTCCGCACTATACCGACTATCGTCGATGTGCTGCTGTCCTTGATATTGGCCATACGGCTCAATAGCCTCGTAAGAGCCTCTTCCATGGTAGTTATTCGGGTCATAAGTCCCAGCATGACTTTCTGGAGCGGGATGATTTATCTGTCTGTGAGATTCTCTATGAAAACTCTCGTAATTATCTGCAGGCTGAGGACGAGGCTGAGCACTGTAGGGTTCACCACGCTGATCAGGGGGTTCCATAATACTGCCTTCTGGAGCATCATATTCATAATGATTGAGCGGAGAACTTCGAGGTAACGGCATCTCTGTATGCCTTGATGATGGTCGGGCATCAGTCTGTCGATGGGAGGATAGGGGAGCGGGAGCGGGAACATGGTCTGGACCAGGTCGAGCAGGATGATGGGCGGTTGCTGGAGCTGGTGCTGGGTAGTCTTGAGCAGGAGCCACAGGGGGGGCCACAGGTGCACTTGGAGAGGGGGAAGCTCCAGTAGGATTATTTGGTAGAGGCCGACGTTTGATGGGCCGTGGCTGTCGGGGTCCTGAGAGCGACGACGACCCAGTAGACGTTGGATTATTGGTATTTTTCGTCTGGGATTTCTCCGTGACCACAGTCCTCCTCTCGATGACGGCTTCATCTTCCGGACGCGAATCGTAGTATGTCATCTCCATACGGATATCGCCCGCATATTTATTCTTAAATTTCAGTTCATGCCACGAATCGCTTTGGCCTCCACCAGGGATAATGACTGCACTGAGATCGATCCATGTTTCCCCAATCAAGTCCGTCTTCTTATCATCGTTAAATACAGATACTTTGAACTGCAAATAGTCGGGCGATTCGTGCACGGTGTACCGGAGTTCTTGGTCCCTAGTAATAAATAGTAAGCTAGCTGTTCATCTGATACTCTATGAAAGACATGGCTCACCATCGAGGAGTCTGGCCGCCTCTCAAATCAGTCTCCGTCTTTTTCGCCTCCTTGCCCAGACGTGCAGCAACGTAGGGATTTTGTTTGCCAATTGTCTTGCGATTGGGCAGATTCTTGGCTCGGTCAAAGATGACCACGAGTGTGCCGATCTGAGGGCCATCGACGGACATGTCTGCAAAAATTCCCGCCGTGTGGCCATGAGCAGACGGCATTTTGGCCAGTTTGTTTGCCATCGTGTACGAGTGCGTCCGATTCTGTAGCGAGCTGTCTTTTTCTCCTTTGCTAGTGAAAAACGTTGTTTTTCGCTTGTTCTGAACCGACGCTAGATGCTGAGACCGATACCGAGCATTTTGCGATTCCGTACTGAAAACACGCCGTTGATGCCAAGTGAGAGCGAACAAAATCCAGGAAATTGGGAAGGGAAGATCGTAGATTAAGGAGTGCAAGCAGGAGAAAAGCAATGGTGGGGGCTTGTTTTGGTCCGGCCTAATCGGGACTGGAAGGGCGGGGAGGTTGGGAAGGCACGATGCGTCACTGGGTGGCAGGGAAAACGGGGAAAGAGCTGACGCGCTATGCCTGGTTGGGGCAAGCGGGAGTGAGCAAAGCAGCCAATGGGGCGCTAGGACGGCAAGCAAGGCTGGCTTTCACGCGATCTGCCGCTTCCCATTGGCGGATAGCCGCCTGCACAGCCAGCGTTCGTTGATTCGCCCAGCCACAGCAGCCACACGTGATGCAGGCTTATGCAGGGGGAGCTCCTTCTTTCCCACCATCTTACGCATCCCTTCCACGACATCCCCTGGCCAGACTGTCTGCAAAGTACAGGGACGCGTTTCATTTTACGTTTGCCTTTTGCCTGTTTCCACCTTTCCAGTGGGAAGCCGTCCCGTTGTGTGGCATCTTGGTTGGGGTGCATTGGACCAATGACGATATCTTTGCATTGACTAACTGGGCATGACAGACAACATGTGAACAGGTTCTTGCATTATGATCTTGTTTCAAGCTACAGTGACGAGCGCTCCACTACTGGGTACGGAATAGACAAATCTAAAGCTGCTCGCTTACGATTGCCTCCATCCTTTCTCTCAACGCCGTTGGATCAAGATAGACAGTAAAGGTATTCATCTTCTCTTGTCCAGGCTGCTTCCCAAATAAGGCAATCCCTTTGATCAAAATCTCCTTCTGCTGCGGATCACCCTTGGCCACATAACGGATATCTGCCTCCTGGTATATTCGGTCTGGCACAACGTCTACTCGCTTAATCGTGTGATGCATACTCTGCAGATGCGCGAATTGGGTGTTGAAGAAGGCCATGAGGTTAGAGATACCCGTGACTGGTGGGTTTCCGGGAAAGTTTAGAACACAGTCTTCTGCGAAGAATTTTGGGACGGTAATACTAGCGTCGAGGGAGTCCATGTGCTTATGGAATTCCTTGAGCCAAGTAATGGCGTCTGCATGGAGATCCGGAGCAGCCATTGATTTCTGGATGGGCCCTGCGTCTTCTATAACGTAGGTCTCGGCTTTCAATATGTCGCTTGACTGGACTGATAAGCAGGAGGGCAACCATCTTGAACACGGGATGGTTACTTACTGTGTATACGGAGCTAAACGAAAAGCTCTGCTGCCAGACATTGCGCCGAATTTTGAAAAAAGCGGTGGCCTTTTATCATTCTTGTAGTATGCTCCTCGTGAACATGCCGAATAGCTTCATGGTTTCTCAGTTCCTACTTGCTGAATAACAAGAGAAGCTGATGACAAATGCATGGTGTATATATTACAATGTAGGCCCTGCTGCCGCTTTGATTGGACCAAAATGCCCATTTGTGGAGAATTCTTGTCAGCTCGGCCCATGAGAAGCCCGAATTTCTTGCTCAGGCCAATGAACCATCGGCCCTTGTAGTTTACTACATAGTCAGTCCTTGACGGTTGTATCTATGAATGATTTCAGATGTAATCAGCTTAAGTAACCTGTTTATGAACATTGGTTCATCTCGACTAGCATCAGATCGTGCTAATAGATATAGCCATTATTTTAACCATGCTCTAGGAACCCAATTCCTCGCATTACACCCCTGTCCGGTACCTGAGGCATCCGGTAGTGTAGCAATATGGATATAACGAAGATCACCGCTCGAAGCCATTGATAGAAGAGGCACTGTAATTATGTCCAATTTGCTGTGTGTTCCATGTTGTAGATGTTAAATGTAGATGTAAAGCTACGCAGCAGGAATCCTGCGATGTGAATGGCCGAGTCGCACGGAGTGGGTCTCCGCGATAAAATATTTCATTCATTTGTTATCGCCAGCATTTTTTTGGAGACGGAAAAAATCGTCCAACCCGGCAGAGACCAGCTGCAGAGGTATCGAGTTAGTATTTTAGCTTCATACATTCGATACACTACGGCCTCGCAAATTAGTACCACCCGGTCGCAATGGCCGCGCCAGTGCTCCCTCTTCCCCAGGTCAAGCTCCCGCAGCTGCCATCGACGAAGCTGACGAGCGAGCAACTCTACTGGAAATCGTTCAAGAACCCTCTCCTCGTCTCCTCGCCGTCAAACAATCCAATCAATCTCATAACACAGCCATCGATTCCGTCCTCGTTATCAGCCTACCCCTCCGCTGCCCAGCCCCCCGATGTCTTCACCGTCACAACTGGTGCGCGAGTCCAGATCTACTCTATCCGGACACGCAAACTTCTCCGAACAATTACTCGCTTTGATGACACAGTGAGAGGTACTGATGTCCGACCAGATGGGCGCATCATCGCAGTTGGCGATGACACCGGTACTATCCAAGTTTTCGACGTGAATTCTCGTGCCATCTTGAAAACATGGAAAGATCACAAGCAACCCGTATGGGTTACAAAGTTTTCACCTAGCGATCCGACAACGCTGCTAAGCACAAGCGATGACCGCACAGTCAGGCTGTGGAGTTTACCAAGCGAGAATAGTGAAAGAACCTTTACTGGCCACACCGATTACGTCCGAACTGGAGCATTCTTGCCAGGCTCCATGGCTTCGAGCGGCATGGTTGTATCTGGAAGTTATGACCGAACAGTACGACTATGGGACCCCCGAGTTGATGGTCGCGCGGTGATGACTTTCCAGATGGGCGCCCCGGTCGAATGCGTCTTGCCCATGCCTTCCGGCACCACAGTGCTGGCCTCTGCAGACAACCAAATTGCAGTCTTGGATGTGGTTGGAGGAAAGCCGCTGCAAATGATAAAAAGCCACCAGAAGACAGTCACTTCACTCTCTTTGGCTTCTAATGGGGAGCGGGTTGTGAGTGGGGCTTTAGACGGCCATTTGAAGGTGTTCGATACGACAGGATGGTCCGTGGTGGCCGGTTCCAAATATCCATCCCCAATTCTATCTTTGAGTGTCCTCACATCTGGACCTGAGAGAGAAGATAAGCATATCGCGGTGGGTATGCAGTCTGGCCTTCTTTCGATCAAAACGCGTCTTTCTGGGCAACAGAAAGTCCGTGAACGAGAGCGCCAGAAGGAAATGCAAGCGTTGATTGAGGGTAGAATTGAAGAGTTCGATAAGAAGGAGGCAAATAAAGCGCGAACCCGGGGTCTTGAGAAACGGATCCGCGGGCAGGACTTCCTCGGTGAAGGGGTCGATATCATTATCCAAGGTCGGGATAGCAAAAAGAGAAAACACGAATCTGCCTGGGAGTCCGACATTCGCCATGGCCGCTACTCCGAGGCTCTTGATCGAGCACTAGACGCCAAAGACAAAACCACTCAGTTGACACTGATTACGGCGTTGCGACACCGTTCAGCTCTAAGGACTGCACTGATGAATCGCGACGAGGTCACTCTGCAGCCGATTTTGAAATGGGTGTATAAACACATCGCGGAGCCACGTCTTGTCGATCTTTGCGTCGAGGTGGGAATGAACATTCTGGACATATACTCTGGCAACCTCGGTCAATCAGCCGATGTGGATGCGCAGATCACCAAACTTCACAAGCGAGTGCGAGAAGAGGTCGATTCGGCACAGCAAGCGTGGCAAACGAAGGGCATGTTAGATATGCTGAAAGTGTCGTGATGGTCTTTCTCCCCTTGTTTATAAAAAGTTGTCTGTCCGATTTTGGATACCCGCATGGATAGGAGTTTACAATGGCATAGCTAGTTAGCATATGGGTGTTATTTGCATAAGGATTGATGATCTATATAAGTCTTGAGCAATTTCTAGTTCTCTCCACATCCTGGATACATCGTAAATAACTTGGTTATATTTTTACGTTTTTGATTTTCACACCATTACTAGCGTGTCTGATTCTTTCATTATCAGAGGGTAATTCCTCCTTTTTCTTGCAATTCTTTATTTTCTTCCAACACATGCATCCCCGTAATATTTTAGTAGTAGATCGGTGCGGGTAAACGTAACTTCGGGATCGGTTATATGATAGCCGAAAATTTTCCTAATCAGGCCTTGCCCCAGACTTGCCTCTTACTCTTCTTTACTTATTATATAGCCTTTTTTCTTCCCCGGATTGTTTTTCTTTTGCTCTTGATAGAAAAACGGTTTACAAATGCCGCTCTTTCGATTGGTCTGACGGCGTGTGACCAATGCACATATATACATACATAATCAATATACATGGTTAACCCTGCATGATTCTTTTTAAATGGGGATTGGCCAATTGATATGGTTTTGTATATATATTTGCTATACCTAGGTGTTTTATAGGAACAGAACAGACCATGAGCTCGAAGCCTCAGGCCCAGCCACGCGTGACCAGGACCCGCGCAAAAAGAGCCTGCATTACCTGCAACGCTCGCCGGGTCAAATGTAATGTTGTCGAGAAACAACCCTGCGATAATTGCAGGGCGTCGGGGACCCATTGCGAGATTGGCGTGTCCAGGAGGGGAAAGTATGAAAAACTGTTTATTTCTCTGTCTGGCGTGGTTGCTAACGTTGATTGCAGATATCCTCGATATGTCGTCAGCCCTTATCCAAATGCAGTCGGTACGCACTCACAACTGGGCGATGACACTGCCAAGAGCACATCATCCATCTCCCAAATAGATGAAGCAAGGATTAAAAGAGACATACTTTCGCCCGCAAGTAGCAGCAGCAACACCAACACCAGCAGCTCAACATATGCACCGCAGCAGACGCAGGTCAAGAGCGAACTGGATCAGATCATCTTTTTCGGCGAGTCCAGTCCTCTGACTTGCGTGCTAGATGAAGGAAACAACAAGCCACTCGAAGCTGGCGGCTCAGCCACCCAGACAAACAAGATTCGATGGCAGTACCCGATCCCCGAGGTCGTATGTCGACGATCTGTTAGTTTTTCACTCTTTGCAAGTCGCAGAGCACGCAAGATCGAACAATTGACGCGCGAAGGGGCATTTGACTTTCCAGAACCATCTGTCTGTGAGATGCTTTTGCGGGCTTATTTTGAATGGTTCCATCCTTGCTTCCCGGTTGTTGACCGAGTGGAAATCAGCAAGTCGTGTAACGACAAGACCATATCGCCGCTGTTGCTGCAGTCCATGCTCTTTATTGGCGCCAGTCTCTGCAGCGATGAGGCACTCCGAAATGCCGGATTTCGTGACCGATACGAGACCAAGTTTCTCTTCTATGACCGGGGCAAGGAGATCTTTGATGCGGATTGTGAGACAGACTCGCTTTCGAAACTGCAAGCAGTATTTCTGTTGAGTTTCTGGCGTAGTACTCCCGGCCACGAGAAGGATACACGGTATTGGTTGGGAGCAGCCATTAGTCTTGCTCAGACTGGGGGCTTGCACATGTTGTAAGTTGAAGCCCAGGTTTTATACTTTCAGCTATCTGACTTTTGGTTACAGATCAAAATTATCCCTTCTAAGCTCGAAGGAGAAGAGTGTGAGAAAACGAATCTTCTGGTCTCTTTATGTATGTATTATATATCACCCAAGAAATCCGTATGTATCATTTACTAATGCCTCTTGTAGATACGAGACCAGCAAGTCGCCGCAGCATATGGCCTACCACCCCGGATACGGGATGAGGACTGCGACATCCCAATGCTCGATGAGACGGACTTTGACGAAGCAGGCTTCGTAGGAAACAGGGCTATATTCGGGACACAGAAACCCGAGCATACTTCTTATATCATTCAGATGGCGAGGGCAGCCAGGTTGCGTATGTCAATCCCTCTGTGATTTGAATGAAATAAAGACACACAAACTTACGAAATCGTATAGTGCGAGAGGTAGTATGGGCAGCATATCTCCCCGGAAAGCTTCGATACGACCCAGCCGAACGTGAAAAGCTGAAAGCACGACTGGTGCAATGGGAGTCGGAATTACCGCCAGAGCTCAAACTTTCAGAGGCAACGGAGCGTGGGAACATGTACTTTGCAGGCATTGTCAACATAACATACAAGTCAGTGGCTGTCGAACAGGCTGGCAGACTAGCATGCTAATTGTGTTGCAGTTATCTATATATACTTCTCTATCGACCATCCTACCTCGACCCTTCTGATGAGCAGGAGAAAAAAGAAGGGAAGTTGGCACTTCAAGCCGCATGTCAGTGCACACGGATTCTCGAGGACATGCTCTCACAAAATCTGATCGAACATGGCATTCTGCATTTGTAAGTTGATTGCAGTCGACAGCAGACATGCTGTAGTCAACGAATGAGCTGACAACACTTGACTAGAATCACAAACATATTCGCCGCCCTCTGCATCCACACAGTCCAATTCTCTCGCTCAGAGGGGACAGAACGGAAACTTTCAGAACACCGAGCCAAGCTTTGTTTGCTTGGACTGAAGGAGCTGCAGAAATCCTGGGATCTGAACTACTGGGTTTTGGAGATTTTCTTCCATTGTCTTGATGAGAGCACAGCGGAATATTTGCAGTTGTCGGAAGAGAAGAATGGCAATACGAATTCCAACGCAAATGCCAACACAAATTCAAACACAAATACCGAGACGATGGCGACAGATATCACAACACCACCAAAACAGTTCCTACGCAATATCTACTTATTTCCCGACACGATCAAACCAGGATCCTCAGCTGTCTCCACAGAAGATCAGCCGTCACTACAGCACCAGCCGCCGCCGCAACAGGAACAGCAGGAACAGCAACAAGAAGAAGTGCTAAGTGAGGAACAGCCACAGAACTGGTCTGAAATGACACCGTTATCTTTACCTAGCAACGAAGTCGACATTGACTTATCAGAGCCATATTTGTTTGATGAAGAGTTTGCGCGCAACTTTGGTTCGTGTACGCCACGGTTGGATGCACTGAATTCGTCGAACCTAGACTTTTTGTACCGATATCTATGAGAAGCATGAGATTAGCTGAGCAATCCACCAGTCAACGAGTGATATAAATGAAAAAGTAAAGCATATCACCGGGTCCCTGCCCAGTGACTGACGTACTTGGCTGAACCAAGGGCAAACGCGTGATAGTGGCGCATCCTATCCATCTTCCATGGTACAATCTTTCATCATTTGCCTCTTTTTTCTCCACTAGACATGCATATTATCTAATTGTGGAGCTGTGGTTGATAATACTCGGCGCTGGAATAAATGTCCGGCGACGTCAGCTTTTCTACCATTCGATCCCCAGATCAGACTCCCGGCTCAGACCCAGAAGGCAGTAAACTAGTCACATTAAAATTTGTAATCTTCAGCATTATTTTGCTGGGGTCGTGGGAGGCGAGGTTTTGCTTCCTGATGTCATTTCTTGATAAGCTGTTTGGCTGACGGCATAAAGTTAGGGTTAGCGATGAGTCTGTCCCTTGGTTGCGAGAATCGTTGCCACGGCCGTTCTTGACGTAGGCCTATATAAAGGGGTCGATTTCAGGGTCTTTTTGCCAACTGTATCGCATTCTTGTTAGTTGTTTCTGCTTGAGTTTTGTACTGCAGTTTTCCCTTGCATTCATTCTCTCTTTTGGCTGCATTTGTGGAAGAAGCGTTGAAGCCGTGATTTAGTTTGTTTTTTGCTCTTCAAAAATACGCATTTGTTTCTTACCTAGGTATAGAATCCATCATCAAGCATAATGCCTGACAACGCCAGCTCGTCGTACTACTACAGCTCAGCAACGAGCACAACAACCGGCACCGAAACGACTGGCCACCGCTACACAACCACATCGCACACCGACCCTTCCGGCAACACGATCGTACGCACCGCGCACCAAGACCTGGGCGAGCCCGCGGTCCTCGAAGAAAGACGCTTCGACCGTACCGGGCAAGAACTGGTCTCAACAAAACGTGATACTGGCAGCGGCATAGCAGCAGGTGGTTCACGCCGAATTGCACAAGACATGACGGATCAAGATTACAACTACGGGTTTACCTCGACTGGAGCTTCGTCCGTGGATACTAGTACGAACCAAGATCTCTCTTTGCTAGATACATCTGCTTCCAGCTTCACGGCACAGGACACCAGTGTGCCAGCGACAAATACGCCTGCAGACGACATCAGTGGAGGTACTCACGCACACCATCGCTCGGACTTTGATGAAGGGGCGATTGATCCGGTGACGGGCAAGACGTATCATCCGGAAGATTAAGCTGCGAAGGGCGGAGGGAGATATATTGACTAGCTGGCTTGGGTTTTCTTGTATCGTTTTGTTTCTTTTCTGTTGTCTTGCGTTCAAGCGTTCTGTTACTTCTAACTCTAATCACTCGTTTCGTTGCATTTCGCTGAGCACATGATTGCGATGTCCGTGTTTGTTTTCTCGTTTTGTACTCGCTAAGCTTGAAAGCACTTTTTGTCTCATGTCCTGCGTTCTTCGTGTGCAGGAGTCAAGATTAGCGAGCATTGCAAGATGTCTTAGTATAATAAAGCCAGCAGTCAATTTAACTTTTGTCAATTGGCTACAATTAAAAGCCGTAGAACAACGTAGTGCATCATCTTAGAATTATATTTAATAAAGGTAATGAATGATCTTTTGTAAATATATATAAAACCTATGCCAAAGCGTCGTTCAAGCGCGAAAATCCCTCCTGCGGTGGGTGCAGCCAATTTCGCTCGTCATATGTCCATCCCTCCGCGCCCTCAATGACATGGAAAGTATAGGCATAGCGACTCTTATCGCTCGTATTCTTCTCGCTCTTGTGCAACACATTACCATGAATAAGCACCAAGTCACCAGCCTTGACATTCAGAATCTCAAAGTCCTCATCCGCCTGGCCATCTAGGGTCTGTTCTTCGTCCTTGCCCAAAGGTAGACTGGGTCCATCATTTGGCACAAACGTAGTTCCACCTTCCTTGGCGCGCACGAATCGTCGACGAATGTGGCCTCCCTTGCTACCCTTGTGGGAGCCCTTCCACATGCCCAGAGACGCATTTCCTGGCGTCGCATCTTGCAATGCCACCCAATACCCTACCGCGGATGGAGGCGAGGTGTACAAAAATTCCGAGTCACGGTGCGCTGGCACCGGTCCACCAATACTTGGCTGCTTGCAAATAACCATACTCTGCAGGCATCGTGGGTCTTGGAAGCCCAGAGACTGGGCAATAGCCGCATTCCGTGTGGAGATGGTAACCTTCTCAAATGGGACGGATTTACTATGGAGTGCATGGCCAATCTTATTGATTGCAAGATGCTTTGGCTTGAGCAATCGAGGAGCAGCCTTGTCTGCACCCTCGACTGGAGGGGCAACGGCATCAGGCTCGAAGAAGAAGTGGATTTTGTCGCCGGAGGACAGGAAGTAGTCGTCCCCGACGTGCTTGGCTTTCTCATCGCCTTCTTCATCCTCGTCATCACCAGTGGTGAAGCGAGTCATGGGGTGGCTCTCTAGCGAGAAGTTGTTTAGCAGATCGTGCGTCGTGGTGAGAAGCGACTGCACTTGTTCTGCGGAGAAGTACTCTGGGATGACCAAGAAGCCATTATCGTTGAAGGATTGGAGCTGCTCGGGCGTGAGCCCCTCGCTGGTGACGGCGCCTGGCATGGTGATGTTTGTTCTGGACAGAGAGGAACTGGAATCTGTGGGTTTTTTCTTGAGGTCTTTCACTTGACAGCGAAGATTTCGAGAATTTATCCGCGTGGCTCTTTTGTGCGGGGTTTGATGCGGAGCCATCCACAGATAAGCTTATCCCGACTCACGACTCAGTATTCACCACGTATGTATTAATATTTACTAATGCTTATATTGAGGCATTTATTATTTCACGGGCTTTGCTCGTATGCATGTAGCTAGCTAAATCCATTTTGAATACACCTAGAATATGCACGTAGTATATCCATGGATGGTTCCAGAATACAAATATATCCGGACAATATCCCGTCTGCAGAGCCAGCCAGCAGACCTAAATTCTTAGACGAAAGACAGCCTCACTCTGTCAACCGAATACGGCCTTCCTGTCGTCTTGTGCGTAGTTTGTGCAGGTAGACTGGTAACTGGAAGCTGCAATGGCACAGCAATCCCGCAATGAACCCGATGGCATCATTCTTGAATCCTACCAAGAACCCAATCGTGACCATCATTACCGTAAACCGCTTCTTCCGCTCGTCTTCACTCAATACAGGCGCAATTTCTTGGCCGCTGTCGCCCAAAATACCCGCACTACCACTCTTCTTCAGGTCGCGAGCCCCTGTTGTATTCAGGCTCTCACCTACGCTGGCCAGCTCAAGACCTGCTGCTATGACCATGATGCCCAGGAAGGCATAGGGGAACAATTCAAGTAGCCCAACAAGAGTGTTTCCAAAGAAGAGCCCGATGATCAACTTCAAAACTCCCAAAAACACAACACTAGACCCTGATCGTGCACCGAACCGGTATTGTGCTGCCAAACCGCCGGATCCGTGGCAAACTGGCATTGCTCCAAACCAACAGCTCACTAGGTTCATAAGAGACACGCTCAAGCCCACAGATGTAATTGACGGCGTCTGTACGTCGGGCACCAAATCACCGGCGAGGTGAACCACGGCAACAATCGAGTTCAACGTTGTGAGCGGCAGCTGGCCAATACCAGCCTGCAAAATGCCAACACTCCAGTCGCCGTTGACAGGAACAGAGAGAACCGGTATCCACGGGATAAAGTTTGGCAAGTCCTTGATCAGGGCTGCGCGGATTATAGCAAACACCAGACCGACCACAAGCACAATCAAAGCATATGGTATCTGGCGGAAGTAGTTGATCGATACTAAAAACAGAAAAGCAACGACTGCCCAGATCCGATTATCAGCCCACGAAGGAGTCACCCATCCAAGGTTAGAGAGACTGCCGCCGGCAGCAATGATCAACGACAGACCAGCCCCGACTTGAATACCCTTAACGACCGGGATGGGGATCACATTGGTGAACCAGCGCAGCAAGCCGGTTACACTGAACACAAATATACAAGCCGCCACAAACAGCCCTGCTGCGGCAATCTCGCCGTTACTGAATGAGTTGGCAATTGCAACGGCAGCAATAGCCTTCATGGGCTGTACGGGCAGCGGGATGCCAAAGAAGAGGCCCGTCAAGATATTGGCGATGCCGGAGAAGACCAGCGTGCTAGATAGCGAGATGGTGCCATTTACAGACAAGGCAATGGCAATCGGCAGGAATGTTCCCAGATCGCCTAGAGAGCCCGATATCTCGGCCAGCGGTTGGCTCTTGAAGACTCGCAGGTTTCGAGCTGAGAGTTCGCGGAAAGACTCGAGGAATGGCATGGTCGGAGTCTCGTTATGGGGTCGTCGCTAAAAACGAGGAAACAAGGCAGTTTTTGAGTATAGGCAGACATACATACATGCGAACAACACGAGTATATGTACTCAAATCATGGTGAGAGATAGGAGAAAGAGAAGTCCAAGCCGCGGAGATGGTGTCCTTGGACCATCACGAGGCTTCTCCACTTAGTCTATGCAGAGATCGCGGGGTAATGTGGCAGCAACACTGCACACAGGTTACAGCTACATTCTTAACTATTCTATGCAGTTGCTTACAGTATATATGGCTGACAGACATCTATGGTCTATCATGATGAACAACAAGCATAACACCATAAAGCTTGGTATGAGGCCATGGACGCGCGCCCTCTGATTGGCTCGGGGACTACGTCCAAACTTGCTACAAGGTCCCACGTGCTCGGGGACCATTCTGGGTCCAGCCTGAGGCAGGAATACAAAGGAGGCCTTTCCATCGGTTATACACATCCAGGCAGTTCATGCAAATTCCAGCGAAAACGACAGATTTATCGCGGCTTGGACTGCAGAATACCAGCGGTAATGCCGATTACACATGGACTTTCAAAAAAACAGTGGGTCCGCCGCGTGCATCAGCGGCAAGACGACCGCATGCGGCCAATCAGCTGCGGCTGATAGCCCGGCGTACGGTACCAGCATTACCAATAAAATACATCATGGCCCTTTCCTTCCATGGACTGTGACTGCTTTGAAATCGCTCTCTCTCTCTCTCTCGGGCTCCACGCTGTCCCCCAACAACCTACCATCCTTGGGCCACTTGTTGGAGGTCCCCGTCATGAGACTCGACAGATTCTGCCGTCTTTCTTTGTAGCAACAGCAAAGCAAGCCTCGGCGAGCGGGAAGGAAACAACAAAGAAAAGGAGATAGCAGACGCGGTTGGCTTCTTAATGCCTGTGCTTGTGTGACGTATCATTTGAACAAGCTTGCTGCATTGTACACCATGTCGCGCCTCCTACAAGCTTAAATCCAGACATCCCTACCCTTGTCAGATTTGCATTGCATTGGACCGAGCAGGGATCGCTCAACCACACCATGTTCACCCCTGTTCATACTACAATTGGAGCTTTGCTCCTGTTCAGCGCCTCCTTTGGACTGCTCGTACACAATGGCCGCATTCTTGGCGTTTCGTCAATCCTTCGATCGTGTCTGCTGCATCCTGGGAGTTTGACGGACGCGAACAACTTGCCTATTTTGGCGGGATTGATGTCAAGTCCCCTCTTGGTAAAACTCATTGTGCCTTCGCTGCTGCCCTCGTATCTCCCAGAATTTGTTTCTACGGCGACATCATCGACCACGACGACGGGATTTGCGTCTCCATGGATTTCGGCAGCTGCGACACTCGGATTGGGGGCGTTGACTGGCTGGGGTACAAAGGTATTCAAGACTCCTTTCCATCGCATCATCGCACAAAAAAAAAAAAACATATCATTTCATTTCTCCATACCTGGCTAACCTGGCTCGAATAAACAGAATGATCAAGGCTGTACATCAGGGCACATGCTCTGCGGCATATCGCGCCTCTCGCCGCGCTCTATGATTGCTACCGCCATCTTCTTCACCACCGGTCTGCTCGTGGCCAACTTCGCCCCAGTCCTGACGGGTCACAAATTAATTCCTTCCTGTGAAAATGGTCCCTGCTATTACCCCGTCTATCCAAGCACATTCGAATTGACAGTAATGGGGACAGCCTGTATTACAGGCCTGCTCACAACTTTCGTCCTCAGTCCAAAGGTTCTGACGCGATCGCTGAAATCTAGACGGCTATTTGCCTACCTAGCAGGCGTCCAGTTTGGACTAGGCTTGTTATTCTCCGGCATGGCGGATCCTGCCAAAGTTATTCGATTCTTTGCCTTTGCCGGCGACACGGCTGATTTCGATCCTTCCTTGGCTCTTATCATTCTCTTCGCACTCGGCCCGTCACTTTATGGCTACTTGACCATTGAGCCGGGAAACCCAGATGCTGAGGGAAATGTGAAAGCCCCTACGCTGGCAGACAGTTGGAGTCTGCCAACCCTCACTATTGCCGACATCGACTGGCGCTTTATAGTCGGGGCAGCTGTCTTTGGCCTATCTTGGGGCTCAAGCGGGGTTTGTCCTGGCCCAGCAATCGTGAGATCTGTTCTTCAGCCGGGATGGGGCATTTTCTGGATGAGCGGTTACTTCCTCGGGGGCCTAATATGATATCCTTTCATTCCTTCTCATGATTATATTTTTCCTTGTCGTATTTATTAGACCCAATTCTTAGACTCAATGCACCCTGCGTGCAAAGATTTTCATTCGCACTTTCATGATAGACAGAATAGGACCGGGTTATTGATAGAAGACCAGTCATAGACTTCGTGATGATTCATGATTAACATATTGCATTTCAAGCGCTGATACAGGCTATTAGCTCGATTCTATATAGATAGGAAGAAATTGGGGGAAATTTTTACAGAAAAAGGTAGATACATGGTTGGAAAAGAAAAGGAGACAAATTGAAAAATATCTTACAATTCGGTTTTCCGAGTAAATAGTTTTTCCGTGCTATGCTGTTCGCCGAAGTATCCCTCAAGCTCCATCCATTCTGCCGTAAATGCCGTCATAAGCGTGCTCCAGTCTTCGACGGTGGCTAAATCGAGGTGTTCACCATCATCGTCTAGCGTATGCCAGACTGGCGGGAAGCCTGCTCTTCTAGGCGTATCAATGAGGTGGAGGATATCGACTCCTCGTTTCAGAAATGGAATGTGATCATCCTGGATAGCGGTCCAGGGCTTGAGAGAATGTTCGCTAGTCTTGCCATCCACCAACCACGTCGGCTCGGCGACTTCTTGTCCAGGAGCGCCTTCGTAGTTTGGCGAGGACTTGAATTGTTTCACAGCTCGAAGTCTGCCTTCCAAGTCGGCTAGACTTTGGTAAGCCCAGTGAGTGGTGGGGAAGTAGGATTGAATCGTGGGACTTTTTGACCCCAGAAGATCCAAAAGCACAAACAGAGTGATGGAGGATAGGTGCGTCTTGAAGATAGACATGGTCGAGTGGGCTGTTGTTTCCCACGTCTCTGCTAGTGACCGCGCTCCGTATAGCGAATCACTGTCTGTCCAGGTTTGAAATGCCTCCTCTCCATCAAGAAAGAGCACTTGGATCCCCGTATATGCATCGAGTCCAGCATCTACATGGCCCTGGTCCTGCATGTCGCTCCACTTCTTGGTCAGAGCGGCATCAATACTCCGGGCGGCATGCATGATCATAGCACAAGGGGCCGCACTATCAATAGCGCCAATGAAGCCTTCGGGATGGAATTTGCTATCATAGTGCGCGACCAATGTCAATCTACCAACGTCCCCTTTCGATGCCCACGGTGGATCTCGGTAGGCAATAAAGTTAACGAAAGGTACCTCCTTGTTACCCGTCACGGGCGTTTTAGAGGTTGAGTTTTGGAATTCAATGGTCCAGTCAGGCAGGTTTGTCTTGAAGAAGTCGTTGAAATGATTCAAAACAGCGGTTGAGCCCGGAGACCCGGGGACCCGTGTTCTTAGTATGGGTGCCAGAAGCTTTCCTTCGTGGATGTCAAAGTCATTGCCCGGTTGAGGGAGCAATTTTAACGTGTTTTCCGAAAGTGGTTGATATGCAGCAGCAAGCTGAATCAGATAAAATAACGAAAGGAAGCAACGCCATAAAGAATGGCGGTTGCCGGGTGTAGCCAGCATCCGCAATCGATTTGTTTTGAGTTAAAAAGACAGAGAGAAAGGGCAAATGACGGACTCAGCATATCATGAGAACGATGTAACAACAACAACAACAGTCTCTTTGCGAGTCCGAGGACAGCAAGGGAGAAAGGAAATACAAAGCTGGCATGTCGTCGCGTTTTGAGCTGGTCGGGGAGCAGCAAGAGGGGAGTCAGCGCCAAGCCTGCAGCTTTCCCTGTTTGGTTGTCCGATTGGTCGGCGGCCGTACCAAGCCTAGTGGGTGCCTTAAGGTTCTGGCTCGCCAGCGGTGCTAACCAAACGATGGGGCCTTTAATTTTGACGACAATCGATGGTCGAGCTTCTCTGACGGCGCTGACCTGGGCAATCAACGGACTCAATTAACCCAATCAGAGTGCTGCAGTACCAGCTAAAGCATGAAGAACACCCAATTCATCTTATCGCAGCTGCGCTGTCTCGCAGGCCCATCTGCAGCTCCCCGATGTGCCCAGAGACGTCTCGGAAATAGGTTCAACTACTCAACGACTAACAGAGTAGCTTCTACAAAAGCAGCTACTACAAAAGCAGCTACTACGAAAGCAGCTCCTACGAAAATACACGTTGTACCGAGGAAAGCGAAACCCGTGGCTACCAAACCAACCCCAAAGTACACTTCATCGTCGCCCTGGACACCAACTACTCAGCGAGGTGCGCCATTGATCTATCTTCTCTTTTTCGCGTTACGTACATTGTGCAAAAGCTTACCGAGTCTATGCAGCTGCGCCGGAAAATGTCCTCGTCTATCATGCAGGAACAGGGCGGATTGTTTTCCTTGGTATGCTACGTACAGCAACAATTTTCGTCTGCGGCGTTTCAACCATGATCATAGCCCCGGCGTTTTTCTCTGATGAGTTCCCCTGGTATCTCGCACCACTGGGTATGTCTATCCCTTGACACCTCGCTCTTTTCTCTATTCATTAGCTAACATCGGCCCCTAGTTGTCATTGGCGGCGCACTTCCCCTCGCATTTGTGTCATATACAACCTCGCCCTTCGTGAACAATGTCTACCTCCATCTCCCAATATTTGCACGAAAGTCACGAGAGGCAGCATTGGAATACGTCAAGAGTTTGCCATCATCGGCGACGTTATCAATCAGAACAATGAAAATCACGACGATTCCCCGCACCACACAGGTGCGAGTGTCAGACCTTGTTTCTGACAAGGCATTCCTGCGCCCTGTCTCGTTTAGAAATAAGAATCCGGAGCCTATACCGTGGTGGAGGCCTCGCACTTTGAAACAATTTTATACATCATCGACGAGCAAGGATGCTCGTTCCACGCCGAAATTTTATCCGGAATTGTGGGAGCCCATTTTTAAGAGGATACAGGATCAACGTCCTTAGTGATGTGCCTCTCTACTGTATGAATATCTACTATTTATGTACATTAAATGATACCTCGTCAGACTCTGATCATCTCGATTCCAAATTTTACCCGTACAAGAAGCATAGCTCACTGTTTCCTAGAACTCGGCACATTCCTCCCTGTGTCGATTGTGTAGGCAAGCTGCGTGGAGACAAACAACATTCGTTTATTCGTTTGTTCCTTGGGCTCCTGATTTCTGAAAACCACTCGACTTTCAAGGCCTCGACCTTTCTAGCATTTCAGTTTGTATGTGCACATGCAAAGAGAGCATATGACTCCTGGGTACCGACCCTGTGTGGATAAACATCGCCATCGAAGTGACAAGATTGTGAAAGGCCTCTGAGGGGCCTCCACGATCCAAATCTCATTTTGGGGTTGCTTTGATTCTTTGACAACTCTCTCAGTTGCTCGTGGAGTCCTCCGGTGGATTATCTCATCAACCCCAATTCCAAGTGAGCGACTTTCACATGCTCGCAACCTCACACTGATCTTATTCTTTGTTACTTTGGTAACCTGGTGGGGTCTTTCTTCTCTCTGCCTCTCTCCTATCTCGGAACAACAGGGACTTTCCGTGTTTCATCTACACAGCCCTTCTTCGTCTCCTAGCCTCCTCTCTCTTCTGGCTTGCTCTTTTTCAAGCTGAAATCGAATCCTGTCCAAATAACTTCGGGTGGGTCCGCTTCTTTACATCTTCCTTTCCTCCCTCCTGCTCTTCCTGCACCTTTCAATCTCCCCTCTCCTCTCAAAATCTCACTACTGAACTGAAGCTTCAGCTACTAGACCTCGAGACATCTACTGTACTCCAAGACACTGCACAGCAATTCAGTTCTCAGGAGAATCCCCGATTCACAATACCACAATCTCGCAACATAACATACGCTTCTGGTGAGCTCTCCGTCGAACAATCCTTCAATTGCCACTTTTCTCTTTTCAGATCTGGAATCCTCCCCATTGGTGCATGTTTTAATCCAGACTCCAGTGTCTTCGATCAAATCAGCAAAAATGGCTGCCAAAGACGCAAAAGACAAGATGGATGGCTTGCCCAATCTCAGCCAATCTGAGTTCAAGCTTATCGTACTTGGTGTCAAGTACGCTCTCGGCGACGGAAAGGTAAGTTCTACATATTCACACAAAATTCAATACCCTAGAATCAGATTCAGGATCACACCAAACATAATACTGACTGCAAACTACAGGTTGACTACGAGAAAATTGCCAAACACGGCGGTTACACCAAAGGCTCTGCCCAGGTCATGTACCGCAAGGCACTCCGCAAGTTGACCGACTACCTGGGCGATTCGGACGATGAAAACCAGGAGTCCTCCACTCCCAAAACCCCCAAAACTCCTAGCAGCCGCAAGAGCAACAAGAGAACCAAAGGCGTTGCCCAGGAGAACGCCGCTGGTGGAACTCCTTACACTCCCACCGCTTCAGCTGCCGATTTTCTCTCTGGAGCTGGAGCACTCGACGACTCCGAAACCGAGCCTGTTACTCCAAGCAAGCGTCAGAAGCGGTCTCCCGCCAAGAAGGCCACTGCGTGAGTACCATCCCTGACTTTATTCCAACTGCATACAGCAGTATTAATACCATGTTCTTTTTACCACATGCAGCAAATCTACTCCCAAAACTCCCAAGACTCCCAAGATGGAGGTGGAGGTGGAGGAGCAGGAGCAGGAGCCCTCGGTCTCTGTCAAGGAAGAAGGCGAATCCGAGCTTGTCATCAAGATGGAATGAGCAACATGGCAATCGACAGCGGGCACCTTCCCACTGCTTGAACGATGGTGAATGACAGTTGGATATCCGCATGGCATGAAAGACAGAAGGAAATCGAAAGAAGGAAAAAGAAAGAAAACAATCACAAAAAAATCTCGGGCTTTTGTTTGGGTCTGAATCAATCAGTCCAATTATCTAAAAGTTTCTCAAAGGGTTGGTTATCATGGCGGGTACCCGTGCATGTTTCCAATGCATTACTTAATCAGATAGGTATCCAAAATTCATACTATTATTTTGATTCATTGTGTGTAAATGCCTTTAAAACCCTTGCGGGAGGACTTCCGTAATAAATACAACATCCAGAGAGAATGACCAAGATAATCTGAAACCCTCCCGTGATGCATGTGAAGAAATCAGTATTCATATATAATATTCCCGTGAGAAGGGCTCCCAATATTTGTAAATGATTACTGGTAGACAATATGATGTTTAGGGGAGGGTGCTGAACACATACAGTCCCTGGAAGGACAAAAGTGCCCTGCAGACGGCCTCCAGAACCAAATCCCACATCGACGCCAGAGTAACAAGATAATTTGAAGGCCTCCCAGGATCTATATGAAGAAGACAGTATTCATATATAATGTTTCTATGAGGGGGCCTCTAAATATTCATAATAGTTGTTGATAGACACAATATGATGTATGTAGGAAGTCTCCCCAACTAAATACAACGTCCAGACCAGCATAGCAAGATAATTTGAAAGCCTCCTCAGGTTCACATGAAGAAAAATTACTTGTATATAATATTACCTAGGTACTCCGAGAAGCGCTCCAAATATATATGAGATTGCTAATAGACAACATGATGATGTCCAGGGGAGCCCCCATTGTAGTTACCCAGGAATGCTAGACAGCCAAGTCAATATCTATTATGAAGCATGAGTATACGTATTATATATATACATGCATTGGTAATAAATAAACCGAACACGTTCAAGACACCGAAATTGAAAAACATGTGGACAGTTTGTAATCCGTACCGTCGACTCCCGATATCGAGTAAAATAGTATATAGTAAAAACCCCGAAATGTGAAACAAAATAAGCATCAGCTCAGACGGTATAAAATGCTACAACGTCTCAATAGCCTTTCTGAGAATCTCCAGTCCCCGGTCAGATACATCGACACCATTGCTATCGTCGTCACGAAGCAACCAGGCTACATCACTCCACCAGCCGAGGCCAACGAGACCACCACCTTTACGGCGCTCCAGACTCTCGGTCAAACGGCTTGTATGCTCCCACTGCTTTGCAGCAACCTCGGCATTCTCGATGATTTTGTTAGGAATACCACACATCGCCGCACAGTGCATACCGAAACTGCCTTCGGCAACTCCATCTTCCAATTTGTACAGGAAGGTGACTCGTCGTTCTTCGTCGTCCACATGGATGCGCATTCGCTTCGGCGCGATTTCGGGATGGCCTTCGAACTCGGCCGCCAGGGAGTGATAGTGAGTAGCGAAGAATCCCAGTGCACCGACGTGCGTTGCGATGTGATGCAACACGGCTTGTGCTACGGCTACACCGTCGTATGAACTGGTACCACGACCAAGCTCATCAAGAATGACCAACGATCTGGGACTTGCCTCTGACAATATTTTCTTCGTTTCCGATAACTCCACGAAGAAAGTTGATTGAGCCGCGAAAATGTTGTCATTCGCACCTAATCGAGACATGATTCGGTCGACAGGGCTCAGACGAGCGCTCTGGCAAGGCAGATAACAGCCAATTTGAGCCATAATGACGGCGACACAAGTCTGGCCAATGGGGTTAGTTATTTCCGATCAAATCAATTTCTTAGAGTCATGACTACTTACCATGCGAAGGATTGTAGATTTACCAGCTGCATTTGCACCAGTCAAGAGATCAATACTAGCATTGTCGCCCCCAAGATGAACATCGTTGGGAATAAAGTCTGTTACATTTTGCAACATGCACGGGTGGCGAAGCTCTTCGAATTCGAGCACACTTCGATCGCTGTCAACAAATACCGGTCTACAGCTGGGCTGTCCAAGGGACGAAGAAGCCTTGGCCAGGCTAATCAAACAATCTAGCTGTGAAACGATCCGAATAGCTTTCAGCCAGGTATCATAGTCCTCGTCGAACCGTGCATAAAATCGGCCTGCAACTTCTTTCACGATTTGACTATGGGTTTCTTGTGCCTCCTGGAGCTTCCGGATCACCGCTCGTAATTCTGGGAAATAATATCGTTTCACTTGTTTAGTTGCCGACATCTGATCCCAATTCTTTGGGATGCTTTTGACCTTGATAGGAACTTCGAGTTGATAGATCTCTTTACCATTATCTCTGTAACAGATTGCGGTGGATCCCAGATCACGGCGCGTCTTTTTGAGAATGTTATCAAGGTCACTATGCAACTGATCAATGACTAGTTGAGAGGCATCGAAATCCTCCTCAATTCCTTGCTCGGGAACAAGAATGCCATTCTCCTTGGCTTTGTGTCGATCAAAGGCAGTCTTCCAATATTCAAGCGGCGATACCAAGTCAGGCATGGAAGAGACAAGTTGTCCTATCAGTCCCTCGCCAGACCCGAGATCCTTGAGCGAACTCATTGTATATTCGATTTGCTCAAATCCTTGCAACACCCGCAAGAAATCTTGTGCTTTGCAAGCTCCAGCATGAATGCGGGATATCTGCCGCTCCAGATCGGGCATTTTGGTCAATTGGGACGAAAATTGGTCACGAATGTCTGAATCAGCATTCAATGCATCAACGGCATCCAGTCGAGCATTTATTTTATTGATATCCATCAATGGGTGACAAACCCATTGCTTGAACATACGCTTGCCAAACGGCGTGATACAACGGTTGAGAAGCTGAAATAGGGTACCTTCAGAGCCGCCGTCAAACGAATTGGCAAATATTTCGAGATTTATCAGAGTTTGACCGTCCAGAACTAAGCTCGAGGCCTTACGGATCGGATCGTACCAAGTGAAGTTGCCAATCGAAATAAGATCACGGTCAAGCTTGAGAACTCTGAGATATTGTAACAATGCACCGAATGCTGACATGGCATACTCTTTCTCCCGAGCCTCGCGCAGAACCTCAGGCCAAGCTTCAGTGTTATCATTATCCTTGGAAACGAAATAATCGGAAGCATCGAGTTCCCTCACTGCGGTATCCGCTTCCCAAAATTCCTTGCCTGGTTTGAGATGATTCCAAAGTGTTGTTGGTCCAGTATTGTTTTTGAGGATGCGCATCGCTTTGTGACTGACCGTAGATTTCTCCAGTAGCAGCTCTTGGGGCCGTGTTTGGGCGACAAACGTTTCAAACTTCGTCATGTCTGCGTCGTCTTTGAACTCAGAGAGGTAAAACTGGCCCGTAGCAGTATCCACGAATGCAATGCCAAAGGCTGGGAGTCCGTCCAGAATGATTTCTTTAATGGCAACACAGTATGTTGACATGTCATCTTGAAGCATAGAACTCTCCACCAATGTTCCAGCAGTAAGAACACAGGATAATTCTCGCTTGATAATTTTGTCTTCCTTACCGCCCTTGGCAGCCTTTTTGTCGCCACGCTCTCGCATTTCTTTCCCCAATGCAGACTCTGATTGATCAACACGGGCAATTTTGTAGCCTTTGGCGACGAACTGGTTCGCCCAGTGATCCAGACTCATTTCAGGTACACCAACCATGCGCATGTTGACTCTATCAGTAAGCTTCAAATCAAACAGTTGGTGGCCGATTGTTGCATCATTCTCGTAGAGTTCGTAAAACTTGCCCTTTTTGAAAAAGACGATGGTGTCCCAGAATTTCTGTTTGATTTCCCAGTACTGTTTCTCAAAGGGTGAGAATTTATTCCACGCGGCTGATGGGATATGAATGTTGCGTGGATCGTAGTCAGGATGGCCAGGAGGGTTTTTGTCCATATCCATGATGTCGGCCAGCCATGGATATCTTTTCTCCGGTTCAGTCTCATGCGCTTTTTCTTTGCGTTTTGTAACAGGGCCTGAAGAGTGTACTTGTTCGCGCTCTTTCCGAGGTTCCTTGCTATCCGGATCGTATGTCCATTTCTGTGCTGTTCCAGATGTTGCGTCTGGAATATCCAAATCAAGGTCTTCATCATCCACCGGTCGTTTAGGTTCGTCGTGGGAAGTATTGTTGCGTTGCGCGGGTCTGGCAGAGGCCTTCTTTCTTTTCTTAGACGGCCGAGCATCTTCTTCCGAGTCGTCGGCAACGATAAAGTCGTCCATTTCTAGATCCATCAGCCAAATCACGTCCATTTGCTATCGTTGGGGTACTATGGATAACCAACCTTCTTCTGAAACATGGGCATCTGCGCCATCAACCTCGAACTCATCTTCGCTTTCGTCAGCTGGTCTACGTCTCTTTCGCGACGGCTGAGGGCGAAAAATTGCATCATCGTCGTCCTCCCCTTCACTATCAGACTCGATATAATTGACCTTTTTCTTTGTCTAGGAATAGTCGTGAGCACTGGGACCGGGGATCAATTGGCCAACACATACCCTTCTGGTCGGAGTTAAGGATCGATCCTCTTCCTCATTGTTACCGGTCTATAAACCAACATCACCCGTTAATATATAGAAGAAAAGAGATATTCTTGTTGCCAGAGCACGTACTTTCTGGATACCAGAACTTTCCTCATCTGCATCAATTGCGTCACTGCTAGGGGCAGGCGTCAAACGCTGTATGGCCTTTTTATTATTAGTCTTGACAGATGATTTCACGTCGGCAGCGCGTTGTGCTGGCGACGAAGCCGGTTCTGCTGGGGCCGGGGCATTTCGGCGTGCCGTCGAAGGAGTCGCGGGAGAGGACTTTTGGAAAAATCCCAAGATGGATCGCTGGTTTTTCATATTCTGCGTGCTGGAAGTCGATCGCTTCAAAGCAGAAGCAGGTGTTGTAGCTGCGGGAGGCGAAGATGCGGCGCCGCTTCCTCTCGCCATGGTCAAACACAGCAGGTGTAACTAATTAGGTGAAGCGAGCGATAGTGTAGAATTGCAGCATTGCAGGAGGAATTAATGTCTCCAAAGAATCGAAAAGGGTTGGGTGGAGTGTTCGTCAGTCGGTAGAGAGCAACTATGTATGTGATATTACGGAAGGAGCGGTCCCAATTAAACTAACGCGTTGCAACGCGTTGAGTGGTGCGCGCCTTCCTCCCGCCATCGTATCCCTTTTCCCCTGACTTCCTGCTGCATCGCTCTACATACATACATACATACATACATACATACATACATACATACATACATACACAGAACTAGGGATATTATTTGAAAGAGTTGGTGTTATTTTCATGTTCACTCAGCTATCGTACAAATGCATCTTCTTCTATTACTACAAACTCTGCTCTATACGCAGAATACTTATTCAGCCTTGTCAGCTCGGCGAGGAATAGGATCGTACCTCCGGAGCTTGACTGGTTGCGGTGGAAGATCGTCGTCAACGGGTTTGCCCTCGGCCTTGTTCTGTTTGAATTCCTGCCATCCAGGGACATCCAGGCCTCTCTTCTCGAACTCGGCGTCATCGATAATGTCGATCATTTTAAGCTTCCACTTTCCGATTTTGACAATTAATAGACTGTCATCAATCAAGAATTCGGGTGTCCTTTCTGGAAGCCATGTTTTGATAGGGGTGAACTCCAAGCTATCAGACATGGAGCCTGATTCTCCAGGTCGACTGCCTACGTAAACTCCTCTGCCGACAATTAGACGGTGACCCTCGCTATTGGACGAGACCAGGCCAGCGTTGTAGAGAACCTTGTGTAGAGGCTGCTCGAGCACAAGGGATCGCGGAAGAGTGGTGCGGTTGCTTTCCATATTAGCGTAGCTCACAGGAGGCGCCCATTTGTTGCCAGCTGCTCTGTTCAAAAAGCCAGCCTGGGGGTAATTCGCCGGTGCATTGGAAGGTCGCGTTGGCGGCGGTGTTGGTTCTGAGGTGGACGAACGGGGTCTGAAGAGCTGGCGGTGTTGGGTAGCTGCAGCTTCTGCCTCTATCGGCCCATGCACAATCTCGACAAATTCTCGTGCAAGAGCATGTTGTGCAACTCGCTTTGATGGTTCCTGTTTCAGCTCTTCCATGAGCTGGGCAATTTTGTCCAATGGCAAGAAAGTCAACATCTTCAGATACCGCTCTACGTCGTCATCTGGTGTCCGCACAAAGAACTGCGGTGCGTTAGGTATTAGTTGGATTATAGAAGATAAAATGACAGGGGAGTGCTGTACCTGATAAAGCTCAAAAACGGAGGTCATATCCTTGTCAAGCCAGACCGCATTTCCTGCTGATTTACCAAACTTTTGGCCTGACGAGGTAGTGAGGAGCGGCGTGGTAAGGCCAACGGGTTTATTCACATCTTCCTCGACATCCCTTCGATCTTGCTCTATTGCTGTATGTTTGGCAAGCTGTTTGACGGCATCCATGCCAAAGAGAATGTTGCCATATTGGTCAGCACCTCCAACTTGGACCTGGCACCCTTTCTTAAACAACATAAACCAGTCCCATGCTTGCATGAGCGGGTAAGAAAATTCGGCAAACGACATGCCGCTGCCTTCGAGGCGAGTTTTGACACTGTCCGCCAAGGTCAGTTCATCAAACATTTGAGAAGTTAAGGGTGTTTTGCATGCATTGCACATACGTATCTCTTCCTAGCATCGGTCCCATTCTCATGTGCATACCAATATCTCGCAACACGTCAATAAAGGACGTGCTATTCCACCAGGCGTTGTTATTCACAAGAGCTCGATTCCATATCGACATTTCTTTCCTAAAACCATGGCGGTGACCGTATTTCTCGATGCTGCTGCTGATTCTTTTCAATTGCATATGCATTGATGCCATATTCGCCGCCCTCACGCTTCGATGTTGAGTCTCTCGAGCTTCGAGTCTACCCGTGGGATCACCGAATCTCGCCGTCGCGCCTCCAAGCTGTATAAACCATTTAGTCCTAGCACTTGCTACTAACCAGGCATTTAAGAGCTTACCACAAAGGTGATAGGGTATCCAAAATTGAAAGCCCAAGCCAGAACCATAATTGGTAGCATGTGTCCAATATGTAGCGATGGCGCTGTCGGATCAACACCGGTATATAATCCCGTTCTCTTGTTCGTAAAAACTCGGTCAAGGAGGTCTCGTTCCCTAGATGTCAAGAAATAAATCAGCTACCATTGCCATTGCATTTCGCATTTCGCCTCATGTTAAAACAGGCTAAACAAGGCAATACTAACCCAACAACCTGATTGAGAAGCCCACGCTCTTCCAAGTGGGCGAGGAACGCTTTCCGCTTTCCAGCTTCGATCTCCGTGGCAAACTCTTTCCATTGCTCCTTGGCTGCCTCCCTGCGCTGCACAACTTTCTGGCCTATACATCGCTTTTGTGAGGATAGCAATTCGATATTCGACGAGGCGGCCTTGGGTCGTCGTGACGTGGTGTAGAACGACTGTTGCGCGCCGCATGCGCAGATTGATCTCGGAAGCCTTGGGGCCGAGGCACCTGCAAGATGCACGCTGCGAGTTGTTGCTCGTTTCATGGTTAAATGTGTGATCTTCAAGGAGACTTGAGAGCAAAACAGGCTCTCTGTCAACTGAAGCGCAAGCAAGATCTTGTCTGGAGACTCTTCGGGGAAAACGAAATATTAAGCACCAACCCAGATGCGGTTAGTCTATAAAAGAACTCCCGTGCGGCGAGCAGTTTTTCTATCTACGCTGGACAAATGCAATACGAGTGCTTCATGGAGATGTTTTTACGTGAATGATGAGAGTTGTTTGATTTCAATCTAGTCTATTCATAAGGCAACCACATAATATATCAATATATATGTTCAAGTATCCTTAACTCAATCCGTTCGACATCTGTACTACCAAGGATAACGAACCTGTAGCAAGATAGATTAGCAACTGAATATTGCGAGAAATATCTTTTCAATGAGATTGAGAAAAATGAATCGATCAGAAGGAAGGCAACGGAAATATCAACACGGCTTTGCGCTTTCAGAACAGGTCTGTGAATTTACATCCGAAATATTTCATCATAAGATTCAGGAAAGGAGGAGTGAAAGTGATGTTTCAACATACCCAAGACGTGTGCTCAAAAGAAAGCAGTATATATTCCTGTACACATTAGTCTGAGCTGGTAAAATATGCGTTCTCACGCAGCCATCCAAACATTTCAACGACCGCAACACCACCAAGTAGCGAAATTTGGATCAGAGATGCCTTCATCGCGTCCGTAAAGTAACAAGGATGTTTGTGCCGAACGCCTCTTTCATCCTCCCTCCCTCTCCCGTTCTGCGATCCTTGAGCTTCCAGAAGGAAGAGAATCAAACAGCCCTGAAGAGAGGAAGAGATTGAATCAAATAGAACACACTAGGCTTTCATCATCTAATGACAGCGAGCAGAGGTTAGCTGATGTAAATAAATAGCGCTGGCCAGGACTGAGGACTGTGTGGCACCGACCTGTTCAAAACTTGGAAGGATGAAGAGAAGAGAGAGATAATTCGGGAAGTGGTGGGAAATTTTTATAGCTAGCGGCGGAGACACGCGCTAGTGCCGTTCTGGGCAAGGGCCAATATTTTCAAGCTCACCTTCTGACTTCATGCTTTGCGCCTTCTCATCTTCTTTCTCCCTGGCATTGTTGTTTCTCTCTTTGATACGCGAAACTTCCCACAGAAACTTGCCCGTCCATTCTCCCAGTTGTGGCTTCGGCGATGCTCGCAGCCTCCGTTCGCCGAAGTTCGTCTGTTCTTCAAACTCCATCACGACTTAGCTATATTGAAATATGGAATTTTGCCCGTCAAAGACGCCTAGGTCGAGCACAGTTAATTCCCCATTTCGTTGGAAAGAGGAGAAATCACTATGATTCGCTGAACCCTCTACAGCAGACTCGGGATATTGAAAGCATTACAGCTCCACTTGAACGATATAAAAATGCCGGTCAGAAAGCACTTTGAGTAGAAAAGAAAACCAGTTCCATTCAGTTCAATTCGCTGATAATTATATATTTTCCCTTGTAGTTGAATTCCCGAGTGCAACACGTACTTTCCCCTCGTTATTGCAGAACGTCAATGCTGGAGATACAGTTGTCCTTCATGGCTACTTGGGGAATCGAGCAGACATATCGAAAAAATTATCATTCGTTAGATTGACAGATCCAACTATGCGGCAGAATATTCAGATTATTTCCCTTGCGAAAAATAATGATGCGCATCAACAATTGAAGGCTATCCCAAACAACAGCCCTGTTGCAATCCGCGGAATCGTTCAGGCAAAGAAAGCAAGTGATGGAGGTGTCGCGGAACGCGAAAGTCTCGAAGTTGAAAAGATTGACAGTCTCGAGATTAGCCTGACAGATATTTGGCTACTCAATGAATTCTCCAAGGACATAATCATGACCCCGGAGACAGTATTCCCAGCAGAGCAAAGGCATTTACAGATACGATCAGAGAAGAGCCTCCGCGAAGCGCTCCGATTTCGTTCCGAAGCGCGCAAGATCTGCAGAGACGAGCTTGAAAATAATTCACCGCCGTTTATAGAGATAGAAACGCCTCTGTTATTCAAGTCTACTCCAGAGGGTGCGCGAGAGTTCATAGTCCCCACGCGTCGCAAAGGTCTTGCGTATGCGCTACCTCAAAGTCCTCAGCAGTACAAGCAAATTCTCATGGCAAGCGGCATTAATCGATATTATCAATTTGCACGCTGCTTTAGAGATGAAGATCTGAGAGCTGACAGACAGCCGGAATTTACTCAAGTGCGTGTTATCTCTCCTTTATAACATTGAACATATCAAAAGGCTAACCACAAGGAACTTGCAGCTTGATTTGGAAATGTCTTTTGCCACTGGCCAAGATGTTATGAAATCTATTGAAAAAGTAATTCGCAAGCTTTGGCTCAGCTTGCTGGATACCGATCTCGGCACGGAGCCGTTTAAAAGAATGCCCTACCAGGAAGCAATGAGCCGTTTCGGGTCGGACAAGCCAGATACTCGCTTAGGAATGGAGATTTGCAGGCTCGACTATATGCTACCGGTAGATCTCGTGCAAAAGATCACGCCTCTTACAGATCCCATTGTGGAGGCATTTAAACTAGAGAGCGAGGACAATGACCCTGCCAAAACATTGGAGCTAGTGACACGCTTCCTTGACTCCCCGGCTGGCGCAGAATTCAACAAAAACCCAGATGGTGGTCCGGGAATATTTGTGTACGACGCTAAAAGGCCTCTTCGCGGCTTGATGCCGTTTGGTTTTGAGGCTGCGGAGCGAGTCGAGGAAATCCTAGAACCGGATCATGGCGACCTTATCGTGTTACAAGCACGCAAAAATGCACCTTTCTCTGGAGGGTCGACGCCATTAGGCGATCTCCGGAAAGCTCTACATTCTGAAGCTGTCAAATCCGGGCTGAGAGAAGCACCGAAAGGGTTCAATTTCCTGTGGATTGTCGATTTCCCTCTTTTCTCGCCAATAGATGAAAACGAGCCGGGACAAGGCGGCACAGCAGGCCTCGCATCTACGCATCACCCTTTCACAGCGCCAAAGTCCGCTGCTGACGTTGATCTAATGATGACCGACCCAGCTGCAGTAGTAGCTGATCACTATGACTTGGTAGTCAACGGCGTCGAATTGGGAGGCGGTAGTCGGCGTATCCATGATGCCCGCGTTCAGGAGATCGTCTTCAGAGATATACTCAAGATGCCGGCTTCACGTCTAGCTGAATTCTCACATTTGCTGGGAGCGTTGAAAGCGGGATGTCCGCCTCATGCGGGAATTGCACTTGGATTTGACCGGCTGATTGCTGTCATGCTGGGCAAGGAGTCGGTGCGTGACGTGATTGCGTTTCCCAAGACCGGAAAGGGTGAGGATGTCATGGTAGGCTCTCCAAGTGAGTTATCTGAAGAGGTATTGGATACCTATCATCTTCGCTTGCGGCAGTAGAAGCATTCCCTTCTTCTCTGCCCTGTATCATATGTAACATAAACTAGATACTGTGTACTATATGGAATTTCCCTTCTGTAAAATTATTGAACTCGGAGTAAAAGTCAAGACTTTGGAATGAAGTTGGCACGATCTGCATATGGCTAGTGGCTAGGCCTACAATTATATAATACCTAGGTACCTAGGTAGTCAGAATCGGAAAATGGAGATCGCAACTATTAGGTAATCTTGGGATGCATCTACTTTCCATCGACCATGATGCCAAACTGACAAATGCGAACCATTCCCACTTTTGTCAAAAAGAAAGATGAAGACCCCAACATTCAATGTTCGCTATGCATATAACCAATAAAAATAACCCGGCTATTGATCCCTCTAATAATCCGCAGAGGTAGGGTGAGAGTCTCAACCGATCTTCGCGTTCGAGAAATCCATTTCTAGACGTACAACCCATGTCAGCTTGAGGAACTAGCAACAAAGAGAGGAGGGGAGATAATTACCTGGATGCTCCGCTTGGAATTTCTTCAACAAATCCGCCTTCCTCTGTTCATCACTCGAAGGCTTCCCCATCTCCTTCTGTCTCTGATCATACATCATCTTTTCAACCATTGCTCTCGTCTCGCCGTCCAAATCACTTAGCGAGGAATTCTCGGGCGTGATCTTTGTGACGTCTATCTTGGGCGCTGTGGTCACAATGTGTGGCCACCATTCCATCCGGTTTACTTTGTCAAGATGGATGGAAACCTCCTTGCCGGTTCGTGTGGTCTCGAGTGTCCATGTCGAATCATCTGCGCGAATTGGATAAGGAAAGTCACCCTATATTCAAGTAGAACTATTATCAGCCTTCTTCTTCTTCTTCTAATATTTGGACACCATGTTCATACGTACCTCTATGATCGGCGGTTGTCCCTTCAGTCCAGCCTTGATTTTTGTCTTTGTAAGGACGACATCCAGATCTCTGCCCTTGATCGTACCGGGTACGGGAATTGTGACATCTGCATCGCCAATAGTCTGTGTCCATTTGTAGGGCAATAGTGCCTGCTCAGCATCTTCCTTTGCCTTTCGCTCTTTCTCCTCTTGTTCACGCTGGGCTGTCTCTTCACGGCTGGGGCCGGAGGGGTCTTCGATGTCGTCCATGGTAGTGGCAAGTGAACGGGCTTGGTGTTTAGACTTGATTATTTAGCAGATGCTGTTACCCACGTTTCTTGCTTGAATATTTAGCAAGGAGACGTATTAGATAGATAGCTTGTTTTTCTACTTGTCTTGGAAATGACTGAACTGTCGTTGTTGAAAGAAATAGTTCTACATGCTTCTATGGCGGGGTTCGGGAAGCTGCGTCTTAATCCTACGTAACCACAGCCCGCCGTGCCATGCCATGTGGAAAATCACCACGAGCTCCATCAGATAGACATACAGACTAAACTAAATAAGTGATCTACTACATACTATGATAAGTAACTAGTATCTACTGCATAGCTCAAATAAGAAAGTCTCATCGTATTTTGGCTTTTTTTGTTATTGTTGTCGGCTCTCCACTATCTATCTCGCAGAAATCCGAGGATGAGCGTCACTCACTACCTTGGTTCATATTGGTAGGTAAGTAGTGTTTTTCGTTTTCTTGTTTCTTCGTACACGGTTATGGCGTAAATGAAGCACAGAGACACGCGTGCAATCTAAGAACGCCTATTTCATGAAAATAATGCCCTTTTTTTGTCCCCACCTTCCTCGATTCCATGTAGTTGAAAAAGGTTTTAAAAAAAGAAGAAACGAAGGCGAAGGAAGATAATTGAGGTCGCAAATGGAGAAAAAAGTAAATCGAGTCCCGTAAATCCCGACTGGTATCGCATTGAAGTTTTTTAATTTGTATCTTCCTAATTACATGACAACACCGGAGTTGGAGGCGATACGCTGGAGAAGGAAAAACGTTAGCTTGTTGATCGAAGAGAATGATCAGATACCATGTGTACTCACAGGCCAGAGCTCAGCAGCTTCCTTTCCAACAGGGCCAGTGATGGCAGAACCCTTCATTTCACCCTTGGCGTTGACAATCTAGAGAAAAAAAGGTTAGCAGGTTGTAAAAAGAGCAGCCCAGGCCCACAATCCAGCAGCATCAAAGTTCCGACACAGTTTTTCCGAGTACGAAGACTCAATGTTGAGATGCAAATTGGGCCCCAGGAAGATTAGAAATAAATCCACCACTTACAACACCAGCGTTGTCCTCGAAGTAGAGGAAGATTCCGTCCGGTCGTCGCCATGGCTTGCTCTGACGGACAACGACAGCGGGCATGACCTTCTTTCGCAGCTCAGGCTTTCCCTTCTTAACGGTGGCCATAACCATGTCACCAACACCGGCAGCGGGGAGACGGTTGAGGCGGGCACCAGCACCAGTGACAGCAATGATGTACAAGTTGCGAGCTCCGGAGTTGTCGCAGCAGTTCATCACGGCGCCGCTATAACCAAGTCAGTCGATTTGATCCCCCAATTAAACATGTATTTCCATCCATTCCATTCTCGGACAAAAAGGAAAAGTCGGTTTCAACGAAGAGGGTATAGACGTTGTTTCGAAGGAGGTTTCACGTACACAGGCAGACCGAGAGTCATCTTAAGCTTGTTGCCAGCGGCACCACGACTATCACAAAATTCTCGTTAGCATTTGTCGGTTTGAAATTGAAAATGTGCCCGATCCACAGCAACATGGAATTTTCTGCATGATTCCCGTTCATAAAATTCTAATAACAGGCTCCAACCACGACCACAAATGCTGCTCATCCGCGGAGTCCACCAGAGAGAAAAAGGTGCAATTCGTTGTACATCGAACAGGTCTGAAGCTCCGGTCGTAGGGGAATTTGATGTTCAGGAAGAAAAGGATCGAAAGGACTTACCCTCTGTTCGACATTTTGGCGAGATGTCAAGTTAATACCGACTGAATTAAGTTGACAGAGGAAGACGAGGTTATGGGGAAGACGACTGGGCGACCAAAAGCGTCGAAGTTATTCGCACAGGCGGGTCGAATTTCCAGCGTGCTCGATCTCGCTTAGTGTGTGAGGACAGCGCCTGCACGCCGAAATCTTGGCGCCCGCGCCGCCATTGGTGGAGCCGCGCAGGTTGTACCCTAAGGCTAGTCTTGTTCGGGAAGCTTATAAAATGCAGCAAGTCGCTCTGGATTCATCCTCTTTTGCCTATCTGAAATTCTGGCACTCTTCGTCGACTCAATAATGTTCAATGATACATACGAATATAAATGGAACATACAGCGGATTGTCGTATAGAGACAATAATGTTGGCCTGCGACGCCCAATTTTGTGGTAAGGAAGAGGGAGAAAAAAGAAAGCAATATGCAGTATTCAAATAGAATAGAATCAAATGAGATGAAATAAAATAATAATAAACACCATTAAATCCGGAAACACCGTCCCTGCTCTCGTCCTTTACGCCAAGAAAATTGTCAAGACGCGATCCTCATGTTTCAGTCTTCTCAGGCTCTTCTTTGGCTTCAGAAGCCGCCTTTTCTTCTGGTTCTTCCTCAGACTTCGCGGGCGCCTCTACCTCAACTTTCTCTTCTTCCTTGGGCTCTTCCGCAATCCTTTCACTTCCCTCCTTAGTTTCAGTTTCTCCAAGATTCGAAGGAGCACCGGTAACGGGAGGTGGTGAAAGAGCAGCCGGTTCAGCCTCCTGTGCAGTGGTGGTAGCTGGAGGAGATGCCGGAGGTGTTTTCTCCTGCCCGACACTCTCATCTACGGGGGCAGTTTGCGCCTCAGCAGCCGTGGTGTTAACATCTTCCATGTCAACATCTGAATGTGCTTCGCTCAAAGCAGAGATCGGTGACTCGGCCCGCGTAGTGGCTGCTGGAGCAGTGTCTCTGGCTTCACTGGCTATCGCCTCCTCAATTTTCGAGCCTGTATCTATATCCGACGGAGATTGACGTTGTTCTGCGTCTAGTGCCGTGGATGCCTCAGGCTTCTCAGCCGCATTATCAGTTGCCAGATCCATGTCTTCATCCTGGTCGGGAACTGCAGATGCCTCTCTGGGAGTGGCAATACCACTCTCCAACCCAGAATCAGTAACATCTAGATTCCGATGACTGATGTGGTTTCGCCGACGAACAACCCCCGGTTGACGATGAATGCCATTGGCAGCATTCTCCTCTTCATCTTCGCTGTCGCTAAGCTCGCCAGGCTTTTCAATGTACTGATCGAATCGGCGCTTCGTGTAACGTTTATCCTTGTTTTCGTCGTCGTCAAGGTCATCCATAATCGCGTCAGCCTCGTCGTCTAAGCCTTCTATAAGGGGATCGCGAGGAACGTCGGTCATTTGTACCGACGGTGCGAATCCAGTTCGCCGCAGGTTTTCAATCACTTGACTTCGAATCTTATCAAGATATTCTTTTGTATTGGCGTTGTCCATATTTGACGGTCGCACGTCCAATTCGTAGTCCGGTGAGAAGTACTGGAATATTGATTAGTCCTAGATTTTCCAACAAGTAAAACATAAATTTGGTTAGTCTCACCTCATAGTAATCATTGTATGGCAGTTGCGACTCGAGTTGTTCGTTGACGAGTATACCAGTTTCAAAAGCCCACGCGCGAGCTACATTGCGCATGGTGTAGCCACCACCTCCCACAACCAATGTTGGCAGATTGAAGGTCTTCACGAAGTTGACACAGTTTGCGTGTCCTCTCATGCTGAGATTGAAGCAACCTAGACGGTCGCCAGACAAACTATCTCCACCACACTGAAGAACGACGGCTTCTGGTTGATACCATTCCATGACGTTGCTGATCACAGGCTCAAATATACTCTTGTAGGAGACATCATCGATACCATCGCGAAGAGGGAAGTTGACTGCATAGTATTTTCCTGAACCAACACCGATATCGCGCAACTCACCAGTTCCCGGGAAGTACTCGCCGTACTTGTGGAAGGAAACAGTCATAACGCGATCTGTCGTGTAAAAAGCTTCCTCAACACCGTCACCGTGATGAACATCTATATCAATGTATAGCACGCGCTGCTTGAATCGGAGGAGCTCGAGGATGCCGAGGACAATATCTGTCGAGTGTGAGCAAAGATCATGCAAAATAACTGTCACCAGGCGCTATGGCTTACCATTCACGTAACAGAAACCACTAGCTTCGCTCTTCTTCGCGTGGTGTAGGCCTCCCGCCCAGTTGACTGCGATGTCACACTTGTTGCGATTCAAACGGGCAGCACCCTCCATACTGCCGCCTGCGCTGATGCCGCAAAATTCAAACAATCCGTCGAACACCGGACAATCGTCTCCGACATTGTACTTGCTCTGCTCTTTCGAGTACTGGTCCATATTGTCTGGCGTCACTTTCGACAAGAAGTCGATATACTCGTCCGTGTGAAATTGGGTCATTTCGTACTTGGAGGCTGGTTTGGCGCGCTATAAGAAATCAGCACCTAAACAGTCCCAGAAAATATCAAGCGACATGCGCAAACTCTAGTCAATAACTCACATATATCTCCATCTTCTTGTATAGACCATAGTTCATGACAAGACTGTGGGCCATTCGGATACGGTGTGGCTTCATCGGATGCCCCGAAACATAAGCATAGTTGCCAACATCAGAGTCATAGAAATATGCGACTTTCTTTCCCCTATCAGCGGTACCATTCAGGTTTATAGGATCGAGGGGTGCAAGACCAGTCATGGCTATGTGTGTTATATGCAGCACGTGCTGTGAAAGGGCAAGATGGGAAGTAGTCTTCAACAGAATAGAACGAGAAAAAGATCAAGAAAGCCTAGTATAGCGGAAGATCAGTGGAAGACCATGCATGTGAAGAATCCAATGTTGTAAAAAGGAAAATGCACATGCAGGGATGAAGCAGGCAAGCACCAAAAAATAGGAGGCTGGCGCAGGAAGAATGGCTTTTGAGGGGAAAGACGAAAGAGTTGATGCGCAACAGGAAAGACTCCAAAGGCGGTAAGGCCGAAGTGGAGCTCTGAGGGTGGACTATCGGAGCTCTGGAGAAGCGGCTTACCTGATATTGCCTTGCCTCTTCACCTGAACAACCTCCAGTACTGTGTTCTTTATCAGCCCTGCATAATTCAGCTGTTTCTTTGTTCCTTATTATTCCTTTCCACTTTCCGGATACTTCTTGTTTCAAGACTTTTCCTCTCACCAGCCGGCTTGAGCTCGTCGTGTATCTTGTACCAAGCTTCCCGGGAAGGGAGCTTTCTTCGGCCTTGATCATAATCCTTCCATCGTTTGAACTCGGTTGCAAACTTTCTGAAAATGGAGCGAATTAATCGAATGCTCCAAGCTGGCATGGGCATCGGCGGCGCTCCTCCGGGTGCTGTAAGCAGGCATCCGACTTCTGTGTGATGCGATCTTTGGCTAACCTATGCGGTCAATAACAGGATAGCCCCAACCTAATCGATAACTCGGAGACTGTTCACATTTCGTCTTTGGCGTTGCTGAAGATGTTACGGCACGGACGAGCCGGAGTTCCTATGGAAGTTATGGGTTTAATGCTGGGAGACTTTGTTGATGAGTACACCGTGAGAGTTGTTGATGTTTTCGCTATGCCTCAGAGCGGGACAGGCGTGAGTGTTGAGGCCGTGGATCCCGTCTTCCAAACGAAGATGATGGACTTCTTAAAGCAAACTGGACGGTAAGTAACACTTGCTCCAATCGCACCTTGTTTGAGGGGTAACAGGCAACTCATCTATCTTGCACAGACCAGAATCCGTCGTTGGTTGGTACCACTCGCATCCTGGTTTCGGATGCTGGCTGTCATCGGTCGATATCAACACCCAGCAATCCTTTGAACAACTCACCCCTCGCGCGGTAGCTGTCGTGGTGGACCCCATTCAGTCTGTCAAGGGCAAGGTCGTCATTGATGCTTTCCGACTTATCGCGCCACAAACGGTTGTCATGGGCCAAGAACCTCGTCAAACCACGTCCAATTTGGGTCACTTAAACAAGCCATCTATCCAAGCTCTTATCCACGGCCTCAACCGCCATTATTACAGCCTTGCCATCAATTACCGAAAGACCGGTCTCGAGGAGAACATGCTTATGAATCTACACAAACATGTCTGGACTGAGGCTCTCCAGATGAACGACTTCCGTGAAGATGGCAAGCGAAACGCAGACAGTATGCAACGCCTAGTGGAGTTGGCCGAGGGCTATGAGAAGCGAGTCAAGGAAGAGTCCACATTAACCAAGGAACAATTAAAAACCCGATACGTGGGCAAGGTTGATCCGAAGAAGCGTAAGTGCATCTACCGGGAGATTCTTTATTTCGCATTATGTTAACAATTGTTTTTGCAATAGACATCGAAGACGTCGGGCAGGAACTTATCGAGGATAATATTGTCGCTGTATCAAGACAAATGATCAACAAGGAGTCATCGGTTGCCAGGGTCCCGAATGCACAGGGCACAGAAAATGGCGGAGAAATGGATGTGGATGATGAGAAGCTATAGACTTACCAACCTACTAATAGATGTGGTTCACGAGTGACGCGCTTCTAAATCTCTTTTCTTGCATCGGAAATGTTTATTAAAGAAAAAAGACCCTTTTTAGCCAAATCCAAGATACATATGAAATGCAATTATCCATTCTCAAATATTGAGTGCTGCTATCTCTGTGCTTCTTCGCATATAGAGAGCTATTATACTATGTATACAACTTTTTTGTGGCCTTCCACGATAGCATTGGAATAACCCCGATGGATGCACCTTGGTAACAAAATGAAAGAAGAAGTGGAAAAGATTAAGAACATACAGGAGAAGTTATAAGCCAAAATATAACAAGTATAAGAAGACATGATTAGAAAGTTGTGTTTTTCCATAAAAAAAGGACAAAACACGTTCAAGCAAGGACGGACGATGGAGAGGGGGAAAAGAGAGCTGTCATAGAATTATGGATGTCACTGAAAAAAAAGTGATTATTTTTTCTCGCTCTCGGACTGCCCTCCTGCACCGAAGAAGCCGGTGACGCTTCCCTTCATACTCTTCATCTGCTCCTCGCGAGCTTTCTCCTCCTCTTCGGCCATCATTTTGAGCCATGTCTCTCCATTCTCACGGATTTCTTGCTCCATCATCTCATAATTCTTCTGGCCACGCTCACGGATCTGATCCCAGAGCATCTTTCCTTGGTCATCACCAGTGGAGCTTTGGCCATCGATTAAGCTCTGTGGTTTCAATCCTAGAAGGCCGGCAAGACTGCCCACACCGCGATGCGGTCGGCTTTTCTGTTCTTCTTCCATTTGTTTTTGGAATTTCTCACGCATCTTCTTCTCTCGTTCGGCGAATTCTGCCGGGATGTATGTACCTTCGAATGATTTAATGACTGGACGCACGTCCTCGACGTTCATTCCAGCAACGTATTCAAGGAAAGGTATCAGGGCGACAAGAGACTTATCCTTTGCGTCGCCCTTCCACTTGGGGAGGATGATAGCGTTTTCTGGCTGTTCACGAGCGTGGCCAGGTACGGTATCGATAAGAATGACCTTGGAAAGATCACGGTTCAAGTAAGAGAGATCCTTGAAACAGTAGGTAAGCATTGAAGTCGTATTGCAAATACAGGGGAATCATGTCATACCTTCACATATTCTCCATCTCTATATTTAGTAGCCTCACGGAACAGGGGCCATCTGATGATACGGAAAGGGTCCAGCTTTCGAATAACTTGGTCTGCCATCATACTAGGAACACTAGTGAACAGAACGAGTTCATAGTACTGGTTGAGATAGCGTAGGAAGTAATCGACACCAGGTCGCTTGGCCACACGCCAACCGTGCTCCCTCGTCCACTCACTGTGGACTAGGAGGTCTTCCAAACTCAGTACCAGAGTATATGGCTGTCTCAATGAAGGATCTTCTTCAGGGAGCAGCTTATCAAAAGCAGGGTCTCTGTAATAGCTAGTCAGACTGTCGAAACGAGCTTTGATCCGATTCCAAAAGAGGCCGACACCCCATCCCGATGGAGCGTCTTTGTGTACTTTAGCTTCCTCCTCTGAATCCCAATTTCGGCCTAGATACAGTGTTCCAGTGAGAATACCACCAAGTAGGATGCCGTACATCACATTGGCCACACGCGCTCTTCGTCGATCCAATGAAGATTCATAGGCATCTTTTGACCGCCCACCACCGGCGCTTTCCTCTTCGTAGTCTTTCTGGGAAGGGTCTTCGGTCAAGTTAAGGGAAGTTGGTCCACGTCCCTTGCGCGCTGCATCAAGTTCCGCTGCCAGTGTAGATGGAATGCCCTGGGTCAGATCTGGAAGAGGCTGCTGTGGTTTTTCGCCCTGGGCTACAGTTTCAAACTCGGGCTGCTCGGGGGACACATCGGGCTGAGGTGATGTTTTGTCGGATTCCACGTCCTGTGAAGCGCCTTTAGCAGCACTCGCTCCGGCAGATGCAGTTTTTTTAGCTTTTGGCGAGTTACTTTGCGGCTGCGCTGGCTTTGGCTTCGACTGTCCCTGCTTCTGTGGTTTGGGCGGAGTATTTTGTGGAGGCCGTGACTTGTTATTCTGAGCGTACCATCGCGGATAAGGAGATGCTGTGAGAGGTAAACGGAGGGTCGAGGGCACTGGACGAGCCCTTGCCAGCGGCAGAACGGCACGGCTGAGCATCGTGTGCGGCGTCGATTAGTGATGGAGGGAGGACAATTGAGAATCCTATATGATCATTTCCTGACAGAGAAAACCCCAATGCGTAGATCCAGCCGTCGAGGATCGCAGGATGATATGCGTTGATGCTGGCTGGCTACTTCATTAAAAAAATTGCCGGGTCTCGAGAAGCTTTGATCGGCGTCATGGCCAAGCCAGGTTCTCCGTCCAGTCCAGAGAGAGCAGAGCCCGCCCGCGCTCGGCAGAACTCTCGGCCCGAGCCAACCGCCTTCCCGCCTTTAAAGATCTTCTTCGTTCTTTTCTCTTTTTCTCTTTTCTTCCCTCTCCCATATTATGAAAGTTGAATCCACCCAGACATCGAAATTTGACCCATCACTATCCTCTTCCATGGATGCCGGGTTGTATTAGTCGGGGAGACCCAATGAACCTGATTCAGTCTTGCCCCCAAGAGCGGCAGCTAGGCCTCCTGTGAGCTGTGCAGCCCCGTATGCGAGACACATCTCTTATTGCCACCACCATGCTCTCTACCTAATGTCTATATACCTACCTCTCAGTAATAAGATTATGAATGGACTTTGATTTATCGCATCTTGCTTGCTAGACCCTTTTGACTGCACTGGTACACTTAACGAAGACAAACAAGATGACTACTTTGGAAGCCGACCTCAGCACACTCTCTCTTGGAGACGACCGCCCGGAGCAAAAGGCCCATCCAGATCAGGACGCGGATGAAGAGGATATCGAGGAAGCCCCGGGGGAAATACTGCCTTTCAGATTTTTCGATCTACCTTCCGAAATCCGGCTGAAGATATACAACCATGTCCTATTTGGATCAAAAAGAAAAGGTGCTGTTCGCCAGAATGGCAACGTGGGTTCGTCGTCCAAGAACAAACTATTAGCGCCCCCCTCCCATCGTCTTTCGCTCTTCCTCGCCTCACGTCGTATTCACGATGAAGCCGCTGTGCTCTTCTACTCGATTCAGACGTTCCGTGTCTTTCAAATTCAGGATTACTCGCGCCAACCCACCTTATCGAGCCTGGCGCCTTCTTACCGGCCGCTCATAAACAAGATTGAGCTTATCCTCGGATCAAGTTGGACGGCTCCTCCAAAGTCATGGAAAGTCACGAATAAGCTTGGTTTAACAGAAATGACTGGACTTCGGACGCTTAAAATCTTCATTCAATGCGACCCTTCACATCCGGTCTTCGAAGGGTTTCGGATATCTTCTGATTTCTATACTGGCTTTGCAGGCGGACTGGTGCAGAAGATGTTGGAGCAGCTGCCTAATCTGGTTCAAGTCGAATTTGACGCATGGCCTTCAGTCCAAAAGAATGGGCCTCTTATGAGATGCTTGCTATCTGAAGTGCGAAAGACAAACAAAAAGATCCTTTGGGGTCCTGAGCGTGGATGGAATGACTGGGACGATGAAGATTGGAATGGCAGCGTGAGTAAAACGAGTGCTGCAGCTGTATCGATTAGTGAACGGGGTCAGAATGCAGTGCAGGTCGGTCGTAAACATGTCTCTGCAGCCAGTATAGCGACGGTGGCTCTGCACATGGACAAGTAGAATCATCGATGATTGACCCATTTTCCCATGTATTTTTACGTCTCGCCAAGTCTTGGTGTAGACGAAAAGTGCCAAATACTCTGTGAGTTTTGAATTATATGTACATAGAAAAGCTGCTGATGCAGTCGGGCTAGAGAATTTGGAGTGGACCAAATTGTGTCCCAATCAATAAACTTCATAGTAATCAACGCATTAAGAGAGTCTTATTCTATATATGCAAAAAAAAAAAAAAAAACATTCAAAAAGTCACTCAAAAGTACTTCGCTCAACTTTTGACTGAACGGCATGCAGCACCAATATCGACGTCGACATCGTCATTATCATCATTGTTCATCACATATAGCCACCAGTGACCTTATGGTTCTCCAACTCCTTTCCAGCCCTTTTATCTTCGATCAGACAAGTCATCGCCACAACCAGCTTCGATGCTGCCTCTGCAGATATCTGATGGTGAAATACGAGCCGTCCAGTTGGGAACAGAGTCACTCCAGCTCGTTTTCCGTATTCGACAAATGCTGCTGGCGGAATACCGGCATCTTCCAGGTCTAGAACGATCATATTTGTTTGCACGGGTAGCGAGATCTTATAACCAACTGCTCGCAGGGAATCGGCTGTTCGCCGAGTTAACGCGTGCACTCGCGGTAGCAGAGGCATGGTATATTCTAGCGAGCTTAAGGCAGCAGCAGCCATCATTCCAGGCTAGAATTACCATCAGTCAGGGGTCTTGAAAACGATGATTTGAAATATAAGATAGAGAATAAACTTACCTGCCGCGTACCTCCACCGAACATCTTCCGGAAATATTTAGCCCGGTTTATGAACTTCTTTGATCCAACAATGATGCTTCCCATGGGTGCACCGAGACCTTTGGCGAGACAAATACTGATAGAGTCAAAGCAAGCACAATACTCTTTCAAGTCGACACCCTCCGCCGCAATAGCATCAAAGAGGCGTGCGCCATCGAGGTGCATGGCGACGGGCTTCTGGTCTTCTTCAACAGGAAAGTTCCTGACAAACTCTGAAATCTCCTTGGCATCTTTGAGAGGCAGTATGGTGCCACTCAAGGAGTTCTCCAAGGACACAACGCGTGTTGGAGGGAAGTGAACTTTTTGCAGTCAAGAATGTTAGCATTAGGTGCCATCAGGCATGTCTGAGGGGAAAGGGGGAAGTGACATACTGTTTCCATCAGCAATCATATGCTTCTTCACATCTTCTACCGTCAAGTGTATGCCGTTCTTAGGATGAACTTGAGTCACCGATGCCTGGGACATCACCGGCAAGGCACCAGTCTCCCAACAGTGGACATGTGCTCGGTAATCAAGGAGGACCGTATGGGGTGGTTGGACTAGGTGCGTTCGTAGGCAGATCTGGTTTCCCATTGTGCCAGAAAGAGCCCACATGGCGGCCTCTTTACCGGTTAATTCGACAAGACGGTCCTGCAGACGATTGACGGATTCGTCTCCGGTTGAGTCATACATGTCATCTTGGAAAGACGACTCGAGCATAGCCTGATGAGATTTTGCAATTAGCCCTAACTGTCACCGGCCGGACCAAGGATTGATATATTGAAGTAGTTTATCCGTTAACAAGCACATCTAAACTGTATTGCACTCACCTGCATCATGTGCACAGTCGGCACTGTGACTGTATCTGAGCGAAAATCATGCTCGACTCGCCGTTGAGCTTCGCGGAGCTTATGTATAGATGGCATAGTAAACAAAGGAGAGTCCTCCTCGGCACTAGCAGGCGGATATGTATTATTGACGTTCACATAGGCATTGTTGTCGTCCTGAAGGTATCGTCCGCGGTCTCCCCCGCTCGACGCCTTCAAAACGTCGACCTTCACATCGAAAGAGCAGCTCTCGCTCTCCAGCTCTGTGATGCCAGGAGCCATGATGTAATAAAATATAGATCGAGCGCTTGTAATCAGCGTAACATAAAATTAGAGCCTAAGCACGAGTGTTATATGCGAATGCGATGCTTCTGTCGGGGAAGGGTGAGCAGAGACGAATGGAAGCAAATCGATTCCGCGGGAAAGAGAATTTATCTGTGAGCGAGCGTACGGTAATTTTCGGCAATGACTCATACGGTCTTTGCTCAGGCGCCCGAAAAGGCAATGTTGGTATTTTTGACAAAAAGCGCCATGTAGCCCTAACTAAGAGGAAAAATAGGGTGAAAAATACAGCCAAAATGCCCCGTTCGGGAAATAAGTGGGGGAGTGCTGCGTATTCGCCCGCGTTAGGGTTGCGGGCGCACGTGGTCTGGCGGGCTGCTTATATAGCTAGTCCCGCGTTATCTACTTCTCTTATATTATATTTATCAGCATCTGGAGAGCCTTCGGATATCACCGCGCTCGTATTGCTAGGCAGAGTGCTACTCCGATCGCCTCTCTGCCATTTACTTAGCTGGCCTGTCAAAACGTCGGCCATTCGAGCAAATATCAGATATAATTGGCTTGATTGGCCATGCTTGCATTAGTACGTATATTCCATGCCAGTTGGATTGTCCATTTGGCATTAGGGGCCATTTGAGTTGTGTTTTCGGATTTCCGCATGGTCTAAGCAGCAGTCTCGACGAATATCCTGTTTGAATGCATATCATTCCTGCCGAGGATAGGCTTTCTCCTCTTGATATTGAGTCAGGTTGGATTAAAGATCGGCCAAATCCATGCCATCTAGAACAGTCTAATGTCTACCGGCATTCCCGTGGAAGAGAGACCCATCACTTCTAATAGAATACATTGGATAGTATATACCAAGAAGCATTACCTAAAGGATATCATCTGCTGGCTACTCCCTAAACCGCGGGAAAGTCTGAAGGTATCCATTGATGCAAATCTCCAATCACTGATGATACATAGATACGTAAACTAGCAGATGCCATAACTGTACACTCAGCGCTGTACACCACATAGAAAACTTTGCCTCGTTTATGTAATTTGAGAAATGGTGAGACTGGGATAACGTAAAATCTTCCAGCTATCGACGCGTCCGCCCAAGTCGAGCCTTGCATCCTTTCTGACCTTCCTATAGCAGCTGGGATCGTTGAACAGTCGCCCTATTATAGGCTACACAAGGAAACCTCCGTCAAACCCGGAGTGATGGGTGCGTATCTAAGTGGACCTTGGACAGCCACTAGCGGACTTGCAGGCCAGCCACGGTTCCATGGGCGGTCCACCCATACCGACCGCAACCGTTTCTTGCCGCGCATATGCACAGTTTCGTGAGCTGTAGGATTTTTTTCATGTACCACAGACAATAGCCCTGCCTAGATCGACCCCAATGCACCATTTTAAACCTGGATGTGCTAGGGGCGGTGGTAGAGATCTGGCATATCTTTCCTCGGAAAAGTGGAGGGCTGGACACTCCAACGGCGACATTTGCACGGGAAAACAAGATTCGTTTGTTTTCTTTTGTAACAAGAATGTTCGGTAGCCCCATAAGAACAAATAGTGGTTTGAATTTCTTTCTTTGTTTTTCAAGACTTTCTTTTGCCCATCAGGTGAAATTTACGTCTTGAAATCCAGAAACATCCCAAATGCCAGTCATGTCGAATGGGAAGCCATCCATGGTGTTGAAAGTTCCCGATATTGACATCATGTCATCCACAATATCGTTGTTCGTTGTAGTCTCGGGTAGAATAATGGCAGCAGGTGTCATCGACAGCGTTTCATCCACATGAACTCCTCCGTGCGTTGTTTGCTCTTCTGCGTGACCACCGGCACTGGTGGCCATAGTGCTGATCTCTGGATGTTTAGAAAGGATTCGTTCGCAATGATCAAGGCACATATCGGCCACATCCCAGTCTTCTTCGTCGCGAATTCTACGCAAAAGTGAACGTAGGTTGTCAACATTTGTCAAGCAGGAGCGGGCAATATCCTGATCTGTTGTCTCCAACGCACAACGGACAAGTAAGGTCGCCGTTGAAGTAAGATGGAATGCGCTGTCTATAGAAATATTAAAATCCGGAGCAATCAATCTGAAGGGGTGTGCTCATTTTACGTACATGGCAACCAAAACTCTCGAAAATTGGCAGCTTGCAAGGAACACATAAAATGAACAATGTCCTCGGCTGCTTTTCGACACTCGGTTTGAAAGTAACGACGGGCCTCGGGGTTCTCGGTTTCCGTGTTGTTCACCTCCTGTTATAACGTATATTAGAATAAATGCTACGATAGACTGAATCATAGGAAACTTACGTGTAGTTCCACTCGGCAGACAAGCATTTTCACAGCAAGGAATGCCAGATGCAAACTGCTTGCTCCGCTCGCAGGGTTTTCCGACTCGGATACTGGAGCACGTAGCCACTCCGGTAGTGAATCCTCCCATGTATCAAGATCATTTCGAATATGTCTAAGCCTCTTTGATGTTTCTCGGCCGGGTTTCGTCTGGAGTTGGTAGACAAGCGGCAGTAGCTCACCCAATATTTCTGTCAAGCGGCAAAGGGAAATATGGCAATGTGCAGCTCGGATGTGTTGGGACGTGGCTCTTGGCTGTGTCACTAAAACCTCTACACTTGGCAGAGGAACATCATATTGACTCTTTGAAATCTGAGGGGGGACACCATGACCGAAACTGCCCCAGCGATCTTGAATAACAACCCCCCACCACAGTCTGATTCGTTGCTTCTTATCGGCGAGAGGAACCTTCCAATTGCTAGGGTCTCTATTGAGACCTAGACAGTGCGCGAGAGACACTAGCCGCCCACAGCTAATTGCGTTCCCCGTCATGTGGAAAATGGGCCGTCCTGTAAGATCGAGCAATGCTGCACCCACTGTCGAAAGTCCGGGGGCCGAATAGTCTTCGTGGAGTGCTGCCACCGTCAGATTGATAGCGTATCGAACGTCAGGCTTCGGATGACGAGCGAGTTTGGGCGTATGTTTCCAATATACAAGCGACATTGCATAGACATGACATAAAAGTGTTGTTGGCGGGTCATTATCCAAGTCAGAAATATAAGCCTCCCAAAAGGCGTGACCGTCAAAGATAGGGAAAGCCACATTAAATCGATCGATGAAACTGTTTAAGACAAATTAGACAATATCTCTTCTCATATCCAGGAGAAGGAAAACCTACAGTCTTACTAAATCCTGCTTAAAGGGCCCAAGTAGATGCTCCAATATCTCTTTCTGGTTCTCACCAGGAGGGGATCCCAGGCGCATTCCTTGTCGTCGTCGCGACACTGTAGTATAGAGAATTGGTTTTCGCGGGTCATTTGAATATACGTTATATGGCGTTTGTCCCTTCTCCACGGACTGATTGGACCGCTCTGAAGGCATAAACTTTTCAATTACTTGGGCGTCCTCGGCAGCGACTGGGCCCACGATAAGGACTGACTCATTTTGAGGGTCTTCCGTCTTCCGACGCGAGCGCTCATTATCGCGACTTTCACTGGGAATATTGAACGTTGACGACCCATTCGCTTTCCCGGACGATGAGTTTTCATAATTGTCGATATCTTGCTCAATGGCTTCGGAACCCCGTTTGCGCTTGTGGCCACCAGTAAGAGATGAAGCCGATGAATTGTGCTTATCAGGACCGAGGATTTGTGAATCTTCGACAGAATCTTCTTGGTAATGACAGTCAGCGCCTTGGATTCGACAAAGGACGCACGACTGCCCGGGAATATCGACGGTACATCGCGACTTGCGTTTGCGACACAGATCGCAGGCTCTCACTTTGTGAGACCGATAGGGACGCGAGCCTGTATTGACGATTCCTGGGTGAGCCTTTGGGGGAGGCGCATTGGTAGACATGGTTGTGATGGTGATGGCGCTAGGGGACATGCATAATCGTTCGCACACTGGTGAAGATGAACCGATGTCGGCGGCATTAAGTTGTAATCCTGTTTTTTATTTCTATAGACAGCAATTCATGGATCTGCCCTGGCCTCCGTTAGATCCCTAAAGCGAACTCAGTCCATTGGCGCGCATGCCGCAAATTGGAGCAGATGGTCTTTTGTCAGCTCATGATGGTCGGAGAGCAAAAGTTCTTGTCGGCTTCCATGCCGCAATTTGGAGTTGGGCGCCCGCAGCCAATCAGAAGACGCGCCGCTGTGGATGACTAAGCCGCGAGCTTATCAGGCGGCTTGGCGGCACGTGTTCTGATAGGGATCAATAACCTCTTGCTTTATGGGGCAGTTAACTTCTGCATGCTGTAGTCATAGTGTTGTACTACAGTAGTTGTATAACAGTGGAATTATAGCAAGTTACTGTTACTGCAGAAAAAGAAATCATGTATACACGCCGATCCGGGCCACTCGTATGCTGAGCCAGTGCCAGCGCCGCGAAATCACAGGTACAAGTACAGCCCAGCAGGCTCCAGTCAATCTGAGCACAGCACTATAGCCTACAGCCTATAGGCGATAGGCTGGAGGCTAAAGGGACCTCGTAGCCTCGTAGCCTCGTACATTCACCGCTGATCCGCACGCAAAGAGACACTGGCGCCATCCCTGTTTGGGCAGGGATAGATCTGCTCGCGCGCGCCAAGCCCTATTCGGCTAGCCCGGCGGCCTCCTCTCGGTCACTGCTGCGTTCTATTCTTAGCCTATCCAGCCCCAGGGAGGCTGCGCTCGTCCAAACGCCGATTCACTGTTCAGACGTATCAACATCTCCCCAGACAATGCACATAGGACTCCTTGCCTTCGTCCATCTTGCTCGCACTTCCATCCTTGCTTAGATCACCATTCTATTAGTTACGTCGTTGGCTGCTATCCACCACCGCTGCTACCCGCCGAGGCTGATCCGATTCCTAGTTTTGGACTAAATTGAAAGCCGGATCTCGGTGTCTTGTCGTTCAACAGAGCAACCCAGGCGATTAACATACTATTCTATTATGTTTGGCCTGTCGTGAGCCACGGAGCTTGGTATGTTACATGATGCGCGTCTGTGAGCAACCACCCCCTGGTCTTCTGTGCTGGAATCCCCGAGTGTCCAAGTAGCAGCCGATGTAGGCCACCTTCAATTTGCGAGCATGGATTCGGATAAAGAGGAGCACGAAAGAGATGACCATGCTGCTTCAACTGGTACCGGAGACAGACTTTCAGAGGACCGTGGTGGTGTCTTCCATCGCTTGCCCCTCGACGTCATTCAGAAGTAGGTGGTTTCCCCCCTTCATTCGATCATATACGTGCATGAATTATAGCAGAGCTAAAAATTATTCCTTTTTTTCTTCCTTTTGATTAGGATCCTTTACACAGTCGATGCCAATACATTCGCGTCCCTGACGGTTCTGAATCAACAATGGAGGAAAGCATCAGATAGCCCCGAGCTCTACGCACACCACCTTTCTCGATGTCCCCTTTTTACTGCATCCCACCAGGCAACCATTCCTGCCCCGATAAATTCGATTGAGCTTGGTCAGTTGAAGCAGATGTTCGCCCGAGAAGTCCGGAAGAACGCATTCCAATTATTCCTACGTCCTCGCAAAACATTGGTGACATTGATATCGAGTTCTGTTGGATCCTCAGCAGCCCTGCCGACAGGTGAAGCATTGAAGTTTGATTTCTCTCCAAACGGTCACATCCTTCTCTGTTTGAGTTCTTCCCGAATATTCGTTTTGGATCTGGCTGCGCCTGAGATTACAGTGCTATATGAACTCAAAACATCGCGCATGCCATTGGCTGCCACCATTCTTGATGATGGTCGAGTCCTCGCCGTCGTCTCGCATCGCCATCAAGTGAACATATACCATTTATCCAAGAACGAGGCTAAACATGTCCAAGTATTGACGCTCAATGATGTTCCACGGGCTCTGGCACTCACACCTAGTGGGAGCGTACTCGGTATCGCATATGACGGGAGCATAGAAGTACATGCATTAGGCGAAGATGTTATTGCTACTCAATGCCGAGCAGTCCGATGCGGAAAAATTGATACTTTGTCATTTTCTATGGATGGGTCAATGCTTCTCGGGTCTTCGCTAGACCGTCCTGATGGAGGATTTGTCACTATTACGGCTCCTTTCCCAACCGACTCTATGGTGGATGTCACCAATTACGAGGCTCATATATGGACAACCCAGATTTTATTTCCCGAAGTGGTTTCTGGATACAGTCACGTGGCACTGTTATCGAGCCACGGCGGTGATGATAATTGGATAATTGGTTTCGATAACGAACTCCAAACATTCCGAGCAGTCCGGCCGTGTGACCCAAAAAATGGTTCCACGTATTTCCTAGGACCAGCATCACCCGATGGTATTGAAGAATCTTTGCCCTCTCTAAGCCCCGCTATTGTTCCTACTAGGGAACTTGTTGCCCTGGCATTTCGGGGTAGTGGGTTGTGGCTGTATGGACTGCCTGACGACGTCAGCCAAACGCCATTAGAATCTAACGAAACGGCCAGGGTTAATGGCACCACACTTGGCATTCAATCTCCTCAATCTCCAAGTGGGGATTATAATGAAAGTGTAGCAGTAAGGCTGGGGCAGATTCTTAACCAACCGACATTGATGATTGAGGGCCGAAAGATGGCTGATATACCGGGATTAACGGCAGCACGCTGGGTCGCTCGCCGGCGTTCTTCAGATAGTAATATCTCAAGCCCGCAGAGACTAGTAGCCGTCGCGCCAGGAGGTGTTACATCATCAACGCTAGGGGATGAATCAATACCAGTGGACGGAGGAAGGATATCCATCTTCGATTTTCAGGCCTCGACGGTAGACGGTGAGACTGTTGAATTGACAATTGAACTCGGAGAAGAAGAACCCTTGGTTCTCAGGGAAACTTATGCGAATCTCGAACAAGAAGTGGAGCTGGAGAGACGAAGAACTCAAATGCGTCGTGGCGTGACTGGTTTACCAAGAGCAGATCCTGGGGGGTCAGTGAACAGTTCTCGACAATCATATCCAGACACAAGCAACCACCGCAAGAGTCAGTCGCTATCAAGCTCTCAGCCAGCGGAGACTGAAGTGAATGATGTGACCTTATTCTTGGAAGGACCGTATAGCAATACCGCGCCTCGTTCTAGAGACACTTTGCAACGCGCAGCTACGGCAGCGGCGAGTAACAGAAGACCCCAACATCCGATTCACCAGCCGGGGCGCCCTAGACTTCCTACCCTCCAGATCCCTCATGAAAGCGATGCAGATAACTGGGTGCCTCCTCCTCCACCATATACACGTGATGCAGATGAACCACTTCCCGAACATCTTAGACAATTGCTCCTCCCAGCGATGACAGCTCCTCCAGGCGGTGCTATGGACGATATACCGCACCAAATGAGACGAGCGAATACAAATTTGGAGGATCGACCTGAGCGATCTAGCTCGGTTGGTGCCTCCGGTATACTCTCAAGGCGCTGGAGCACTCGGCGACGTTCTGCGGATACAAGCAACGACTCCACAAACAGACGAGGATTAAATTTTACACCACTTTCAATGCACAGAAATTTACGGCCACTGACTCGCGGCTCAGAATCGAACATTGAACCTGTTCCTCCCATTCCATCTACAGAGAGGGATAACATACTGTCGTCATCCACGGCGCCGCGCCAAATCGTGAGACAATCGCCAACCGACAGTGGGACTACACCATCATCAGCTGTCCCCAGGAGGCAATTCAGAAGCAGCAGAATATTCGGTAATCTTCGAAAAACGGGCAACGACTCACCAGCCAGTCAAACGAGCGAACAACAACAACAACAACAATCCGTGCCCAATCCTAGTCCAAGAAGAAACAGATCAGTAATGAGAAGCGGGAGATTTTCACGCTCTTCACCAAATCTTGCCTTAGGGTCTTCGGGCATCAACCGCATGTCCACTATATACAGCAATGCTTCTCGATCCGCCGAGCAAAACGGTCAAGTGCGCCGTACTCGTTCACGATCAGAGGTCGCGCAGCCTCCGGCACCATTGACAGAAGAAGCTTTACAAAGTGCCAACGACAGGCAATCTAGTCGTATACCCTCACAATTGACACCTATGCATAATGGTCATGGTTCTGATCAACAGCAACAACAACCGCAGCAGCAGTCAGCATCTGATGCCGATTGGCAACATCCGAATCTGACTGAATCAGACGAGTGGCGAGCACGAATAGAAGCATGGAACATGAATACTATCAGCGAACGGAAAAGGAGCAGAAGCAAGAATGGACGATGCATTGTTATGTAAAAGGACTGACTTTCTCACGTGTGTATATATATGTCTCGTTATATATTTATATTCCTATTGATATTGATATTGGATTTGTTGATGACTTTTTTTTGGTCAAATTGTTATATTTCCAGCGTTAACACTCGTCTTTTTGTCTATTTCTTACCCATTCACCTTATTCATCTTTTTTGGTTGATTACTTTATCGATCATATACCCTGTGGAACAATTTGGTTCCTGCCTTCGTTTAAATTTCTCATGAATATATATATATATACTGTTTACACTTTATGCCTAGGTACAGTGGGGAGACACCCTATACATCATGTTGTGTTTATTAGATAGCAGTTACTATAAACATTTAGAGCCCGCCTCAGAGAAGTATTATATTTTCTTGATATAACTCTCAGGAGGTCGTCAAATTATCTTGCCACCTGGACAGATGGGAAAATTGGAAGGATCAAATTGGCATAGCTAGGATTCATATCGAATAAAAAACGAGAGAAAGAACGACGGGCATTATCAATTCGTACTGGATACCTTGGCTGGTGAACACGAATACATGAATAGCCACACGTTAAAGCAATATAACAAGCAAAGGTAGCAAAGACTGGCTGGGTATAGGAAATATAGCAACACACGCATCCATGATTCTGACTGACTGGCTGATACTTTCAGCCTCCTCCACCTCCTCCGCAGCCTCCACCACCGCCTCCTCCACCTCCACATCCTAATGTAGACAGATTAGCAACTTTTTGTTACTCCTTTGGGCGAAAAAGAAAAATTGACTTACCACCACCTCCTCCACCGCCGCAACCCCCGAATCCTCCTCCACTACCACAAGCACTGCCACCACAGCCCGCTCCTCCAATACCAGCGCATGCACCAGAACTGACACCGCTGCCACATGTCCCTAAACGAGTTTCTTAGCAGGCGTAAACTGGTTGATTGAAGGTATGCTTACCAGCGGCACAATTTCCATACGACGCTAACCCGACACTCATGCATGCCGGATTGCAGGGATAGACAGTACTGCCAATGCCCGGGTCGGCCATGTACGGCGCATAAAAGGGGAGATAGTACGGATACCCATAAACCATCGGATAATACGCAGCCGTGGGATCAGTCGACCTTGTCGATCTGGGATTATTGCTGTTGTTATTAGTACCTTCTGTGGCACGCCCCATCTTCTTGTCCTGTTTCAGTCTACGTCGATTTGACTTCTCCCACATTTGCTTCAATCTCATTGCCTTCAAGTTGGAGCTGGTATGGCTCCAGCCATATGTGCTCCCCATGGGCACGGCGTTGTGTGCTGAAATGTGCGGGTTCTTGTCTGGGTCGGAAGAAATGCGCGGGTCGTCATGGAGGCCTTCGGCTAGGGATCGTGCACGCTTGGTGGAGGATGATGGGAAGCCAAGGGACGAAGAGTAGAGGACGGATTCGCGCGTGGCTTCGCAGTACCAGCAGGTACATTCGCTGTAGAGCTCGCCATTGGTGACTTTCTTGTACTGCTTGCTGGTCCACTGAAATGCATCGGAGAGTTTGCCTTCGTCGACCTTGTCGTCATGGTCGATGAATGTAGATATTCCGTATCGGCGGGATTGGGTTTTGGAGTATTTATAGTATCGAGACGGTGACATTTGATGCGTGTGCCATGCAAGATCGACGTCTAGCGTGGGAACCGCCATTTGACTTTTGTTACTGACCATGATGTCGAAGAAGATGCCGTATTTACGGATCAATCGATCCATTGTCGCTGAAACAGCGGGCGAGTGTATCCAGTCCAGATTGTCCATTTTCTGTATGAAGGTACCTTGGCGGATGACCGCGCCCACGAGATCCAAGGCAAACATAGAGCTGTTTTCCCAATAGCGAGACATCATTCGTCGAATGCTTATTTTTTGCACCCTTGTCAATCTAGCGCCTAGAGGCCCGTTGACGGCCGCCACCAACCTATGGTCAGCCATCATAGATTCGATCAGCTTCTTGACGTCAGTCATGCTGTACGAATTACCGCCCGGCTGTGTGAAGTCGACGAATGTACGCTTGCTCTTTTTGATGAGGTTGTTTGGGAAATCATTCAGCACAGAGTGAGTCGGGATGCCCTCCACATCCAAATAAGTGCCAGGCATGGGGCGATCCTTTGACAGCAGGTCACTAACATCTCTGTGGAAATGACCAAGCCTCATAGTATTGGTATCGTGTTTGTATTTGCAAAACGTGCAATAAACTTTGAATGCTTTGTCCGCATAACCTGCGCAATTGGAAAATGCAGTCTCAGGCGAAGGCCCCAGCTCCCCGGTTGTCCAAGGAACAGTCACTTGGGCTGAGCATAGAAGACAGTTGAACTGTTTATGCACCGGCTCATCCAAGTTGTCCCATAGTCGACCAGAGGACTTCACAAAATACTCTCTAGCCCTTTCTCCAGGGTCGTAATCAAAGGTTTTGCCGTCTATGGCATCGTCAATCAGTTTCCAGGGAAAGTCGGCATTCCAAGCGTGCATTTTAGTCCCTCGGATGCAGTCTTCCAAGTATGCTCGAGGGTTCAGCATGTGAGCATGCCATACCATGAGAACATCTGCCATTGCTCAGATATTAGTGGCTACGTCCCGCACCAAAAATGTTTCCAGTTATCTGACTTACCAAGAGGTGGTAATACTTCAGATGTCCATTTCACCGGCGATGAATTAATCATATCGGCATAATGCGTACTCGCCGTGGAAGAAAGACTAGGAGGATTTCCAGAAGATGGTAGAGTCTTGGTCCACCAATCCTCGTAGCGGTCTGCCGCTTTGGCAGTGTAGACTGCCCACCGCTTCTCCCTTATACGCACCAGGGCGTTGTACTTTACGGTTTCTTCATTTCTGAATATATCTGCCTGGGAATCATGAATGCCGAAGAGTCCATCAATGCTAGAAACGGTGGCTCGCAAGTCGGCCAGTGCAGCGAGCAGCTTCAGATGCAGGATACATCTATTGCTGTCGATGGTAGTCGTTGTAGATGCGCCTAGGTGGTGAAAATCAAGAGGGGGGATTTCAGGAATGAACTGTCCATCATCCTGCTGTTCCTCATACGACGGAGGCGCTTCTCCGTTGGCACTTTTCCTCTTGCTTTCTTCTTGAGAAAGCTGTTTTTTTGAGGGCTTCTCGACGGTCATATTTCAAGATTGATCGAGCATTGCAAAGAGCGTCATACGTGTTACCTAGGCTAGGTACTGGGCAGGAGAGAGTTTGAGCGGGGGAAGCCGCGGCTTAAATAGTACATAGGTCGATACTGTACGTACCGAGTACGTAGTCTTTGATAAGCTAGCCTATCTTTACGAGAATACGAGCTGAGCCTCACCGCCCGGTGGGGGCCTTCCAATACAGTAATGTATGGGGTACGGGGCGCAAAGAACCATATACATTATATACGCATATTATTCCTTATTGGGTATGAGCTACTGACAATGCCACCACAGGGCAACTGCTAGGAAGATCGATGCAGTTCACTAATGCGCGCTACTCAGCAGAATTGAGTGTCCGCAGGCCAATTGGAACTGAATTGATGCGCAGTTATATAGCTCGTTACCTAAGGGGCTGTTTTCCAGCATGATGTAAGGGTCCAGCAAGATATGAAGCTGACACTGCATGGCTTGGCGTGCTGCCAGCTATGACAGAATTGAGGCTATTGATCTGCATTCTGAGATATTTTATGCCAGGCAGTGCAAAAGGTCACATGTTCGCGAACGGGAATGTGGACACCACGTGCTGCGGTGCCTGGTGCCTCAGGCCCTCAGGCCCTCAGGTGTCTGCGTGGGTGGCCTGACCAGCACGTGACCTCGCCCCCGAAACCGGCAAACCCCACTTCGCTCACTGCGCGCTCTCTCGACAATTCTCGCTTTAAGGGAAAAAAGCAAAGAATCGAGAAGGAAAAAGCAAATACAGCCAGGAAAGAGAGCCTGCGCTGGCCAGTCACTGTACAGGAATCTCGCTCCTCTGATTGCAGCCTCGATCCATCTTGCCTCAGGCACCCCCCAAAAAATCAATTTGTGCCGTCGTACCATCCGATTTTGCGACATCGGACGTAGCTGCAAGGCGACATACTCTACTCATCCTTCCAACGTTCCTGAGAGCCTGCGCATAGCCGCGGGCCAGCCAGAGTGGCGGCGCACGGGGTGACGAGCGGCATCGGAGGGGGAGGAGGGGCGATAGGGGTTGGCCAATTCTCATCTGAGTCTCAGAATGCAACTCCAATCACCAGCCCGAGTCGACTCAGCGCGAAAATATATACCGGTGGTCCTGTAGCAGCACCAGGCTCACTCGCGGGACGCAAGCGCAATGGTGCTGGCGCCGGGCTAGACAGTTCGCCAGGCAGTGTTGACGAGGTCGATGAAGGGGACGGGGAGAAGAAGAGACAGCCCGTCAAACGTGCCTGCAATGAGTGTCGTCAACAAAAGGTAAATCAATTTGCAGAAGAGAGAAGACTTCAATGCCCGTACTAATTTACCATCTTGTGAAGCTCCGGTGCGACGTGATCCAAGACCCGTTCATGGACTGCTCGCGGTGCCGTCGTCTCAAACTAGAGTGTAAAATCGAATCCAACTTCAAGCGAGTCGGGAAGAGGAGCCGCAACGCCGAGATGGAAAGGGAGATCATTGAACTGAGGAGACAAATTGCAAATGCCAATGCCACCAATGCTTCATTGAAGAATCAAGTGCCTGTGCCCCCGGCCAAGCAGGAGGCTTCTACCATGTCTACCCCACTGAGTGCTGGCCCCATGTATCAGACCCCTACTCCGCTGCCGACAGACCAGTACATGGGCTCACATGAAGCGGTGGCATCTCTTTTGGATTTGCGCTCCGGGTTTGATGGAACAAATTATATGCGGAATGGCGGCCATCAATTCAAAAGAATTGAAGATGTCATGGTTGCAACGGATCGGATCAACGAGTTATTTAATCTGTAAGTTATTTTGCAAGAAGCCATTGGGGGGGGGAAAGTACTGATTGATTTCAGATTCTTCACCTTCTATCACCCCTATCTCCCGTTCCTTGACCGCGAAGTCACACCTGAGGAGTATTACGCAACATCGCCACTTCTCTTCTGGATGATCATCAGCGTTGGAGCACGCCGATACCAGACTGACATTCACCTCTTGAACTCGCTATCCGGCCCGGTAACACGCCTTCTGTGGAGCACCATCGCCGACATACCCCAGAGCTTCCACGCCGTCAAAGCAATCTGCTTGCTCTGTACATGGCCATTCCCAACCAGTAGCACATCAACCGATCCGACTTTCATGCTGTGCGGTCTGATGGTCCATGTTTCCATGCAACTCGGTCTTCACAGACCTTCTCATACACAGGATTTTTCCAAGTTCAGCGTTGAACTTATCGAGTCGGAGCTTAGGGACAAAGTTAGAACGTGGGCCATTTGTAATATAGTAGCACAAAGGTAATGCGCTTGCTCCATCTAATTACTTGCGAACCGGATTACTGACTGACTGGGTAGGGTGGCAACTGGTTACGGACAACCTCCTTCGACTGTGTATGACTGGACTTTGGGTGCGGGCGAAATTCTTGACGTTAATTTCCACCTGCCTCGCGAAATTAAAGCCAGATTACAGATTGAAGAGTTTGCCGATAAAGTCACAAAGGCATTGTATAACAACAGAAGGAATCCCGTGGGTCTGGCTGAAGGAAACGAAAGGCCCTCCCTTATCTCGTTTCTCATCCGGGATTTCGAGGATCTAGAGGATCAGTTGAAATCTGAAAATGATGGTAATAGCTCAGTTCCATTTGACTTTGTACACAGACTGACTTTTTTTTGGTATTCCAGCCATTACGGATCTCTACCTGAGAGCAGCTAGTCTCCATATGCATCTATGTTCATTCTTTGACGACCCATCATTACAAGGATACCGCGAACGTCTGCTTGCACTGCACTCAGCAACATGCGGCTTCCTGGAGTGTGCATTGAATTTGGAAACGAATGTAGGCCCAGTACTTTCCTACACGCCATACTACATCTTCCAAATGATGCTTGCGGGCGGGTTTGCCTTGATGAAGCTTTGCAAGAGTTTCTTTTCCGCTCATATCGACTTGGAGTACACTAAGAGACTCTTTAACCGGACTATCTGGTCTATCCGTGCCATTTCGGTTTCTAGCAATGACCTTCCTCAGCGATTAACCGAAGTCCTTACCCAGATGTGGAAGCAAGGAGGCTCGCCGACGCCGCGACCAGCTTCGTCATCATCTGAAATTGACGATTCGTTACAGCTGAAAGTACGATGCCGGATGAGTATGTCTCTGGTTTACGATTCGATCTGGCGATGGCGAGAAGACGCGCTGGCCAAGGGTCGCAGTATAGAAGGTATGTCACGATCTCCTTATTGGCGTTGGTCAAGAAAGAATAACAGCATGATCTAACAATTCCTCTTCAGCCTCTCTCAAAAATCCCACCGACCCCGACTCTAACGGCGAGTCGGCGGCTCCATCGACCCTTGTACCAGGACGAGCCTCATCGGCCACACCAGGAATAACAAGCGACCCCAGCCTAGCACCTGCAGCAGCAGTCCCCCACGGCCTGGCGATGTCTACATCAACTAGCGGCGTGGGAACTCTCCCCAGTGCTGGGTTCCTAGAACCCAACTACGAAGTTTTCGACCCCTTGAACTGGCTCCTAGATGGATTGGTTGATTTCCCGTACAACATGCCCATGCAAGGTATGGAAACGCAGGGGTTGGCTTGATATATTTTCTTCTTTTTTCTTACTTGGAGGAGTTTGTTTTACCATATACATACATATGCAGGGAGGGCGTCAGAATCAATCCTCCAGAATACCCTATGTTTAACGAAGTTATGTTTATTCTGTTTATATTGCATTGTTTTACCTGTATGACAATTGTTATTATCATAAATACATACATTCTATCCTGTGTCGCCACGTTATAGAAGTTGCTTCGGAGGAGATTATCTGATGTCAATTTAAGAATAAAAGCCTTGTAGATCACCCGCTTTCCCTGTGGAGTTCCAGAAGTATAACTTTGGAGCATATGTCCATGCCGACTACCTACATATCGATTCAGCTTCAGCATTAGCAGTCAGTTAAACTACTTGACCTGACAGTTTAGTTATGTATGATGCTTTATTTTTTGTTGCTTACGTTACCAATATTGCCCCTGTAACCGGAGTCACATGTTACATACGGTCGATGGCCGGATTTGGAAAGTCTTCTGGAACCAGCGAACACAATTACCTAGGTAATTCTGCCTAAGAAATCAGCCCTGGTGATATTGCCACTGTAAATAATTCGGCTTTGTTGATTGATATTTAAAATTTCACTGAGAGAAGTGGGCTTTGACGTCACGACATTGGCTACCTATTCCGGACATACGGGAACAGAGAAAACATTTTACTGCACCGGGGTTAATCAAGCAGTTAGCTGTTCATATAATTAATAATTAAATGCTATTAGTCTCTTAAATTTTCTGTTGATTTCCATGTCATGGGCTACAAGGCTAGGAAAAGCCCTTACTGACCACTCGGAGCCTGTCATGGACATGGCTGTTGAACAACACCACGAAGGAATTTCCACTCAGCAGTTAGCAGACATATTACCTATCGGCGTGGCTATCCTCAATCACAATGATCAGACTGTCTTTGCGAACCAGCGCTTCCAGGAGCTAACACCAACAAAAGCAGGGCTACACATGCCCACGACAGCATTTGATCGTTTGTCTCAGTCAATCCACCCAGAAGACTACAATGAATTCGCGGCCGATTATCGCAAAGCGTTATCGAATCCAAAAACTGCCATTCGGACCCAATATCGAACTGCGGATCAAACAACAGAGACATGGCGCGCATTGACGCTCACTCCACTCGAGGACGCAGCAGCTTTGAAGCAATTTGGCCTACGCGAAAATGGGGGGTTGATATGCATACTCACCGACATAACGCCGGAAAAGACGGCTGAACTGTCGCAAAGAAAGATTGCGCAGGACGCCAAGGATCGGAAACAGCAGCAGGAACGCTTCATTGATATGATCAGTCATGAAGTGAGGAATCCTCTTTCGGCAATTCTGCACTGTGCTGAGGATATCGTTGAGGCGTTAGGAGAAGAACAAGGGGGTAATAGAGGAGAGGAAATCTCACAGGCGGCGGAAACAATCAGTCTCTGCGTCGCTCATCAAAAGAAAATCATCGATGATGTGCTTCTTTTCTCGAAATTGGATGCATTCATGTTGACTCTTACGCCGCGAGAAGTCCAGCCAAGGATACATCTAGCTAACTTACTAACCATGTTCAGGCCGGAGCTTCGGCAGCGGAAGATCGAGTTTGAGTACAAGCTCGATGAGTCTTATGCCAGCTGTGGTATAGACTGGGTGTTGGCTGATATCGACAGGATCGGTCAGGTTCTGATAAACCTCGTGTCGAATGCTATCAAATTCACTGCTGAAGCCGAGAATGAGAGAAGGATTCGGGTCTCCATGAGCGCCTCCAGACATCGACCACCCTCGTACCCGCCCAATGTCGTCTTCTTCAAGCCGAGTCAGGCTACGTTGGCACTAGACGAATCTACGCGACCCGAATGGGGTACTGGCCCTGTAGCGTACATCATGGTCGCGGTCAAGGACACGGGCGTTGGTATCAGCGACCAACATCAGAAGCGATTGTTCGAGCGCTTCAATCAAGCCACTCCCAGGACGGACAGGATCTATGGTGGTTTCGGACTTGGTCTTAACATCAGCCGAAGGCTCTGTCATATGCATGGAGGAGAGATTGGTGTGAGCTCCAAGGAAGGGCACGGAAGCACCTTTGGGTTTTTCTTCACGATACGACAGCAACAGCCTCTGAAGGGGGCGTCTAATGATGCAGCAGCTAGCACCGAAACCAAAACCAAGGACGAATTGGCAATTGGCCAAATCAGCAATCAGGTCCAGGAGTTGGGAAAAGTTGCCACACCCGATATAGATATATCTCGGAGCCCGCCAATAACAAGAGTCGATGAAGTGGCGGCAAATGCGCCCAGTGACGAGAGGAAGCAACATACATCCAGGATAGTTCGAGAAGTCGATAGACAGTCGGATTTCACACAAAAAGCGAACTCTGGATCTGATGCAGCTCCCAAGCGTCACCGCGTGCTTTTAGTCGAGGATAATATCATCAACCAGCAGATTGTCTCTCGCAAACTCAAGTCTTCTGGCTTCGACGTCACAGAAGTCGGCAATGGACTAGAGGCGGTAGATGCGTGGCGACGTGATAATACCTTTGACTGCATTCTCATGGACCAGGAGATGCCCGTCATGGACGGTAAATCAGCGACAAGGGCGATTCGAGCCATGGAGAAAAACACGGGGAAGCGCATTCCGATTATGGGAGTGACTGCCAATGTCAGGCGAGAGCAGCAGGTCGAAATGTTGGAGGCTGGGATGAACACGATTCTCCATAAACCGTATAAGATGGCGGATTTGTGCGCTGGCATCAAGCAGCTGGTATAGCATTCACCAAGACTCGACTTGTATATAGGCTGATGAGCGGCCTCATAGGCGCCTCAGGCACTCTCCAGGCATACATATGCGAGTTGCCGCAGCCCTTTATCGCCCCCACAGCTTCTTCTTCCCTAGATATCACAATATTATCACATGCGCTCTCTATGAGGCATTGCATCAGCACATGTCAAGGCTCGACTTGTATATAGACTTATCAGGAGGTATACCTTGTCACTATAGACCTAGAAGTGTTTGTTGTGGTGTTCGGTGACGGAACAATATGGATCGATCCATCTTAATTTATGTCGTCGATCCATGTGGGGATCCTCCAACTTACCTGTCTACCACGTACTTGACCTTCCAAGGTTAATCATAAAAAATGGCACCAAATACCACTGAAACCAAGAATACAATGACCTCAAAATCAAAATCAATCCGCAAATTGCTAATCCCGCACAAACGGGGCCTTTTATCGATATCGCCGTCCTCTCAAAACAGCACTACCAAGGTGCAAAAAACCATAAACCCAAGCGCCTTGCCAGCCAAAATCCAACTGCGGCGGCCTGTCTTTTCGTCGCTGGAAACGAGAAACGAGGAAACAGAAAAAGAAAAAGAAGGTCGATATAATAATTATAGTATTGTTGACCTGGAAGAAGACAGCGGTGTTCCCGTTCGCATCATTGAATTTGACTCTTCGCAAGCACCGCAGCCTTTTTTGGAGCCGGAGTTGGTGCTGAAGATTATGGAAGAGAGGAAGAAGAAAAATGAAGATGTTAGTAGTTCTGGACAGGGAGAAGAAGATGAACTGGCAGAATCGTCTGTCATGGGGCATTTAAGCACGGAGAGGGAGGTGCGCAGGAGAGCGGCGCAAACTGAATACGGGAGTATGGCGATTAGAGATCGAATGAATGTGAGGGGGAGAGGAAGGAGACGATGATATACAGATCTCTAGTGGATATGTTATTATGCCGCCCTGTTTGAGAGCTCAGAGCAAGCTCGTTGTTGTGCGCGATCTGTGGGGAGATCTGGCAGAGAGGCGCGGAGATCGTGAGCTCCATCGCGCATGCCGATGACATCAGCGACAACCCCTTAAACCACCGCATTTTCAATTTTCAACTTTCACTTTTTCTTTCTCTTTCATCACCAATTATATGCTATAAACAATGGCGGCACAAAAACGAAAGGCCCCCGATTCATCAGAAGCGTCGTCTTCTAAAAGAAGCAATACATCGCGACCGTCCAGAGTCAATGGCAGTGGCAACAGCAATGGCGATACAAACGACATCAACACCCCCCATCCAGGCGCACAACAAGCCGAAGAATTTGGCATTGTGCTTCGCGAATTCTACCCACCAGAAATGAGCAATGCGCGCTGCGAGGCTTACACCAACGGTACTTTGGAACGACCCATTGATACACTGAACCGAGCGTACGCAGATACAGAGGAAGCTCGTCGTCAGGTCACACCGAAGAAGAATGCAGTCGTGCACTGGTTCAAAACCGATTTGAGATTGAAAGATAATCGTTCCTTGAAAATGGCATACGATCTAGCTCAATCTAATGACACTCCTCTAATCTGCCTGTATATACTTTCACCGCAGGACTTGACGGCACATTTGGCTAGTCCGGCACGCGTGGATTTCATGCTACGCAATTTGGCAGTGTTGAAGAAGCAGCTCGATAAGCTTGACATCCCGCTGTACATGGAGACGCAAGACCAACGCCGGAATGTGCCTAATAGGATTGCTGAGTTGTGCGAGCAGTGGGGTGTTAGTCATTTGTTTGCCAACATTGAGTACGAAGTGGACGAATTGCGAAGGGAGGCAAAGCTTGTCCGGCTCCTGGCCGACAAGGGCATTGCCTTTGAAACGGCCCATGACTCTTGCGTAGTCACCCCTGGCGCCCTTCAGAGCCAGCAAGGCAGACAATATGCCGTGTACTCGCCGTGGTATCGCTCATGGATGAATTTCCTCCACCAAAATGACCAGAACTTGAACGTTTTAGAAGCTCCCGGCAAAAACAACAGCAGTGCGCGCTCGCATTTTGCAGATTTGTTTGATAGCAAAGTGCCCGATGCGCCGCAGAACAAGCAGCTTAAGCCAGAAGACAAACAGCGATTCAAGAATATGTATCCGGAAGGCGAAGAAGAGGCAATGAAACGACTAGATAAATTCATCAAGACAAAGGCAACCGAGTACAACAAAATGCGCAGCATGGTGGATGGGCAACATACTTCGGTCCTGAGTCCGTATCTCGCTGCCGGGGTTCTGAGTGCGAGGACGGCTGTTTCTATCGCGAAGGATGCCAATGGCGGGTATCTAGATGGGAAGAACGCGGGACTTGCGAGTTGGATCAGTGAAGTTGCCTGGCGTGACTTTTACAAGCATGTGCTGGTACATTGGCCGTTTATTTGGTGAGTCTTTGCTCAATACCTATGCGTTATACAGTGCGGTTTCATATGTGTTAACCCCCCCCCCTCTTACACAATTTTATGTTTATCCACAATTATTATAAACATTTGGAGCCCTTCTCATGAAAATGTTATATTTTCATAATATGAATTACAGGAGGGCTTCAAATAATTTTGGCTATTCTTCTGGATGTTGTGTTTAGTTGGGACGGCCTTCTGCAGGGGGGTCAACACATATGAAACCCTACTGTAGATTCATATAGATCCATGAGGGAAAAGCTAACAAAACAGTATGAACAAATGTTTCAAATCCGAATTCACAAACGTCGAATGGGAATACGACGAAGAAATCTTCACTCTCTGGACCGAAGGCAAAACCGGCGTCCCAATCGTCGACGCTGCAATGCGACAAATCAAACATGATGGCTGGATGCAGTAAGAAAATGACACTTGATCAAGTTCTCTTAATGTGCGCATGGCTAAGTTGGTGCAGCAACCGCAATCGGATGGTGGTATCATCATTCCTGTCCAAGGACCTCCTGATCGACTGGCGACGCGGCGAGCGGCATTTCATGGAATGCCTCATCGATGGCGACTTTGCTTCCAATCACGGTGGATGGGGCTTCGGATCCAGTACTGGAGTAGATCCCCAGCCCTTCTTTCGCATTTTCAATCCGTTGCTGCAGAGTGAGAAGTTTGATCCTGCTGGCGAGTTCATTCGGAAATGGGTGCCTGAGTTACGAGGCATCAAGGATCGGAAGGCTATCCATGACCCCTATAACCGAGGAGCGGGGGCAGTTGCGCAAAAAGCTGGGTATCCTAGGGCAATTGTTGATCATGCTGCGAGTCGTGAGAGGGCATTGCAGAAGTATAAAGAGGGGATTGCGCGAGGTAAGGCGTGATTGGAGTTTTTTTATCTACCAAAGTTGGTATACAGTGCGGTTTCATATGTGTTAACACCCTCCCATACTCAATTTTATGTTTATTAATAATTACTATAAACATCTAGAGCCCTTCTCATAGAAATATTATATTTTCATAATATATGAATGTTATTTTTAGTTGGGAAGGCCTTCTGAAGGGGTGTTAACACATATAAAACCCCACTGTACTAGGTACTCGTTGTGCCTAGTTCAATGTTCAAGGTTGATATTCGACATGTAGAATATATAGATAGATATTGCAGTTGTTTGCTATGCAGGCCTCTCTATCTGATTAGTGCTTCACCACCCATCTTTAGATCTACACGCTGACAGTTAACCTCCAGTATATATTTCATTGCATAGGCAATATTCAACAAACCCCAACACAATCACCAGTTGCTACACAGACTCCTCTAATAGTCATCCAGCAAAATAGTCAAGTCTAGATAGAATTACCTAACAAAGTACTAGTAGCAAGTGTTAGCAATCATATTAGTGATAGCCCAGTTATACTGGGAGCTGTGTAGTCAGGGCTTTTAATCTCGTGTAGATATGGCAGCAGATATAGTGCTATTGCTGACCATACTTTAGTAGGGGCTCAAGGAAGAGATTAACAGGCGCTGTAAGATCAATCTTAAAATTAGCATGACTCTAGCATATAGGGCTGAGGACATGGTTGGGGTGGGGGGGTCAATAATACGCTTAGGTAAATGCTTCTTAAATAGCTAGCTAGGGCTAGGAAAGTCCTAGTAGCAACAGAGATACACTCAATGCTGGAGCTCATAACTTTGTTCTCTATAACAATAAACGTCCTCATGAGGACGGTGGGGATATGTGGAATACCTACGCCTGGTGGCCTACAAACGCATGGCCTCCTTTGTTTTCTCCCCAGCAATCTATGTCTGGTGTTACTGCTCCTTGTGGTTTGTGGGATTGTCAAGATCTGGCCAGTGGTAAGATCTGGACTATAATTTAGATGAAATCAAATCATTGTTTTCATCAGTTGGTAGCGCAAAGGATTGTTTGACTTCTGACTTCTACTGCTTCTTTTCTCAAGACCAGGTGACAAGCCATTGAAGAAGGGGGAAGGATTGTCACTTTGGAAGATGTAACGGCCGGGGCATCTGGCTGCGGAATTGGTTGATAAGGAGAAACAAGTCGCGAGTATGGTCAATCCAAGAAGGGTCATCCCCCAGCTTGCCCTCGTTCAAAATGGCGCTGGTGCCGATATTGACGGGGTCCATAGTCCAGATGTCATGAATTGAAAAGTTGCTGCAGCTGTGAGACTGCTGCCATAGTTCTTCGAAAAGAGGCTCGTAAACTTCCTTTGGAAAGCCCAAGGCGCCGCAGGCAATGATGGTGACTGGCCTCGTCTGGTGGCCATGGCGCCGGCTAAATGGAACGTGTTGCTTTACATGTAAAAGCAGCTCATCATCCTGATCTCGCACGGTTGCAAAGGCATACTCGCGCACGTAGGAAGATGCAATGGTATGCTCGATAACGTTGAAGTTCTTCATCCCGATTGAAAGATGATGAGGTCAAAAGAAGGTTGTAAGTCAGCGGTTATCCCCGGGCCCTTTGATAGCTGGCTTCTTAGCGGCTTGTTGGTGACCAACAGTTGATCAGCCTGCTCGTCACCCTCTATTCGCCATATCCCAGCAGTGCTACTAACCGGCCCTGGGGCAACTAGCGCAAGGGCCAGTTAGGCCCGGAAAAATAATTTGAAGCCCTCCTGCAATTCATATCATGAAAATATAACATTTCCACGAGAAGGACCCGAGAAGACGAGCTCTTAGCCGCCACACGCACCATCTTCAACAACGAACAGGACGGTAATCGGCCCTAGCGCATATGCTGGAGCTCGACGTCGAACATTTTCCTTCCAGTGCCCATTGGCACCTCGAGGTGTTCTCAGGTAGTGGCTGGGCGTGCGTGGAAGACTAAGCCAGCGCCTACAAGGCGGCGTTGCAGCTGGAGCATCTGATCAGAGCGTGGTTGAAGGTTCCTAGGCGTTGCTTGATGGTTAAATTCTTTCAGGATAATATTTTACATGACGAATACGGATGCATTACAGCGTATTGAAAGATCCGGCCCGATCGGTGGCTGAGTGGGGCACGGGAGATGACATCATTTTGCTTTCCCTTTGCTTTTGGATGATTTGATCTTCGCGTTGGACTTCCTTCGCAGCTCAATGGATGGAGAGGATGCTGCGGGCAAGTTTTTTAGCTGCTTCTGTGCTTTTTGACCCCCCAATGCTCGTGTTTGTGAGTCTTGGAGGCCACGAGACAGCAGGCTGCCCGCAAGTAACGAAATGAACCACGAAAATTTTTCAACTCCACACTCCACAGTGCAGTCTGGGAGCAGGTCTTGGCAGTTGGAGGTTGATTACTGACGGAGGACTCCGAGCGCTTCCATGCGGCTCAAGTCTATCCGTGCAGAAGCCTCAGACTGCGCAGTGCATGGCAGTAAGCACTATGCAGAAATGCCACGCCAAGTGATCGCTCATAGTCATTCTGATAGTATTATACAGAGAGATCATCTGGTCGGCAGGGCTCAAACAAAATCAGCCATTATTGCCGATCAAACGCCGCAGCCGGCCGACCCTTGGCGGTGCCAGTCCTGGCGCTCCCCCACTGCTGCCACGCCCCGTGATTGGTGCCTGTTTCAAGACTCGCTGTGTATTGTATCACAGTTTCAGACTCGACCGCAAAAATGGCAGACTCGACCGTCGTATTGCCACCCACTTCCAGCCAAGTCCGAGGTCTCTTGGCCGGGTCTGCCATTGGCCGTTTGGCAGTGGACGAGATCTAAACCAGCGCTGGTAGGTGACTTAGTACGTAATTGGTAATTTCTCTGGCCTGTAAATGCCAACTCGTGATGACAGAAAGAGAGGGAAAGAGGCCATTGGCCGAGACTGCCTGTATATAGGGCAAGAGCCTTTCTCTCCTCCCACCTTCTTCTACCGTCTCAATTCTCTCCAACTCGCTACATCTTCGAATCCGACTTTCTTGCTGCAAAACTCGATCGATGTCTGCTCAGTAGAATAAAGTTGCCCTAGCACCTCACCACATCTACATCCGTATACCTGTATACTGCCGATACGCGACCTTCCACCTACCCACCGCGCCAGTCTACCCGTCCAAGTCGACCAACATGCCTTCGTGGGTCAATCCTTTCACGCGCCATGACCGCCAGGAGTTCCTGGGCGTTGTGATCCCCCTATCGCAAGCGACTCGCTTCCAGCACCTCAACACCATCGCCTCCACCGACTCCGAGGCTCCTAATACCAAGGACGAGGACAAGGAGCTCGACCGCGTGGGTTCCGAGGAGAATGGCGCCGCTTCCAACCCCGAGTATAGCCATCAAACCATCGAGGCCATTCGCGCTGAAGTGGAAAGCGAAGTGTCCACGTCGGGACATGATACCATATATGACCGTAGGTTGTCCTTTGTTCTACCAAGTAGTCTGTTCTTGCCCCTCGCGAATCGGACGATGGCCCTGCCCTACGCGTTTGACTATGGCCGGACGAATTGGTATCGTAGTATTTCTAGCGCTTCGTCTTTTAACCCCATGAGGACGAAAAAAGCAGATCTAATGTGTTTCTATAGGAAAGGCTAAAGTGATCAACTTGGCCATACAAGACATTGGAATGGGCCGCTATCAGTGGCACCTTTTCATTCTGTGTGGATTTGGCTGGTTTGCCGACAAGTAAGTTGTCCACTGTTTCTTTGCATTTAATTGATAGTGCTGACATTGTTATAGTCTCTGGTTACAGGTATATACCATTCACTTTTGGGGGGCTCCTATTGCTCTTTACTAACCCACTCTTAGGGCATCGCCTTAACCCTAAACTCGGTTTCCCAAGAATTCGGCGTCTCCTCTACCCATGTACGTTTCACGACCGCCGCTCTGTTCATTGGTCTATGCCTCGGTGCATCCTTTTGGGGAATTGCTTCCGACATCGTCGGGCGTCGTCTCGCCTTCAACATGACCCTTTTGATCTGCGGTATCTTCGGCATCTGCATTGCCGCAAGCCCTACATGGATTGGTGTCTGCGGTATGGCTTCCGCACTGGGCTTGGGTGTCGGAGGGAACCTGCCAGTTGACGGGGCTCTATTCTTGGAATTTTTGCCATTTGCGTCGTCCAACCTCCTTACTCTACTGAGTGTTTGGTGGCCAGTTGGACAGCTTGTTGGAAGGTATGTACTATTTGCATCTGTGGGGCCTCGCTTGTACTAATGATGAGATCAGTCTGATTGCCTGGGGTTTCATCCCCAATTACAGCTGCGCCAGTGACCTGCCAGCTTGTTCGGCCGTGGCCGCTGGTGAAGCCTGCTGTCGCAAGCAAGATAATATGGGTTGGAGATATCTATGTTGTACCATGGGGGCGCTGACATTAGCCATGTTTGCCTGTCGCTTTTTCTTCTTTCACCTGTACGAGTCTCCCAAGTTCTTGCTCTCTCGCGGCCGCCAGGAAGAAGCCGTCCGCACCGTCCACGCTCTCGCATACAAGAACAAGACCAAGACCTGGCTCACGCTTGATATCCTCAACGAAATTGGCGGCCATCCGGCCGAAGTTGGAGCCTCGACACTCAGCACCCTTGATATCGTCAAGCGCGCACTCTCCAAGTTCTCGGGCGAACGCCTAGGTCCACTTTTCCACACCAAACGGCTGGGCTTCACTACTGTCATTCTGTGGTTCTGCTGGGCGACCATTGGCATGGGATTCCCACTCTTCAACGCTTTCTTACCACAATATTTAGCCCATGCCGGGTCCGACACCACTGTTCCAACCTCGATAACTTATAGAAATTACGCCATCACCTCGATTGTCGGCGTGCCCGGCTCAATTCTCGGCTGCTTTACTGTCAACATCAAATATATCGGCCGCAAGGGCACCATGGCCATTGCAACCCTGATCACGGGCATCATCCTCTTCTGCTTCACCATATCCGGTAACTCCAACATTCAACTCGTCTGCAGCTCCCTGGATGCTTTCTTCCAAAACATCATGTACGGCGTCCTGTACGCATACACAGTAAGTATTTTTCTAAATATTTAATTATTCTCATCCTTTCTAAAGCTAATAAAACCAGCCCGAAGTTTTTCCAGCTCCAAATAGAGGAACGGGGACCGGCGTGGCCAGTTTCTTCAATCGGTTATGCGGCGTTATGGCGCCCATCGTGGCGATCTACGGAGCAAAGAACAATGCGAATGCCCCGGTATATGCATCCGGTGGCCTTATATTAGCCGCTTTTTGCGCTATGGTGTTCTTGCCTATTGAAACGAGGGGGAAGCAGGCTTTGTAAAATCCTTTCTCTCATCAAAAGGACGACTCATGTGAGGATATAGGAAGGGTTGAATATTTGAAGCTATCCGGATGCCGTACGGGCTCGGCGGGTGCCAAGCCCACCGGAATAGCCTAACCTATCTAGGACTAGTCAGGATGCGGCCGTGCTGTGACAACTCTTGAGGCTTGAGCCTTATATTGGGTTCATATATCTTGACTCTTTATAGAATTGTAAATAAACGAATAAATATGTTTGTATTGAATACATATTCGTTTCTATCTATTTCACAACACATGATAGTCTACCCAGATTACCTAAATAGGTATGTAGGTGACATGTCTGCTTGGGAAACGTATGATTGATATATTTAAAGCAAGTATCCAGGTACAATCCAGTTGCCCTTCTCTTCAAGACAAGGAAAAAAACGAAAGAAAGAAAGAAAACATCGCTGCCAATATCCATTCATAAGTTAGGAAGAATTGATTGAAATCGAAAATCGGAAGCAATATAACGGTCATGAAAAGAAAACCAAAGTGAAAACGCCAGGACCAAATGAGAAAGAAGCAACTAAGCGATGATGAATGTTTACAAAGGAATCAATCAGATGATGAAGATGATGCTTGATCTATACAACTTGACCTGGCTGTCTTCTCCCTCTTCGCTCAAGTAACGTTGCATTCGCCATGTTCAATTCAAACGGTTGCTTGGCTGTCCGCGCCGCGTTTTGTCGCGCCGCTGCTGCGACTGTTGCGCTATGTTGTCCGTATCCTTGCTGTTGCTGCTGCGGTTTCTGCCGCGGCGCTCCTGCTCCGCTATATCGTACTGCCTGTCGGGCTTGCGCCGCGCTGCTAGGCTGTGTTCCCAGGTTGGTCGATCGCAATTTTGCTTCCATGGCGGCGACATCGTTGGCTGGTTGTTGCGTGGACCGCGGGATCTTCGCAGGCGGTTCTCCATTGTTATTGTTGGTATCTTGTCCGTCGTATATTTCCTCCTCGTCGTCATAATCTTCGTTCAGAGAATTGAGCTGAGCGCTGAATCCAGTTGTTGGGTTGGCTCCGCGGTATCCTTGTCGGAAGTTCTTGCGTCGCTTGCCTTCTTCTTCCTGTCGATGCACTGCGTACCCAACATCAAACACCTCACGCAGGTTAACTGCGCCGGGTGATCGGAAGTCCATGCGCCGGTCTGTAGCAGATAGAGGGGTCTGTTCAACATCCAGTGCTTGAAGACCCGTCTCCTTTTCACGAGGAATTTGAGGCGTGGCGAGAGGCGGGGCGTCCGCAGCGGCATGCGTCGTTTCATCTGTCTGCTTTATCCATGGGTGATTTAGAAATTGGCCGATCGTATAACGTTTGTCCGGATCGACAGTGAGAAGATGTGAAACAAGATCCTGTGCAGACTTTGAGATGTCATCCCACCAAGGCGACAAGAAGGTGTATTGCCCTCGGGCAACCTTTTCTGTGAGGACCTGGATGCTTTCATCATAAAAAGGTGGGAAGCCACAGAGAAGAGTGTAAAGCACGCAGCCTAGTGCCCACATATCAACGCTCTTCGAGTATCGCTCGTCCTTGACGATTTCCGGCGCGGTGTAGCCCACGGTACCGCACGGCGTCATTGTCTGACTGTCCCAAATGACCTTGGAAAGACCAAAATCTGCAATCTTGATCGTGCCAATACCGCCTGCACCCACACCCGGAACGAAATCGCCCTCGTCTACCTTTTCTTCGTCGCCTGGTTGGCGCGGCTTTTGGCTTTTGCTGGGTATATACTGGCTGGGGTAGAATAGTAAATTTTCAGGCTTGATATCACTATTGACAAACCGTTAGCTTCTACCTCTTGTATGGGCGTGCATGTGTAACTTACCGATGAACTACCCCGGACGTCTCGTGGAGATATTCAATGGCTTCCGCGACTTGTTTAATGACATGGCGACTGAGCTCCTCGCTAAAGTATGTCAATCTCACGATCTGGTGGAAGAGCTCGCCGCCAGGGCAGAGCTCGAGGACTATGTAATAGAATTGGGACGATTCGGTAAAGTCAACCAACTTGACAATGTTTGGGTGATCTAATTGTCGCATAATCTGGACTTCTTTCAAAATATTTGCTCGCTGGAAGGAGGCAGTCAGCAATTGTTGTAATCAATTAGAAAACAAAAGGAAAATGAAGTAAACAACAACAAAACAAAATCTGTGGTGTATATTAAAATAAATGGAGAATGGAGTAAAAAATGTCGCGCACCTCCACGGCTTTGGGCTTCTTCTTATACGGTTGAGGGTGTTTATCGCCCTAAAGAGCCGCCGACCAGAAGTTGGCGATTAAATCTTATAGCAAAATCAATGCACGTAAAGAGATTCGGGGTAGGAAGCAACCAAACAAACATATGGTGAAAAGAGAAATCTTTCAAGGAAGAGAAAATGAAAAGACTATACTTCTGTTTCCATACCTGATTACTATTCATTTCAAATTTCCGCACAACCTTGATCGCGACCTCTTCCATGCGGTTCAGAGTATCTTTGGCCCGGTATACATTGCTGAAGGCTCCGTCGCCCATTTTATCAACGAGTATATATCGATCGAGTCCCGGATACTTTGGCATTTTGGACTTGCTCTGGCGTTCTTCGGCAACCAGCTTCTCGATATCGGCGCGCGAGATCTTGCTCTGAGACTCGGCAGCTTTCTGCTGCGAAGGTGTTTGGCCATTACCATGTTTGTAGTCAATGGCATCGAGATTGTTTGCGTATTGTCCTTGTGGCTGCCGTTGCTGTTGTGCGTGGACAGTGGTGACATCTGTGGTTGGCTCTGCATGCGGCGTCACCAGGCGAGCCTGTTTGCCATGGCGAATGAAGTTCTTCAAGTTCTGTATCGTACTCATGGTGGCGGCGAGGGGATCTGTCTATGCTGACAATGTGCGAGAGGAGGAAAGGATGAGTGGTGGGGGAGGAAGGAGGAGGAGGATGAGAGTGGAGAAAGCCGGCAATCAGATCGAAATCAACGGATGCGAATATTTTTACAAGATAACGATGAGGAGCAGAGTAGAAGACAAATAAGCCGAGAGAAGAAAGGAGTGAGAGAAGAAAGGAGTGAGAGAAGCAGGAGAGTGTGGTGTATGAGGAAAAAATGAGAATGTCTAGTGAGTAGCTGGAGGAGAGGAGGAGGAGCAGCAGCAGTAACTAATAGGGCATGACATTCGGCGATGACGGAAGCAGCGCAGGGACCAAACGTCGGGTCTTCAGCTGTGGCTTGTCCTAGTGCCAACGACCACTGGAGAAACGGCGTCTTTCTCTCTCTTTTTCCTCTTTTCCTTCGGTATTTTCTCGTTTCTGTGTTTTCTCCTGCGACTGGTGCAGCTGCGAAAGAGCAAAAGAAAGCGATACGGTGCGATGCAATGCAAGAGGGAACGTGTCTTTAAAGACTGCTGGAGAGGGGCAAACTTTGTTTGGTGTTCTTTCTTTGTGGTGGAGATGACGCTAGAAGAGCACCCAAGCGAGCCAGCAACAGATACAGGCAGACAGACACACAGACAGACAGGCAGGCAGGCAGGCAGGGCAGTCAGTCACAGCCAGAGAACAGCCAGGGGGTCTTTGAGAGGCAACCACAAGACGAGAGCAAATCAGACAGTGCGATGAGGTCAGAGAGCGCTGACTAAGCCGCCCAAAGCCACATGACATCAGGCGCTGCGTCATTTGGCTTCTGCGAGATCTGTTCGTCATGAATGAAGATCTGTATATCACAGATATATACTCTAGGTGAGCTCTGAGAAGTGATGCCGAGTCTGCGAGAGCTCCCTCGCTCTACGTCATTCGCTGGACATCGATAAGGGAGAATTGCTTTTGTAGAGATTATGAAGCCATGACATCTCTCGTTCGGTGGATAGCCTGGGGCCTGCTTGACGATATGACATCAAACACGAGGGAGCGTGGATGATGATATTGATGATAGCAGTACGTAGTCTATATTTACCAAGGACTGCTTACGTAGCTATTCTGAATACTCCCAGGCCTTCTGGTCGGTCCTTGAAGTATCGCGGATATTCGGGGCCATCCACGAGGGACTAACCCGGCATTGGCATTCCAGTCTAGTTGGTGACGGCAGGGATGAAGAGAAAGGAGACAAAAGGTAGTTAATTAATCTGCAGGAAATATTGGGTGCGGCCTTTGTCAAGAAGAAATCCGCTTAATTTTATACTGGTCTTAGGCACCAAATTGGTGGTATAATCCATGTCACACACACATGTACAGTACTGCAGACGCGATGTTTCACTATATGCTCGGTGGACGAGTGAGTACACGGCGGAACAAAGTCATGTTAGGGGCCAACACCGAAGAGAAGCCAGCGAATCGGCTAGAATAGAAATCTTCGAGAAGACGGGCCTGACTAGAGCGACCTGTCAGAAGAACCGCCGGCCATCTGTAACTCCAGGTGCTGTGAGTAGGCGGAGTCGCTCATCCTGCCTTCTGATTCGGGCGCTACCGTTGCAGCCAGATTGCCGTCCATGACTGGTCTCTTCTTCCTAGCCCCCTCCTCCTCTCATCGCTCATCTCGCCCTCTTTTCCTGCATCGCATTCCCCTTCTCTTCGATATGTCAGAATAATATTGTATCCCTGCCTCGCCTCAAAATCCGTGGCTACTGAGTAGAAAAGGTGCTTGACGGGCCTCGACGTCGTTCTCTCGCTCCCGGCCACCCTCTTTCCCAGCAACGAACGGCCTTGCTCTTTCCACCTCTGCCACCTGTCCAGACAACCCTCCTGTCTCTCGCATCTACAGACTACGTCTTAAAACGAACTTCTCTTTTTCGATCCTCTGTCGCTCATTACCACGGATAAATAGTGCCAAGTTCTCTCGCTCACGCACGTCACCCGACCACACTCACCCACCACGCTATTACATTCCGGAAAGTCGCAGTTACTCGCATTCTGGCTCTGCGCTATCAATTTGTATACCTACATTCATCGCGACCTGGAAAGTTTCGAATTTGGTTGCTTACGTGTGGGATTGGTTCCTTAAGAATGCGGTATTCGGCAATGCCAAGTGGATTGATACAACACCGTTAACAGCATTTTTGGCTCATTCGGCCAGATGACTTTGATTTGCGCCGGGAGTCCCCTTCCAAGCTTATCTGTCTGTCGCCCGTATATTGTAACGTGTTCGTATCGCAATGCCGAATCTCGAAGTCAAGGGCGCCAACGCTCCGTCTCCAGACCGGCCTCTTCTCAAGGGCCACAAAACACTTCCACGACGTCGGCAACCCGAACCTAAATTGGACCTCCTAGATGACACTTCATCTTTCGATATGAAGGACGATAAGGTCAACGGCGTTGACGTCCCTGTGACCCCGACACTTCCACTTACGCCTCCGAACCAGATTCAGGACGATCCTCATCGAGATAGCTCGCCACACCTGAATGGTAAACGTTCACTTTCATTGAATAACGGCACGACCACTCCAAATACAGGCTCTCGTCAGTTTAGTCCGCCCACTCCTGATGTAACGCCACCTCGTATCAGAGACACCACACCAAAGGCTCGACCGGTTTTTGCCTCTCTACAGTCATCAATGTCCTCGCGGGCCGAGTCCTTCCAGACAGCAAGAGAGCATATGTCGGATGATGACGTCGTAGAGAATTTTTATCCATCCGCGCATTCGCTTGTACTGCGTAAACGTCAAAAGTCATTCCCAGAGCCGTCTCCTCTCTCGAACGGTTTTGAGAGTATTGATGATGCTACTGAAGAAGAAGAAGAACTGTTGAAGAACTTGGCGAAAAAGATTTCGACGGCCAAACCGTCAAATATAGTGGATGGGAATGAGAATGAAGAGCGTACGGCAATATTAACTTCATCGCCACTACTCAAGTCCCAAGCCAACAGCTCCCAAAGTCGAAATTATCAAGATGCCTCGAGAGTGAATCGTGAAAGTGCGGATGCGGCTTCTACTACCGAAAGGGACCGTCAAGTTCGCTCAAAATTTGGCCTGCATCAGTCTCCTGAATCTCTGAGTCTGGAAAAACCGGATGAAAAGTCTGGATCTGATTTGACGGATAGTGAGCAAAGGCTGGTGGATCGAGTCAATACGTGGAGGTTTTCTGGGGGCTCATTTACATCAACTATTGAAGCTATGGTAATTGAAACTTCCCCTCCTAAGCAACGGACTTTAAGGCATACCGAGAAAAAGACATCCCTACGATCAGTGAGCTCGCCACAACCTCAATCTAACCGCACGTCTGTTGAGTACAATGTGGACTCCCCTCATCGCTTGGTACATAAGTCTGCTCGAATTTCAAACCAAAACCGTCATAGTGTCGCATCCGATATGTCAATCCCGACCAGTACTACTTCTAGCTATAATCCTCACAGAACAGAGGTTATCCCAGTAGCTGTTGTCCCGCAAAGACGTTCATCTCTCAAAGGTTCTGCCCCCAACAGTCGAAATCAGTCCACTGTGCGATCCATAGCTTCTAGTCGGCGCCGCAATAGTGTTTCACACAGCAGAGCCAGCGATCAACATTCCCGTCGAAGGAAACGTACCATGTCTGACTCGGCAGGTTCAACGGGACAAGACGAAAGGGAACTTCGTGGCCGCATTCGCAATCGTCCTCCGATACCCCCACGAAGTTCATCTCTCTCTGCACCAACGAGCCGCAATAACTCACGCGCCACATCATTGACTTCAGAGAGCTTACGCCGTCATACCCAAGCAATGGAATTAGCGATTGGGGTGCCAAAAAGCAATGAAACTTCCGGTGTGTTACCATCACCGAGGATTGTGCTCCCTGATGGTTCGGATTCTCGAAATACGGTGACGTATGTGCCTGCAGCTCTGCCCATACAAGACGACATGGAACTACTTCATGCTCCGTCTCTTCATTTCACGCAGTCGTCTGTCGTCTCGTCTTCTCCAGGACCCATTGAAATCAGAGAGGCCACGATGGTCACCTACTTCCCGCACAATAATGAATCGCTCCTCGTTATCAATTCCTACCTGCAGCCAGAGTTGCAGGCGGCGAAAGGCTTACATGGCCAAACTTTGCATGGTCCCATCGCTGTGTGGACACCGCAACAGTCCACAGCAGCGATAGATGTCGAGTCACCCCTTCGAAATCCTCGTACACCGCCGGTGCCCCCTGCACAGAAAGCTATACTCCAGGCTCCTGCGAGTAATAATAGTAATGACCACCCGGCTAGACCAGATCTCACCCGACAGGGAAGCAATCGCCTTAGCCGAGGCCTTGGGTCTGTCAAACGCGCATTGAGTGCTCGTCGAAATTCAGATAGTACTCGTCAACAACCCATCTCCCGATCTCTCTCTACCAGATCTGCTAAGAATCGGAGAGCCGAGAAAGCAAGAGATAGCCAATTGTACTCTTTTTGGAAGCCACGTGGATTTTGGGATGATTTCGATAGCTCGCCGGGCAATGAGCACGGCAACGGAAGCCTCGCTGTACAAAATGACCATCAGAAAAACGAAGAAGATGTGTTTGTGAGCAACTCTCTAGGGTTACCCCAAAAACGAGTGATATTCAGCGGCCCTCTGGTCCGCCGTATCTCGAAGTCAAGGAAGGCGCGGCGCCGCGGTGTAGAACACCGACAGTACAGTCAGAGCGATCTAAACCTTGCGATGGGAATTGTACGTCCTCACTCGCCCTACCAACACCGAGCTATCAAATTTCGATTGCAAAGAGGAATCCTTTTCCCAGTGAGGATGTTTCGAAATGCAAGGCGGCGGGCGAGAGAAACAAGACAGATGCGAGCAAGCGCGAAACGGGAAGCACGACGTGAGAAATTGAAGCAGAGCATTGGTGCAAAGACATTGACGGATCCATATTCGGTTGGTCCATTCAACCACGGTGCTCCGTACGAGGAGGCCAACACGACCTATGCGACTCCCAGGTTGAGCAGAGGTTTGTATTAGAAGTCTCGCATAGGGAGCTACGACTTGAAGATGGACGAATTTACGAGTTACGAGGCGAAGAGTTCAGATGATGATTTTACGAAAAGCCAGAGGAAATCTTTCCTCCACGAAATGAATGAAGTATGATTACAGTTTACGATGTTATCTGATGATTGAACGAGAAGCAATTTGATTTTATGATCTTTGACCGGCGCCTTTTTTGGTATTACGATGTTTACGATGCTTGGATTCTGGCTGTATATTAATGAGCTATTATTTTATGTTTTCCATATCTGATTTTGAAAGACGTTTTGACCATACATGCACATGCCGTACTCGTAGAAGAATAAGGCGCATTGTTATACCAGTAGTGAGTTATACATCTGCAAATGCGTAGACTTGATACTCACCATATTACATGCCACTTTTTTTTTGTTAAAAATTAATAGGCCACAGACCTAAGGAGTTGGTTCGTGGTGGCGTTTTTTTTTTTTTACCGTTGTGGATATAAATCTTGGCTCTCTGTGGCGGATGCATAATTAATGCCTGCCTAGTTAACTACTAGGGCCCTTATAGTTCCTTTATTGTGGGAAATAACCGTTACTAAAATAGTAAAAATAATAAATATGCATGAATCAAATCCCGGTATTCCAGATGGAGAGCATGGTGGTACGTAGTCCTCTGTACTAGGACGGATTCTCCGGAAGTCTAGGAGTAGGAGTGCGTATCTTCCTCCTTACTAGGCACTGTAGGCAGTAGACAGGTAGAATAATTCATCCGCACGGAGTTTAGTATTTGTGCTTGTGTCAGGAGTAAAGGAGAGGAGCATATGCCATACACACAGTGACACACTGATACAGTGCTTGATTGGAAGACGGTGATTCCTCAGGCTGGCCAGTCAGTGGCAGCCCCTTTCCTCCTGTCTCTGCGCGCGCCAAGCGGCTAGGCCAGGAACAAGATAGTGGCTGTGCTCAGGTACGCGGAGGTGTGCGCCTGAGGCCCACATCCAAAGGAGTCTAGCCACCGCTTCGTCCCCGGCCAAAAATCTCACTGGCCAGCCAAGAACTTGACGCTTGCTCTCTCTTTCCTCTCCTTCGCCTCTACGTATCTCCTGCCTCATATATCTTATATACACATCAATTTTTCTATACGCTGCACCTACGTACTCCGTACATATACACCTTATCTCGACCGTCCCGCCTGCGTCTTCGCGTCTCTGCTCCTCCTTGCGTCGAAACTTGCGTGACTCGTAACCTCCTGAAACCCGAACCTCGCCCGCCGTCTACAACACACACGCACAACGAGGTTGGAGATCGGGATATTTCATCATTCCTCTGCGGAGTCGCGTCCTTCTCTTTATCGCCGTCTGTTCGTTCGATTAGCCTTGGCTTTTTGCGTCAGCCCCCCGTTCCTTTTTTTCGCCGAATAGGTCGCACATCGGACTTCATCCTGAATACATGGAGTGACAACAGGAACGCCGAAACGTCACCTTTTTCTTCGTTTAATTTCCCCCTTATTTGCATCTTCCTGTTCCTGTCTTCTCATAATTGCAGCACCACCGGCATATGTCTCAACCGACCGTGAGCGGCCGCAACGGCACCATGTCCCCCGTTTCGGCTGATGATAGCGAGTGGTCCGGTATTGGCCAATATCAGCTTGGACTCAAAGCAGATCCCCCAATGTCTCCAACTGTACAAAATCGCGGGAATCTTGCGACACCTCCGAGCTCTGGCACTCCCACTCCGACTGGCTCCCTGGGCTTGAATGGGCCTCGGCGGCCTGGTGACCAGGGAAATCCGTCTCCTCCCAACTCCGTCGCTGCCAGATCAAGCGTAGGAACTTTATCAGACCAAAACGGCCATCGATACCGCAGAATGGAGGAGTCTCTTGCTCAGCATTACAATGCACTTCGCCGGTTCTTGGGAAACCCCTATGGAAGTGAAAGGGCGGCTATGAAGACGAACAAAGCACGGGATAAACTCTTGAGGCTCTCCCCGACCCAGTTCCATGAATTGAGTACCGACGTGTTCGATGAACTCGTCCGCCGGCAGCAAGCCTCTGGGAGTCCGGGACGACCTCCGCGGACCGACATCCCGCCTTCCCTACCTCCTCGTCAAGACTTCCATGAGAAACGCAACCAGGCTCGTCAAAAGCTCGCTTCATTGCAGCTTCCACGATTTCGTGATTTAGCTACCGATGTCTTCTGTGAGTTGGAACGACGCTTTCCACAATTTGCTGGTCCAGATTTACGTCGCGTGGGAAGTCCCGCGGGCAGTATGCGTGGGGGTCCTCCTCGTGGCAGCGGAGCGCCCAACGGTTTCCGACCAGGTTCGAATGGATTTCCACCGAATGGATACCCTGGAGGCCCACGACCGGCATCCCGAGGCCCTCCCGGTGGTAGAGGGTATCCTCCAGGAGGTCCTCCGGGCGGAAGGTTTCCTCCGCGTCAGCAATCTCTTAGTGGTGGATCAAGTCCCAATGGGGATGATAACGCGCCGTTACCAAAATCTTTCCAGAGCAACACAATTGTGCCTAATAAGAGTACGCTCGTGGAGGAGGATGACGATACAGGTTTGGAGGATGATTACGACGGACGCAGCGATGCTTTCGGGCTAGACTCTTTGCAAAGCCGCAGAGAGACCACGACAACGTTAGCAGAGAAGAAACTTCTAGCAGATAGTCAAGCTCAAGTCTCAACTTTGCAAGAGCGCATTGACGAACTAGAAACGCTTATGAAGAGCAAAGATCAGGAGATTTCTCGCTTGCAGGACGAGCAGGAGAAATCACAGGTATGCATTATTCGTTGGTGAAAAATTGATTGGAAATTGAACGTGTTAACACAGATATTACAGATCAGCAACAATGAACGCGAGGAATGGGAAACCCTGAAGGCCGAGCTGGAAAATAAATTCGCGGACGTGGAAAATGCGAACACATATCTGCAAAATAAAATAGATCAGATGCAAGAGGACCATTCTGACAAGGAACGCGAATTGCGAGAACAAATCGAGGCCACTCATGGCGCTGGTGAAGATATCGAGCTCCAGAGACGGTACGATGAACTAGAGGCACGACACGAAACCTTGCAAGGCGAGCTCCATGAACATCATCGGACGACCGAAGAAGTACGCCGGGACGCTAGTAACTTCTTGAAAGAGATGAGAGCGATGTCGGAACGAAGTAACGCTACCTGGGAACGAGAAGAACAACTGTCTCGCGATGTCAACCGGCTCGAGGAAGAAGTCAAAGAATGGAAGAGCCGCTATGTCAGAGCAAAGACTCAGTTACGACACTTGCGTACGTCCACCGTGGGCGTCCCTGGCGCAGCCAATGTCGGTATTATCGCCAGGGAAAACGAACTTCTGCAAGAGAACGGATTGGTCAAGGACGCACATGTCACCAGGTTCCAAATGTCAATTGATGAGTTATTGCGGTCAGCTCGTTCAGGCGAGCCCGGTCTTGTTCTTGAACAGATGAAAGTCGTTGTTGTGGCTGTGCGCCTTATCATGAACGATACAGAATCCGTCCAGAATGGAGAGGAGGTGCCTCCTGCCCAGAAGCGATCCAGATCGAAAGTGTCGACCACTGCAAACAATTTAATCACGGCATCCAAGAACTTTGCCACCTCCAATGGTCTTTCACCAGTCTCACTGCTTGATGCGGCAGCATCTCATCTTAGTACGGCCGTTATTGAGCTACTCCGCCTGGTCAAGATCTCTGCTAGCCCTGCAGAAGACTTTGAAGACGACGAGGGCGATGACAATATTGCCCCCATGCAATCACCTGGCTACTTCAGCGTGGCCGCTAGTCAAAGTCGTTTGAGCAACAACGAGTCTATATATAGTGCAATTAGCAGTCCGTCGGCCAGGTCTCGAAGCATAGCTCATTCGCGAGTACGCACCATGTCTCGCAACGGTATTCCTGGTATTCAAGGCCTTGCGGTTGGTGGGAAGCCAGGAGCTTATGGTGCGGTTCGGCCGCAAGACCGTGAATTGGAAGAACTAAAGGTATGTTAATAGTAACGCTCTTTGTTATATTCCATTTCTTTTACTGACAACACTTCTAGCTCTACCTTGAGGACCAGACTGAAGGCCTTGTCCAAACTATTCAAGCACTAGTGGCTAGCATTCGCGGTGCAGAGCACATCTCATCCATCCGCAATCACATTGCCGCTATATCCATTGTTGTAGGCAACGTCGTCTCATCGACAGACAATGCCATGAACAAAGCAGCCGAGATCAGCCCAGCAGTCCGCGAACGTCTTGGTCCAGTTGTACAAAATCTAGCGGACTGCTCTGACCGTCTGTCTCACACAGCTGCTGAGGGAGAAGATCTGGAAGACAGCCCCGAGCAACTACGAGACCTAACAAGCAAACTACCTCCTATCGCATTTGAAATTGCGCGAGAAACCAAAGAACTTGTCCAACGTATTGATCAACTTGAACTGGATGAGGGAAACAGTGACGACTTTCGATAGTTGATGTTTTTTTCTTCTTCTTCTCCCTTTCTCTTCTTTCAATCTTGTTGTTGTATTATATTTATATATATCCCCATTTCCCACCTTCAGCTTTTCTCATCCTCAATTGGTTTGTCTGCATAATAGAAGAATGGGGCATGGTATTACGAATGTCAATTCAAATCTGAAAAAAAAAGCGCAAAACAAAATATGCGAAATGACATGAATGATTCAATGACGGATTCCTTGTTTGTTTTTTACGCATCTTCTATTTTCATCCATGTTCCGAATACCTTCTCAGGAGTGGGAATTGTTGTTTTTAATGTTATTTTGATGTTTGTTACGAGATCGATTTTCATGATCTATTCTTCAGAACGCGGAGGATCCATCCTTTCTTGTATACATTTTTATATATGCATTCTTACTGCATTTGGTCTTGTTAATTAGCTACTTATACCCCCATTTTTGGGCATATATATATATACACACCTTTCTACAATTCACTTCTTTAATCAAATCCTTGTAGAGGTTGTATGGTAATCTCAGATACCTATTTAGGCAAGAGGTAGATGTTAACTTGAAAATGACAAATCGACCTATTGATTGACTAATCAAGAAAAAGAGACAAAAACAAGACGTGATGGAGAAAAAATGGAACAAGGCTGTAGAAACAACAAAAAACCAGGGGGGAAATAAATCTCATCTCTAATATCTACCCTACTATCCATCTGATATCATCATCCCCGCAACTCTCCAGTTGGGATGAATGTATCAATCAATCATTTTGATGACAAAATTCATTACTTTTTTTTTCTCGCTTTTTCTTCTTCTTGCCTCCTGAGGACCTGCATCATGGACATGTATAAGTTCATATTCATCCAAGTAGATCATTCATGCCGCCGCCATTCGCTGGCCTTGACGGTTGTGATGGCGACGAAAATCCTGTATTGGTGCCACTGCCAGTAGTGCCCCAAATACCAGCACTGGATTTCTCCTTTGCCATACTGGCCAAATTGGGTCCCTTGTTGGATGTGTTCTTCTGAATACCGGCACCGGCGCTTGCAGTGCTCCACAGGGATCCGAAAGCGTCACCGCCGCCTGATGATGGTTTCGTGGCGGTGCCGCTGGAGATTGTGGCTGGTTTACCGGTTGTCGGTGATGTGGTTGATGTTAGATTGGATGAGAACGAGGAGGTGTTGCTTCCTATGCTGGGCCTGCCGCCAATTGATGAAGTAGCTGGCTGATTCTGGCTTAGGTTTACGGAAGTATAGTAATTTGGTGTCGCGGCTTGGTAGCCTGATGGTTTGATAGCGGGTTGCTGCTGTGCTGGTGCTGCAAATGCCGATCCTGAAGACAAAGGCGGTGGCGAGAAGGTCGTTGAGGGGGTTGGAGTTGATGTGTTCGACGTGAACCCAACGAGGCCTGTCAAATCGGCGCCCTGAGCTGCTGAAACAGGCTTCGGTGCAACAAATTGGGTGCTCGAGGTAGTGGTGGTTATTGTCGATGCAGCTGGGATTATAGTAGAGAATTGAGAGGAAGCAGGTGGTGACGCTGACTGGAAGTCGTCGAAGTCATCATCATCCCCAGCAGCAGATCCCAACACGTCCAGTCCATGACCGCCAGTTGCCGGTTGTTTCCCTGCAGCCGTGGAAGACACCGTGGTTGCGGTGGTAGTAACAACGTCATCATCACCAAAGTCAAACAAGTCTGCTTCTTGAGGCTTTGGCGGCGGCTGCGGTGCTTTGGCCTGTGCTCTCGGTTCCGCGTGCCGTCGGGCAGGTGCCGTAGATACCTCATCGTCTTCATCGTACTCTTCGAACCGGCTAGATCGTCTGGTGGTCTCTCTGAATTCGCTAGGATCACTTGCACCACCGAATCCGCCTCCATCGCCGAACACACCTCCACTGTATCCTCCATAGTCACCGCCGCCAGCACCAGCACCGCCGCCAAAACCGCCATATCTACCGCCGCTAGAAAGTCCACTAGCCATGCTTCCTTCCATGCCGCCGAACTTGTTGCGGTTGGCACGAGCTTTCTTCCGTTCTGAGCGAATAGCATCTACGTCGCCGAGCAGTTTCACCAACTCCTGGGATCGATTGCGTACGTTGATACCCTGATCCTTGCCATTGGGGTCAATATAGTGGAATTGGCGTAGCATTCGAAGCAGAGAGAGATGAGATCTGGCATCATCGACAACGCGCTCGGAACCGTTCTTGACAAGGAATTCGAGAAGTTGCAGTCCCTATTGCCGGTTGTCAACATTCAAATCTGAAAGTTTACGCAGGCTACCAGTCCTGACCTTATAAATTTGTCTCCATTCTTCCGCCGTTTTCTCTGTGAATCGTTTGTAAATCATGGGCATAATTTCGCTGAGCAGATGGCTGAATGAAAATAAATGTTAATCTCGTCGCTTATATTCGCATGCTCGCTCAATCGCAGTCACTAACTAGTTATGTGTGCCATTCGCAATTTCCTGCATCAAGGTGGACGATGCGCCCCACGGTTCATTGTTGGTGGCTTCTCGGACCTACGAAATCGCATTAACATTAGTCTTCAATCTAACACCCCAACCGTAATCAATGAGACACAAACAAACCTTAGCCTCCATTTCCGTATAATTCATAACAGCTATCCATAGCGAAGAAATCAAGTCAGCATCATGCTCAAAACCAATGACGCCGATTCTTCCGTAGACTCCGGCAGGAAGAATGTATTCAGCGATCGAGGGGAAAGCCTTTACCATTTTGGACTTTGCGAACACCCGCCTTGAGGTCGTACAAGGTCAGGTTGCTAACCTGGTCTTTGAGACTGTTGAAATCCATCGCAGGATATACGACAAGGAATTGGGGATTCGCAAGTGTACTGATGCGCAGAAATGGTATTGGTCGATCGACAATCGGTCGATTTGAAGTTTTGATCTGTTCTTGCTGGAAAGGAGGTTGTCGGCCAAGGAGGAGGTGCCTGATGCCATATGGCTTTAAGGTGCCTTAGGCTTTCACTAAGATCCGAGCGGCGCGCCCGGACTTAGTCTTAGGCCTGGCGCCTGGGTCACGTGAACTTTATTTCCTCTTCACCTTCCTGACTTCCTAGGATTAATTCATTCAGGCATACACACTTCCACATATTTCAATCATATATTATTCATTGTAGGTACTTATGCTGTACGTCGTAACCAGCATGATAAAATAAAGTATACTTCAGCCTCCTCATAACGTTACATACAAGGTTGAGAGAAAAACAATAAAGGTCATGCTCAGGGAGGCACGTAAACATCGTAAGTAACATCACCAGCCAGCCAGCGAGCTCACCCTTCACCGCAAGAGAGAAGAGCTGTCTCAAATGGTATAAAATATATGCAGTGCCGAAAAACGAAAAAAAAAATCAAAAATCAAACGAGTATGCGTAACAACCACAAGAAGAAAAAACGATTCGCTATCCTTGAAAACCATAAAAGTCGAGACCCCGAGTCCAACCCTACCTCTAAAATATACTTGAACGCACATGAAAAATAACCATAATGACAATCCGAACCTGCGCGCCAGGGGAATTCTGCGAACGACAACACTTGAAAACAGCAAGAGAGAGAAATTCTATCACTCATTATAGAATTTCTTCATAATCAGGTGCACGAAATAATCAACGTTCACTCGTAAGCTGCCTTCAAAGAAGTCGAGGAACTGTGTATTGTTGTACTGTGCTTGAAGAAGGTCATCAAGTGGTACCTGTGCGTTGGCACCAGGTATCATCATATTGCCACTACTTCCATCAAGGGTGAACACGCCAACTTCGTTACTGGAAATGGTGAGGTCAACTCGGTCCCATTGACGTTCTGTATAGCCTTTCCATTGCACCAGAACCCCTTTGTCCGCAAGACTGCGTGCCGAGTACTTGTAAGAGCCGAACTTGAATACACGTCCGGTCTTCTGGAGTTCACGTTCATGATCCCATTGCTTTGTGAACGGCAACAGAAACCTTTTTTTTCCTTTCTTGTTTTGAAGCGTGATCATCGAATGCTCAATGTAGTTATTATACGTCTCCAGCTGTTGTTCGAGGTACTCGGCTTGGCCGTTAAGTCTTGACAATGTTAATCGGACACTCTCTAGTTCTCGCTCTCGTTGGATTCTCCGGCGGTGCTTGGTTCGAATGTCAACCGCAATCGCATTCAAGATATCTTGATACTGATTATGGCGACTGATCTTTCCCACTTGCTCCAGCTGTAGTATATTCTCAAGCGCAACACTCTTCAGATCGGCGTAATTCATAGTGCTAAGGTCTAGCACTGTGTTCACTTCGGAGTAAGCACCCTTCCTCTTGTTGTTCGCGGAAAGTTCGTCATGGACAAGCGACAGCCACCGCTGCTCGTCTTCTTCTGATGGTGGCTTAAGCATGATTTCCATCAGGTTCGCCCCAGACTGCACTCTGATAATGTAAAGGATGCATCGTTTCGTTTCCATGAACAAAGCCCTGACGCCGGCTTCTGGATCTGCATTATGTTGTCAGCTCCTGGCAGTTGAATAGACTAGGATAGTTATTCTCACCCTCGGTATTTGTAAGTCTTGGATTTAGAGTCAGGCTGATTTCAGATGACTTGACTGCCATGAGCTCATGTTCGTTCGATTTGACGTTGCCAAGTTCTCGTATGATTTCCTTCAAAGTGTCATCCGGTTGCGTGCACAAGAAATTGATTTCGGACGCCACAAGTTGATGAATGGAGAATATATCGGACATTTTTATGTAAAGGGTTGGCTTCGTCTTAGCGTAAAGGTCATTAAACTCATCAATGTCGAAATAAGATTCTGCATCTTGCACAGAAATCACTGGTAACTGGTTAGATCTGTCTCGAGTATAACAAAGTAAAGCAAAACTTACTATCTCCCCAAATTTCACCAAGGCGCAGAATAAAATTTCCAAGATGAGTATTGAGTGGCTGCAAGTAGACACTTTCATCACCAAATAATCGGCCCGATGCTACTTGAGTAAGCACCTTCGCAATCTCGCTAAGGTCCTTTTTGTCTTTGGGGTCCAAGCTGTGGTCAATTACACCATGCTTTTCGGGTTCCAGAACTGCAGCTTGAAGGTAGTTCTTCCAGATACATTGTCCAACTACCTGAAGAACAAGGCCTGGATCTTCGTTGCCGTAGTGAGAGATGAGCAATTCGTACAACTCCTTGGCAATGTAACGTATTCCAAAGGGCATCTTTGCAAGTGTTTCCTGGAATCTTCCAAGGAATTGCTCGGTGATATCGCGAAGATCCTCAAGATGTCGAATAAATATGGCGCGTGTCTCTGGATCCCGAATAGCAGCTTCTGTGGATATATCAAGGGGGCGTCTGCTTTTTTGACCAGTTCGAAGTTCTTCGTTAACGACAGAGGAGCGATAAATTTGCATTGGATCGCTTTCAAGATCGGTTTCTGAATTCTCAAGGATCCAATCTTTGACGATAGGGTTGAGTATCTCTCGCAGGAATTTTCGATCCCTTGGTGACTTGACATATGCCACAAATAGCTTGTTCCAGAACGAGCTACACCGAACCCAGTCATTCAAAGTTGGGCAGCTCTGTATTTCCTCCTTGATGGAGCGCACAATGAGTTTAATGAGATAATATTCTTCGCGTCTCTTCTGTGAATAACCAAAGAGTCCCATAATAATATGTTTCGTTTTCTCGTATTCCTTGTCGCTGGTATTTTGCTCTCGTAACTTGCGGAATAGCCTGGCGAGGTACTGTGGTTGAGTCTGAAGCAGGAAGAATAATACTTGATATTGTTCGAGTTTCTTTCGAGAATTCTTGTTCAATGCTTTGAGATCAGATGGATCTTTTGAAATAATATTATTGTTGGACAGGAGAGACCCAACATGTCCACCAAAATGCTTCTGGTGTTTAACAACCTCGTCGAGAGTGATCTTGTTTTTCACCAACAGAGCAATTTTGATATCCAATTGGGAGACGTATTGATCTGCCATTTCGTTCTGGCGCACTTGCTGCACAACTGTCTTTCTGAGCCTTTCAAACTCAATCTCCTCGTCGAAATCGAAATCGCTGTCATTGAGGAGGTGAACGAAACCCTTGATAGTACCCACAGGAGGATTCTTTCCACTCGTAAGGCTCTTGTATGCCTGGCCTTGAATCTTGGCTCTGACAAAACTTTGGACCTTGATAACTTTTTCCATATTTTGTCGGAAGAAGCGTTGTTTCTCGGCAAATCGTAATCGGACGAGAAAGCCTCGGATGTTTGATTGAAGATCAATGACTGTCTTTTCCTCGGCTTCCAAATCGGACAGAAGATTGCCTACCTCGAGTCGAACAAGCATTGCCCGGACGAGGCCTTGAAGCTGGACAACCTCATCTTCATTATCCTCCAGTTGGGAAAGCAACTGTCCAACGTCTCTCCTCACTAGAGCAGCCCGCGAGAGAGATTGTAATGTAGTGAAAAGTGTATTGTTCTGTTGAAGGCTTTGCAAATCTGCATTTACTTGCTTTCTCAAGAACAGACCACGGGCCATGGATTGCAGAAGCAAAACCTGTGGTTCTGTCTGAGCCAATGATGACCTCTGCTCTTCAAGTTTCGACCGGGCTGCATTAGCGCGGACTAAACTCTGAAGCTCTATCGCGGACTTTTGGTGTTTTGTGAGTTGCTCGCGAAGGGCGTTGAGCTGCTTGCGGACCGCTGCAGCTCGAATCGAGGATTGCAAGCAGCATATTTCATTGTTCTTTTGCGCCAATGCCTGCTTTAGGTCTTCCACACGAGCTCTTTCGGCAGAAGCTCGAATGGCAGACTGGATGAACATTAAAGATGGAACCTCGTGCTGCAGCTGGGTTGCGATTTGGTGCATCTCCCGGCGCAATTGCATACCGCGAATGGAGGCCTGAAGTGTCTTTATTTCTGTTTCGGCACCCCTAGTCTGCTCGGCTCGCTCGGAGGCATGTTTTCGTTGTAATACACCTCTGATTGCTGCTTGAATAAGTTTGACGCCAGATTCTTCTCGTCGCACTCGCGTCTTGAGCTGTGATACCTGTGCCCTGGCTTTTCGACCTCTCACCAGATTTTGTATCTTTAATATTTCTGGCTCCTTCACTTTCCACCAGTCTTCATCACTTTGTCTCCGAGATCGTACCAAGAATCCTCTGGAAATAGCCTGTAGGTTGATAGCAAATTGACGCATACTTAAACGATAACCAATAACTTGACGTGCCCAGTCGCCACGTATCCTCGACTGGAGATCAACAATCCATTGCTCATTGTCCCAAAATTCATTCATATCCTGTCCCAGCTTGAGTCGTAAAAGAGCTCCCCGTATCTGCGTCTGGAGGTCGGTAACAGAGGTTTCATTTTCGTACAGTTCACGCTCAATGCGTTCCTCCTCTGTCTCAACAGGCTCCGGTTCCGGTTCGGGCTCCGGTTCGGGCTCAGGTTCAGCACCAAACGTGGCGCCCATCCCAGAGAAGCTGGGCATACTGACACCCGCCTTATCTAGTCCTTTTTGCGTTTGTTCAAGTTCATGATGTTCGAATTGGAGCTGACCAACCAAGTTCCCGATGCGGAAACTGACAATGCCATCCTTGTAAAGCAGCCATGAAAGGGCATGAAGACAATGAATGACCTTTGGGATATTTTTCTTCTCGTATAAATCAATCAGCTCAAATCTGAAAATGTCGGGTAACGCAACTTCATCGAGAAAGCGGAAGAAGAGGGCGATGTTATCAGAATGTCGATATTGTAGGCGCGGATGTTTGAATATACGCAGGGCCCTATTGGGATATAGAGCTTGCACGATCTCGGCCAAGGTAACACCATCTCGAAGTGCTTCTTCTAGCTGAACGATTGGCGGAATCTCCTTCTGGATCACGTCTTCTATCCATTCCTTTGCCTCTCCGATATGACAAAGATATTCATAGGCCTGAATAAACTGTCTCTGTTTGTCCATCCAATTTCCCGCTGCCCAGGATGATGAAACATTGTTGTTTTTTGCAGCAGTGGGTCCTCGCACGGAATCTGAACGTTTAAGACGTCTTCGGCCCTGCAGGCCGACAACTGACGGTAGAGCCGAATCGATTGTGAAGTCCTCGGTTTCTCCAGACTTTGCGAATTTTGACAGCGTTCGAAGGTGACCAGTAGAGGACTTTTGAAATGTTTCGAGATCCGGTGCCGTGAAAGACGTCGTCAAAGTTGGCGCATGGGGGCTCTGATGCCCGTACGAATGCTGCGAACGTGGACGAGGAGGTGTTGGTGTTGAGTAGGAGAAGTCTGCATTGGGTTCGTTGTCTTGCCACCTGATCTTGCGTTCCGGTGTGGCTGCTGGAGATACTGATTTTCGATAAGCGGTCTCGTCGATTGTATAGCTCCTTGCATGACGTGTTGGATTATCTTTCAGTGAGCTCTTTGGAGAGCCGTTTGGCGGCTGCGGCAGTGGGCGCAGAGAGCGGCGAATATTTCCATATGTTTCTGCGGCAGACGGGCGTCGTTCATGCATGGTAGAAGTATTTGAAGCCAGCACACTGACTTCACTCATGCCACGTTTGTGGCCGAAACCAGTTAGAGAAGACGCATTCGATGAAATCGTACTGCTGCGACTGGGTGTAGCTCCATTCGAGAAGACAGAGTAGGCTGATGAGTTTGTGGAAGCAACAGAATCATGCCGCAGCGGACTCGAGATGGAGTTCCCGGTGTCGGTCTGTGATCGCCTGAACGTTGTTGGGTTTGACATTACGGTGTGTATGGGGAGTCGTGAAAGGTTCGAAGATGAGAGTCAATCAAAGAGTTCGGCTTCAAGGGACACATGCCTGCGTCCCCAGCGCAAATTTAGCAAATGAGGAGTCGTTCAGTGCTTGCTGGAACGGTATGGACTGGCGCAATCAAGGGGCGAATAGTTCGCTGAATCGAGCCTGGCGACGAGCTGTGTCGACAAGACAAGGAAGTCCAAGTGATGTGATGCAGTTGTTTTGGCAGGATGGCAGCCGAAATAAGGCTGAGGTTAATTACGCTCGATGACTGACGATAATAATAAAAATAGGGCAGGGCCGGGGCTAAGGTCTTCGCTGGTCGTAGCTTCCACAGTTTGTGCCAGGTCCGCGAGGGGTCGCTGTTTACCTTGTTTACATTTGTCCCGATCCGGCATAGCCGCGCGTTGCCGGTTGCTGCGAAGGGCTGTTTACGGTCACGTGGCTTGCACTACGTCGTGTAAAATACGCTCCGTAATCACTGCGTAATTACCGGCCTCTACGCACAGGCTCGCCGTCCGTACTTACAATTCACTACGTAACAAGCCCCGCGATCAGATTTCAACGCCGATCGATCTGACATTCCGACAAAGATTTACAGACGTGGTATAGGGCAATAAAATGGCTTCTTCTGACGCCCCAAAGTTCGTCTATAAACTCGTTCCGTCGAGTGCGCCCATCCCGGAATCCTTACCGGAAAGACTGCCTATCAGCGATCTAGATCAGCAATCGGGATTCATCCATCTCTCAACAGCGATCCAAGTGCCAAACACGCTGAAATTCTTCTTCAAGGACGAGCCCCACGTATACGTGCTCCGAATTGAATATGAGAAAGTCCAGGGCGATATTCGATGGGAAAGTCCCGATGCATCAGTTTGCGGGCCACGAGGCGGCGAGGGCATGTTTCCAGTAAGCAGAGTTCATTGCTTTGAACCCAATGAATATCTTTAATAACGCGAATCAAGCACCTTTACAATGGCCAGAGGCTAGGAAAAGACGAGATAGAAAGCGTGGCTACTTGGAAGAATGAAAATGGCTGGGACCATGCATTAGAGAGCGCAGCATCATGGCTTGTTTATTGAACGTTATATGGCCATCTTTAACAACGCAGATAGTATATTTATATGAGGCTGAATTGTGTTTAATAGGAATAGCCAACTTTCTGGCAGTGATATGCCATTCTGATGTCCTGAAAGCGCAGGAGTCGAGCCAATCTCGCCTAATCGCCAAGTGGATAGCAATGTAGTATTTGACCATCTCATAGGTAGCACGTTAGTTGAAGGCACAAATTGGAAATGGCGACCAAGACTCACAGTACAGAGAAGATTCAGCACTAGCCAGGAACACGAAGGTAGGTGCAACTTCACTTGGTTGTCCAGGGCGTCCTAGTGGAGCTTCTGCATGCCAATTCTCCATCTGCTTCGCCGGCCTTGTATCGGGCTGGATAGGGGCATATACGGCTCCCGGTCTTGCAACGGTTTTGATCAGCGTCGATTTTCTTTTGTCAATTATAAAGGCTTTCTCGGCACATACGCTACGGCATTAACCCTTATCCCTTTGGGGATCAATTGAGACGCCAGGGAGCGTGTAAACCCTACAATAGCCCCTTTGGTAGCTGCGTAGTCTACCATGTTCGAAGAACCACGGAAAGTGACTACAGAGGTTGTATTTATGATACTGCCGGAGAACGAACCGAATCAGCATAGAGTGCAATAAGTGATAAAAGTGATCAATCTTTGCGAAACTTACGAGTCTCCCTTCTTCATGTAGGGAAGTGCGAATTTGGTCATCGCAAACATCTGCAGGACATTGGTGCGAAACAGATTCTCAACGTTGCATATATCGATGTCTGTGAAGTTCTTGCATAGGCACTGCTTGGATGCATTATTCACGAGGATATTGAGGCTTCCGAAACTATCAACATTCTTAATCAGCAAAAAAAAGTCAGGACGTGATCCACTCGACTCCGTGATACCTATGAAAGTGCTGATCAACAGCTTTGCGACAATTCTCATAATCCGTGAGATCACCAGCAAATAAATCACATAATCTCCTTTCGGCTTCCACCATTCTTTTCGTTGCTTCTGCGCCTTCCTGCTCTTCGGGGAGATGAGCAATGGTCACATCGGCGCCTTCTCTTGCCATGAGGATTGCGACGGATCGGCCAATTCCAGAGCTAAATGTATTCTCTTCTTAGTGGAGAGGCTCTCAGAGAGACAAATGAAGTTGGACCAACTCTCCGCCGGTGATCAGCACATTCTTGTCTTTCAACCTGCCGCTTCCAACGTACTCGACGAACTCGTCGGCATGCTCAAGTTTTGTCGACTCACTAGCAGGCTGCATGTTCATTTCCAGCCTATAAACACAGTGCCAGTTAGCATGAGTATGCACATGAGATCAGGAGTCAATACCCAGGCTTCGGTCGACTCTGGGGTACTAGCAGGGACTTGAAGGTGCCATGCTGTGATGCCATCTCCCTTAAAAGATCGCTGTCTAGATGGCAGATGCGAATATAATAGCATGGGATCGCTTTTATACAGCGGAATACATCCTCCCTCGCCGGTCATTGTGTCGTCACTCTACCGCAGCCCGATCTGGCAATATTTAGACTTCTCAGGTCATATGACTTTTCAGTAATCTATTCAATAGTGAGACTTGATTCATTCTGTACCAGCTGCCTTCTACCATTCTATTTACTGCCTATTGGCCGATTGCCAGCCAAGCGGTGGCTAACATGGATATAGTTGGTTTATCATATTAACTAGTGGATGACAATCTTGTTGTTTAATTAAAAAACTAACTGTTTTCTAGCGGGGTTTCTTTTTCTTTTCCCTTCCAGGGCAGTGACCACCATATAAGGGGTCTATATCTTCCATGTACTCTCATGCGGGCGTCAAACACGCTCGAGGACCTCGCGATCAAGCCACTGGCAGACATGAGACGGAATGGTTGCTCATACGGCATGGATGACGGGATTCATTCCCTCTTGCCGCTGGTGGGAAGCGCAGATCGTGGCCGGTATGGGCACATGTGTGATGGCAAGCCTATTATCATTCCTCCCGAGGTCTTTGGACCCAAGTCGCATCGCTGTTGGCAGTCTTCGATGTTGATATCACAGTAACGCGATAAGATAGATAGATTACTAAGCGGGGTCTGTGGTCACCGCCTCGGCGAGCCAACCAATCACAGGCTAGCGCAGATGTTGACCCCACAGAGCCGAAAAAAAAAAGTTTTCCGCGTCAAATCCAGACGTTTCTCTTTTTTCTTCTTCTTTCTTTTCTTTGGGAAAGGAAACTCTTCCCCGTCAGCAGAAACATATTTGGATATCTCTGTTGACTGTTTTCTCATCCATCCTTTTTATCGCCTCTCATTAATACCCCTCAATTTTTCATATTTCCCTATATACCACCATGCCTATCTCCAACGGCGATGCTAGTGGACTCCTCCACACCAAGGGGGAGATCCAGGACTACACCAAGGCTTTGGAAGTCCTAGAGAAGGAATATCCGGCCAGAGACGGTCTGGATGTTGATACTTTGCTTGACTCCGACAAGCACGGTGCCCTTACCTATAACGATTTCCTTATCTTGCCCGGATACATCGGTACGAGACATTACACTGAAAAAGAAATAACTTTTTCCACTGACCCTTTTCACCAGGTTTCGCCGCTTCCGATGTCACTCTTGATACCCCGGTGACTAAGCGCATTTCATTGAAGGCGCCTCTTTTGTCCGCTGCCATGGACACTGTCACCGAACACAACATGGCTATTCACATGGCCCTTCTCGGAGGCCTCGGTGTTATCCACAATAACTGCTCGCCTGAGGACCAGGCCGAGATGGTCAGGAAAGTCAAGCGCTACGAGAATGGATTCATTCTCGACCCCGTTGTGATTTCCCCCAAGACCACCGTCGCCGAGGCAAAGGAGCTCAAGGCTACTTGGGGATTTGGTGGATTTCCCGTGACTGGTAGGTTTTCTCTTTTTACCGTGATATTGTTTTCATTTGCAGCACTGCTTTCATGATGTTTAACCATCTTTATACAAATAACTTTCGTTCCACCGTAGTCAGCGCAAGCTGTGGGGAGAAAAGATTTCTATCTGATATTATAGCCTCTTTCTTTATGATTGCGAGATTTTTTTCAGATTGAATTTTCAGTCTCTAACTTGGGTCTATTAGAAAACGGTACTCTTCGATCAAAACTCATTGGTATTGTCACCAGCCGTGACATCCAATTCCATACTTCGGACGAAGACCTTGTTACGGAAGTCATGTCTACCGACCTTGTGACCGCCCCTGCTGGCACCACCTTGGCGGAAGCCAACGAGGTGTTGCGTAACTCCAAGAAGGGCAAGCTTCCCATCGTTGACACTGATGGCAACCTCATTTCGCTGCTTTCTCGCTCGGATTTGCGAAAGAATCTTCACTATCCCCTTGCGTCCAAGCTTCCCCACTCCAAGCAGCTCATTGCTGCTGCTGCTATCGGTACCCGTCAACAGGACAAGGATAGACTGAAGCTCCTTGTTGAAGCTGGTCTTGACATTGTCAACGTGGACAGCAGCCAGGGAAACAGCATGTACCAAATCGAAATGGTGAAGTGGATTAAGCAAACATACCCCCAGATTGATGTCATTGCCGGTAACGTGGTTACGCGAGAGCAAGCCGCAAACTTGATTGTCGCCGGTGCCGACAGCCTGAGAATTGGCATGGGCAGCGGTAGTGCATGCATCACTCAAGAGGTCATGGCTGTGGGCCGCCCACAAGCCCAGGCCGTCCACAGAGTTGCCTCGTTCGCTCGCCGATTCGGTGTTCCCTGTATTGCCGACGGTGGTATCCAGAACATCGGTCACATTGTAAAGGGTCTTGCCATGGGTGCTTCTGCTGTGATGATGGGTGGTCTCCTTGCTGGTACTACTGAGTCTCCTGGCGAATACTTCTTCGGCAGCGAAGGTCAGCTGGTTAAGGCCTACCGTGGAATGGGTAGCATTGACGCCATGGAAGACCGAAAGGCTTCAAAGGGTGCCAAGGACAACAAGGCCAGCAACGCTGGTACTGCCAGATACTTCTCGGAGAAGGACCAGGTCCTTGTTGCTCAGGGTGTATCTGGATCTGTGTTGGACCGTGGATCCGTGAACAAGTTCATCCCATACCTTGTTACTGGTATTCAGCACTCGCTGCAGGATATTGGAGTGAAGAGCGTTCAGGAACTGCACCAGGCTGTTAATGACAAGATCGTTCGCTTCGAGGTGCGCAGTGGCAGCGCTCAGGCGGAGGGCAACGTCAACGGACTGCACAGCTACGACAAGAAGCTCTACTCGTCGTAGATCCAGTTATATTTACCAAAAATAGGGTGTATGTATGAGTGAAGATAAAATGAATGTATTACGATTTAGATGTTATACGAGTTGAGTTCACTGAAGTGGTTTGATCATTAGTTATTCCTTTAGGTGGTGACTTGGACCACCTGTCTAGTTTAATAGTGACTAGAAAAAAAAAAAGAAATCATCAGTCGTCAATTCCCAACTCCTGGTAACGCGCGGTGACAGCGACATCCCTTCCTAGGAAGTCCTTTAGCAATTCAGCGCCATTCCTACTGCCACCGGGTTCCAAAACTACTCTGCGAAACTCGAGTGCCGTGTCTCGACTCATCGGGTCACCTTCAAATCTTGTCTTTGAACAGGTCCTGCGCGTAGGCCCTGCCTCTGTAGAGGAATTAGCACAAGTTAGATACCAATCTTTCTTTGGAACGCCACTTACAATGGATAAGAATAGTATCCAGCCGCGTAGCCTCTAACAAGCAGATCAAAACGAGCACTGCCATGACCCCATTCCCACCCTTCTCCATCGGATTCCGGTCCGTCTCAAAGTGTAATCTCCTTCTGAAGCTGGTTCCATTTGGATGATAGGTTCAAAGCCTCGACATCCTGGCGACTCTTCTGCGAGTGTATCGCTATATCAAACTCGGCAATGTGGCATTGCTTGAGTACACCTATCGTCCCATCAGTATGACGGGTCTGAATAAGATTATGAATGAGAGCATCGTCTAGGGTTTTGCTTGGCTGCTTAGCGTTTGGATCGTTACTGTTCATCTTCCAAAATTTCAGGTAGTCATCAGACAAGTATGAATAATGGCTTCCAAGCTTTTGGATGAGAGATGGATCCCACCACCAATTTTCAAGCATGATACCCGGAATTTCGACAAAGTCTCGGGCAGTTGATGTGCCGTGAAATACAGCGTATTTGACCCTTGAGACCAGGTTATGTACCGCATGGCCAAATTCATGGAACAAAGATCGAATCTCATCATGCCTGAGTAGACTTGGTTGATCCACCGATGGTTTGGGAAGATTCATGACCAAGGCAGAAGATGGAAACCTCCGTTCCCCGTTCATGTCTTCGTATCCCTGGGCAAAGAAGTCTCTCAGCTTTTTGTAGAAGGCAAGGCATTGGAAGGGCGGATAGTACTCCTCACGGGAATCAAACCACAATGCCCAGCATGGTTGTATTTGTCTTCCCTTGGGAACAAATCGAGATATAGATATCCCAGGAAGTCGCCTCCCTCGGCCTCATCATACCAAACGCTGTATACCGAAACATCATGATGCCATGTCAAGACATGGTCATTGCCAAAACGAGAAGAACTTTCGGGGGGGATCTCGACAAATTGAAGTCCAAAGAGACTGGAATATATATCCTTCATTCCTGCGAGAGTTTGTTTCAATGGGAAATATTCAGAGAAACGCTGTTCATCAAAGCCTGTCCTAGTCTTTTCTAGAATATTCTTGTAGAAACTACGATCCCATAGATGAAACTTCACATGCTTTTCATCGGATGCGTCTAGTTGGTCTTGTTTCTTCAAATCAAGCAAACGTCCTAGCTCTTTTTGACCAGCAGCTCGAAGCTTTTTGCGCAGTTCCGAAACAAAGTTTTCTATCAAATCTGCCGAGTCTGCCATTTTGTCTAAGATACTAAGCTCCATAAAATTCGATAGGCCTAAAAGCCGAGCTGACTCGTCTCGTAAGGGTATGATTTCTTTTAGTCTCGGGACATTCTCCAAACATCTATTGTCGTTCGCTACGTAGATTCTGCGCCTGGTAGATCCGTTCTCGACAAATTAGAGCGCTCTTACAATTTGACCTCGCTTGAGTGGAAACCAAAATTTTGCTTCATTCTCGCTTTCGCCTCTCTTCAGAGCCAAAAGCGAACTACTTGGGTAGCCTTTGAGTTCCTCTGAAGATAGCCACAGGCCATGACTCTTGTTAATACATTGTTGGGCTTCAAGAGTCTTCTCTTGGAGGAGCGTCTGGATTTGTGCAAATCGAGCTCTTTGCTGTTCATTTTCAATACCTAATCCAATTCTCAGAAAGGATTGGTGTTTGTTTTTCAAGTAATAAGCATCTTCAGAAGATAGGCCCTCTTCCTCCTGGTTCCTTACCAAATTGTCTACTAGACGAAAGAGATCATATCGCATTAGTGTTTCCGAATCAAATGTATCGAACAATACTGATGCCTTTCCACTGGCCTCGCGCAATTCACTAGATGTCGATGTGGAGTTGTAAAATCCAAATAGCTTCTTTGCTGAGATGAGTTTGTTTTCGCTTTGAGCAATTGGCAAAATAGTGTTTTTGAAGGTGGCTTCCTCGAGGCTGCTGTTCACTAGCTGAGTGTAGAGAGATCGGGCTTCTTCTATCAACCGACTTGTATCAGCCAATAAACTTGTTGGGGTGGCATTGAAGCTGGGAGGTGCCTGTGGAAGCTCCATGTTGCCAAATTTCTAGACTGGATCAGTGAATATGCAAACTGTTAGTTGGAAAAGAGAAGCAGAGGGGGCAGAGGCAGGTTTATATTAAATACCGTAGGTAGTAGGCCGGGGAGAAAGCACAGACCCGAGGCATTCTCCCCGCAGACACCAACGTGCTTGCCTACTTAATGCAACCGAGGTTACATACATATACGCAGAACATTAATTGTCTGGATAAATACCACTCGCCTTGCTGATTCATGATTTATTTTCCAGAAGATGACATCGATTCTCAAGCCCCAGAGAATCGCGAGAACTGACTTCTTCCATGCTGAGACCGTTTATGCATGCCTAATCCGGGCAAGTAACACATGCTATTATAATAACAACAACAATAACAAACGCGCATTTTCAACTATATCAAATCATCAAACTTCAAAGGGCCAGCCAGGATCAGCAATGTCGTCGACAAAACCCGGGAAAAAGGAAGTGGCCGTCCCTCGACCGAGTTCAAGGTATATCCCTTTTTCATCCTCCATAGAGAGAGCGAGAGCCTTGTTAACGAATCAACCAGTGTCGTCCTCATCTCCCCACAAAATGAAGTCCTTCTACTGCATAGAGTAAAAACATCCACCTCATTTGCATCTGCCCATGTTTTCCCAGGAGGGAACATATCCCCTTTACAAGATGGAGAACTCAAGGACCCCGAAGACCCGCGACAACATTACGATGCATTAAACTACCGAAATGCTGCTATCCGCGAGCTTTTCGAAGAAAGTGGGATTTTGCTTGCCAAAGACAAGGGGAATCACTCGTCAGGTAGTAGTGTTAAGCTCATCCATGTGGATGAGACGGAAAGGGAGCAAGGCAGGCGAGATATTCATAGTAACAAGATTGTGTTTTCCGAGTGGCTTCGGAAACAGCACGCTACAGCTGAGCCGGATACAGGTATTTATAAACATTCCATTGTTACTTTGTAATATGTATCGGGAGAGGGAAGGCTGACATTGATAACAGATGGCCTGATACCATTCACGCACTGGATAACCCCGCCAAACTTACCAAAGAGATTCACAACTCAGATGTATCTTTACTTTCTACCTATCCCTCAGGACCAACCCTCTGAATCCGCAAAGTCAGCACAAGGACTACCCATTGACGGCCGACAAGAAGTCCAGGTGCCCACTTCCGATGGCGGAATTGAGATTAACGAGGCAAGATTCCTACCGGCATCAACATGGCTCGAAAAGGCGCGTGCCGGCGAGATTATTCTTTATCCGCCCCAATTCCTTCTACTTTCAATTGTATCGCAATTTCTCGATCAAAAGCGCACCATTGAAATTATGTCTAGAGGAAAAGAACGTCAGCAAAGCAGGAACGAATTACTCGAGTTCATTCACGCCGATAACCCGCCGTGGACAGACAAGTTTGTGTGTCCTCGGAGTGTGAAACTGCTTGACGACAAGAGAGCTGTTCTCGCTTTGGATGATCCTGGTCCGGAGCTGCGTGGGTCAGGGAAGAAAGGGGAGTTTGATCGGGTTGTTCTGGTGAGGTTTGACAAGGATGGTCCCCGCAATGTCGATGTGCGTTGGAAGAAGGATGTATTGGGGGAGTCTTCTAAGAGTAGTTTATAAGATGTGGCGATAGAGTATGCACAGCAAGGAACCGGTCTTAATTAGTGTAGATCTGATAAGTCCACGCTCATCCCGCAATAGACACGCACGACCGAGGTCACATGACCCACAACCCGCGCTTTGCCTCTCCACCAAATTTCTCTGCGGATAATCGATCAATCAGTCGCATTGAATTTTCCGTCTTCATCGCCGCATCTCCGCCACACACACAATCCTTTTCTAACGAAGTCACCTTCGCTCAAATCTATTCAAAATGGAGAACGAAAAGGGAGAGATCGTCGATCTGTCCGTATACCCTTTTATTACCCTTTCTTGAGAGAGATCAAAAAAACTAACGTATTCTTCTAAAAGTTACGTCCCCCGCAAGTGCTCGGCCACCAACCGCATCATCAAGGCCAACGACCACGCCTCCGTACAACTCTCCGTTGGCAACGTTGACGAGAACGGCCGCTACACTGGCGAGAACCAGGTGTATGCTCTCTGCGGATTTGTTCGTGCGCGCGGCGAAGCCGACGACTCGCTTAACCGCCTTGCCCAGAAGGATGGATACCTGAAGAGCGTCTGGAGTGCTCAGCGATAAATTATTGACGAAACAAAAAAAATTTGGGGAAATATTTTATGCTTGGGACTCTTTTTTTATTTAATGTTCGGATCGAGATCGATCGATGGATGATATGATGCGTTTCTTTTCTTTTTCAATGTGTATGTGTTTCTGGGAGGGAGAGAAGAGAGGAGATGGGTATTATTGGAGAATGGATTGGGAGGGATATGCGCTGTGATGGTGAGTTGTTCTTCAACATGAAATTGCGGTTCAAGTACTAACATACCCAAGAATAATTGCAGATGACCTTTATGAACCGATATACAAATCCTACTACCTACTACCTCTCTCAAACCAATGGATTGATTCCAACAAAACGTGCGCGGAAGAAGAAGAAAGGGAAAATATTTACTTAAAAATAGATTCTTGAACATACCAATCCCAACCTGACTGATCTTGATCATACAATGCAATACCAATCGACACCAAAAAGAAACACAAGGCTGGGAAAGAAAAGATGAGAAGGATCATCCACATACCCAACGCAACCCCCTTTTGATATCGATAATCCTTCTTTTCATTTCTGAGTAACACCTAAAATATCGGCACATCAAGGCCTCCTCACTCCTTATTTTCCATGAGAGAGGAGGTAGACAATATGTATAAACATCCATCCGCCGAATATAAAATAGCTAGCTATCTCGCCTACTGAAGAGCCACGGTACATTTCCGAGATTACGAGCTGGGGCACAGATACGGGCGAGACATTCATTTCCTTACCTCTGGGTCTAGATCTGTCTACAAAGTTACCTACGTAATTGGGCTGGATAGAAGTAGATATTTAACACTTTCTCTATCTGTCTTTTTTTTCTTAATGCTGTAATCTTATTATTCATCACACATGAACTATTTTCCCGTTTTCTCGTTTTATCTTTCATTTTCATTTTTTCCAGTATATAATCGGACGGTCAACATGCATCATCTCCTTACTCCCGTTCCAGACGAACAGCGGGGTTCGTCTCGACGAAGTTGAGATCAACCTTATGACCGAGCAGTTCGCGAATATTGCTTACACCGTACCTTTGAACAGTTGAATTAGTATATGACTCCTTGTGTGAGAGTGTGGCATAGTGTCAGGAAAAATCTTACTTGATCATAGTAGGTCGCTCAAGACTCAGCCCCCATCCATACACGCGCATATCCTTAGGCAAGCCCATAGACTCCAGCATCTCCGGCCGGAACATGCCACTGTTTCCAATCTCGACCCATTTGGCCAATCCATCGTGGTATCCAAAGATTTCCATACTGGGCTCGGTGTACGGGTTGTAAGCTGGCTTGAAACGTAGTCGGTGAATACCCATCTTCGCAAAGAAGACTTCCATGAATCCAATCAGACCACCTAGCGCCAGGCCAAAGTCTGCTATCACACCTTCAATCTGGTGGAACTCAGCCAAGTGGGTAGCATCGACAGCCTCATTTCGGAAAACTCGGTCAATACTGAAGTACCGAGCTGGCCGTGGGTTGGCGGCGAGTTTGTGTAGCATATACGTCGACACTGACGTTGTGTGTGTTCGAAGTACCAGGCGAAGGGATTCATCGGGGTTCCATGGATAACGATATCCAATTGACCCGTATTTGCCTGACTCGTGGACGGCACGAACATTGTCCCAGTACTGCTTGTAATCCAATGGTTTGTCCTCATCCTTCTTAGCAGAAGATGGCGTGGTTGACGTCTTGGCTAGGTGAGGGTCGTTGGGGGGATCTTCCCGAGGACGATCGGCCGTTAGGGGGTCGGCGATGTAGAAAGTATCCTGCAGGTCACGAGCAGGATGTTGTTGTGGCACGTAAAGGGCATCGAAGTTCCAGAAGCCTGTTTCGACAAAGCGGTTTGTGGGCATTTCTTCGAATCCCATCTCAAAGAAGATGTTTCGGAATTCCTGTCGAACCTTGTTCAAAGGGTGCAAGGCTCCGCTAGTTGCAGGAGCACCCTTTGCCTTGAAGTTGTAGGGTTTGAATGAAGTCGTCTTCCATGATCCGTTTGCTAGCATGTCTGCGGTCAGGTCGGTTTCCTCCTTGACGAACTCCTTTGCAAACTTGGGACCCTTGGAGATCTTGAAACTAATCACTTTTTGTACCGTGATCAACTTCCTCTTTTTTAAATCTGCAATGACCTTATTATCCGCATGGGTTTGGGTGTCCTTGATGGTCTGAAGCTGTAACCTTGTCTCGTCCTGGATTTTGTCTGTAGCTGGGCGTAGCGTGTCCTTATCTTTCTTGATCCAGCCTCGCTTGAAGGCATTGCCCTGTCCGACCTTAGCGACATCTTTCCCGACGATCCCAGGGAGGTCTGCAATTTTCAATCCGTCGAGGGCTGCGACAACAGCCTCAAAGACCTTGGCTTCGTGAGAGCCACTGGCGGCAATAGCTTCGCCCTCTTCCGTCAGAATGGTCTTCTCTTTGTCTATTGTTTCATATTCCACCATAGATCTTGACGCAAGACGATCGAGGGCGGCTTTTATGTTCAGGGACGGCGTGGAGGGGAATGCGTCGGCGGAGAAGATAGGTTGGTTTGTCGACGACAAGGCGTCCAAAATGGGCGCCGTCATGTCAGACGCCATTTTTTAGAGAAAATATCAATCCGCTGTTTTCTCTTGTTTCTTTTCGCCGGCGGTGCGCTGCTTCAATTCAGATCGATCGGCTGGATGTGTGTATGACTCTTTTCGGACAAAATTAGACCAATTTCGATACGGAGAGGTGGGCGCACTACCTGTGCAGCTCTCTGCCCCGCGTGTGATCACGTGATCTGGCTTGTGTTTGATGCCTGAGTGATGCCTTAGCCGGGTGCGATGGACGTGCCCTAACTTCAACCACCTCGCAACTTCATAGCGACGATGATTATCACATCTACGACACCTTCTAATCTTGATATTATTGACTTTGGGCAACGCCCTTATCATAACTTGGTTCTCTCCCTAGTATCTAGTGTAGACTGTATAATTTAAATCTATATTTTTATTTGAATGGTGGAGCGTGTCGATATGCTGGCCAAAAGAGCAATGACGATACCTCAACCCATCTATTCAGCATTGGTCTGGGCCTTAAGACTCCTGCAGCACATCTCGTCCATAGTCTCCCGTACACGTGGTGGAGGTGAACTTCCTGGCGGCCACCTTACGGACGTACAACTCGTCGAGCTGCGCGTGCGAGCGGCCGGTGTAGTCCGGCACCCAGATGAGAGAGATAACCAGAAAGATAACACCGAAACCGGCGAAGAAGAAGGCAACCAGGGTGCCCCACGCGGTAAGCATGAAAGGGAAGATGATGGCGGTGATCTGACCAAGGAAGCTACCAACTGACATGGCGACTGAGGTTGTCTTGGCTCGCAGACGCGTGCTGCCGGACTCAGAGGCGTATACATAACTCACCCCCTGCGGGCCAAACTGGCAGCCCACGTTGGAGATGACCAGTCCGGCAACAATCAGGTTGCCTGCCAGAGTTTTTCCGGTTGGTACAGCCCCAAAGGCGGCCCCTGCGGCTCCAATCATAACTAGAGTGAAGTTAGCACTGGTAGAATGCAGCAGGTATAGTGAGAGGAACTTACACATTCCGCCAGACTGGATGAATGTGCCTACGACGAGCATCAGCCAGCGACCAACGTGCTGGTTCTCGACCAGCAGCGCAGTGATGATGTTGACAGCGATACCGCTGCATTGCACAATGACGGTCGACTGCAGTGAGTTGGTCTGGCCGGCGATGGAGAAGAAGTCTGGAAATCATAAGTCTCTCGGCACATAATCAGGGGTATAGAGGCACTTACAAGCACTCAGAATGTACATGACGTTACCTCCCATGACCCACGCCAATGGGGGAACCATTGCGACCATCGTGCGGCGCAGATTAGTGCCCTGGAAACACTCTAACCAGCTTATGTCGCCCTGTAGGTGATTAGCTAAAGAATGAGTAGACAAAATAAGACTTCCTTACTGATTCTTCTTTCTCCTTTTCGATTGTATACTGCAGTTTAGCTACCTCTAGCTCAAGATCTTCGACCGACATCCAGGGGTAGATCCACTGTAATGACTTCATCGCTTGTGGCAGGCTCCCTTGCATCACCAGCCAGGTCGGTGACTCGACCAGCATGAAGAATACGGCAACTGACATCACCGGCGGCAGTGCAATCATGATATAAAGTGGGATCTTATACTGGAGGGTATTGGATGGGTCCGACCAGCGCTTGGAGGATAGATCGAGGGCCACCGCAGAGACCAGATTGCCGACATTGGCTGTACATTGGATCAAACCGTTAGACACAAAGCCAGAAGCGAGAGAACCTAGGGATTATACGTACTGAAAAATTGATAGCCAATCAAGGCAGGGCCTCTGAGTTCACGAGGAGAAGTCTCAGCAACATATGTAGTCGCTGATCCCATGATGCACCCGGTCGCCACACCCATGATGATCTTGGAGCCCAGCCAGTCCACCCAGTTGCGCGAGACTGTCTCGGTAATAGCCCCCATCAGAATAAGAAGTATGGACCCCTGAACAACGATCTTGCGGCCGAACTTGTCAGACAAAATACCCGCCAGGAAGTATCCGAAGAACTGGCTGGGCGTCGCCGCGGCATTCCATCTGATTTATGTCAATAAATTCTCGTTCACAGTAGGCGCCGGGAATCAGCACATACGCAGAAACACGGACATCCGGGACAGTGTAGTCCAGCGTACTCGCATCCCACTTGCCCATGACTTTGCAGAACGCCTGCGAGCCAGTCATGCTCCCTGACATGCTTAATTCTGACTTGGGTTAGGGTTAGCTTAACTGACTTCTGGGGACGATAATCAATAGTGAGATATACTCCTTGCAATATGGCAGTGGACTAATTGGTTAGCTATACGTTAACTGATTTCTGGAGACGATGATCAATAGTTAGATAACGTACTAACACTACCACTAACACTCCGAAAGCACGTGGATTCTGACGAAACACTGCCCACGGGCTTTTGCCCTCACCCAGTTCCTCATCAGCGGCAACTCTAAGATGGGCGTGCACCTCCGCACTGATGGCCTCGACATGGTCAATGTCTTCTTTCTGAATGTCCATGGCTACGGGCTGAAACTGTATGGTGTGAGACAGATGTATCTGCTGGCTAGTGAAAAACCATAGTTGGAGCGAAGAAACGGCGGCGGATGCGGGTTACCGAGCATTATTATATGGTCAGCTCCGCACGGGGTTTTCGCATTTTGCACACACAACATACGAGTCTCCCCACGGGCCTCGTGGGCCTGCCTCGCTCGGCCGTCTCATTTTGAAGCTAGAACTAGCTTCGGCCGATGGCAGCGCGAATGAGAACATGCCGATCAAAGATGGCGGAGCGAGATATGGCAGGCTGCTGGGGGTGTTAACTAATGGAACACCTCATAGAGAGCACATATGATAGTATTGTGATGTCTATGGAAGAAGAAAGCATGAGGCCGTACGCAGGTCAGATAAAGGGAGCTGCGTTGCCCCAGACGAACTACATATGGAAGCAGTGCCTGCCTGGAGAGTGCCTGAGGCGCCTATGAGGTCACCCATCATTCACACATATGAAAGCCCACTCATTCTTAGTCACGCGTTTCTCTCCAGCATCCTTTTCTTTCCTCTTCAGCTCCCTTCTACCTTCCAACACCCTTGTCTCAGCACCTCGACGAAATTTCATAAACTGACCCAACCGTCTACGTCATCTGGAGCTTATACAAGTTGCATCTCCAAGTGGTATCTGTTCATGTTTACCGAGAGCAAAATCAAGATAATTTGAAGCTCTCCTGAGATTCATATCATAAAATTATAATATCTTTATGCGAAGGGCTCTAGATATTGATATACTGTAATCGAGTTCTCCGGAGACATAAGCGACGTGCGATGCTGGTTGGTGCCCGCAATGTACATACTGTATGCACCCCACACCTCCGGAGGTCCTCCGGAGGCCCTCCGGTACCTCCGTTTCAGTCGCCGAGCGTATTTTCTCTCGGAATTTCACGGTTTGTACGGAGACAGACAGATTCATGCTGACCCCGCACATCTCACTCATCATAATTTCTATTTTATCGTCTCCTAGTCCTGTAGCAGGACTAGCGCCAGCAGACGCTGCTAATTGTCATGAATGCCCAGGACGCGCATCAAAGACACCATGGCCAACACTCTCATGCGAACCCCATGAAACCCGTAGAAGGCCAAGTTAAAGTCAAGCGTACTAGAACTGGTCAGTCACTGTGATATCAATTGATTGATAATGGTATAATATCTCCCTTACCAACCAACATTATAGGTTGTTTGACATGTCGCTCGAGAAAGGCAAGGCTATTAGAATGTTTATATGGCAGAACCGTCCTCTAACGAATGATAGGTCAAATGCGATGAAACCCCCGGGCAGTGCAAGAACTGTGAACGGGTCAGGGCCGAGTGTAGATGGCCGGAGGTGCGAGGTGTGTTAGGACGACCGAGTCCAAGGGCAACGTCACACACAACGCGCCGAACTCGCCAAACTTCCTGTCGCGCCTGCCGAATAGCCAAAAGTAGATGCTCTCGTGATCGCCCCTCCTGCTTCCGATGCCGTGACCAAAAGCTTGCTTGTGACTACCGAACAGATGAAAGCGAGACGGCTTTGACTGTCATCACCGAGGCAACACCTACTCCAACTGAACACTCGACCAGCGATCTGACTCCGCCGCATGGTCCGAACAATCATCCGGTGAAAGAAATACTCAATGTCTCCAGCTCAGAGATAGCTGAGACTATTTCGGACAGCAGGAGCTCCGATATTATACCCCCTGATGTCGTGAAGCAGCATATACAAGCCTTTTTTGACTACATCTACCCCAGTCAAGCAAATGCCTTCATACACCGCAGTACCCTTCTCCGCGATTTGCAATCAGGGCGTGTTAGCCGAGTTTTGCTCCTCACTCTTTGCGCCGTGGCCTCACGTTTTGTTCCGTTTGAGAAGTCCGATAACCGACCCGCTCCCCTAATCCAGGATTCTCCTACTGTACGCAACTGGATTCATGAGGCCCGAGCGATGATATTCACGGAGCAGATGACAATTGATACCGTTAAAGCCGCGCTATTACTGGCCAGGCATGATATTCACCTCGGGCGATATGAACCGGCATGGATGCTATCGTCAATTGCTAGTCGGGCGGCCCTAGCTATAGGCTTGCACAGGGAAGGAGACGTCACATTACCCTGGATAGAGCTGGAGACGAGACGTCGGCTACTCTGGGCATGCTACTGTCTTGACCGTATGATGTCAAGGGGGGTGCCAGAGTTTGGTCTTATTCGCACTGAATGCATAAATATCCAATTACCCTGCGAGGACCACTACTACCGACTCAACATCCCTTGTAGCACTCCTGTGCCGTACTTGGAACTCGAAGCACCAGAAAAGGATCCTAATTCACCAGAAAAACTTCTCGAGGAGCGAGACATTGGATTATTCGGGCGTTATGTGCAACTAACAGGGATGCGCAATATGATATTACAGTAAATATCCGAAACCCTAGAACAAACTACAAGTGAGAAAGCTGACTAGGGCAATAGATGTACTCGCAATCAAACTGGCAATATACACCAAACTCCCCCGTGGGAACCGTTGTCAGCCTTTGCACATTGTTTCCGCAAAATCACTGCCTGGTATCATTCTCTATCACCTCAGTTCCAACTCATCCCGGATACCATTTTAGCCCGACACGAACAGAAGCAATCAAGCGCACTGCTTATGCTGCACATCATGTACCATCAGTGTATGCTAGATCTCCACCGTGTCGCGCTGCCAGGCTTTTCCGAAAGCCTCCCGTCGTCCATACTCTTCAACGCCCCCATCGGCTGGGTTGAGGAAAACCAAACTGCCTGCGTGGAGCATGCGCAGAGCGTAAGCAAGGTTTTTGATATTGTTACCAGTAATATTGAGAGGAATGAACTCTTGTTACTCGATACAAGTCTGCCCATCTACGTCTATGAAGCCATGCGGGTTCAGGTACAGTGGCTATTTATGCTTCCCACCGACTCCCGGGTAGAGGCAATGGCGGTGCTGAAAATCCAATTCACAAAATTAATGGGATATGTAGAAAGCATGATCAAGTATTTCCAACAGGCGCAATTTTTGGTGAGTTGCGATATTGTTCCCTTCGTTGAAAATGCTGACCGCTGGTAGCTCAAGGAAATGCGTAACATGTTGCATCGGCATGGTATTTTCATACACGGACAATCCGAGCGAATCCAGCAGTATGTTGAACTTCCCTAGATGTTTCCTACGAGAGATCTGACAGTGATCGTAGCAATGTCTCTAGTGCACCATCTCCGCATCATCCATGGTCGCAGCGTCTTCATACCCTTAAAGAAGACTCTAGAAGTGATGAATCCGTTCACACGCCAAGCACCCTACAAATGGGGCTTCTCAATGAAGAGGACCTTTATAAGACTCCCTCTCTAAGCGTAGAAGGAAACTTATTTCCTTCGCCGAACACCGAACCGGCGTTTGGGGAGGCGGATCTGTTCGATCCGTATAACCCGGTACTCTCAACCAGGTACAATCAAGGCCAAGTAATTATGGAGAGCAGTAGCCTGATAGGTCCCTTTTCCGACTGGATGGCGAATGGGTTTGAGGTGGGACAAGGGCTCCATGGTACTGGACAGGACGACCAGCAAATGTAGATACAGTCCCTGGACAAAAGTGTCAACCCCCCGGCAGAAGATCTTTAGAACTAAATACAATATTCAGATCACAGTAACTAAAGTAATTTGAAGACCGCCTGAGAGGTATATCAAGCCAATATAATATGATCATGAGAAGGGCTCTAGATGTTTCTAAATGATAGCTAATATACAACCTTATACATATATATGGGGGATATTAGCACTTTTGTCACCCCACTATAAACGCTACGTCGGCTACCTAGGTAGGGACTCCGGCCCAAACAACTCTGATCATCGAGGACATAAATCGTATAAAGAGCCCCTCTCCCTGCCCCTCCATGCCCGGCTCCAAACCTAACTTTGGCAATTCACCCTCATTATGGCTTCTCGCGATCAAACGTCTCTCCGTCTCCATACAGGCACCATCATCCCGGCTGTAGGTTACGGGTGCGCCGGCTGGGGAACCGGTCCTGATGCCCCAGAAAATCTGTTCGAATCTAAGTTTACAGCGGCATACGAGAGCGGTTATAGGTGCGTTTGCATGTTCCATTTTCCGAAGAAGGATGGGAATGCTGTCTAGAAGTGAGACTAATTGCAAAACGCCGACAAGACTTTACGATTGCGCTGAAGAATATGGCTGTGAGTTACGCCCTCCACTTTTCCGAGCTTTGAACTAAACAGTCAACAGCGGTCGAAACTGGTTAGTTGCGTGCCTTTTCGGTATACTATTTAGTGTGCAAGTGCCAACTGCAGACTCCCAACTATAGATATTGGTTTCTTGACGAAATCGCTACGAGACTCGGTTTTCCTACTCACCAAATCGCGTGATTACCGTCCTGGAGACACGGTTGAGACCATTCTTCCTCGGCTGCAGGCCGGGGCGCGCCGGATGTGTCCAGGGATGGAAAATCCGTGCGTGGACTTATTCTTGATCCATGAACCTGTCATTGGGCCTGAGGGGAGGAAAGTTATGTGGGAAGCTCTAGTTGAGGTTTGTGCTTATTACTTGCTTTTCCTGCTGCCACTATCTTTTATCATTCTTTCTGACTTGAGTAGTTGCAAAAACTGGGTGAAACAAAGGATATTGGAGTGTCGAACTTGTGCGTTTTACGAGAGGAAATTCTGATTACAAAAACATATATCAACCTACAACGATATGGAACTAACGAAATACGCAGTGGCCTAAAACATCTCCTCACACTTCCAGAGCCCAAGCCGGTTGTGAACCAAGTAGAGCTTCATCCATGGTGCCAACACCGCGAGATGGTTGAGTACTGCAAAGCAAATGGTAGAGTTGACGTGCTGGTCCAATTCTAAAGATTGTTATCTAATTATGCACGTAATCAATGCAGATATTGTTATGCAATGCTATGCGCCCAACGCCCGAAACAAGCACGCAGACGACCCTGTACTGCAGCAGATTTCCCGAGATGTGAATCGCTCTCCAACACAGGTCCTTTTGCGATGGTCCGTCCAGCACGGGTGAGTTTTGGTCTCGTTCTCTCATAAGCCTGTCGGAACATGTTTATAATTTACTGATTTTGTCTAGATACATTCCGCTCCCTAAATCTGATAGTCCGGGTCGTATCAGGGAGAATATTGATGTTTTCGATTTCGAGCTCTCGGACGCACAGATGGAACACTTGGATGCGCTGGGTAGTGACGGCGATCACCCTGTTTGCAAGAGCTATGATGATTTTTGTGACTAGAATAGGATTGGAATTTTGCTATGAATATGGCATAGCTCGACTTGCTTGAATGACATGACTCCAGTTGTGTATTACCCTAGCGATTCATAAATACCTCTAGTTATCTCCGCGTGATTGATATTTGACCTCCAGCACCTGCAGTTTTCAGTCCTTATAGAAATAATATGCCTAGAAAAATAAAGACGTCATGGATTGTCGCTTATTCGTGGTCGCTCCGCCTCAATTTACGACCACATACGTATTTTCAGCAACAGACTGGACTGGCATTGCCACGTACTCCGTAGGCGACCTACACGAATGAGCTCTTGCTCGCGTAGATTCGCTTTCGCGGGCTCATACCTTTCATTCATCCCTATCAGGCACAAATATCAATCGAATCTCCGTTGCTGTCTCCACCTCTATGCTTGCGAGCTACCAAGCCAACTTTTCTTTTTTGGCAGGCTCGGGGCTCTTTCCCCCCCCTTTATCATGATACGAGACTATACAGGAATCTTGCATGCCCAGATTGATGAACTTATATTTGCAAGATTCCAGCTCGAAGTTTGAGATTGCAACCCGCAGAGACCTATATTGAAGCAATTGGGCACCATACCAAGGGTGAGAGACTATATAATTGAAGCTTTCAAGATTTTTAGAGCTAAAGCTTACTTAAACTAGCTATAAGAAGTGTGGTGTTGGCTGAGCGCTGCCAGGTACATATGATCGACGTCCTACTGGATTAGGCAATTCTGGGACAGTTCCCTAGGGCTACGGTCCCCGCAACCCTACCCCAAGCGGTGCAGATGCTTTACGTCGGCTGTCACAAAACAACGAGAATGCTCCAAGTTGGAATCAAAGAAAGCATCATGTCACTCTCTTAAGTGAACCTTTACACAGCGAATTGCGACCTCCATAAATCGGCATCGGGCCGATCGCCGATCTTGGCATCTCGCTCCGCAGGCGAACAATCGCTGCATCATATTTGAAAAGAAGAGACGACATCTCAAGGCGACGCCTGGTTCTTACTACACAATACCTTGAAATACACATAGAAAATGGAGAACCTAGCTGCATCTTTCCCAGGGAGCGAATCAACAGCCGCCGGCCCCGCCGTGCAGACTCATGATCGCCGACAACTACATCTGTTTACTTTTGGATCACCTGTTGGTTGCCAATGCTGCTCAAATATACCTTTAAGGAGAAAAAAGTACTGATATATCAGGGTAGATGGGTAGGAAATGCCAAATCGCGCTGGAAACACTTCGGGAGTTTTATGGAGACAAGGTGAATTGGAGCTGGGAGCGAGTTCCGCTACCTAAAAAAGTGCAAAAGTCCAGCTGGTGAGATCTCCTCCTCCCCCAAGGCTCTCAATAAATTACCTCTCCTGATGTTAGCACCAGGTACTTGCAGCTCAATCCGGATGGCCGGATTCCTTTGCTGGTAGATCAGGATTTTGTAAACCCGTCGACCGGCCAACCTGAATCTCTACGTGAAAGTGGCGCCATTCTTCTATATCTCTTTAAGAAGTTCGACACTGATCACCAGTAAGTTATGGTTATGATAAAGAGAACCAAAATGAATTCTAAACAGCTTTTCGCGCCTCCAGTGTGACCTTTGAAACCGATTTTGAAGAACAGGAAATGCTGTCATGGATCATGTTTGGTAATTCGGCTCTGGGGCCTGCACAAGCCGTGAGTGATCTGACACACGCACAAGATGGCATTGAAGACTTACTAATGCGAGGACCAGAAAGGAAACCATTTCTGTAACCTAAGAGCGTGAGTGTAGATACGACAAGAGAAAGTAGCTTATTCTTCACTGACACCTATTAGATCAGGGAACGATATCCCTCTTGCAAGGGAACATTTTGTGAATGAGGTCCATCGACTTTATCAAATTGCTGAGGACAGACTTGGTGGTACGTTGTCTATCTCCAACGCCTAGTTGGCATACAAATTTTAATCATGACCAAAACAGGAACAAACATAGGCTCAGAACGAGACTGGCTTGCGGGAAATGGACGAGGCAAATTCTCAATTGCTGAAATTGACCTGGTTGGCCATCTTTTTGTCCCTTTTTTTGAGGATAGTTTAACTAATGATTGAGATAGTTTCCATGGATATATATTCATGCAAAATTTGGTATTATGACAACGGATGAGTTTAATACACGTTATCCCCATCTCACACGATGGCTTGATCGGTGCTGGACGAGAGAAGATGTGCGGCGCGGTATACAAGGATACGATGCATGATGGAATTTTCATAGCATGAAGCAGATGCGATAAATATCTTTCTGAGTTGGACTACCTCCTGGTGAGGTTATCATTTCCTCTTGTTATGATACAAGTAAGCTGGTACAAGAGTGATAAGTTTGGTCATACTTCCTACAAGATATTCCGAGATGAATTGGCAGTAAAAACTGTATATAGTTTGTCACTTCTTGCTCAAAAGCAAAACTGTCGATAGGAATATGAATTTAAGTACAGTTCTCTGATTGTAGTCGAATGATTTTGAACAGCATAACCTTTCACTAGATCAATTAAAGGTTCACATTTTAATCTATCAGATCACATAAGATAGTTATAAGAATTTATCAGAATTCTACCGCAGTCTTGTTTTCAGAACAGCCGTCTATTCCATTTCCAGGGCCTCAAAGATCGCCCTCTCAATTTCTTTCTTGGAGCCCTTGACTACGGGACCGCTGCCTGGTAGCAATTGTGTCGAGAAAACCACCGCAATACCTGTGGCTGGATCGATATAGAACTATTAACGCCAGCGGTAGAATGATTAGTGAAATTTTTCTTCCATTTTTGGGAAGTAGATGCCACTTACGTCTGTTCCTGCAGCACCTCCCCATCCCCCAGTTCCTGGACGTCTGCCCCATCCACCCTTTCTATCCTTGCCAACGATCATTGGCAGACCGCCGAGGTTGACATTGACGTTCTCCACGGTGAGAAATTTGTCACCTTCCTCCACAGAGAAATGGAAGTAGGCATTCAGCATATCTTCCACACCGGCAACCTGAGACAGCTCCAGATCGGGAGAAAGAATGCGTCGGTACAGTTCGGGAGAAAGTAAAGGGGTATATTTCTCGAGGGAAATGGCGCGGCCTGTCGTCTCGTGCAGGAAGCCAGTGAGGATGTTTTCTAGCACAGTAGCGAGATCTGTAGGAGTGCAATACAACGCAGCTCCTCCGGTTGGGTATTCAATGTTTGCCCGTCTACTCCACGTGTTAAGATATGTGATGGAGGAATAATTTTTCCATGGCAGGTGGAGAGAACCTACCCTTTGGGTAGGAAATGGCTAGGCTGCTGGCCCGTCCATTCTTCAAACTGATGCTTTCCGTCTTCTGTCGTCTGGGTCAGCCAACGTAGTGGCATAACTCGGTCCTTAAGATCCGAGTCGTGCGGATAGAACGAGGCCGACTGGATGCCGAGCGGGTGGAAGATGTTTTCCTGGAGGTACTCTTCGAATTCCTGGTTGGCTATTCGGGGGAAGAGATACGACAACCAACTAGAGTTGAGAATGTCATGCAGTGAGTATGAAGTCTGGCTATCACAGTATATATTCCCTTCAAGGAAAGAAGCAACTCACTCGTGACTTGTTCCGTACTTCCACACTTCACCGGGCTGGCCGGCTGGGGGTGTGAATATAAGGCTTTCCTGTTTGATGGAACCAAGTCAACACCTGCAATTGGCATGCGGTTTTTGATTTTGTTATGCAACGGCTATAGGCATACTTACCGGCTTACAGCTGTTGATCCAGCCATGGTCATTGTTTGGAATGTCCCTCCATTCCTTGATTATGGATTCATATTCAGCAGCAAATCCGCTTGTCCCATTCAACATCTGCCGGAGAGTGATAGCGCCAGTGGATGGCTCAAAGATTGGTTGACCATTATCGTCGAATCCTCTTAAGATCTGACCAGAAACCTTTTCAAGCTCGGGCGAGTACTTGCTCATGGGAGTGTCAAGCGTGATTAACCCACGGTCTACTAGTTGTAGATATGCTGTGCGGATATAAATTCTCGTCAGCCCATCCATGCCTGACCTTCACAAAAAGCCGTGGCAATACGCACCGAGTGCAGTAATGAATCGTGTGGCACTACTGGCCCAGATGATAGTGTCATCTTTCACCGAAGGAGTGGTTTCACGGTGAAGGACATCGAATGGACCACTTTGGTGGTTGAAAAGCACTTTATCGGGCGAGGCGATTACCAGGAAACATCCCGGAAAGCTCGACGACAGCTTGTCGACGGCTGCTTTGATGTGTGCGATTCCGTTGTTTGATAAAGAAACAGTCTGTCCAGCCATTTTTGAATACCACAAATAATTACAGTTGGTTACTGACTCGATGTAGAACTTTTAGCTCTTTCAATCGAGGTACTTGTATATGACTTGCATCGCCTTTATAAAAGGCGCGGTTGTAGTAATAGCTCTCTACCTATCGGAGCCGTCGCGTAATTCGGCTCGACGGCGTACGTCTAATATCATTCGACTTCATTTTAAGTCATCACTTGCCCAATTTTATGCCATGTCTGTTCCATGTTCAAGTTCATACTGTCTCTCTAAATTCATTCAATTCAACTACTCGCCGCCATGTCTCCCGTCTTCACCCACATCAGTGAGTAGCCACCATGACCGAGGACAAATTCAGTCCAGTCTGACATGGATCCAGTCGCATTCAAATATAAGCCCGAAGCAACCTCGGAAGAAATCCGAGATTTCGAGCAGACCTTTATCAACATGGAAACGAATTGTCGTCGCCCGGACGGCACGCAATACATAGTTAGTAGCAGCCTCTTGTCCTCTAGAAGAATGATAATTTGACCATTCATTATTCACGCAAAACATACAGAAAATTCGCGGGGGAAAGCAGGTATTTCCTCATGATCTAGCACACGGTACTCAGTCTGTGTTTATTGTCGATTTCGAGAGCAAGGAGGATGAGAAGTATTGGCACGACCATGACCAAGTGCACGCGGCTTTTATCCCGAGGGCAAAGCAAATCAGCGGAGGGGCTGTTATTCTCGATTTTGTGCCGTTCTAGTTAGATAATTCATAGAATGTGTCACCTATCCTTGTGAGTCCTAACACCATGATATACAATATATACAATACGTCAAAAACAGTCAAACGTTGTGTCTAGAATTCAGATTCTCCAAGCTAAAAGCTCCATTTTTTTTTTCTAAAAAAAAAAATAAATAGAATCGAAAGAGCCCTCGCGTAGTTCGCGTACTGCAGCCGGTCTTCCTAGGCTGGTATCATGAATCAAGACATTGCAGAGGGATTCAGAACTTTTTTTTGTCCCTTGAATTTTTGATATCATCCCACATTCCCCGCGTCATCCCCGCACTGCCGTCCTATCCCGTGTCTTCTAGATATAAGGATCTCCGGTATTCTTCTTGTTAACTTTTATCTATTTTAAGACTTTCTACTAACCAGATCTTCTGAATCCATCATATTGTTAACCATTTTCAATGATGTCACAGCATAGGTCCGATGGGAAAGGAATCAAGCAACTCCTCTATATACCCTGAATACCTCCCATATTCCCTTGTATTGATAGAAACTTCTATGTGGAAGCCCGTTTGTTGAGTAAACAAATACACTTTCTTGAAAAGTACATTACTCTCCTGAGATTAAAAAATTGTCTTTAAAATCTGACAGACAAGCAATGGTCACGTGAGATAAAGCACGTCCACGCCAAGTCAATAGTGTAGCGTTTTCAAGAAAGGAGAAGGCCGAGCGTCTAATTTCCTATCAACCTTAATCGACGTCAATCACTCTGATCATCATTTCGTTTTTTGAGATACCGAGTCTTAACACCCTGAGTGCTATAACTGCTAACTACCAGGCTAATAGACTAGTTTACTTAGCTGGCATGTGGTTATAGGCAAGATAAAAGATAACTACGTAATGGTACATTGGATCTACAGCTGAATAGCCTAGTACAACTGAGATGAGATGAATCTACGTTTCAGATTGCTGGCAAATGGCCGATCGTGCTGAGTCATTTGACTTTGTTAGAGGCAAGAATGCAGTCAACAGAACGACTAACTACGTAGTAGTACTAACTAGTAACTGGATTATATTCAACGAATGAGTCGTCTCGATAAGTTGATTCTTACTAGGCCACATACCAAAGCTGTATCAGGTGTCGTGATTATGATATGCGATAGGCCCCAGGAACCAATCAAACCAGCTAGCTCACAAAAGTCGGATTGAATGAAATTGAATGAAAAAACCAGAAAGCACAATCTCTGAGAGAACCGAGGTACGCTGTATGTATATTAATAATTATGTAGCATTTCATCTCGTTTTTCTTATATTTAAAACGGAGCATATCCTATTAAGAATAAGCAGTTTGTGGTCTTTGAGGAACGCCCCAAATAGTGCCGTGTCAGAACCATGGAACCTCTAGCTAGGCACACAGAGTATGGTTCGTCCGTTCTTTTTTTTCTCGTTCTTTTTTCTTTATTTATTCAAAACTTGATATTTGGTCCCCTGTCATATATTCTCCTCATTATTATCGTGGCAATATGAAGTCGTCCTACTATACGCCACGTGATTAGTTCCAGCGTGCAGCAATCAATGATTTAAATCAATAAAAAAAAGCATCGGTGACTTCGAATTTTGAAGCCGCTAGTCCAGTTAAGGTATCCCTCCATGACGCTAGTCTCCCTTTGGACTAGCCCCGAGAGGACGGGCCACTTGGCTTCTGCGGCGGGCCTCCATCACTCCGCCCCGTGGATGCGTAGTTCGCCCGCGGCTCAACTCCATTGGCTGATCAGCAAGCCAACCGCGAGACCACCCATCTCCCGTGCGGGCCAATCGAGTCGAAGCGGTGTGCCCGCCTCCAGCCGATCTGAGTCTTGGCCAATGGCAGATACCGAGTGGAAGGATACAGCCCCACTGCGGCGGTTTTGATTGGTCGCAGTAAGCAATTCTTGCAGACTTGCCAACCCCTGGCGATGCGCTAGGCCCAGAAGGGCCAGGGCTGTAGAACTTTGGCCTTGGAACCGGTTGGATTTCATGGATTCCCTCCGTGCCCCAGCACGCAGCAACAGACGAAGAGAGATAGAGTAACTGCAACATGGCCAGGGACGATACGCTAGCCACTCGCAACGCGAAAATAGGACAGCGTGATAATAATTAATTAATAAGAGCATTAAGAATACTGCAAGTGCTGGTTCGGCCAAGTATTGAGCATTATTAAGTAGGTACTCCGTAGGTAGTGTAGTGAGGCGTCCGTCACTCGGGAAGGAAAGAGGGAAGGGCTCCTTCCACTTTCTTGCTTGCACTTGCACTTGCACTTGCCCTCCTCCACGCTGGCTGGCGATCTCTCTTTCGTCGTCCTCTGATCACGCTCTCTCTTCTCTCTTCCTCCCCCTATCCTCATCTTCGTTACGCTTTTTGTATAAGCGCCACGACTGAGCGAGCAGCAGTCGACTCCAGCCTAATCCCCTTTCTTCTTCCTCCCCTCCTTCGTCTCTTCTCTGCCCTCGACCGACCGCCGCCCAAGTCCCCCGGCCCTGACTTCTCACTTCTGCCGCCGCCTCCTCCTTCTTTTATTTCTTCTCTTAATGAAATATCCCTCCGCTTAATACCTACCTGTATCTGTCCGCCATACCGAGACAGAAAGACAGGCCTTTTCATCGACTTGGATCGCTGCACCATCTCCATGCACGCGTCATACCGTTCAACAACCCCGATTAATCGTTTCTGATCGTATCACGCAAACGCACACACCAATAGAACTAATTAATTCCTCGACTCGGTTTGCACGATTACTTATTGTTGGCTCAAGATTTCTTCACCACTACAACTTGATTCATCACAACAACCCTCATGTCGCTTCTTTAAATCCGTGCTTACCCCGACCGATAATTATTCCATCCGCGCCCTGTTCTCGCTGGACAGGCCGGACCACTTAATCGCCTTTTGCTTTTCTTTCTTTCTTTTTCTTTATAGCCCACTTCGCCGATAGACTATATTCAACATGGGTGGTGAGGAGGACCCTTTCTTCGCCGCTGCGGCCATCCTCAAAAACCTCGCTCGCGACCCTCCACCGAGCGACGACGATGCAGAGGTCTCTCCCAAACGACGTGTGACAAATGGCTTTGACTCGAAGCGCCTCGTCAAGTTGCCAGGAGAGCTCACTGCTGGAAAAAAAGCATTCACAACCGAGCTAGAGAGCTTGATGTGTCGTGTTCATGATTTGGAGACGGAATTAGTCAGTCATCCTAAAACCCTTTCCTCTTTCTTTTTTTTATATCTTATTGCCTATCTTCGCTCTTTGTTTCTTGTCTACATTTTCTAATCTAGGCTTTATCTAGCAGTATAAGAGACCTCGCAGGTCGCGACGGCTTAAACGCAAGTACGGCGACGACGATTCTGCTGATGACGACGATGACGACGATGAAGATGAAGATGACGATGACTCGGACGAAAGCGACGATGACAACAACGACGATGATGATGACCATCCCGTCAATGGGGTCGTTGTCCCCCGCCCCCGTCGGGCGTTGCGCGGCAATGCCGACAGCGCTGAAGCTCTTCGTTCTCTGCGAAACCATGTTGAAAAGCAGGCACATGAAATCAGTATACAAAAGGACATCATCGCTCGTGTTCGAGATGAACTGCACCAGCAGGAGGAACACACACGCCGTACTCTAGTCAAGGTGGAGCACGAGGATGTCGGAGTCTTGCAGCGCGAGTTGCGGAAGCATCAGCAAGCCAATGAAGCCTTCCAAAAGGCCTTACGTGAAATCGGCGGAATCATTACTCAGGTCGCCAATGGTGATCTCTCGATGAAAGTGCAAATCCATCCACTGGAGATGGACCCCGAAATAGCAACATTCAAACGCACAATCAATACTATGATGGACCAACTTCAAGTGTTTGGTAGTGAAGTGTCTAGGGTGGCCCGTGAGGTCGGCACAGAAGGTATATTGGGTGGACAAGCCCAAATCACTGGGGTTCACGGTATCTGGAAAGAATTGACAGAAAACGTCAACATTATGGCCAAGAATCTTACGGATCAAGTGCGTGAAATTGCTACTGTCACCACTGCTGTCGCACATGGTGATCTCAGTCAAAAGATCGAAAGCCGTGCACATGGAGAAATTTTCGAACTTCAGCAGACTATCAACACTATGGTGGACCAACTCCGGACATTTGCTACCGAGGTGACTCGCGTCGCCCGTGATGTCGGCACAGAGGGTGTCTTGGGTGGTCAGGCTCAGATCGAAGGCGTCCAAGGCATGTGGAATGAATTGACTGTAAATGTCAACGCCATGGCCAACAACTTGACCACGCAAGTGCGTGATATCGCAACCGTTACCAAAGCAGTCGCCAAGGGTGACTTGACTCAAAAAGTACAGGCCAATTGCAAAGGAGAAATCGCAGAGCTCAAGAACATTATCAATTCCATGGTGGACCAGCTTCGCCAATTCGCCCAAGAAGTTACCAAGATCGCCAAGGAAGTCGGCACAGATGGTGTTCTCGGTGGTCAGGCTACAGTTCATGATGTTGAAGGTACCTGGAAGGATCTCACTGAGAACGTGAACCGTATGGCGAACAATCTTACCACCCACGTGCGCGAGATCGCAGAGGTTACTACTGCTGTCGCAAAGGGAGATTTGACCAGGAAGGTCACCGCCAATGTGCAGGGCGAGATACTAGACCTGAAAAACACCATCAATGACATGGTGGATCGTTTGAATAAGTTTGCATTTGAAGTCAGTAAAGTGGCTAGGGAAGTCGGCACAGATGGAACCCTCGGCGGTCAAGCCAAAGTCGATAATGTCGAGGGTAAATGGAAAGACCTCACCGACAATGTCAACACCATGGCACAGAATCTTACATCCCAAGTGCGAGGTATCTCCCACGTGACGCAGGCTATTGCCAAGGGTGATCTTAGCAAGAAGATCGAAGTCCACGCGCAGGGAGAGATTCTCACATTGAAAGTAACCATCAATAACATGGTTGACCGCCTCGCAAAATTCGCTACAGAACTCAAGAAAGTCGCTCGTGATGTCGGTGTCGATGGAAAGATGGGTGGTCAGGCTAACGTAGAGGGAATCGCTGGTCGATGGAAAGAAATTACCGAGGACGTCAACACGATGGCCGAAAATCTTACGTCGCAGGTGCGAGCGTTTGGCGAAATCACAGATGCCGCTACTTATGGTGACTTTACGAAATTGATCACCGTCAACGCCTCGGGTGAAATGGATGAACTGAAGCGCAAAATCAACAAGATGGTTTCCAATTTGCGTGACAGTATTCAACGTAACACGGCCGCTAGGGAGGCTGCAGAACAAGCCAATCGCACCAAATCAGAATTTTTGGCCAATATGAGTCACGAAATTCGAACGCCTATGAACGGTATTATTGGCATGACACAACTGACTCTGGACACTGATGACTTGAAACCTTATCCTCGAGAGATGCTGAACGTTGTTCACAACTTGGCAAACAGTTTACTGACCATTATCGATGACATTCTGGATATCTCGAAGATCGAAGCCAACAGAATGGTTATTGAAAGTATTCCGTTTACCGTCAGGGGTACCGTTTTCAACGCACTCAAGACTTTAGCGGTGAAGGCCAATGAAAAATTCCTCAACCTGGCGTACCAGGTGGACAGCTCTGTTCCCGACTACGTTATTGGTGATCCATTCCGTCTCCGCCAGATTATTCTGAACTTGGTCGGAAATGCTATTAAATTTACCGAACACGGTGAAGTCAAGCTGACCATCAGCAAGTCCCAGAGAGAGCAATGCGCTCGAGACGAGTACGCTTTTGAATTTTCTGTGTCGGATACTGGTATTGGTATTGAAGAAGACAAACTTGACCTCATTTTTGACACCTTCCAGCAAGCCGATGGATCGACAACTCGTCGGTTTGGAGGAACTGGTCTTGGTCTATCTATTTCCAAGCGTCTTGTCAACCTCATGGGTGGTGATGTCTGGGTCACATCAGAATACGGACATGGCAGTACATTCCACTTTACCTGTGTTGTCAAGTTGGCCGACCAATCCCTAAACGTCATTAGCTCACAGCTTATTCCCTACAAGAACCACCGTGTTCTCTTCATTGACAAGGGTCACACTAGTGGACATGCCAACCAAATTACGCAGATGCTGCAGCAGCTGGATTTGGAGCCTCTTGTCGTCAAGGATGAAGACGAAGTCCCACCACCAGAAATACACGATCCCTCTGGAAAGGAGTCTGGCCATGCTTACGATGTGATCATTGTGGATACTGTCGACACGGCCCGTACCCTGCGAACGTACGATGAGTTCAAGTACATACCGATTGTCCTACTGTGTCCAGTGGTATCTGTGAGCTTGAAGTCTGCTCTGGATTTGGGTATTACTTCGTACATGACCACCCCTTGCCAGCCTATTGATTTGGGTAACGGAATGCTACCAGCACTAGAAGGCCGCTCGGCGCCAATCACCACGGACCACTCCCGATCATTTGATATCCTCCTCGCTGAAGACAACGAGGTTAATCAGAAGCTGGCAGTTAAAATCTTGGAGAAATGCAACCACGGCGTTACTGTAGTAGGCAACGGACAAGAGGCCTTGGATGCAGTTAAAAACCGGCGATACGACATCATTCTTATGGATGTTCAAATGCCCGTTATGGGTGGATTTGAAGCCACTGCTAAAATTCGTGAATATGAACGCGAAAACAACTTGTCTCGGACTCCCATCATCGCTCTTACGGCGCACGCTATGTTGGGTGATAGGGAGAAGTGTATACAGGCGCAGATGGATGAATACCTGTCCAAGCCTCTGAAACAAAACCAGATGATCCAGACCATTCTCAAGTGCGCGACACTTGGTGGCAATTTCATGGATAAAAACAAGGAGCCACGCCTTGCGGCGCCTGGAGAAGGACACCTTCAGTACACACGTCCTGGGATGGAAGGTCGAGCGATCAGTACTAATGGACATGAAGGTCCTGGTACGGAGGAGGTTCAAGAGCCTGAAGTCGACCGAGTAAGTTGATAGATGGTATCATGGGTTTTAGTGGTTGTTAACGTAAAGTTTTCAGCAAAAACTATTGTTACGATCCCACAGTAGCTAGATGACTATCGCCTATCGTCTTGTCTACTGCTTTCCTATCCTTTCGCATCATCTGTCCATGGGCAGCGGTTTAGTCCTTGTCTACTTGTTTTATCATGGAGGTCTTTGGTCTTTTCCGGCACCTGCATTTAGCATGTCTCACTTTGTCTGATTTTGATTGTTTCTTTTCATTTCTGTTTTTTGTCTTTATTACTACCACTAAATGGGGCATTCTGTTTCCCCCACCGTGCAAACCATGATGACGGTGTTTTGATTCGGTTTCAAGTTGGCGTTAGCGTGTTGGTTGCATTGGATATTTTTTTCTCTCTCCATCTTCATACCCCTATCTACCTACGTACTAAGCTTCACCCTCGTTCAGCCTATTGGTTCAGAAACGAATTTGGAGGCTCCTACGTATATTTACTTCAGTGTGCGATATACTGAGGGTAAATGGATTTGATATTTGATATTATAGTGGTTCCATGTATTTAGTACAATTGATGACAGGCATCGATCTGATGTATCTCGGTGCATTTTACTACCTAAGAACCCACAACATAATCTTCCTGCAGCAAATATTCTTTATCATCACTAGACAGATACATGCCTTTTATTATTTTAGGACGTTGGCTTTGTATTATTATTTAAAGATGCAGGGGTGATTTGCATAGAACGGGTTGGAGCATCCAGGTTAGGGGTATTGCTCCGGGTAACCCTAAACTCGATGGTACATTTTCTTCAATTATGTCGGATAAAAAAAAAGAAAAACTCCATTCTTTGTATATCTATGAGATCTGATAAAAAATACATACATGAAAATAAAATATATATAGTTTTAAGCATTGCAAAATCCACGTCTCCTTCCCCCCTCTTTTTTTGGTCACGGCTCTTTTCCATCCTCTAATATCAAAAATTCACTATTTGTGATCATCGATTGACGAAATTATTTCTGAATCCAATTGATCGCCGAGATTCAACAGTTACAGTCCATAGTCCGCTCGTCTGTTTATTCTCATTCTTCTCCATGGTGCTTCGACAGGTATTGCAGAACTGCTAGCACTGCCACTTGTACTTGTCTGTTTACCGATGCGTAAAGCCGAGGGAGATGATGACACTTGTTGCGATGTAGTGGTTTTGATTTTTGATGGGGAAGAAGAAGAGCTAGGAAGTTGAACGGTTGGTGGACTCGTGGGTGAAGCTAAAGGAGAGAATGACATCTGTGGTGATGAAGTGGCTTTGATTTTCGACGAATGAGAACTAGACGAGGAGGGAAGTTGGACAGGCGTTTCTCTATTAGGTAGACCATTCCGGCGCATAACGGGCACAGAAGCAACAGCCGGCCTGGCCCCTGCCCCGGCTAACTGTGGCGATGCTGCTGCTGGTCCTGCTCTTGCTCCTGCTGCGGCTGCTGCTGCGGCGGCAGATGGTGGTAGGGCTGCTGGTGATGCCGCTGCTGCTGCCGGTGGTGCAGCTGGTGGTGGTGATGCTATTGGCGATGCAGCCGCTGGTGGTGGTGAGACTGCTGCGGCAGAGTGGACAGGTCCAGGTGCAGCCGGAGGTGCTGTAGGAGCAGCAGGTGCTGATGCCGCTGGGACTGATGGAATGACACCAATAGCGAACACGGATGTAGTCGTTTGGACGGCGATACCGGGCACCGTCACAACTGGTACCGACGAAGCGGCAGCTGGGCCAGCGATTATTGGCAACGCTGAACTAGCTCTAGTCGTAGTTGTAGTGAGCACGACAGCTGGAGCCGAAGATGCAGCTGCAGCCACGACAGAAGCCGGAGGAGAAGGAACAGCCACAGGCGATGAGAAGAACGAAACGGGGGCAGGTGTAGATGCAGGTTCAGAAGTGAGAATATTTCCAGCACCGAAGAGCCTGCTCGATGAAGCGAAGGGCCGCGGGATCACGCTTGAAGAGGGAATGACGACTGGTGGCGGAGGAGCCGGCGGTCGGGTCGATGAGGATGAAGCAATTCGGATCGATGAAGAAGACACCGGGACCACTGGTGCAGGTGTAGTTGGTGGCACTGACGCAGATGACGATGCCGGCGGAGGACAGAAAGTCTCTGTGACGGTAATTGTTCGCGTAGATAGACAAACAGGAGTAGAGGAAGGAGACGTAGAAGGAGATGAAGGGAAAACAAGAGGTGTTGTGGTAGTCCTTGGTATTGGAGAAGTAGGTGAAACTCTTGGGGTAGGTGATGGCGATACAGGCCTTGGAGTGCTGGTAGCTATTCTGCTTGGTGACGAGGAGCGAGGCTCTCCTAATTGGGGAATAGCGACAACCACAGACGCTAGAAGCGTCAGAAGAAGACTTGTGATCTTCATGTTTGTAGCTATCCGCGTTTTCTTTGCGATCTTTCCTCTTTCTTGTCAAGATCTATGAAGAATACTGAGGAGAGGAAAGAAGGAAAAACGAGCATGGCGAGAAAAATGATATTATACAATCATACAACGCCTCAGTTGATATCACCAGCCCATCAATTTGCCTCATCCAATTGGCTCTACTATAGTAGAACTGCCTGTATGCTGTTTAGGGTTGCGGATTTCCCTCCCGCCGTGCCGTGGATTGATGATTCTGTGACGCACAAAGTCACCGGAAAGTTCAGGCCGCGAACCGAAAGTTAACGTTGATAGGGAGGCTCCAGAGTATATTATTCTGCGTCTTTCACCTAGGTACCGCCTCTCTTTTCATGTAGTCGGTGCTATGTATGTTCTGCTTGGATCTCTGCAGAAATAACACGGCGAAGCCCTCGCCACTGGTCTCGGAACTTTTGCCTGCTGCAGCAGCAAAGGAGTCTCATGAAGTCAGTGGCCATCTATAGCATCAAGTGATGTAAGTTCGAGGCGAAGAATAGTTTTTTCTAACTGTAGAGAGAGAGGCTTCAAAACACGTCATGAGGCTATAATGAAAACAGTATGTTCGTGATTTGAAAATGCTATGCCATGCCATGCTATTCTATGCTTGGTTATACTCTAAAAAACAGCTCTAGGATTTCTCCATCCAACCTTGAGAAGCTTGGCTGCAGTAAATGCAACCAAGCCGGCGAAATAACAGCATAGCACGAAAGTAATAAGGCCCCAATATTTACCGTCACACCTAGACAAAATTTCTCCAGCGATTGGGATTCCCGTCAATGTACTAGATAGTCGTCAGCCTTGTAGATAAGAATAGAAAAAAGGGAGATGTGAACATACCCAAAACTAACAATAGTATAAGCAGTGGCGTAATACCGACCATAATGCTCCGTTTTACAAAGCTGTCCCACGCAAACAGGCGTCAAGCTGATATTACTGCCACTAAAAAACCCAAATAAAGCCGCATAGACAATAAGCAGGGCCACTCTCGAACCAGCCGGAAGCCAGAGGCATGCCGTACTCAACAGGCATCCCAGCGCGGCTAGGATCATAGTATTGAATCGACCCAGATAATCGGCCAGATATCCGGGCAACCATCTACCAAAGACAGAGCCTGCGTTCAGGATAGCAAGGATTTGGTAAGAGAGCGAAGTCGAGAAGCCCTCGGCGATAGCATACGACGAAACATATGTGACGGGGACGAATAGTCCCCATTCAATGAAAAACACGCCTGCAGTGGTCAGGGTGAAAATCGGATCTCTAAAGATGCGAAAATCGGGCAGGATGTTTTCCTTTGAAGCCGGTTTTCGCGGCAAGCGAGATCTTATCAAGATGCAGGCGATTCCCAGCGACACAAGACAGAACAATACAACGACGCGCGTTGCCCATGCAAACCCGATCTTGGGAAATAACGCCTCGAGGACGAGCGGGAACACAACGCCTCCGATTGAGCCTCCACAAGCAGCTATACCAGTTGCCTCGCCTCGTCGAGCATAAAAGAAGTGGCCGACAGCTGCAACAGCGGGCGTGAAAATCAGGGATGTGCCAATCCCGTTGATGATGCCGAGCACGACCATGAATTGCCAATACTGGGTACAGAATCCCACCGCAACCATTGCAACGATGATCAAGATCGAGCCACATAAAACGAGTAGTCGGGGCCCCTTGGCGTCAAAGACGGGGCCGATTTGGAGGCCACAGAAAAAAGTTAGGCAGGCATAGATGCCAAAAATCCAGCCAATGGTGCCGGAAGAGTAATCCTTCAGCTGGTGGGTTGATATGTATGCCTGGAAGGTGCCGATGGAGTTGACGAGACCCATGGCGCCAAAGAGGCCGCAAAAGCTGCCAAAGACAACGAGCCATGCCTCGAGTCCGCCTTCGGGGTATGTGTTTCCGTGAGGATCTGTGGAGATTCGTGTAGCAACGGCGCTGTGGTGATCTTCATCTTGATGTGTCACAACAGAATGGATAGACGCCGCCGGAGCATTTGCCGGCATCACATTATTATTATTAGTATGATTATTATTCTCCTCCCCGCTTTTCTCCGTGATTTGTGTCTCAGCCAGACTGGCCATTGTCGTCTTGAGATGGGTGAGTAGCGAAAATGATATCGAGTACGAGTACTGTCATTTATCAGCCCCAAAAGAAGTGAGATGGAGAGAGAGAGAGATTGATTGCCTAATAAAGCAAATTTTGTGTGCCGGCCTTGGCTCTACTTAGTTAGTCATCTTAATCCTATGGGTATTACGGTAACCGCCGCCTAAAAAAGTCTCCTACGATCATGCGGGGTTCATGATTTTATTGGATAGACCCCAGAAAATGCGAGGTGATACAGAAGACAGCAACAAATCATGTCCAATTGCGCCGAATATTATGCACATATACTGGAATAGAGACACGAGGGGGGACTCAGGACAAATCATCTCAAATTGCGCTGGATAGATACGAGCAACAGGAAAAGAAGTTGACGGCAACAAATATGTCAGATTGCGCTGTATAGATGCCCGAAGATCCTGTACAGTAGTAGAAAAAATGTCCGGTTTATGTAGTTGGAGCGTGCGCTCATGCACGCTCGTTCTGCACGTGGCTAAATTTTCCGAAATGTAACCCGACTCCCAACGGGTAAAAATCGTCAAAAATTGTCAAGAGTGGGAAATACAGTAATATGTCCTCGACAAGAGGACTAGGCATGGAGTGAAAAATAATAAATATTATAGAAACAAAAATAAATATTAAAAAAAAAAAAGCCCGCCAGCTACTAGTTAGGGATTCAAGCGCGAATAGGTGCATAGTCACATCACCTACCGCTACTATTGGTCGACCGAGCAATAGAAAAAAGCAAATAGGCGAGACGGCGCTTGTCTTTTGTTTACAAAACGAAACTAACGAGAATAGCAGCATTGTTTGGAAGAAAGGGGCATTACGGCCATATATTGTTTGTTCTTTTGACATTCCCAAGACGTAGATGCAGTCGTAAACGTACTTGATCAGAGGAATGGTAACCAATTTAGTACTCATAAGGAGTTTGTATGGATGGATATTAGTGTCCTATATAATGTCGTGTATCAATACTGATGGACCATGACACTTATGCAGGGGAAAAGACAAAGGCAAGACAAAAAGAGATAGAGAAAAAAACGCCGATCTATGTGACTGTCCTTATTTTCTCGGGGGGAAAGGCCAATTATAGCTATTCTCCCATTGCTCCATGGTATATGCTTGGTCACTTTGACGAGGTCATGCTAAGCCCGGCATTACCCCGAGCAGCACCAACCGCCGCCGATACAGGAGTTGCGGATCGTGTAGGCGCTGCACTGCGGTTGTGTGCCATGTGTGCCTTGACGAGATGGCCAGCTGCAAGAGCAGCGCATAAGCTGAGTTCACCAGCAAGAACACCGGCAGCAATAATGCGAGCCAACTGTCGGGCATTTTCGCCAGGGTTGGTGGGATGGGGTCCTCTGACACCAAGCATTTCCAGCATTGCTGACTGCGCCTCCAGGATTGTACCGCCTCCAATCGTACCAACTTCGATCGATGGCATGGATACGGAAATATGAAGATTACCATTCAGGCTGCAGAAAAGGATTAGTACAATCAACAAGAAAAATACGCAGGGATAAGGAAGGAAAATACATACTTTCTCATGATCGTAATACAATTGCTGCTTTCAACGTTTTGTGCAGGATCCTGTCCCGTGGCGAGGAAGATAGCAGTGACAATGTTGGATGCATGGGCATTGAAGCCTCCAAGAGCACCCGCCATTGCACTTCCAATAAGGTTCTTACTAATGTTGAGTTCCACCATAGCGTCGACACTGCTCTTCAGGACAGACTTGACGATCTCGCCCGGAATGATAGCTTCGGCGACAACCGACTTACCACGACCATCAATCCAGTTGATGGCGGCGGCCTTTTTATCAGTGCAGTAGTTCGCCGACAGAGCGATAGTGTTCATGTCCTCGAAGCCACATTCGGTCGCCATCACTTCAAGGGCCTTTTCAGCACCCTTGGAGATCATGTTCATTCCCATGGCATCACCAGTCGTCGTCTTAAACCGGATGTAGAGATTGGTGCCAGCTAGGGCGGTCTTGAGATGTTGGAGACGGGCAAAACGACTGGTAGAATCGAAAGCGGCTTTCATAATCTTTGAACCCTCCTCGGAATCAAGCCAAGTCTTGGCCTCGGCAGCCCGTGCAAGTGTAGGGAAGCTTACACCAGGGCCTCGAGTCATACCGTCACCATGTACCACTGTAGTTGCACCGCCACCAGCATTGATTGCTTTGGCACCACGACTGGTGCTTGCAACCAAAACTCCCTCTGTAGTAGCCATTGGAATGAAGTAATTCTGTCCATCGATAACCATTGGTCCCGCAACACCGAGAGGCAGGGGCAGATAGCCAATGACGTTCTCGCAGCATGCTCCGTGGACGAGGCCGTAGTTATAATCCTTGTACGGCACTAGTGATGATTCTAAACTGCTAGCAACGGCTGACGTCGCAGGAGTCCTTGAAACAACGGCCCTGCGAATTTTGACGGCTCGGGTGAATGCTTCTGTGCGCGTCATGATAGGTTGATCTTCCATCGTCTTTTCGAGAGCATAGCCAGGTAATTTGCCGCGCAAGGAAAGTGCAATGAGTTCCTCGTCGTTCAATAAAGATGCCTTCTTCTCCTTGAGCATAGCTTCGATTTCCTCCTTGGTTCTCTTCGTGCCGTCATCTTTATACTCGACCAAAACCTTGGGAACTTCGACAACCGGAGCCTTGGGTGGAGCTTCAGCTTCAGGTTCTTTGATACCCCAGCGGGCTGCATTAAACAAGTAGCCATTGAGAACAATGCTCAGCGTCAAAGCTGCAATAATCCATTTGCTGATCAAGGGATCCTCAACACTCTTCAAGAGGCTCTCCAACACCTTTCCTCCAACGACATCCAAAATCTGCTCGGTGTACTCGATATCAAATTTTCCGGCGTGATCAGCGTTTGCGTAGTGGACAGACGGGTACTCGAGCTTGTATTTGATAGGAGGCAAAACAGTCACCAGGGTTTCCATCTTGTTACTCTTCGCGGTCACGTAGATAGAGTCTAGGCCATTATCTGCAACCTTGAAAGGATCAATAGGAGCCGATGCCAGCACATTGGAGAATCTCGACAGAACAGGAATAGCTGTTCCCTGGTCAGGGTTTCGGAAAGGGATTGAACCAAGGTTGACAACATTAACCAGAGCAAAGCCTCCTACCATAAGAAGCTTGAATTTGGACACGCTACCGGCCTGGTTCTTTTTACCAAACAGAACGCCGGTAATGCCATTCTTGCTGTCGGTAGAATCAGCCTGGGGCCAGTCGTTGCTTGAGGCTACATTTTCAGCGACCTGTCGAGAAACACCATCTTCTTCCAAGGCTTTCCGAAGGGCGACGTGGCGTTTGATGCGATTAATCTCAAGTTTGATGCAAAGAATTGTGGTGTAGAAGGTGAACAAAAGAATGCAGTCGAAGAACAAGATCCAAGCGGCCAGGAAGCAAAACTGGCGGAGGCCACCATGAACACCCGAAACAGCGCCGATAACCAAAACTGTAATCTCAATTAGGTAGTCCCGAACAATGCCAAAGCCCTGCTCTTTGATGGCCGACTCGATGGAGTCTTGGATGGACCTGACCGTGTGCACCTGACCGTTTGTTCCGGACTTTTTGCTCAAAGAGGCCGAAAGCACTGCTTTGGTTAAGAGTGTAGGCTTCTCGAAGCCAACTGTCACAACCAAGAATGGAAGACCCTCAGAAAGCAGCAACATGTTGATTGGAACACCGAGTTTGGTAGTGACCAAAAGTCCGAACAAGAAAGCGAACACACTCGAGAACAAAACTGATGTGGCTAGCCAGAATTGCGAGCCTAATCGCCTCATCGAAAGGAAGAGCGAGACAAAGGTTAGATGCATAGAAAGATAACCCAAAGTCATAATAACAATGTCGATTGTCTCAGCATGCTGTCGCGAAATCAGTTCAGGCTTCTTCCTTTTTGGGGGGTTCACGAATATATGCTAGGAAGCACATACCTTGATCAAATCCACAAAAGAACTCCAGGCGTCTGTTAGCCAGAGCTTCAGAGCGCGTTCAGATCCTTCTCCCCGAGCGGCTTTCATGATCCATTTGCGGTGCTCATGCTCATCGTCATCGGCTGACGGGTCATTGATTTCTTGCACTGCCCTGAGGAAGTCGGGTAGGTTGTCAAATGGAACGGCAAGAGCAACAGGAGCATCGTGCGAGAAGGAAGAGAAGAGATTGGGAGTGTGTGGAACGTGGATGGCAGAGACGTTTTCTGGAATGGAAATGTCATCGGCGACGGGGGTATTGGAGGCAGTCGAGTCGGAAAAGATGAATGTAGTCAGAGCCAAATGCTGAGAGATCTAAATGGAAAATCATTTCTTAGCATTGGCCATTCAAAACATACTAACGAAGAGAGAAAGTAAAGGATGTAACCTACCTCGCTAGAATCAGATACCCCTTTATCCTCAATTTGCCACCGCCAAGCGGTTTGCTCTCCCAGGCGAAGGACTCTGCCGCCATGTAAGAAGGAAGAAGGATCTAGCTGCCCACCTCCGGTATGGCGGAAGGCATCAAATATACTGCCTTCAAGAAGGCCGACGTAGGTGGTACTGGCGAGGAGAGCGATTACAACGATAGTATGGATCGGATGAGCGCAGGCTCGACGGGAAGCAGCCTGGAGGACGCATGTGACCTGCTTCTTCAACCAGCTTGGTTCAGGCGTCTCCTCCTCTTGCGAGGACGAGCGAAACCGTCGGGGGATCAAAGTAGCCATCGCCGCGCACGAAGCAATTCAAGTGGCGAAAAGCCTAGAAACCTTGCCCTCAAAACAAGGGCAAAGGTATTGTGGTGGTAGGAGGGAAATATCCAATCGTAAAAAGTATGTTCTAGTTACTGTACTGCATGGAGAGGGAGGAACGGCGGTTGATTATTGTTGACGATGAGGTTTGCAAAGATAACTAGATCGCAGAATTAGTCGTGTTCACCGCCATCCATTGGCACCAACAAATTTCAAGTGCATGGCCATTGATCGCCATTGCAGGGGCAATTCGCTGGCAGAAGCCCTCGACAGCATTCAGAAGACGCGAGAGCATCAAGAGAATTCAGGACACTCGCTTTCTCGTTCTTCCTTTGCGTCTGGCTGTCTGCGCGCGCGAGCGTGTGTGTGGTGGAGATACCGTAGATAGGATCGGATAGGGGAAACGTGAGCAATGGCACTTACAACAACTTCGAGCAAAGCGCAGTGCAAAACGCGAATACAAAAACAGAGTTGCTTTGATGAAAAGCAACAATTATCGACACGTCTCGAGACACACCCTGAGAACCTTGCAGAAATCGAGAAGCACGAACGGGTTGAGCAGTTGGTAAAAAGGGCAGCCTAGAATTCATGAATTTCTGCGAGGTGCTTTTTTGGCGATCAGCGGGAAAGCGCAGCTAGTGTAATCTTACCGTATTGAAACAAAGGGAAGCGACTCTCGGACCAATTTTCAAAGAAAGCTGAACTACACATTAAACATTTAAATTACCATAGTTGTATAGCGCTGTACTAGTTATGTTACGCATGTATGCGGGCTGCTGATAGCTCGAGAAAAGAATTTGCCTGTAACGTCATACTGTATTGGGATTGTCGCATTGCGACATAGGTACAGCACTGCCTCGACTCTTCTGCAATCACAATCACCATCACAAATAGCAGAGACGACGATACGCACGGGTGGCGGGGTTTGCCATCTGACGTCTATATCCGACAACAAAGAATGTATCGCCAATGAACCCCCCATTGTCGCGATTCGCTGACGAACAATAGCTGACAGCAAAGGAATGAATGCACTGAACCATGGCTCCGGCGCAAGGAATGGTCAAAGATTGTTACCGATTGTCGCAGCAGAAGGAAATAGAGGGGTATGCCCCCAATATATCCACTAGTGTATATATTTCCACATTTACCTTGTATCATAGTATGGCACGATGGACAAACAGCTGTCACATACAACGTGGATTGAGTATCTACGGGTCGATGGCTATTTATATAAAACATATAGAACAAATAGATGAAATAGAACAGGGCTTTCTCCTCGTGGGACTCAATGTGAAGATTCTGACCTGTTTGAGAGATCGCAGGAGCAGCGGATATGATTGGCTGAGAGACGCCCCCGATGCAACCCAGTGAAGCAGCGCGCCACCAATCAGAGCTCTATCTGGCCTCCCTGACTGGCCTCACTCGACAGAGGATCTGATTAAAGGAAAAATACATCTCTGCCGCTTGAAATAGCGAAACAGAAGTGAAACGGGCGGCTCTATACACCACACTTAATCTCAAATCCTGACAGGATGTTGAAGATGCCTGTCATCCTGTTGCCGGCGCTTCTTCAACGCCCAATCATTCCCGTCTCGGGGATTGGACATGCAACCTTGTTATTCACGTCTGAAGCGTGTGGTGTGGGTTCTTTATTATAGCATTGTCTTATTGAGTGAATGTCCTCCAGATAAATCGTCTCAATAGCATTCATATATATGACTGCACTTTGGACGTTTCCACAATATCGACTCACTCAATAGGAACAATGACATGTCTCTGACTGCCACAGGACCTTTCCACTTATTCATATCATCAATGGAAGAATTTGATGGACATTTCTTCATTCACTTCTTCAAGACTAGACTGCTTTAAAAGACTTCTCATTTGACATGCACTGAAGATTCTTCTTACTACTACTTTTTTGGTTCTCTTTCAAAACCTCTTGCGAATCTGACCAAAGATATCAGCTACAAGAATACTGCCTCTACAATCTAACTTTCCTTTGGCAAGACACGATGCTGGACATCATGGAAACCACACTCAAGCATTTCATCGTGCTGGCCACGATGCTCGCACCCATGGCTCGCGCACACAGCTGGGTCGAAGAGTTGACCCTTCTCGCTCCCAACGGCAGTTTTATTGGGCCTAGAGGTTATCCTCGAGGGATGGTTCAGAGGACCACGAGTTTTCAAGACGACATGATGGAGTGGCAGCTTCCCTCAGACAATAGCGACCAAATCACATCAAATATGACCATATGCAGACGGAGCCAGCAGACTGCCAATTACACTGAAGGCAATCCAATCCTCCAAGCCCCCGCTGGCTCTTCGATTGCTTTGCGTTACCAGGAAAACGGCCATGTTACGCAGCCTTGGATACCTTATGGTAAGCCAGAGGGTAGCGGTGCGGTATACATCTACGGCACAACTCAGCCACTTGAGAGCGACACTCTGGTCGACATCTACAAAAATTGGACTATTGACGGCACTGGAGGAGACGGCCGAGGCCGCTTGTTGACCAGCCAGTTCTTCGACGACGGACAATGCTACCAAATCAGCGACGCAGCCATCTCGGTCGAGAGGCAACACCAATTCCCCCGAAAAGCAGAGGCTGGATCGGTGGAAGGAGCGAATTTGTGGTGTCAGACTGACGTGAAGCTGCCAAGTGATTTGTCTGTTGGAACAAACTACACGCTGTATTGGGTTTGGGACTGGTCTACGATGAATACCTCTGATTCCGTCGCCACGCCGCAGTTCTATACGACTTGCATGGATGTTTCAATCTCGGGTTCGAATAGCAGTCTCGCTTCTGGCCAGGAAAGTGTGTCTTTTGCGTCAATCACAAACTATGGAGAAGCAGCCATATCGAAAGTATTCGAGAGCCTTGCTGCTGTTGATACTGTGACAGTGCCGGCGTCGTTGACCCCAGGATATTTCACGTCAGAGGCGATGATTACATCTTTTCCTTCTTCTACAACGGTGTCAACATCTATTCCTCTCAGCTCTACGACTAGTTTGGCTGCAGGTCAGGTTGGAGGAGGAGGAGCAGCGGCAAAACAACAACCCACGCAGTCTGCCTGCAGCGTTACCTCAACAATAACGACTACAACAGTGAGCGTTAGCACAAGCATCGTGACGGCTACAGTCACCAGCACTGTAACGACAGTTTTGACGCAATCGACAACGACAGTTCTACCCAGTGCTAGGATGGCTCGTCGAAGGCTTCTAGGTCTCGACTGATCAAGCTTCGACATACGGCCTCATTTTCTTTCATTCTTGTATTTTGGCCTAGCTTCTCTTTCTTTTCTTTGTTGCTAGACTGGATCTAGCAGGCGGCTGGCTGTGTTGACATGGCCTGTCTATTCTCATTTATACCCAAGAAAGGCATTTTAAAAACTTAGAACTCTTCTTGTATAAAATTTGAATCGGAAATAAGAAATTCGTATGACTCATCATTTCGTTACACTAATACTTTAAAAAATGCCAGTATTTTCATCAACCGTAATAAACTACATTTACCCCATCCCCATCCCGCAGCTTGAAATTTCCGCAAGCTTTTTATTTTCTATATAACAGAGTTTAAAAAAACGACAAGAAGAAGAAGTCTTTATACTCATCCTTGCCAAAAAAATATATAAAGAGTGAAAGATCATTATCGGCTCACTCTATTACTAGTCGCTTGCCGCATCACCGAGGCATATTTTCCACCCCTTCAATGCGCCGGTCGAGTCATAGAGGGGTACAGAAGAACACGAATATCAAAAGGTGATTGATTGCCAGCTATAACAACCATGGATAAAACACCTGAGCATCCGAATAAAAGGATAAAACGGATTGACGAAGGTATGTCTATCTGCTCCTAATTTTTCCAAGGTGTTATTACATGATGATGTCAAATCCGGCTCACCTGCTTTTCACATTAGACCAGGAAAGAGACAAGGCTACGGAAAGCCAGAATCAAAACACCATGAGTGAAATCTCTGTCAAGGTCGATTTGGTACCTGCAGAACAGCTCTTGAGAAAACTTCTTCTCGACTGTCGAGACAGCATACTAACTCAAGCCGTGGTTGCTGCCGACGGCAACAGCAAAGTCGACAATGACAATGCCAATTCATCTAATGAGGCTACTACCGCTTCATCCCATCAAACCACTAAGCTGGGAATGTGGTTCGTCGGCGGTTGGGTTCGCGACAAACTACTAGGCAAACAAAGCCACGATATTGATGTAGCTCTCAGCGATATGACGGGACGCGAATTCGGGCGTCGTCTGGAAATTTTTCTTTCAGAGAGTTCCAATGGCCGCTCCAATGCAGACAAATACAAAGAAGAGGCTGCCGGCCAGGGCGTCCTGCCCGCCGAGATTAGAGGATTCTATCACGTCGAACGCAACCCTGGAAAGGGTAAACATCTGGAGACTACGAGTGTGCAGATTTTTGGGCTGGATGTCGATTTCGTGAATCTGAGGACAGAAAGTAGCCATCATGATGGCGAAGGAGAACAAGAAAAAGAACATGACGGCCAAGAAGAAGACGAGAGAAGAAAAAATATAACGTTCAACTCCGCCCCCGAAGAAGATGCTTTCCGTCGCGATGCCAACGTCAACGCTGTATTCTACAATCTACAGTCGCAGCAAATCGAAGATTACACCAATAAGGGACTCGTAGATATACAGGCCAGAGTGCTCAGGACCCCATTAGATGCGTACGTCACATTCACGGATGACCCGCTTCGAGCATTGCGGCTAGTCAGACTTGCAAGCACACTTGGATTTACGATTGGCGCCAAGGATGATGATGATAATACGCAGCAGGCAATAAAGGATCCAAGCATACAATTGGCGCTGACTACGAAGATCGCTCATGAGCGAATTGGCTCCGAACTCAAGAAAATGTTGATAGGTCCTGATCCGGTGGCTGCTTTTCGGTGGATTTACGAGTTGCGTCTTTATGGGAGCATTTTTCTGGATTTTCGGCAGGATGCAGTAGAAATGCTGAGTAGCAAGAGGCCGGAAATACTGGGTTTGGCTCATGGTGGGGAGGATGACCGTGGTCATCCGTGGCCCTCGACATGGCTGCGGGCTTGTGCGGCGCTCTCTGAATTGCTCAAGGCAAATGATGGTGGAGTTTTTGAGGAGATTGCGCACTCTGAGGATCGCGAGAGTATCTGGCAAATGGCCGCATGGTCTCCGCTGGCACAGCTGCGGCGGGGGGACATTGACATGGACGGTGTAATTGTCAAAGCTGCATCAAAAGCCATTAGTGCTCCCAGCAAGAAGTCGAAGTTGCTGGGTGATTCGTTCAAGAATATAGACAGCATCCAGTCAACCATCGAACAAGTGAACAGCAGCAGCAAGAACGACGGCGACAACACAAACCCACTACCCCGAAGCACAGTCGGCGTGGCTATCAGATCCTGGGGAGTGACGTGGAAACTCCAAGTGGTATATTCACTCCTGTCGGAGCTGATTACATTGACCGAAGAAACCACACAACAAGCCATCGTCGACCGCTATTCTACATTCCTAAAGTTTATATCCGACCACAACTTACACGAAGCGACGACTATGAAGCCGGTTCTGAATGGGAGCGACATCAAAACGATGTTTGGACTGAAGAAGAGCGGGCCTTTCATGAAGGGTGTCTTTGACGCGGTTTTGTGTTGGCAGTTGGACCGTCTTGGAGATAATAATAGTAATTTTGAATCGATGAGGGGGGAAGCAGAAGACTGGCTCCGGGCGCAGAAGGAGAGACTGAAGATTCCCGATGCTGGTCCTGGCGTTTGAGTGAGGTTGGAGATGTTTTGTACGAGGAGAAGCGTGATTGGCCGATAGCCCTGAAACACGCTAAATGCAACCTGCATATCACGTGACCTGCACTCCCTGGCCTTGTTGCTTAATTGACAAGGTGCAGCTTTGTACACCTTGTTAATTGACAGTCCAGATAGAACAGAACAGGCGATGTGCTAAGACGATCTCGTATTATCGTTGATCCTATTCAAACTGTGCGTACTGCTCAAGTAGACTTGTAGCTAAAATGCCATCCTTAATCAGCCTGAAACCAAAACTGGCTAGCCCGGACGCAGTCGAGCACTCCCATTGGCCCATCGGCGGCTCCATTCTTCCTTCATTTCATGCATTCCGTCCGTCCTTCTTCGCCTTTCTTTCTTTCTTCAATTCAAGATCCATCGCGAACGCTTTCTCTAGGTTTATTATTAATACTTACGACGATAACAGCATCCTCTTATATCCTCACTCTTGCATACCTAATCTACCCCCTCCTGCTCTAATCATCTGCAGGGGCCTGTTGTTGTTATGCGAGTGCCACCGTGACCTGACCGACCGCCTGCTAAAATTAGCACGCCCTAAATTCCATGCGACGACCCATTTCCATTCGACAATCCAATTAATCAACGACCTAGCCTAATACATTTTCTCTCCCTGATCGAACGAAACACAGCGCCTTTATAATTATTCTTCTTCTTCTTCTTGTTCTTATTCTTCCTACTTGTTCGGATTGTTGATCTTGCTCTTGCTTTGTGGCTTGTTTTATTGCTTGTTTCTTGTTTCGTCGTCCATCTTGCCTGCCTGAACCGCTGCGAGCGCTTGCCATTTGATTGTACAAGGCTACGACTGCGCTGGTCGTCTGTCAGCTCTCCATCGCTTCGCACACTTTCCTTTACACCAGAACGAGGCCCACCAAGAATACAGCGAGAACATCGCGCCAAAGAGAAGGGGAAAAAGAACCAACAATTTCGGGTTTCCGGGTTCGGGCTTTCGCGCAACACACATTAACTATCGAGTGACTCGCCTACATCCAAAAACCCATATTTAGGGGCGAGCGCTTCGTTGCGAATGACAATCTGCTTGCATACGATAAGTTCTATACTTTTCGATATGCAATACTTGATCAAAGTGGAGGATTTGTTTTAGCGCCCAACTGTTTTCTTTCGGTTTTCTCGAACTTCAGTCTTGTCTTAGCAGCCGTTGTTGTGCGGAAGTTTTTTTTTCTTTTGGATATAATTATTTCCGCAGTCAGCCTTCGATCTATATCAATCATGGCAACGACAACTACAACCTCTCCACAGGCGCACAACCCTACAAGCCGGCCCGTGAACACCACGCTTCCCCCAATTACCACCGATAATACCGCCACTACTGCTGCTGCTACTGCCAGATTGCCTCCCATGCGACGCATATCGTCAAGCGCCAAGGAACGCCTGTCGGTCTACTCTAACGTATCACAAACCTCTCAGCATCGGTCGCGACCTGTTTCTCACGTTTTCCCGCTTTTTCACTCGAGCCTACCGTATGCTCTAGTACGCGACTTTGCATATGCCCCCGTACACCCTCTGCATTACGGCCCACTGCCAGTTCCTTCGAGGGCTTCTACTCCTGCAAGTGAGACTAGGCGACTGTCTGATCCACAGACAGGGTCTTGGGAACTGACGCGGAATTCCTGGTCCTCAAATAGCGGGGCATCCGAAACCTATGGCAACCAGCAGCTCCCCGCGGTGTCATTCGGCGATGGTGGTCCGCCATATAGCGAGGATGAGGATTTGCACAGTCCGATAATTACAGCCCGCTATCGCAAACACAAGTCTGTGCATACATTTGGAGGAGACCGCGGAAGAAGTCCCGGCGATAGTGGTCGCGGCGGATTGGCTGATGAGGGCGACCGTGGCACCCTGGTGGCTGTCAACGGAGACGGGAGCGAAACCTATTATATTCAAGGCGACCAAGAAGCAAGCGATGGACCCGGCGGCGAATATGTTACATACCCGGCTGGTGAAAGCAGATACTCTCAGTATGGTTATGGAAACTATTCCGGTACCGGATTGGGCGGAGCCCAGGGACCACTGCTATCCCCTGACGGCGGGGACTATGTGTACGAGGATGAGTATTCAGACAGATATTCGCGCGACTATCATTTCTCTATTGGATCACCGGATGAGGAAATGCATGGCAAAGCAGTGGCACTGTTTGATTTCACGCGAGAGCACGAGAATGAACTGCCGCTAAAGGAAGGCCAAGTGATCTTGGTATCGTATCGGCATGGCCAGGGATGGTTAGTTGCTGAGGATCCAAAGACAGGCGAATCTGGGCTTGTGCCGGAGGAGTTTGTGCGATTGGTCCGCGATATTGAAGGAGGGCTGAGCTCTCTGAATGGGGAGCTCAATTCTGGCGTGCTTGACACATCGATGACTGGCGAAGCAGACACGAATTTGGACAGCTCGACCGCAGAAGGAGAAGAAAAAGATACAATAACCCTAAATACACCAACAACGACTACGACAAACGGAAACACTCAAGATGATAATCATCATTCTAATACCTCGACGAGCGAAAAGACAGTTGAGAACGGGAATACTCTTGCTGAGACTTGAGGCATATTCTCTTCTTGCAATACATGTTAAGTGGAACATAGGGGATGGTTCATTTACCTGGATTACCTATAATAAATGTTACTATACAGATACTACTCTTTGCGTTAATAGTTTGCATGACCTTGATGCAAAAAAGACGGCGGTTCAATCTATTGCCAGGCAAGCAGGCAAGGTGGAAGGAAAGAGTCCATGGAATTGGGAAATTTGTTTTGTCTGAGCCTTTTTATGTTATGTGTAAATGAATGAAGACATGTCACTTTTGATACTTGCATATGAAAGAAACCATCGTTGAAAGAAAGGATTTTGGTTTCCGTCGGTAACGAACCATCGATACAGCGTATTACACGTCTGAATACCAGTCACGTGATGTGCCAGTAACGCCGGGTGCAATTTCCGTCCCGGCAACAGCCGAATAAGGGAGGGTTAGTCAGCAAAAATTCCACGTCTCCTTTTTTCTCCTTGACTCCAACCGCCCTTGTCTTCAACGTTCTTCGAACTGAAAGCTCGTCTCTTCTTCCTCAATTGTATTATTCGTTCTACTCTTTTAATATCTTCGTCCGTCTCTCTCCTACAACGAGAACGGCTGTGTTAATATCTGGTTGATTGGTTGATTGGTTGCATCTGGCGACAACTTTTTCCTAGAATCTTGTGACTGTTCGTGTTGAAGCACAGGATTTGGAGATAGTTTCAATTGGCTGTTTTTTTTGATTGGTAAGTTGCTGCTTGCTCTATCTATATATATGTCACATCAATACGAAGGAAAGAACTATATATATTGTTGATGTTGTTGTTGATGATAGACAACATGTGAAGAGAGCTGACAAAAGTACCGAATAGTACCCGGTCCAGGTAATACCAATACGCTCCGCGTTTAATACCGCATACTTACGGAACGGCAGACCAAACGGGAAAGCCCCTCCTTCTGCCCCTCGCTCTTTCCTGCCTGCCCCTCCTTTCCCAGCCCACGCCCGCGCCAGATTTCTAAGGCACGCCAGCTGCAACAATGTTCTCCCGAAGCCTCAAAGCATCACTCACCCCACCTTCTTCTTTTCGCTCCATCGTTGCCTCCTCCTCTTCTCGTCCTTCTTCCTTCCGTCCTCTTTTCAATTGCTCTCAGTTTCAAGCTGCTCGTGCTTTCCATCAATCTTCCGCCGCTATGTCTTCCTCTGCTTATTTCGTCATCGAATACGGCCCTGCTGGCAACAGTGAGTTGTCCCAAACCCCCCACCTCTCTCTCTCTGCTCCCACTTTGTCTGCTGCTTCGTGGCCTAGCTACAAGCATCATCACCAACCAATTGCTAACTCCTTGTTCCATCCTCACAGCCAAGCAAGGTCGTGTTGACTTCAAGCTCTACGACGATGTCGTCCCCAAGACTGCTAAGAACTTCGCTGAGCTCTGCAAGGGATACACCGACGATTCCGGCAAGGTCTTGACCTACAAGGGCTCTTCTTTCCACCGTGTCATTCCTGAATTCATGCTCCAGGGTGGTGACTTCACTCGCGGCAACGTAAGTTTCCTTAAAATTTACCTTTTCGACAAGCTTGCACGATGAGTTAATGCTGATTTATTCTTTCTTTCTAGGGCACTGGCGGCAAGTCCATCTACGGTGAGAAGTTCGCCGATGAGAACTTCAAGCTCCGCCACGAGAAGGTTGGACTTCTTTCCATGGCCAACGCTGGTCCCAACACGTAAGCTATTCATTTCACTTCTCAATGCAGGCTTTGATTGCTTTTTTTTTTTTTTTTAAAAAAAAAAATAAAAATAAAAATTGACCGCTAACCTCTCCCCCAATAGAAACGGCTCTCAATTCTTCATCACCACCGTCAAGACCGCCTGGCTCGATGGCAAGCACGTTGTCTTCGGCGAGGTCACCAGCGGCTACGACGTTGTCAAGGACATCGAGAAGCTCGGTACCTCCAGCGGTGCTGTCAGGGGAACTGCCAAGATCGTTGACTCCGGTGCTGCTTAAAAGACGTGTGTCGTGTCGTTTTTTCTCATAATATTTGACTGTTGAATCATTCTGCCAAATGGCCGTCCCAATAAGATACAAACCATGGGTAGTTTGATTTTTCTCTTCTTGCCATTAGCTTGAGAATGCAATCCTCGTATTTCTTTTCCGAAGCTCCCTCGGGAGCTGTCCGGATAGACAGCCTTTGGCAATAACTCGACCTCTGTCTTTTACTAGTGTAACAGTAACCAGATAATACTTCAATGTATGTACTTCAATTAACCGAGGCAAATCAAAACAAATTAAAAGATGGTGTCATCATTTCCGCCAAAGCCGGTTTTTCAGCTCTCTCCATTAAGGTTCCGACGGAGCTGTATTTCCAAGTTCTTCCCCTCCCTTCTCTTTCCTCATTGCACTCGTTCTAGCCTCGTTGTTAGGTAGCTTGGGGCAGGCTGCTTACTACGAATAAGCTTGGTGCGTAAACAAGTATATCCATACATAGCGTGACTCGTATTCATGAACATTTTGGGTATATATCATACAACAGATGCCATTATCTCATCAACATCAGCATCACTAATATCAAGGCTATCTTCATCACCATATGCCGCTGGCACAACTCCCGTATTCGAGCCCTTCACTACCCCCTCCAGAATCTCTCTAATCTGCTTGCATCCATCAATACCAACTGCAAGCATGGTCTCCAGATACGACGTATGCGCTCTGGATTCCATGTGCAGGACCGAGACTTTGGTATCATCCACCTCGTCCTCGTCTTGCAGGCCTTCGTCATTATCATCATCTTGATCTCCTCCTCCCGTTCTTCTCTCTCTTTTTATTATTTCCGTGTCACCCCCCATCGGCAAAGCTGTAGTTGTTCCGATGGTAATAAATGGCAATTCCTGCTCTTCAGGCAGAGACAAATCGAGAAGTGGATCAAGAGATTGGTCATCTTTGTTGTTCACATCCTGCGGCGTTGATGCACTCCCGCTCATGCCCGCGGTGCATCCGCATAAAAGTCCTGGCATAGGTATTCCGGCATCAACGAGCGCCAGTGTGCAGGCGTTGATTGCGGCGGCGAGGAGCGAGCCGTCGGCCGAGAGGACCGAGACTTGCACTGTGATTGTGCTGTGTGGGTAGAGGTAGGTGTGAAGATGGGATTGGAAAGCAGATTTCAAAGCATTTGAGAGTTGAGAGGATTGTCTGAACAAAAAGAGAAGTACCATGTTAGATTTTTTCGTTCAAGAATATGGACGAGAAAGAAAGTAGCAACTCACCGATCGCTCCCTCCAGCCCTCCTTTTTCGATCTATTCCTGCGAATCCAGCAATGTTCACATCCACATCGACCACCGCATCAGTCGCACTGCCCGCGCCGCTTGTCTCATGTGGCCCGTGGACGGTGCACATAATTGACGTGTTCCCCATGGAGAGGTATGAGGACCCCGAACTGGCCGGGTTGGTAGATATTTGCGCTTGAAGTAATCGCAGTTCGTTCCATCGTCTGCCGTCTAGCCGAAGCTTGGTGAGGGGATATGTGGTGGAGGTATCGAGAGGCATTGCTTCCCTTCTCGCGGTTTGTGACGTAAAAAATTCTTTCCTTTTTTTTCTCTTGCGAACAGTCGATAGGAGAACCAATCCCTTTCTATGTTTTAACGTTGTTTTATCCCAACTTGTGCGTGAGACTGCTCAGTTCTGGCTTGTTGGAGTCGACGTGAGAATGATCTGAGGGTGGTCTGAAATAAATCTGACGCCGCAAATTTAAAGTTAAAAGCTCCTTGCCCAATGCGGAAAGCCCATTAAAACGCGCGCCGGCAGTCACGCTTCCCCGCGACAACCTCTTGCCTCTGCAACCATGCATCATGGCTTCAGCCTCTGGTACACAAAATTTGACTGTCGCAATATCCGGCACAGACAGTGATAGCGATGATGATGACTTAGAAATCGTCTCTGTCAGGCCGGTCGCCTCTGGTATGCTACTCACTAACTAATTATATGGATGCTCCGCTTGCACGGCACAAGACTGATAAGCGTTGATTTAAACAGGACATAAAAGATCGCGAAGAGAAGAAGAATCACTTAATGCGAACCGCCACAAGAAACAACGTATATCTTCGTCGCCTGAAGATGAACAAGACCCATCCCCTGCGCTCTCCTCCGACGACAATGACGATAGCATTCTCGATGACGAGTTCAACGATGGCGAGGCCGCCTACCAGAAATTCAAAAACAGAAAAAGCGTACAGCGAAAACGGGCCTCTCTTAACGCTCGCAGAGCACGTAAAGGAAAGGCAAAAGAAAGTGCACGGCCAAGGCCAAGCAGAGATTCGCTAGTCGGGCGGATAAGCAACGACACACCACGCCGAACTCAGCAGCAACCTATGAGGGAATACACAGAAGACCCTGTATCTTCAGAAGATGATTTAATGGAGCATACCCTGCCTGATTTCCTGCAACAACGACGATCCCAATTCGATGCTCGCATGAGTCGCCTCAAAGAAGCCGGTCTGAGATTGCCTCCCAGTTTTGAGGATGTTGAATTCTCGGATGACGAAAATCTCGAGTTTTTGAGGGAGAAGCCAGTGTTTAGAAATATTACGCCCGCGAGGGAATACAAAGACATACCGCTTCCGTACTCTCTCGGCCTGATCCCGGCGCCTATCGCACAATGGCTGCGGGATTATCAGGTGGAAGGCGCCGCATTTCTTCACGAGATGTTTGTTTATCAAAAAGGCGGTGTACTAGGTGATGATATGGGTCTAGGAAAGACAGTGCAGGTCATTGCTTTCCTGACTGCTGCGTATGGGAAAACAGCAGACGAACGAGATTCGAAGCGGATGAGGAAACTACGGCGGAGTGGAGATGATGTCTGGTATCCTCGCACGTTGATTGTATGTCCCGGTACACTCATCGAGAATTGGAAGTCCGAACTACAGCGCTGGGGTTGGTGGGCTGTTGGAGTCTTCCACGGCGACAGAAAAGAAGAGGCCCTTCAAGCGGCCAAAGCGGGCCGGGTGGAAATCTTGATCACGACATATGTGACATATCGCATGAACAAAGACTCCATCAATATGGTCGAATGGGACTGCGTAGTCGCCGACGAGTGCCACCAAATAAAGGAACGAAAGTCCGAGACAACCATAGCGATGAACGAGATCAATGCTCTCTGTCGGATTGGACTCACCGGAACGGCCATTCAGAACAAGTATGAAGAGTTATGGACACTTTTGAATTGGACGAATCCTGGAAGGTTGGGTCCTGTGACTGCATGGAAGAAAGCTATCGCGGAGCCCCTGAAAATCGGACAGTCCCATGATGCTACTTTATACCAACTAAGCAAGGCGCGAAAGACAGCCAAGAAGCTCGTACAGAATCTCCTGCCTGAGTTCTTCCTTCGGCGCATGAAGACGTTGATCGCGGACCAACTGCCCAAGAAGAGTGACAGGGTGGTCTTTTGTCCGTTGACAGACACACAAGCCGATGCCTATGAAAACTTCTTAAATAGCGATGCGCTGCTGTACATCAAGAACGCGTCAGAGCTGTGTGACTGCGGTTCGGGAAAGAAATCGGGCTGGTGCTGCTATACGCGTTTGCCATCGGGCCAGAAATGGCAAAGCTACGTGTTCCCAGCTATAAATAATCTGCAGAAGCTTAGCAACCATCTTGCCATTCTCATACCTCAGGGACAAGATCCCATAGAAAAACAAGACAAAGATCTCGAAATGCTACAACTCGCAGTGCCGGGTCGATGGCAAGAGCTCTATCAAAGCCGGGATTCGATTATCAACTATGCAAATCCTGAGTTTTGTGGGAAATGGAAGGTTCTTCGAAAGCTGCTGAAATGGTGGCATGCCAACGGCGACAAGGTATTGGTTTTTTCGCATAGTGTTCGACTGCTCAAGATGCTGCAAATGCTCTTCAATCACACAAGCTACAATGTCAGCTACCTAGATGGCTCCATGTCTTACGAGGATCGTGCAAAGGTCGTTGACGAATTCAACTCGGATCCTCAGCAATTCGTCTTTCTAATATCGACTCGGGCAGGTGGTGTAGGCCTGAACATTGTTTCTGCAAACAAAGTGGTTGTTGTCGACCCCAATTGGAATCCTTCACATGACCTACAAGCCCAAGACCGAGCTTATCGTATCGGGCAGCAGAGAGACGTCGAGGTGTTTCGACTAATCTCCGCAGGCACGATCGAAGAGATTGTGTACGCACGCCAGATCTACAAGCAACAGCAAGCGAATATTGGATACAATGCCAGCACCGAACGAAGGTACTTCAAAGGTGTACAAGAGAAGAAAGACCAAAAGGGGGAAATTTTCGGTCTTTCCAATCTCTTCGAGTACCAAAATAACAACGTTGTCCTCCGAGATATCGTCAACAAGACTAATATTGCCGAAAGCAGAGCTGGGGTGCAAGTAATTGGCGTCGAATTGGAGCAAGGAGAAAATGAAAATGCCAACGAAAACGCCTCTTCGCAAGGCAGTGGTGGAGACGAAGATGACGATGGAACTATAAGCCAAATTGCAGCTTTGATACGCGGCGAGGCGCCATCTTCATCGTCGACGACCGCTCTTCCGGGAAGCTCAGCAAGTTCTGCCACTGCGCCCAAGAAACACGACCCAGTTCAAGCCATCCTCGCCGGCGCCGGCGTTGAATACAGCCATCTAAACAATGAAGTTATAGGCTCGTCCAAAGTGGAAGAACGCCTGAGTCGTCGTGCTGAACAAGCCAATGACCCCCTGCAAGGCGACATGCATGTTTTCGAGACTTCTCAAGATATCAGAAAAAGAAGTAATCGTAGCCTCAACTACGAAAACTTCAAGATACGGAAAGATGGGAGAACTATCCGTTTCAAGTTCCACCCTCCTCAGGACGTGCGGAAACGTCAGTTTTGCAGCATGGCGCAGAAATTCGGGTTCCCCAATGCGACGGAGTTTGCGCTTGTGGTTGAGGGTATGACGCAAGCACAGAGACGGGCGTGTCTGGAGAAATGGTATGAAGATAGAAGGGAATTGCTTTTGAAACAAGATCAGGATATTGAGGTTGAAGAAGCCGTTGATGCTGAAGAATAGTATGTGTCTTTCGGGTTTGGGCTGTATGATATGGCGTTGGTTTGTTTTATAGATACCCCTTTAGCTTTACACGTTGATTCGATTTTAAATCCAAGTTTCTTGAGACATTCATTCCATTCATACCCTCCATGGTTACGATTCATAACTTCGAGGAAGCCAATTCCTCACCAAACACAATTCTTCGATCCCAGGCAACTTCCTCTCTCCAACTGCGCGAAGAGCCTTCGGAAATACTACGAATCCACCTCAACGCAACTTCTCTAGCTATTGGATCCCTGTCCCTCGCCGCATCGTAAATCAGCAGACATCCGCAAACCAACAAATCCATATCACGAAGATAATCCCTGCCTTTCCAAGTAAGTTCTTCCTTATCCTTTGAACGAAGGTCTTTTAAGAGCCTTTCCGTCAAAGCGCCCAATACACGGCATTCGTCTGCAAACCCGGATCTGTCTCCCACGCCGAAAGATTCTTTTAACCAGGTTTCTAGACTTCCCATGATCCCGGGTCCGTCTTTTCCCTTTACAGCTCGCATAAAATCGTCTGCCATGATATCCGTGGTACCCTCCCAGATAGCAAGGACGTTGGCGTCTCGATATAGTCTCGCGATGTTTAGCTCTGGGTCGTCGTTCTCAAGATACCCAACACCGCCCAGACTTTCCATACATGCCCGAAGGCCGCTGATAGACGAAAGCGCTGTTTGAGCTTTGGCTACTGGCGTGAGAAGACGGTAAAGTGCGTTTACGTGTGTGACATTTGTTGGTAGAATTCCATCGCCACCAAGAGAAACGCCTGCGGCTGCAGCTGATGTGTCGTTGGCGGACGAGAAGCCTTCTGAACGACCAAGTAGGGCAGCAGTAAAATGGCACAGATGCATATGAGCAGTGTATTTGACATGCTCCTGCGCTAACCCCCGTACATGTGCTGGAGTATCGCATAATAGCTTCCCCCCAGCACTTCGCACTCGAGCAAAAGCCCTACTGACTGCAAGGCCTCGGCCCCAAAAGCCGACTGCGGAGGCTATATTTTGCATGCGAGTAATATTTAGGACGTGCGATATTTCTTTTATTCCTTGGCCCTCTTTGCCAATGAGGTATCCTCGCATACCTGTAAGTTCAAGCTCGGCTGTAGGGAGACCCTTGGTGCCCAGTTTGTTCTTTAGGCGTTGGATACGTATGCCATTGAGCTCGGTTTTGTTTTCTTTAACTCGTCTCCTTAACGGTGCATAAAATGCGCTGATTTGACCATCTTTCCCCGTCTTGGCCAGCAGAATGGTCATGTTCGCATCGGTTGCAGATGAGAACCATTTGAAACCGTCAATTCTCCATGGGCCAAGCGGTTGGCCGTCAGCATCAAAGCCGTCTGTTTCGTCTGGAGTCTCCAATTTGATCGCAATAGTTTCAGTGCCTCGAACATCACTACCGCCTTTGCGCTCCGTCATCCACTGCCCACTTGTCCATGCAACATCTTTTTCTCGGCTAATCAACTTGTCTCTGGCACTAGCAAATATCTCTCCGTTCTCATCATTCAAGTGTTTTCCCAGAAGTTTTGCTGCGCCATCAGTCATCGCACTAGGACAAGTGACGATGGCAGAACTTCCACTCCAGATATGGTATTTGACAAACTGGTGCACACGAGGATTCCACTTGTGACTCTTGTCGTATGCAAGAGCTACTATGCCCTCCTGAATACCTGTTTCCTGTAGACGTCGCCATCCCTCACTGGTTACCAGGGGATCATCTCTGTTCTCGACCCCAAAAGAGGTGAGGGGCTTTAGGAATGGTGTGCTCCTCTCGGCATCAGCGAGATATCCCAGGATTGTCTTTGACAGAACCAGACGCGAGAAACGCAGTAGGTCCTCTGATATTGATGGCGGAGTTGGAGACGGGAGATACAAGGAAATAATGCGTTGCAGAGCCCGGTCTTCGAGATATTGAGGTGGGATTTCGGGCTTTGTCTGGAAGAAGCCTTTGGTAGAGCTGGATGGCTCCATATTAGCTGGGCTCTATTCCTTGATATTTGATGTTTGATATCGAGATGAAATTATTGCTCCGGTGTTTCGATGTTTGATGTTCGATGGACGGCGCAACAAGCCTCGGCATGTGACAGCCGGAGGAACATCCGAGCGCGGTCGCTGTAAGTCAAGCCCTAGTTATTGCCTAGCATCAAGTATACTAAATATTAATTGTGAACACCTAAAAACATAAGCCTAGAGAGAGTGCGTTCAAGTGCATAAATTCTCCAGGTCAGAATCACTAGGTAGGACATGCATGATACTTAATCGGGTGCAGATATACATCGATTGACTGTAGTAAGATCATCTCCTATGCCGATCAAAATCCCATCTTGGATGCTACCTAGGTAGACGACAGAATTTGAAGATCCCGACGGAATCGAGGATGATTCTGGCTAGACGACAAAGTTGATAGAGAATTATGCTCTATGTTCATGGGGTTGACCTGTCAAGGGCAGGAGAGGATTCTTGATCTTATTACAATCCCGAGTAGATTAGGCTTGTCATCTCTTTCTTCTGATTTTCTGCAAAGGTCTCTGCAGAAATGACATACCGGCCTGAGCCCGAAAAGTAATTATGCTGACAGTTCTTCCCCGTGCCGACGTGCGTATATGGCATGATGCCTTTGCGGCCCACAGCCAGAAAGCCCTGAGGTGCTATCTTCACAGAATCAACCACGGATCTTGTTAGACCTCAGCACCTCAATTCCGTGGATATGGCACAGAGTGGCAATAACCCTAACCCTACCAATCGCCTCGATGTTGCCTTGCTTTTATCATGCCCTCACAAGGACGTCACTATTGATTTGCCTCTTCTACCTTGGTCCGCCGAAAGTCAGTTCCAAAGTGAACAACTGCATCTCACATCAAGAATGGTGAAAATGATATTCTCGAAATGCATGATATCCAAGTCCCCGTTCTTGGAATATCGGTGTTTTCTTTTGTTGTTGCTTGCATCTTTGTGGGACTCAACCAGACCTCAGCATGGTTTATTGTCAAGAGACTCAAAGGGTCCGATTATTTTATGCTTGTCGCAATTGTAGGCGTCGAGTTCCCTCGCAAGCATTAGAAGTTGATTGGCATAAGTCCATTGCTGGATAATTGTTGATTGAGCCTGACAGGTTTTGGATTGCGGCTTTATGACCACACTTGTGTTTGCAATACACAAAGGCTTTGGGCTCCATCAAGATGATATCAAGCCAGGGAACACGGTCCCTATCAATAAGGCTATTTGGATCTTTTCTATGCTTTATGTAAGTCCCATTAGATCTATTCTACTTCCTAAAGTGCAATACTAATATACTGAGTTCTGTGACCCAGAATCTAACATCGATGGCCGCTAAAAGCGCCATTCTGGCATTCTATTTGAAGCTGACATATAGAATCAAAGTATTCTATAGGGCAAACTGCATTCTTTTTTTCATAGTGAATGCAGTAGGCCTGGCTTTGACAATGACTCAGGTCTTCCAGTGTCATCCAGTTTCAGCGGTATTTCATTTAGAAACACAGACCAAAGAAACATGCACGAATATCTTTCTTACAGCTATCTCCACGTCGCCTTACAACCTAACTACCGACATAGCGATTCTTCTTATCCCAGTTCCTCTTTTGACGAGAATTAGCCTGCCATTCAAACAGAGGATGCTCCTGGTGGTAGTTCTCAGCGTCGGTATCTCGGTGATAGTGATAGATATTATCCGGATTGCTTTTCTTCAGAATACGGCCAGGACTCAAATGAGAGAGCTCCATACTTCTTACACTGAAGACATCACAAACCAAGATTATACCCGTACGTTGAATCTCACATTCCGTTCCTTTCTAGGGCTTATTTTCATGCGACTAAGGCGATAACTAATTGTTAAACAGGGCATGACGCATACACAATTATGTGGTCTTTTGTGGAAGTAAACTTGACAATCGTCTGTGCTTGTTTTCCAAGCCTCAAGCCTCTCGCGACTCGGATCAGCCCAGCCCTCGTACAAGGGCCAGAGTTGGTGGATGAAGCGTCGATAGGTACAAGTGCAGAAGGACCCTCGGAGTTTCATCATGAGATGATGGAGATCCTAACCAGGCCAGAGAAGGAAAAAAAGAGATTAGGCGGTCGCGAAAGATATCCACGTCAAATAAAATTACTCAACCTTCTGAATCTAAGACCGAGGAGGGTGCTCAGACTGGATTCTAAGCAATCACTTCCTCCTAACATCTTCGTTACGTGCTTCTTCTTTGTATGGGGAACGGCGTTTGGATTGCTCAGCGTGATTGCTGAAAAGTTTCAGCTTCCTCACATTGGCCCCTGGCAAACATATCTCACCGAAGGCGCATATTACCTAGGCTATCTCCCTTTTCCAGTTTTGGTGGGCCGCATTATATTAAAAAGATTAGGCTTCAGTGCCTCATTTATCTCCGGGCTTTATATCTATGCTTTTGGGGCTCTTCTCTTCTGGCCAGCCGCTATTTTGATATCATTCCCGATGGCTTTTGTATCAAATTTCATCATTGGGTCTGGACTCGGTGTATTGGAGATGGCAGCCAATCTATACATCGTTATTTGTGGGCCACTTGATTATTCTGAGATCCGACTGTGCGTTGCACAGGGATTTCAAGGGCTTGGAAGTTTAACCTCACGATTAATTGCTGACAAACTTTTGCTCCCTCGAGGGGACCAAATTGATGGGGTTATCAACGTGCAGTGGGTTTATCTTGCCATTGCTCTTTTCAACGTGGTGCTCGCTATTTGCTTCTATTACATACCGATACCTGAGGCTTCGGAGAAGGATCTCCAGGAGCTAGCTCAGCTACGTCCGGCAAATAACGCCAGCGGAATATTCGGGATTCCTGTGGTTTATCAAACCCTTTTCTGCGGTGTGTGTTCGCAGTTCTTTCAAATAGCAGCGAATCAAACGCATATCGCCAGTTTCCCTAATTTTGTGCAACGCGCTCTTCCAAAGTGAGTAATTCCTGCCATTGCATGGATGTTTTTGTGATATGTTGGCCTCCTAGCTAAGTAAAATATTTCATTAACAAGCTCGAACCTCTCTACTGTTGACTTCTATTCCATTGGTACTTCAATATGGTCGGTTTCTCGCTTCTTTGCGGCCTTTATCCAATGGATGGGCTTCAAGCCACGGTGGATATTGCTTATCTGCTATGCCACCTGCATAGTTTGGGCCATTATATGTTTGAGAACGGGTGGTCTGCTTGCTGTGGTGATGGATATGCTAATCTGGTTCACAATTGCTCCCATCTTTCCCATTAATTATGCAATATCGTTGCGTGGATTGGGAGTTCATAGTAAAACAGCGTCATTTCTGCTAGCTGCGTGTTTCTGTGCTGGGTTCATGTCATATCTCGCTCGATATGGCGTCGAAAAGGCTTATGGTGAACCGCATCCCTATATTCTCGTCGTAGCTTTCTTAAGCGCCGGAATGCTATATCCTGTCTATTTGAATCTGATACCAGCTGCAAGGAGACAGGTTGATCCAATGAAGGATGAATGGATAGGCGACTTTGATACAGGGGTTTATTGAGTCCTATCAGTCGGGTCTGTGGATCAGTTTTTATTTCTTAGCGAGAGCAATATACCCATTCTTCGAGGTTTAACCTAAAAGCCGTCACTGTCAAGTGAGAGACACATGCTTTCAGCTATCATCTAGCCAGATGAAACCAGAATCAAGATCAAAGCATAGTACTGTAGTTGAAGAAAGGATCAGACATGTTGGTTGAGGAAGGAGGACACGATTAGGTCACGTGTGTTATGCCGCACGGACCAGCCCCCTGCGGAAATCCTCAAATTTGCTGTTCGCACCGAGACTTCCTTCCACAAACAACACTCGCCAACGCCCACCAGCCTTGCCGACACCAACGGGCGCGGCTTGGAGACTTGGTGTGAGAAATGCAAAGGCATTCCAAGGTAAGCAGCTAATCCATCATCAAACATATTTCTGTTTCGCATCCTTTCCCTCAAAATGATGAACCTCAATTATTGGAGCTGTCCTAGCTTTTGCAATGCCGAAAATTTTATATTATACGCAAACAACTTTTCACCTGATTACATTCAATTTACTTTTAACTTATATTCATATGCGTCCTTGCCTACGACTTGTGCTAATAGTCTGTTTCCAAGAGCGCAGGGCTCTACGAGTGCCAGTTTTCAACCCTTCCATCCTCCTTGAATATCAAATCTGGTTGCTTTTCGAAAGGACCTTAGAGAATTTTGTTGTTAAATTCGAAAAAAAATGGCTGCCACTCCCCCGATTGAGATGGTAGTTGAATCCACGCCGCCCATAGAACAGCGCGATGTGTCGACGCCGTCAGATGAAGAGACGTCGTATAAACTCAAATTTTGCACTGTGTGTGCGTCTAACAACAACCGGTCAATGGAAGCACATTACCAGCTTTCATCGAATTCGTATCCAGTGATTTCGTTTGGAACAGGCTCCTTGGTCCGGCTGCCGGGTCCATCGATAACGCAGCCCAATGTGTATAATTTCGACTCGACATCGTACAATCATATGTTCGAGGAGCTTTCCTCAAAGGACCAGCGGCTCTACCGCAATAATGGCATCTTGAACATGCTTGACCGAAATAGGAATCTCAAATGGGGCCCAGAACGATTCCAGAATTGGGTTCCGGGCCAACCGCGGCTGGACCATGTTGCAAAGGGCGACAAGGGAAGCTTGGGAACTGAAGCAGGCGTTGTAGATGTCATCATCACCTGCGAGGAGCGATGCTGGGATGCTGTTGTCGACGATCTACTTAACAGAGGCTCCCCCTTGAATCGGCCGGTGCATGTCTTCAACGTTGATATTCGGGACAACCATGAAGAGGCTTTGTTGGGCGGAAAGGCTATACGTGATCTGGCTGACAGACTCAATACGGCAGCTAATGAGGAACGCGCGTTGAATAATGATGCTGCTGCCTGGGACCACGGTGCCGCGGAGGCGAGGCAAAGCTTCGATGAGAAAGTACCGGAGATTCTTGGTGCATGGCAGGAGAAATACCCCCATCTACCGGCGCTGTGGACACTGTCATGGTTTTAATATTGGTTGACTGAATCAGCCATCTTAATGAAATACAATTAATTCTACAACCACTGTAAATTCAATTTTTTTGTAAAGCTTTGTGTACTTCAATCACGTGGGACCGCGTTTTCCAGTTCCTGAAGATGCTCTTATCTCTGTCCCGCTCTGATTGATACCGATAATAATTTGTTTCCCCCCTCGCTTTACCCTTTTCTTTTCTTCATATTACCAACTTCACGTCTTCGTGTTGAATTTAAAAAAGAATTGTTTGCATTATATCTATATCTATATATTTTAACAATGGCCTCACAAGACGAATCTGCCTTTGTCCCCGCCCTGATTGTGGTGGACATGCAAGAGGACTTTTGCCCGCCGGTATGTACAGTCGCGTCTGTCTAGCGATTGACTTGTTCAATATGGCTGATCAAAGACGAAATTATCTTCCAGAATGGCTCTCTTGCTGTAGAAGGCGGTCGATCACTCGCACCCATCGTCAACAATCTCCTCGATCTACCCAACTTCGCCATTCGTATCGGAACCCAAGACTGGCACCCGGAGGACCACATCTCGTTTGCCGGCAACCACCCAGCACCAAACAACAAACCGTTCGAGTCATATATCCATATGAAGAATCATGCGCCGGGAAAAGAACATGAAACAAAAGAGCAACGACTCTGGCCTACGCACTGCGTCGCATCCACCACTGGCGCGACAATCATCCCAGAGATAACAGGGGATAAGCTAGACCTCCTAGCTAAAAAGGGCATGGATTCACGGGTTGAGATGTATTCTGTTTTTAGCGATGCCTTCCAGAATATGGATTCTACATTGGCGGAGAAATCGGTTGATGTGGATGTTACTGCTGTCATGAAGGGGAAGCACGTCACAGATGTCTTTGTGGTGGGAATTGCAGGCGATTATTGTGTCAAATATACGGCGATAGATGCTGCGAGAGCAGGGTTTAGGAGTTGGGTTATTGAGGATGCGGTCAAGTCCGTGGATCCAGGGGCAGGGTGGCAGCAGGCTTTGAAGGAGTTTGAAGAGTTTGGGGTCAAGGTGGTGAGGAGCGATGGCCCAGAGGTTGCTAGGGTTAGGAATTGAGTGAACGAGTATCAAAGCTTTCATGGCCTGCTGTCACTGATTACAGTCAAATACATGCCATTTTATTTGTTCAGCTTTAGCTATATAGAGCACTAAACAGGCTGTCTGAATGCCACATTCCACACATAATTGAACGCTGGGTTGATTAACCGTATAACATATCCTAATGTTGTATTTATGCTAGAACAATGTTGATTTCTGGCACAAGTTTGTATAAAATGTTGGTATCGATAGCCAGGTACCCCACCGGATCGTGTGCCTGGATCATTGGGCAGCGCTAGACCTGGCTATATATTAGTACGCAGCTGTAGCCTGGCAGGATAAACAGCTACAACATCATCAAAAGTTTCTTCTTCCTGATATTTACTTCCAACAAATATTTGCATGGTCCTCGCCTAAATAAACACAACCACACATCCCCCACCTCACTGCCCCTTCCTAGCCATGTCCGCCGACGCGTTCACCGCCATCGATGAGAAGCTATCAGAAATAGACCCAAAAACCACTGGCCCAGTCCTCCCTGCTGCTGGAGCCCCTCTCCCAGGCCAAGTCCATGGCGGCGCTGAAGAGCCTTTGCCATACTGGCTAGTCAATGTCTCCCGCGACCAATGGCCATCATCGTGTCCCGAGTTTCTCAAGGAGTTGTCAGACAAGAACATTGGGATTCTGGCGACGCCCGATGCGCAGTATAAACGGATTGGTTGGGATAGGGTCAAAAAGCTAGTCAGTTAAGTATTACTATAGCTTCTCATCACATGGTAGCAGAGCGAAAAAAAGAAAGAGAGAAGTGAACTAACAGTATGAGTATGGTTAGAAACAAATGATATCGGAAAGTTTCAACGCCTTCCTTCCGATCTAAGGAAATATCTTGAAAACATGTTTCATATCAAGCAAAAGTACGGCTCCGTTATGGATTTTGTGCTTACGCAAAGGCTACATTGGGATCAGGAGGAATTGAAGGCGCGAGGTGCCGCGTTTGAATATGACGGTATACACCCCTGGAAGTAAAGGGGCCTTTCATTTTGCTAATAAGAAGCTTTCCTGTTGAAGATGACCTGAAAATCCTGTATAATGACTGGCCGTATGGTCTGGAGAAAGGGATTATCCATCTAGTCGTCTGGACCAAGTTCGATTTGGAGGAAGACCCGTCTAGCGGTCTTTTGACAGCCGCAATGTGGAAGAAAATTGATGACTATGTCGAAACCACATTCCGCTCTCATGTACCTTCTGACCAGGTTAGTCCCTCCCTTCTCACATATGCAGTCGTTGTGTTGTGAATTGCTAAGCTGCTGATTTCCCGGCGCAAATATTTTCTTACAGATCGTCTGGTTCAAGAATTGGAAATCTCTCAAGTCCATACATGCACTCGAGCATTTCCACGTTATGTTGTATCACCCGGATCCGGCGTTTATCAAGAAGATCACGGATGGAGATGTTCCTTTGGTTGAGAAGATCTCCCAGGGAACGGCTCCCTAGAGGGTTTAACCGACTTTGCGATCCATCACCGATTTGACCAATTCGTTCCCCGATGATGCAGAGAATATAGAATGTATCTTGAACAAAAGCGACGATAGAATGCTGTTAGACTGTTTTGCGACTTTTGTTTGCTGAGTGCAACCTATTTGAAATAGTATGGTCAAGAATAGATATCTTCGTGCAATATTTAGTCAGCTCAGACATCTCACTCCGAGCCATAGAATCCCGGGCGTAGCTACATCGAGGGATCAACCGGGGTATTTGGCCTTCCTATTTCTCAAATCGGGCGAACGATGCAAGTCCTTTGCCTAGAAGTCTACCTACGGAGTAAACCCACCCAAATCCGATAAGGGCGCACGTGGTAGGCAGGCCGGAGGGTCGGCACGGCGCAACGTCAGCAGGAACGACTAGTATTGCTGCTGCCTGACTCCGTCACCCGGTCGGTTGGTGGGATGGCATGAGCGAGAGCGAGAGCGAGAAGAGTTGGAGGATTGAATGGAGTTGGCGTTGGAGTTGGAGTTGGGGAAAAAAAGCAGTCGTCGTCATAGTGCAGTGTGCCTTAGGCCTCGGGCGGGAAGGCGGTCGGTCCTTCCCACTTTGTGTCCCTCCCCCAACGTCATTTCCTTATTTACCTCCCTCCGTCTGCTCCTCCACGACTTCACATACAAACATACTGAATATACCTTTGTCTTTCTCTCTTTTTGACTAGAACAATCAATAGTTAGTTCTCCCTATTCATCCCTCTGTGCTCCTCTTCACAGTAATCTGGCCCTCCCACTCCCCGCCATCGCGCTCACTCTGTTGTCATTGTTCTTTTTTTTTCCTGCCGGAGGGGCTGTGCCAGGTGCTCTCTCCCCCAACATAATGCAGATCGCTGACTGACCAAGTCTGTTCATTGGCAGGTGAACTCATTGCTGTAACGGCCTGTCTTGATTCCTGGAGCACAGTCGCAATCTACTGTACAAAAAGCAGACAGCTCCCCACCCAGTGAAGCCATAGATTCACACTCTCGTGCGGGCCTCACTCCAGTTGGATTCCATACTTCATCGTCGCCATGCCGCTTCCCCACGTCCATCCACACCGCCGCTCCTTGAGTAAGCACATACACACCCTCAATTTCACTCCTGTTGGAGAAAGGCACATGCTGCATTCCACCATGTTATACAATAACTTGCTGATTTTGACGTTTTTGTTTTGCACCAGGCAACAAGTCATCCGGCGATGAAGCTGAAGATGAGACCGTTGTCGAGCCAGATCAGGGCAACGGTAAGTCACGACCCATCACCAAGTAGTAACTACGAGCATAAGCTGATTTTTAGCGACATAATTGCAGTCCTATCTCATATCATATCTCAACTTCGTCCTGGAGCCGACCTGAGCCGTGTCACCCTCCCAACGTTTATTCTCGAGCCACGATCGATGTTGGAAAGAATCACAAAGTACGTGTAGACTTATAGGTACGATACTGAAATAATACGTATTACTTGTGCTGACTATCCTCCCTCCTCTGTTCTCCAGTTTTATGGCGCATCCGGAAACACTACTACCAATGTCCGAAGTTGATGACCCATTAGAACGATTTGTTTCCGTGGTCAAATTCTACTTGAGTGGCTGGCACATCAAACCTCCGTACGAGTCCCAAGTTGATCGACCAAATGAACAATGCACTAACTTTTGAACCCGCAGAGGAGTCAAAAAACCACTTAACCCTATTCTCGGAGAGACCTTCACTTGTTATTGGGATTACAACGATGGCACTCGAGGATATTACATCTCAGAACAGACTTCTCATCATCCGCCGAAATCCAGCTATTTTTTCATGGCGCCCGAACACCACATCAGAATAGACGGCACTCTCAAACCGCGAAGCAAGTTCCTTGGTAATTCAGCTGCCAGTCTCATGGAAGGAACTGCAGTCTTACGATTCTTGAACCGCGGGAAGGATTCTGTTAAAGGTGAAAGATAGTAAGTCTACTTCTGTTGTCAAAGGTTAGGCGCATGGTGACTGATAGGAAGGACAATAGCATTCTGACGCAGCCTAACATGTATGCGCGTGGCATTCTGTTCGGAAAGATGAAATACGAACTCGGCGATCACAGTTTCATCAAATGCCCGGAGAACCACCTCGTGTGTGATGTGGAGTTCAAGACCAAGGGCTACTTCTCTGGAACGTACAATGCTATTGCTGGAACGATCAAGAACGAGCAAACAGGCGAGGTTTTTTATGAGATCTCGGGTCTTTGGAACGGCGAGATGTATTTGAAAAGCCATGTTGTAAGTTTTCTTATAAATTACCATAATTCTTGAAGAACCTCAACTGACTTCTTCTCAGACAGGGAAAAAGGAGCTTTTGTTCGATGCGACTCACGCAAAACACGCGGTTCCTCATGCACGACCACTCGAAGAACAATCCGAACGAGAGTCTCAGAAATTGTGGTATAGTACGGTCCAGGGATTGAATGCCAGGAATCATGAAGTAGCGACAACAGAGAAAACCAAAATCGAAGATCAACAGCGTGAGGAAGCCGCCAAGAGAGCCGAAGAGAATGTCGAGTGGCGTCCACGACTCTTCCGTGAGGTTCGTGGCGGACCTGGAGGGTCAGAGGAGGGTGAAGAAGACCTTGACTGGATAATCAACGCGGAAGTGTAAGTTTTTTTTCCTACAAACACGCGTATTTAAAGCACAAGTCTTCTGACAATATAACCCAATAAACAGCGATTCAAAAGACATCCAAAAAGCGCACAAACAAATCCTCGCTATTGCACCCATCCTCCCAGGCCAAAAAGCTGATGCCTCCCTCGAAATCCCGCCCCCAGCCCACCAACCATCCGACAAACCCCAACAAACCCCATCCTCTGCCTCACATGGAGGTGATCTAATTGATTTTGGTGACGACATGAATGCTAGCGGGGCCGCCATAGCGGCAAAGCCGACACAAGGGAAATCTCATGAATTACTAGGTGACGACAATTCACTAGGGCTAATGGCTCCACTGAGACCTGGACAGGGACAGGATGTACATCCTGTTCAAAGGGTGGATTCGACGACGAATGATGTAGATGTATTTGTGGATGCGGCGGACAAATGAGGAAATAAGACATATGCGACAACCCCTTAGTTTATGAGTTTTTAAAAGGGATAAAGGATAACAAAAGATAGTGCAGCTAATTCAAATCTGGGTTTTCTTCTTGCATAGAGTTTCTACAGTTAGCTTTTTTGTTGCCTTGTTCTAGGAAGATAAGTTTACACAGTAAGCACCGAGTACCTAGGTATGGGAGGCTTTCATGTTCTTTCAGGCAACATGCCTGACAAAGAAGCTGTCTGTCATTGTCACGACAGTTTCCACTGGGTTTATTTGGTTCATTAACAAACAAAGGTCCGCTATTATTACCTGTGGACTTCCACTTCCAGTTTCTATACAAAAAAGAGTCACCAAAAAATACCTTGTATATAGGTAACTATCAGACATGAATTCATCGCAAACAAAAAAATATTGAACACCCCTAATCCCAGATGTAACTAAGTGGTAATAATCCAATGAAGCAAGAGAGAATAACGCCAATCCACAAAATAATATAGCGCCATATTTTTCCACTTATCCATCATTTTTATCTTTTGTCTTCGTCTTTTTTGCCCCGCCAGAAAATAGAGCTTATGTCGACAATTCGCCTCTCGTACCAAGACCCCTTTCGAGATCCTTCCGTCTATTCCCACTGCTACCAGCACCAGCACTACTTGTATCTTTTGGCGTATTCCCAGCAGACGACAGCAAGCCATGCTCACGCTCTTCTCTATCCTCATCCATATAATCCCTCTCCTCCTCAATCTCCTTCTCAATATCCTCCCTGAACCCCAGTATATCCGGCGGAATAAAACTCATCTGCACACTGGGCGCACCCTGCATATATCGTAACTGTTCGCGAATCGTCGATACCAAATTGGAGAGGTACGGTTTTGGGTTTTTGTTTTCGATCTTGCGCATCTCTGATAGAGGAGGGAACAGGCTGAAGTCGGGCCCAAAGTGGTTGCGGAACGTGACTGTGTCTGGGATATTGGGGTCGACTTGGTCGACGGCGTCGATTAGAATGGATGTTTCGTGTGCCCAGGCGCGGGAGACGTTGCGAGGTGTGTAGCCACCGCCGCCGACGACGAGAAGCGGTACTCCCAGGGTCTTTGTGTATGCGACACAGGCGCCGTGGCCGGTGACGTTGAGGTTGAAACAGCCCAGACGATCGCAGCCGAGACTGTCGGCGCCACACTGTAAGACAATCGCGCCGGGCTGGTATGTTTCGACACACGAGCCGATTATATCTTTGTACAGTTGAAGGTAGTCGTCATCCTCGATGCCGTCGTTGAGAGGCACGTTAATGGCGTGGTGTGCGCCGGGGTTTAAAGGGTGCGACGGACCAGTGCTATCGAGAGCGCCTGTGCCAGGAAAGAAGTTGTCCTTGTCGAACTTGTGAAAGGAGACCGTCAACACACGATCTGTCGACCAGAAAGCTTGCTCCACACCATCACCATGGTGCACGTCGATATCAATATACATGACACGAGGGTGGAATCGCAGGAGCTGTAGAATACCCAAAACGACGTCATTTACGTAGCAAAATCCACTAGCCTCAGTCTTTTTCGCATGGTGCAGACCACCAGACCAGTTGATCGCAATATCCGCTTGGTTATTGACAAGTTTGCGAGCCGCATCGACGGTGGCGCCTGAGTACAGTGAGCAATAATTGTACAAGCCATCGAAAATCGGGCAGTCGTCTCCAAAGTTGTAGCTCGCTATACGATCGGACTGCTCAGCGGCCTCCATATCGGCGGGGATAACCTGGCGCAAGAAGTCGAGGTAGTCCTCCGTGTGGAATTCCGCCATTTCCTCAAACGTCGCTGCGCGCGACAGATAGAGATCCATCGCATGGTGCATTCCGTATGCGAGGACGAGTTCTTTGGTGAGGACGAGACGCCACGGTTTCATAGGGTGAGATTGGCCGAAGTGGTGAGCTTCGACGGCTGGATTGGCGTGCCATGACACCGTGTAGCCCTGCGGCCGCATGATGCCATTGTGTAGTCGCTCATGGTTGGTTTTCTGGTCGAGACTGAAGGTTACGGAGCGGGTGGTGGGTGGCGTGTCGTACTCTTGCACGATGGCAGATCGTGCCATGGGGATAGACAGGTACGTATGATGTTAATAGTGATCACTGGGTGGTGTTTCGAATACAGCCATTCATGGCTGCGCGGAGCTTTCTTGTGTCTGTCGGTCTTGAAATCGGATGGAGTTGAGGCTTGCGGCGAGACCAGCGAGTGGCGGCAACGGCGAGCCGGTGGGGATATTGCGCTAACCGTTTGCGGCATAGCGGAATATAACTTTGAAGATTCAAGATTGAAGTAGAATCTACGTACAGACTTTGAGCACATGCCAGATCCAATGTCCCGTAAATCACTTTCCTATGTACAACGCTGTAACGCGCATTGACGCCTGTCCCAAGGCAATCGCACTACTTCCTTGTATTTTCTCTGAAGCGCCAAAAAGACGTCAAAAGCTAAGCACTTTAGCCTCGGTAAGCGTCCTTCCCCGATTCTGCATCTGACTCTTTGCTGGTTGTGAGAGGGTGCTAACACTAGGAAACCGTGTATTATTCTGCTTGGTCGATGGAACAGCTGGCGAAGGCCTATTCATGGGTGCTACGTTACGACGTAGACCGGCTTTGGGAATTCGTATCACCAACAGCAATTTCTAATTTCTATAGCATAAGACAGAGAAAGTTTTACGTATTAGAGGCGTTTCCATGGCTTCCAGCGTTCTAACTTCTCCGGCCTTGTGGCTGGAAAGCAAACTATCACTGCCTTCCGAATACAGATGAAATGTAGCTAGGGCTGAGGGTACAGGGTAAGGGCTCCGGCATCACATGACTTTGAACCAACGGCCTTGCCTTTCTGGTCGTTGGTGCGGCACGGGGCGAACCATCGGAAAAAATATCATTCGCTGGCGGTAATGACTAATCAGTTTACAATTCTCCGACTGTCAACAATCGGTCAGCCAACTGCGAGGTCGACTTTTTTCGGTGTGTAAAAAAGTTATGCTGCGCCTAACAGTAAACACCACGTAGTCGTGCGTGGTACGTATCTCATGGGTTGCGTTGGCGTGACGCGGCACATGCTGATCAGGTACCGCTATGGAGACCCCGACTCCCTAGGATTATGGATAAAAACGCAATCAGGCCTGCGCCAGTGCGCCTAACTAGTTAGCTGCGAGTTAAGCACCCAGACCAGATCGACAAAGAAACCTGATGCTAAATCAGGGGAGTCCCTCCAGACTCCAGAGTCCATGCCCACACTCACATCAAAGTGCTGACTTCCATCAAAACAACCGATTCCTTCCCCAATTCCACCACCATTAACAGACCACGTGGGTGTGACGCTGAAATATTGCCATCCTGGACAGTGTCGGTATGTCAAAAAGGAATGAGGATTCCGGTCGGGCATAATGATTACCATGTGGCAAGAGGGGACTCGTTCCGACTGATGGCGGTCCTTGGCTCTGCGTTGTACGATATCGGATACTTCTTCATATTTCGAGATGTGAACCAATCAAATAATTCGATGATTAACGTTCGGAACATCAAATAAGCGTACAAGTCACATACTCTGTCAGTCTTTACGACTGCATCCACACGTAAAAAAGGACCTGGCGTTGGGCCTCTAGGTACCATCATCATCATCATACCATTCTTAGATACTACTAGATGGTCCATACTACTGAGTCTCCCGTACACGAGAGATGGCTTTGAGAGGGAAATTGCTAAATACGAACCCGTTCATGGCGCTGGAGACGGGTGGCGTAAGACTGGTCAAAATCTCGTAAGGCGAAGGCGACTCGCCATTAGTGGCTGGGCAGGCAGGCAAGAATTGAGGTCCGCGATTTGATACCAGAAGAGAGTCTTTTCTGGTTGATATAAAAGTTAGAAAATGAATTTTCGGGAAGGAAACATGGACCGCGCAGGCAAATTACGCAGCTCGCAGTCAGAATGGCGACTGGGCAGTAGTTGGCCGGGCCAATGGGCGCAGGGCAGGCTCCCCTGCGGCGCTAGGGCAGTCTAGACGCAGGAACAGCGCACACCTGCCAATCGGCCACCGAAACGGAGAGGCAGCACCCCCGTACTAATCTCTAGCTGCAGTGGTGGCTGCACACGTATGCGCTGGTCCAGATTTCACAGCCTGAGAGATCAGCCCCGCTGCAGCCAATGGCAGCGCCGGCAGCAAGTCTCGACTGGACTGGATGTTGACCCGCTGCCCCACCGACGCCGACGCAGCTGCAAGTCCGCCAATCAGCGTGCGGTGCCTGACTCTTTGGGTGCGCCGTGCGAAATGACGACCCAATTTTTCCCGCGGTTTCCTCCTTTTGCGCAGGCTAGGCATGGATTAGGAAGCCCTTCCTTCCCTAAATCTCTGACCACCGCTCCTTCCCCGTTTAAAACCCTTTCACGCCCACCCGCTCCTGCCGTTTTCTCCTTCTCCTTCTTCCCTTCTCCCTCCTTTCCCTACACGGAACATCCTTCATTCTTCCACCTACATACCTATATTGAGCCTGTTGCTCACTGCCACTCCTTGATAAAATCAAACCCACGCTCTTTAAAGCCTTCCATTGCTTCCGCCCAATTTCACCTACACACCCTCTCATACGCTCGCACACCGCATCGAAAGACCGACGCCATGCAGATCAAAAACTCCCTCGTCTTGATGACGGCCCTCACTGCCGGCAGTGCTGTGGCTCGTCTCCACGGCCATGAACGCCGTCACCAGCACCAGGAACGCGGTGTCGGCACCTGGGTGACTGCTGTCATCGACGGCCAAACTGTCTCCTGGCAGAACACCTACGCCGGCCCTACTGAGGCTGCCGCTGCCGCTCCTGCTGCCGCCACTACTACTGCTGCCGCTGCTGCAGCAGTTGTCAACAACGTCGAGGATGTCGCCAAGGCCTCCAGCACTTCTGCCTCCACTACCAAATCTTCCTCTGCCACTGCCACTGGCTTCGGCGCCGTCACCTCTCCTTCCGGCTCTGGATCCACCTACTGCGGCAACGTCGGCAGCCCATATGGCTCCAACATCATCGAGATCACCGAGTCCGAGCTTGACTCCTACAACTACACCATCACTTTGGACGGTTCTGGAATCACTGAGGAATACACTGCTTACTTCTGGAACAAGTGCGGCAAGGACGGCGGTCTTACTGGCTTCTTCGCTTCTTCTTACTGGAACGTCACTATTGCTACCGGTTCCTCCGCATACGTCGCCCTTGACGTCGACACCCAGGGCGGATTCATCGCCGTTCCAACCAGTGACGGTCTTCCAACCAGCTCCGTTGACGGAATCATCCTCGGTTTCTGGGGTGAATTTGACTTTGCTGACACCCTCAACGACGGCTGGAGCGGTTTCGATGTCTCTGCCATTCAAGCCGAGGCCGCCAGCATCCTTGACTACCCTGGATTGAAGCTTGAGGGTGACGGCCAGTCTTCCTCCATCACCACTGGCCTCGCCGCTGTCACCAACGCTTACGACTCTTCCAACGTCGATGCAGGTGGCATTGGTGGTAACGTTTCCCCCGGTCCTCTTGCTATTACTGCCACTCTGAACTACAGCGGTTAAGCTGTTGGTCCCTGTGTCGGAGCTTTTGGTGTTACCTCTCTTCTTGATTACATATTTTCAACCCTTTTGTTTCTATATGTTCATTTTCTCGCAGGTAGCATAACATAGATGCCTGCTCGATATATATTTTTCTGATTCGTGCAGCAATGCGATCAGGGAGGTTTTAATGTGGGCCGGTTTGATCGTTGATATGTTGTACTTACATGTAGCAATTGAGTTTGGAAACAAAATAGTTTATTGATACCTTCTTGTATATATTTTTTGGGACATGAATTTTAGATTTCAATTTGGATTACAGCGTGAATGCCTGTGTGAGTAAATCGTGGTAGTGGTATATTATTGAACAAGTGCTTTGGCTATGAAAAGAGTCATGACACAAATCGAGTTAGAAAAGAATCAAACAGTGTCAACCACTGCACGCCAATCAAGCCGATTGTCTTAGACTGAGGAACTCCTTAGCCGACATGTTCCAGTTTGAAACATCCAAATACGGGGGGCACGTTGAGTTTAAGCCACTGACAATTGGCTCTGGCTCAGCCACGCACAGCACTCGTATTCCAGTTTCCTATTTGGTAATTACTACTGGGTTACTATTTACAGGGCGTAGCTACAAAGTTAAGCGCCCAGCTGGCTAACTTCTGACTAAAATCAGGGGAGAGCTAACCAATTTCTAAATGTATGTGACTCTACGAACATGTATGAACAGAGAACGGGTCGCCTATGAATAGCTCGAAGCAATTATTGTTTCGTTTTGTCTTGAACTTATTTATTGTCTTAGAGCACGTACTCGGCGCTATTGACCGATCTGCCTGTGGAGTACATGTCTCATATTCGAGGGTGCCATCGCGTCCATTCGACATCCACGCATTACCACTACCACCAGACAATGGACACACAGTGGGAGGGCAAATTGTATTTAAGTAGTCCGTACTCAGTAAAGAGCCCGATTGCTCTGAGTAATCTGATTCGGATACTCGTCGAGCAAGGTTCTCGACATCATCGTTGTCGGCTGATCGACAATTGTCTCACAATCTGAGATTCCCGAACGAGACACCGATATCTTGCCGAGATTGGCATTGTTAGTGATCACCTCTAATTAAATATATAACAATATCCATATAGACCATCTTATCCTAACCGTTACTGTATCTTGTAGATTGGTGATATGGTAGTAGACATTGGACGGGATGAAACAATAACAAAGGACTCAGGGCAACACCAATGAGAAGGGTTTGCAATATATGTCTATGCAAATTCAGAAGCATGAATGTTCATACTTGTGGCCTGAATGCTGTTCATTTCTTACACGCTCTCAGAACGCCTTATTGAACCCTCAACTGAACCCTCTCTTTATTTCTATACAAAGACCTCGAGAGAAAACCAAATAGAATGTGATATATGAAAGGAAAAGAACTCTCTGGAACCAGATTTGCAAGTATAAATAGGAAAGAAATCTCCCTCAGAGGAGTGATCTGTATCTAATCTTTTATCTAGTATGTAGTAATTTACCTTATTTTCTTACCTTCCATTCTTATTCTGATATCATCTCCAAAATCAACAAATGCTACAAAGAAACATTCCAACCGCCATACACAACAGACTAGCGGTGTATCAATGAACGCATTGGAAGACATCACTGCAGAATTCCGTCTTATATCAAACTGATTTTGTATGAAACAAAGAGTGAACAGAGGCTTCATTATTACAGGTTCAAATCAAAATCAGACAAAGAAAATCTAAGCATAGTTCCTACAAAAACAACAAATCAGTGTGATACAACAGGTTCCCAGTCCTGTCCAGGTAGTTTTCAAAGGGCTCACCATAGACCTCATTTGGTTAATTGCACTTTTTGATGGTTCCAAATCAATGTTATCATTTTGGTAGACAACTCTGTGCAAGTTTTCCAACAGATGCACTTATGGAAACCAGACAGAACAATAAATGGTGTTGATTTCTGGTAACGCGCAACTTTCCGCACAAAAGAAGTGCTACATATGATATATAACATGAGCATAAAGGGTATTAAAAGGCATGGAATGTACTGAAGAAGGATTTCATAGTCAAATAGCAGGCAAATGTTCCTCTGCTACATGTATATAGCTAAGCAAGACTAAGGCCCTCGTTCTCAGTGCATATAGAATTCTTATAGATGGCTGTATAGGACAAGTCCCTACTAAATCACAATCATTGTTATATAAAGACAGCCTTCGGTTTCTCAGAAATATGCTGTTGGGTCCCAATTAGGAACCAGTGCCCCTTCCCAAAGGGGCACCGCGTTTGCCCATATAAGCGAAGCGCACACAGTACGGCAACTTCCTCCTACTTTTATCTCGATAGGCAATCATTACTGAAATAAAAGCCTCACCCTGCTACGTGAAAACGTAGCAGATTCACAGATGCGCGCATCCTTGTTATTGGATCACAAGTTCAGTTTCTAGTGAACCATCAACACATTCATCCTTGGACGAGAGAGCAGTTGAAAATCTACACGACAATGTCAGTCAAAACTGTCTGCGTGGTCGGAGGCGGGCCTTTTGGGATGACTGCAGTGAAAACCTTCTTGGAAGAAGGCTTCCAGGTAGTTGGCTTTGAATGTCGAGATTACCTGGGTGGACTATGGAAGCCTACAGAGGATTCTACCATCTCAGCTCATAGCACCACAGTCTTCAACAATAGCAAATGGAGATCTCCCTTTTCCGATTTCCCGTTCAAAGACGACGTGGACACATTCCCTACCGCTGCGCAGATCTTCCAGTATCTGCAAGACTATGCAAAGGAGTTTGGGCTTCGAGAATACTATTGTCTTTCGACCAAAGTTCTCCGCATGCAGTTCTCAGGGGAAAACCCAAAGCCATGGGCAGTCACTGTTCAGGATCTCAAGTCTGGGAAAACCCAAATACACTATTTCGACAAAATCTGCATAGCCACTGGTGTTTTCCAAAACCCTCGGTGGCCCAAGCTGAAGAAAATCGAACTCTTTCAAGGCAAAGTCATTCATTCTGTTGACTTCCACCGACCTGAAGAGTTTCGAGGACAGAATGTGCTGGTTATTGGAATACACGCGACCGCTCAGGATGTCTGTGCTGCTCTCGAAGCCCACGCTGCAAAACACGTCTATATGGCTCATCGTCAAGGTCTCTTGCTCCTATCCTGCTTTCGAGAAGATGGTTCAACATTTGACGACACCTCCCTCAAAACAACCTTTTTCATGGCTTTTCTAAATAAGTATTTCAGTCGCTTTTACTGGTGGTTGATGCAGCTTGATATGGCCAGGGAGTCACAGAAAGCCTATCCTGATATCCCCGAAGCTTGGGGCCTCGATCCAGCACCTTCAATCGCTGTTAGACCTCCAGTGGTCAGCGACACGTTATGGCGGCTGCTAAAGTCTGGAGTAGCAGAGTCTGTTCCTTCAGTTCGTCGCGTCACTGGGGCCACATCTGTTGAACTCACCAATGGTCGCATACTCGAGAATTTAGATGCTATCATCTATTGTACCGGCTATTCCTCTGGTGGTATACCTGACGATCTAGTTTTCTCCGACGAGATGGAAACAGCAGGATGCCATCCACATCCCCCTAGTTATCAGTACGAAGAGCCCTGTCTCTACCGAAACATCTTCCCCATGCATCCGAATGAAAAGATTCGCAGGTCTCTCGCATATCTTGGGCTTGGATATTTCCTGGTTCCCGGCTTCGTTCAGTATGAGGTGACTGCAGCCGCTTTAAGCCGGATATGGAATCACCGTACGCCTTTAGCCTCGCTGCAGGAAATGAAGGATTGGCATGCCTGGCATCTAAAAGAACGAAAGCAACTTCAAACTCGCTATTCACCCTTGGACAGCTCAACCTTTTATCCCGTTTTTTTGAATCTACCCGATCAGTTGGAGTGGCTTGACTGGGCAGCTGGAACTGGTCTATATCAGAACTTGTCGTGCGGCTGGTTGAATTGGCGTGCCTGGAAATTGTGGCTGCAGGATAGACAGTTTTACAATCTGTTACAGAAGGGCATATTTGTCCCTGCCATTTGGGGATTGTTCGGAGCTGGAAAGCGCAGTGCCGCTGCATGGGATGAATGTAAACGGATGATTATTTCTGAGAACAAGAGAGCGGAGATGGCGAAAAAGGAGCGACTTGACGAAGTTGTATTTGATATTCAGAAATAGTCCTGGAAATGAGTTGAATATGAAAGTAAACAAATGGAAACCCTGAGTAGAAAAGAAAATGTAGACCGCCTGCCGCGTACGGTTAAATGGAGACACGGTGGGGTGTTGCCGCGTCGCGACTTCTCTCTTTCCATGCAAAAGACAACAATCTCACACATCACCAAAATGTCTACCACAGAAGTCGCTCCAGTTATCAATATGCAGGCGTCTTCTGCACAGCACGAGGAATACCAGTACCTCGATCTCGTGCGCGAGATTCTCGAACAAGGCGAACATCGACCTGACCGGTAAGTCGCGAATCGACGCGCTCCTACGCGAGACAGTAGAATTGATTTTTTTTTTCTATAATCACAGAACTGGAACCGGCACTTATTCAATATTCGCCCCACGACCACTCAAATTCTCTCTTCATGATAAACAAGACGGACGACTCATTTTACCGCTCCTGACCACCAAGCGCGTCTTCCTGCGAGCCATCATCGCCGAGTTACTATGGTTCATCAAGGGCGAAACATCGTCATTGACGCTTAGCGAAGCCGGCGTGAAGATCTGGGATGGCAATGGATCACGCGAGTTCCTCGACAACTTGGGGCTGACGCACCGCGAGGTTGGCGATTTGGGTCCCGTGTATGGATTTCAGTGGCGGCATTTTGGCGCTGAATATGTCGATGCAAAGGCCGACTACACTGGCAAAGGAGTCGATCAGTTGGCACATATTATCCACAAGTTGCGCACAAACCCGTACGATCGCAGATTGATTCTGAGCGCGTGGAATCCGAAGGATATCCCACAAATGGTTTTGCCGCCTTGCCATATGTTTGCCCAGTTTTATGTGTCATATCCGAGAAATTCAGGGCAACAACAGAATGGCGCAAGTGATAAACAGCAAGAGGAAGTTAAACCAAAGGGTCATCTACATTGCCAGTTATACCAACGGTCGTGCGATATGGGTCTCGGCGTGCCGTTCAACATCGCAAGCTATGCTTTATTGACACATATGATAGCGCACGTTTGCGACCTCGTCCCCGGCAGTCTGACACATGTCATGGGAGACGCACACGTCTACGTTGACCACGTTGATGCGCTCAAAACTCAACTGGAGCGCGAGCCGCGCGACTTTCCGGAATTACAAATTACACAGGAAAAGGGCGGCAGTATTGACGGGTGGAAAGCGGAGGATTTTGTAGTCAAGGGCTATGACCCTCACAAGACTATTGCGATGAAAATGTCTGTATGATTTATGTATTTTTTTTTATCAGGAGTATATATACTCAAGTATTCCGGATGTCTATATTGCGACTAGTTAGGCCCTATACCTCGATTATATTGTTATTATAGAACTCTATTTATTAGAGAGCTGCTTTAGATATCTAGTTAAATACTTGTCTAAACACTTCATTTCATGCTCCTGTAAGCCTAGATAACTGCCTCGATTCCTGCTGCATACGCGGGGTCACATGACCTCGCGTTTCAATTTCCAGCGTTGCGTCATACTTGAAGGAAGATTCAGCCGACATCGACCATCCAACTAACCAAACACCTGGGCAGTGCCTACGTATCTAGGTAACTGACTGCCTAATACTGCATCTCCAATTCGACTCCTTGCCAAGCGGAATAAGAGAGAACAATGGCCCCAATCAGACGCTACCTCCGCATCAGCAAATACTCCGTCCTTGAATCCCGCATCTATCTCGAGAATCCATCCGACGCAAGATGGCTGCTGGGCCCTCATGACAGCTACGACTCGGTCCTGCATCGTATTTTCGACACAATCAAGCCGCTCGTATTACCCAAGCTGAGGGAGGAAAATGAGCGCGCACTGGCGAAGAAGAAGAGCAATCCCGTCAAGGATGTCTTGGTGGAGGGTAAGTCCCGTTCTTTTCCCATTCTTCTCGCAAAGAGAAGCCTGGCATTGGTAGACGAATTTCTTTTTCTGATATATGTGATAGATGATTTTGAAGTCACAATATTTCTACGCGAGTCCGGGACACGCCATTCCATAATGACGAAACAAAAGGAATTTGGAAAAATCACGAGTAATTCGAACAAACTTACGGGAACAACTGATCCTGCCGAGATACTGGTTGAAAGCGATAATGATAGCAACGAGGCTACTGGAGCTCGGATTAACTTGAGTGACATACCCGAGGCGAATGCAGATGAGGAGCCGACGGCACAGCTCAACGTAATGGAGGAAGAGCAGAATGATGACAAAAAACCTCACCTCGCAGCAAGCTATGAGGGGTTTAGTATCTGGGGTTGGGTCCTTTGTTTGCTCGTGACGCGCAAGGGACGCAATAAGACTCGCACAGGGGCCGCGGGTGGTAATAACGCTGTTGCGCCAGGCGCCGTTGCCTCTGGACAAGCTTTGATGGAGGAGTGGATGGGCACACAAAACCAGCCGGCACTTGATGAAGATTAGATGGATTTTCCCTCGTTGGAAGGAAATCAAGAACCCGGCACCATGCCAAATCACGGTCAACATTATCAGCTCGATATGCCCACAGCCAGTTCGAGACGCTGAATTCCGATGGAACGACCTTTTAGCAAGGCTTCTGTTGCAGGAAACTGAAATCGCTGGCGAATCCTTCGGCTCATTGCAAGTACATCAGCATGAGAAACGTCAGTTTAAAACACTCGTATTGCATCACATGGTCGATTAAAACTATATATACAACAATATCAACACAGAAGGAAGAAACAACGACGACGAACAGTCATTAATCGAAGACATCCAAAGCGACCATAACGCCCACGTGCTTATGACATGGATGAATATTAACGGACACAAAGAACCTAATCCCTCACATGAACGATGATTTTCCCCCTTGCTCTTTTGCTTTCCATTACTTCATATGCCTGTACAAGAACAATCAATGACACGGCTCGAAAGTAAAAAGACAATGGTATAAACTTACCTTTGGCACATCCTCAAACTCCCAAACGGAATCGAGAACCTGTTTCAGCTCCCCGTTTTGCACCATACTCCTCAGTCGTTCCAGAGACTGCAAATCAGGCTTAGCACTATAGAATTGATAAGACCTTGGCACACCGCCCAAGATTGTCGGACAATATTGATTCCACAAGCCCAGCCACGTCCATTTCAAGGCTCCCCTGAAAGAGGTTTCGATGGCCATACCCCCGATATTCAGAAACTTCTTTCCTGGAGCAAGATAGGACGGCGAATGGGCATAAAGATCTTGAATTCCGACACAGTCGATGATGGCATCGAATGGGGCCTCAGCATGCTCAGATGCGGCGAGGTATGCGTGCAATGGTCCACACTGTCGATAGTCAATCACTTCGTCTGCGCCGAGGCTCTTGACCAGCTCAACGTTTCGACCTGAGCATGTCGCCACAACACGTCCCTTGGGGCCGACAACAGATCGAGCGACTTGCACCATCATAACACCTGCTCCGCCGCTGCTCCCGTTGATGAGAAGTTTATCACCGGCTTTGACACCGACTCTCTCCATCACCTGTAAAGCCGTGCTTCCGACTGCTCCCAGACCAGCCCATTCCGCCAACGATATTTTTGGCTGCTCGGCGCCTGGCGGATGGTAAGGAACAACAACATCTGACGACGCAATGGCATATTCGGCCAAGGCGCCTACCCCGTCACGCAGTAACTTGATCGGACCCAAGGAGCCGACCACCAGCTCCCCTATTCTCAAATCTGGTCTGCTAGACAAGACGTTTCCTCCCACGGCAACCATCCTCCCAGCAAACTCAAGCTCGGGGATTCCCACGCGGTCCTTCTTCGAGAGCCAGAGAGATAACGGACGCGGCCTGAGGGCTTGGATGGTGAGTGCGTTCCCGCCATTGAAGGAAGTGTAATGCACCTCTACTAGGACCTCATCTGGGCGAAGGTCTGCTGGCTGGGGTGCCTTGAAGTTGGTTTTGAGTTGGACGACTTTGGACGGGAGGCCTGCTGTCTGGTATGCCCAGGCGCGCATCGTAGGTGGTATTTTGAACATTGCTTTCTTTCTTCGCTCTCACAGGATTTTGTCGTCAAGCACAGCGAATTCGTTTGTCTAAGCTAGTAGCAAATAAAAGAGACTATGAACAACAACATCCTCCTCGACACAACCCTGGACAAGCCAACGCATTTATACCGATATTAACAACACGCCCACTCTCCCACCACACACATACACACACATATTGCGCCGTGCCATCTGGTCCGATGCCATTATTGCATATGGTGATGACGACGGTAGCCGGGTAGTTAACGCATGGCAATATATTTCGTCCGAGTGACCACCAATTCTTTTGGACGGAATTTATTGGCTCTCGGACGGAATTTAATTGAGATGCGACTGATCCTTTCTGATTGGCTCGGATGAATCTAAGCATTGCTGCGGGGCCGCGGTGCGGACGAACTGGCCGCCCGTCCTTTTATGCGCCGTCACGTGCACGTCACGTGCGTTGTACCTGAGGCTATTCCAAATATGGTCCGGGTAGGGTTGTTGGCTCATAGCCCTACAGCGTCTCGGAAATTATTACTACATCCAACGGTCGCTTCCAAACGTGTATCTACATCAAGGTTGCCGAGGAAATAATCATCGTTATTAGGAGAGTCAACTCCTTGCAGCGTGCTTTGCCCGCAGTGTGAACGCGACCGAGGCACTTGAAGTTACTCCCGTATTTCGCCTTACATGCGCCTACAAAGTTCAAATTCTCTCTTTCTGAGTATATTCAGCGGTGTCGTCAACAGCATGACAGTAGCATAGCCCTATCACATATGGACTGAGGTGTTTATATCCTGGCACATACATTTTCATGTGACATGTACAGAGTACTGCAGAGTCCAAGAGTCCATACAGCAGAACCTCATTTATTAAGCCTGCGTCGATCATTCCTATAGCGGTATAACCAGTTTCTCCGCTGAAGATAGACATGCTCTTCCGCTCGTCCAGAAGTACGGAGAACTGCGCACTGTTCGCAGACCTTACATATGAACTTCTACGGATGCAACGAACCGTACGAACGAGAGTTCAATAATTCTCCAGCTTCAGAGCTTACAAATCTTTAGGTTTCAGATTTGAGATAACTTGACTAAAGAGGTAATTACCAAATACGTAACACGTGATTGGGTAATTAAATGTGGCTGGAAAACAAAACGCCACATATACATCCCGCCAGTGTGGTAACTTTTGTTACCCCTATGGCTTTGCGACGATCACGGCTACGCGGCATGGCCGGTATTTCAATATTTGCCTTGGCTCTTTCAACTCCCAAAGTGTTGGGAAATTAACTTTGTGTGTGTGTGTGCAGTACTCCGGACTATACTCCGGACTGTTCTTTCTTTTCTTTTCCTGCCCCTTTCCTGCGTTGAAGCTGCATACACTGACACAGATCGCGACGTACGTATCTTAAATGTTATCGTGTTACAGCTGATACTATATTAATAATGTATGGCGGTGTGCGCAATTATAAATGAGGTGTGTCACGCCACGGCCAAGCCAATCAAGTTCCTATCGATCGATCGATCGATCAATATATTCAATACTCCGTAGCCTCCTTCCTTGCGCGAGCAATTCCGCACCTAGTCTTGTACTCCGTACCTAGCACATAATGCTGCTAGTATTGCATCATTAAATGAATCCTCTGATCCTGTGACCACCGACTGCACCGTTGAGGATGAAGATTTACATCGAACTTGAGAATCTGTACGTACAGAGCGGTGTAGTAATTAATTATTATCCCACAGATTACAGATTACGGAGTAAGGAGAACGGAGCCGACTAGGCCGCAAACGGCTACACGGGAGAACATTCCATAAAGAAGAACTCCATAAAAGGGGGTTTGTAACTTTATTGTTTCGTTCTTTCACACTCTCACATCAGATCAGCCCCTTTAGTGGAGCCAAAGGAAATTTTTTAAGATTTTTTTTTTTTCGGCTTACGGAGAGTTTAGCATAAATAGATAAATAGATGTCAATCTTGGTAATTAATTCGGATCCGCACGGCAGTATGAAATTTAGTTGATGGAGTCGGCGGCGTTGGTGATAATTTATTTTCACTACGTATTGAATTTGCCACGCACCCATATTTGCTTGCGCGGTTGGATAATCTCAATCTAACTGCGTCCTACGTACGTATATTGTAATTATGATACATGTACAAAATTTGGACGGAGTAAGTCTTACTACTTACGGCGATTATTGCATCGGTTCAGCTCGCTAGTGACTCGGTTCTTTGCATAGGCTAGTATCAAGTATCTGAGTATCATGCCGACACACAGACGTGTTTCACCTGACAGATCAGGGGTGCATGCCATGGCGGGCGATGGATATGTTCCGTGAATGATTCTTTCGCTTTCGCTCCGGAGGCTTACTCAGTAGTTACCACATAATGTAATTGGAAAATGAAACCGCTCCACTCTGCACGTCATGACTTCGTATTATTGCCATTAAGTTTTTCACTAGCTATGTGACTCAAACGGTTACACGGCCAGCTGAGTGGGCGCAGTGGGGCCCGAGCCGGCGTTAGCCTCACACATGGCCAAGGCTGACATTAATGATTCTTGCGTATTGGAGCCAGGAGAGGAACATAAATACCGCTCATCTCTCGCCTTGATCCGAATCCTGAACAAACCAGACTCCATTGAATCCGTTGCTTCCATCTATTCCATCTATCAGTCGTCTTCAGACACCAACGCCATCCTCAAACACCAACCAACGCTCTCCAGCGCAAGCTCATATCAATCACAATGCCTTCCTACTCGCAAAACTCATTTCCTCCCTGCCCGGGCCCTCCTCCTACTGGCCCTCTGCCTCCGACTCCGAAATAAACGCGAGCAAAGCTAGCTACATAGCTCCTCGTCGTTCTCGCACGTCAACAACCTGTCTATCTGTCTCCAGAATCCGGCAGGAACAGCTGGTCTGTCTCCTTGCCACCACGACCACCACAGCATAAAGAAACCGCAACTCGCCGTACACGAAGCTCTGCATTTCCGGTTTTAGGGCGTTATATTTCGTTGTGTTTCTGGTTGATGCCTATCGGATGCACCTGCCTGCCTGCGCATCGCATCCTCAACCGACCGAGACGTCATCATGCCAGGCCATGTCATGTGACTTGACTGCTGCCCAGCACGCGCTGTCCGCCAATCAATCATTCCATTCCATCATGATTGGCTGCGTCCCTGTGCCGGCTGACTGCATCGCGGCCTGTGATTCGCCGCAGCCATGCACTGTGGCATCCACGTGCTCGTCCTTATCGGCCTCAACCTTGTTTTTCTGATGATTCATCCATTCATCCAGTATCTTATAATTAATCCTGTCTTGTTTTCGGCCTGAATGCCGTTTCATCTTATCTTATGTCGAAAGAATACCCGTCGGCCATCGCCCGACTTGTTTGTTTGCTAGTCATCAATGATTATTGATTTATTCTACTGCACACCTCTTCTGCTTGCATTGTAATTGTAAAACTCCCTGTAGTCCTAGTCTGTAGTGCTGCACTGCCGATATCACGACATCATGACGTTTGATTCCAATTTCCTGCAGCGAGGTCACCTGCTCATGCTCGGCAGGGGCCGCGTAGTCTGGTGTCTGAGCGTGCTGTCGATGCGACAAAGAGTACGTACATCGTGCCTTGGTCGTGCCGAATCAGGCTGAATCAGGCTGATTCAGATGCCACTGACTAGTCAACTACCCCGTAGTGCGTACTAAATACGGAGTAATGGCCATGTAATACTATTCCCTAGTCATTTCAGATCTGTACGAGGCTACGAGCCAGGTTTTGCTGGCGATCCATGCCCAGCGCCCACTACTATCATTGGTTATTTGGGGTTGAGGCTGAAGTGATGAGTCATGACTCGCAAATTACTTGCATGGTAGAGTACAGAATCAGATGACCTCTGACATGTTGCTAGTAATCAAGCAAATTTTATTTCGCGCATACTGTAGTTGCCTATATTTACTCCGTTAATTTGGTAGGAGTTAAACGTCAATTTGATCACGTGACTTCTCCGCATGTACTCCCGTCCAACCTCAAAAGTCAAAGTTGCAAGGACCAAAGACAAAAACAAGACCGGCAAAAATGGTGCTCGAGCTTCACGTCTGGGGTCCCGGCTTCTCCCTCCCCTCAATTGATCCGCAATGCCTAGCGACAATTGCATATCTCGCCAAGGCAGTGCCTAAGGAGGAGTGGGTGTTGGTCGCTTCGAGCGACCCTTCCGTGTCACCAACCAGTATGCTTATCCTATCCTTCGCTGTATGATTACTATGAATGGAAGCCATCTGACTTATCAATTACAACAGATGAACTACCCGCCTTAAGGAACGGCGATGTTTGGGTGTCGAAATTCCGGAATATTGTCGATTACGTGCGCCAGTACTCGGATCATGCGTGGGATATTGACTCGGAGTGGACTGGACTGGATAAAGCGGACATCACTGCGTATGACCAACACGCCTACACATTTAGGATACTGTATAACTAACCACTAACAGTTTCTCCACCTTCATCGAGTCCAACGGACAACTCCTCATCGATCTCTCCCTCTACGTTTCAAGCCAAAACTACTACGCAGCCACCTCTCCAGCCTACGGCGCTATCCTAACGTGGCCCAACCAATGGATTCTGCCTCCCAGGATTCGCCACGCCGCCAAACACCGCACAGAACACCTGGGGCTCTCGTCCCTGGATTTAGAAGCCACCGAAGAACAAAGAGAGCGTGAACGTTCGGCCGCAGTTTCAGCAGGGCAGATTCCCAAAAGCCTGATTTCTAGACCACGCGAAACAGTTTCGACGTTGCTGGGAAAGACAGGGCAGCACAGTCACTTTCGACTCGATGCCCTGACGGCTGAATTGTTTGAGCCCCTAGAGCAACTTTTGGGCAAGAAGGAGTATTTCTTGGCTGATGGCAGCCGACCGTCGAGTCTTGATGCGTTGGCGCTGGGTTATTTGTCATTGGCTCTGTTTCCTGAAGTTCCTGCTGCCTGGTTGAGGGAATCGCTGCGGACAAAGACACCTCGATTGGCGAGATATGTTGAGCGACTGCGCGACGAATGCTTTGGAGGAGCCGTACAGCTTGAGGATGCGTTCTTTGACACCGTTCCTCGTCGGACAACGCTTCTTCCGTGGGAGAAACCCGAGCGAATTAATGCGGCCAAAATCGGTAACACACTGCTGAACACGCTCGCCGACGCCACCCCGATTCTGAAAGAATTCCGCATGAACAGTCGGCTTCAACAGGCGACGAAATCACTAAACAATGGTGACTCATCGGACTATAGCGCGTCCGAGAAGAAAGTCATCTCGGAATACGTTGTTGCGCAAAGACGCGATATATACATCTCGATTGGCTCTGTGGCTGCTGGGTTGGCGGCGATGGTTGGCTACTTGCTCTACAATGGGATTATCCCGACTGCAAGTGAAGAAGAAGAAGAAGAGGAGGAAGAAGATGAAGCCGCATTTGAACAAGCTGGGAATATAGAACCCACTTCAGCGCAGGACATTTTGGGCATACGGCTTTCATGAGCCATACTATCCATACGTTGTCTTCTTTTTGTCTCTACAGAATCGAGCATGGCGTTGTTTCTCTTGCATTTTTCTTTTCATGCTGCGATATTCAGAAGCGAGCATAATGTACCATAGCTGGGATGTACAATAGAATATTAGAATAAAAGTGTTGGTGTTTATTAATAATCTTGATCTTTGATTGGCTGGCAATAGCGATTTTCCGCTAGCCCGCAATAGTACTAGCTCCCAGGTGGTCAGATCCACCAATCACAGCGCCGGAAAACACAAGATGTCATCGTCCGCAAGGTCCTCACTTGCGGAAAAAAGACAGAATTTGCCGGTGATCAGCCACGATGTCTATTATGTTGGGCATGGATAGAAATGTAGATACAGATATAGATATAAAATATGTGTCTGGGTATAGGCATCCATAGACGTAAATAGAGACAATGAACACAGATACCTGACATCCCAGGCAGCGGCGCTTACTGGTCGACTACGTACAAAGTCCGTATCTCGAATGCTATCCCCAAGGTCCTCATCCCAGCCCACTTTCCCTCCACCGCCGCTACCACCGTCTTACGCCCCCCCCAATTCTTCTCTTTTTGCGTTTCTCTCTGTGCGTGCGCCATCATTCCTCATCAATAGATACTACTAAACAGACAAGGGATTCTATTAACAAAAGTTTATGTCTGTCCATTGTCCATTGTCCATATCTGCACAGACACACTGTTCCTGCCTGCTCAACAGTCCTTTTCGGTTAGACTGGTTGATAGAAGAGGAAACGAGACCAGGCAGTCACCCCTCCTCACCTTACCTGAATAGTATTGCTGTCGATCAGCTCTTCATATTCTCCCATCCAAAGAAAATTCCTTCTTGGTTTAGCGCATTGTCTGTGAACGGTTTTTTTTTAACCACATAAAAAAATGGCCTCTACGCCAGCCTGCTCCAGCGGAAATGGCTACGATGGCCACATGGGACTCCGAATTTCCTCCATCTTCGTCATCCTCATAGGCTCCCTCTTTGGCGCGGTATTCCCCGTACTCGCAAAACGACTGGGCGGAAAGGGGGTCCCATCATGGGCATTTTTCATTGCCAAATACTTTGGCTCTGGGGTCATTGTTGCTACTGCTTTCATCCATTTGCTTGCCTCGGCTCAGGAGGAGCTTACTGATCCTTGTCTCACTGGCCCAATCACCGAATATAGCTGGGTGGAGGGTATTGTGCTCATGACCATTGTGGTGATGTTTTTTGTCGAGCTCATGGTGATGCGGAACTCTTTTCCGGATGGACACGGACATGGTCATTCGCATTCTGACTCGTCCGACTCGGACGCTGAGTCGCACTCGCCCTCTCACTCACACTCACCCTCGACTACTGATATTGGTGTCATGAAACAACAACCACCGACTCCCATCCCCAATAAGGAAAATGAGCATATCCCCGGGAACGACCATCTCAGCCATAGCCGAGACCACCACGACATTGAGTCTGCCAGGGAACCTCTGATTTCCGATGAGGAATACGCCGCTCAACTAGCTGCAATCTTCATTCTCGAGTTTGGCATTATTTTTCACTCTGTCTTTATCGGCCTCACGCTCGCCGTCTCTGGCAGCGACTTCATCACGCTCTACATCGTGCTAGTCTTCCATCAAACCTTTGAAGGCCTGGGATTGGGCTCTCGACTGGCCACCTTGCCATGGCCTGAATCCAAACGCTTCACGCCTTATCTCCTGGGCGTCGGGTATGCAGTATCGACCCCGATCGCAATCGCAATCGGCCTAGGTGTGCGCAACACATACCCTCCCGACGGCCGAACGACGCTGATTGTGAATGGCGTGTTTGACTCTATTTCCGCTGGAGTTTTGATTTACACATCGCTTGTTGAGCTCATGGCGCACGAGTTTATGTTTAGTTCGTCCATGCGCCGTGCGCCGTTGCGCACTGTGTTGTGGGCATTCTTTTTGATCTGTCTTGGCGCGGCGCTTATGGCATTGCTTGGAAAATGGGCGTAACTTTGTCTTGCTTTTTCTTTTGATGTCTTTATGATGCATAAATGCATTTGTTTCGGCGCTGGAGACGGGCTTGGAGTTGGCGTTCAATCTTCTTTTTGATCATGTAATCGATCTTGCATCTGTGGCCAATGGTTCGGTAGATCATACAGCGCATCTTGTTTTGTATTCGCTTTTGCATAAAGATAACTAGTTTAGACCATACAAAATCATACAATCATTCAATAGCTATCTCTTACCTAGGTATATGCTATCTATCAGCCAAGCAATGGGAAGCACGCCACGCCACCACGTGCCTGATCTTTGATCTTATCTGATTGTTTTTGAGTTGGGACACGAAGCTTCGTCTCCACCGATACAAAGCCCGAATGCTTGTACATACTACACGTAGTTATCCTCTGGAATGGTATCTATAACTATTTTTAATTTTATATTCCATTCGGGATTTGCTTTTCCTTCAGACCGCAGCGGTCGCGCGACCAGGCAGTCTAGTCTTTCTCTACGATTTGAGAGAGTAGAATATACCAATACTGTACCAAACGACTAAATAACTATACAACACTACGTCTATCTTACTCGAAAACAGAGCTGCGCTCCTATCCTATCCAATTCCTGCTCATCAATGTTGCGTGGGGGTGGAGCGGCCAGCCAATCACGGCGCCTTCTCCATACAGCAACTACTAACCACCGCACTAAGATTGCTAGTTTGCTAGACCTCCCACTGCACAGTCTGCACTGCTAGCATCCTAGCAGTCATGTAGATAGCTGCTCTCCTTGCCACTAGGTGCTGCCTACGCGTCACGCTTATGTCGCTGGCTCCACTGGCTGAACGTGCTCCTGAGGCTGGCTTTTATTCGACGATTGGATGGGTTGTTGTGCCCTAGAGTTGATGTTCGTATATACAGTACAATTTTTTTTTAAGTTTACAGTTTCCGGAGTAGTAGCCGGTGCCTGGTTACTATTACATATTCTCACGTGTCTCCTGCCTAGTTTCGGCCGGTATGTAACCACGCGAAATCCTCCTGCTTTTTTTTCCCCTTCTTCTTCTCTTTTTTCAATTCTATCCCCTCTACCGCATCAGTGAGCGTCGTTCGTCATCATGTCCGAGGTTCAAGTGGAAGAGCAGCAGCAGCAGGACAGGATCGCGCCCCCGGACGAAAAGATCTCCATCTCCCCGGTTCGCGCAGAAAATGCGGGGCTGGAAGATCCAGAAAAAGATGCCGCTCCTTCCAATCTGGTGACCAGGGCAAGACAGAATCTGTCCGATGTGTTTACCATTGTATGTCTCTCTCTCTTTTCTTTCGCGTTCTCTGAACAGTATGTAACTACTTTTTACTGGCATATGACTGACTTGATTAGTTCGCCGCAGGATTCGCCCTGATTTCCGATGGCTACCAAAATAACTTGATGTGAGTAGGCACAGCCGGAAGAAAGGCGATCGCAAAGAAACACGTCTAACGTGTTTATCCTACAGGACAATGGCCAATGTGCTGCTCGAAAAGCAATACCCGGACCAATACACCTCTGCCGTTAGTACGCGTGTGTCCAATGCCCTCTTGGTCGGTGAGGTTATTGGCATGCTTGTAATTGGGTTAGTTTTTTGTCTTAAAATAGGGAAAAAAGCCTAGTATATGCTGATTCAATCCAGTCTGGTCTGCGACTACCTCGGTCGAAAATGGGCGATTGTTATCACAACCCTCATGATTGTTGTCGGCGGCATTCTGGCCACCGCTTCAAACGGATACACCATAAATGGCATGTTCTGGATGATGACTGTTGCTCGCGGAGCAATTGGATTCGGTATGTCTTTTATTCACAATTATTAACACATGCTTCTTTTTCTTCTTTCTTCTTTGAAACATCGAGTTAATGCAATTGAAAAGGTACCGGTGGTGAATACCCAGCATCATCAGTCTCGGCCTCTGAAGCAGCGAACGACCGCGTCCCCGAACGCCGCGGCCCAATTTTCATCATGGTCACGAATCTGCCGCTGTCATTCGGCGGTCCGTTTGCTGTCATTGTCTTCTTGATCGTGTTCTCGGCCTGTCATCAGTCGCATTATAGCACTGTGTGGCGAGTCTGCTTTGGTATTGGTTGCATCTGGCCTTTGTCTGTGTTTTACTTTCGTATTCGCATGCTCAATTCGACCTTGTATCGTCGCGGTGCTATCAAGAAGAAAGTCCCATATTGGCTGATTATCAAGTATTACTGGAAGTCGCTGATTGGCACATGCGGTGCTTGGTTCCTTTATGGTGAGTTGACCTAGGTATATTAACTCAATAATGATGTGTTGAACTAACATGAACAGACTTTGTCACTTTCCCTAACGGTATCTTCTCCGGGAAAATCATCGACTCTATCGTCACGGACAGCTCAATTCTCAAAACCGCCGAGTGGCAGCTCCTCCTCGGTATCGTCGCTCTTCCCGGTGTATTCATCGGTGCGTGGCTCTGTGACCGCATCGGCCGAAAACAGACCATGATGATTGGGTTTAGCGGTTACCTCGTCTTTGGGCTCATCATCGGCTGCGCATACGACAAAGTAACCAAGATCATCCCGCTCTTTATCGTCTTTTACGGTCTCATGATGAGTTCCGGAAACCTGGGGCCGGGGGACATGCTCGGCTTGATTTCAAGCGAGACATATGCCACTGCCGTTCGAGGTACCTGTTATGGCATTTCAGCGGCCATGGGAAAGGCCGGTGGAGCAATTGGCACGCAAGCATTTACCCCTATTGAGGACAACATTGGTAAGCGGTGGACGTTTATTGTTGCGGCTATTTGCGGTGTTGTGGGTGTGATTGTCACGTACTTCTTTGTGCCGAATATCTCGGGCGAGGATTTGAAGACTTCCGACGAGAGGTTCCGCGCTTATCTAGTTGCTAATGGATGGGACGGCGAGATGGGTGAGGATGACTTGAGGGCGATTGCGGATGAGGGCATTCCGCCGTCAGTTGTCGAGGAGTCTGGTTTGAAGAGTGAAGCTTGATGAGAGTATATACTTATACATATGTTGATACATTATTGGATTTATCAACTGCTATTAGATGTACCATATCGAATCCTAATACAAGCCTATCTCTCTCTCTATATATGATTCTAGCCTAGCTCTAATTTGACTACCAATCTGGCGACGTATCATTGCCGACTGTGACGTTTCGCACCACACATCCTTGTCCAGCACCATTCGGCCATCCAGCACTCAACTCCCCATTCATAGCCTTGACCAAGAAGGCAACCGCTCTTCCATCCTCATTAGACTCCTCAGCAACATGACCACCAATGGTGTTTCGCTCATACCAAATCCTGACCCCTTCTCCTCTCTCATTTCCGTCGATCCCTCCAGAAGCCAAAATCTTGCTCTCCGCCTCACCCGCCGCGCAATATTTCTCTACCAGGGCATCAGAGTATTGAATAGGCGACAACTGGTCACCGATAGCCTTGTAAATAAACAGGGACATAGTCGGCAATCCATGCAAACCCATTACGCCCTGCGTTGTCATGAAATACGAGATCAACTGGCTAGACTGGATGTCGTCTCTGCCTCCAATGAAATACGAATAGACATCGGCGTCATAATAAGGCACCACGGCCTCTTCAAACGTCATGTTGCGTGCCATGGTAAAGGTGCCGTTCGCCTTCACTTCGGGGGTTAGACGGCTGAGCAGATACGACTCCATCACGGGATATGCGTTTGCATACCCCCATAGACCGAGCACCGCTAGGCAGGCATAGGGGCTTTCGTTGACGGCATCTATAACGGTAATGACTGGCGTTGGAAGACCGCCAATGGCGACGCCTGCAATGGAAATATCTGGAGCGTATGATGTTTGGAGTTCGGCGGCAAATTCGCTCGCAATTGAGCCACCAGAGTAGCCCCAGAGAGAGATTTTCCACTCAGCAGCAGCAGCTGCTGCTGCAGGGGAAGAAGATGACTGGGTGACAGCTCGCAGTCCGTCAAGAACGGCATAGCCCTCTGCCACACCCACTGCAAAGGTGGCATTCGGGCCTTCGAAATCGGGTACGCTTACATACCATCCTTGTTCGAGTGCGGCCGTAATATCGGAGAAGGTGCTGTTGAATAATGATGCTAGTGCCCAGGAGGGACTGGAATCGACCCAGGGAGAATTGTACGGTATTTGATACGACAAAAGCCCTGCCAAAGATTGATTTTGTTGGCTGGTACGCGGCACGAAGAGGGTCGTCACAGCAAAGCTTGCGAGTTGATTACTATCGCTTGTGCGGTAGAGAATGTTGTAGCTCGCAGATGTAAGATTTGTGCCTATGGCTGCATACAGATCCAGTGGATCTGGACGGACCCGAATGATGCTTCCTGGAGGGTAGGAACAGAGGTCATCTGGTGCTGTATACCAGGGATCTTCCGACGGTGCGAGAGCAGCGAAGACGGTTGATGTTAGGCATAGAGCCGTGGAAAGAATGAATGAGATATGCATGTTGGAAAAGATGTTTCCTCCTAACGAGGTAAACCAGATATGTCTGGCAGAGAAAATTTCATGAAAGAATTTCTTTTGATGCTGTCAGACTTGAAGGAGCTCGAGTACGTAGTATCTATATATACTTAAACCAGCTTATGAATCATGCCTATTTATCGGCTTTAAGCCTTGATTATTATTCCGTATCCCGAATTTACGGGCGTGCATCGTATAGATTTCCTATTCGGGAAGAGTACAGCCGATCGCATCCAACCAACACTTCAAGCAATGACCAAATCAGAAGTAGGTAAATTATTTCGTAGCAAGTTATGCAACTATCTTGACGCGAAATCATAACTACTATGCAAAAAATGTGGATGAGGCTGGAGCCTGGGACAAGCTCGTAGGCAGTCTTACTTTAGTGACGTTGATCGACAAGCTGGAAACCCGCTCGGAGTCGGAGTAATTCCTGCATGATGCCGTTGCTACTCGATTTATTACGTATTTGCACAGCATGCCATCTAAATCCCTTTTCATCTACGTTCCGAGCTTAAAAATAATGCTGATATCCAGCTGCATCTCCTTTGTCTCCTCAAGGGTCCACCAAATCAGTGGTGGATGGCGTCCAACAACTAATGCAATAAAATGGAGGTTCAATGCTTTCGCTTGGATAGAAGGATTCCGGCTTTGTTCTTCAATATGCAATTAAATCGAATTTGATGAATCCGTGATATACATTCTGAGGCTTGGTCATGCAGTTAGGGTTACAACTCTCATGTGACATTAGTGCACGCCTTATGGCATTAGGGTTGCACCTTGCGGCCTTAGGGTGGTTGCCTTGGGGCCTGGGCACTGGGCAGGCACGACTTCCCTTTGGATAATTTTCCGACTTTCTGTCCGACAGTCAGACAAAATAAAAGAAAACAATGGCAGAACCAATTCCGCTAGACGAAATTTCTCATCTTCCTAACGTACAAGATGTGGCACCGACAAGATCAATCAAAACACAGGCGAACACAGAAGCAGAGACACAGGCAGAAGCAAACGATGATGAAGTCAATGATACAACCCTGCACCCCAAAAGCATCAGATTCATCCTGATTACCCTCTCGGTCATCTTCACCATATTCCTCTCCGCACTGGACTCCACTATCATATCGACCGCCATCCCGTCAATAACAGACGAGTTTGGCCATCTCAACGACGTAGTGTGGTACTCGAGTGCATATTCCCTAACCAATTTCGCATTCCTATCCTCATGGGGGAAAGCCTATAAATATTTCCCTTTGAAGCAATGCTTCATATTTGCAGGGCTCATCTTTGAAATTGGAAATGTCATCTGTGCCACTGCTCCGAGTAGTACAGCTATTATCGTGGGGAGGGCAATTAGTGGCATGGGCGGTGGCGGCATTATGAGCGGTGCATTTATTGTCATTGCTCTCACGGCAAGACCTCAGTACAGAGCTGCGTATATGGGGATTGTAGGTGTTACTTTTGGGTGTTCAGGTGTCATGGGTCCGTTGTTGGGCGGTGTTTTGACAGATCAGGCTTCGTGGAGGTGGTGTTTTTGGTATTTTGTCTCTCTCTCTTTTGTTGACCGAGTGCATGGCTGACATACAACAGGATCAGCCTTCCCATCTGGGCAACCGGTGCAGTAGGCATCATGTTCAGCCTGCGAAATCCTACAAGAAGTGCATCCACTAACGTAGGCCTTTACGAGACACTCCTCCACATGGATTTGAGCGGTAGTCTCCTCGCCTGCGCCTCCATGATCTGTTTCATCACGGCCATGCACTGGGGAGGCGCGACCAAATCATGGGCAAATGCAGCCGTTGTTGGTTGTCTTGTGGCATGTGCAGTACTGGCAGGCCTGTTCATCCTAAACGAACGACTAATGGGTGACCGCGCCATGGTTCAGGGGCGACTACTCAAGAACAGAGCCTTTCTCGCAAACCTCATATACATGTTTTTCCTCGCGGGCCTCTATTTCCCGCTTCTGTACTCGCTCCCAATTCAGTTCCAGTCCATTGACAACACATCTGCATCCGAAAGTGGCGTCCGGCTGATCCCCTTGATTCTGGGTATATCAATCTTCACCATGATCTCAAACGGCATCATCTCGGTGTACCACAAGCATCTTCCACTCACTGTTCTGGGCGCGGTGGTGGCCACAATCGGCGTCGGGCTCATATACAGCATCGACGAGCACACATCAAGCAGTAAATGGATCGGATACGAAATCGTAACTGCCGTGGGTGTAGGACTAGTATTACAAGTCCCCATGGTTGCCAACCAGGCTCTAATCGTGAAAAACGGTGATCAAAGTGACATTCCTGAAGCCACGGCGCTTACTCTGTTCTTTGAGAATATGGGGACGACTGTTTTCAATGCTGCCTGCGAAGCCGCGTTTACTAGTACTATCGTCTCGAGTCTGGCTGACAATGCGCCGGGCGTCGACACTTCGACTGTGATTGCCTCGGGTAGTGCAACACAACTGCGTAAGCTTTTTTCTGGCGCCGATCTGCAGGATGTGCTTAGTTCGTATCTAGACGGCTGCAAGGTGAGTCATGCCATGTCACTGGCATGTGGTGGGTTGGCTACTACGGTTTCGCTGGTTATGGCTGTGCCTGTAGTCAAGATGCATTTGGGTAGTTGGGTGCAGAAGAAGTCGCATGTCTTGTAACGGCTTTGCCAAATCATTTTCAGGCTCTCCATAGTTCTTTGTTCTTGAGCATTCAACATGCTATGGATAATAATTTCATCATTGGTATTTCACTTTATTTGCTAGCTCTATTCTTTTACATATAACGTCAATATATCATGATCTCATACCATCGAAAAAGGCGATGACGCAGGTACAATTATCACTCTGTGGCTGCTCGGCAGTAGCTCGAGTGACTCTCTTCGCAATATCAGTCGCTCTTCTACCCTTGGTAAAGTCCTTTACAACTTCTTCCACGAGTTTTCTCTCGTCTGTAACGTCCGTTACACCATCTGTACAACACAACAGCGCATATCGACTGTCCTGGTCGAGCTGAACGGTCTTGACATGTGCTTCGTTGGAGAGGAAATTGCCGTGGTTTTGCTGCGATGACCCGCTTGCACTCGCACGTCTGCTCTTTGTAGTGCCTGCAATATTGAGATTGTTGATTGGGTTCTTGTATTGGAGATCGCCTAGGGCTCGGGACATGTTCAGAGTTCCTATCATTTGTAATCAGTCAATAAAATAGAAAATGTGTTCTCGTACATGGCACGCACCAAGTCTAGCAGTCCCTCCATAAGTATGCACCGCACCACCGGCCTCCTCAATGCGGTTCTTTTCGGACGGATCATGGGGTTTGTGAGCCACAGTCAAGCGCTCCTAATAAATAATATAAGTAACGTACTCTTTGAACACCATATCAATCAGAGAGTTCAATTTTCACTTTGTCAGCATACCTGCCATGTAATGGTCTCCGAAGCTGGGTCTCGCCTAGCAAGAAAGATATGAGAATCACCTACGTTCCCAACAACCATTAACCCTTTGGTGAGATTGACCAAGCACAGCGCGACAGTCGAGCCTGACATCACAGGTTGAGTATTATCTTCCATGGCCATTTGAAGGAGAAGTTGATCTTCATCCTCAAATGCTTTAATGATTGCAGTCTCATAATCAGCAGTCTTGAATTCAGGCCGTTTAACCAGCAGAGACGGTAGATTTTGCTTGACGTGTTCGGACACCGCTGCGGAGCCACTAATATCCTTTGTCAATATTGAAATGGTATACCTTTCATAGATAGCATATTGAGCCAACAGCAAAGTATGAAAAGGAAAAGGGTTCCGCACTGGCCGTCATATGTCGCAAACAGGGCAAACTTGTCAGTCGACTTTGACGACGGGAACTGATCTGGTAGCAGGATCACGTAACGATCTTCTTGAGACATTCGACCCCCTTGTGCCTGTGATTTTACCTGTCAGTCAACCTCGAGAACGATAAGTTCATGTGCGAGGAACGAACGCATCACGCACTTACCGTAGCCGCTCCGGCGTCGAAGAGGAGCACAGTGTCTGCAGCGGCCATGATCGTGGTGCGCAACATTTGTGTTGGGCTGTTTCATATTCTAAAAATTATATCTTCGTTATGCCAAACTGCATCTCGACCATTGTGACGATGTTCTCTGTGAGTATCTGTTTTTTTAAATGATGGCAGGCTGACATCATGAACATTGGCAGATGAACATTGGTTAAAATGCCCCGGCTTGAACACTCTACCGGTCAAAACTCCCGGACGTGAGAAGAATAGTCGCTGTGCCACCATTTATGCTCGTCCATGGATCGGTCTTCGATTGTGGCTCCTCATGTCGAAGACCGTTAGCGACACCGAGAAAACTGTTGGCGATGCACTCATAGTGTGCCAAGACTAATTTTTGCAAAGACGTATGTCTTTTTATTATCACACCCCATCATGTTGAGATGGCGTGTTGTTGAACAAACATAAGGCGGGGACGCCCGATAAGAGCCGCATTGATTAGGTAAGGTGCGACTTTCTTCTTCCGCCGTATTGATTTTATCAGCTACCTACCCTTGGTTATTTTGGTTTTGATAACGTCGCAACTACTCTCGAGTATGCTCTGGAGTTCCTGCAACAAAAGGAAACGCACGCACTGGTAATGATCGAAGACCGCCGGTCATATTTTCCCAGCTAGCATGTGGGGGTTCATTTCGCGGTCGATGACCCGGCAGCCCGCCGAAGAGGCAACACACACAGACAAAAACAACGAGGACGAAGCCAAAGAAGACGTCGTCGAAACGCGCGCTCAAGAAGATGCCGGCTCAGAGATAGACTCGCCGCAGACGACACCAAAGGCATCCGCGACGGTCGCTGCTGCCCCTGTGCTGCAGGTACCCGCGCTGAGTCTGGATAATGCCTCCTCTCTTATGCCCCCTCCGTCGCAGCCATCGCCTCGAATCCCCGCTTCCAAGCCTCCGAATCCAAGACCTACCGCATCCTCTGCTCAAAATCTCCTCGGTCCTCCAAAACTGAAATCACCAGCTCCTCTCCGCCCACCACCGTCTGCTGCGGCGAACTTACGAAACCCAGCGGGCGGACTAAGCACGAGTACGCTTGCGCCGGCGCAGCGTCCATCTCGCAAAGTGATCCTCGGACCCGGCTACTCTCCTCTCGACTGGGCGTCGCTATCGAAAGATCCACGAAACAACCTACGGGGTTCTGGACTACCTCCGACACTGATTAAAGTGACACCATCCATGCTCAAGGCGCATAATGGCCGTAAGGGCGTTGATGCATGGACGTCGTATAATGGGAAAGTCTACAACATCACCCGATATGTTCCCTTTCATCCGGGAGGGAAAGGAGAGCTCTTGCGCGGCGCCGGCAAGGACTCGGCAAAGCTGTTTCTTGAGACGCATCCATGGGTGAATTGGGATGGGATATTGGGGGAATGTTTGGTAGGAATACTGGTTTCGGAGAATGAGAGGGTGGAGACGAATAACCTTGATGCGATGGATTAGTTGACAATTATGCATGGACTACATAGAGGACATCGTTTTGTTGATAGACGAGTTGTTGATGATTTTTCTAGATACCCAAGTCCGTCGGACGCCCTTTTCCTCGTTGAGAGGTAGAATACAGTTCCGTAGTAGTATATATAATACATTTAGGCCATATACAGCGCGGAGTAAGAAGTATTTAGAGCACTCTAGCATGCATCATCCACCGGGGTCTTCCAATACTTGTTGGCCGGTGGTGTAATCAAGTTGAAGCGACGAATAATCACAGCTCATCCTTGGGCACACCAACAATCTCAACCAACTCCGTCTCAAAAACGAGTGTGGATCCGGCTGGAATCGGTCCCATAGCTCTATCACCATATCCCAAGTCGGGCGGAATCGTTAGAGTTCTTTTCTCGCCGACACACATATCTAATAGGCCTTGGTCCCATCTAAAACAAGATTCCCATCAGTCAGCGCAGCGTCCCAAAGTTGGAAGAGAAGGAGACAAACCCTTTGATAACTCTTCCAGTGCCCAATTTGAACGACAATGGTGTTCCACGATCATATGAAGCATCGAATTGTTTGCCGCTGTCGGCAAGTGTGCCTCTGTAATGCATTTTGACGTTATCGCCATTTGTGGTCTTGCGATTGCATTCGACCGCGTGGGTGACTTGGATATCCAAGTCGGTGGCGGTGACTAGCGTTGCAGCCAAGAAGATGTTGGCGAGGAGGGACGTGAAGTGCATTGTGGCGATATTGTCTCGTTTCGAATTAATCTGTTGATGTTATTTCAACCTTATCAAAGGTGTTTATCGGCAACCTCCAAGCCACGTAGTTGGATTAAGCTGGGAAGCGGCACTAGCACTAATACGTCAGTCCCGGCTATTCCGGTTTGGGACATCAGAATCAGCCTCCAGCGCCGAACACGCCTACGAAGAACGGAAGGCTTCTATGAGATTCGTTCTCATTAGCAATTCCCGCCCTGTTCAGTAATGCCAGCATGACATCCTTCTTGAATCACGAGTTTAGAAGAAAGTGGCCATATCCAGGAGAGTTGTCTCGGCCGAGCGAATCCATCGTATGCTGACACACTAGTGTGAGTACCTATGAGCAAATGCCAAATGGTAAATAACACCTCCCACGTCTTCATATGTCATTCTCCCGTGTGTGTGTAGTTAGTTAATAGGAAGCCACCACGTAGTGGCGCTCTTGCTGGACGGGCTGGACGCGAAGAACAACGCGAGGCTGGCAGAGGTCATGTGAGTAATTACATAAGACGGGCCTGTTGGTTTCAAGGGCCTGATTGGCTGCTCTGCTCTCACTCCTTATAAGGAGTGAGAGCACGCTAACCCTTCTCGGAATGACTTAGCTGGCAGCTCTGAGCTGACACATCATAGCTATGCAGCTAACCCTATTAAGCATGGCTGCTTGGCTGTATAGGCACACCGACACCGTCACTTCTCCCCCCAGACTCCGTATTCCCAATTAATTCGCTCTCAGTCTTGAATCCGCATTTACCGCATGTTCTGGACTGACAGGCACAAACTGACAGACCCTGGACTCAGGACTGAGCCACCGTTACGGCGGCCGACCAGTCACAATCGTCCCGATGGGTCTGGCGTGCTGTGCCTGGTGAGGCTAAGCTACCTCCTGATCCAGCAAGGCGGTATCCGCCCCATCCACCGTTCACGTAGCACTGCTATTTCTGATTTCATGTCTCTGCACATTTTCGAACTCGTATCTGGTGGTCCAATGCAAAAGGCTGCCTTGCAGGCAGAACTCTTCAAAGGGTCTGCTGCCTGGCGCCATTTTGTTTCGGTGACGTCGATTCAAGGCTGCAACGAGGTACGGTGTAACAGGCTGCACAGTAGTTGCGCAGAGACTGAGTACACTCCGTACGTACTAAGTAGGAAACATGCTAGCTCAGATACGTAGTTATCGATGGACTTGCATCATGCACTGTACGTAACTGGGTACGGTCTGGAGTAGTCTGGAGAAGAAGGCTAAAAGCATTCCTGCCTGGAACATCACGCCAGTCCGTAAATGGACTCAATCTCAACATAAATAATCCTGTCCACCCTGCTCTTTCTCTTGCTCATCTATCTATCTGTCTATCTTACAATCATTATTCCATCAACTATTCACTCCGAGTCCGACATCGTGTTCGTTTCAACATCGAACACCGCCCCCAAGCAGGTTGACTGATCACCCAATCGGCCAGTCCAGTCTACATATAAGGGCGATCAGCTCACCACCACCACCATCACCTAGCAGTACCATCAATTAATCTGCTGTGCTTGACCTCTCTACCTTCCTCGGATTACTCGGTTCTGGCTGCGCCACTTACATCGAGCCACAGTCCTCTTCTACGCGATACATTTCTTGCAATTTCATTCTTTCACTTACTTCCTGTTCCTCTCCGATATATCTATAATTCACCGCCATCATGCCTCACAAAATCGGTGATTACTCCGACTCAAATTCCTCAAGCAGAGTTGGCAGCAGTGATCGGATACACGTCGCCGACGTACCAGGTAAATCAAGCCTCTCCTCTATGCATTCGAATCAAAGAAAGACCCCTTCTTTGAGCTTCCCCTTGATCGTCAAACATGACGATCGCTCCCAAAAGCCTCGACCTGGTTGTTATGTCCATCACCAACTAACTAACCGTGTCTCGAAATCTAGATCCCTCGCGCAGATCCGGTCCCAAAGTGGTCGTCGTACATAATGGCGGCGGACCGAGCTACGACGACAAGAGGCCGGCCTCTTGGGACAAGAGTCGCTGGAAATAAAAAGACGGTCTAATCGCGAGCTATCTAGCTGGCTAGCGAACTATGTCTAGCAAGCTAGCCAGCTAGTCGGCTAATCAGGGCGGAGGCAGCTAAATGCTAGCTCGATTGGCCGGGATTTCCTTGTTCGTTGATCGCGGCGGTCCTTTTTCTTCTTTTCTCCTTTTTTCGCTTCTTTTTTTTTGGATCTTTGGGGAAGGTCTGGACGGTCTGCTGTTGGCAAGCGCCGCCGGGGGAAGGAGCTGACTGGCTGCGCTATCCGCTTCCTCCTTCCCGCGCGTCTTTCCACCAAACAAACAGAGCAAACACCGAAAAGTGAGGCGGCCTTCTTTGCGCCTTCGTCATTCGCCATGCCAGACAGAACAGTCCAACAGCAACAACCGCGCCAACCCTTGCGCCCCCCATACTACGCCACTTACACTATGCCAGTTAGTCCCTCAGGCCAGACGAAGTGAGGCGGACTCGCTCTCTCGAATGGAATTCCGCATGTTCCCGACCTGCTCCCTGCCACCCCCTGTCTGTTCCGACTCCTGTCTGCCTCCCTCTCTGTCTGTCCTGCACTGCTGCACTATGACTATGTTGAATGCACACTCACCGGGCCGACCAATTATCCACCATTGATCCCATTGACTTTCATTCCGACGCCGACTTGGGATGCGATGGGTCGAAATTCCTTTCAGATCATCCATGCCAGCCAGGCCTAATTATTGCCTCTGTCTCTTCTCTGACTCGCCTATGCCGCCCTTGCATTAGCCGCCCTTTGCCTTTTTATTTTGCCTTTTTCGCTTGCCTTTGGCTCTTTGCTAACTCTTTTTGACCTGTACTAATACGTGTACAATTTTGTATGAGTGGACGACTTTGCTGTTTTCCTGGATTGCTTTGTTTTGTTTGCTTTGTTTGTCTTTGCCGAACTGACCTGCCAGCTCAGACCAGCAGCACATACATACATTTTACATGTACATGTACATTCTGCTGTATGTCTAATCATTTTGTTGCTGTGCTGTTGTTTGATGGCTTGCGGCATTACCTTTGGCACTGACTATTTTTATTTACTACATTCATCGGAGTGCACATCGCTTGCTTTTTGCTTGCCATCATCCTCACCGCTCGATGTCGATGCCAGAACCAACTGACATGGCAACACCAGCAGCATGCACTCCACAATTTTCGGGCTTTTGTGTCTTTACTTTATTGGAGTTTTGTGAGCGTCGGGACTAGCGTGCATTGCTTGTACTTTTTTTTTTTCGCCAAATTTGCATGGCATGACATGGCATTGCTCGCGTCCATCATTGCCATGCAATTAGATGCATTGTATCATTACTATTTACGGGATTACGATGGCGTTTCTATTTTTGTTCTTTTTCCTTTCTCCTCGTCTGAAAGAATGATTCTTGGTTGTACGAATAGAGATTGACTCTTGTTTCGGGATTTGGTTCCTCTAACATACCATACTACGGCACCTACCTATGTGGCTAGTTAGCATACCCGTTATACGATAAATAGCGCAAGCGTCATTTAATATTTTGCATTACATGTATATTTTATTATATGAAGGCCAACACACCTAACTCGTGGATTTTCCGGAAGTTTCAAGTCCTTGACGATTTATCTGTGAGATCGATGCAACCTTGGAGCAACCTACCGCGAAATTATTCTCATGACGGTACTTCAAACACACAAGACTAACGCCAAGAGCCCAAGTACGTTACCATCACATTTGTCCAAGTAGTGATTATGTTATGATTGTCAAGAAGATGGCGTAAATCTGCCAACTAGGAATCGAAGGCGCAATATCTATGGCTGCCGGAGAGGTGCAATTGACACCCAAACTTGGCGGTGGGGACTATTTGCCCTTTTTTCTTTGTAAGAGAGTCGTACTTTCACGAGTATGAATTTATAAAGTGTTGAGGTGATTGAAACAAGAGACAAAAGAAGGGGAAACTTCCCCGGATTTAAGGAAGGCGGGGATGCGCTAGGCCGTTATGGCAAGTAGTTTAAACTGACTCCATTAGGGTTGTGGTAACCTAGCCCTAAGGAAGAAGGAACAACTACAACGCCATATTTTTCCAACCACGGCAATTCGCTAATAAACGGATGAGGGCTATCAATATCAATGGCGTTATTCGGAGGTCAGGCACTCAGTTTAAGGAGAGAAATGTATAGGTAGGGGCGTTGTGAAGAAATATTTGGTCTTCAACTTCCTACTCCGTGAATTTGTAACAGTTTCTTTCTAATTGAGTTAGTCTTTGAATTTATGAAGAAAGAAAGAAACGAAAGAAGTGAAAACTTCAGCTTCTATCAGCTAATTAGTTATACAGCCTCCACCTCCTCCACAACCACATCGGCCTTCTCCCGCTGAACAACAGACTCGAGACGATCCTCACTGTGTGTCTCATAATTCTTGCGCGCCTTCGTAGCCCTCACAGAGACATCCGGTCCAAAGATCAGAGTCATATCTTCCATGGAGACCCCCTTAGTCTCTGGGATAAAGAAGTATGCGAATAGGAATGCTACAACCGTACAGCACGCGAAAAACAGAAAAGTCCCATATCCAATGCCAGTAATCATATGAGGTAGGGAGTATACAACCACAAACTGACTGAGCCACTGCACACATGCTGATATGGCCATGCCAAGAGTGCGCACTCGCGTGGGGAGCACCTCGGCGGTGAATAGCCACGGTATACCGTTCCATGAAAAGCCATAGAAGACGGCGTAGATGTAAACCATTGCCACGGCAGCATTGGCGCCCGCATCGCGCGGAGGAGTTGAATTCAGACTGTCGCTGACCTTGCAATAGATGGCAAAGTAGAACATGGCAAATCCAGCACCGCAAGAGCCAACTAGAAGCGCAGGGCGCCGTCCAATATGATCGACAATCACTACCACAAAAACAAATGTGGAAGCCATCTTAATCAGGCCGTATATCCCGGTCGATAGTAGCTGTACGCTTGTTCCAGTGAAGCCAATTGATTTGAAAATGGTGGGTGAGTAATAGTTAATGGCATTTATTCTATTGTTACAGCATCAGCAACAAAGCAAGTCAGACGTTAAGGAGGTACAGAGGATAATAGACATACCCGGTGAAATTCTGAGCGACCATCATCAGCACAGCAATGATTATGCGGTTTCGCACGCCTTTTTGGCTGAGTTCACGTACGAGTTGTACCCAATGTTTCCAACCTTCTCCGGATTCTTCGATTTCTTGCTGCGCACCAGCTTCCATGACTAGCAACTCCCGCTGGACGTACTCATGCGTCTCGGGGAGATTTCGGATCCACGAAAGGGAGCGTAGAGCGTGGGTTCTCTTTGATTTTGACGCCAGCCAACGCGGAGACTCGGGCATAAAGCTCAGGCAGATAATCAACATTCCCGCGGGGATTAATTGTACCCCAACGGGGATCTGCCACTGCCGGTTACCCTCCGGGGAAATATTCTTATTAACGCCATAATTGACCCAGAAACCGAAAACAAGGGCAATCTGAAGCATAACCTCAAAGATACCCACGAGCCGACCTCGGATGGCAGCAGGAGAGCATTCGGCAATATAGATGGGTAGAATCATAGCGGAACTTCCGACCCCGACACCAGTGAGCACACGTCCGGCGTAGAGGAGGCCGATTTTCCCAATAAGTTGCAAAATCACGCCAATGATGAAAACCACGGCAGAGACAAGCATAGTAGGCTTGCGACCGAATCGCTCGGCTAGGAAAAAAGCGAACATGGATCCGAAGAAGGCGCCACCTTGAAAGGCCGACACGATGTTTGACGATAGGGTGGTTTCGGTGCTCGCGTCCAAGCCAAATTCTCGCTTGAACGAAGTCAGGGTGAGGGTGCTCCCGATAAAGGCAGAGCCATATCCATACATGGCTGAGGCCTAGCGGTATAACGACGTTAGTCCTCTATTACTTCCAAAGACATAAGCAGAACCTACCCATGCACCCGAGAAGGACAACAGGTACGGCCGATACCCGTAGATCTCGGGGGGTTCCTCGCGACTAGAGTCATTTCCAGAGTCACCTGTACGTCTAAGGTTGAAGGGGAGCTTCATCGTGTATCGACGCCGTGGTGGTGGTACGCGGTATGGGTACTGGGAAGTTGGGATTGCGCAGAGGGTACATATCCTAATTTTACTTGAATATTTACTGCACAAGCGACGGTTAAACACATCGCCGACATGCCCACGGGGTAGCAACCGTAGCGGCGGAGATGTTGGTTTTCTGGGGCAAACACGGCTCGTCAAGCCAATCAATAAAAATCACACCATTTGTCGTGTCGGACTTCTCTCCTTTGGTCTCCGGATCCCGGAGGGAAGCTTTGAGCTTTTCTAGTATGTACCTAACCATCCACTCAGATATGGAGAATAAAAGGACGCTCATGCATGGCGCCTCGTCGAATACTCAACTAAAGAACCCAATATTCTTGACACCATGACAACCCCAGACCACTGGCCCGATTTCGACTCGCTGCCTCTCGATCCCAATGGTCCACCCGGCAATGCATGGGGTCTCTTCGGACCAGGCGATCAACTGGGCATGCTGAATCTGCTTACGCCCGAAGTCATTGCAGCAGCAGCAAAAGAGATCCAGCAGGGGCTGCGAATCTCTCTGGACTGGCCGCTGGACAGACCTTCCTTTCCCACTTTTACGCGAAAGCGCTTCGAACATCATATTGTCCATGACCCAGTGTTGCCTATGAATGACGATGTCGTCCATTTCAATACACAGAGTGGTACGCAGTGGGACGGATTTCGGCATTTTCGTATGTATTATGTATATTCCCTTGTTTGCAAAGTTGACTGGCTAATCCATAGCTAGCTTTCCGGTCAACGCGACAATTCTTCAACGGCCACACGCAAGAACATTTTGAGGATCCAAATAAAATCGGAATAGACAGTATGTCCCTCTTTCCCCGGAAACTGTGAGCCAATGCGTTGTTTGAATGAAAACCCAGGAAGCCAACAGTGTGAACTCTAGAATGGGCCGACAAGGGCGGTATTATCGGTCGTGGAATTCTCCTTGACTGGGCTGACTGGGTTGAACGCAACGGCGACAAGCAGCAGCAAATCAAGCCGTTACAATCAGGGCGCGTTCCCGTGTCCGACCTAAAGGCTATCATCCGAGAACAAAATATAGAAATCCGTCCCGGAGACATCCTCTTCATCAGAGTCGGATTCACAACAGCGTACAATGCGCTCACTCCAGCAGAACAGGAGAATTACCCCAATCGCCAGCCCGGTGGTTTCATTGGGTTAGAGGCAACGCGCGAATCTCTGCGTTGGCTGTGGGAGTCTCGATTCGCCGCTGTAGCTAGTGACTCGCCCAGTTTCGAGAGGGGGCCTACTACGGGCCCCTATAATGACCCCGAAGTGACTATCCATCAGTGGGCGCTGGCTGGTTGGGGCCTGCCTTTGGGTGAAATGTTTGATCTTGAGCAATTGGCCGAGACAGCACGACGATTAAAGCGGTATTCTTTTTTTGTGACGAGTGTTCCTCTAAAGGTGAGTGAGTCGACGTAACTTTTTGTTATTTTGGGCGATGAATCTAAAACCACGTCATATAGGTCCCAGGAGGCGTTGCTAGTCCACCAAACGCAGTTGCCATATTCTAAGTCTTTAATTCTCATTGGCATGAATAGAATAAATAGAGGAGTTCTGGTTCAAGCATTCATCTTCGAAGGTTCATACTTGATGATCACTTACCAGGAACGCCAAGTAGGTACGCCCCTAGCTAGTTATTAACATCATATAATTATTATTAAGTATGGCCATGCAGTGACACGTACCTAAGTAGACTTGCGGATGGAAGTATTTACTTCCAATGTCCTTCTGAACACCTGTTCATTGTATACATGTGTAGATCATTCTATCCATTATGCAATCACCTCCCATTCTGCTGATTCGTTCTGCTCATTCTCTCCGCCCATCCGTTATTCAGACTTCGCCGAACACCTAATGTTTTACGTCCAGCATTGCCGCTACCATGGCCATTGCTGTTATCATTCGACCTCAGTTGATTCATTGTCGTATTCATTGTTGTATTCATTGTCGTCGTTGTTGTCATCATCGCCGTTGTAGTCGTCGTACTATGGAACGTGGCAGCGGGACGATGGCTTATTCCAGTCATCCCTTTTGCATCGCTCGCTACCGCTTTGTCCGTTGATAGCCAGTTATAATTATTCGCATCTGCGGCTGCAAGCGGAACAGGACGTGGTGGCTGATACCGTTGTGGATGGATACGGTGGCCTTTATTGCCAACACTATGGCCAGTCAAGCTAGATACGTCCGAGACAACAGGTTGGTCACGATGAATCGTCTTTGAAACTTTGTTTCTATCATCAGAGCCTACCCCGGAAGTAGATGGATTCGTGTTTTGTGACTTCGGTCCATCAATGCCGAAGTATCGTGATAGTGTCCCCTGGCCCGGAGGAGCTGCGCCAGCTTTGCGATTGGAGGTGGCTGGTTTGTTCTCCGTAACCGATCTCGAGTCTTGTTGAATAGCAGGCGCTTCTGTCATATGTTGTCTTGCCGTCGAAAATCCCATGGACAAGGTATTATTTGATATCGAAAATCCCGACGCATTGTTCATCATATATAACGAGGTCGATGTAACAAATCCAGAAGCCGCGGTTTCTGCTGCAGCTACCTGGGTGTTATCATTAATTCGACGACGCTTGGCCCAGTGTCCCTGACTCTGTCCACGTCCATCGAGTGATGACACACTTTGCGATCCATCCCATCTTGTAGCCGCCTCGGTGTTGTACTCGCCATCGTGCGTCCAGATATCATCATTAACACTAGGCAATCCTGCTTGTAAGCCCCTCACTATCGCCTCTTGGGTTGGATGCTCGCGACCAAGAATATCAGCAATGCTGAAAATAGTTTTGTCATGAAGTTTGGGTCCAACAGCACGGAACTTGGTATCGACAAGCTGACCAGGCAAGAACGAGCTTGGCTTCGTCTCTTCTCCATTCTTGGAATCACGACGAGGAAGGCTGAGATAAAGGAGCGCCTGTGCCCTTGTCATAGCTACATACAGCAAACGTCTCTCCTCATCGCTGTCTTCAGCCCGTGAATGTGGTATAATGCCCTCATAAACGGCAGCAACAAAAACAACGGGCCATTCCAATCCCTTGGCAGCATGGATTGTTGAAATGGTTACCTTTTCGTGTTGCTGGTCGCCTTCTTCGGTCGTGACTTCTGTCGATAGGGCTACATTTGCGAGGAATCGAGACAGTGCTTCCTCCCCTAGGTGTCCCTCGTGCTGCTCCAACCCCTCGATGTCAGGAAGGGTATCGTCGTGCTGAGAATAAGATGCCGATGGATCGCCAGCTTGAGCTAGAAGTTCTTCCACATTAGCCCATCGGTTTTCTTCATCCAAAGGGTAATTCGCAGTAAGATATTCCCGGAACCCAAGCTCTCCAATAATAAACTCGAGTAGAATCCTAGGGGAAGAATCATCAAGACACTCGTCAAGTTTCTGTCTCGCTTTCTCGATCAGTCTAACAAAAACCGATAATCCAATGCTGGCAGGTTTGGAAAGGCTTTTCTGGCAAGATCTACGGCCCTGGGAAACATCTTTAATGTAAGTCCACAACGGCAACTTAGCACTCGCAGCACCCGCGTTTAAACTTTTAAGTGTTTCTTCCCCAATCTTCCTTGTAGGTATATTGATTATTCGAGCAAGTGCGTCGTTGTTGGCCGGGTGACTGACGACACGGAGATAGTCCAAGAGCAGGCGAATCTCCACTCTGTCAAAAAATCTTGAGCCCCCAACCATACGGTAAGGAACCCCTCGCTTGCCTAATTCCGATTCAATTTGTCGAGAGAGAGAAGCTGAGCGGAGCAGAATGGCGAAGTCAGAGGGCTTGAGCAGTTCTCCAGTAAGTGCAATACATCTTTTAATCTCCAACACCATCCATTGGGCTTCTGCGGCAGCTGTAGGCAACTTTCGTAGAACAGGCATCGTACCGACTCCGTGCGTCGGTTGGAGCTTCTTCACAGGGCGGGCTGTATCCTGCTCTATAACCTGCTCGGCCGAGCCCAAAATTGAGCCTGAAGATCGATAGTTATCCTCTAGTAATACCACAGAAGTATTCTTATAAAGGCTTTGCATGCGCTCCAGGTTTTTGATCTCGGCAGACCGAAATCCGTAAATACTCTGGTCCGGATCACCAACGATGGTAATGCGTCTATTACGCGCAGCGAACAGATTCATCAACTGGAACTGAATGAGATTTGTGTCCTGAAACTCGTCCACAAGAACCGTCTGCACGTTTGACACACATTGCGGATGTTTTCGTAACAAATCAACGCAGCGCAATAGGAGGTCATCGTAATCGAGCAGGTTTGAGCTCGCCAATGCTGACTCATATTCGCGATAGACTTGCACGAACTCCTGCTTCTCCAAGCTTTTTGGATGGCGGACATCATCGAGCTCTTGCCAGCTAATCCCTTGCGCTTTTTGCCCTGATATCCTCGACCTTGCGGTATTGGGCTGTATATTAAGATTCAAGCGTTTCACGATTCTCTTGTTTCATCGTAAGCACTTGTGACTCTTCGATATGCGATAACTCAACACGAGATAAACGGCAGGGGTAAAAACAGGAAAACGCACTTTGATAATTGCCAAGCTGTCATTACTATCTGCAATTCCAAACCCTTTCTTCAGCCCAATCAAATGGCCGTACGCAACAAGATACCGACGACATATGGAATGGAAAGTGCCCAAGATCAGCTTAGAAACGACTTGATCACCGATTAAATGTGACAATCGCTCGCGCATCTCACGGCTAGCTTTGATTGTAAATGTGCAGCAAATAATATCTTGCGGGCTGAATCCATTCTGTGATGAGAGTAAATACGCGACGCGTGCGGTTAAGGTCTTGGTCTTCCCAGAGCCGGGAGGAGCGAGAACTTGAAGGATTGAGGCTGGACTTGTTACCGCAGTTCGCTGTGCAGTGTTTAGCCCTTTTAGAATTGGTTCGATGTCCATTGAATAAAAATTAAGCGAGGGAAGACTAATGGAAGCAACAGCAAAATGTTGATGGCAATGTTTCGTTGCCGTCCGCGTCCACGTTGATCGGGAAGGAACGCGAGGTCACGTGACTACTTGTAACCCCATGCCATGCGTGTTTTATATGAAGTGTGAAATCAGAGACAACAAAGTAAGTATACTATAATTCATAAGTTAGGTCATACAGACTGGGTTTCTAGTACAGACGGTGATATAAAGAAAGTGGCAATCAGACAATGCTTCGATGAAAAGAAATTACAAAGTTCCACCAACACCCAACAATGAGTAAATAACTACATCTGCCCAGAGAGCAGGTAAATAAAGACAGCACGTGTGCCTTCGGCTGTGGAATTCCGATCAAGAAAGAAAGAAAGGAGGAAGAGGCCAAGATACTGGGTTAGGAAAAGATATTCAGCGGTATACTCATTGTGACACCATAATTAGGCACATTGACAACCTCTGCTATTTTCAGGTCTCCCGCTACACTGGTCAGAATGTAGGCTTCGGTCCGTGTAAGCCCTTTGGCAGTTACTAACCATTCGATCATGGCACGTGTAGCTTTGCGGGTGGCTTCCAACAGATCAGAGTCTACACCCATAGTAGCGTACTGTCCTTTGTCGGGAAAATTGGCCGGTGCTGGTGGTTGTGGAGGCAGAAGCAGATGCGGCGACTGAACCCAAGGGTGGTTTTTGCAAACAGTGAATCGAATAGTTGCTTTCATGTTCGTTTCAATGGCTGTTCCACAGACTTCCCCTAAGCCCTCAGCTGCGTGACCATCACCGCAACTGAAAAGAGCACCCGGAACCTGGACAGGAAGATAAAGTGTCGAGCCGACCACCAGATCACGACAGTCAATATTTCCTCCAACAACAGTAGGTGGGATGGTAGGGAATTCGCCGTCCGCACCGGGTGCAATACCCATGATCCCGAGAAACGGCCGCAAGGGGATTCGCACGCCAGGTTTCAGCTCAGCATACCCTGCCTCGGTGTCTAACTTCCAAATTTTCAAGTGATGCTCCGTATAGTAATCCGTCAAGAGGCCAAATCCTGGAAATAGAGCAGTCCACCCCCAGTTTCCTATTTCCAGAGACAAGACTTCGATTTTCAGGGCATCTCCTGGTTCGGCGTCGCGGACGTAGACAGGACCAATCGCCGGATCGGCAAGCTCCAGCTTGAATGACTTGAGAGAGGACGTGTCTGAATCAATAGAGATCTGCCCATTGCTACTATCAATAGCATCAAACGTGACAACGTCACCGGAGGAAACCGTCAAGACGGGTGGTTGCTTGTTTGACCATTTGAGATGTCTATGATGACTGTGGATGTGGTTCGAAAGTGCCGACATGGTGCTTTAGGGCTCGGTTTCTGTTGGAGGAAAAGACCAAGGAGTGAACAGAACGAAGACAAGTCCGTAGCAAGCCAATAGGCAGAAATCGATATGATAGTTAGGTCTTTGGCTGCAAGAACCCAAGTTTCATGTTTTCTTGGGGGGGCGAGACCTGGCAGGGCACATCATCTAGATATGCTTGTATATGCCTGGGGGGCTAGGGCGATGGGCGCTGCAACGCAAATAGAAATTTCGGTGCACTCTTGCAAAAGCTCACGATTGCATGATACGGCAGAAAATTCCTTGTCTGCGACTGGGCCTAAGCCAAGACCTGACCCGGTCAGACATTTCTGTCTCCAGTAGCAGCAGGCAGTCGCAGTCACAGTTTAGTAGCAGAAAGTAACGAGGTCAAGCAAAGGGCACCAAACGACATGACAAAGCGCGCAGGCAGCAGCTGGCTGGCACCGGTTTCGCCGTGGCTTGGTGGAGATGGATGACTCGGTTCGGGGAGCAACCACAGCTTCCTGTTTGGGTCGTAAAGCTCCTGCCTATTTTGGTCTAGCGCCCTATCCCTCCCGATCTCGTGACATCCAGCAATGAACATCTTTTTTTTCTCTCTTTCATACTTACTTTGCGAGCATCTCATATGATCCGTGGATATGCAGTCCATCAGCGATATCTCTAGTGCTGCATCCGAAGCACACCGAGGATGGAAGAAGCATGATGTCCGTCCAAGGCATATCTCGGCAAAATGTCAACCCGGACTATATACTACTAACTACAACTAGATCATCATCAATCAGATCTTTTGGTGCGACGGCGCAACTAACCACATCCGACTACGTAGGACCGCATAATTGCATAATCTCTGGGGAGAAGAGAGAGACGGAGAGAAATCGGATTCGGATTATTGACTCGATCCATCGAATCACCGTGACGAACTGCCTGCCGTGGCTGATCGAGCAGGCTCCCATCCCATCACGTCCACCACCCCCAATACCCAAAACGCGAGATATACGATTGTTTCATCCTCCTTCCTTTCCTGGAAACCGACTGAAGTTCGAGATGAGCTTAAATACCACCCCCCATTGGTTCACACACGGTAGTGGTTGCATTCACTCGGAATCTGCAGCCGGGTGAAAAACAGCGGGGGCCACATCAAGAGATCGCCTTAGAATTGTCATCCATATAGATAATCAATTGATCCCCATTGGCCATTTACAGCTCTTTCGATTGGGCCTAAAAAAACAGGGATAGAGAAAGCCTTGCCTCTGATTTGATCAGCGTTCCGGCTTCTTTGGTACATTTTCGGGGACGCCGTATCGCCTACGGAGTTCTGACCCCAGTCCGGTTGGCAATCTTAAATAATTTACTAAACTACGTACCCCATCGTCATCTGCCCACTGTTACCTTGAGTTTTATAGCACTAGAGAGTCATGGTCTCGATCCCATTTTCTTGTCAGCCGCGCATTCTGACTCAGTGTGAGTCAGGCTCGACACCCGCAAGAAAATCTTTATCTTATCAGACACCCTCCGAGGTCGGCGCCTGAAGCGTGTGGCATCAATCCATTGCACCATATCCGTCGACACAACTCAGAATGTAACCCAAATTGTTGTTATGGATGGGCTATTATAAAAGGAAAGGAATACCCATGCTCAAAGCCGAATCCGGTTCATTCTGGATGGTGTTGCAGTGTAGTGCTCACACACAGTGGAAATTAAGTGAGATCTGAGAAGAAAACCCAGAGACGGAAGACCCTGGATATAATTGGATAAAAATACGTATATACATTAGACAGTTTCGCTATGACCATTAGTAAGTAGGTATCAAGTCCTTTTTTGCTTCCCACGCGCGAAAATAAATGATGGATATAACCTTTCGTAAAATCTCTTGGCTCAATCCCCGAGTATGAAAATAATATTGGAGGAACCAAATTGCGTGACTGAGGAAACGGACACCCCGAAAGAGAAAAAAAAAAGAAAAGAAGAAAAGAGTGCTTAACCTCAAACCCAAACCATCCTTTCTATCCAGACGACACTTCCTTCCGGACTGCTACTTTAAGCTCATCGACTCGCTGTTGGAGGAATTCCGGTTCATCGGCGTGTGTCTGAAGAGCATATCGCAAATTATTGACGGCATCCTGCCGTGCCGATGTCGCCGTACCAACCGGCGAAAGCCAAACATCCTCCTGGACACTATTGACGAGATCTCTAGCGGCACGGAACCTGCTCCAGTACTGACCAGTGAGTTCGGGGTACTCTGTATCTTTCAAAGGCACTTCCCATTCGTGGGGCGTCTTTTCCACAATATCGAGCCAATTGGCCATATGCGGCCAGCGGTCATCCTCAAGACCCGGGAAATGGACGAGCAAGTCCCCTTTCTTCCCTTCGTAGGCGTGATGCCACTCGTACGTATTAATCCACGGTCGCGGGAGATATGCCAAACCATCAGCATATCCTCGACCCTCCGGTCCATTCCATGTTTTGGCCATGATACGAGCCATTGCTTCCTGGTCGGCGGAACGGCCGAGGTCGATCTCAGGGAGGTACAGCGGATGCGCAAGAGCCTCTACTAACATGCTGACTGTCCATGGATGGACGTGAAAGAAAACAATACCAGTATTTAGACCATTCTGGTCTTTTGAGGCTATGAAGTGTATTTCTTCGAGGTCGGGCGGCGGGAGGAAGATGTCGACCGGGATCGCAGGGTTAATTATAATAGAATCCGCATCAATCCACCTGCAAACAGAAAAGTATTGACAATTAGTAAAAAGAAGGAAAATGGAAAGACCCAGGGGGGCGGGGATTGCGGTGGTGACCAACATTAACCATTCCATTCGTTTCGAAGGCGGCTTTGCGAGCTCTTGGATAACAAGCGAGAGCACATAGCTCGGTTTATTCCAGAATCCGGCCGAAATATCCTGCTGGAGAACATGCATGGGGTAACCCCATCGTTGTGCGTGTCTCTCATGACTCTGAAGCGCTCGCTCGTAGAGAGGATTCGGATTCCCGTACAACATCGACACCTTAGCAACTCGTCGCCCATTACCGCCGGGTTTCGTCGCCTGTGACCGGGTATTCGGCGAAAGGGAAAGAACTTGGTAATTTGATACGCGCCATATCAAAAGTAAAACGGTGGCCGTCAGTAAAATGGCGATCGCTCGTCTAGTGAATCCCTGCGGCATGTTTTGTTGGAAGGGACCCAGCACAGCCCTGGGGCTGCTGGGGGGGTAAATAGCTGTGGCTGGCGGTTCGTTCAAGCAATTGAGAAGTCGAACACACCTCGCTGAATCTCCATCAGCAAGGATGGAGTTGTAGTCGGATTTATTTTGATGCAGGGATTGGGTCAGTGAATCATGATTATATTATTGCTGGGGCTTGACAGTTCGAGGGAGACACAGGGAACTGTCATCTCCAGGCGGTTTCACGTTGCATACGCCAAGCCGTCAGCCACCGCCTGTGATTGGCTGCAACCGTCCAGCTGTTTTTGTCACGTGACATAGTTAATCCAGCTGCCGCCGATTTTCTCAGGTGTCGATGGTCCAGTTGCAGATGCTTGACGTGTACGTAACTATGTATTATTGCTTCACCTCAGCCATTCAGCTGCTGCGCGTCCTCGATGACTGAGAGTGTACTCTGTATTATTATTTATTGACACTAGGTACCTAAGGTCGCATACAAAGTGGAGCGGCATGCTATTCGCCCATAGGGAGCGGAGGCCGGAGCCGGCGAAATTTAGATGGGGTTTGCCAAGCCTCAGTCTGCGGGAAGTCTATCCCAACCAGTACTAGTGCAGCGACTCTCTTGAGCCTCCTTATTCCTTCCAATTTTAACTCCTTCAGCCTCCACCAGAGTCATGCTCGGAATCCATTTCCACCCAGATACAAACAGGGAACAAGGCAGAAATCCGCGGCATGCAAAACCCTTTCCCTTTAGCCCATGTTCTCGGCGCAAAGGAGAAGAAAAAAGGATGATATCTCAGAGGTGTGCCGTCTGCCCTTAGCGAGGGAACAATAATCGCCTCCTTTTACCTAGGGATACTGAGTGATCAAATCCTAAGTTTACAAAGAAATTTGGATGATGGCAGTCAAAAATAATTTCAGCTTCGGCGTCCTAGTTGAGTTATAAGGCTCCCATACCATTATCGAATTCCGATCTGTTCATAGCCCTACAGATGTCTACCCAATGACATGGAGTCGTACAATTTATACTGACCCTCGGACAGATGGGTCACTCAACAACCACCGAATCCCATCCTCAAGATCCCGAGCCGCTTTTTGTCCCTGGCTCAACATAGAAAACATATTCCAAAACGTGTGTGGCATGCCTGGATAAATATCCATGCGAGTCTCAATCCCGTTCTCCTCTCTCAACACCTGTTCATAGATGAGGTCTTCGTCTCGCAAAACGTCCATGCCGCAAACCTGGAAATAAGTTGGCGGTAGGTTTGAATGACCCGTTGGCCAGATGAATGGAACAAACAGTGGTGAATGAGGATCGCCTTTTGCAGAGGCATAAAAGATCTTCTGTAGTGCGGGAGAGAGAACTGGATCTTGTTTGCATGCCTCCTGCGTGCGTGAAAGATACATTTCTTTGTACTTCCAATCCGAAGGAAGGATGTCAAGCGTCTCTGGTAGAATGATCATGGGTGCTAGGAGGAAGGACCCTGTGATCGGTCGAGCTAGACCTTCGTCGCGTGCAAGATGCGTTAGGATAGCTGCTAGACAACCGCCAGAAGAGGAGCCGCCCACTAGGAACCCGCGCGATAATGACACAGAAGACAGGGCTGGTTCAAATTCAGCATGTGACGCAATCCACTGTAGTCCATCCCATGCGTCGTTGATACTGGTTGGAAACGGATGCTCGGGGGCAAGTCGATACGATGGCGCAATGCAAACTACACCCAGTTTCTGCACCAGTCGTCGACAGGATGGTGCCGTGTCTTCGGGGGATCCAATGGTCCATCCACCCCCGTGTAAATAAAAGACGAGGGGGGATGGTGTAGTTGATTCTGCTGATGGCAGGAAGACTCGTGCACGCAGTTGATATCCATCCCGTGCAGGGTAGAAAATGTCCTGCTCGACCACGCCGCTATCTGGATCCGGGGCCTTGTGTTGGCTTTTCATGTAAGCGCGCACGCCGGCAATGACTCTTTCAGGTTCGGCATTGTCAGGAACTGAGGGAATATTTCTTGTTTTCAATACCTGGCGACGTCTAGTGTAAGCCCCATTCTTCCACAAAATCACGAAACATAAATACACACACCTCAGCAAGCTCGGGATCAACATCTGCCAATTTGAGTCGGTCCTCGCGAGTAAAAGCCATGACTATACAGTATATGTGTGCAATATAATATAGAGGCAGAGCTCAGGTAAGTATATATTTTGCACGTATATCAAGAGAAAGCCAGCGATTGAGAGGAGAGAACCAGACTAGGTAACTGCTGATCTACAAATATTTCTCATAGTTGAAGCACTTTACTCGGTAATTATAGAAGTCAGACGATTTCCATATATTGGTGGGAACGGATTTCGGGCCAACCGTAAATTGCCTATTCGGGAGATGGTGCCTCGGCAACACGGCGTTGACTTAAGAGGACGGGCTGACTGAACTATCCGGACATCACGGAGTTAACCAACTACTGACGTAGTCATAGTTAGGGCTACATTTGAATCAACTTGTTATAGTGAACTCCTATTTTGGTGGGCTGTGCGAGATCCATGGTATGCTTAGATTGGCTCGGTCGTAAAATCCTCATCATCAGGCCGTTCGTCTCATTGTATACCTAGTTAATATGTAATCTCTCCGGTACCTTGTGGATACTAAATAGTCTGGACTCTGCTAATCGATTACATGGCACTAGTCCCGGTTTAGAGGAATTAATCAATAGGGGGAAACCGCCTTAATGCATCTTTCTATCCTTCAGGGCCCAGGCTAGGTGCCTACTGCAAATGGAACCAACATCGCCAGTTAGGGCTTGAGCCCTTTATTGACGTACGTGCCCCAACGGCACCATATCCGTCACAAAAATGCTGGATCTCGGTGGTTGCCAGCGTCCACTGCGCCATCCTCATCCTATCGCTCCTGAAGCCAACTGATTACCAATGCCGTGGACCTTCTGAATATCTCTCCAAGCTCTTCGCCTCAAACTCAATGCCGGCCTTCTTACATACACTCCCCACTTGGTCATAGATCACAGGGGAGTCTCGAAAGAGAGGACTCTTATGTTGATCCAGAACAACATGACACAGACTTGGAGCATGCAGATATGCACTCGAAATGAAATCCTGCAGTTGTTGGCCGAAAGCTTTTCTAAATCCAAGCCCGTAATCATAGTAGAAATTCAGCGACTTGAGATTCGGAGGTAGGGTGTCTCTCAAACTATCTTTGTCACCTAGAAGAGCTCCTGGTTCAGTATAGAGGCGCTCCAGACGCTTGAATTCTTGCAGAGAACCAAAGTGTGGGTTGTTGGCTTTTCCCATTTCTTCGTCGTCACCTGGCTCCTTCCGCTGGGGATATCCATAGACGTCTAAATACTCTATAGAGCCTGCGTATTGTTGTATGTCGTTCCATATATCAAAGGGATTACATAGGTTTGCATGCTTGAAGAGAGGGTGTCTTTGGAAATAGACTGAGAGTCGGGTCAATATCTTCAGCAAAGCAAGAAGAATGAGTGAGTCCGAAGTTCCAAGGCAGGGGTCGGAGCTGGGATTGAGGACCAGATTCAAATCCGTGACGCTGGACGCTTTAAAAATGTCCCCAAAGTCTTCCGAGTATTCAGCTCTTGAAGCCCCCTCTAGCGGTTTGAAATCAGAAACTGACACCCGTTGAATGGCTGGCAATTGGAATATTGGCCACAAAAGATTGACATGAATATACTGGGGATATTTACATTCGTAACAGGTCCAAGGAGTACATCTAAGATAGACCTCGCGAAGATTATGCAGAGGAGAATTGTCATTCTGAGACTGGTTTCGTTGACATTCGACTGCACCTCTAAGGATTTCGGAAAGAAAACTATCTGTATGTGGGAGACATGCGTGAAGGGTCCGTAGATTTCTTAAATTTGCCAATAGAAGCGCCAACAGAGGCCTCGGGTCTGCATTCTTGATAGCGTCTATGACACCAGGCTTGATATGATGAAGTCCTGCTTTGCAAATTGCGTTTCGGATCATCTCACGCTCACTCGGAGAGAAGTCAGGAGGAGGGCTTGCATAAGAATCTCTTCCATTCCCAAGCCGAAACGTCCGATATCGAATTTCCCGAACAGTATCTGCAATCTGCCTATTGGACAATATGGTGCGAAGAAACTTCCACAATGACGAGATGGAATTTCTATCGCAATCATGTTGCCATGTTGAATATATCTGTTCGATCAAAAGGGCGTGCCACCGACTAGAGACAAGAGAAAGATTGCAGATAGCCTGTTTGTCGGTTTTTTCCCTGTCATTCCGATTATCTTCTCGGGCAGTTGCATGGTCTATGATCATAAGGAGGAGTTCGTTCGGTAACTACACAAGGTCCGGCATTTTTTTTCTCTGGCGTTCGTTAAGAGATCCATGCAAGATCAAAATCCAGGATTTCAGGGGGGTTTTGATATGAATAAAAAGAAGGATGTAAAGTGGGAGAGAGTGAGCACTGTAGCCTATTCAAACTTGGCATCTCCCAAGCACCGATTGACTATCATACGGAGGCAGCAACCAGAATATATGGATTGGCGATAAAAAGACTCTAAATACGGTCAAAAATACCATGGTTCCCTCGCTGCTGCCTCCAAAGGAAGTGTTGAAATGATCCTCATAATGCACCCAAGGGCATTTACACGAAAAAAGAGCTCTTTTATGAGCAACAAGATAATGAGTTTTATACTATGTCTCATCGATTGTCAATGACTTAGGGGTGAACACGAATAACGACTTTACGAATATTCGGTAATTCGCAAGTTGAATACGAATACCGAGTTACAAAAAAGCCTACGAATACGAATAAGCAAAATGCTTATTCGCGTGCACCCATAATTGTCATGGGGATGGAGAGAAGAGGATTCTCTAGCATGAATAGCAAGGTAAAATCCCCAGGGCACTTAGAACTAGATAGACTGTTTAGCACTTGCAAATTTACTTCCCAGTTTCCTTCCCATCATCTTTTATCGAAAGTTCAACAGCAAGGTGGTGGCTTTTTGACTTGTGTTGTCTGAATGGCCTCTCTTTTAAGCCCTTGTATATGGCAGCTAGCCAAACGACAAAAAAGGAAGAAGAACGAAAAAATCGTTTGCAGGTATGAAATACAATTGAAGAAAACTTCATATAATTTTATGACATCTTGTGCATTTTCCATACAGTCCCATTCAAACAGGACAGACCCATAGAATCTTTCTAGAACCCCGACGGGTATTATATCGGGTTTCATAGAGAGAAAAATCTTCATACCGGTGTGATACGATAACTGGTTGGGCACTTCAATTTTATATATATATCCAATTAGGTAACAGACAGGCATGAGGCATGCAGAAGAATTTGATTTTTTTCTTCGTGATGCCCAAATGTACGTGTTTTCGTTTCTGCAGCGACGCGACGGTTATAACTATTTCCTATGTAAGTTACAAGTGGCACGTACGATATGAAGTTTTTTTTTATGGATATCCGTCAACTCCATCAAGAGTGGGGATTTTTTTTCTCCGTGGCGTAGATTTTTTTATAACGGTTTTTTTGTTTCTTATAACTATTCTATAAAGTCTGTAGTGAATTGGTAGGATATGTCAATTCCTAATTATTGATATTACAATTCTATTTGATCGCATTGCCATATATATACATAGTAACTACATTCTAGATATGTCGGTATATGGCAGAGAAAATACTACAGAACGACCATGCAAAAAAATCTACAACATACAGATCCACCGCCCACATGCTTCCCCTCTCAAGAATGTCGGTCTATGGAGCCGTTTTGCTCCTTGACACTTGTCTCGCATTTTTTTTTGACGTACCCGAATAGTTACCGTGCTGTGGAATCTCCAGCAGAGCCGTTTACGGGGTTGGCAACGACGTTTTTTTTTCTTTCGCTCTTTCAATGCATCTGTATGGAGTCTATGGACCGGTGAAGAAATCATATACAGTAGTCAAATTAGTTTAATTATTAAAGACGTATGGACTACTGACTATTGAGACTTTAAGTTTATGCCTTGACACACCTAGGTAAGGGATGAAGAAGGATTCTGGAATTAACGTCGATTAGCGATTGATATTCATGCACTGTATGATTCCACTCAGTAGCTATTAATATTAGGCATTAAGATTATTTACTTCATTTCAATCTCTGATGGCCGATATTACTCCTCCGTACTGCTTCATACTGCGGTATTAGGAAATAATGATGCGACAACATGCAAGTAAGTACTGCATATGCAGATCCACTCGCCTCAATCTCCACACGATACCTATGTATTTCATTTTTCGTGAAACTTGAGGGTTTGCTATGACAATCGACAGTCCCAACGGAGTCCATAAAATCACATTTCTGTGGATAGTGTTCGAGAGACGTGCAAACTAATAATAGGTGCACGCAATCAACTCCGCGGGATGCCGCGATCCTCCGTACATGACGGAGTACGTAGTAAGCTTCAAAGTTGGCAATTGAATCCATCAGAGGACAGATTATTACCTATAAACTTTTCATCTAGACAAATACATGAATAGATGAGCTAGCTCAACTCCAAGATCCACGAAGTATGCCATGCAGTAAATTTACCAATATAACCCTATTAGTCACTGCCAAGCAGCTTAGTAACTGTAATACCGTAACTAATCATGGTCCCCCTTTTAACTGCATAACTTACCGACCAACACAGTCATTAATACATGGTCATGCTGTTTGTCATACACTGAAAACTAGTTAGCTATGACTAGCTGACAAATAAACATAATACCTGTTTCACTCAATCTTGCTTCGGAAATGGGTGCCTTTCTGGAACCTGAAGGCTGGGAGTAATTCAAAGATTTAATATCCACGTGTTTTTCAGCTGCCAATTAAACCGTATACGGTTAAGCTCACGCAAATACAGTATCGACTAGTGTAATTGGGCCGTACTCCACTCAATACGCAATACTGTACCGGAGAAGGCCCGCAGAATACTGTACAGTGTACACGCATTGAAGTTGTATCAGTAAATACTAAATCCTAAATACGCAGTAAATGACAATGCGAAATGGCAACTGTGGTGTAGATATATAGAGTCATTTTTAAGACCGAAAACCGGGGCTGTATGGTAAGATGCTTGTTTCTATTGACGTGACTTCATCGAAAGATTTCCAAGTGCTAGTTATAACTAACAACAGCTAGTAAAACTAGAGGCCATAGCTTATTAGCTACATCCTTGGAATCTCGCGTGTTTGTTACAAAGCACGCGAGCGAGCGCGTTACTGATGGACACGAACTACGGAGTATACTACGTAGCCAGTTAAATGCATTGAGTTTTGTCGAGCAGTGTGAACCCGGATCTGAGCTGCGTGTTCACCTAGCCTGCTCGAATGAGATGTGAATGGGTGTATGGTAAGGGCCTGCTCCGTAGATATATTGACTATCAACGAACAGGTGTTCGTATCCATTGACTGGTTTCTGGGTAATGAAATGGATCCTTTGGGGTGCCGACACTTCTGTAGTCGACATTATTGCGAGCAACAAATGTTGGCTTTTGATATCGTCACCACTCATCGGAACGCCATAACAAAATGGATTGCATTCTGAGAAAATCCAAGTTGGATGTTTAAAAGATATATCTCCTCGCTATCAGAGTGCTCGTTCCAAGGTTTGTAACGAGACGTCTAAACGAGCGTCAAGTTGGACCAAAATAGAGTACTAGACATGCCACATCTTTGATAGACGTGAGGCTCTGCCATTGAGCGGTCTGACATGTCTCTCTAGGCACGTATCTGCTGGCGTTGAATGCGTGCAGTTCGCATGCAGCTAATTTATGCGATGGCTGGAACCGGGGTCTCGTGCAAGGGATACATCCAATTTTAACTACGCAAGTCGTAACTACGTGCGTAGTCAGAGGAACTTTGTTGTTGAGTACGCACGATAATTATTTGTACGAAGCAACTTCCTCTTCGTGTTGGCAGCAGGCAAGGTGAGAAGCCTGAGGCTGGTCCCTTGCGGTCGAGGCTGTCGGCAACACGTGGATGCCACTGTGGCTGGGAATCCGATCAACCCATACCCACGACCTCGGTTCGGGCGATTTGGATCGTTCTTTCATCCAATCCATTACACTTCTTTGCCAAGTGGCAACTCGCATTTGATGATTTCACTAGAAACTGATTGAATGGCAATGGTTCGCTAAGACTAGCAGGACATAGTTATCTTGCAGATCCATCAATCAATCGGATTCCATGCACAGCACTCGACAATCGCACCAAACCAGCCACCGCACAGATGCCGTCGTATACTAGACTATACTAGACTATGTCAGAAAGCTGTTGGGATCAAGACCTTATTGGCCGGGCCCGATTGATAAGGCAATGCCGTGCCGCAAGTCGCGACGGGGGCGAGCTGAATCTGAAATCGTACGGGCTGAGTTGGCGCGCCCTGCCAGTAACCTGTTGTTACTCTCATACTTCTCATACAGTTCAAGCTTGAAAAGAGGGGTAGCCAGATCGGCTGCCATCTCCATTTTTCATGTCCATCGACAATGCATGCTGATTCCATTCTGTCGGTGTCGCCGTGGCGTCGCCATTTTCAATTTCAAAAAATCGTGCACAGCCAATACGAACTGTTAACAAACTTTATTTGATAAAAGTTACTCCATAATCCAGATTGGATGTGGTATCTGCCATCTCGCTATTATCTAGTGGGCTAGGCATAGTAGTAGGGCTGACCGTCTGGCCCGTCCTCCTTGCAAGGGCGCGAGACAGGACCCCTGCCTCCAATATTTCATGGAGTTATGATTCAAGTAATCTATTCGATGAAAGCAGCCGACTAGACCTTCTCCTAATATTATTCTAATATTCTAGCTAATTGCTCTGCCATCATCTATGAGAAGATATCTGAGAGACAGATGCCCCGCAAGAATTGTCGAAACGGGAATAGCCCCTGATGGACAACTCATCAGCCATCGGCACTTAAGCACGTAGGGTTACCACAGGCCCCAGGGAAATGCAAGAAAACTTGCTTTGGCCTGTCAGACCGTGTCGAATCTCGTTCACGCAATTCACTACTCCGTACTAAAAATGTAGCGCGTACGTGCGCGTGTATTGGATTGGTACCTGCCACCTGGATGCTGGATCCCCTGGACGAGCGGATTCTTTAATCCCATGCATTCGTTTGGAACAATGAAAACGAATGAGAATATGCTCCTGCTTATTTGTGTTATTCGATGCTCTTTCTTTTTTAGAGAAAGAAAGATTCTTATTCCCGGCGATTTCTCCTGGCTTGGTATAATGGATGAACATCAATAAGCTAGGTATTTAGATCGGATCGGAACCGTGGGTCGAGCAACGACACACCCTGGATTTATTCTTGATTGAGAGAATCTTAGCTTGCTTGATCTAATTACTTGTCGCGTTTGTTATCCGAGTTGTAAAGATCAAACAAAAACGCATGTGTAACAATGAATTTTATATACGCCGGTAGTTAAACATAGTAACAACGGATGATCATGTAGGCATACGTACGTACCTACTTCTTTCTTGTCTGATTGTATAGTTTTCTTATCTTATTCTAAACATAACTGCAGCAAGTCAGATATTCAAGGAATTAAGATTGAATCCCACAACGTGTTTGACAAGTCCATGGCCCATGCGTTTATACTACGTCGCGCCTAAGCGCGTTCGGTTGGCGTTCTACGTTGCGTTGGCTTTGCAAGCATGATGCTTAAGCACGTTCCAGATTCTCAAGCCAGCTAGAGGCTAATCGCCACCAAGTCGTATAGATCTTCGACCTGAGTAATGACATCGTCTACTTCTGTGCCATTACTGGCCGGGCGTTTTTGGAGACAAATGAAGCTGCCGCGCACGCGCTGCTAGTCCAGTAGACGTAGCACTGCTAAACACTAAAAGGGAACTTGCAAGTCAGCATTTACTGGGGAGATGCTTGCAAGGAGACAAGGACAGGGCCTGTTCAGCTGGAACGGAAAAGAAAAGCGACTCCGCGCTTTAACTAGCAGTCAGCCCAGCCGCCCAGGCCTAACTAGCTCCGACGGCCAGCTAAAGCCCTAAGACCTGGGGCCTGGATAGGGCCAAAGCCAAGCCCAAAGTCCAAGGCCCGCCCGCCCGCAACGCAAAGGCTGGCTCTAAGCTGCTCATTCTCCATCCAGCATAGTGTTGACTAACTAGTTCATTAAATGACGTCGTTGATTTGAGCCTAGCTGGTGCCATTGCGAATAGTAGGTGCATCGGGAGGATGCGCGATGCATGTCTCCTTTTTTTGGTGCCATCTTTCTCTCCCTCTGCCGCTTGCGTCGATGATGAGATTGATGACTGCGGTGCTCCTATATTCGCATTCGCATTGTATGCATCGTGGCTAAATATACAGACAAACTCACATAAATAGAGGAGATTTCTTTCGAGAAAGCGGGGAGGGGGAAAAAAACAGGAAAAGAGGATGTGGAGAGGATTACGACGCTAGGCTGTATTAATCATGGATTACGACACTAGGCCACATTGAGCACGCAATACCGGGCGCTGATTGGCTGACAAGCTGCGACGGAACTAGCTCCCACGCCCAGCAGAACTCCACGCGTCGGCCGTGCCAAGCGCCAGGGGATTCTCGGCGTTTGCGAGCTGTGATTGGCTGTGCGCTGCATGCTTCTGTGTGTAGTAAGGGCGTATCATCTGTACTGTATTATTGTGACAGACGCTGCAGTGCTCAGGCCACGACTGATGATTGTTCAGTATTCTTTTTGGTATTCGGTATTTTTGTATTTGTTCACTGTTAGTTCACTATCCACTTTATTCAGTGCAGCAGCTGCAATAGAGTCCGTCGCTGGCTGCGTTCTGAATTACATAATCGAGCAGTGTAACTTGTGAGATCCCGGGAGCTTCCATTGTACCGTACGATACAGCCGCAGCTACAGCCAGCTAACCTTTGACTGTATCTCCGTACGCGTCGTAATGGTTTCTTACCACAAAAACTGGCTCAGGAACCACCCATACGAGCCGCAAAACCGGTTGGCTTACACAGCTAACGCTCTCTGCCCTCGCTGACTGGCTGCACGCGACCTCGAAGCGACTTGCCGGCTGTTTGCTTGCTGGAGCTTGATCTGATCCTGTGTATTGGTATGGGTATGGTATTTCTGTATGTAATGCAATCAATTGAGATGAATATGTCCGATGATTATACACGATACACGATTCAATGCCGTGCTGGCTGATTGACTGACCTACTGGCTGATTGATTGATTGACTGACTGAATCTCTTCTTGCAAGAGCAATCAGAACCAATCACGCTGGCCAAGCACAGCCAGCTGGACACGGCACAAATCGGCCTCGATTGGCCAGTCATGCTGGATGGCCCAAAACGCACTAAGCGTCTCCCCTGTCGTACACTCCGTTACTAGCCTTACCCAGCGACCCTCCCGCCGCCGCCTCTGGTAATCGGAGCAATACCAAAATTACGTACGGGCTGGTAATCTTAGCAACCACCTCCAACCCAGCTGGCGCTTCCTCTTTCGTCTGCTCACCTCTCTTCTTTCCTTCCCTTCCACAACCACCTGGAGAGAGAGAGAAAAAATCCCTTCATCAACCTCTTTTTCTCTTTCTCTTTTCTCTTCTCCTCCTCTCCATCTCCGACTCTTCCTCTTTTCTCCCCTCCCGCTTTTAATTTCTCTTCTCCCTTCTCCTACACGGAGAGTCTGGGACTGGTCACACTGTTCGTGGTCCCGAGGCTGGCTTGAATTGACTTGGAGTTCTTGCAAAAGACACATCAAGTCAATCTAACCACCTTTTTTTTTCATCTTCCTCTTTTTCTCCATCTCGGATTCCCTCCTCCTGTACCTGTTCAGCGAATCAGCTCGCCCCCTCGAGCGCTGTACGTCCGTTCGACGTCCCTTTTCCGTCCTCCCGACGTTGGTCTGTCCCCAGTGCAGAACCTCCCCTCCCCTCCTCTTAATCGACGGTGAGAACTACCCTGATTTCCACTCCATAACCGATTCTGCCTATGTTTCAAACAATATTGCCCTGTGTGGGCTGGTTGGGAAGGACGGCTTTTCGTCTTGCTGGTGTGATCCGAGTCACGTGCATTGAATCCTCAACTCGTCGAGTCTCGAAGCAGAGTGCCGTTCTTCCTTCGAATGTTTCGATGATACGGATATATGCTTGACTAGAAACGAAATCCTCGAGCCTGGGACTTCTCAAGTGGCTTGGATGGAGATCGTTCTCGGTGTGCCATGCGTACCGGCAAGCTCCTGTTGTGCCTGGGCGGTTTTTTTCTTTCTATTACGAACCAAACCGTCAACCATCCATCGAAAGAATAAATGGCTTTGTGGCTTTGTTCGACATGTATTTTTCTTCCATTTGGTCCGAACGATGTCCTTGGTGGTCTTTCTTTTCCAGCATGTCCAAAGCGTACTTCATCGTTTGTACATGCCGGGGGGAGAAAGGATGAAATAGCACGAGATGGTGAACGGCATATCTATTTTCCCATTACATTTTCGCTCTGAGCTTGCTTGGATACTTGATGCAACTTAACTTCCTGCTCATCTCGATGGCATGAAGGATCATCAGTTGGGCAACCCTTCTCGGCATGGAATGAATGGATGGCAATCTCCGCTCATGCACACCCCGACTTCCCCAAATTCTCTGCACACATAATTTTACTCACTTTTCTGTTTTATTCAAGTCGAACACCCAGAGCTAATACATTCCTCGTTTTGTTAGGACAGAAAATCGGTCGTGGTTTGCCGCTGTCGTGTTTCCCGCGAAAAAGTCCTCAACCCTTATTCACGGTTACTTGTCAGCCCGTTCTTGGTCAACTTTTAAGAACGTTTCGGACACGGGTAGCTCTTTTTTTTCTTTTAGAAGAAAAACTAAAGCTGTGAGCTGTCCTCTGCCTATCCAAGGATTAACGTTCCGCTGACCACCCCTTGCCCTTACATAGGGTTTCGTGCCTCTACCGCTCCACATTCCGACACACGAGGAACACTTGCTAGCAACCTCTCAAGACTGTCCATTGACAAGGGTGGAGACGTTGACTCGTACTTCCTCTCTTTGTCAACAGGCACAAGCAAAATTGGACTTCATTCCTGCGTTCATCATCAGCCTAGATGCCAGAGCTGTTCTCACAGTAAGGGTGGTCGACCTGTCTTCCTCGACAGTACTCATCCTGGGTAGGTTAGCATGTTTAATTGTTCGCCCTTTCCCATCTGAAATTCTTCTTCCCCTCCCATTTCTCTTTCCTAGTCAGTTTATGTCCTGCTTATATTAATCATAATCACCCTTTGCTTCACAACAGAATATTACCCAAACTAATTTGTCATCTCTTCTAGCTTCACCGGAAAAGTCCTTTTAATCACAGCTTTCCTTGTTTGCTCTACTGCTTAGATTATTGTCTAGGCTACCACACTCTTTTTAATTTCTTCCAACTGTTTACAATCATTAATTGCATAATCCCACGACTGTCACTCTCTCATCCCAATCCGTCGTCCTTAGTTGATACACAGGTCTGTCATCAGGATACTTTCGCTTCCGTGCCATTCTCTCAGCTCAAAAGAAAACAACATTTCGGATCCTCCCTGCCGGTCAGTTCGAGACATTCAAGATACGAGATCAACTAACAACATGGCTTTCCAACGCCCTACCTCTGTTCACCAACCTTGCGATACTTTTTTCGTTGAGTCTGATGACATGCATCATCGAATGGATCCCAAGGAGCAGGCAAAGCTCATTGCTCGGGAAAGGCAATATGCCATAGCCGACCAGCTTTCCGCATTGGCCAAGGAGGAGTATCTAGATGACTGCCTGTCTCACATGCTTCAGATGGATGTGCGTGTCGATATTCTCTACTATCTTTAATTCAATCTTTTGCTGACCGTCTCTTAGACTGCCACCCTTCCTGATGTGGAGTCCATTGATATTCAAACTGAAATTCAATGGTTCATGCGCCCCTACCTCTTGGACTTCCTCATCGAAGCTCACGCTGCTTTCCAACTGCAACCATCTACGTTGTTCTTGGCCATCAACCTCCTCGACCGGTACTGCTCCAAGCGAGTCGTTTACAAGAGACATTATCAACTTGTTGGCTGCTCGGCTCTTCTCATTGCCGCAAAATACGGCGACAAGAAGGAGCATGTACCTACCATTAGGGAGTTGAAGTCTATGTGCTGCTCGCTATACGATGATGACATGTTCCTTCAGATGGAGTGGCATGTCTTGCAGACCCTCGGCTGGACCATTGGGCACCCGACAGTGGATAGCTTTCTCAACATCGCTTTGGTGGACAAGCCTTACGACCCCGAAGTGGAGCATCTAGCATTGTACATTCTTGAGATATCGCTCTTCCATCGAGAGTTCGTCTCAAAGCCCTCGGCTGATCTTGCCAAGGCTGCCCTCGCACTTTCGAGATGCATCCTGAACCGACGCCAGCCACACCACACTGAATGGGCCTCGACCTACGACTCTGCTACCTTGGTTGGTCTATCCCAACAGTTGCATCAGCCATCTCAAATACTGTACCGAAAGTACTCCTCCGCCCATTACTCGAGGATTTCCAAGCTCCTGGAACAGTTCCTTGCTCGCCAGGCCTCTATTGCAAATGGTGCTTACGCTCCTCCCTCACCTCCAACGACGGATGGTCCAGCGGATTCTGAAGCGGAATATGCTGGTGGTCAAGTTGGCCTTGCCACTCCCCAGAAACCGCATGGCCTTCCGCCGCATGGTTACTTGACACCTCCAATTACACCGGAAAACGAAGGATTTAATAATGCACATGCTGCCGCCGCCGCTAATGTAACTAAACCGGTCACGAGCTCCGTTTGTCCCTCGTCACCGTCCCCGCCGCCCAATGTGTCCTTTGATGATACTCAGATGTACGATGCAGAACCGGTGTATGCTCAATGTTCGCAATATTCTCAGCCCTCGCATATCGGTTACACAGCTGCATATTAGTTGTACCGAAGTTAGAGAGCTGAATACTGCTCAATGGACATTTGTGGCTTATCACCTTCAGTAACCTTGCTGGTTACTGTCAACAGAGAAGTCGTCGAAATTTCTCAAGCAGAACTACATCAACTCTGTGCCATAGTTGCTTTGAACTTCGAGTCGTGACCAATATATTCTATTGCACGACCGCGAGTCCTTGGATCTTTTATTTTTCTTACTCTATTTTTTCGTCTCATCATTGTCTGAGGGCAGGAACGGATTGCATTTTCATCCTAGATTATTACATACCCTTTCTTCTTTTCCATCATCATCATATGTTTGTTGTGTGTTTTTAGATCTGGCATTGCAAGCGCGAGTCGTTTCTGATACAAAAAAAATTCATTTCATTCCTCTACTTTCCTTTACCTATCCATCTGCCTGTCTATCGTGCTAGCGTTCCGCAAATACTTCTTTGTTCAAAAAGGGGGCTTCCATCATTATAATCAATGGATGATCTGATCAATCCCCTTGATTCAGTTATCTACCAACTTTCCTTTCTTTTCGTGTTGTTTTTTCTACAAAAGAACATTCATTTTCTGAACCAACTACCTAAGTTCACCTCGTTGGGTGTGTCTCTTTCACTAGCCGTTTTTTTTTTTAGAGAAAAAAAAAGGGTTGTTTACAAACACAGAGAGAAGACCAAAAATTCCTATTCAATTTTTTTTAAAATCCATTTTTTCTCAGGTGTGCTAGCCGACAGACTTGGTAGTCGTTTACACACGAAGGCCCTGGCATTGTATCTTATCGCAGGTAAACCACTCAGATGGATTCAACTTCTTCCCGAATTGCCGGGATAGAATTCTCATTAACAATTATGGCTATAGCTTTAGCAGATGATACCTAGGTAATTTTATGCGGTTCAACCTAGAAATGATGGTTGATGGTCTAAGTCTTCATCCCAATCTACAAATTAATTACTCATCTCTGATTGGCCCAAGCTTAAACTCAACCCACCCTACAAACGGAAAGTATAACCGCGCTCACGTGACTGATAAGCCCGCGAAAAACTTCCATGGCAGAAAAATAAAATTGAATTATCCGCATGAAATTTGGATTCCATTCCACGTTTTTGCACAATCCTACAAACACGCCGTTGTGTTCTTCTTTTGTTTCGTCGCTCACTTGGATTTTTACGAGATGGCCGTGATTGCTTGAATTCCCAGACTTGAACTGTTTCCAAGCTCCAACAGAGCAGGGAACTTGTGTATCTGCCGAGTCTTTTGGCAGAGCTGCCGTCGTTATTAGCATCCAAACTTCTCCCCAGTCCCCAAAAGACTTTTTTGGCACAAAATGGATCTACACCGCTGTCGCTTTGTGCCCTATAACCCACAGGCAATTAACGCCCTCGAATTCTCGCATCCCGCCTCCTCCAAAACCACCGGCCAAGGCGCGCAAACTCTGCGACTCGCCGTCGGTCGAGCAAACGGTGACATCGAGATTTGGAACCCACTCCGTGGCGCCTGGTTCCAAGAGACAATTATTCGCGGCGGAAAAGGGCGCTGTATTGAGGGACTTGCGTGGACGCTTGACCCTTCGGAAGATGCGCCTGGTGGCAGTGGATTGAAACTGCCCGGTCGTCTACGTCTATTCAGTATCGGGTACACAAATAATGTGACTGAGTGGGATTTGGAAAAGGGGAGACCGGCACGTCATTCCAGTGGCAGTTATGGTGAAATTTGGTGTCTTACCGCTCAGCCCAGACGGAGCCCTGAAAAACCAGCAGGAGGCAAAGGTGCCGCTGCGGATGGAGAATACACGGGTCAACACCTTGCCATTGGATGCGCTGATGGATCGATCGTTATTCTGTCCACGGCTGATAATGACCTAAAATTCGTCCGCCGTTTAAATGCCTCTGTAACGAAGAATGTCCGAGTGCTGAGCATTACCTTTCAAAACCGCAATGTGATTGCGGCCGGCTATGCCGATAGCTCAATCAGACTGTTTGACATCCGAAGCGGACGCCTTCTGCGAACAGTTTCGTTGGGACGGGGACCCGTTGGTGGACCAAAGGAAATTCTGGTCTGGAGTGTGAAGTGTTTGCCCGATGGCACCTTAGTTTCTGGCGATTCGACGGGCGAGATTCGATTCTGGGATGCGAAGAACTATTCTTTGATTCAGCGATTGCGAGGTCACCAAGCCGATGTCTTGGACGTAGCAGTCAGCATTGATGGGGAAACGGTCATTAGTGGTGGAGCTGATCGCAGGACAGTGCTGTATCGATTGAAGCCTGGGAAGAAGAATGACAAATCGCGCCGATGGGCTGAAATGACGCATCGCCGCTATCATACACACGATGTGAAGAGATTCGCCGTCTACGAGTCCAAGGACATAAGTATTGCAGTGTCTGGAGGTATGCTTTCAACCCTACTCGTATATTTTCTTCTCTAGGAGTATACGTGAACTCTGGGTGAACTGATACTGACCTTATCTTTAATTTTAGGACCTGATGCATCTCTTGTTGTAATGCCGTTACGCGAGGCTGGGAAAGAACTTCATAGGAAACTTTCTAGCCTCCCCCAAATTTCCCAGCTCGCGTCCGGTTCGTCGTCCAGATTGATGATGAGCTTCTGGGAAACAGAAGCAAGGATATGGCGAATTGCGCCAGAGAATGGAGGAGACGTGGAAGACCAGCGAAACCAGTTAGTGGGCAGAGTGTTGATTCCAGTAAGATTGAGCTCCACTCTAAACCATGAATGTCGGATTATAAGATGTTTGGCTAACTGTCTATGATAGGGTGATGAAAACATCACATCAGCCGCGCTTTCATCCAATGGCAGTCTTCTTGTTTTGTCTACAATGACTACAATCCGGATGTTCAGCCTGTCTCAGAAGGGTGGCGATGTCCATGTCGAGGAGAATGCGTTGAATATCGAAGACGTGGAGCTTCCTCAACAGATCGCAGATGATGGAGCCCGGGTTGTTTCTTTGTCTCCTGATCTCCAGTGGCTATCCATTATACGACCAAACAACGAAGTATACCTTGCAAAGCTGACCGCCGCGAACGACAAGAACGTACAAATTAACCCAAAGCCTTTGCGTCTGAACCGATCGTCAGGCAAGACACGCACTCTACGTGGAGTAACCATGGGTACTCTAGGGGATTATGACCGGACAATTCGCACGGTCACTTTCTCTAGTGACAGTAAGCTATTCGCGGCAGGGGATTTGGCAGGCTTTCTTGATTTCTGGGTACTCGAGGATGTTTCCCTTCAACTAGAAGAGGCATCGTCTAAGGAGACATCCAATGGAGCTAGTGAATCTGATGACGAGTCGTCTGACGATGAGGATGATGAGGATTTTAACAGAGCCATCGATGGTCAACGCTGGAAATCTTTGCCAGCAATGCCATGTCTAAACGCAGGAGTCGTCTCCATATCCTTCCGTCCAACGACGAATAACAAATCCGACGACCGTTTACTCGTGGTCACCAGCCGACATCAACTGACCGAGTACGAAGTCCTCAAGGGCAGGTTTACAGAGTGGTCACAAAAGAACCCCAAATCACACCTACCGGAAGACTTCATCGGTATTAAGGATCGTGCAATCGGCAGCGTTTGTGGGATCTTCAAGGGATCGCCAAAGTTGCTCTTATACGGGCCCTCGTGGATGTGGATGTTCGATTTAACGCAGGATTTCCCAGAACCGACGGGTGTTGATGACAATAACAATAATAAAACAATAGCGACAGCAACAGGATCACAAAAGCGCAAGCGTCTGGATGAAGTGAATCAAGAAGAGCGAAGGAAATATAACAGTGGTGCTGGTGACCTGATTCCGCTATCCCAAGCAAATGTCACTATGGGTATCAAAGTGCGCAAAATCACGGGCAACGATTCTGCCAAACACGAAGTGATCAATGCCGAGAAGCATCGTCAGTATGACAATAAGAACAAGAGAAATCATGATAATGATGGCGATGACGAAAACGGATATGATAATAGCAACCCATTCTTCGTGAACGGCGAGCCTGATTTCGCGCATCTCCGTCGTTATGAAGTTGCGGGAAAAGAGGATGAGAAAGCCGAGTCGAAGATACCTAATGGCACGCCAAATAAAGGGACTCGAAGGATATTGGACCCTGCCACGACTGACGACGTTCAGAGGACAGTAACCCAATCCAAACAGCCGTCAATATTCTGGCACTCGTACAAATTTCGTGACATTTTGGGCGTTTTACCCCTTGGCTCAGAATTAGCCAATGAAGGGCAGAAAAATGGAAATATGGAACTTGCTATTGTCGAACGACCAATGTGGGATGTGGAAATGGGTGAGCGATATGTGAAAGATTATGAGTGATTTGATTATTTCCCCCCATGCATCTATGCATAAATACATACATATGGGTTGTGATTGTTGTTTGAATAAAGGGGTATCATTACTTTTTTTCGTCTTTGGATTTTGGGTCTATTTGATTATTAGTTGCGAGCGGTTCCATTTTTAAGCTTACAAGGTGTGTTTCCTACATAAATGTCTCTTGTTCCAATAATGATTGATAACCATCATATCCTATCTATCACTTTATCCTAACTCCTCCTTCATTCTCACAGAAAGAGAAACATGAAGAAAAGCATAAATGAAAAGAAGAAGAAAAAATACACTCGTGTCTTGTCAATGTCATACCTCAACGCAAACTCACGCTGACTCGTGTTGTATACTATGGTAAGATGATTCGAGACGGAGACTAGCTCCCTGGCAATGAACCCCATAATAGATAGATATTTCTCTGGTTCCCTCTCGTACGTGCGAATAAAGCCCTGGTGCTGTCTTATTCTTCTTGATGCCGAGTATTGATCCATTCATTCCCATGCCATGTCCACTTTTACTCGGATGTGCCAGTTTCTCCTGTCTGCTTCGAAGGGAGAAAGACGGCTTTTTTCACTGCATATTGCGTATATAGAGATGTGCACCAAGCAAAACATCATGCCGTTTCAGCTGAGTGATACTTCGTGATAGGCCGTACTTTCCCATCCCGTTATAACATGATGGAGAAATCTCTGTCATTCTATCAGCGTCACTTCGCGCTGCCGGTATGTGTGCTTCCGGGAGATAAGGGACGATTCCTGGTGGTTGATCAATGATCAATCAAACACGTCTTGTAGTAGGCGGCGTCAATGGATAGACTGAGTGGCACCTGGCCGACCCATCATTTGGTTAAATGCTCAAATATCATGCAATAGTCGAAAAAATGAAACTTGTTGATGCTGTCGCAATTTTAATAACTTTGCGCAGAAACGATAGCAGGCTACCTTTCATTAGCAACATTCAAGATGTTTCAAAGACTCGGTCAAAACTTACAGGACTGTTTAGCATGCTGTTTCGCTTGTTTCGGCCCTTCTTGATATGATTTTTCAAAGCACTCGAGTCCAACGGCTTGAGCAGCTCGAAACTGCAGAGTAATTCCGCAGATACAGACATGATGGCCCCCCAATTATCGAACTCACCACAATACTAGCCATACGGGTTAGTAAAAAAATCTCATAAATATCAATGTAACGGGGATAGAAGCTTACATTTGGCGCGGAAAAAACAGTAACCAAAATTCGATCCTGGAAAAATTCGTATCCATCTTCCACAACCATATGTGCACGGCAAACCAAATCAAAATCGTGTCGTTGTAAAAAGTCCATAATAACTTTTTTGCCAAAGCAGTAGCTCACTCCACGCTCATTGGGCTCCCAATCTTCCTCCATGTCCGCAGGATCGCTCCATAGAAGATCGTTTAGAAGGCCATAATCTGGCACGTCAGTCGGTCGGGCAATTCCACGAATATCATCCATGTGAGAAAGACTTGGCGATAGACCACCATGAACGCAAAATATCTTCCCGGCAACAATAGCGGCAATAGGCAAGCAATTGAAGGTGTCGACGAAGGTCTTCCAGATCTTAATGTTGCATCTGCGTTTGCATTCGTCATAAAACCCGTACACACGAGTCACATTTGCACATTCATGATTGCCACGAAGAAGGAAGAAGTTCTCAGGATACTTTAACTTGTAACACAGAAGCAAAAGGATTGTCTCTAGGCTCTGTTTTCCCCGATCGACGTAGTCACCCAAAAATAAGTAGTTCGCTGCCGGCGGGAATCCGCACATTTCAAACAGTCTGATAAGGTCTGTATATTGACCGTGTACATCGCCGACAATCTTCACCGGCGCCGACAATTCCAGCAAAGCGGGCTGAGAAAGGAGCAATTCGCGTGCTGCAGAACAAATGGCGATTATTTCTGCATTCTTCAAGCAGACGGCTTTGGTAATTTTGGTGGAGTATCCGGCATCTAAGAGACGAGAAATCATGTCATCAAGGTCAATTGTCTTGAGCGCCCCCATCCCCATGCCGGGAGAGCTGCTAGTGTCTGACGGTACGGAGGCGAGTATATCCAACAAAACAGGGTTTATCTGATTCTCTGGTCTCACTAGTATTGACTCGCCGGGAGCCTGTGGCGTGACAGGTGGCACAGATGGTGGAGCGTCCGATACAAGGTCGACTTCGCCACTCTGTTGAGCAGCACCGACATCTTTGTGACCTCGATTTAGTGAGGTAGACTGCGAGGGGGACGGTGGGGGCTCCGGAGTCCCAGTGCGAGAAGGGATTGGGTCGTTAGAGACAGTTGACTGTGGTGAAATCGGTTGTTTGTTGGTGCTGCTTGTCGACTTCACAGAAGCAGCATCTGATTTATCATCGCCGAAGCCTGCAGTAGAGCCCCTCGGGCTGTCATTGTTTCTGTCGCTGCCTCTAGACCCAGGAATCTTGGAACGGATTGAACCTTTGAGCGACCGAATGGATTCTTTTGTGTCCGTACGAGAAAACGATGGGTATGATTGCAGAGGATCGCCGGAGCGGTCTCCGGGTCTTGATTGGGATTGACCCATTACAGAGAGCTCACAAGTGACGACACGCGATCGTTATTGAAAAGCACAGCGACTAGTAGCCGCCTGTAAAACTGGTCAGAGCGATTCGCTATTTACGCACCAGAATTCGCTGGTCTGAGAATTGCGTACAGGGTGGAATTATACCGGTCGGCGTTGAAGTTGCGTGAAGCAATTACCCAGCTAATAAATGAACTGAAAGAGCGTATGTAGCAAGCTAGGAATACCGATGAGCCTGTCGGAGATTCGAAGCGAGATTGTGATAGGGTCGGAGCATAAGGTGGCTGCTTCCGGCAATGTCGAGCAGCGGGAAAATTGAGATAAACTGGAACAACAAAATCAGCCTGGGATCGGGACTTCACACAAATACGGTCCAAATGTGACAGATATAATAACAAAAATTATGAGACATGATCCCAAAGGATAAAAGTGGCAAAGGGTGCCAGTCAGACTGAAGCTTCATTCCAAGTCGGGCTGCGTATCGCACCAAGAGCATGCAGCATGGGGACATGCATGCAATAACGCATCACATGGAAAGTTGCCCCAGCAGAAAGCCAAGAAAGAAGCATAGGATGACATTCAAGAGGAACACGTGTGGTGGGCGTCAAGCCACGCGGGGAATAATTTCGCAGGACGTAGACAGCAGGCAGGGAGAATGTGCGTCATGGCAGGGATGGCATGGAGCAGGTGTAACACGAACCTCGAGATAAGGGCCTTCCCAAGGCAATGGATCGTCGCACGGCGGCGAGTGCGAGGAATGCAGGGCGGAATTTGCAGGACAGCCCGTTGTATGGCGCAGAACGAGATGATAGCGACGGGGCTGTTGGGATGTATGCAGATGAGGTCGATAGAGTGACAGAGATAGCCCGTCTGGAGAAAGCTCACACTAGTGACTGACGGATCGCCGTTTCGGGCCTGGCGGCTTACCTAATACACGGCCGGCCGTGCCAAGCCCGGTCTGGAACTTGGCAGCCGCAGAGCCTGAGGCAGCCATCGGCCGTTACTGGCTGGAATGCGTCCCGTGACCTGTCCGTGTTGATACGTCAACTGCCAAGTTTACGCTTTACGAGTGTGCTTTTTTTTTTTGTGAATTTTGTATCATATCGCAGGCCTAGCAATGGATTGGTAGCAGCAAATCAGATTTTTCTGTCTAAACGCTTTCGTGCGTGTGCGAGCTAACAAGGATTGGCCATGAAACTATCTACTGTATGTATCTAGCAAGTTTCCAGACGCACGCCTGGGTTCGATGCGTCAAGCCGATATCATCCACGAGCCTGACCGCGAGTCCGAGTGGATCTGTCGCTTATTTGACAGTAGTACGCAGTGACTCATGACCCAGACCCTGGCTGCATAAAGACGGAGGGATTGGTCAACATATGTATATACTATACGTACATACACGCCCATGCGTAACTATTTGACCACTCATCTTGCGTTCCGATTTCTTCCTAACGCGAGCAACGCTTTTGCACTCCGGCAGCAGCACTGGGGATGCTCTCCCTTTGATTCCTAAGTTGGGCCTCCATCTCAGCGCTGTCATGGCACCTATCAATTTATCAAGCCGTAATGATTGATTCTTATGCATGCCTTGACCCTTGGCCCGTGATAGGTTGGACGTCTTGTCGAGATTACCTACGCAACAGTCATAGGCTCATCCTAGCAGAGACATAGCGGTAATTCCCGGCTCGTCGACCCTGCATGAAGCATCGAGAGGTAGCTGTCCTCAGCTGAATGCTTAAGAGTCCGACACCATACCTCGTCCAAGTCCCAAACCGAGATCTAGACCCTCTCCCTTCTCTCTTTTCGTGTACTGTCACGCGATCATTCATTCCCACCTCCTCTTAGTGCGTCACTGGCTATGGCCGGATCCGAAGTTCATGGGGATTCTCTTCAACCTCAATCTTGGTAATGTGCTGGCCTGGAACCACCACCAATCCGATGAAACGACTGGTCATGTCCATTTTGAATCTGCCCGCATCGGAAGAAGACGCGGTTTCTGCTGCGGCCTGGACTGCGGTCTGGCTAGGGAAGCGATATTCGAAAGTATTCGCGAGAATGACGTTGCGATCCTGCATTTTTCAAATAGAAGTACGTAGTTAGATTATTTCCCCCAAAATCTCCCGAATGAAGGAATAGTGAAGGCCAGGGGTCGGCATCGATCGGACGTACCATGTCGGTGCATTTAAAGATGCCCACAAACATGCGTGTGTCGGTCGTGTGAACGCGCAAGTTTCGGCCTAACAGAGCCTGAAGGAAGCTGACATGAACCGGATCGTTCATTTTTGTTTTCGAATATATGTATATGTATGAACGTGCAGCACTATTGGTGACTTTGCTGGCAGCGTGCGTTGGCATAAAGTGTACCTAGCCGGTGTTGAGAGACAACGGAGAAGTTCATGGCGACGCGGTAATTTATTTGACTAGCTTCCTTCCCCGCAGTTGATTATAATTTGTTACTCCACCGTATCATAACTATTAAATACGTACGTATTATTTTCGTCCACCGACTGCATACTTATATAAAAATGAAGATTGCACTTGGTACTTACTATTCAGCGAGTTCCATTATACTGTTTACAAAACTGTTACGAAATTATTTCATGAACTCGGGGAAATCTACTTGTGATTATCATATTTCATTCCTTACTTGCTTATACATAGCTGTTAATACACCCAAGGGCATACAGTATATGACATAAAATAATAATGAAGCTTCAAAACACCTTGTCCTTAAAGCAGATCAAAAACAATGACACGGGTTGAAAAAGGAAATACATAAATAGTAACTCCAAACGCCGTGTTGATAAAGACCAACAGAATAAAAGCCTTGATATATCGCCAATCAAATAATAAGATAAAAATATATATAATCGCTTCGTGAGTGGCAATGCGTGATGACATGAGGCGACTAGAGCTAGCATGTAACATAATAAGAGCACTGTAAGGTACAGAAATCGATGAGATTGTGCGGGGATCATCGCATCCAACCTATGCCGCCAAGCGATCTCCCTTCTGAGGAGTAATTCATATTTGTATCTGCATCCATGTCGACATCCATGTCCGTGGACGCAGTGGATGCAGGTGTGGATGACCCACTGGTTGAAATACTCTGATCGTATTCAAATTCCATTGTAACGGATTGGACGGGCTTGATGTCATGTTGTAGGCTATTGTTGGTGCTGTAGCATTTCGTATCGACGCGAGGTAATGAAGAGCGTGCTGGTATAGGCTGGAAAAACTTCAGCAATGTCTGTTGGCGCGGGTCTAGAGCCTCGGGCTCTGAAGGCGGCGGGTCAGAAAGCGCTGGCTCGTTAGATGGTGTGGAAACTATGGGCTCTTTCTGAGCCTGATAGAGCAATCGTAATGTGTTTGCTAAACGAAAGTCAGGATACTATTGTTGGTTAGGATGATCCTATTCATTTTGTACTCACTGTAGATTGTTTGCTCGTCGGGACGATTGTCACGGAATCTTTTCCGTGTTCGGCTATTCAAATGACGCGAGACGTCTTCCATTTGCATGTCGAAATCTGTGGCCAAACCCCGGCCATGAGAGCGATCACACGAGAAGGAAGCCTTGCGTTTGAGAGACATGCCTCGGCAGGTGTAGTAGAGCTGGATTCTCGTTGATTATATACGGATTCAAAGAGTTATATAGGAGGACGGAGGGCTGTCAAGAGGTTGCAATTGTTGTGTCAGGAAGAGGTGTTGCTATAGTAAAGAGTTGCATTCCAAATGAAGATGGCAGGAGCGGCGCGGAGAGACGCGCTTGTCGTGGATACGCGCTAAGCCTAAAGGAGACCTTAATGTAATACCGGATTACATACGGTATGTATCACGATTACACATAGTATTTCCTAGGCGACTGAGCATTCCAGCAACCAGCAAGCTGGAGCACGCGTCCTGCCACCCAATTGGAAATAAGGATACTAGCATTGTAGGCCAGCACGCTTTGGTTGACGGTAAAATTTCATGTCACAATCATACGTCGTCATTTACATACATCCACGTGCACGTGTATTTACTCTCGGGAAGCCGACTGGTCGGCATGCCGGGCGCTATGAGCTACATATGAGCCCCTCCCCCGCAATACAATACGTCCCTGCTTGTCTGGCTGTCTCTTCCCCTCAACAAAACAACATAACACAGCCTACCTGTCCCACGCCCAGTCTGTTCAGCTTACATTGTGCATTGTGTGCGCTACTTGTCGCTGTCCAAATAATCCAAATGTCGACTCGACGACCAACACATGCTGGTTCCTGGTACGAAGATGACAGCACGCGACTGAAAGCTGAACTGGACGGATGGCTGGATGCTGTTCCCAACGAGATCGAGCAGCTAGGTGCTTTACCAATACCTGGGGCAAGAATTATTATAGGCCCGTTAGTTTTGACCTTCCAAGTTTGCTTCCTTAGCCCTGGGTATCGCTCTTGAGACAGGGAAGCTGATGAGGAACAAACCCCAATGTCTAGACACGCAGGCTATGCGTACTCAGGTCCATGTGCTGCCTGGGCCTACAAGGCACTCGATCTATCCAAAGCGTAAGCCGTCTTCGCCTGTATGCAATGATGTTTTGTGCTCATGAGCTTTGTTTACAGCAAGCGCATTTTTCTACTCGGCCCCTCCCATCATCATCCCCTCGCAACAATCGCCTTGCCTGAACTGACCTCATACGCAACGCCGGTATCTAATGACCCACTGCCTCTCGATGTCGAAGTGATCAACAAGATCCGCACCGCTTCATCTGCCTTTGAAACCATGTCCCGTCGCATCGATGAGCGTGAACACAGCATGGAGCTTCATCTGCCCTACATCCACCGTAAGCTTCAACTTACCTTTCCCGGACGTCCTGCCTCGGAGTATCCACCCCTCGTCCCCATTATGGTAGGAAGTGCCAATGCGGAGACTGAGCGTGCAGTCGGTGCACTGCTTGCCCCCTATTTGGCCGACCAGTCAAACGCATTTATCATTAGCTCCGACTTCTGTCACTGGGGTCAGCGATTTGGATATACATATTACGTGCCTGATGCACCACAACAGAAACCTCTGCTACCGTTGTCCTTTGACAATCTGCCGCAACCGCCTACCTCGGTCTCCGACGCCGAGGAAGCCATAAACCTGGTAGCAGGCAAATCGCTCCGCAGTAACCGTGAGCTACGCACGGAAATCTATGACAGTATATCTGCAGTCGATATCGCAACCATGAAAGCAATTACAACGGGAAACACAAAGCAATTCCTGAAGATACTGAGAACGACAGGAAACACGGTCTGTGGCCGGCATCCCATTGGCGTAATCATGGCTGCTTTAGAAGAGTTCGCCTCAGTCACAGGCGACGAAGTAGGAAAGTTCCATTTTATTAGATACGAGAGAAGCTCGGACCCCGATGAAGTTTCAGAGAGTTCGGTGAGCTATGTATCTGCTGTCGCCGTAATTTAGTTAAGATAGAGAGTCTTTCCATTAATTCTCACCATTCCCCCCAACTAGTTAGCCTACACACTGTCATGAGAATTCTAGTATCCCAACAACAATACACTCGATGCATTCGTTTCCGAATATTTATTTCTCTAATACTAAATTCCGTAGAGCCGAGAACTTGCGGTGTGCCTGGCGTGATCAAAGGCAGCCCCCACCTGCCGCCAACGCCGACGTCGGTGATCTGCTTCTAACCAACATCTCTTTCAACTTTCAACTGCGCGATGGAATATATCCCTCACGACTGATGAAAGGCTTTAGTGGTGACTGCCATGGGCTTCCTATTCAGCCGAGCCTAGCTTGAGCGTTTTTGTTGAATAGCAGCATTGTTTCTCATTCTTTCCTCGCTCACTTGGTCTTTTCGAGATGGCGAGATTGAAAAAGGCCGGCGTTCATTCCTGGGAAGATGTACTTGCCCAGCGGTATCAGAGTGCGTTCCTTAATTTTCTTACCTTTGAATTGTTTGGCAAGAAGGTGTATCAAGCAAAGAATGGCATATTGACTAACCTTCACAGACGACAAGCCTTCCTCTCTACCTCGATACATAAGACGCAAAGGAAACGTTAGAGGGCCTGCACCGCGCGGTCTCGAGATAAGCCGAGAGCCGGATCAACAGCCACGATGTCTTTTACTGAACAAATTGCCCCCGGAACTGCGGCTTGCGATATGGGAAACCGTATTAGGAAATCTGCGATTGCATATCATCCAGCGGTCTCATAGACGCTTGGGCTGCATCATTTGTCCTCGGAAAGACTCGTGTGAGATCTGTCGAGGCGCACTCTTGCAGCCGGTTAAAAATGCAGAGGCAGGTTCAAATATGAATTTGATCTCCTTGTTGGTCACATGCAAACAAATGTAAGCTTTGCACAGGTTTCTCCCTTCCTCCCTTGCTTCTCCTCTTTGCCTGCCTGCTGCACAGACCTTGCCATTGAATTTGAAATATATCATTTCCCACCATTTTTTCTCCTGTTCCTTTCCTTCCCTCTCATCTTCTTTTCCTGGGAACATAGTTACCGAGAGAGTATACATATTCTTTACTCGGCGAACACGTTCGAGTTTAGCAACACCTGGTCACTGGCGTATCTGCGACCTACAATGCCCTCCAACCAATGGAACGCGGTTCGAAAGGTCGATCTTAAATGGGCATTTCCTGGACACTGGCTTCCAAGCAAGGACTCTGTTAAATCTGTCTATGTCTGGGCTGGTCGCCAGCAATGGATTGAAACATGCAAGGCCATTCTTCTGATGGAGAATCTGGAGGAGTTTGCATTGCATCTAACTGGTAATTGGTTCGGTGAGCCGATCGAGAAAGTGCCCGTATTTCTTGAACCGTTGAGAAGTTTGCGTTTGAGAGATTATCCACAGCGAAAATGGAAGATTTTTCTACCGCCGCAGCCATATTATAAGAAGGAGACTACAAGACTGAATGATTTGATGCAAAGGGAGAAAATTCAATGTGAGATACACGAGGCGGAGCAGTGTGCAAGAAAGTATGATAAATGGTCTCTTGGACGGAGCATATGTGTTAGCTGAAGAGCCGGTTTACTGTCCGAGTGCCTGACTGGCTCGGAACAACTTTCGTTTGCAAGTCTCGTTCTTCTGGATATTTTCTTTGCATGGCTCGATTTTTTTTGTATCCCCCTCAAACCTCTTTCCATGTGCCGTCCATGAATGGCGGTCTTTCCATGCTCGTCTCCCTCAATGACGGTTTCTCCATATTTCTTCCCATCAATGGCGGATGTTGGTGTCGAAGAAATCATAATCAACCAGACTAACCATCTGGCACTGTCAACATTGCTCGTAGTTAGGGCCTTCATCCTTGCCAAAGGCGCCCTGTAGTTACGTTTCAACTCCTTCGGCATACTGTGGTCGCACGGGTCGAAGAAAATCCTTGCCATATCCTTAGACATGTCTATCTTCACACTTGGCAACGAACAAGATCATCCAAATATGTCGTTGACAGCTAGTAGAGGCTTTTGGTTTCCCGTACCAATATTACGGTAATAAATTACCGTAACTTACATTTGTAGTATTAGTTTTCCACCCTTCTCACCGCCCGTCAAAGTCACTCCATGCTCAATTCATAATGGAATAATTGATTGATTAATCAAAGCGATTCTATTTATCGACACTGGCTTGATACAATTACACATACTATCCTGCATCAACATGTCTCCTAGGCCATTATTAAATATCAGGCCAGCGACACGCTTCCTAGCATCGATCGCCTCCGATGCTCAACCAGTAGCACACGCATCTTCTACAGCTTCGCCCAATAATAATAATCAACCAACAGCAACTAAAAATCCAAGGTTGAAAAAGCCGACATTGACTCTTGATCAGGCAAGTAAATTCTACAAGCAAAATCAATTAACCATCTATCCCAAGTCAAGATGCATCATGCCTTACTAACATGAATGTACCTAATCTAGTTCATTCAACGCCAAAGAGTACTCTCTTTTTGGCGCGAGATTATACGTACTGTACATAGTACGTTTGATTTCACCCTTTATTCAACTTCATTCTCACTAAGAGTGAGATAAAGTTTGTTGACTTCTTTGCTTCTTCCTATCTAGAAATCCCACCTTCATCCACACGTACGGAAATGAGAGATTATGCAAGGGCTGAATTTGACCGGAATAGAAGCGTCCAGGATGCTGTAAGTATTTCTGTTTTCTTCTATTCGAGCTGATACTTACTACTCACTAGGCACATATCCGATATCTCTTGTCTGCTGGGAAAACCGAGTTTGATACAATGAGGAGATATATCGATGAACTTGCTGCTATGGGGCGGTGATTTTCTTCTGCCAGTTTCATTTCGCTTGTATTATAGCATGAGGATCAATCGGCGTTTTGAAATTTTGTTTGTGAGCATATACTTTCTACATGGCATGCTTTGTCCTGGTAACATTGAAAGACAAATTTATTTATAAATATGTACATTAATAGTAGATAGACATAGATAGAATACATTGCGAGTGGAGTCATACAAGTTCCCTTCTCCCCTAAAATCCCTGACATAGTCAAGAGTACCCAGTCTCCGGATTCCACGTCCATTGATCAATCCTTCTTATTATCCTGGACCAACGCTTTTACTGCGTCCAAGATACCCACCCCCCGTTTCCCATCACTTTCCTCCAGCGCCTGATTAACATTGTTATCTACCGCCCTTGTCTCGTTGTCCTTGGTCTTCTTCCCAGCAGCCGCCTCCTTCGCGGCCTCTGACACAGCAGCATGTCGCTCTCTCCAACCTTTATCCTCTTTCTCTCTGGCCTCCAACTCGCGTAGCCACGCATCGCGTTTCTCCTGCGCCTTGCGCTCTTCGACCATACGATCGAATTCTCGACGTTGCTTACGCTCAGTTTTGTAGTACATTCCACCGGCGACCACGGCTAGTAGGGTGAAGAATTGGGCGTAAATACGTGCGCGAAACATCCGATTCATTTCAATCGAATCTTTTGCTTTGCCAGATCGATAGGCGCGGTAGAGGGCGTAGCATGTTGCAGCACAACCTTTTAGAGAGGAAAAGGTTAGATTCTTGGAATGAATGAAGAGCACAATTAAGTGTGACTATACCTAGAGGAATCAACGGCTCTTCCTTGAGGCGACGTTTAAATTTTTGCATGGAGGTCTCCTCCACAAATTGGCTATACAATTATGATTGTCAGTTTCGCATGACAGTCTTTTTACGCAATCCAGGTGAAGATGGACTAAACGTACGGCGCGTCAGCCACGGACAGATCCCCTTGGTCAGCCATGATCGCTTCTCTTATTCAGCCTTCCAAGTAAGACGAAAAGGTCGAATGCGTCCGAGGTTCGTGTTTGTGTAGGAGTCGGGCGGCTGTCAAGTCGACTCCGGCAACCCGCAGGAGAGCTTTTAACGTGGTTCGATTGTTGAAAAATGCCCTTCCGGAAGATAGGAATTAATAATATCAAGTCCGTATGAGGTCGTTAATTCAGAAAATTGCGCAATTATCGAGTGCTGCTAGCAGTCCGACTGTGAATTGGCGGAGTGAGTGGTAACTTGCAAGATTTATTTTTGCCGCGAAGGCAAGAGTTGGGTGATCATGACGTCGGAAATCAATACATACCGTCACAATACACATTCTGTAACGGCCGTAACGTGGTTACAGAGACTCCTAATTCAAATGCACGACTCTGGATTTGGCTATATCCATTGTATTTTTACACTTTTCCCTAGTCAACTTGTCGTAAATAGATAAAAAAGCGAACTATACACATATTCTTTGTCCAATATCAAGAAAAATCCTGTAAAATCAGGGTTTTGGCCTGGCACGACGCCTAGGTTAAGCGACCATAAGTACAAAATCAGAAAGCATATAAACATGATCACATCACCCAGTCACCAAAAGACTACCAGCTCAACTCTGCCATCAAAACCGTCAAGATCTGAAGGCGATCTCGTGCATCGCCGACCTCATCTTCCCAGAATCGCAGCATATTCATGGCACTGAGAACCGCTTCCTTCCATCCCTGTGGCATCAGGTCTTGCACCATTTGGCTATGACAGGCCGCTAACAAAATCAGGGCGCTTCGTGTGCAAGTACGCAACATGAGCCATGCGCCGTGGTGGCGGTGCTGAAAGCCAGGCTCGTTTTTACGGATGCGCTCGGCACACATTTGCAGTCCCTTTCTCGTGTAGTCATCAAGAATTGAGTCGCGACGTCCATAATTAATGGTTTCTGTCATGAATGGGAAATACATCCATTCGTAGCAATCTAGGAGATGGCCGCGAAGGACGAACTTGAGGACGTCATCTTGTTCTTCGGGAGTTTGGAGCGAGAATATTGGTGGGAGCGATGCCATCCTGTCACAGGGTTTAGACTTTTAGATCTCATGTCTCACTTGATGGAATCTTGAGAAAGATTGACCTACCAATCAACAGCCTGTGCTTCAAATGCGGCCGTCATGTCCACCATGTCGGTAATTCGTGGGAATCGCCCATTATCCTGATGGCGGAAGAGATTGTATAATATGCGATTGGCTAATCGACGTAATGCAATTTCTGCAAGATAATAGTACCAGGCTCGTGCAGAGTCATCTCCCAGGGCATCTAACGGCGGACTGGGGAATGAACTGGGGTATGACAGGTCTTGTAGCCCGAATCCCGGCAAAGAAAGCTCCATTCGGACCTCCCTTTTAGAAAGTTAGTAATTCAAATTTAAAGAACGTGAGTACATCATTCAGGCTTGGGGATTGCGTCGGTTTAATAACTCACAGTTCTGACTTGAAGCATGTCCAGTAAATGCTTTCCTGAGAAGCTCGATCGCGTTGCATATCGTCGCTAAGCAACATTTCGGCAGTGATCGATCTTTCCGATCTTCTCAAGAAGTCGAAGCCCTGAGAGATAGCGGCGGCTTGGACAAAATGTCGCCATGCATCCATGGGTTGCTGTATGGTCATCAAATAGACACCCGAATAGAAGAAACACTGTGCCTCGAGAATTCCACTACCACGCAGAAGCAATCCAATACGTTTCTGCGATGCCTCGAAAAAGGCTTTGGCTAGGGCAAAGCTGGGAGAGTTCCTAGTCATGAGAGATGTGTGTGGGTGAATATCATGAAACGCTTCTGCAATAGATCCCAATGCGCAAACAAGAAGCTGCAAATAAGAAAAGAGATGTGAGCTTAGCAGGATATAGAAAAAACGATTAACTAAGCTGAGTAAGGCACTCACCACCAGGCAAGATTGAGCGTCCCAGCTAATTCCATTGAGACAGGCGTGATTCACATATCCACGGACCAAGTCGACATCTAAAATGGGATTGGCAATGTGGACACGGGTCAAAAAGCTATCTAATAGCCTGTTGCAGGACCCCAGCTCCAAGCTGTTAATCAAAGGGATTGCCTCGCCAACAGGCGAGGTCATTGGAGATGGTGGCATTTCATAATTCTTAAGGACTGTTCTGATGTCCAGTTGAGAATCGAAACGGCCCTGAAAGACATCCCAAGCAAGTACTGTCTCAATAGTGACAGTGCTGAGATCGGGTCCAAACTGGAGATCAGGGGCTGGAGACCCATAGCCTAGAGTAGATTGTTGTTCAACTAACGATGGGGGTGGCTGCGGGTTCGCATCCACCGTCGGCTTCTCTCGAATCAGCTTTTCCAGATGCTCCAGCCGATCTAGGATGGCCAGGCTCGCAGGGTCAAAGCTTTCCACAATCCTATCGTCAGCACGAGCATTCCACTCCTTTTTGGCATATTTTTGATTATAGCCTCAAAGAAAAGAACAGGATGGAAAAGGGGAGAAAGGAAAAGGAAAAGAAAGGGAGTTCCTACGACGACAGATCAGTCGGAGTCGTGATACATTTAGCACCCACTTTCTCACAAAATGAACATGAGGGCTTCTTATTGTCGCATTTCGTTCTGCGAGCTCTGCATACCTGGCAGGCTCTATTCGCCCGCTTACGGGGGTAAGCCGCGGTGCCTCTGGGTGCCGGGCGTCTTCGAGTCATGGCAGCTTCTAGCTTGCTGTGACTGATCTCTGCAGCGCTATCGGAGCTGGATGCAACAGTGGCTGTGGGTAAAATGATGACATTTTGCGCTGAGAACTCGGGGTCTGCAGTGTCAAGTAAGTGTTGCAAGGAGTCATTCATGATGGGCGGGCAAGGCCTGAAGGCAAAGAACAGATCTAAAGAATTCTTGAGCAGTGCTAGGGTACCAAAGGTAGATTCCTGTTACTAGGAATTAGGGGCTGAGTGCGGAATGTCGGGGGGGCATGGTGGTGGAGAATCGTCATGAATAAAAGGCAGGTTAGTTTTGGGCGAGGTACGGACTCGGAACTTGTGGGATGCGGAGGCAAAATCTGGGGAAAACGTGGGTAGAAATAAAGCTGCGGGCCGCCCGTTCAGCCGCCAAGCAGTGAACCTTCTTTTGAGTCTACACACTTACATAAACACAGACTAACAGACTATCAGCCTACAGGCCTAGGCCCGCTTGAACCCTTCATTTCTTTTTTCTACCCTCGTTGGCCACTGTCAAATTTTGTCTGTTTCGATGTCTGTTTCGAATGTTTAAATGTCTGGACGGTATAAAGAATGCCCGAGGGTTGGTTGGTTGAAATGAGGCATATTTTATTTTTCCTGCAGACATGTAACCAAGCCCCCAAAATCCTTTGAATGGCTGTCTCCAAGGCACGGGGATCGAGATGTTCCTTTGCAAAGCGTTGATACGTCGGCCTGGGAAATTACAAAACATCAGATGTCAGGGATCTGTTCTATTGCCTGGCTGACCTGCATTTTGCGCTCACGGCAAATTGGTAAAGCGGGGGAATGCCCCCGGGTGCTTAGCAGTCGACATCCGAATTCTCCATAGCCAGATACAGGGCACTATGTCGGCAAATGCAACCCTGGCCATCTAGGTACTCAAATAAGAATCGAATGTCCGAAGGAAGGCGGGATTGCGGGGAAGACCCTTTATCCAGGCCCGCTTTGTTTCGAGGACGTATCGACCTCGTATAATGAATGTGTCGGCTAACTTATCATCTTACTACGCCAACAAGAAACGGTAAAATTAGAGGCTACAGGAATCACTGTCACTAATATGCCGTTCCAAGAGATAGGGCGAAACTCTCATCTCTTCGCATACGTCTATTGCTTTGGTTGTGCTGCAATGCATCGCCATAAGCCCTGTCTTTTCCTGCAACTGTCATATGCCTTGGGCACACCTCGGCAGCCCCTGATCCGAATATCGAACCACCTGTAGGCAGAAATGTACAGATCATGTTGATCCGGTTGCCACTTGTTATTCATAGACTTAGCGCCATCAATGTGTGATCGGGTGATACCGTGATAGTTCGAGGCTATCGATGTGCACGGTGCATCTTCAAGATTGGCTTCTCACAATTAGCGTCCCACAAACGACACCGCTCAATGCCTATAGGCTGCCGTGGATCGTGCCGGATAAATTCACGTTGGACTTTAACCTTATATTTGGGATGTCCGTTGAGGCGAGGTGTCGGCTGCAGAATCGTAAAGATTCGCGGAATGCAGAGACGTGATTTGATGGTTCTCTATGAAGCATCAGGACATCACTTTGACTGGCTGGTAGAACAGCATCTTCTCAGGAGGATTTTCCTTTGATTGAATGATGCAAGACCCCCTCCTCTGGCGCAGCAGCATTCGCGAGCTGGAGAATGAAAGCAACGGCACCAATGAAACAGTGGTTTATGGCTTTTTAATGGAAACACCCCTGTCATGCCTGCATATTTTCTGTGCTGCAACGGCGTATTTGCATGGCGGACTTGTTCGGATGATTCATCTTCCCAGTTGACCTGCAATTCACATCATTTGACTTGTCTGCAGGGGAGAAAGAGGGAGAAACTACCCTGCCAAGACGTCGCGCTTTGCTGGCCTCCAAGTCTTGGCGCTGCGCTCAGGCGTTGCCCGAAAGGGGCATGGAGTTAGGGCTGAAACTTAGGGTTGCTGACATAATCCGCCGCGGCGCTAATGTCTCTTCCCAGCAGAGATTTTTTATTTGAATATCTTCAGCATTGGCTTAAGTAGATGTAGCATAAGTAAAGTCTCATTGAGCGGCATGTTGTCGTGTAACTTGCAGAGCCGTGTCACACCGTCCAACACGCCCACGGAGACACGGCAAGGGAAAATTTATCTGAGCGGCCCTCCCCAACGGTCCAAGACTCCACCAGAAAAACGGTGACTGACCCGGCAAAACCTCTTCTTATCTACACCGCCAATCTCTCCTTCTCGTTGCTAGCTTTCTTTCACCATCAGGCATTGCACTCTGTCTAACCGTGCTTTGATACTTCTTTGACACCTGCGGACTCAGCGACCTGAATCTTGAAAGATATTGTACCAGGAGCCATGGCCGACGCTCCAGTGACTCCCCCGCTGCGGCCACATGTGAACGGCTTATCTCTGACTGAGTATTCGGCCATCCCAACCCCTCCGCATGAAAGGGCCCAATTCAGGGCTACCTCCAATTTTGAGGTGCCAGAGGATTATATCTTGCCCACGGGCCATCCTGACGTACGTTTACCCATGATTGCGCTCATAAACCCCGCTGTTGACCTGACTCATATCATAGTATCTGCGATTGATCCTCACCTCGCGCGTTTACGATGTCATTGATGAGACACCTTTACAGCATGCCACCAACCTAAGCAACCGTCTGGAATGCAAGGTGTTGCTAAAACGTGAAGATTTGTTGCCAGTTTTCAGCTTTAAGTTGCGAGGGGCTTACAACAAGATGGCACATCTAAGCCCGGAACAGCGATGGAAGGGGGTTATTGCATGCTCTGCAGGTAACGATGCTCTCGAGAAACCACACCAATATATTGGAAGGAACTTGTTCGCTGATTAAATTTCGTCTAGGCAACCATGCGCAAGGCGTGGCCTATTCTGCTCGTAAATTGAAAATCCCTGCCACCATCGTGATGCCGTCCGGTACCCCAGCCATCAAGCACCTCAACGTTTCCCGCCTTGGTGGTAGCGTTGTTTTGCATGGAGCTGATTTCGACGCCGCAAAGGAGGAAGCACACCGCTTGGAGAAGCTACACAAGCTGACCAACATTCCACCTTTTGATGACCCTTACGTTATCGCGGGGCAAGGAACTATCGGCATGGAACTTGTTCGCCAGGCTAAGCTGCAAAATTTAGAAGCAGTGTTCTGCTGTATTGGCGGTGGTGGACTCATTGCCGGCGTTGGGGCCTACATCAAGCGCATTGCCCCTCATGTTAAAATCATTGGTGTTGAAACGTTCGATGCAAATGCAATGGTGCAGTCACTGCAAAAAGGGGAGAGAGTGACGCTGAAAGAAGTTGGCCTCTTCGCGGATGGAGCAGCTGTGAAGGTTGTTGGCGAGGAGACATACCGAATTTGCCGCGATATTATTGATGATATTATCCAAGTCACGACTGATGAAATCTGTGCGGCTATCAAGGACGTTTTCGAAGACACCCGTTCTATCCTTGAACCAGCTGGAGCTCTCGCCTTAGCCGGTTTGAAGAAATATGTTGCAACCAATCCGGATCCCAACCCACAGAGGGAACTCGTAGCGGTGACATCAGGTGCTAATATGGATTTTGACCGTCTTCGATTTGTTGCGGAGCGGGCTGCACTCGGTGAAAAGAAGGAAGTGTTAATGAGCGTCACGATCCCAGAACGACCAGGGGCATATGCTACGCTCATAGACATCGTTGCGCCTCATCCAATTACCGCTTTCAACTACCGCTTTGCCCGCGAGGACTATGCTAACGTTCTCATGGGAATATCATTGTCTGCATCTACCAGGGTCGCAGAGCTGCAGAAAATCTTTTCCGAGCTAGAGAAAGCCGGCATGAAGGCTTCGGATTTAAGTGACGATGAGCTTGCCAAGTCACATATCCGCTTCCTGGTTGGTGGACCGAGCGGTGTTAAAGACGAACGCCTCTTCATGTTCCAATTTCCAGAGAGGCCCGGTGCATTACAAAAATTTCTCCGTCACTTGCGTCCAACGGACAACGTCACGCTATTCCATTACCGTGGCCATGGTGGAGATGTTGGCAGAGTTTTAGCCGGCATTCAATGCTCGACTTCGGAGAAGGATGAGTTAACCCGCTTCCTGAACGAGCTTGGGTATCCATACGAAGAGTGCACCAACTCCCCGACGTATAAGATGTTTCTCCGAAGTGACTAGCTGGATGAGTTGAATGGTAATTGCAATATGTAACACTTCTCTTCATTATTCTAGAATTACCTGGACTGTAATTATATCATTGGGAGAAAAATATTCATAGAGTGTTCAAGGTGTCTTTTGAGGATGATTTTGTGGTTCGGTTGGCGTTGTCATTTGCTTCATTTTACAGTATCAATATACCACAGATGTGTCCTTCATTGGCTTTAAAAATACAGTATCTTGTTTAGTCTTTGGAGTTCTACGCATCTATCTCACTTTTTCTTTTCCAATTTCGTGTCATGGTGTTCTGTATATTCATGATCGCATAAAATCACGTGACGATATCGAAATCACGGATGAGGCCGTAGCCGCAAGCTTGTACTTTCAACTATCGGCATTCCGTTCTTGCAACTTCCTACATCGTGCAAAGGATCAACGCTTCTCTGCATAAAAGGGTTGATCCTCAGCAAATACTTGCTTCCGAGGGACTCAGGTTCCCACTACGTGCATCATGTTGCCATTACGGTCGGTTTTTTCGACAGCTTCGCGATCTCTGCTTTCTGCCCGCCAGTTTATTCCCGCATCTCTCCGCCACAAGACTATCTTCAATGCGTCGCGTTCTCTCTCGCAATTAAAGACATTTTCGATTTTTACTCGGAGTCGATGGAGTCTTCTTGGCTCAAGAGTTGGGCATGATCGAGCTGCTGCGGCGACCACATATGTACATTCGCAAACATGCGGAATGAAAACCAGATCGTCTGTCAAGAGACTGTGTGATGGCTGCAAGGTAGGTCTTTGGAGAAGTCTTTACTATGCTTGCAAATAATGAATTGGCAATTCTGACTCTATAACAGCCTGTACGACGGAAGAATAGGGTTTACATCATCTGGTATGTCGCTTTCTTTGTATCTTCCAGTATACCACTTCATTGTAACTAACAATCACCGTTTTTTGTGACAGTTCGAAAAACCCAAAACACAAGCAACGACAAGGTAAATAAATGGGCAATTGGGAGGATTGATTAAGGAAATCAAAGTATGCGCAGGAACCAGGTATTCCGAATTTTGTGCCGCCATTGGAATCGTATACCTCATGGATCGTTATCTCATTGTCGACGGGAGAACTCTACGGGCCTTCAAACGTCCTGATTACAGCACAAGACCTTGATATACGTTGTATTCTATTACTCGTGTGGTTGTCGGAGTTAGGGATGGGATCCAGATTTTCAGCATTTTGTTTGTGCAAACATCATTCATGTATTATATTTAGACCAGGAAAGGGCTTCCAGAATTACAAATATTCTTCTTTTTCAAAAACGCTTTCCAATACTGTGCTGCACCTCTTTTTCCCTTGCGAATCCTGCTATCCTCGTTCTTGCTGCAATTTTTGTCGGCTTGAATACGGGCGAGATTATTGGCTGACCCCTGGCTCCACATCACGTGCAGGTTCCTTCCTATCTCCGAACTTTTTTCTTTCCAGTCCGCATGTTTCAACGCTAAACGTGGCCCATCATAATCAATTCAGAAGATTAACCCTGAGGATTGCAATCCAAGGGTCTTCCATATAGGGAGCAATGAGGGCACACTCTATTATGCGACCATCTCAAGTGCGGGCCTTCTCTGGCCTCGCGAGATCAGCACCTGTTCGATTACTTCCGTCGCAAGGCCGAAATGTACTAAGATGCGCTTCTTTGCCGGCCTATAGACCCAGTTCCTTGTCTATGAAGAACGGACAAACGATATCATCTCCAATTACACGATGGCACCAGATAAGAAATGCTTCGGCAGCCGCGGAAGCTGTGTATGTACCAATTCGCGCCTCGAAAAGACCTCTCAACCACTTCTTTTTCCCCTAGTCGGTCCCTCTGGACATGTACTAATTGCGTGTTAATTTAGAATTGAACAAGCCGCTGCCGACCCTGAAGCACTCACCCAAGAGGAAATCATTCAAAATATAAACTCCGAGGAATGGAAACGTCTCTCGAAGGTCCGAAACATCGGAATTGCTGTACGTTTGCGAGCTTGATACCACCTTGATTTTTTTTCTATTGGAAGGGCGATTCTAAGACAATGTTAATAGGCGCATATCGATAGCGGTAAAACAACTGCAACCGAGCGAGTTCTCTTCTATACGGGCCGTATTAATTCTATTCACGAAGTTCGTGGTCGGGACAGTGTTGGTGCAAAAATGGACTCTATGGACCTGGAACGTGAAAAGGGTATCACCATTCAATCCGCTGCCACATTTTGTGACTGGATAAAGAAGGAGGACGGCAAAGAAGAGAAGTATCATTTCAACTTGATTGACACTCCGGGGCACATTGACTTTACCATCGAGGTGGAGCGAGCTCTGCGTGTGCTTGACGGTGCCGTGATGATTCTCTGTGCTGTGTCCGGTGTTCAATCGCAAACAATCACGGTCGATCGCCAAATGAAGCGTTACAACGTTCCCCGAATCTCCTTTGTGAACAAAATGGACCGGATGGGAGCAAATCCTTTCAAGGCCGTCGATCAGATCAACAGCAAACTTAAAATACCTGCTGCAGCAGTGCAGGTGCCCATTGGAGCCGAGGACGAATTTCAGGGCGTGGTTGATTTGATTCGCATGAAGGCTATCTATAACGAGGGCCCCCGGGGAGAGACCATCGTCGAAAAGGATGAAATCCCAGAACAAGTCAAGGCAATTGCTGAGGAGAGAAGAAGGATGCTCATCGAAACTCTTGCCGATGTCGATGACGAAATTGCAGAGATTTTCCTGGATGAAAGAGAGCCGACGCAAGAGCAAATCAAGGCTGCTATCCGTCGTGCCACAATTGCTTTGAAATTCACGCCAGTTTTCATGGGCTCTGCATTGGCCGACAAGTCTATTCAACCTATGCTGGACGGAGTTTGCGACTACCTTCCTAACCCATCCGAAGTTACCAACGTTGCTTTAGATCAGAAACGCAAAGAAGCCCAAGTCAAACTGCTGCCTTATGGTTCGCAGCCATTCGTTGGTCTTGCCTTTAAGCTTGAAGAAAGTAACTTCGGTCAGCTCACCTATATCCGTGTTTACCAAGGAACTCTTCGCAAGGGTTCCAACGTCTTTAACGCCCGCAATGACAAGAAAGTCAAGGTTCCACGTATTGTTCGTATGCACTCCAACGAGATGGAGGAAGTGCAAGAGATCGGTGCAGGTGAAATCTGTGCAGTATTCGGTGTCGACTGCGCATCAGGTGATACATTCACAGACGGACAGCTTGCATATACCATGTCATCCATGTTCGTTCCAGAAGCAGTTATTTCTCTTTCGATCAAGCCAAAGAACAATAAAGACTCGGCCAACTTTTCAAAAGCCATGGCTCGATTCCAGCGCGAAGACCCGACGTTCCGTGTCTCTTATAACGCTGAAAGCGAGCAGACTATCATTTCTGGAATGGGAGAATTGCATCTTGATATCTACGTCGAACGTATGCGTCGTGAATACAAAGTTGATTGCGAGACCGGACAGCCCCAGGTTGCTTACCGAGAGACCATCGGTAACCGTGTTGAATTCGACCATCTGTTGAAGAAGCAAAGCGGAGGTCCTGGTGATTATGCTCGTGTCGTTGGATGGATGGAACCATCTGAATCTCTAGACTCAAACAAGTTTGAAGAACAGATTGTTGGTGGATCTATCTCCGAGAAGTTCCTGTTCGCTTGTGAAAAGGGTTTCAACCTTGCTTGTGAAAAGGGCCCATTGATTGGACACAAGGTTCTGGGAACGCAAATGGTCATCAATGATGGTGCCACCCACATGACTGATTCCTCCGAAATGTCTTTCAAGAACGCCACTCAACAAGCTTTCCGCAAAGCGTTCATGGAAAGTAACCCGTCTATTCTGGAGCCGTTGATGAAGACTGTTGTTACAGCCCCTATCGAATTCCAGGGTGATGTTATCGGTCTCCTGAATAAGCGGAACGCTACTATTAACGACAGTGAAGTTGGCGTTGATGAGTTCACTGTCTACGCCGACTGCAGCTTGAACGGCATGTTTGGCTTCAGTAGTCATCTGCGTGCGGCCACTCAGGGCAAGGGCGAATATACAATGGAATTTAGCCATTATGAAAAGGCCCCTGGCCAACTGCAAAAGGAACTCATTCAGAAGTATCTCAAGGCCCAAGCAGACCGACACAAGAAGTGATGTCCTTGACTTTCTCTTTATTCTTTGGGCTAATCAAGACCTAGTCGCTCTCAATTGACGACGGCTCGAGCAAGCAGCATCGATCTTTTTCACACCACTTGTCTTATACTACTACCTCTAGAATTTTTTATATACGTTTACGACTGCTCTTGCTCGAGTCGCGTCTGTCATATGCCTTTCTAAAATCATGTATTGCTTAGATACCTTGTTGAAAACTTTTATTTTATTCCTCTTTGCATAACCATTTGTACTATTCTCACACAATCTCTTCTCCTGGTTGTTCAGAACGCATTAGAAAACGTGACCTTGATTCTTTCTTAATGTTGAGCTTAGATAGTTCGCATATCATCAGAAATGGCGAGCCTTGGAAGAAGAAAAGGGTACAATTACGGATGGAATCAAAAAATTGGATGGAGTTGGTGACATTCTTATATCAATCAACTTTACAGCGCTTAAATCCATCTCTGATTCACCAATCAGTTATTTTTGGCTAGACTTGAAAGCTTGTGGGGGTGACCTTGTAGTTAGCTAGCTACCTAGGCAACTAGGTTGTCTTGTCTATTCTTCAAATGAGCGTAGAATGGCGAGAGCTGCAACAGAATAAGCGCCGACTTGGTTATGACCGCCGTAGCCAACCTTTTCCCACCTCACTCGTTTTATTGCTTTGTTGCAGCTCTCCTTTTCCCAGACTCTCGTCTCTGTTTCACCATCCTCGGCAATGCGTTCATAAACAATGGCACCTTCTTGGGGCTGACTACAACCATCATGGTTGTCTCTGTCATCGGCGTCATCATTCCAACAAGTAGTAGCCCACTTCCAATTCATGAAGCCTTCTCTCCAGGGAATTTCGGTATCATCTCGGGCGTGGATAATTGTGATATCTACCCCCTTTTGCGCATGTCCTGTATCAGCGCTATCGTCCACTCGAGGCCTCACGCTTGTAAGCCGTGCCAGACGGCTGTTGGTCTGCCAAGTATCGACGATGTGTGACTTGACCCATTTCTGGGCCCGAGGATAGCTAGCCAAAGGCGACAGCATTGGCGGCGTTAAGCCTTTGAAGCTATATGATCCGATGAGGTCGGGAACATTACTAAAAGATGCGACGAGAATGATGCCGGCAAATGGCTCGGGATCCTTCAGAACTGGCTGACCGACAATGGCACTCGATGATTCGGGTGGTGTTGCTGCGCCAAAGGCAAAACGTTCAGCGACTGCGGTTGTAACTGCAGTCCCAAGACTCAGACCCGAAATCACGATACGGGAGGGTGATATGTTGTATGGTCCAGAGGTGAGGAAGTTAAGCAGGGTTACGCCGTCAGTGATAAGCCCTTCTTCCGAAGGGGATCCAGTTGAAATGCCGTATCCCCGGTAATCAATGGCGAAGACATGCACTGGATTTTGTGGAGTAGACACTGCCAAAGCCATTCGATACATCGCCGGACGGATGACAGAGCCAAGATGAGCAGCGTTGCCGTGAACTGTTGCGCATAATTAGAATTGCGAGCACAATATATAAGCACGATATATAAGTATATTTCAAGAAAACTCACAGTTTACTACAACCCGGGAATTGGGGTCTTCGGAAAGCAGCTTGTACGCTACTGTGTTTGTGTAGTCTTCTGCAGGCCCGTAGGACCAGTTATCATTCAGAAGCTCCTCATTCTCTCTGCACAGGTGTAATGGAAGAATATGCCATCCATATATAGTTTCGTTGTCTGGCGTTTTTAGATAGAAGGGCTGTACTTGAGTCTCTTTCCAGCAGATGACCGTTAGCTTCTGGGAAGGTTACAGCCATGCATCAATCATACTCAAGAATCCAAAGTTTTCAACTTCATTTACGTCTTGAAATATCGCCGGGTTGATCAGATTTGCGTATAGCGTTCTGCAATGGATAGTGTTAGCGTTATATCTTGACTTTAGTGGTAGAAACATACGCGCGCTGAACCGTTGGATATGTCATTGCACATAGCCATGATATGTATATGAGAGCTGCAGCGGCCAAGGCCCAATAGGCCTTTGTGAGGATTGGGAGAAGCCCAACCATGGCTGGTGAGACTGAGTTGCAAATGTTGACTACCTTGCGTTGCTTTTCATCATGACATCAAGAACATGCACGTGCGTATGATTGTGACCGTGTAATTACGGGGATTTAGTGAAGAGAGCTCGGGCGGTCCTGTATGAGCTAGTATTAATTTCACAGACTGTTACACGTCGTCAAGTATCTTACATAATCCTGTAATGTATCTCTCTATAAGCATATCTTTAGGCATTCTTATAGGCGTCCCACCCCTGTAGACCCCCATAAGAGCTTACCCTCGTAAACACCCTTATAAACACCGATAATTTTCTAGACTCTAGAGTATAGCTAATTCTATATTATAGCCTAATCTATACTCCGTACTTTCTTATACATTGCTATAGTCAGCCCTTGTGCGCTAATCACTCCAAGGCCGTGTTATATCTTAGGTAAAATTATATGGGTATAAAGGTTTATAAGCATACCTATAAGTGTGCCTATAGCGGTGCTCATAAGGGGGTGGGTGCGGGATTATATGAGACAATTTAAACCAATTAGAAGAGAGGTTGCACCTAGTGAGTTCCTTTTATTATTCATTACAGAGTACCTGCAAAGGTAATTATACCTTGACTGATGACTTCCTTGGACTTAGAATCGAGATCTGCGTGAATATGCCTCCTGCAGTATCACTGATACTACACACTATATACATATATACAGCTATGTGCACCTGGAGATAAAAGTAGACAAGTCTCAAATCTCCTCCCCCTTCTTCTCACTGCTGTTGAGAATGGTTGGCTCTGCTGAAGTGACTACCTCCGTCGGCGCTTCTCGGATATCATCGCCATCGACGTCTATCTGCCTCGTCGGACCCTTGAACCAGCGATGCGCCCAGAACACCCACGTTAAAAGAGTCCAGACTAGGACAATACCCACTGCCACGGGCGTATAGTTGAGTGTCTGTGATGTGACCGGGTTGGCAGTCGGTAGGCAGAAGACAATCGTTATAAAGGCGACCTTCAAAAATCTCGGTCAGATTTTGGAAATCAAAACACACTTACAATCAAACAGAGAAGAGAACGTACCCAGCAACAAGCAATAATTCCTATCGGCCGTGAGAAAGGTCCGAGATTGAATGGCCCTTTGATGAGTCTCTCCGGCCATATGAGAGCGATCAAGACTGGCAACGCATAACTGATATACAGCCCAATCGTGGCAATACTGGTAGCAGCCGAGAATGCAACCGAACTCCCAAGTGACGGCAAACTGAGACAGAATGACAGGAAGGCGGCGAGACAAACTGTTCGTGTCGGACTGTGGAATCGCGCATCAACATGGTCAAAAAACCGTGGAAGTGCTCCATCCCGCGAAAAAGCATACATCATCCGACTGTTACTTGTCAGACTGAAGAGGCCGCAGTGCCAGACGCACAGGATAATCAGTGTGATCAGCACGAGAGCACCATCTTTGCCAAATACATCGACAAGAATTTTAAACACTGGTTGGCCATAGTTTTGGGTTGAGTCAATCGTGGCCGCAAAATCCTGGATCGAGAATAGCAGACACAGCAAAAGAAAGAATCCAAATAGAGCCGAGACGCCAATCGACATCAACACACCGAGTGGTGCACTCCACGAGGCACGATGGGTTTCTTCCGATAAATGGGCGGATGCGTCGAATCCTGATGCGAGGGTTAGAGTAGTCAATCGCTTGCGGTGCGGCACTCCTACCTGTAATTGTATATTGGCTCAACAAGATACCGCAGATGGCCACATATGCTGGTGACGCTCGAATGGACCAGCCGGGATCCCCAGTCCCCTATCACGATTAGCACAGCACACATGAGGTCAAATATTAGATCTCCGTACATCGTAGAAGTGCTGAAACACTTCTGCAGCCGTCTGGTGAGTCGGTGCCTTTGCCACAACAGCAATTGCCAAGCTTCCAACGCCGAGACTGTGCAAAACAATCGAAGTATTGTTAAGATATTTCAGAACATGCACACCAAACGTATTGACGAGAACATGGCTAACGAGGATGGCAGCGTAGATGCCGAGCGTCTGGCCGGCCGTTGCGGTCCATCCAGTCTTGATCGAGGCAGCGGTGGCAATCAGTCCAGCACAGCCGAAGCTGATACCTGTCGTGACTGCGAACTATATCTCTGTTATCATCCTGTCTGTCGTGATTAAATTGAGAACAACCCTGCTGACCTGTCCCACAAAGTTAAACCACCCAGTGAACCACGATAAAAACGGAGCATACTTCTTCGGCGCCAGCATACCAGCCCAAAAGTAGGGTCCTCCGCTTGTGGGAATGGCAGAAACGATTTCAGCCATGCTGAGACCAACAAAGAAGGTCATGAACGAAACTTATATCCAAATGAGCACATCAAACACATGGAGATATCGTCGAGGCCTTCCTGCTTACCCACAATCCATCCTGCTGACATCACACCTGGAGAGATTCGCAGAGTGAGTTGTTGTTTATTCCAAACAGGTTGCACTAGAGTGCAAATACTGACCAGGTCCACCAGTATTCAATCCATAACTACGCTCGATCACTGATCAGCCATTGCTATGATTTATCCACCCAACTCCGTACCCAGCATGCGTACCTGAATAACGTCGTGATGCCCGTAATGACGCTCTGTATTGTGTCTGTTAGCAAATCTGCCCCAGTATTATATCACCATCACACAATGAGAGAGGGAAGCACTGACAATGATAGAAAACGACACACCGAAATTGTGGATAAGGGACCAGTCGCGGCGAAGCTCCTGCTTATAGCCCAACTCCGCCAGTCGATTCTCATCTTGAATATTGACACTGGTGTCATTATCCGCGGCGTTGGAACGACGGCGATGCCCGCCAGCAGTGTTTGTTTTGGTCTCGGTCTCCATCGAATGAATGCGCCTGTCTGTCTTGACTTGTACCGACCTATGAACCACAAAATCCCGACAGTAATGCCAAAAGTGGTCAAAACATCCAATCGCCGAGTATAACACAGTTTTAAACCAAGAAATGCACACGTGAAAAAAGGCTGGGGGGGATGCAAGTTTAAAACAGACGACGAAAGGCTGGCGTTGCAGCAGGGATGCGCCTGCCTATCTTGGCTGATAACGATAGCGCATCCTCCAAGCGCTTTGGTCACTCGTGAGGCACGACTTACTACGTCGTATTATATACGGAGTGGGTTAATGAGTGGCGGTCTTATCTCTGAGGCAGCATATGCAAGCCACTTCATTGGTAGTTTTGCTATGGCACTGGGCCAAATCAGGCTATTAATCTGCCCCAAGAAAGCTCACTTATCATGTGTTTAACTAGGTATTCACGTATAACTTTTGATACTCTAATGCTGATTTGTAATGTATAGGGTTATTTTCATATTATTTATAGCCAGCCAGCTTCTCTTCAGAGGGTTATTATATAATATTAAATACCAGGCATAACCTTCATCAGCCTCTGTTAGGGCTAATTAGGGCTCTAGTTAGGGCTCCGCGGCAGGCCTTGGGCATCGCCAGGAACCGCCGATGATTATCTATATTCGAGCTGTGATATTTCTAGGATGGGGATTTTGTTACATGCCATGATTGAATATCCTGTTTAGCTCCTTGGCCTATTAGTACTAAATAAGAATTAACTGTTTTAATACGTAGCAAATTAGGTGCCTTATCATCAGTAAATTTAAAAACCAAGGACACTCACCGCCCGAATAAAACCGGCAGAATTGGCAATAACTTTTGACTCTCCGCGGACTGGACCCTTTAACCACCAACGGCGACGCGACTCATCCCCATCATTGCGTCTATTTGTTCAACGAATTTCATCCGGATAATCTACTGCCAGATATATAGACGCAATACAGAAGCGCGACAACGCCATGGCAGAAAAGCGCAAACTGCCTGCTCGCGAACGCCGAGAACCCGCGGCGAAGCGACGAGTTTCAGAAGCAGCTTCCCAAAGCTCGCGAAGGAGGAAAACGTCAACGCCTGCTACTGCAGCGCAGTCTTCTACGCCGATCCCTGAAGTTGAACCAGAACGTCAACCTACCCCAGAACCGATTGAAGAGCCCCTGCCCACAAAGATTAAGGAGGGGGATCCTCTTCCAACAAGGTCAAAGCCTCAACCTACCCTAGCTCTGTCCGACAAGGAATTTCAATCCATTGCAGAAAGGTATTATTCCATCTCCTCAAGCTTGTTGACGACTATGTCTAACTGATTGCTTCCCCAATAGTGTCGTTCTAAGCATGTCCCTTGAACGGTCTAAGAAGAAGTGGCTCAGCGATGGCATCTTTGAAAGGTATTGGACAAAACCGAAGAAAACCAAGAGGGAGCAGCTTGAAGGGAAAAATCCCCCCAAGGACTCAATGACCAAAATTGGTCCTTGCAAGATCATCATTGAACCTCATCATTTCGATGGCATGATTTACACTGTCAAAGATCCGAATGCAAAACCAGCAGTACAAATTCCCCCACCGCAACGCCACATTGTACAATATGGTCCTCCAGCAACCGGATACCAATATCAGCATTATGCCCCTCCCCAACAGATGCGGCCGCCTCCATATCCTTATAATCAACCTCCAAATCCACAGAACGCTCCTCCCCATCCACGGCCACAGCAGCCACCACCAATCCAGCGACACCCAACGGCACAAGTGCAAGGGCCTCCTCCACAGCCTGCGAAACCAAGTCCGGACCCCGTTATTCAAATGCTTGCAACGAGAGCAGCTTCAAACCCTGAACTGAAGGCGTTGATGAGGATTGTAGCATCAAGCAAAGCCTCTCAGGAACAGTTGCGAATCTTCCAGGGCCATATTGATGAGCTCAACGCCATCATTCGACAGAGAGATGAGCAGCAGAGAAGGCAACAGCAGCAGCAAAATAACCATTATCAACAGTCTCAACAATCACCGCAACCTCCACCATCTCAAACTCCCCCGGGCCAAGCTGCGCCACCCACTCCACAACAAGTAGCCCCAAAACCGCCACAACAGAATTCACAACAACCCCAGAATACACCGACACCGGTTCCTTCATTGACGCCTGCCCCGGAACCATCTTCTACGCCAGACTCGGCTTCAACACCAGTACAGGCAAAACCACAGTCGTCACCACCACCACAGTCGCAGACATCAACACCGGCCCCAACAAGTAATTCTGCAAATACACAAACAGATACTGCTCCGAGTGTCGGTCAACCTGACGTCTCTAACCCTAGCGACTCTACTGCCAATGCTACTCCTCAAGTCAAGACGGAACCTGGAAATCCGGCAGCTATAGTTCCTGCAGCGCCTCCAACCCCTACACAAGCCTCTGCTGCATCAACAAGCACAGTTTCGAACGTTCCGACTCCTGCACCTGCACCGAGTGCTGTCCCCGTGCTCACCCCAGCTGCTCCTTCTCCGGTCCCCCCTCACGCACCTCAAGCTTCTCCTGTGCCAAACCCCGTTCTCACAAATCCGTCTCCACAGCCACTTTCACCGTATCCTGCAGGTCCATCCCAATACCCGCAATACCACCAGCCTCCTTATCCTCATGCACCCCCTCCTATTAAGGCCCGTAGTGGACCTCAGTATGGTTCATCAGCTTATTATCAGTCTGGACCTGCTCCTCCACCTCCCAAGCCACCCATTAAAGCAGTCGTGTTTGAATTTACGTCTCCACTGACGCCCTATGGAAGTAGCACTTCCGGCCACGCTGGCTCAGGCGATCGCTATCTTTTCCCAGAATACTCTATCTTGGAATACCAGGCTGGTGGAACAATTCTTCTTGCTTCCTTCTTGCTCGTGCGCAAGGTGGACCCCAACACGAAATTTCCACTTGAGCTGACATCGGACGTTGCACCCAAGTCTAAAAGCAAATCTTCAAAGTCTAAAAAGAAAGACAAGGAGAAAGCAGCCGAAAAAAGCGGGCCATCGACACCTGCACCTGAGATTGAAAACCAGGGAGTAGACGAAAAGAAGGAAACAAAGGCAACAGGCTCCAACACCACCGATGAGAAGAAGCCCTTAGAAAGTGGTGATAAAGCATCATCATCAACAACTGAACAACCTACAAAGGAGAACGCGACAAATTTCAAGGAATACTATCAACCCTTAACCTTGCGTTTATATAGCAGCAAACCTGCAACTCTAGAACCGCTATCTCGAATCGTCAAGCCTGCCGCTGAGGTACGAAAGTACATGGAAGAAATAATGGAGCGTGCTGAACGCGCCCCCGCTGGCTTTCTTCCTTTCCGTCTGCCCAGAGAAAAGCCTTTTAAGACAGATGATGATAGTGAGGCTATCACGACAACTACTGCTGCTACGACGACCGCTGCCGAGGGCGATAAACCGAAAACAGGCGATCAAACTGGTGAAGCAGATGAAGTAGTCGATGACACGGCAGGTGGTTTAGAAACAGAGGGGTTGGAGTTTTTGTTGAAGGATTTTTATGAACCACCGAATGGCCTGGTACCTATTCGGGTTTGAGATTTAGATATTAACTGTATATTAGTGTAAGAATGAATAGAAAGACTAGGTTGTTTCAATACTGGTTGGTCAATGCTGTAGGTATATGTATGATGTACCCATACTTATTCAAATAATTTGCTCAGATCCTTATATCTTGTGACACGTATATTTGATAGTTGGTAGGAACAGAGCACACTCAAATATACAAGTTAGGCACATAAATAAATACATATGTATCATACAACGACCCAAATGATTAAAAATATATATGAAGGAACAAAAAACTGACGCTATCTGACATTGGGTTGGGTATAGTTAAAGGCTCAAAACACGCTGGTAGTAAACGCAGAAACAAAGGGGGAAAGGAGAGAGAAGGAAACATACAATCGTATATTAAAATGATAGTATAATTGGAATAAAAAGAGGGCGTGAAAAGGGGCTAAACCCATAAAATCCATCGTATACTCTTCACCACACCCATGCCAATCCCTCGAAAGATCTTGAATACCATGACAATCAGCCATACCCACCACATCACTCCCACAAGGACCCATTCTAGGAGCACGAATCCAATGCGTCGAATCGAGCGGAGACGACGGTTCCGTTTTCGAATGCCCTTGTCAAGAGTATCGCTGAGTTGCTTGATTGCTAGCGTGCTTGTGGTGTTTAACTGTGTGCTCAAAGACTCTGCTTCTATAGCAGCAGTGCGAACGCGAGGGGTCAACGAATTGTTGATTAGGTCTTCCAGAATATCGATTTCCTTTTCTAAGGGTAACAGAGTCGATTTCGAGAAGCGATACATGGTTTTGTTTAGGTTCGTCTTTGTGCTTTCCAGTCTTTCTAGTAAGTTGCGAGCTGCGTAGTTGAATTCATCGATTCGGGATACACGCGGAACTGGAGCATTCTCATTCACCAAGCTTCGCACAAGGAACTGTGGAGGCTGGGTGCGAGGCTGTTCAAATCTATGGACGAGGGCGCTCGCTTTGATACCGGAGGATAATAAAAAGGCCTGATATCGCAAGACCTCCCGCTTCTCGACGATATTTGGATCGTCAACGGTCGGGATACTGCGGTCAGAGAGACTCCATCCGTGGCTTCCGGTTGACAATGCAGGCCGTTTCTTTCTAGATACTTCCGCGTTTGCCAACCCTGTGACAGGCGGCCGACCTGGCCGGATCGCTGCAGTAGGAATGTTGTTGTCTAGTGCCTGAAGCTTCGGTATTCGTTCTGGACTAGAATCTCTGGAAAGAGCTCTGAATCCGTAACTACCTCGGCGTTCACTATACGGAGTGCTTTCGGCTGATGATGTCGGTGCAAACCTTGGGTGAGCTCGTACAAAGTGTACGTTGCTAACCCGGCTGCCTTCCGACGGTTGTAAGCTACCCAACTCTGCCGTTTCATTCCGGTCATTGATATGCCCAGTTGACGATAGATTGTATGGGAATACTTTCGCGGAGGCCCGTCCGTTTGACTTGCGCCATGCTAGACTCGATTCATCATCGGAGAAGGTGCTTCCTTTGCGCAGTGAAGCTCGCTTGCTGGGAATCGATTCGCCATCGCTCCCTTCCTCGTCTGATTCGTGATAATCAGATATGATGCTTGAAGCGTATGACGACTGTCGGGAATGACCGCCCCCTTCTTTGCGACGTATTAAGTCTCCGACTTTGGATACCTCACTTCCTACAATTTCAGCGATGCGGCTGTTTTTCAAAAAACCCCTGAGCCTTGACTCGTGGCCCGCATACTGTTTGGAGGCTCCGTGGCTTTCAGTCCTTCGAAAATCGTCCAGTAACACATCCTCCTGGCCGTAGACAATTTCGGGGAGAGGGCTTGGTTCAAGAACTTTAGGGCTCCCGTTATCTTTTGGACTGGAATCCGCTGTAGTTCTTTTGCGTAGCTGAGAAAATTCGGCAGGACTTTCATCCAATGATTCTCCCTGTTCTATATGATTGTGTCGTATCGATCTCGTCCGTTCATGCAGAGACTCGAAAACACGGGGTAACTTCTTTCGAGGGGATGGCGACCGACTTGAAGGTGGGGATATATTGGCAGTAATGCTGGGGAACATAAGGCCCTGCGCTGGCGAGTTCGGCGCAGTGCTATCCATTTCATCCACGGACATTCGACGATCTTCCTTGCCTGTAACACTTCCTGCAGGAGATATCAAGGCATGGCCTTTGTCGGCAATGTCGCCAGCCTTGACCGATGACGGTTGAGACAAAGGTTTTGATCGTCCCGAGCCTGTTTTTGATGAATCAGAATGTCCTTTTAATACCTTATGTAATTTCTCGGCCTGTATAGCAGCCTCAGATTTTGCTTTCTTCCTTCTGTTCGTACGGCGGGACCTTCCTCGTGAGAGCATTTCGTCACTGCTTGAGCCATCTGATAAACTATTCGACCGTGTCCACTTAGGGGCATAGACGCCTTCAGTGTTGGGAAACTCATTTGATACAGGCTGTGCGCTGTATGATTTCGACCATTGATGCCCATGACCAGGGAAGGTTTCAAGTCTAGCAGTACTCAGGCTCGAGGGGGTAACAGGCTGGTTTGTAAAGATATGCTTATTCTGATAAACTGAATCAGAGTGGTCCGCCCCGGCAAACTTGAGTTTTGAAGGATCTGAATATAGCTTTTCGCCGTCTCTGTCTACCACCTTGGCCTTGTTAGAACCATTTTCAAGCCAAACAGCGTCCGCAAGAAGCTCTGCTGGTGAAACGACCCACTCAAGTCGCGGTCTTTGAACTTTTGTGCCAGAGCGAGTTGTCCCTTGCGCACTTGATGACGTCGATGTTGCTGTAGTTTGCCACAACTCCTGCTGCTCGATCAATCTATCATCTTGACGCTTTGGATAAGGTGGTAGTATTAAGCATTCGTATGGATCTTCGTTGTTTTGCTTATTGGTCGCTTCAACCGACGTGAGCCAGTTATCCACTCTTGACACGTCTTGCCAACCTTCTGATTCAATGTTTATGACGGTTTTCTCCCTGGAACGGATTTTCCTGTTTCGAATAGCTTGAAGAGGATTATAAGCCCTGCCACCAGCTGGCCGTGCCCCATATGTTGAATGTTGGAGTGGAGGTAAATAAGATAGCAAGTCTAAATATTTCGAGAAAAGTTCGAAGTGCTGCTTTGCTTTTTGTATCCTGATCAACGTCGCCTGTGAACATGCAATTTCTACGTCTTGCAGATCGCGGATTGGCAGAATCCCGGTCGTGCCATGATTGTTCGTTAACGGTTCGAGCGTAAGCGGCGGTGTAAGAGGATTGGCAGTGCGAGCAAGTCTATTGTCTTGTGTATATAAGCTAGAATGCCGCTGAGCCTTGTTTCCCGCCAGTGGTCTTTGAGCGTTGTCGGAAGTTGGGAATAGCGCCTGATTGTTCGAAGGATTCCGGGGAATACCTGGCAAGGAACTTGATGGCGCGCGACCAATGGCAGTCCTTCTCCTGGATTCGCTTAGATTCAAGGCGAGGTTGACTATTTGCACTGGATCCGTATCTAAACCAATGTTTGACGAGTACGAATTGCGGGAAGAGGCATGTCTCGAAGATGTGGACTCGGGTTGGCTTGTATCATGGCCTTCAGACGTGGATATGTTTGTCACAGCAGCCAAAGGCGATGCTCTCAACGATCTTCTTTGTTGTTGCGTTGCGCGAGAGGATGGTGATCTTTTCTTAGGGACAACTATTTCATCATCGACGTGTCGGCGCTTTTCGCTATCTGTGCCATGTGTTCGTTGCGTATGTTGACTAGTAGAACCTATATTTCGCGAACCAGCGGAGTATGTCGAGTCAAGCAAGAAGCCTCCATATGTCCGGTTTCTGTTTGCCCTCAGGTTCGGTTGGCTGTCATCCCTGGACTTGCGGCCAAGTGTGCTGCCCTCCAGTTCTCCTGTTGTTCCGGAACTGCTTTCCATCTGAACAAACCCCTTTATGGGAATATGCCCATACACTCAACCTGAAGCAAGCTTAGGGGGACTTGTATTCAGTTACAGAAGTCTGGCTCGGTGAGGCACGGCATGTTCAAGTCATTTCAACGTTGATGCAAACGATCCACAGGCGCCAAGTTCAACGGTTCCTCTTCGGCGTGATTGCAAGCGTTAATTTTCGCAGGAGGGTATTGTATACACTGTCCAGTTCAGATCGCATGGGACGTCGAATAGAAATATGCGGTTCTGGGAAATGGGTGCTGTGACGTCCTTCCTGGACGGAGGAGCGGAGACAAACACGCTGCAAACTGAAGATCGCGCGGCGCGGAGTGATCTGCAGAGCACGTGTCTTGCTTAATCAATGACTCGACTTTTTTTTTTATAAATCCAAGCTGCCTGTGTAGAATAATTATTTTTAATTTTAAGGCTACTTGCTTGGTGTCAGCATATCTTCGCACTTAGAAAACTAATGATAGGGCATGGTTTGTGGAAGATTACTTTCTTGAAAGCACTGGCATATTATCTTGAACCTACATATCTAGTAGGATTGTCAAACAAAAGAAATAGATCATATTGGGTCTAGTTATGTTTTACATTTGTATATCACAGAAAAAAAGAACTCATTAGGACTCGACCCTGAGGCACTGTAGGCGAGCCTCAGTCTCCATCACCTATGATTTTGTTAGACAAACGTCAGTAGAGAAACAAGGGGTTTTAAGGCAGTAGACTTACCTCTATAGCCTGTTTTACTTCGAGCACGCGTCTCACATCTGCAAGCCAGTCTTTGCTTAGAATCTTGGCCCAGCCTTGAAGTGTGTTCATTTCTCGAGCTGCAGCATCGATTTTACCTTCCTCCAACAAGTTCTCTGTTCGTACTAGCACGCTCTCCACGTCATCGCCGTCTGATGAACCGTCGCGTTTAAACATGACTTTGCTCAAAACAACGCTGGCAGCATGACTGGCAATGCCAGCATCCTCAGGCAGGAGACTGGCCTTGCGAACCTCGCCGGCAACGCGACGGAAGCGCTCAATAATCTGGGAAGTCGTAGGAATACCGCGTTGGTAGGCAGTAGGGTTGATAGAAGCAATGGCCGCAGCCACAACCGCATCATCAGCAGCAAGCTCCTTGACAGCAACGAGTTCGCGAACGAAGGGTCTAGCGACAGTAGCACTTTCAAGTACCGTGCGCACAGAGTCTATGGCAACCTGTAGTTGTTGTGTCTTGAGGTTGCTCTCAATGACTTCGCTCCAGTCTGTAGTCAGCTTTTCAAGCTGATTAACATTGGCGGTCAACTCGGTAATCTTGCTTAAACGACCATCACGTTCTCGCTCCACCAATTCCTTGACATCATTCAAGAACTTGCGGTTCAACTCAATCGCCTGTTCCACAAGCTCGTTTTTCAGACGTTGCTCGGCAAGTTCCTGGGCCCTTGCAAGTTCTGTGTTAATCTTGTCCTGATATGCGCGCGAAATCTTTTCCCTTTCAGATTCGAACTCCTCTCGGAATTGTGCGGCCTCTACAGCACGAGCTTCTTCAATCTGACGCATGAGTTTCTGGGCGGATTCGTCGAAAAGCGCATGTGCCTTCTCGACTTCTTCCTTGGCCTCTTTTTGAGCATCCGTACGGAGAGCTACAATTTTTTCTCCAATGCTCTCCAACTCGGTACGGACCCGGGCGATGGGAGCTGAGTATTTATTAGCAGCTCCATCATCGGCACTAATCACAGTGATTATGTCGTTGAATATTCTGACGAGTTCTTGAACCACTGGCTCATCGGCTTGTGGGACTTTCACAAGCTCAAGGGTGGTTGTGGGAGAAATAGCCGGAGTTCTAGCATCTTCCTTAGGTGCTGCAGGGGTCGTGGTTTCTTTTTTGGATGCTTTCTTTTGCTCGGCACGATCCTCTTTCGCCTTGGAGACAGCTTGGCTGCCCTTGGCCTTGGAAGTATCAACGGCACTGTTATGCCGACCCTTCTGTGTTAAGTCGGCACCACTGCTTTCTTCATCCGAGACCTTCCAAGATAGTCCGCTCTTACTAGGAATGGTGACTTTTTGCGATTCCTCTTTAAGAACCGGGGGAAGGCGGTTGGAGTGTCTTGTAGCATTGGGGAAACGGCGGTAAAAATCGCGTTCTTCAAAGTAAAGAACAGACTCTTCACCATATGGTACATATTCTGTGAAAAAGTCGTGGAAGTTGTCCGATTTCAACGCTAGGAAAACACCTCCTCCGTAAGCCAAACCTGATGTAAGGATGAGATATAGCAAAAATCGCCTAAAGCGTCCAGTTTTCCGGGGGGCTGGAGGCGGAGGCGGAGTAAGGAGAGTATTGCCAGAACTTTCCACGGGAGGCTGAGGCGGTTGTATAGACGAAGGAGGAGATGTTTGAGTCTGTCCAGCTGGTGACGATGCACCTGAATGAACAGTCTCGGGAGGAACTACTGACTGCGATTCAGGCGAAACCGGTGTTGGGCTTGTTGGCTGAACATTTTTGGGGTCGGCAAAATACCTCTGTAGTGAAATATCAGATGTTAGTTGGGCCAATGCGTGGTGGCATACTTTGGAGTTTGGGTACCTGGCCGATGGTGATGCGGTTGCTTGCAAGAGGGTTTGAAAGCAATTGCGTCGCCGTTCGCTGCCGGGTTACGGACAGCAGCCGAGTCTGACTTGACAATATGGAGTGGCGCAGCATAGCGGGCTGCCCTACCTGTGTCGGCGATTGGTGGTGGAAGGGGTGGTGTAGAAATAAACGCAGCTGGCGGAAGATGGAGAGATTCGATGTTGCGGTTTTACGATCTGCTCCGAAAGGGCGCCAATGCCGGGTTGGCGGCGGCGGCGGGTACCTGAGGCCTGAGGCCGGCCGTGCCGAGCTCTAAGAAAATTATGACTTCCCTTGCTACGATGCTTGGATTTACTTCAATTATTGCGATTATTTCTACATGAATGTGTAGTAGATGCAGCGATTTCCTCTTCATACTATCATGGGCTACATACATTGAGTTGCGAATCGCAACTACTTAATACCTACACTGCGGAAGAATGCATGTATGAATAATGATGTGATATAAAGTAACTAAGAGATAGCTTGAGTAGCTTGAAAACCGAAGAAATCTGACCCAACAACAGGTATAACGACGCCTTCAAAGAATTAACAGTAGACAAATAAAGTCAGGGTGAAATACAGCGAGAAAGGGATCTACCCTTGAAACAAACGAAAAAAAGCTGGCCCAAATCTCAACTCTCCAGCAGCGACTGCGGCCGAGCACATGTGCAATGAAAGAAGAAGATGCGCGAGTTCAAGTAGAAAACTGTCGTCGAGGCACCAACTTCCAATAACCCGCAGGTCTTGTTCTATCTATGGCTTATTGTGGCACCTGTTTGGCTCCATATATTAAGAATTCTGTCATAGCCATGGCAGAAGAAAGAGCGTATTTATGTCTGCCAATCCTGAGCAAGTGCTGACTGGCCTCAAGATATACCGGTAGAAGAACTGTTCGACCGGTGCATCTGGTCAATTAGCAACTGCAGCCATTAGCTCCCTGGGTGCCGGCAGCCTCGGGTCTAAGATCAACACCAGGTCTCGTGTTTGTTCGCAGGTTTCGTGGTCCGGCTTGATCAAGTGGCAACTTCTTTGCAATAGCAGTAAAAAGCTCTTTGACGTTGGTGGTTGCCTTGGCGGATGTCTCGAAAAAGAGTAGTCCTGCCTCTCGGGCATAGGCCTCCGCATCAGCAGTTGCAATAGCTCGCTTGTCCGGGTTCTCGGTCACCAAATCCAACTTATTTCCGGCCAGGGCAATGATAATATTCTCGTTCGCTTGGCGCTGCAACTCCTTGACCCATGATTTTGCCTTATCAAGTGATGCCTAGGGGAAGAAAAGAGCGGGGAAGATCAGTCCACGATCACCAGGAGGAGTTGTTCAGTCGTGACATACCGATTGCGTGATATCATAGACGACCACGGCGCAGTTTGCATTTCTATAATACATTGGTGCCAAAGACTTGTACCGTTCTTGACCTGCTGTGTCCCAGATCTCAAACTTCACTGTTGTATTCTCATCCAATGAGATCGTCTGTGTCAGGAAGGCTGCACCGATTGTCGATTCTCTGTAATCATCAAATTGATCCTGCAATATGTTAGCTATGAGTTCATGGCGCTCTGAAATGAGGCACAGCAAGTGGAAACTGACTTTCACAAATCGTAGTACTAGGGAACTCTGCGGATAGGCAAATCAACGATTAGCATCAGTCAGATTCAACAACCACGAACCGAGACGTTGTGGCACGCCGCCTTACCTTTCCGACGGCGGATTCCCCTGCAGAAAATATGTAGTTAGTTTAACAGTCGTCAGGAGGGCTAGGGAAGTTTTTGGCCTGTAGGGAAGCGTACCGAGCAGGACGAGCTTGAACTGAGCGAACCTCGCACCGGGGCGACCTCCAACGGGGGCTCTCGCAGCCATATCTCCAGACACAAAGCAAGTGTTGGATAGTAATAATACAAGAAGCAAACAGACTCTTTTGCGTGGCGAGGATCGACGTGGTATGGGAGCAGGGTTGCGAGATGTTCTTCGAGGTTGAAGTGACTGACGGCAACGCAATGGGCCTGCCTGCCTGCTGCTCTTGGGAGCCGCGGGATGACGAGAGGCAACTGACCAAAACGGCAGGTCTGGTGGGCCCGGGCGGCTGTGCAGCCACACTATTGGCTGGCGGCCCAAGTCACGGATCACCCATGCACTAGCCACAAAAGGGGGCTGGCGCAGCTATCTTGCCGTCCAATCACGCTGGACTGTGGCACAGCGAGCTAAATCGGCAGGCGGCAGGTCCGTATTATTTACTCTGCAATCATCAATTATTGCAGCTGCGAAGCTGTCGACATTCGCTTCATTCCATTTCTTTCGCCCCCCCTACGACGACCACTGCATTATGCGCTGACGCTGCGCTATTGATTTCCCACTGCCAATCGCTTTTACACTGCCCAGCCAACCATGGCGCACGCCGTGCTCCCCTTCAAGGACATCAACCTTCACTCCTCTCCGTCCCACTATGCGTTCACCTCGCCGTCTACACCCAACGCCCCGACCTTGGTGGTCGAGCGGCCAAATGGAGATTTGCGCCTCAACGATGGCACCCTTCTCGGCACTAAACGAGTGTCCAGCATTGCTGGAATCCTGGGAATCATCAAACTGAAGCTAGGTACATAGTGGCATCCTACGTTTCTCGGGATATGGGGCTGATTCTTCGAAGACAAGTACATTATAGTTATCACCAAGGCACAGCCCATGGGCCGTCTCCAGGGTCATATGGTGTATAAAGTTGTCGCGACCGAATTCCTACCTCTTCGAGAGCGCCCGCTTCACGATACGGACGAAGACACCTACCTTTCTTTATTGAAAGACTTGATCCGAACAGGACCTATGTACTTTTCTTACTCCCTCGACCTTACCAACAGCTTCCAAAGGCAGTCGCAAAGTGACTCAAGTGCCCCCCTTTGGAAACGAGCCGACGACCGCTTTTACTGGAATCGCTTTATCCAGTCAGATCTCATTGACTTCCGTGTTGGCGCCAGTGACACAACTGGAGCACGCTACAGTCAACAACCTAGTGTTGATCCCTATATATTGCCTGTTATTTTTGGCATGTTGCGCATCACTCCTGCCGTGGTTAAGAACACTTCGTTTACTTTTGCCCTGATTACACGGAGGTCAAGACACAGAGGCGGGACTCGTTACTTCTCTCGCGGCATTGATGAGAACGGAAATGTATCCAACTATAATGAGACGGAGCAAATTGTGATCCTAAACGACACCACTGGTGGCCTGACAGGCTTCGCTGGAGGTCAGACCCTGCCTAACGGGAAACTTGAAGAGCCTGGTCGAGACTTGCAGGTCTTTTCGTTTGTTCAAACCAGAGGCAGCGTGCCTGTTTTTTGGTCCGAGATTAACAATCTCCGTTACACACCGAAGTTACAAGTTAGAGGTGTGGAGACAGCTATTGATGCCGCACAAAAGCATTTCTCTCAGCAAATCGGAGTCTATGGAGAAAATTATTTGGTCAACCTGGTGAACCAGAAAGGCAGAGAAGAGCGGGTTAAGAAGGCTTATGAACAACTGGTTCGTAACTTGGTGTCCTCTCCAGGGGAAGCTTCCGAACAGGATCCACCACATACCGATGAGAAAATACGCATTGTGGAATCCGAGGAGAGAAAGGAGCTCATGGATCACATCCATTATATCTATTTCGATTTCCACAATGAGACTAAAGGTCTTAAATGGCATCGAGCACAACTCCTTCTAGATCGGCTTACAGATGGACTCATGCGCGGCCAATATTTCCGAGGTGTTGAAAATCCCGGGGACGCTCATGGGCGTTTGGATATCCGCACTCTACAGGGCAGTGTTGTACGGACAAATTGCATGGATTGCCTCGATCGTACAAATGTCGTGCAGAGTATGCTGGGACGGTGGACAGTCAGCCGTCAACTGATGGACGCCGGCATTCTGCGCCCAGGAGAGTCGGCGAGCGACGACGCTGAATTTGAAAACATATTCCGTAATATATGGGCCGACAATGCCGATGTCGTTTCAAAGGCATATTCTGGAACTGGAGCCCTGAAGACAGACTTCACGCGCACAGGCGAACGCACTCGCGCCGGAATGTTGCAAGATTTTTCGAATTCAGTTACACGTTACATTCGAAATAATTTCATGGATGGTCCTCGACAAGACGGGTTTGACTTGTTTCTGGGTACTTATCTGCCGCAAGATTCGGCGTTGGGAAGCTTGTTGCTTTTCGTCGATCGCAGACCTGTTATCATTCAGTCAATCCCTTACGTATTGGCGGCGAGTGTATTTATGGTACTGGTTGCCATTTTTACGCGCCGTCTGCCTGATGCTGCGGTATGGCCATTAAGGATTTTTACCGTTTTTTGGATCGTCGTTGCTGCATGGTGCTTACACTTCATTTCTGGCCACGGAATGCTCTACGTAAGTTTATACCTCTTATTCAATCAGTTCGCAGCCCTAGTACTAACACTTCGCAGGTCAACTGGCCCAAGCTTAATACGCCAGCTGCTGCTTCAGAAGGCTACCAAGATGCCTTGACTCATGCTCGATCAGACAAGGTCATTGGCCGCTTCTTACTCAGTAAACGACACCAGCGCGGGTACAGTAATGCCCGCTTGGGGTATTTGGAAGAAGGCAAAAAGAGGCTTGAATAGATGCTCTTTTTGTCTACCCTCCTTTACTTTATATCACTCTCCTGCGAAAGCATACGATTTGTTCGCTGACGCGAGTTTCTTTTTTCTTCTCCAGAGGCCTCTCTTACTTTTCCTCCAAGCTATTATTTCTAGTTAAATATTCATTCAGTTCTACCTACTATGTTGTGTTACGTATTATCAAATACCATTTACCTTTTTGCCAAAACTTTTTTTGCTGTGAAAATGTAAAGAACTATGTAGATTCTCCCTACCTGTGGACAGCACACGACATATACTCATTATTGGTGTAGGGCCATAGGCTTATCCTTATCAGACGGAGGCATATCTAAAAACTCCGAGCCGCTGGCCGAACCGCCGAGTTTTTAGGAAGACCATCTCTTCATCCATGGATGTGCATCTGTCTATCTGCCTAGCATGAGACCACTGCTATAAGTTTTACTTACTACTGTCTTCCCCGAATGCTCGCGCGATCGCAATTCTGGAGACTGCAAAGCCCTGCACTGGCCCGCCACTTGCACGCGAATCACTTCACACCCTTCACGATGGCGGGGCGTTCATACGATGTGAGATGGCATCCCCCGGCACATTGCTGGATGAGCTGACGAAATTGGTTTTTCTTTTTGGCAGGAAGCTATTACAGCTCTTAATTCTTTACAGTCGAATTTTGCGATTGTCAACGCGATCAGGCAGTCTGGAGGATCCAAAAATCAATATGCTATTCCGGAGATGATTGAGTGGTGTAAGAAAATCGGATACGAGGTTCGTCCTAGCCAAGTATAGCAATATAACTTATCCCTGCTAATTGTATTGTTTGTGATTTTCCAGCCGTCCGATTTCAATCGCCTTAATCTCGTTCATATTGCAGGAACAAAAGGCAAAGGCTCAACATCTGCGTTCATCTCCTCCATCCTCTCTCAATACATCTCGCTAGCGGATACTCCCTCGGCTCCCATTCACAAAGTCGGACTATATACCTCGCCTCATTTGCGATTTGCCCGTGAGCGGATAAAAATTAATAATGAGCCACTATCCGAGGATCAATTTGCCAGGTACTTTTTCGAAGTATGGGACCGTCTAGAAGAATCCGCCAAGGCGTTGGGACAAGATCCTTCTGGTCCGGAGGCGAAGCCAGTTTACTTCCGATATCTTACTCTCATGGCATTTCACACTTACCTGAGTGAAGGCGTTGACGCGGCTGTGATTGAATGCGGTATCGGAGGCGAATATGACTCAACAAACATCATCGTACAGCCGACAGTATGTGGCATAACCAGTCTAGGCATTGACCATGTCGCTTTATTGGGATCTACAATTGAAGAAATAGCGTGGCATAAAGGCGGTATCATCAAATCGGGAGCGAAAATTTTCACCGGCCCTCAGCCTGAAAGCGCCTTGGATGTGCTGCGAAAGAGAGCTGAGGACAAGACTACAGAACTAGTTGTTGCTCAAGGCCAACCTGAATTAAAGAAAGGCGGTCCATTGAAATTAGGTTTGGATGGCGATTTCCAATATACGAATGCGAATATAGCAGTTGGTGTTGCTGGCGAGTTTTTGAGGCGCCGTGGAGTGGAAGGCATCCCTACTGATATATTCCACGCACCACTGCCTGAGAAATTCCGAACCGGCTTAGAGAAGGCTAGGCTGGGTGGCCGATGCGAGAAACGTCAAGAAAAGACCGTTTCTTGGTATATTGATGGTGGTCATACGCTCGAAAGCATACGCGTTGCGGGAGAATGGTTCGCTTCACAGCTGATTGGCGATGCTGAAAGCAAGCAACCCCGAGTCCTGATGTTCAATCAGCAAACTCGAGACAGCGTAGCATTGGCACGGGCTCTCCATCAAACCTTGGCCGAAGTCCTTGGATCCACACAACCTTTTACACACGTCATATTCTGCACCAATGTCACATACAAGAGTGCAGGATACCGACCTGATCTTGTCAGCGTCAATGCCGATGCCGCCGAAGTAGAGAAGCTTAGCGTTCAGAATACGCTGGCCAAATCCTGGCAAGAGATTGACCCGAAGGCGCAGTCTTCAGTCTTTGCCACCATTGAGGAAGCGGTTGATTTCGTGCGGGCACTTTCAGAAGAAAGCTCTAATGACTCCCCTGTTAAAACATTGGTTACTGGTAGCCTGCATCTTGTGGGAGGTTTCCTCGATGTCATTGAAACCAAGCCTGGACAGCCTGCTGAGTAAACAAACACCTATATGCATCTGCTTATATATATTTTCAACCAAACTGACATCCCGATTCATCATCGGGCAAAGCTGCTATGCAGAGACTCGTAATGGAGATGTATGATATTGATACAAGGCATCTGAAAATAGAATCCACATCTAGTTGTACAAAAAGATCTAGATATAGATTGATATTTAGAAAGATGCACGGAGTACTCCATAGACATAATTATTTTTTTTATACTTGCAAAGACCAATGATGTATGCACATGAGCAGGCGGTGTGGTGAGCACCCCACCATGCTGGATCAGTGAATGATAATGCCACCTCACCGCTTTCTGTTTCTGCCACGCGGGGATATGGACCAGTGTTGCTGCAGATAAGCACCGTCCTCTTTCTCTCCTCAGCGCTCCCTGAGTCCCTTCTCACCTTTGCTGCACACAGCAATGGCGGAACCACAGGAAGACAAAGGCAAAGCCCCTGCACAGGAGCCTGGTGTCGACACCAATACAAATGACAACCAGGCTACTGAGAGTGCAGGGAAGCTTCCCAAGTCGTCTGAGAAGAAAGACAAGAAGTCACTCTCTGCAGAAATCAAAGAAAAACTTGGAAAATTGACACGTTCTTCTGATGAAGATAAAACAGTCACGCCTGAGATGCTTCAAACTTTGCTTCAGATGAACCCATCACTGGCTAGCGAACTTACTGGCATGGAACACGACAAAGCTGCTGAAGCACTTGCTAGCATGAATATCGCCGACCTCCTTACTGGAATGTCCTTGGGGAAGAAGAACCAGAAGGACATGGCTTCGTACAAATTCTGGCAGACTCAACCTGTCCCGCGTTTCGATGACCAGGAGAACCTCGCTGAAGGCCCAATCAAAATCATCAACCCAGAGGAAGTTTCGAAGGAACCACCACAGCTGATTGAGGGTTTCGAATGGGTTACATTGGATGTTACGGATGATACCGAGGTGGCAGAGCTTTATGACTTGTTGTCCAACCACTATGTGGAAGATGAAAACGCCATGTTTCGCTTCAACTATTCCCGTGCATTCCTCAACTGGTAAGTGTGAAAAAATAATATCATTCCTACTATATTGATATTCGTGTGCCTTTCTAATCTTTTTTTCTTCCTTACAGGGCTTTGACATCTCCTGGTTGGAAGAAGGAATGGCATGTTGGAGTTCGTGCAACAAAGTCCCGCAAACTAGTTGCTTCTATTTGTGGTGTGCCAACATACGTTCGAGTTCGTGATCAGAAGCTGAAAGTCATTGAGATTAACTTCCTCTGTGTGCACAAAAAGCTGCGTTCAAAGCGTCTTGCGCCTGTTTTGATCAAGGAAGTGACTCGTCGTTGCTACTTGCGAGGAATCTACCAGGCCATCTACACCGTGGGCATTGTACTTCCTAAGCCAGTTACCTCGTGTCGTTACTATCACCGCCCTCTGGACTGGTTGAAGCTCTACGAGGTTGGATTTTCTCCTCTACCGCCAGGCTCCACCAAAGCACGCCAGATTACTAGAAATCACCTACCCACCAAAACGGCTACCCCTGGAATACGGAAAATGCAAAAGAAGGACTTGGACGCAGTCTACAGACTACTCGAACGATTCCTGAAACGCTTCGATGTCAACCCAGCATTTTCTGGAAAGGAAATAGAACATTGGCTGCTTCACCAGGAAGAGCGTGGCGAGCAGGTCGTCTGGTCCTACGTAGTAGAAGATCCACATACTAAAAAGATTACCGACTTTGTTTCTTTTTACAGCTTGGAATCATCGGTTATTGGCAATCCAAAGCACAAGGAGGTCCGTGCTGCATACCTGTACTATTACGCGTCGGAGACTGCCTTCAATCCTCAGGAGCAGGGTCTCAAGGAGCGCCTGCAGTTGCTGATCAACGATGCTCTCATTGAAGCCAAGAAAGTAAGTGCATATGCCCTCCATTTGATATCTCAGACTTTGCAAACAGAATTGATCGCATCTAACCCTCGCACAGGCCCACTTTGACGTCTTCAACGCTCTCACCCTTCAGGACAATCCCTTGTTCCTCGAGCAGCTCAAATTCGGCGCTGGTGACGGTCAGCTGCATTACTATCTGTACAACTACCGTACTGCTCCTGTTCCCGGTGGAGTCGATCACAAAAATCTCCCCGACGAGAAAAAGAGAGGTGGAATGGGCGTGGTGCTTTTGTAATTGGCGCATATCATGTGTACCTTGGATGGACATAATCATTACTATTGACGTCTAGAATACTTCAAGATCTAGGCCTGGAAAAAGCTGTTGCTAGCTCCCCATTATGTTGATAGAGAAAATGAAAGATAAAAGTTGACATGAATTCTTCCCTTGAAGAGCGTTAAATATCTTCTCGAGTAGTCAAATCGTAGTAAAGCGAGGAGGAGTTTGCTGCTGTTGTCGCAGGCACTACGTAGATGGCCCCACCCGGCACTTACTAAGTTTACGTACGGAGTCATTGGCCCGAGGCTGTCAACCTTAATCCAACCTCTCTCGATTAACAACTGATGCTGTTACAGAGCTGGTTGTTCAGCTTGTAAAGATTGGTCCGGGCAAAATGCTATCTTTGCATCCGATTTGGGTGACTGGTTGATTTGTTCTCATCAAGATCTCGGCCCGGTTTACGTTGAACTTGGTCTTAGCTACGGAAGCATCAACATACGCTCGTGTAGATTATCGACAAGATGGGCGCATCGCAGTCTACAAGCGGGCTTGAGGGTGCTTCGTCTCCCGGTATGTCCTATGCGAGAGTGTCGCCGTCCAGATGGCATAACTCATCGTCATTCAAAGGCTTATTTTTAGTTTGCAGAACAGCTCAGCATCTTGCTAGCTGAACGCTTTGCGACCAAGTGCTTCACTCCCCTAGAACTCACTCATTTCAAAGACAATTTTTACTCGCGCGCGCTTGACCAAGCGGGTTTTCGGTATTGGAATGAGAAAATTCTTTCAGACTTTCTCGGCATACCTGATGGGATCTATACCGATGAAAAAGGCGGCAGTCATGACGGTCGCTTTGATGCAGGTCCAGTCATCTTCAGAATGGTGTCGTACCTGGGCGCGTTTCCTTTCCAGAAAAGCCTTGCTCCTAGCGTATTAACTTTCGAGGCTATGGTCAAGGTTGTTGTGCTCCTCACGGAGAGATACGGAAAGGTCTTGAGAAGAGGCCGTAAGGATCGTGTCAAGCTGCTTTTTGGAAGCCTTGCGGATGTCGGGAGACCACCTGCAAAGGTCACGGAAGAACAACAACAAACTGCCGAGACCTCTAATGAAGTAGAATCGCAAGGATCTTCTTCGCACGCTCCAGGATTTTCCATTGATGAGCCTGCTAATGACGATTATGATGAAGATGAAGACGATGACGATCTAGCATTAGCAGCATTGGAATCCCTCGATGCTATTGAAGTTTTCAAACATGACCAACGCATTGACCGCGCGGTCTATGAGGCGCGCATATCTGTTGACACATTTCGCCGTCTTCTTATGTTGCTCCTCGCGATTGCTCCATTGAGACCACTTGAATCAGCTACCAAGTACACTTTAAATTTGAGCACGGAAGAGCAAGCTTCCATCAAACACGAAGCCGACAGCATAGTATCCAGCTTTAGCGCAGACGAAATTCGAGACGGCATTGGATACAAGGCATTTTCAAAGACTGTTGCTCTCAGCTTACCCCATCTCTTCGATCCCTTGACGCCTCTGTTTGAGCATCTTTTATTCAGCAAAAATCTGGATTTGTCTCGAAAGCGAACAGGATCTGAACCCATACCTGAATCTTCGCCTACACAGTTGCCAGATGACAGTCCCGCCTCCGGTCAAATAATGCTTCGAGGGAGCTTTGAATCCGCAATACTCACCCCGAGTATGGTATCTCATCTTTCGTTTTTCTTGCCTGCCTCTCGGGGTCAGAATATCTACAGGAGTGACATACACTTACATCCTGTCTTTTCAACTGTCGCGCACGGTGAATCTCTAACATCGTTTCAACACAATGTTTTCACATGGCAGGCGCCATCCCTTCTCGTTGTTCAAGGTGTACGGACTGGCTCCAAAGATGGGGAGTTAATAACAATGGGAGCATATATTCCTCGACCATGGAAACCATCTTCCTCAGCTTACGAAGACTCCGCCAACACGAACGACCGATCCACCCTCCCCTATCTATTTCAGCTCCATCCCAAACATGCCGTACTACAAGGTAATAATTACCCATCAAAACATGATCAAACGAAAACCCCAGATGTCTTTTTCTCCACGTCGACCGGCATCGCTATCGGCTGCGAGGTGGCAGCATCTGCGCAGCACAAAAAAAGTTATGGGCCTGGCGTCCCATCCCACCACAACAAAAATAACAACAATAAAAAACAGGCACCAATACCTAATGGCGCAGGTAGCCTAATCATAGATGCCGGTATGGAAACAGCGCAGCTACATATATCCTATCTAGCCGGTAGTTCTGGCACATTCGCCCCAGCAGTCCCACCTGTACTTCCAACAATCACAGATATTGAGATTTACAACCTTGAAATATGGGGCATTGTCGAACTCGTACCGCCATCAATATCATCATCAGATGGTTCTGCGGCGAAAGACGCCATTTCGCAGCAACGTGCAGCATGGCAATTTGATGCCCGTGAAGCAGAGCGTAGAAAGGGGGTCAACATCAAACTGAGTGGAAATGCTTCGGAGAGTGATTATGAGAATGCCCGTGCTTTGCTCGAGATGGCTGGTATTATAGGTGATCAAGGCCAGCGAAGTGGAGGCAGTATTTGATGGTTTGGTTTCTATTTGTATTTTTTCAGCAACAGCAACTCCTAGCTATTAAGATTGCGCGGTGGAGTTTACAAGGCGCATATGTGTTACACCCCTAATCATATGCTTAGATCCCTTCTCATGGAAGTCATATATAGCCACTATTTTCTTCTTATGAATCACAGGAGCTTTCACATTTACACAAACTATACCTAGATATAAGCCTATTCTACTCTCAATGAGAACATGACCGACGGTTCATTCCTGAGGTGGTAGCTTTTTTTTGGCTAAGAGGTATGATTGGGAAAAATCTAGTAATCCTCCCAAGGTTCTATCTAATACATTCTTGACACTATGTAAAGTAAGTATAATATCTAATACTACAAACAGGAAAACTAGACAACCAAGCTTGCTATTTAAGCACCTTCGCAAACTACCCCAAACCCCCTTTCGATTCAATCATTTCAGGTGGAGTTCTCCTCTTCCTGTGTACTGTGTTTCGAAGTTCGAAAAAGGTCTCGAATACTCTTGCGCTTTCTCACCTTACTCTTTTCTGGATTACCCTGGCCCCTAGTTGATTCTTCGGTCTGATCTGGCTCCGTGGGACTGGTTTGTTGACTTCCAGAAGTCTCTCGTTGCTCAGCGTTAGACGAGTTGGACTCCTTAGGCACCAGAAATCCCCACAGTCGTCTCAAGGTGCCCTGGCCGTAGGGTGCACCTTTTGAGGTAATTGACTCGCTTTGTGAATTCTCAGCGGGCATATCGACGGGTACATATTCCGTGAAAGGCGCAAGCTGGGTGTGTGCTTTGCATATTTCGTACACAGCTTTGGGGAAAGGAAACATTTCATCGACGTCCCCGTTGAAAAATATGCGGCTTGCTTCTAGGCTCTCTTTGCGGTCCGGAGGCTGGATACGATTTCCCCCAGATGGAAATACACTTGAAAGGGGAAACCTCTTTCTGTAAGCTGTACAACGTCGATCAAAGGCACCAAAGTTGGCAGCCAATGTTACTGAACAGAGGGGCAGAAATTTGACATTAGCAGAATTCTGAAGGTCAGCACCTTCAAGTGCAGCAACAGACTCGGACAGTCTGAGTCGTGCACAGAGAGCCCACATATCTGCGAACATGCGACACACAACAAATACTTCTCCTCCGGAACGCAGCTCAAACTCATCCGGGGCAATGAGCTGTTGCGGCAAATCCACGAAACTTGACGGAATGCTAATAACAAGCGAGCCCTCTTCGATAGCCCAGTTCTCTTCTCGTGTGCATCGGATATCTCGAACGAATTTCAGATAATTGGAGCCCTGGGCGGCGGCTTGAATCGAGGTTCGACAGCGCTGCAAGCTCTCCATAGAAGCATTTGGTGCCTCCATCAAAGGATCATAAGGGGGCATCTTTGTCGGTAAAGATTGGCATGTGAGGAGATTATTGGTATTGTGCTGTAGTCACGAGTTAGTGTGCAGGCCGTAAACTAGTTGATATATTGATCGATCGATTGATTGATTCAACTCACAAATACGGCAGGGGGAAAGGGCTCCCTCCGAGTCCCGTTCTCGTCCAAAACCTGAGCTGAATTGATAATAAATGGCTCTTGAACCCAAGTTGCGTTTGGTAGTTGCACCTTCAAGTCGTTCCCATAAATATCCAGCTCTGAAGCACTCCCAAGAAATGACCTGGGCAATTTCACTGTGTCGTTACTTGGCAGTCTGCCACACCATCTAGATGAGACGGAGCAAAACTGACATTGTTCGCAGTACTCGGTATCTATGTTCTTGTTGTAGTGGAAATAGGAGTAAGGTGATCCCTCGGACATGTGATGATCTCGATGGGCGTTTAGGACAGGAGGGCGGTGGAAATACTCGGTATGTCTGCGCGAGGGTGTAAAACTTAGATCTATTCCTTCGCGATTGGCAGTGTCGCAGTGACAGTTCGGGCGGTGACAGGTGAACTAATGCGTCATTTTATCAGGGAGTGATTTCCTTTTCATGGGGAAAGGACAGCTCTCACATCGTTCTCGGTATACTTGCTGGATGGGATGGAGATGCTAAAACTGTGCCGCCGGGATCCCAAGCGGGGATAAGTACTGGAGATGTTGTTTTGATACATAGCAGGCATCTCGGCGTATCATACAACGAATTGAGGGGATTTGTGTGTATACAGAATTTGTAGGATGACTGTTGATGTTTTACAAAAGGATCTGAGGTTCCGCTGAAGGTCGATGGCGGGTCGTTCTGGTGCAGAAGGGGAAGGAGCCTACGCTCGCTCTTGGGCAGGAGCCATGACAGCAAGAGAACATTTTCATTGTAATTGCCGTATATACAATATGAGAGTCGGCCATGTGCGTGCGCAGCAAGTCGCATTCATCAATTCCAACTTCTTCCGGTGCCAATCTGCTCGGCTAGCCAGGCTATCCCCGGTAGCTTCGGTTCTGATGTCTCAGAAACTCCTCGATCTGCTCATCCTTAGCATTATCAACATGCTCCTTCGCTGCTCCAGAGCTTTTCGTTGCGTCATCCTCCTGTCCGTTGTTGATATTCAAGACCTTCTCTTCCACGAATGCGGTGGCTATATGGACAATCAGCGTCGAGTCCCTTTGACATCTAGTTACCTGGGTATCTCACTAACCTTTCTGCACTGTCTCGTGTTGCCCCGTTGCATTGGCGACTTTATCGCTGACAGCATTGAGTAGATTGTCTGCTTGTTCCAGGGCACTTGTGGAATTCTCCGTTTTTGGGTTGCTATTCGAGGCAGCGGCGGATTGAGGTTTTGTCTCGGTCATTGTATTAATTTGCGGCTTGAGTGGACGATACAATATCAATATCTGGTGAGTGAAGGCATTAATGAGAGGGCATCATGGTCAACCTGAGATGACTTGAGTCGGTGGATATTGCCTATGACGTCGTTGCTGGAGCACTGGGGATGCCCGGCATTTCTCTGGCCTCGATGCCTGCATAATACTCCAGCAACAGGAATGTGTTGCTCTAACATAACCCATGATTCGGAATCCTCTGTTTAACATCGTCAAGTGGATAAATCATAGTGCAAGTGCATTTAGCAGACTGAAGGTAGAGGAATAAAGCGGGGGCGGAGATAAAATCATAATTTTATCACCGAACTTTTTTTCTACTCCGAAACACTTCACCTCTCATCAGCAATACAATACATATAGAACATAGACGTCTGCATTTATTGGAACGATCAATTTGTTTTTGACCAATAATTGCTTGACTCGGTCTTGTGTCTATATTCGCGCGTTCATTTAATTATCGCAGATTTGCTCATTCCTACGGCCCCGCCAACCCTGGCATCCCAGTCGATATACTTCGATACTGCGATCAAGCACAAGAGAGAGACAGAGACAGGCAAACATGACTGTCCTACACTCAAGACCACCAATCCCGATCACCATCGTCACTGGCTTCCTCGGCTCCGGCAAAACCACGTTACTGCTCAACCTCATCCCGCAACTTCCTGCGTCGTACCGCCTCGCCTTACTCAAAAACGAATTCGGCGATATCGCCATCGACTCACAGCTAGCCTCGGAGCAGTCCATTTCCGGTGTCCGCGAGCTCCTGAATGGATGCATCTGCTGCAACCTCGTCGGCCAATTGGGCGATGCTCTCGTCCAACTCCGCGATGAGGTTCGGCCCGACAGAATCGTCATCGAGACAAGCGGCAGTGCGTTCCCAGCCACATTAGCAATGGAGGTCAACCGACTAAGTACCGAGAATGAAACAACAAAGGGGAGCTTTGTGTTGGACGGAGTGATTAGTGTGATTGATGTCGAAAACTGGGAGGGATATGAAGATACGAGTTACACAGCCAAGATGCAGGCACGATATACGGATTTGGTGATTTTTAATAAATGGGAATTAGTCTCTGAACAGAGGTTTGATATCTGTTTGGATCGATTGGGTGATCTGGAACTCGACCCGCCGACTCCTTGGGTGAAGTCGGACAAGGGGAGGGTCGATAAAGATGTTTTGCTGGGGATTGATGGTGCTTTGTTGGCTAACGAGGGGGGTGATCTATCGGCATCTGACCAGCATGGTGATGGCCATGAACACGAGCATAATCATGCAAACCACCAATCCGAAGTCGAAGTTCTCTCAGTGACACTTGGGAGTCCTGAAAATCCCTCCTTCATTGACCTCACTAAATTCGAACGTCTTCTCCAATCATCATCCAAGGAGGAAGTCTACCGAATCAAGGGTACAATTTGCTGCTCATCAGACCAGAAACCAACCGATTCAGACCCAACCTTTTCCTCAATCACCAATGCGAACACCACTAGCACAGGTTTAACGACGCCATATATCCTGAATTGGGCCTTTGGTCGTTGGACTTTTACGCCTACTTCTTCAACAGCTCAGACCAAGTCTGATGTGGCCCGGTTGACTTTTATTCTGGCTCGATATGAGTCCGGCAAGTGGAAAAAGAAGCTTGAAACAGGCGATTTTGTTGCTGGTTCAGGGGCTGCTGGTGAATTGAAGGTGGAGAAGTTGCTTTGATCCATACTTCATTTTGTTATCAAATAAATATCTGATATATATGGATATATCACCGCAATAGAAACCCACGACGCTTCCATGCCTCTTGCACCTGCAGTTAAATAGTTCATCTCTTCTCTATGCTGAGTATTCTGCTTAATCGATACCATTTAGTTGCATTCCATACCCCGATCGCAACACCACTGGGTGGAAAGCTCCGGATGCAGATCGGGCATCTCTACATGTAGCAGTCTCAGATTCCAACTTGCACGATCTGTAACGCCGTTATGCATCTCTAAATAGACAACGATGCATACTTTCAGTCATGGGATCGAGAAGCTAACGTAGGTTACAACAACTCCTGGTCCGAACAACACCGACTGCTCTTGCTCAATTTTGAAGCTTCCTTCTCTTGGCCTCCATCATTCTAGGCATGATTGATGCAGTGTAAGACGCCAACTTGAATTGTACCTAGCTGATAGTCAGGAGGAGCCATACCGTACACATTTTTGACGGAAATTGTGGCGAATCATAGGCCGCTGATCGCTGCGTGTATATGCGCTTTTATTGCATATATGCAGACTCAAGCCGCTCTTGGATTTTGTTGGATGCGAAAATTCAAATGTTTGATTTCGATTCTTGGTTAATATCGGACTTCTTGATCATAGATTATTATAGAGAGCCTGGAATTGCAGGTGAAAATCAGTCTGAATCTTGATAGTAATACCCCCCTGTCATGATCCTGAGACTACACATGTCAAACCGAATGGTAGATATATTGGGGTAGGTAGTACAAGCAAGCTACTTGCAGAGTGGAAGAAGACTCCTTGCTGATCTGGGCCTAATCACTGAATGAGTATCTATCTGGTTGTTATCACGATGACCGCCTGACGGTCTACTTATAGACGGAAATTTCCCTTTAGATAAAAGAGTATCTGAACACGATTACATCCTACTGGTGATTTGAGCAATATTATAGTAACCTCATTGTCACTGCTCACTTCTACAATGCGCGTTTCCACAATTCTTGGTGCTCTTGTCACCCTCTCCGTCAGCCTTGCAGCAGCTCAAGATCCAGAGCCACTCATCATGGTAAATTCTGCACCGGGAAACACCACCACAGGGCCACCAAGCTCCTTCGTCAAAGTCTCTGGGGGTAACGACACCAGTGTTACTGCAAATTCTTACATCGGCGTAAGCGAGGATATCCGGCCTAGGAGGTTATCAAACCACTAACTATCGTGAACATAGGTTGAACAATTTACTTTCTATGGCTGGGGTACAGATATTATAGAGGTGAATTCATGCTATTATAAATCTAATGGAAGGGTGTATGTCGCCTATGAGTCCTGCTCTCATGCATGCTTTTAGTTACTAATTTCTGGCCAGGCATCTAAACGCATGGTACCAGTATGCTGGATGCGCGGGATGCGGAGTTGCTGTGTGTGAGGTCTGGTCAAAGTAATTTATTTATTTATTAACCATAGTTATTTGCATACCTATATGGGCTAACATGAGCCAGCGTGGGTGACTGCTCGGGTGGTCCAGATTTAAGGGGAACAGGAAATATACGCGATGACAATGTGAATAGTAATATCTGGAGCTGGAAGTGTAGGTATTAGGTATGATTGATATCTGACAGGCTCAACTCATAAATAGCTGGAGGGATGGTTATATTGGAGAGTGAGTGGATTTGGAATTTCGGGTATTGGTATGAAAAGTTATGATTTGGATATAAATAGCCACATCGAGTTGCGAATCAAATTGCCAGAGTTTGCGTTTTGGAATTCTGTAGTAGTGTAGGCAAATAAAATAAAGAAAAATTCCAGTGGATAAAAGGGACGTTGGGAGAAATGTCTATTTCTATAGTTAGTTGATTGTCTGGTCTGTACAATGTAAACAACTTTGCTATTCATATAAACAAGAAAAGAATGACTGCAACAGGACAAGCACTTTTGGGAATGGGTGAGAGCGCCCAAGAGGGCTCAATAACCCGACATCGTTCTACTACTCTATTTGCAAGATGAACACAAAACCAAGAAAAATCAAATAAAAAAACAAAACCAAAAAAGACAAAAAGATTAACAGGCAATATTAGTCTTTCTGAACAGAGAAGAGTAAAAGTCAAAGACTTAATACTGTAACAGAGCAGATGCTCCGTTCTCGGTCGAGATGTAGATTACATCGTGGTTGTCCGGGAACCCGTTGAAACGAGTGGCGCTGCAGCGTGTGTACGCGCCCATGTCCTCGAAATACAACCAATCGCCAACGTCAACCAAGCCTGGCAAGACAATCCGCTCGCTAATGACATCGATGCCGTCACAGGTAGGTCCCCAGATACTGTATTCAATACCAGCGCCGGAGGAGCCAGTTGCAGACGAATCAGGCGTAGAAGGTGCAGTACCAGTGGCAGAGGTCAGAATTTGAGCAACTGGATGCTGGTGGTCGAAAATGATGTTGGAGAAGTTGCCATAAACACCATCGTTAAGATAGATCATGTAGCTACTCTGGGACGAAACCTGAGGATCATACACATCGCGACGAGCTATGACGTTAGCCGCAAGGGTGAAGGCGCCCGCAACGTAGTAACGGCCAGGTTCAGCGATGATCCGGATGTTTGCTGGGAAGAGATCATCGACTGCCTTGCTCAGAATGGTGGCAAATTTCTCAAAAGTATCGTCACAGAATCCACCACCGACGTCGAGTGTGTGGAGCTCATATCCAACCTCGGTGGCTTGATCAAAGACCCAACGAGCATCTTGCGCAGCTTTGAGGAACGCAGCTGGGTCTTCAGCTCCAGATCCTACGTGGAAGCTGACGCCAACGACCTTGAGCCCGAGACTCTTGGCCAAATCCAACAACGGACGTGCGGTGTCAAGCGAGGCACCGAATTTCATGCTCAGTCGACACAGACTGGTGGAATCATCAGTCAAGATACGTAGATAGAGCTCGGCTTCCGGAAAATCAGCCTTGATTTTGTAAAGCTCGTCCGCGTTGTCAAAGGTCATCTGCTTGACACCTTTCTGGGCAGCATAGCGAATATAAGATCTGGTCTTGCATGGCTGAGCGTAGATGATGCGGCTAGGGTCGACGCCAGTCTTTAGAGCTAGATCAATCTCGGTCTTGGAAGCACAGTCGAAGCCATTGCCTAACTCGGCCATGAGGCGAAGGACCTCTGGGTCAGGGTTGCACTTGACCGCTGAGGAAGAAAATCAGCCCACTCTACGCTATACGGATACAATAATAAGAACAACATACCATAGAAAGGCTTGACGCGGCTCAAGTTCAATTTCCAGCGCATGTGCTGGCGGTAAACTTCGCCCATATCTGCGACGTAGAAAGCATCTTCTTCTCCAGGCTCGCAGCCTGCCATGTCAACCTGTGCGACACGTCTCTTGAGCTCATCAAGAATCAAATCCTTGGGGTGGGGATGGCCCCGTATGGCCAGTGCATCGTTCAATCCATGGTCAATATTCAAATTGGTCAGTAAAGTCGGATCTTTACTATGAAAATGATGTTTATTATATTCGTAGACATCATCAGGATTGAGAACCGAAGGTGCCATAACCATGCAGACAGGTTCGTCTTGTTTGGTAAAAGGTTGAAGGCTGTTTGAGATGGATTTTAGGGAGGGCGAAAAGATTCGCAGCTGGAATTGAATGGGCTAAGCCTCCTCGACTCTTCCCCCAGGAGAGGAAGAACCGTCAGAGTGACCCTATGCGGCAGCTCAAAAAAAGAGGGGAAACTTTCGAGTGGTGATTTCGGAGACAAAGACGCGCCGAAAGAGGAGTAGATAAGGACGTTAACAGCTAGCAGGAGGTGGAATGTTGTTGAGAGTCTGGCGGAGTCGGAAAGGCACGACAATTTGGAAGAATAGAGAGCCTGGGGCGGAAGCCGTGTTGATGGGAGACGCCTTTATTGCGAAGGCGAAAGGTGAGAGGTGTTCTAGAAGGAAAGCGGATGTTAGAATGGACCAGATCTTTCAGAACGGATTCAGATCTTGCTAGCAAGAGAGTGTGCGGGTAAATATATTTGGTAGAGAAAATCGGGGGATATGTGTGTCGTTAGGGCACGGCCACTTTTTGTTGACGAGGGCTAGAGCGCTGGCACAAAAAGCTCGCATGAAAGCCCGGGTCACACCAAGAGGAAAGGGGGTACAATGCATCGGACTCACTAGATATATAATTTTTCTTTATACCGGCGATGGAAGAGACTCGACGGAGAAAGGGAAAAAGAGGAAAGGACGTTGGACGTTGGGGGATTGCGGGGAGGAGGAGGAAAATTGATCAGGACGACGTTTAGTTAAATATGGCAGGCGGGCGGGAAGCCCACTACGCTTCTTTCCGAATTTTCTTGCTGCTGCCACTGCTAGCCTGCAGGTGCTGCAGCTGCGGCCTGTGGCTGACCGGCCATTCCTGCTTCTTCCTCCTGGCATGACGCATATTTTTCTCTCTTATTTATTCTGTATTGCCCAGGTATATTGTATGCGCGATTAAGTGTTCTTTCTTCCATTCTCCTCGGCTAAGCATCTTTCCACACCACATTGCTACGCACCGCAGACATGCGCGATTTAAAGCGCCGACTGACCGCTTGCGCTGCTGCATGAATATTACTAAACTATGTACGTAGTATAATAATACAAATAATATAAAAGGCAGAGGGGGAAAAAACAGTATACATCGTAGGACAAGCAGACAAGCACGAGCGCAGCTGCAGTGCTTCTGCTTGTGCTTGTGCTTCTTCTGTGTGCATGCATGCTTGGCAGCCTCAGGCCCCGACCGAGTCTGGCTTGGCCCAGCTGAGTCGAGGCCCGCTATGACGCAGGCCGCCGCCAGCCAATCGGAGAATACTTGAAACACCATATCTTAGGTATCTGTATAGCTACCGTCCGTACCTATGTTTTTCGTTTTTCGTTTTTTTTCCCCCGAATTTCAAGTGTTGATGTCCCGTTGCTCCCGTACAAAGGCATACGTCTCAATTTGATCTTGTTCCGAATATGGTGCCGGAAGTCGCTGCATCGACTCCTCAATAATAGCAAATGCTGATTGCCGCATTAGTTCGAAAAAGACTGCCTCGCTTTCATGCCGTCTTTTGAGGGACACCAGCACCATGGCTTCGGGCGATGCCTGCACCAGACGGCCGAGCACTTGTACTAGTGATGGGAGGCTGTCGGCATTGTAAGTACAGTCGGATACTAGGATCAGGTCGATTGGCTGCTTCAGCATATCCCCATCGAGCTCTTCTTCCCAATCAAGCTCCCTGAAAACACAGCCTGAGTCGGCTGCTGGCCGCATAAGCTGAAGATTACGAGCTGTTATGTCATTCACTTCTGGGAGATCCGTGAGCGTGACCGAGCATCGAGACAGCATCTGCCCGAGAGCAATGCCGACAACCCCACAGCCAGAACCCAGCTCGATGGCATGAAGAGATTTATTGCTCTTACGTGTCAGTTTTGAACGGAGTTGCTGCATACTGCAATCATTGGAGCTGCTGATCTCATTCTGTAGACACATAATAGCAGCAAGAGCAGCGTCCCTACGAAAAAAAGAGAAAGGTCAATACAATGAGCCGTACTAGAAGCTCCTGGAGCGAACTTACCATATATGTCGCGCTATATTATTTCCAGTCTCCTCCCATATCCTAAGCTGGATCTTATTCTGCAGCATAAACCGTCTCTCGATCAGTTTTTCCGCCGGGGTAATCTGGGAGACGTCGAAAGGCGCGCTCCATCCAGAAATTACCAACGGAACTCTTTTCGGGTCGCTTAGATCAGTACCCCAACTCGTTGTGGAAGTACTCTTAGGTCCAATTGCTAGCACAATCCTCGATGTCTTCGAGCCGAGTCGTACTGGGCCAGTTGAAATTGCCAGTTCTCGTTTGCCCGCCTCCCACTTGTATGGAAATTCTTGTATAACCGTATTCTTGGCATTGCCAGCATCGATCAACTGTGCTTGCAACACAACATCCTCTGCAAGAAATGCATCTCCCAAATCAGTAGTGATGGTGATCAATGCTGAGACTGCAACGAGGCCGGGCTTGACAACCTGTGCGCGAGGTGTCTTCAGAAAACGAATGTAGTACACCATAGTGAATGTGTCGTCGCTGAGGAATGCACAATAAGTGGTAGGGTTTCCATTATCCCATTTCCTCGGTTTCTACTGGCCGAATTATTATGAATGATTATTGAATTTTAATTCATCGTTGAATGCCATTGGGCGTCTTTTATCTCACGTGCCCGTGGTTTTTGTGTGTTTTGCTGGTTTGCAATCTACGCCATGGATGATTGGCTAGTTTTACCTAAAATCACGTGATATAATGGGTCTTGGAATGAAATTTGATTGGTTAGAATAATAAAGTAATCTACAGTAATTAGATCCTATCTAAGACTAGTCTAATATTGGATATGATTCATCATGTCAGCCAGAAGAATTTGATAAGAGAAGGAAAGAAGAAAGAAAGCTTTGTTAGTGAGCTCTAGCCCATGTCTAGCTAATGAGAGTTCTCCTTCTATAATGGGCAGGTTCTGTGAAGAGGCCGAGGTCGGAGGAAGTGCTGGATTGGCAGCATGACTAGGGCAAACAGCAACAAAGCCCTAGATCTATATAGAGAAGGACTAATCCAATGCTGGTACTATTCACTGCAAATATGTATATATAGGTGATTTGTATTTGTATGTGGACTCTTATCTATTTAGTATCTAATACTAATAATATACTTTAGGGCATGGGCTGTGACGGCTGCTGGCTCTGCCGCCGTATGTACTCATTAGGGCTCTGCGGGCATTCTCTTTATATGAGATCTTTGTACGGGATCCTCTCGATAGGCCTTGTATGAGGGTTTCTATTGTACGGAGATATCCCTAGATCATGTGAGCAAGCCGACATATAAATATGAGGCCCTACGCTCTCTAGTTGGCTCTTCCTTGCTTCACACTGATTATTCTCATTGACACGTACACGTGCTTTCCATTGCTTCGTATTGGCGCCGCCACATGAGCAAGCTGAGTAAGTATACGAGTAAGTGCCCCATCTAGGGCGCGTTTTAGAGCATAATCTAGGGCGTGAGTGAGTGTATGAGCAAGCGTATGAGCAAGTGCGGCTTTCCCTCTCTACATTTCTAAGCAATAATTGTGTGTTTCCAAGTTTCCCTCGGAAGCGAGGAAATGACTAACGTAATCGGTAAGCGAGCGGGCCATGTAAGCGAGCGGGCCATTTTCTCCGGAAAACGCGCTCTATATTGATTACTAGATTTCAACGCGTCAATATGCCACCAATTCGTACAGGAAATACACAAAACTCAAGCGATCAAGAGGGCAAGATATTACTTGCTATTTCCAATTTAAAAAATGAAAGAATTCAAACTATACATGAAGCTATACAGATCTATAATGTTTCTCGTACAACTCTCCAACGTCGACTTGCCGGCATCAAATATCAAGCTAAAAAACGCGCAAACAATCATAAATTGACCAGATTGGAGGAGGAATCACTTATAAAATGGATATTAGATCTAGATAAGCGAGGATTACCTCCCCGACCTTCTATAGTACGAGATATGGCCAATATTCTTCTTTCTCAACATGGAAATCAGCAGGTTGGAGAAAAATAGGTATATAACCTAGTTCAACGTCACTCGGAGCTAAAAACACAATTTTCACAAAGATACAATTATGAGCGTGCTAAATGCAAAGATCCGAAGATAATTGAAGAGTATTTTGATCACATACGAGAGGCTATAACCAAGTATGGAATCCTATCGGAGGATATCTACAACTTCGATGAGACTAGCTTTACAATAGGCCTCTGTGCAAGCACAAAGGTTATTACTGGGAGCAATCAATATAGCCGCCCACATCTACTGCAACCTGGTAATCAAGAATGGGTAACTACAATCGAGGCAGTCAACTCTACCAGTTGGGCCTTGCCCTCATACGTGATCTTTAAAGCCTCAAAATACTCTCAAGAAGCCTGGTTTGAGACCCTTCCAGATGATTGGAAGATCAATATTAGTGATAATGGGTAGACAACAGATCAGATTGGAATGGATTGGCTTATTAATCACTTCATTCCTCATACAAATGGCCGGATAATTAAACAATATCACATATTGATTCTAGATGGCCATGAAAGCCATTTAACTGCTCAATTTAATTGTACATGCACTAAGAATAATATTATTCCAATCTGCATACCTCCACATTCCTCACACCTCTTACAGCCTCTCAATGTTAGCTGTTTTGCAGTTTTAAAACGACAATATGGAAAGCTTGTTGAGCAGCAGATAAGGCTCAGTTTCAATCATATTAATAAAATTGACTTTCTTACTGCATTTCCAGAGACCCGTACGATGGCCTATAAAGCTGAGACTATTCAGAATGGCTTTAAAGCAACTGGATTAGTGCCATTAGATCCAGAGCGAGTTTATCAACAACTTACTATCCAATTGAAGACTCCAACACCACCTCCTCATCCACCTAGCGATTCACAATCATCCTGCTTACAAACACCTCAAAATCCGCGTCAATTTAAGCGTCAATTGAGTACAATTAAGCAGCGAATTAGTCGGCGTACGAGGAGCCCATCTAAGGTTATTGATGAAGCAATTAGCCGCATGTCAAAGGCCTACGAGACTAGTATTAATAAGCTTCTTATTATACGGAAGGAAATTCACGATTTACGGGCTGCAAATGAGAAAGAAAAGCAAAAGCATCAAAGATCTACAAAACGGATAACTCATAAGCAAGGAATTACTAGAGAGGAAACTCAAATACTCATACGGGGTCAGATTAAGGCATCTCAGCCTGTTACTACTACTCCGGCCGAGCCTGAGCTTCCAGCCTCTCAAGTACGCGTACGCCGCCAATTTCGGTGTAGTATATGTAATACTCTCGGGCATAGATCGCCTCAATGTCCTAATCGTACTAGCGATTAATTTTTTGTATATAATTATTATTTCGGGTTAAAATTGAGGGTTAAAATCAATATAGAGCGCGTTTTCCGGAGAAAATGGCCCGCTCGCTTACATGGCCCGCTCGCTTACCAATTACGTTATAATAGGGGTTATTACTAATACGGTGCTGCAGCCAATCAGGAGGCTCCAGGTCCAACAGATACTAAGGTGTTCACTGTTCAAAGCTTCAAAAGTGTACGCGCTATACCTAGAAGAGTAATTGAGCTGCAATACCAACATTCATCTCTCTCTCATTTGTGGTGAGACTGTAGCTTGCAATGGGGTAGATTATATATTATAATTATATATAGATACTAGATAGGTTTTTCTCTATTATCCTGCCCTTTCAATAATCATTCTTCCAATTCCATCACTTTCAAGGGTTATCGGGCGATAAAGCGCGGCCATAAATGTAACCAGCAATTCTGGCCAAGTTATCCAGCGCTGGGACCAAGGTATACAAGGGTTCGGTTTTAGTGAAATTCGATCAAAGGAACCCAGGAGACTTAAATTTGCCTGAATACCCATGGATGTGATGCATTTAGTTGGCTTATCAATCACCCCATACTATTATTAGTCGCAAAGCAGAGCGAAACCTGCCTGTGTTGAAAAAGAACATGTCAGCCACTCCTGGTGAAGCTGGCGCCGCAGTCTACAGCCCTTGGGTCCTGGCATTATACGATTTTCTGGTCCTCACCGTGTCAAGTACATATGCCTGGGGATGTCCCACTCAATCTGTACTATTGCCATTTTTTCATCGACATGTGGGAGGTTGGAATTGTGGTTATGGCGGTAGTAAACGACAAGAACGAACAGAAGAAGAAGAAGAAGAAGAAAACGGAGAGGGACGACAAGAGCTTCGTCATCTTGAGATTGGCGTTGGAACGGGGTACTATGTTAGACATACCAATTGGTTATTTGAGCCATCATCATCGACGACGTCTTCGACTCGTCCACGCCGCACAAAACTGTCATTGATGGATCTCAACGAGCATACGCTAGAGCGCGGAAGCCATATGGCTAGATTATTAGCGTCGTCATCGTCATCATCATCTACGGAAGAAAACAGCAATCTTACAATTGATTGCATCCAGCACGATGTAATGCAGCCTCTAGATCAGGTCGGGAGTATAGAATTCTCATCCTCTGCTGCTGCTAGGGTTGCTACTGCCACTCCGAAAGGCGAAGAAGAAAAGAGCAAGACAAGCCCAAAGTTCGACTCCATCTCCCTCTTCTTCTTATTCCACTGCCTCCCCTATACAGACAAGGACAGGGACAACAACAAAAATAGCGAGCACCCTGCCAAAGTGCAAATTCTCGCACAACTCAAACACTGGCTTGCAACCGATAGTAATCCAGATGCAGTGGTATACGGCTCTACCGTGCTGGGTAAAGGGGTAAAACACAACTGGCTCGGACGCTTGTTGATGTCCATGTAAAATCGAAAGGGGATATTTGGGAATTATGAGGATTCTGAGGAAACCTTTGCAGCGGCTTTGAGGCAGAATTATGAGCATGTTGAACTGGAGGTCGTAGGGAGGGTGTTGTTGTTTGTAGCTTCGAGGCCGAGGGTGTAGCTTTGTTTGCATTACCAGTCCGCATTTATGTATGATTGTTCAGTATTGGATATGCTCTAGGAATTTGAAGTGTCTGTCTTGTTGCAACTTCTGTTGCTCTTCCCATGCAGGTAAATTCAGCTTTTTTCTCTCACCACGACCACCGGCAGGATCTTCGCATGCCAAGACAGTTGTAAATGCATATTCATTGGCCTCTTTGGCAAATAAAACAGGGTCCTTGATAGCATCCTCTGCCTCTTTGCCAAACCCAAGAGATTCACCACCAGCAAATCTATCATGTGGTGCATTGGCCACTTCCATAACTCTAACGTTACAGCCTTGGTCTTTCATATTTTTAGCAAATAGGGTATGAGATTCATGTAAAATCTCAGCAGTACTAGTATGGAGAAAAATTGGCACCTTTGTGTGTAGAACTCATTCTTGAAAGGCCTGATATATGGGTGATCACCAGACCAGCTAGGTGGAGTATCGCAGGCGACATCGATCTTTTGACGCTTGGGTCGTGGCTCGGGGCACCAGAATGGGCTGGGTGTGTTGACCATCGTGGACAGGGCCATTCCTCAGTCTAGCAGGAAGGGACTGACTGGCCGACACGAGACGAGACCCTTTTCAGGTTTCAACGAGTGCGACTTTGACTGTTGCAAAAGTACTTTTAAAGCGCGAGACAGTGCCCATATCCTGTTCCGATGGTGGAGGTTGTCAATCAGTTCCCATGGCTTTGGGATTAAAGATTTGTCAATTGACGTGGAATTTGGATTATTATAATTAATGAATTTTCATTCATCGTTCAATGTCTTTGATGTGATTGTGTGTCTTTGTCGGCGTTTGGACCGAAGGGAAGGCCTTATCTCACGTGCCCGATGCCCGCCGTTCTTGCCGCCTGCCGTCATTGGCTTAGGTGCCTTCCCTGCATCGCATGCCATCACTCACCATCCCGGCCGGCATGTTCGCTAACCACCAACTGTCCTCATGTCAACGTCCAAGCCGTTTTCCCACTCATGGGCAGACAAATCCGGGCTTTATCGCTACTGATCTCATGTTGAGCCCCATCAAATCCAGGTAGATTGTGCCCGAGGGCACGCCATCTCACCGGCTCTACAGTAACTAGTCAACGCTACTCATTCCCTCCATCCGTCCACGATATATTTACACACCTATTCATTAACAAGATGATGCGCACACGCGATCCCCGAATCCGCCAGACCCTCAATAATATTTCGCATAATCTCGAGTCGGCAAATGAGAGCGCCCAAGAGGGCTTCTACAACTTCAGTCAGCAATACCTAGCGCCGTGCTTTGCTTCGATCGGGAACTGTCTGGCGGAATGTACTGCTCCATGTCTACCGAATCGCGAAGACCAATTGCGACGTCGCAGGCGAGGTCGCGCCGAACTCAATTTTGATTTCTACGACGATTGGGATAATGATAGCGCCAATGACGGCATATTGGGCTGGGGTAACGACGAATTAGACCGGCTACTAGCAGGGAGTGGAAGTGTACGAGGTGGACCCCAGCAACCTCGACGACAGCGTAAGATGAGCTATGGCACTGCTCGTACGAGGCGAAAGAGCTCTATTCTCCCGGACCGGGGAGATGACCCTACAGTGATACCAAAATCTTCGCTTATCGGATTCTTGGAACGCCTCCCATGGAAGATTGGTCCTCGCGGCGTCAAATACCGTCCTTCAGCAGCTGATTTGCAGGAAAGACCAGGAAGACTGCCACATGATGATGATTATCCTCATCAAGAAGGCGCTGAGGCTCAGCCGTTAATTGAAGAAGATGAGGAGGAGGATGGAGGGGAGCAGGTTGACGGCGCGACCGGAGCTTTGAACAAGGGAAAGAAGCAAAATCGCGGCCGTAGCACGACACAGTCGTCACAGGAAACAAGCAATTCTTTGAGTTCTAGAGGGGATCTCATTTTCGACGATGAAGACGAAGATGCGGTTCCCTTGGACGACGAATTCGCCGTTGCATTGGCGCGTCGAAATACCGCACTAACTTCAGACGAACACCTGGCTGGGATTGCAGGTCGATCCAGACCCAGACGAACAACGTCAGGCCAGTCAATCAAAAGCGCGAAGGTCAGAGAGCGGAAAGAGTCAAAGATAGAGGCTGAAGCTTCACGCGGTGCTGAGATTGCGTCCATGGCTGAGTTGTCAAAGGAGGAGGAGGAAGCGGAAGCGGAAGAAGAGCTAGAAATTGTGCGCAGACGCAGTGCGGCTCAACAGCTAGCTGTCAGCCAGGGATTGGCTCGGGATCAGGTAAGATGATAATCAGATCGACGTGCAAGAGGACAGGGCTGAATAATGGAATAGTCGTCTCAGGTTGCTCCCACGCCAGACTTTTCTAGCTCGCCGGAGATGCGCCAAAGCCAACCATCTTCTATCCACGGGAATGATAAGCCAACAGAGCCTTTCCCTTCCTATCCAGTGACACCAACATCACAAAGGTCGATCACTCCATTGTCGATAAAGGACCAGGATGTCGAATCCGGCACGGAGGCCGACAGTGAAAACCAAGACAACGCAGACGAGTAATGATTCAATGGACTATTACAAGCTTAACCTACGTCCCTGCATTCTCCACCGTTCGATAATATTTCATTGCATCTCATGCGGGCTCTGGAAGTTTTCTAGATCATATGAACTAATTGTCATGATCTTCATCGCAACGACTTTAGCTCTTTGTTGTATATATAAACACACATCTTGATGACCGAACTTGTTAATGTATGATATTTATGATTTGATGAACCATGGCTACGATAAATGTGATGAGGCTTAACGGAGATGTTTTGCGCGCGCAACGTGATTGGCCGGGCATGGGCTCATACTGGCCATACGTCATGCCATGTACCTAACCTCCATCCTCAACATCCCACTTCACGGCATTCCTCGACTGAATCCTTCAACTGAAGCCATCCGATAATCAACCAAACCAAACAATCCGGCATCAGTTAATTGCAGCAAGCAATGTCTCGAAACATCCTCATTGTCGGTGCAACACGCGGTCTCGGAGCCGCTCTGGCTGCACATTATGCCTCTTTGCCAACAACATCGACCGTATACGCAACAACACGGTCTAGTCGCTTTCCTCCTTCTAATTCTAACAATAATGGCAGCGGACCTACCCACGACAAAATCCGCTGGCTCGTAAATGTCGACATATCACAACCCGACATTGGCGACACACTAGTCACTCAACTCGTCCCAGAGAAAGCCATTTTAGACACCGTGATCATATCAGCGGGCTACTTCGGCTTTGAGTCCTTCGACCAGCCAGACTGGGAAAAGCAAGTGCGCATGTATACCACATCAGCAGTTGGGCCTGTCTTTGCTGTTCAAGCACTCGTCAAAGCATCCTTGGTTAGCAGTGGCAGCAAAGGAGAAGGGGCTAAGATCATATTGGTCTCGTCTGAAAGTGGTAGCATCACTTTGCGCCATGAGAAAGAAGGCGGTGGGAATTACGGGCACCACGCGAGTAAATCAGCCCTGAATATGGTTGGGAAATTGCTTTCCTTGGATTTGAAAGAAAAGGGCATTGCTGTAGGGTTGGTGCATCCCGGGTTTATGAGGACGGAAATGACACGCAGTGTTGGGTTTGATAAGTATTGGGATGATGGCGGTGGTAAGTATTATCCATGAATTCTCAAACATACCCATATATTAACGGAAAGTTATAGCCGTCACGCCTGACGAAGCGGCAAAGTCACTGATAGATTTTATCGAGAAGGACTTTGACATAACCAAGACGGGAACATATTGGGCTCCTAGGGGCGCAAGGTGAATTCTTCCTCTAAATATTCTCTTTTTGTATCCCACACTGACATGTGCGTTATTCTAGGGATATTGGAACTGCTGAACCTGTACTCGGGAAAGGTCTCCCTACGCCATTGGAGTTGCCATGGTAAAAGAAAAAGGGGAATGGTCACTTCTAATTGAATAGTACACATGAATTTATATGAATAATTCTCACCATCATTCCATCCTATATGGGTCTCTCTTAGTAGTCTTCTCGCAAACAAAGCAACTCTTTTTCAACCCCATTTGCACCACAACTACCAAAGCGCCACCAACTCCGTCTCCACCAGCCCAGAACATTGATCATGTACCATTTCGTCGGCGCTGGTAGTGGCGGAAAGCTTTCCCATATCCCATCTTCAAACCTGGTGTCCAGATTGTACCACAAAACGGGCAAGACATCTGTTGTTGAATATTTCTGCAAGCTATGCTGTGTCGTATGATCGCCAATGGTCTTCAGGTCGAAATCATATTGCGACAGTGCAGCAAGCCTCGCTGGCTCGTTGGTAAGATGACTGTGAAATACTGAAGCGAAGGAATCGAGTATTTTGACGAGTTCAGAGCCGCTGAATTCGGATGGCGAGTCGAGACGCGTTTCCAGGTAAGCTTTAATGTCATCTAGACCCTGGTGGAAAGAAGCTTTGTTCGGGAGGTTCATTTAGTAGGTAGACTTATTAAAAAGAAAGCTTTATTATCATGTTATGGACTTCAGAACTTACCATGCTCCTGAACATCCACATCCATAATCCCCTTTATGCCAGTCGCCTTTTCAATTCCGGGGAACAAGACGTGCTCCTCGCTGTCATGATGGCCTATGACCAGCTCGTGCCATGCCTGACAGTAATGCAGAAAATCGGGTACATCGACGCTTTTCACTTTGGGGGCTTGGAGGTATATGCTGTTGTAACCGCGGATAATGATATTGTGCACGAGCGCCATGTGTGAGGCGAATTCGGTGAAGCCGTCATCCTATTCATTCATGTGAGTTGAGTGTAATCAATGCTATATGGATAAGAAAAGGATATCTACCTTGCCAGTTTGCCCACCTGGGGTTGGGATTAGATCCAACGGACCACTTGACGATGTCATTTTTCTAAGTGCTTATTTGGTGCGACGAAATGTTCAGAAATGGGGAATGCAAAGAAAGAATCTATAGCTTAGACAAGGAGGCGATCAAGACATATTTATAACCCTGTCAGTAGAAAGAGAGATGCCTGGAATCGAAGTAAATACTCAATAGAGACAGCTGAAACTATATACGCATTGGAAAGCTCTCCATTTGACTCTGGCCTACTGCATAGATAGCGTCAAGGCGCATCCTATCAGCGAGGCTCTGAATGAAACAGCTGGCAACGATTGGCGGTTTTGGCAAACGGCGAACACCGAGAACTCGAAATGCTTACCCTTTTGGGTTTAGACAGGCCCTGGTCGGCGACTAAAGCCCTAACGTTCTTCTACAATATATATTGACTATATATTGACTATATCATGTCTAATACATTAGTAATAGCATATATAAGCTGCCCTTCATAAATGGTGCCATTATTGAGAGCTGAAACTTACGGACCTATATGTACTACTGCATGTCCTCACGTTCTTAGTCCGCCCTCCATAGACTCACGAAAAGGACAGGTCTGATAAACGGAGCAAAACCCTGCCCAAAAATCCAAACTTCTAGGCGCCATGGAGTCGAGTCTTGACCTCACAAACACGATGCTCCAATATTAATATTGGCGGTTTATGATGGATAGACAAAATCTCCATGTGTGTCGCCTGGGTAGAAGCTGGAGAGGCAATTTGAGCCAGGTTTTGATAATTTTGATGTTGCGCTTTACCTCAAGTATATAATATGTATATAGTTTGAGGTGACTTGTGATCTCTCAGCCATTGAATTCCAAGATTGGGGCTGGAGACGGTCTGCTCTGTTCGTAAGCAGCGCGTTGAGTAGGATGCAAAATAAGGAAATAGCAAATAGTAGAACCGTATCAAGACATATCTTCGTATGAATAATTGTACAGTATATCAACAAACACACGCAAACCCATCTATCGTACAAAATCGTACAAAAGACACATGGTATATATAAAATATTCGTGTGTATATCAAGAAAAGAAAGCCCCCAACATATAACTCCTGAGTGAAGATGCTATACAAACCTTTCGTTCCATTTTTCGGCATGAATAGAGTTTCGAGTCTTATGCTGAAGCAGCAGTAACGTCCTCAAGACCGTCTGCTGCCTCGACTTCTTGCGACTGCAAAGATAGCTTCTTCACAGTCCACTCGCTAGGAGCGGTAGGAGTTGAGAGATCTCTCTTTTCGCCGAGCACACAGATGGCTCGGCGAGGTGCAGCAGCAGATTCATCAACAAGGAACCTGTGTGCAACTTCCTTGACGTCTTTTGCTGTGACATCCAAAACTTGCTCTCTCCAGCGCTGGTCCATCTCGTGCGTGACCCCGCTCACAAAGTATCGCATCCCTTCTTCGTCCACGCTTGTTGGAGCATCGAGGCCTTGGAAAATGCTCAACTTCGCCTCTTCGAGTTCTTGATCGGTCCAGGAACGGTCGCGAGCGAAGACACCTGTCTTCTTGAAGACATTAAGCGTGTTTATTGGGTTTGGATCCCGGTAGCTGGACAGCGTGAAGACTCCTTTGAGAGGTCCGTTGCTGGCTCCAGCGCCGTAAGCGCCACCTTTCTCACGGATTTCTGGATGCAAATACTTGTGGGTCAACAGTTGAGAGAGTATACTCAACGGCGCGCTGGCTGGATCAACGAATGGAACGGTTTCCATAGCGAGACCAGAATAATAAACTTTATATGGCATGTCGTAAAGAACATTGCCAGGAGAGCTAGGTATCTTATCCGTAGAGTCTTTGGAGATAGGCATAGTTCCGGATTTGGGAAGAGCTCCTAACCATTTCTGTAGGGATGCTTCGTTCTCTGCAGCGCTATCAGCTTCACAAACCATGCGGACACGGAGCTTAGACGATTGCGAAATGGCAAAGCTTTGAATTAAACGAAGCTTTTCCAGTATTTCTTGGAGTTTTTCGGGAGAAGTTGTAGCATCATTGAGAAGATTGGCAGTCGCCTGTAATTGAGCCAATCCAGACTGCTGTTCCTGAACCCAGAAGCTCTCGTTCAATGTAGCTGCCGCGGCATTGACTGCGAAACGATGGCCAGTACCTGCGACTGCATCCAGAGCGCCATTTGTGGTGGATCGGAGCAACTCCGTGATCATGCGCGGAGCGGCCTCGCTCGTAAAGTCAGTTTCTGTAATTAGAGTGCGGACGATGTCCAACATAGTAGGTAGGTTTTTATCAAGTGCGAATCCACTGATCTGAAGGCCCTCTTTGAATCGGCCTAATTCAGTCGGCGATGAGACTAAATACGACGATGTGGAGACCCCTCCAGTTTTGAGCTTGATCAGATCTTCCCATTGCTCCATGCTTCTTCCAGGAGTGCCCAGGCGCATAATACAGTCGTGAAAGAGAGGCATCAACAGACGCAGCTCGTTCGGCAAACCATCAAAAGGATTCAATGCTTGGAAATAAGTCAAGCCATTTGTGGGGGCCTCACGCCATACGACTTCAACGCCATCAACTTTGGCTTCCCGAACAGGTTTGCGTTCCTTTTCTCTGGAAATATCACTGACATGAACTGAAGGCAGGCAGCTTACGTCCGCGAGTTGCGCGTCCTCTTGCACTTTTAGGAGATCCAATTCGGATTTTTCCAGTTCGGCAATGGCTTTTTCAGCAGAGCCATGTTGTGAAATGAGATCGGAAAGTTTAGCATCTTTCCGAATCTTCTCCTGCTCATCAAGATTCGAATTATATGTCGGCGACCCCACCATGGTGAATTTCATATACTTGTCATTTAGGAGATACTTTTGAACGAGAGATTCAAGATAACCCCCCTCAGAGTATCTCCTTTTGAACTCATCGATGATCTCGTTCCACGCAAGCTCTTTCATTGGATCGCTACCGTTGAACCATGATGAGATTGTCTTTTCCATAACTCCCATACCGAAATTTGCTGTCTTGTGTCTCAATGAGAGCTCCAACTGATGAAGAAAGCCTTGGACCTTTTCGTCATTGAATCCAGTGGCAATGACTTCTTCGTAGACGCCATGAATCGCCTCATTTACTTTAGACACATCTTCCTCCCGAACACCATTCACACCGACGGAGAAAATCGGCTTTTGAACGGATGTATCAAGTCCGGTGTTCGGGGTAAAAGATGAGCCAAGCTCACTCTCAATCAAAGCTCTGTACATAGGGGAACCGTAGCCATCGAGTAACAGAGAGGATAGGATTCCAGTCGAAAAGGTCTCCACAATGTCCGTTGTATCACCCATGAGCCATGAGTTTGATGTTTTGTACTGTCGATCGTCACTAGTGAAGGAATCGACAGGACCCGGAACGGTAACTTCGGTAGGTCCTTGACTGAGATCGAGGGGCAACTTCACATCCTTATCTGCCACCCCTTTGTCAAAGCCATCCAAAACACCTCTGATTTGTTTCAAATGATCAGCCAACGGCATATCGCCATAAGTAACTATCTTTGCGTTACTTGGGTGGTAATTCTTCTTGGAAAAATCGACCAACTGCTGATGGGTCAAATCTGTAATGTAGTGCGGATCACCGGCAGAATTATGAATCGCTGGGAAGATGTTCTCCTTGAATCGAATGTAGTAGAGGTAGTTGGCATCCGACATTTGTCCTTTCATTTCATTGTAGACGACGCCCTTGAAAACAATGTCATCCAGTTGCTTGGTTTGGGTTTCCGGCTGCTCTGCAGCTCGCGGGTTTTCCGGTCCAAGCCTCCACCCTTCCTGCTTGAAATCGTCCTTCTTCAATAATGGATGTAGAGTGGCGTCGAGATAGACGGATAATAGGTTCTGGAAGTCCTGCTTGTTCGTGGTGGCAAAGGGGTATGTAGTATGGTCGGAAGCAGTGAAAGCGTTCATGAAATTGGAGAGTGATCGAGGTAGCATCTTGAAGAACGGATCGCGCACTGGGTATCTATTCAACGATTAGCTAGGGGAAGCCGCATTGTCAGTGGGAATTTAAGGACTGACTTGTCGCTTCCGCAAAGGGTGGTGTGTTCGAGAATATGAGGCACCCCAGTCGCATCTGGAGGATTGGTCTTGAAACCAATACCAAACACATTGTTCTTGTCATCTCTAGCCACATGAAGATAATCTGCATTCGTTTTGTCGTGTTTCAAAAGGATGGCAGAAAGATGCAGCTCTGGCACATGCTTTCTTTCCTTTACCGTGAAGCCATGGAGCCTATCACCGACGGGAGGATAGCTGTCGAGATCTGTTACAGTCGAGGCTGTCCGCCGCGGTCCCAGCGATCCCAAAGGTTGCGACTTCAGCAGCCGCGCTCTTCCTGGGACTGCAAGGCCATTTCGGCGTAGTCCGGTGGCTAGACGAAGCATCGCGATAGCTCCGCCTGGAGCTGGTGAGCTGGATCGATCGAGTCGTTACTGCGGCAGCCTCATCTAACGCGCGGTTTGCACAGTCCCAGCAAATCAAAACAAAGCAACGCCCCAGACAGTCAATGGCGCAGTGGAAGAAAGGAATAATAAAAAGATCATGGCATGTCGAGAGTCGGAATAGAATCGAAGAAGATTAATTAATGACTAATAAATGGATGTTTCGGGGACGCCAAGAAAAAGCTGTAAGAATTTTGCACTAAGCTGGGATTGGTCAAGGCGGCGTCTCCCCTCTTGCTCTCAACCACACTCACAACCCCCAATAGAAATCCCGGCAAGTCCTCGAGGTACCAAGGCCTGTCAACCACTCTGAGCAGGACCACGCCCGGCTATTCTGACGGTTTCGAGCGATCTCAACAGCTTGCGGAAACCTTCTGCTGTGCCCAAGCTTGGAATTTGTATGGACTTCCTTGCGGACCGAAGAGCCACGGATCTAAATCGAGCGACACCGACGAGTTTTACAACTGCGAAATCTACCGCGCCAAGGTGCGGAGGACATTTGGCAAGGACCCTGCAGTGTTTGCCTTGACTGCAACCAGCTTGTTGCAGTCGAGGCATGGCAGTTGCGACATCGAAAGAGTCCTACTAAGCACAACCATTTTGTCACGCGAACACGCCTACGCATCGTTACTCTGATTTCGCAGAATCTTGAGTAGACAAAGGGACAATGGCGTCGACTACAATGTCCAAAAAGGCCAAGGGAAAGAAGATGGCCGATCCTAGCGAGACATCCAAATTGCTGGCTGCCAAGATTTCGCAATTGGAGCAAGATGCGGCCGGGGAAAAGGATCAGGAGGCTGAAATAGGTGTGTGAGCCCGGTTCTCTATACCTTCATTATTTCTCGATCTATTTAATTCTGGAGAGAGAAAATGACAACCAAGAGAGAAAAAAAATAATATGTTTCAACAACCCATTCTGACATGACCTAGAACGCGAGGTGAAAAAGGCCACCCGAGATTTGAATCAACTGCTTAGCAATATCGAATCACCAATGACTCGTCTCGAAACAGTGCACAAGAAATACACCGAGCTGCTGGCGGAGATGAAAAAGCTTGACCGCGACTATACCAAGAGCAAAAAACGGGCCGATCAACTACAGAAAGACCAGGATAAGGGAAAGTCGGAATTGAGCAAAACAGCCACTATGAAAGACAAGTTGGAGAAGCTATGCAGAGAGTTGACGAAGGAGAATAAGAAAGTCAAGGTAAACAGCAGTGTCGCCACCGGTCTTTGTGTAAAGCTGACTGTATGGAACCGCGCGTATAGGACGAAAACAAGAAGCTCGAGGAAACCGAAAAGAGAGCTCGTATGATCGTCAATGAACGTCTGAATTCTTTGCTCGTCGATATACAAGATGTAATGGCTCCCAAAGAGACTCGGAAGTACGAGAAGATGGATATCGATATGGATGATGCGTGAGCACTGCAAGATTGCTTCTCTGCCGGAATTAGCTCTGATTGTGGCATAGGATTCGTACGAAGATCAAAACGATTGGCGAAAAGTTCGAATTACGGGAATTTCACGTCAAGGCTCTGATGCGCAGCAAGGATGCAGAAATTCAAAGCCTCACTGGAAAATACGAAGAGCAGAAACGTGCAGCGGAAAGCGAGGCGTCGAGATGCCGTGCCCTTACTGCACAAGTCTCAACCTTCTCCCACACAGAAGTCGAGCTTCGCAGTCAGCTCAATATCTACGTTGAGAAATTCAAGCAGGTAAGTTAAATCTTCTGGGGTGCAAGAAGTGGCGCCGCTTATCTAACAATATTAGGTTGAGGATACACTGAATAACAGCAACGAACTATTTCTGACTTTCCGAAAGGAGATGGAAGAAATGTCAAAGAAGACAAAGCGACTGGAAAAAGAGAACCTCACGCTGACTCGCAAGCACGACCAAACGAACCGCAATATCTTGGAAATGGCGGAAGAGCGGAATAGAAACCAGCAGGAGCTTGAAAAGTACCAGAAAAAGTGCCATCATCTTGAGGCGTTGTGTCGCCGCATGCAAGAACAAGGCCGAGGGCATGGGTTTACAAGCGGCGATTCAAATCATGTTGGTGAACATGAGCTTTCTGGTGATCTCGAAGGCGACGAGGAAGGCACACAAAGTGACTATGACGACGAGGACGATGATTACGAAGATGAAGACGAAGACGAGGATGAGGATGGCGTAATCAGCGATGAAGAGGAATATGAAGCGATACGCCAACGGTTCCCAGAGCAAGCCAGCATCGAGAAGCCCGTTTTCGGACCACCGCCGCCCCCGGCATTGGCAGAAGCACGCACCAATGGCAACAAAAACATTATCAGTTTTTAATGGACAAGTATTGCATTCACTTGTCCATTTGGAACGGAGTAATGGCTTCTTTTGTTGCCTGCCTACCGGGTGTTTTGCATGATGGTCAATTAAACCAATTCTGTCTCGACACGCTGCTACTACATGAGTGTTCGAAGCTACGGATATGTCAATTCAGGTGACCATTGGTTGAACAGAGGATAGGCTGGATGTAAGTATGTTAGAATAGGGTCTATATGTCCTATCTAAAGTGCCAGGACTTTCTAGGCGTCCCATGGGCATCCTCAATGTACTGTATTATTTTTTGGAAATTTTCTTTTTGCGAAAGACTAGCGGGAAAAACAGAAAAAAAGGAGAGAGCTATTCAGCAGTACATGTTCGAACATCCTCCACACGCCTGTTTTGTTAAACCAGGTAAACCTAACTTCTGGATATAACGCCTGCTTGTCGATATGTAACACGACGACCATGGTAATTGAATTGAATTCAGAATTTGTTCCTATAGAGAGAGGAAGGATTTGTGCCAACAGGCCGTAGAAATGTGTCATACGCAATCATAACTTGCTGTCTCCCCCCCTGATATATGTTTGACCGCGTCGCAAGATTTCAACAGCTTCACTGACCATTTCGGCAACGACTTCTCCAGCAGGCTTGATTTCTTTAACAACGGCAGACACGCTTCCCATCAGAAACGGGAAATCGACATCCTCCTTCTCATTCTCGATGTCATGCATCATCGGGACGATGCCCTGCTGGGTCAAGTTTAGAATGTCCTGCGGTCTCTTTTCCCATTCCTTGATATAGTCATTCGGCAAAAGGCGAAGGGGTCTGCCCGAAACAACGAGAGTACGTATTGTGTCCCCGAACCCTGCTGATACGACCGCTTCCTTGTGAAGTTTGCTTGCACCGCTTTCTGTCGTGGCGACGAATCGAGTGCCAACCCAGACGCCGGCGGCACCCAGCATGAGCGAGGCTGCTAGACTACGGCCATCATTCACTCCACCCGCAGCAACGACCAAGGGTGTCTTGCCCGTAAGAGGACTCTTGTACTTTTGCACAGCATCGACAACCGCTGGAATCAAAACAGAGAACGGCACATCACCGGTATGTCCGCCTCCTTCTCCGCCCTGGGCACAGACAATGTCTACACCGCGTTGCAGTGCCTTCTCCGCGTGTTTCGGGGCGCCAACCATGTTCATGACCAGAATGCCTGCCTCGTGGAGACGTTTGATGGTGCGCTCCGGAGGCACGCCAACGGCTGAAATGAAAAGCTTTGCTCCGTGTCGAATGGTTATTTCAATCAATTCATCCAGCTGGCCATGCGTGTAGTCATGATTTGTGGCACGCGCGCCGCCACCGACCTGCGGAAGAGCCAGATCGACGCCGAATGGTAGATTGGGATCTCGAAGCAATGACTTGAGCTCCGTGAGCATTTCATCTAGCTGTGCTGGAGTATATCCTAGACCGCCGATACTTCCAAGACCACCAGCATTGGATACCGCCGCTGCAAGCGGAGCCCCGGAGGCCCTGGCCATGCCAGCCAGGAGGATGGGATGCTCGATATGCAATAGGTCACATAGTGGTGTTTTCAAAGACATGGCTCGAGATATAATGTCTTTTCAAACAGGAATTAGTTCACGTTGAAACTATACAGTCGTGATACACCAAAACAGCGGTGTGGTGGCTTTCTGATTAGAATTAGACTGTGCCTTGTTCACCGATGTGCTGTAATATAGAAGCACTGCATCAGGAAAATGAGGTGAGGTGGAACAACGCGTCGTACATATATGTTTAGAAAGGGGGACTGGTTAGCATAGACGGAGCAATATAAATGAACACTTAACCCATCCATTCACATTGTTCCCCTCACGGAGATCTAAACAGCCGAGGCTCAACTCTCCGAGGCTCGAAAGCAGCCAATACTTGCATCTTCATATAGTTCTTTTTGCAGGCGCAGTAATGGCATATAATGAATCGCGGACAGCATCCAGCTATCTTAAACAGCCGCTCATCTCACATGTAATGATGGAGAGCTTTTGACTGCCCATCGCCATTGGCCATGTTCAGATAGTTAGTCTCTCCACGTATGAACAGTAGTTAGCAAATAGATTCCATATCAGAATATGATTTATGAGCGCAGAAATGCACCGAGGAAATGCCTATTGACAGTCGATATAAATATGAGAGAGAGAAAAATGATGGGGAAAGGGCAGACCCATTAAGCGACAAATCGGGAAGGAAACGCCAACGCGTCTTGCGGCGCGTTACTCCGCATATCTCCAGCGTTTTTCACTACTTCACCACCAGCCATATTATCATCAACATATAATCGACTGCTCCATTTGAATCGGACCCAGAAAATCTCTGCATCCGCCATACAATGCCATTCTCATCATGAGCACTGCAACTCCGAATGACAGGTTCCTTCAGCCGCCCAGGTAATCCGGCCCCGCCCTGTATACAAACTAAGACGAAATTATACTAACCATTACGATCGATTGCTCGACTATAGTGGTGAAGAATATCAGCCTGAAAACCGCGCTCCTTCTGCCTATACGCCGCTTCACACCTTCGAATTGCCCAAAGCCGATACCCGACAGTATCAGCAACAATATGGTGACCTGTATTTCTTGCGTTTGGCAAGACTAAAACCGGCAGCGGAGAAGGTTGGACGAGAGGCGTGGGATGGGATTACTGTAGGCAGATCAGTCCGATGCAATGTCCGGCGCGTCTTGTTATTGACAATCGTCAGATTACCGGATCGAAGGCACGCAAGGTAGAGAGAGTCCTGGATGTGCGACAGGGAGAGTTGTGCTGGGTCACTGGTACTGTTTACATGGACCTGCCGCTCAAGCCTAACATTCTCGACGATGTTGCAAAAGACGTGAGTTTTTTGGCGCCTCTGAGTTGAGAAGTGACGACTGATTGGGTTGTTTCAAGAATTACGCCGCGGCACCTCCTCCTCGACAGACCTATCTTGACCCCTCGAACCCTAATACTACCCAGATCATGCTAGAAGATGAGTCAGGTCGGCTTAAGATGACAGGGAGTCTGCTTCGAACAACCCACTTGGTGACGGGCGTTATCATTGCCGCACTAGGTACGGAGAACTCGAATGGTGAATTTGAAGTTGTCGACATCAGGGTCCCTGATTTCCCATCTCAGCCAGCGAGGTGGGAGAAAGCGCCCACAGACAAGACAGAAAACACAATAAGACGTATAGAAAACACAGGCGGCACAGCTTCGAAAATAGCATTTGTTAGCGGACTGGGTATAAATGGATCGTCAAGCGAAACCCTGACTTTGGAGCTTTTGACAGATTATCTACTGGGCTATACAGGACCTGAGGGCGAAGACAGCGCATCTCCGTCCAGGATATCTCGTTTAGTGATTGCGGGGAACTCGTTGGGCGATGTTGAAACAGTAATCGCTGCAGGAGCTCTCGATGAAGAAACAGGCCAGAAGAAAAATCTGGCCTCAAGGAAATACGGATACGATGCTTCAACTTACAACTCATCTCCCATTACCCAGCTCGACGATTTTCTTTCCGAATTACTACCCAGTATACCGGTGACATTGATGCCAGGTGATAGCGATCCTGCGAACTTCTCTCTACCCCAGCAAGGGATTCATAGAGCAATGTTGCCTCAGGCGAGGGCGTACTGCTCTGATGGTCCGCCTGGAGATACAACTGTAGAACCGGGCTGGTTCGACAATGTCACGAATCCTTGGGAAGGCTACGTTGACGGGTGGCGGCTTTGGGGATGCAGTGGACAGAATGTAGACGACGTTTTACGTTATCTAGACTTTTCCGATGAAGACGGAAACACAAGTGCAGATAATAATGGGGAAATCAGCGTCCGGATCATGGAAGCTATGCTCAGATGGAGATGTGCAGTGCCGACTGCTCCTGACACAATATGTGAGTTCTATCTGCTTCGAAATAATTACATATTTCAATCCTAACACAACTCTTTATTTATAGGGTGCTACCCCTTTCAGACACATGACCCTTTCATTCTTCAGGCCTGCCCACATTTGTTTTTCATTGGGAATCAATCTGAATTCAAGACCGCCGTAGTGGAACGCGAGTCACCATTCAGATTAAATGGGCCGGATTCAGAGATGGCTAATACGGGCGACGATGAAAGAACGCGTGTACGCTTGGTTTCTATACCCAAGTTCCATGAAACGGGAGAGCTGGTCCTCGTTGATTCGGAGACATTGGAAGTTGAGGTGGTGAAATTCCAGTTATTTGCAGGAAAGGAGTAATTAAAAAATATATTTCAGCGATATTATAAGTTACAGAATATTGGAATGCATGGCATGAGTTATGAAATGTGTGTGTTCACTTTGGTTCAAATCTTCCATAGATATAGAAGTTTTAGATTTAATGCAGAAAAGTTCCGTATCTCAATTTACGGATGACAACTCCACATTCACTTTCATGTATTCCGAAAATATCAACATATAGCAACTGGAATAAAAAGTTGATAATCAACATTGATTATGCTAATGAACACCAATATAGGTATAGTAAAGACTTATCTTATTTGTTTGCTGGTGCTTCTCGCTGACTCATTCGTCATGTATTTGTAGCTGTGTCGACATCGGCCATTTTATTAGTACCTTATTCCAAACGCCATGTTTTGAAGTATCATGAATGGATGAAAGATGAGGTATGTAGTAGATATGCCTACATTTCTGGTGATTTACTCTTTTGACTGACATGAGCAAAACCTGGATGAGAACAGGAAATCCAACAAGCAACAGCATCTGAGCCTCTGACTCTAGAAGAAGAATACTCTATGCAACAAAGCTGGAGGCAGGACGCAGACAAATTGACATTTATTGCTTGCTTGCCACTATCATCTACATCATCCACGTCGTCATCGGATGATGCGTTACCAGAATTATCAGAAAAAGATGATGCGCCAGATCGGATGATTGGGGATACCAATCTGTTCCTACGGATTGACGATGATGATGAAGATGACAAGAAAGAAATCAGTCAGCAACATGTCAATGTAATAGGCGAAGTTGAGCTCATGATTGCCGAAAAAAATAACCAAGGCAAAGGCTTTGGGCGCGCTGCATTACTGAGTTTCTTATGGTTTGTTACGAGCCACGAAGAGGATATTGTGCGCGAATTTCTAGAAGCACCATCAACGGCATCAGAAGGACAGACTGTGTTGGATAGTGAGGAGAAGAGGAAGATGAAGATCAAGTGTCTGAGTGTCAAGATTGGGCAGGAGAACAACAGAAGTCTGGCGCTATTTGAGTCCCTTGGATTCGAAAAGGTGGCTCAAGAGCCGAATTATTTCGGCGAGTTCGAATTGAGAAGGTATAACTTGAATGAAGAGGGGGTTGCGAGGTTGGGAGATAAATATGGTGTGAGGGGATATAGGGAGCTGCACTACAGAGCCGAGTAAGGAGTACTACGGCGTAGACTAGAAGACTGGAAAGATAATCTTTTTGAACTTTTTTTTGTTTCTCTTGTGATTTGAAACTAGTCAAGTTCCTGTCCCAAGGTAAGGGACTGATAGAGACTGAACCGATGGATCTCACATCTATTACATGCCAGATCAGGAAAAAAGATAGCGAGCACACACACAAAGTAAGTTGTCGCAGAATAATCCCTCTTGCATCGGTTGTCCGTTGATTATTGCCATATGGTTTGCCTTTTGTCATAACATCCCAAATCTAGACACTTATATGTCGTATCCATTCGTTGAATGATTCTGCATGGTATCATGTCGCACATCCCGTGTTCCTTCCGTTCCGTTCCGTTCCCCTTCCCTCAACTCAATGCCGAGTATTTGACTTAGATAGACTTCTTCTTGGCGCCCTTGGAGACGTCGACGATCTTCAGAGCTGTTTGTTCAATTCTTTGTTAGTTTGGACCTCGTCTTGTATTTCCTTCCCACCATCCAGAGACAAACGCACCAGGAGGAAGGCTCTGCTTGAGCTTGTCGGCCTTGTCGGAGTCCTTGAGGACAAGAGTGTACAAGAAGCGGTTGCAGCGGACCTTGAACTTGGTCTGGTTGGTGGTGCGGCTACGCTTGATGCGGGCGGCTATAACGAAAGCTATGGTTAGTACAGAGCAGTAAAAAAACGTGCTATGAATGAGGTATCTGGGCGAGCAGTGTTTGAGGGAGACCACATTGGTTTGTTGATTTGTTGATGTGCCGGGCTCTTAGATAGAGAAGGGAACAGCAGAAAACGTACAGGAGGCATCCTTCCGGCGGCAGATCTCAATGAACTGCTTGATATCGGAGACTTCGGCAGGCATTTTGGCGGAAGATTGCAAGACTGGCGTGCTGAAGAAACGGGTGGTCGAGTCGAGGCGTGTGGGAAGTTCTTCAACTTTTGACGTCGTCGGTCCGGCCTGGCCAATCTCTGGATCGCTCAAATGTGGGATCCGATGCGGAAATTAGGGTTTGCACTCGAGAAGCCCTGGCCGTGGCTGGTGGGGCGTGGCTGGTGGCTGCCTCTCCAGAAGTGGCGGTGCGGTGCATGTCACATGTCATTCAGTCGATCTATCCTTCCAAAACAGAGCTGCCTGGATGGCAGTTACTTAAGTGTTCATGTTTCTCGCTCCGGCTATTGTTATTTATTCTTATTGACGATAAATTGCCCCGATCATCACTGGACAAAATGCCTACTCAATTAGATAAAGCCCTCAGTTCCAAGGTGCGTCAAGCTCCAAATCTTTGGCAAGCTTGCTAGCTAATGAATGCTCTTCAGAATCTCCTTCTAGGTACATAGCTCAATTATTCCTACATACAGACAAACAGACAGAAACGTTAATGTGAAAACAGGCTTTGCTGGAATAATCACTGCTGCCTCCGCTTGGTCAATATGGGGCAGCGACATGTTTCCCGCGGAACCAGATCCTAAAGGAGGTACTAAATGCATCGGTTTCTTTGTGTGACGCAGTCTCTGACTATTCATAGAACCCGAAGAATGGACGACAGAAGAACTAAGGAGATGGCTTCGAGCAGTAAGCTGATCTGCTTGAATCAAAATATTCTTGGTGGACAAAGCTGATCGTCTGCAGAGGAATCTCTTGCCCTCAGACAAAGCATCGCGAGAAGAACTCATAGAAAGAGTGAGAGCAAACTTGCGACCGACAAGAAGTTCATGAATTTCCTCGAGGTATAGCACGACACACTTTGCGCTGTTGTGGATCGACTTCCTGTTTGGCTGGGCAAAACGGCGTAACGACATGGCCATCAAACGACGAGTCGAAAGTTTTGGCTCTGAATGACCCAGTCTTTCCTATTCTTCTGCTTGTTCTCCGTGTTGGGTATTAGGACAAATGTCTCGCTGAACCCATGCAGTGGAGAGTCCTTGCCTCCATACTGCACAGACCCGCTGACTGCGACAAGCATGGATATGTTTTTGGCGTTTGCTCTAACAGTCGTGCCAGGCGTCGTCGTAGGGTATGTTTTGTTGATAATCTGGCAATCAAAAGATTGAATCTCATGGCGGGCTGTTTTTAGCTGATTGATGAAAATATCTTGGATTGCGGCGCCGTCCGCAATGACGTTTCCGTTAAACAGTATGTTGGTAGGAGTAGCGCTGTAGAACGAAGCTATCGCGCTGTGGTTTGACGAAAGCGCAGAATGATATAGCTGGACGAAGTCCGATGCTCCTAGAATTCGCCGTCAGACCGCGTTGCACTGTACAGGTTGGTTGTGGTTGTCTCACCTTCCGTGGATGCTTTGGTAAAGTCATCATCTTTTGGAGCTGCTGCCATTTTCGCAAATTTGAATTATAGTAAACTTTCGAAATTTGTAGCCAGAGAGTATGGTCTTGCTCAATATTCAAAAGTTGGAAAACCGAGGCGGGGGATGGTTGCGCTGGGTAAAAGAAAGAAGAAATGGTTTGGTAGGCAGCGGCCGAGCTTGGACCATCTCGGAGGTGCCTGCTTCTCCGCAGCTTCAGGAATTTCATTAAAGGTACGATCTCATGAGCTTTTCAACTTCCTAGCCAATGGCGGCAATAAAACGACCGCTGCGGTGTTTCCTGGCGACTTCAAATTCAATCCATTCCAAATATATCCCTACGCTATCTCCTTGTCTTTCTCCGACGAGTCGACGGCGTTCGACAGCGCGTCACCATGGATATGCGACGCAGGCCGCGAGCTCCAAAAAGCCATTTTATGTGACGACACCAATCTTCTACGTGAATGCCGGTTAGTTTCATGTTTCACTAGTCTGGCCTCGTGGCTCTGGATGATGACTGACTCGCATACTGTGTGAAGCCCCCCATATCGGTCACCTATATTCCATGATTCTTGCGGATACTTTTAAGCGATGGCAGCTACTCTTAGGCAATTTGGACGCCCAGTTCCTAACAGGCACCGACGAACATGGCATGAAAATACAACAAGCTGCACAAAAAGCGGGCATGGATACCCAAGCATTTTGCGACATGAATTGCAATACATTCAAAGATTTGGCAAAAGCTGCAAAGCTCTCGAACGATCATTTTATCCGGACCACAGATAGAGAACATAGGGATGCGGTGCGATATTTCTGGGAAATGCTTCAACATCGTGGCTATATATACACAACAAAGCATGAAGGCTGGTACTCTGTGAGCGACGAAGCGTTCTATCCCCAGTCACAGGTGCAGCCCTCTTTAGATCCGGCGACAGGCCGAAAACTCATGGTATGTACCAGAAGATCCTACAACTTTTAAATAGCAGCATCGACTGACATCTCGGAAGACATCAATTGAGACCGGCAAGGAAGTCGAATGGTCGGCGGAAACCAACTATCACTTCCGTTTATCTGCCTTTAAAGACCGGCTTCTCCAATTCTATAAGGAAAATCCAGAGTTCGTCAAACCAAAGCATTACATGGATGCTCTGGTGAAGTCTGTAGAAGAGGGCTTGCAGGACTTGTCAGTATCTAGACCAGTAGAGCGCCTGACATGGGGTGTTAGGGTCCCAGGGGATGAATCTCAGACGATATATGTTTGGCTGGATGCACTTGTCAATTATCTGACAAAATCCGGGTATCCTTTTACTCCAGGAAAGGAATCAGACTTGGGTTGGCCTGCTGATATCCATGTCGTAGGAAAGGATATTGTCCGGTGAGTTCCAGTTCTTCAGCTTCTTTGATTAATGGCTTATAATTTACGCACCAGTTTCCATTGTGTGTATTGGCCGGCGTTCCTCATGGCACTTGATTTACCCCTTCCTCGGAACGTTCTTGTTCATGGGCACTGGACAATGAACCGGGAGAAAATGTCAAAATCGACCGGAAATGTAGTAAACCCATTTTTTGCCATTGATCGATTTGATCTGGATACTATGCGGTTCTTCCTCACGCTCCAGGGGCCACTAGGCTATGATGCTGATTATGATAATGATTTCATCACCCGTGACTACAAGAAGTATCTGCAAAATGGAATTGGCAATTTGTTGCATCGCATATTGGGGGTCACCAAGTGGCAATTGCGGCCATGCTTGGATGCAGCGGCCGCTGGCCAGCTCCCTCAGCCAAGTGCAGAGGATAGTGAATTGGAAGCATTCCTTTGCGAAGCGCCTATGCAAGTAAGAATGCATATGAACAATTTAAATCCCAAGGGAGCTCTTCGCTGCATTATGGAAATCGTGCAAAGGGTAAGAGATGATTGCTTCGATCTTTTCTTCAAGTAGTGGAATTAATTTTTCTTTTCATCTGCTACAGGCACAATGGTATTTCCACAGTACAGCACCCTGGGAACACAAAATCGATCCCACCAAAGGCTACCGCAGCATTTACAACGTGTGCGAATCTCTCCGCATCACCGGCATTCTTCTGCAGCCGTTCATGCCGCAGAAGTCCACGGAATTGCTTGACCGTATCCGTGTGAAGCCGGATGCCTCCGCACGGGGATTTGCGTCAGCCGTCTATGGGGTTGACTTTGGTTATGGAGACGTTGAGAAGACAAAGAGACTTCTGTTCCCGCCACTTCTGATCGAAGATTGAGCCTTTAATATCGTGTAACGTTTGCCATTCCACTTGATGGGTTCCGACTAAAGATATGTCTCTTATCCACGCATTCTAGAGACTAATGGCAAAACAAATGTCATGTGTACAATACATTCAAAGAAACACTGGTTTCTCGCAACTACTATATCAAGGAATCCTTTATTTCTTCCTATCTCGGCTTGGTCTCCATTCGGGCACTTTTATACACTGCTTGAATCACGAGTTGCAAGTTTAACATTACCTAGTGATCCATATCATCTAGACAGGCCTGACTGGGCATTGATTTCCCTTGAGCAAGCGAGACACCGAGCACTTGCTACCAATCACCTATCATCTAGAACCTGTTCAATGCCTTTTATCTCCCCAACGAGTGGGTGCACGGCTACATCCGGCCCCTGTCCTGTCCATGTCCTCAGGCTCCTTCCAAGCCTGGCAAGCCACGAGGGCGACGAAGAAAAAAAAAATGGAAGCCATTACCCCATAGAATCCACATCAATGATGCCACGCCGTCTGCCTCCTTGGAATAATTTCCCCCGGGAAACGCCTTCTGGCTGACTCGTTGGCTGCACGTTTTTACTTCCCGCGGAAAAAGGGGGGTTCGGGAAACTCCAGCCCTATCTGTCTATCTATCTATCTATATCGCCAACCATACAGCATATCAATTTGATATAGATACCTAAATAGTTTTTAAAGAATTAAGAAGGGGTAAAATACCGTGTATTTCCGTCTGTTGGAGACTTTCTATGTTTGAGGGAGTTTTCCGACAGATTGGGAGGGAATCTAGGCTTAGGGTTTGCAATTGATAGGACATTTCCTTGGATACGGTGTGTCTTACCTCAGATTACTGTTGCTAGATACTGATAACATGTAAACTAGCAATGGCGTAGACTAAATATTTAGACTGATAGTGTCATTAAGTGGAACGATGCGCTTATTATCTCTATATGGCACCTATATCACATCTACCCTGCCATCCATTTCGCTTCCTACTACTCCTTCTACATACCAACCCAGCCCTTATTTTGCGAATCAATACTCTTCTTCCATTTTGATTCCTTCTCATCACGTGTAGATACATAAAGAGCAGAGGAAAGACGAATATACAAACAACAGAAATGAGCGGCGGAAAAAACTCCCCCCTTTCCTCTCCTTCGGTGGCCACAGAAAAAAGAAAGGCAGGCAAAAATGAAAAGAGGCAGCAAAAACCATGGATTGAAACTCCTCTTGTTGAGTCTTCAGTATTGTCAAAGAGGGCTGGATGGTATGTCCGATGCCTACACAACTGCAGTCGAAGACTAATATGATGCGATATATGCAGTCGGATATTTCTGAAGCTAGAGAACCTACAGCCTGGTGGTTCGTTTAAATCAAGGTGAGTAAACCCATCCCACAAAATAATCGTTTGTATTTTGGAAACAATGATTGACGTGAGCACCAAAATAAAATACAGGGCTATGGGGAGTCTCATTCTTTATCACATCCAAAACCCCGAGAATGCAGGCCGACAACTACACTTCTTCATAAACTCAGGCGGCAATGCCGGCTTAGCAGCTGTATGTGCTGCTCGATCGCTATCATATCCTTGCACAGTCGTTCTGCCCCTGACAACGTCGCGACTCATGGTGGAGAAGCTGCGTGCTGCCGGTGCCACGCAGGTGATTCAGTACGGTGATACCATAGCTGCTGCTGGGGAGTATATGAGGGAGGTAGTCATGAAGGGGCGTGATAACGATGAAGATGGAGAAGAAGGCAGCGATGATAGCAGACAAGTGAAAAAGATCGCCCTGCATCCATTTGATCATGAGGCCATCTGGGAGGGAAATAGTTCTATCATTGATGAACTGGCTCATCAACTACCACCTTCTCCTGAAGATCAAGAAGAGGCACTCCCAGTTGATGCCCTCATCTGCAGCGTTGGCGGAGGAGGCTTGATGAATGGGCTAATCCAAGGAATTGAACGCCGGCAAAGCACAGAAACTCCTTCCAAAGACGTCCACATCCTAGCAGTTGAAACAGATGGCACACAATCCATGAATCTATCCATGTCCTCGCGAGCCCTCATCACACTACCAAAGATCACATCAATGGCTGTCTCGCTGGCCTGCGTGCGAGTCTCCGAGCAGACGTTTGAATATTGCTTGTCGCCGCCTCCTGGCATCGTCATCCATAGCGCGGTCTTGTCCGACGCCGATGCAGCGAGGGGATGTTTGCGCCTGGCTGACGATGAGCGAATTCTGGTAGAATTAGCCTGTGGAGTGTGCATTGAGGCTGCTATTGGAGATGGACATGTCTCTGAACGTTCGAAACTACTCCAACATCGCGAACCCAAGACCAGAATAAGAGCGAACCACTTGTCAAAAGATGAAGGCTACCACGGAGAAAAAGATGATGATGATCAAGACGAGTATTTCCTTCACGATGCAGGGCTTTGGTCTTCTTCTGATAGTGGCATTGCCTCTGATGCGGAAAGTGATATCGTTTTGCCCACTCAGTTATCATCCTCATATCTGAAGAAATTGGTTCCGGGCCTAAATCGGGAGAGTCGAGTGGTGATTGTTGTATGTGGTGGAAGTAATGTCACGACTAGCATGGCGAGTGAATGGAGAGAGAAGCTTGCCAATGGTTGGGTTTGACGAGTCTACTGATTTCTTGTGTTCTTTCTTTGGCTTTGTTTCATCCTATTCTTTTTTGATATCCAACAGCTTGTTTCTACGCGTAATTCGTTTTCCTTCACAATGATGTTCAGTGCAGACGAAATAGTTCCATTATTGACATGCCTCAAACGGCAGTAGACACTGGCACAGAAAGCTGATTGATCTTGTAATCCCAATAATTCCTCCGAATAGGATCGTACTTTTCTTTCAGCAAGCTCAGCATCTTGACTGCTTCCGTCACCTTCTCTTTCTTGTCATTTTCCTCCAGCCCCTGATCAGTAGCTTCTTCGCCAAAGACATCTGCCAACCACTCAAGAGCTAAACTGCTTTTGACGTGTATTATTGTATTGTTATTATTCTCGCCGATGAATTCTTCGGTGATAAAGCGACTCGCAAACCCCTTCCATTCTGAGAGTGGTCGACCTGCCGCCCGCAATACACCCCGTGCATAGAGCCAGGGACTGCGATTCTCCGGCGCAAGCACAATCTTCGACTGCGCATAGCCAAGCTCTGCGTCAACAACGTCTTCGTCAACGACATCTAGGCGGCCCTTCCCACTTTCCCCTCCCAGCGGCGTATAACTGCCTGTCACCATTGCCGCTTCGGGTCCCTGTCGAGGTCCAAAACGGAGCAGGTAACGATGGTTCCAGACGGAATTGTTGCGGACGTCTGCATTCAAGAGCGTGTCCACGTCCTGAATTTCCCGCGGCTCGTCCCAAAGATCAAAATGCCGCACCAGCCATTGTCGGTATGACCAGACATGGTAGTTTTTGGAGTCTGCTGCAAACATTTCCATCAAGAAATCCAACTCGCCAGATGGAAGGGCCGGGAAATGTTCCCTTGATGACAGGAGTTGCTGGCGATGATGCCTGTAAATACTTGTTAGAATTTTGATGTTGATACACAAAAAATAAATCACGCATAGGCTTACTTACCATATCTGATAATTCTTGAGGTACTTGAGAGATATCTTATTCAGCCACGCAAGCTCTTTGGTCAAATCTTTCCCAAGCGAGAACAGAATTTTTGCCCGGTAAAGCCTGTACCAATCAATCAGCATGACACTTCTTGCTTTTTTCCTTTCGCCTAGCCATTTAAAATAGTAAGGGTGCATACCAAACAGTGTAATGCGCCGGGTTCATGGAAATCACATCCTCTGTCAGCCTCAAAACACGCTCAGACATCTCATTAGCTGCCATGACAGCGCGTAGATAAGAAGTTGCCTCTAGATATTCTGCTTTGTAGGCAATGGCTGCAAGAGGAAGAGTAGTATTGTCGCCTTCTTCGCGCGTTCCGTCATCGAGAGGGATTGCTTGAATGTCGGACCATTCTGGAGAGTCGGTGTACTTGCCTTCCTCCATGGTTAATCAGAGATAGATCTCGCGATCGTTAAAGTGTTGTATAAGAGACAGTGAGTAAATTGTATCAGATGAATTTGAATTCGCAGGAATAAGATGGCAGAGATGGGAGTTATGTTGAGCACGGCGGGGTAAAGTTAAATATCCTCGAGTTGATCAAAAACAATAGTTATAGGGGGTCAAAGAGATGTTGCAGCCCGCATTAAAAAGGCGCAGATGTGCTAAGTATTGTTCTCTTTCATGGCATTCTGATTGTTCTCCCGAATCGAGATGGTCGTTGGCTCCAGGTCAAACAAAGAAAGAACCCACGGTGGGGACGGTGGCTTTGCAGCCTGAGGCATCAATTTGTCCTGGGATTTGAATACCATCCAGATCCAGCCCTTTTACAAGACAATAAGTATTTGGAGCCTTTTAGAGTATACTATGAGAGTAATTTAGTATATATTATTTGCAGTCTACATCAAATGTGTATAAAAACGAATAAATGATATCCTAGGTACCTTCTTATATATATACTGTATGCCAAAATATGTAGAAGACAATAAGTATTTAGACTCCTTCCAAATCCTTGTTGGCAGCCATGTGCGCAATGATGGCATGAGTTATATGATAATATTGTACATTGAAACATTACGTATATATTATTTTATACATCAATCACTTTTCATGGTAATTCCAAAGCCGTTTCTTCTCATCCACCCACCATCGTCCCACTTTCTCTGCGTCCTTGGTCCAGCGAGCAGCTTCATGGCCGTATCTCTTCTTGATAGTACGGAGTAGAGAATATAAATCCCAGTCCTCAATGACGTCCGTTTCATACGGATCCTGGGACAAGTCTGAAAATATATAAGTGAAATCTTTGGTCAGGGGAAGAATAAGTCTATAGGGAACAGCTGCGGATGCCACGCTGAGCATGGTGCCACCAGTGTTAATAATGCCTATATTCCATGCCTGTCGACCGTTTTGTGAGGTCTTGTAAGGTCTCAGCAAGGACTGGCCTTCGTACTCGTGAATCAAGTCAGAAGCTGCGTCCTTATCCCGTTTGTTTAGGGAGTTGGTATTGATGAGGAGGTCGAGGATTGTGGGCAAGATCGATATTGATGAAGCATTTGCAGTCACGTCGATACGTGGTAGTAGCGGATGGCGAAATACCAAGGGAACACGAAAATTACTGATATGGCCATTTTCGAAAGTTCCGACAATATGCGAGTCTTCCGAAAATGCTTGTCCACTATCGTATATTAGCATAATTCAATGAAAAAAAGGTCTTTCGGCATGCACTAACTGATCACCGACGAAGACTACCAACGTCTCATTCGCGATTCCGGTATCCTCCAAAGTCTTCATAACAGTGCCAAGCCACGTGTCGACATAACGGACAGCATTGAGATACTGGTTGTTATCCTCGTGTTCAGAGACAAGATGATTATGGGCCCAGTATTTTTCGGGCTCAAAATCCGAAGGCAGTCCCCATGGGTGGTGTGTGGTGCTAGTGAAATGCGAAAGAAACAGCCTCTCGTCTTTAGATTTGGCTTCTTCAATAGCATCTATCAGATATGGGAGGATTTCCACCTCGGGAAAACTAATGGGCATATTAAGTTAGCCGGTGATTCCAAAAACCAATACGATGACGGCGCTTACCCAAAATAATTAATCTCCTTCATGCCCTTGTGATAGTGCTTTGACTTTCGACGGTTTATGTCTTCTCTAACGACGTATTCATCGAACCCCATTTGCTTGTTTAATTCGTTCTGATTGTCGAATTCTCCAGTAATTGATTGCATGAATACGGATTTCCACTTTTGTGAGTGCATATCCTTTGATGTGTCGTTATTCTCCTCTTTGAGCTGATTGAATAGCTTCAAAATATGCATAATGCATGGTTGGTAGATTTCAGCATCAGCTTCAAACATAAAATCCACCGGAAGAGGCCCCACGCCGCAGTGACTTCCCAAAGCACTCTTGAAAGACAGACTGCTTCCGGTGACTGTGCCAAGGACGTTGATACCCCCCATCCCAGGGCCAGATGTGTCATTCCAAGATCCGGACGTGAGATTGTTTGGAGCTCCTAAGTGAAAGTTGCCAGATTCACCAGTGATCTGTTGAGCGACCGGTGTTAGAGCAGCCAGTTTCGAATTGAGATCGTCTATGTCTTTCTGATCTAGTGATTTGTGTGAGTCTATGATCGCTTGATGAAGGTGAGAACCGGCTTTTAGTGGGAAGACATCTTTGCGTGCGCTTTCCATTTCAATAAGAAAGATGTGCTTGATTGGAACCTGGTGGTCTTTTAATGCCTTTTGCACCGGTGACAACAGGTCAAAATCCAAATTGGTGATGCGCATTGGATCTAGAACAGGATTATATGCGTTTCGGAGATGGCTGACATCGGGGCATGTTCCGTCATTCATAGTTGAATTGGTATCCAAAGATTTATCATCAGTCTTTTTGTCAGACCACCTTCCAAATCCCGCAGGCCATGTTTCAGGGGCCCATAATGGGGTGTTTGTTGGCAATGTATCGTTTTGGACCATTTTTGAATCAGGCCTCCAGCCTTTGTATCGTCCATTCCGGGGTTCCCAAAACTGACTCTCAACCAACTTCGACAGGGGAAAGGGCTGCAACTCAAACGAGGGACAACTACTTTTCGAGTGCTGAAAGGCTGCGAATAGCGTAAAAGGAATCGTCCCCGACATGTGGTTGTATGGCACATCTGGTCGGTAGAGGCGAATGCATATAACGATAAATAGCAGGGCAATTGTCACAAACAGCGCGGTATATCTCCGTCGATTGACCTGCTTGGGCTCGTTAGTGAGCGGGAGGTATCTACCTCGTGCATTAGTACTGAGCACAGAGAACGCATCGGTAACGGCTGAGAGCCAGGCGTCAAAAATAGTCCATATCAAAGGCGCTAAAGCCCAGCTGGTGGTGAATAAAAGTGTACCAGCAGCGAAAACAGGGATCAAGCCGCTCAGGAGGAGTTTAAGGCCACCAGTGTCAGTGGCAAGGTTTGACGCAGCATCCCATCGCACTTCGGCGCCAGTAACATAGAAAAATCCGAATTGAGACGAAGCTGCTCCTAGGTCAAAAGCACTAGCCCAAGCAAGTCTCCTGTCAGATGGTGCTCCCAATAAAAAGAAATTTCAGACGAAGCTCGAGATAATTCAATGCATACCTTATAATGGCAACGGTGACGAATCCCGGAATCCCCCATTTTGACAGCAAGGCCCATGAAAAGATGGAAACGACGAGGTCGATGAGAAAGAAGGACGGTAGGTAGAGTAGAAATGGTAGGTGCGGGACACTTCGAATATGTTGAACTAAATGCAGGATTTTGGAGGCAAAAGTGGGCACAACCACCAAAGAAAGAAGCAAAGGCCGAAGGCCAGGTGAACGAAAGACGAGGAATTTCATTATGTGCAAGGTGATGCAGAAAAGAGGGCATGCATCATGTGTCAAGCGAGCGTATGGTTCAAGAAAGATCAAATGAAATATGATCAGATCATAAGTACAAAACAATGGAATTAACGAAGGAGAGACACGGCAGCAGAAGGTGTCAGGTCAGGCCATCAGATGTCTGGCAAGGCAAGCATGCCGAAGAGATGATATGGGTCAGATGTCTGAGCGGCCGTGGAGGAAGGAGAGGGCGAGAGAATGCAGGGTGGAGAGAGCGTGAGACACTGACAGGCCGGTCCATCCTGGATTCAGAGGGCCTGAGGCTCCAGTCCTAGCGGCTGTGCCCCTGCAATCCTTTTGTTATGGGAACTTATTGCGCGCCTCCCCTTTGGGGAATCCTCGACGTGACCTGTTTCCCAGAGTGGATTAGGCCAAATTACAGAGCCCCAAGAGACCCACCCTGCCCCCGGCCTCAGGCCGCAAACATCCATTCTAGACCGGCAGCGACGTCTTCGACTTGCTTCAGTACAGATGAAATTGAAAAGAGAGAGGTACGTAGTCTGAACGTCGAAGTTCTGTGGTGAGCCATTTAAGAGGCACCGGTAGATCGTTCTAATTTTAACATGGAGATCGGGTAGGATCCTTGGAAACTCCTCGGGAACTCCTCGGGAGACATGTTTGTGGCTGGCTTTCCAAGGTTGCAATGTACGTATTGCAATGTATGAATTGAATGAGACAATCAGGGTATACCAAGAGTGGCTTGGTCATACGGGCTCTGTATGAGGACACTGAAAGGGGGGAGTGTTTTTGTCTAGTTCGTATAATCTCAAGTCGTGTAGGTGACAAAATATTAAGCGTCTTAGATGAGTGGATAGATGTATGTCAGGGCTGGCAAAATCGGCGGCTCTAAGACATGCCCCACAAGGCCCACTGGGCTAGCCACGGACCAATCCTAGCGCGCTTCTTACCTAACGACAGCAGGCACGGGCAATTTTTGGCGAAGGTCACCCCGGCGGGCCCCCGCGCCTTCCTTATCTGTTCTGGATGCATCGCCATCTCGCCCTCCACCAGCCGAATGAATGCACAATGCGTGGCATCAAGAAATCGCGCAATGGCTGTGCCACTTGCAAGAGTAAACGGGTACATAAATACGTATCTGTGCCTGGCAAATCCGTTCCACGGCTAACGTTCCTCCAGTTAAAATGCGATGAATCTCGCCCCTCATGTGGCCGCTGTACTCGACTAGGCATACAATGTCCTGGCTATTCTCAGCCGTTTCGATGGGTGACAAAACATGAAGTTCTTGAAGGCTCATCAAGGAGAAGATCCTCGATTGCTTCCAATGCGAGCCCGAGAGCCAGTCCTGGAAACAACGACACGGCCTCAGTCTTATCTGAAGCCGTTCCCTCAGGTGTGCCGAATGGAAATGATACTTCGTCACCATTTCCATCATTCGAAGAAGACATGCCGCCTATTGACTTCAACCAGTCTCTTGATATCGAACACTTGGATCATCAATTTAGCACGACTTTGCCAGAATTGGAACACTTGGATACACTGCCAGTCACGACGTCGTTACAGCCCTTGGGCGCCAGTATCACAAGTCAACAGAAGCCGGTAGCACTTACCGAGACAAACCAGGCAATTAGAAGTAACAGGGTATCGTTCTACGAGGATTCTTCGTCAGCGTCCCTCTTTAGGCCTCGCCTCCAACCGCAATCTAGCCGATTCAGCATCTTGCCCCTTCCACGCAGGTCACTGGAAGATCCGTCATCCACTCTGGTCGAATACTATTTCAAAGAAGTTGCTGGGTTGTTCTCAAGTTACGACAGCCATATGAATCCTTTTCGGACGACCGTTTCTCGCCTGTGGACTTCCTCACCGGCTATGTGCCGAACACTGCAAAGCATGGCAGCCGCTACTCTGGTGGATGACTTTCCTCAGTTTGGTCCATTAGGGCTCAAGATGCGCAAAGAGGCTATCTCGATTTTGGAAGGTCAAGAAGTCCTTGATGATAAATCTCTACTCGCTATGTTAATGCTCGGCCAGACGGCAAGCTGGCATAATCCAAATGATCTAGGCATTTCCTTTTTCAATACCCTCCGCAATCACCTTAATTCACCTCCAATTGGTGTCAACGGCGGATCGCTCCTGGCGAACCGCAACAACTATCGATTTTTCGAGGAAGCACTGATATACTGGGAGATGTTACTTTCCTATGTAGCAGACCATACTACGTTGGCTTTGTCCGCGAAACCGGACTCCCCAGCAGCAGGTGAGCTGTTATTAGAGCAGCAAGTGCCTCATCCATGGACGGGCATTGCTCGTGATACTCAATTCATTGTTCATAAGGTTGGCCGGCTTGTTCGGCGGGAACGCAAACGCATTCGTACAAAACGATTTACATCGCAAAGAGACATAACACAAGCTCAAGAGGCAATTCGGGAAGCACGACAACTTGAAGAAAGGCTCTTGAACCTGGCGCACCCGGCAGAAACAGATGTCGTAAACCCCGGAGATGATGATACTCCTGTTTGGCACCTCCTTTCCATGGCTGAAGTTTACCGGTACACGGGGCTTATTCAGTTATACCGCGTTTTTCCCGACCTTCTACTGGATCGGCTACAAGCAGAGAGCACAGCTAGAAAAGATACCGCGCACAGAACCGTGGATCCAAACTTGCTCTTTCAATCAGATGATTTGGATGGTCTCGGTGTCACTAATGATTTTTTCGGCAACATGACCAGCCTGCAACAAGATAACAGCGGAACGGATGATTTTTCAGAGGATTTGCAAACCGAGTGGCTAACTAAAATAGCTTTGATGGCCATGTCCCGTCTAAAAACCGTGCCCTTGGAGTCACGAACAAGATGTTTGCAGCCATTCTTGTTAGTTGCTTCATCAAGTGAGCTTCGACTACCTCCTATGGACCCAGAACTACCTGCATTAGACTCCAGCGGAGGAGACTATTTCCTGAATCTATCTGCGCACGCAATTGAAGTCTCACGAACGCGCAAGTTCATTCTAGGGCGTCTCAGTTCCTTTGTCCACGTGCTTCCTCCAAAGCCCATCCACATCTGCGTGGAGCTTGTGCAAGAGGTTTGGCGGCGCATGGATGCCGGCGAGTCTGATGTTTACTGGGTGGACATTATGATTGACAATGGATGGGAGACCACCATGGGCTGACGATAGTTATGTGAAAATGATTACGATTATGATATACGTGTATATAACAAACCCCTGATGCCTGGAATTTCCTTCTAGCATTTCCTTCTCCTTTCAATGTGATTCCTCCGGTCAGCCTGTCGTACGCAACACATTTCCAATGTCTAACCAATCATTCGGGCTTGCAGGGGTACAGCCATAATTGCCCGGTGCTAATTTCCAAAGAATGTAATATTTAATCCGTTCATTGGGATTGGCGATGGATTGTCCAATAATTGTTCAGAATCCATACACGCCTAGGCTGTTTTCGGTCTAGGGGTTTCTGCATTACGGGCTCCGGGGTATGCTGTAACTTGTAAGACCGCACAGTGTAGAGTACATACACGCTCTAGATAATAAAATAATCACAGGCAGTAAATGACCGCCGCCAAATAGAAGAGAATCTATGTTTACTAACCCTGTGCGTGCTTATGGGCATCTTCGCAGAGATCTCCGTGTCGAGTAATAAAATCCGCGTCCAGGTAACTTTGCGGTACAGCGATGTATCGAGCGTATCGTACTATCCGGGCCCAACTTAGGCAAACGGATTATCTGTAGCAACCCTGCCAAAAGTCGCCTTTTCCGAAGCGACACCACCATTGCAAAACGGGCTGGCTGACTTTCCCTCCCTTCTCCTCCTTTTTTTTCCCTTTTCATTACTCTGATTAACCTGGAGGGATCTGCCGTGTGACCTTCCTTTGTTCCTCGCCTCGATCCTCCCTCCCCCCTTTTAAAACTCCCCCACAATCTCTACAGTCCACTTCCTCCGCGACATGCACAATGGTAGTGGCCGCAAGAAGCATGGCAGTGTGAAGACCTCGCGGAAAACCAACAAGCAACAAGTGACCCTCAGCGAATTGCAAAGTCGATTTGAAAATCAAAGCATCAGCCGGCCCGGCGACGACAGCACCGACAGTTCGGACGCCTGCATTCTTACTCCTTCCACCTCCGCTTCCAACAACAGCCCAAACGCGCAGACGCCTGCGGCCTCGAATACAAGCTCGACAATGTCACGATCACGGGCACAACGCAAGGCGTCGTCGCCAATGGCTCCGCCTTTCATGGTGTCAGCTCCCGGCAAAGTTATTGTCTTCGGAGAGCATGCCGTTGTTCATGGAAAGGCCGCCCTCGCTGCTGCCATCTCTCTACGATCCTACCTGCTTGTTACCACCCTCTCCAAATCACACCGTATCGTCACCTTGAACTTCCGCGACATTGGCTTGGATCATACATGGGATATCGATTCATTACCCTGGAATGTGTTCAAACAGCCTTCGAAGAAGAAAATGTACTACGACCTCGTCACCGAGCTAGATCCGGAGCTGGTAGAGGCTGTTGAGCCACATGCTGCTGCAGTGTCAGCGGACAAACCAGATGATGTACGCAGGATCCACCAAAGTTCTGCCGCACAGTTTTTATACCTATTTCTGTCATTGGGCTCGCCCGATTCTCACGGCGCCATCTATACGTTACGATCTACAATTCCAATTGGCGCTGGTCTAGGAAGCAGCGGAAGTGTCAGCGTGTGCCTCAGTGCCGCCCTTCTGCTTCAGATCCGAACGCTGGCAGGGCCGCATCCGGATCAGCCTCCCGAGGAGGCCGAGGTGCAGATCGAGCGTATCAACAGATGGGCATTCGTGGGCGAATTGTGCATTCACGGCAACCCCAGTGGAGTCGATAACACAGTCTCCTCCGGAGGCAAGGCGGTACTCTTCCGGCGGAGCAATTATAGCAAACCACCCACAGTCACAGCGTTACACAAGTTCCCTGAGTTGAAGTTGCTGCTAGTCAACACGCGACAATCCCGATCCACCGCCGTCGAAGTCGCCAAGGTCGGCAAGCTACGAGAATCGCACCCACAGGTGACAGAGGCCATGTTGGATACGATTGATAAAGTGACCATGTCAGCCAACGAGATGATCGCAGAAGACGAGTTTGAAGACGACGATGAGGCACTAGAAAAGTTCGGTGCTCTCTTCCGCATCAACCACGGTCTCCTCGTCTCCCTCGGTGTCTCGCATCCCCGTCTCGAACGCATTCGCGAATTAGTCGATCACACCAACATTGGTTGGACGAAACTGACGGGCGCAGGCGGTGGTGGATGCGCGATAACGCTCGTCCGGCCCGACGCATCCCCGCAGGCCTTGCGAGGACTCGAGCAGAAACTCGAGGAAGAAAACTTTGAGCGGTTTGAAACAACACTTGGTGGCGACGGTGTTGGTGTCCTGTATCCCGCCGTTCTCCGCAACGGTTCAGACGAAGAAGGCGGCGAAGAGATCGATCAACAAAAGTTCGAGAATGCCGTAGGAAACGAAGGCATCGAGCGTCTTGTGGGCGTTCATTCCGGAACCAATGCGCACGAAAGACGCGAAGGATGGAAATTTTGGAGAAGAGCTGGAAGTTGGACGCGGTAGTATATCTCCTTTTTAATCTTAAAATATCTCGGACCTTACTGTCGATCCGATCCATCCAACTCTTTCGGACATTCATCTCGGATATTCATTTCGGCATATCCTTTTCGGTTCCGGGTCCAATAATATGTATATAATATGTGCATGTGCATGTGCATGTGTTTGTCTCTGTCTTCCTTTCTTCACGAGTGTTTTAATTTAGGACTATTCGGTGACGTGACTTTGTTACTTAGTAGACAGGTGTATAGTCATCTACCTACCCATATAGTAAGTAGGCAATGTCATAAACGATATTTTAATACTCTGATAAGATATGTTCCATTTGGTAACAATAGTCAAATTCGGTTCATTCTAAATTGGAAGACCAACCTCCTGGTATCATCGATATGTGTATGCATCTGTTGTCGGAATGATTTTTTTTTGCTTTGTAAAAAAGGGGGGGGGGGGGGGGGGGGGGAATGCTATGCTTCGCTTCGCTTCAAACTGGTGATATGAAAAGAAAAAGACAAAGAAGAAACAATCAAATCATTGAAAACAAATAGCTAGTTGTAGTACGCGCATGGGAACTGGCCACGCAGCAAGGAACAAAGATAAAAAGAAAAAAATTTACAGATTCATCGTGACCGTCATACTATTACTATGAACCAATAGACAGGGGGGCACGTCACGACACAGAGCTTCCATATCGCTAACATATGCCTCGCTGGATGCGTTGTCGAGACATGTACCCTCAATTGGGGAAGGGAGGGTGGTAAACATCACGGCCGTCTCGGTGCTGTGCCGAGTTATGAGCTCATTGAGTATGAGGTGTTGGGCGCGACAGGGCAGGTCATTGAACGATAGAGGCATAGCCGCTTGGCTGGGGTAGCCTGATGCTGGCTGAGTTGGCGAGGCTGCTGTAGTACGGTGCTGGGTGTATATGGATTCGTGCGCGTGGGAAGAAGCAGTGTCGGATGCGTGTCTATCGGCGAGTCGACCTGTGGGCGGTGGTGAATCGGAGAACATGATTGATGGCCCTGTATCTTCGATCTGATTGACTCTTGTTTCTGGAATAGGTGACGATGAGAATCTGTTGCCTGAGGTAGCTCTGCTGAATACGGGTCGCGAAAGCGATGATGATGACTCCCCTGTCATACCGCTATCTACACCACTTATCTGAAGTGCTTCTGCTGCCGTTTCGTCGTTGTCGTCTCGCTCATCTTGTTCCGAGCTCAAGAAGGTTGTGTTGCTAGGTGACAGGTTTTCTGGAGTATGGGATGTATTCGTGATCCTAGGCGTGGCAACTCTAGTACGCGGCGTGGTAGATCCGTCCTCACTATCACTCACATAAGGCTCAGGCTCATCGTCGTCTGTGCTGCTCGAGTCCTCGCTTTCATCGGAATGGTAGTTTACCATGGAATCGAGGAGTCTGCTTGTCTGCATGCCCATGTTCACATTCATACCGCGGAAACTAGAGATTGATTTTCTTCGCTGCTGTCTGTCAGACCTCACGAGATTCTTTATACCTTCAAACCTCGGAACTGCTTGACGCTGGGCTCCTTGCTGGAAGGATGCTACAGGCCACTGGGACAGTCCGTCTAGTAAGTCGGCTGCTCGTGACGATTGGCCTGCTTGTTGAGCGTCGCTGGCCTTATGCCGGAATTCTCGAATATCATTCCACCAGCTCTCGTCTTTGAGAACAAAGTTCACTCTCTCCACGACATCTTCACTTGCAGATGACGGATCGCCGTTTACAATGATCTGATATGTCTGCAAATCACCACCGGCCAGACAGTAGACAAGTACCTCGGCCTCAATGCGAAGCTTGTCTAGAAGAGCCAAAACTCTACCACGTTCTTCCTCCACGTCACTTTCATACTCCACAAATACAGCCACACGAAGTTTGTAGCTCTTTTTCCACGAAGGCACCGTGTTCAAAATGCAGCCGAGCTGTAAAATAAGTGTATACGTGTCGAAATTCGTCGTCAGGACATTCTGCTTGCTTTGTTGATCCGCGGTCAGCTCTGCGGACATTTGAATCGGCCACAAATCAATAAAGGTCTTTTTGTTTCTGCCTCCAGGATTGGGTAGTTCAAGATTATCGAAACCCCTAGCGACAGCTACATTAATTCGCAACTTAAAGAGCAGATCTTCAAGAATCGTTAGATATGTTTGTGCACTCATGGAGCTTGTCGTTTCTGGAGGCATCTCGTGACTCTCATCTGATTCCTGCCGATTTAAAGTAGCGCCAGCAGCTTTTGAGTGTCGTCTTCGTTGTCTTCGATGGAACACATCCGCTATGCCTTGATCTTGCCGGTACTGGTCAATAACAACAATATTAGGCCTCATGCCACCGAGTCCAGAATTCAAAACGATGTTGCGAACGCCCCATTCTGCTGTCGGTGCCACAGTGATGTTTGTGAAAGCTTTAACTTTTGAATACTCAACGTATTTGGTCCAAGCTGCCTGTCGACGGCGTGCCTCCGGCACTGCGTCTGTGAAGTTGTCGGTCACAATCACATGGCCAAGGACAAACAGCGCTCCTTTCTTTAGCGAGTTGCAAAAATGGACCATTTTGTACTGAGCGTCAATGTCGTTTACAAACAAGAGGATTTGCGGTCGCCAGAACTTGACATGCTCCTGCTTGAGTCGAAGCAGATATTTCCTCACCTGATGGTAGATCAGGCTCTGGCTCACGTCTCCCCAGGACTTTGGGGGAGAAGTATAGTGTATCAACACAAACAGAAATATCAATACGACGATACAGCCAGTCGCATAGACGCCATCGACAAAAAACATGCTTGCAAGGCTGAAAACAGCACCCAGTGCGGCAGTGACCCAATTGAAATAGTGGAATGATGGGCGAAAGTTTGGTGCCGAGCCAATTTTCAAGAGAAAGCAAGCAAGGTTGATGGCTAAGAAAGTCATCAGATATGTCATGGCTGTGAATGAAGCAATCTTGTTGATGTCAAAAAGCATGGTGATTTGTGCCACAACGAACGAGAAAAGAATTGCCAATATAGGATCATCGCTTTTTGTGTTAGCCCGGCCAAAGATAGTCAGACCTGGAACTAGATTGTCCCTCGCGATGGCTTGGAGAAGCCTAGATGCTCCAATAAGACCCGACAATGAGGAGAAAAACGAGGCTGCGAATTCACCCAATAACACAACAGTTCCAGAGACGTTCGTCTTAAATCGGTCAGGCACATGTACTAGCATCAAGAGAAAAAGATATGAGGCACTTACTACTTGAATCACATTGACATTATTGTAGAAGGATTGTCTGGTAATCGACGCAGCCATCGACAATATAACAGCGGCATAAGTGAAGAAAGTCAGGAGCAACCCGGAGAGCGTTCCTTTTGGAATTGATTTGCTGGGGTTTTTCAAATCTCCAGACATGTTGGCTCCGCTAATAGAAAGTTAGCAAGTGATGAACAAAGCAGAGTATGACTAAAAACCGTACGCAAATATGCCACTAGTCGCTGGAAATAGAATACCAAAAAGATCTTGGAAATTTTCTCGATGCTCTAGTTGACTTCCAGCAGCACCTTTCGTTAAATGAGGCTTCAGATTCTCCACAAAGGTTCTCAGCCGGAACCCAGTAAATTCGATTCCCAATTCACTCGACTTGAATGGCTGCTGGATTAGGGCGGAGAACGGGATGCTGAGAGTGGAAATCAGAAGGATCGCGAGCAGACCGTTGCTAGCCCTGGCAAAAATTGAGCTTCCAGCGAAGCAGATGGCTACACAGACCCATAAGACTATTGATGCCCATAGGTAGTTCCACCAGAATCCTTCCTGTAGGAACCTCGACCAGGAGCCACGTTCGATTCCGAAATTCTCAACGATGCAATCCACTAAACCAAGTGCATTCATTCCCGTGTTGAAGATAAGCCCCATATAAAAAACTATCCCAATGGAACCACCAAATTCGGGGCCCAGGGAGCGAGATATCAGATAGTAGGCACCACCGCCACGGACTGTTCCGTTGGTTGCGATTGCTGAAATTGACATTGTTGTCAACAGGTCAATGATGTATGCCGTGAGAAGCATTCCTAATATAGTCATGAGTCTACAGAAACCAAAATATGCCAATTGAAAAGATCTTACCCATCATTCCAAAGACACCACTCTGGCCGAGAATAAATCCAAAGCGAAGGAACATAAGAATACTGAGAACATTCAACGAAGTGGGCACGAAGACACCTGAGAATGTGCCTAGTTTATTCGATTGAGCAGCCATACTTGCACCAGCCTCTTGGCGTCGACTGCGATCTTTCTTGTGGTCCGATTCTACTTCTACAAATGTATCGGTCACTCCAATATCGCCATCAACCGGGTTTGCAGAAGCGGGTTGAGCATGCTGTAGGTCCGCGGGGTTTCCACCAGAAAGCCACCAATGAATACGATCGAAGAATGCAATTGACCGCGAATGGCGTCGAGGAGACGGCCTTGATGCAGCTGTCACAGGTTCATATGGGTTTGCTGTCGGGGACGAAAAACGACGGAGGGTCTCTGGAGACACCTCACTCGGAGCCAGTCTACTTGCATCCTCAGTTGCCGATCGTGTTGAAAAAATAGGTCGTCGACGAGATTGGCTCGGCCTATGGAATAGATTCGTGCCGGCGGTCGCCATTTTTTCTTTTCTTTTTCCACCTTTTCAAACCGAGACCGAGAAGCTTCCTTGGAAATTAGGCGGTCTTCATTGCGTATCGGAGCGTGCTTGTAGGATCGACAACTGCGTCTGCAGAAGCACTTACAAGATGTGACTACAGGAGCCAGCAGCCTCTGATTTAGATGGATGAATGCAAAGGCATCCTGGAGTCACTGAATTGGTTTCTCTCTCTCGTCAGAACTTGACAGCTGTCGACCGATAGGAAAGTTGTTGGCGTTGAAGATCAGCAAACAAGGCAAACTGATAAGATCGGTATTAATACGGTAACGTGATACGATGACGGAATTTATACGCTAGCTGCACACTAACGCGGCCGTACTCGACGGAGTCCACCTGATGATAGCTGTCACCCGCACGAATGGTCTCCTCGAGCTATACCTACAACAAACATCCAGCCAGGCTGTCCTCGCGTGCCAGAAATTCATCGTCCTACACGGTCGCTGTTCAGTCTAACAACTTTCGTCGCTCCAGCCCTTTTGTCGCCCGCGTTGGCCTGCGATCTACCACCTATGCCTGTTTTGGATTATCTTTGAACGTCTTCCTCCACCGCGTCTGGTGATTGAAGCCATGGCCAACAATGGAGAGGGTTCATCTTCCCTGAAGTCATCCTCGCTACAAATCGCAAGCTCCGTGCCTCGATCCTTTCGTTCTGCTTCGCCGATGCGAGAAACATCCACAGCCCGATTGGCTTCTCCGATCCCAAACTCATTCACCGAAACACCTTCCTCTGTGAGATCGGGAAGAAGGTCAGCCACACCAGTCGCACAGAATGAAAGTCTCGCGGCGATTGAAAACAAAGCTTCACTTCCTGGTCCTGGTCAGTCCGCTTTAGCCTCCGCTCTGCAAAGCTCAAGTGGCCCGATCTCTAGTTCTGTCCAGGCCAGTACCCCGCCAAAGCAACCAGTACTACCAGAATTACGCGAATACCCATCTCTAGACAAGTTTCAGTCGAGCTACGGTTCATTTGACCCAAAATCGACCGATGATGGAGTTGAAGGCGGGCGGGGGGTGGAAGATCCGGAAGTTGTGAAGAGACATCTAGTTCGCCCTCCAGATCTTGACTATAGCCGAAACTCTCAGTCTTCGAGCGAAGTGGCAAACGGTGGCTATGATGATGAATTTTCAAGCTTAAGACTGCAAGGCGGCGATGTGACACGACAGGTGTATCGTTGGACAGAAGATGCTGAGGCCCAGGCATCCGATTTAAGAAGGCCAACGCGGAGCAGAAGTTTTGCGCTTGCAAGACCCGAACCCGAAAATGAAACAGAGAATATAAATTCAATCCGAGTGCCTGGCGGCTTCCGAAGAGACTATCTGCGGAGAACACTGGGCAGCCCTGCTCCTCATGATCGAGGGGATGCTGACTCATATTTGGCACCAACACAGCCACGGTTTCTTACAAGCAATTTTCTTGAATTCCTGACGTTGTATGGACATTTTGCTGGTGAAGAACTGGAAGAAGATGACGAGGTTCTTGGGCCAGGCGAATTCTTCTCGTCTGATGTATGGGAGGAGGGCGACGAGGCACAGCCCGAAGAAGAAACAGCTTTATTGCGCCCGGACACCCCTGGGCTCAAGAGACGCAAACATAAGGAGCGTGCCCCGAAAGGGACAAATACACCAATGGGTGCTGCTCTTCTCCTTCTCAAATCCTTTGTCGGTACCGGTGTTCTTTTCCTGCCCCGCGCATTCCTAAACGGGGGCATGCTGTTTAGTTCTATCGTCCTTTTGGCTGTCTCTTTAGTCAGTTTCTATTGTTTCATACTGCTGGTGAACTCGCGACTGAAGATCGAAGGGTCTTTCGGTGACATCGGAGGTGTTTTGTATGGAAAATGGATGCGACGGATCATCCTTGGATCTATCGTGCTTAGCCAGTTGGGCTTTGTTTCTGCGTATATCGTTTTTACCTCCCAAAATTTGCAAGCATTCATTTTGGCTGTCAGCAAATGCATGACCTACATCGACATCAAGTATATGGTGCTCATGCAACTCATCATTTTCCTTCCGCTATCATTGATTCGCGACATCAGCAAGCTGGGGTTTACGGCCCTCATTGCTGATTTGTTCATTATGCTTGGGTTGATCTATCTCTACTATTACGACATTACCACCATCATTGACCAGAAGGGGGTCTCGGATATTATCGCTTTCAACCCTGATTCATGGACGCTCTTCATCGGCACAGCAATTTTTACCTACGAAGGTGTTGGCCTTATCATTCCCATCCAAGAGTCAATGAAGCACCCGAACAAATTCCCCGGCGTTTTGGCTACCATCATGGTTATCGTAACTGTCATCTTTTTATCAGCTGGTGCTGTGAGCTATGCTGCGTATGGATCCACAACAAAGACTGTCGTTCTTCTCAATCTCCCACAAGACGATAAGTTCGTGAATGCAGTTCAGTTCCTCTACTCTTTGGCAATATTGCTGAGCACGCCGCTGCAACTTTTCCCCGCTATTCGTATCACTGAGAACGAGCTTTTCACTCGCAGCGGTAAATACAACCCAGGTATTAAATGGAAAAAGAACTTTTTCCGCTTCATGCTGGTCATGTTTTGCGCGCTTGTGGCTTGGGGTGGTGCGGGCGATCTCGACAAATTTGTTTCGCTTGTTGGCAGCTTTGCCTGCGTACCACTTGTCTACGTTTACCCAGTAAGCTTTTTTCTTCTTTCAATTTTCCTAGCTTTCCTCCGCCCTTCGTCCGATACATTTGCTAACCAAAAGTCAATTTCAGCCACTGCTACATATGAAAGCCTGCGCAACAACCCGATTCCAGCGCATTTCTGACTTGAGTCTCGCCGTCCTCGGCATGATATGCTGTATATACACCACAGCGCTAACTGTATACAATTGGGTTGGTGTCCCGGCACCTCCGCCAGCCCCCGGCTACTGCGATGTATGATTTATGGCCGATCCTCCCTTCATGTCCACACCGGCAGAATCTCTTGTTATACGGGGGCCTTCTTGTTCAGAATTGAAAAGGACGGCATCATGTGGAGGACGCCAGCCCTCCCCGAAATCTTAGTGGGAGCACGGAGAACATTACAGTAAATAACTCCACGTCTCAGATACCCTGCGTTATATGTGGCCATACGATTTTAAGCGTGACAAAAGTTTGGTTATGTAATAGCTCCATTGGTTAGGAGTGTTTTTCTTTTGCCATTTTCATTTAGATTTCGGGTATTTGCTCCATTTTTTGTCTTGCATATAGCTGTTTTTCTGCTTTTTTTATTGATCTTATTGAATCTTCTCTTTTCTTCTTCTTCTTCTTCTTCTTCTTCTCCTCCTCCTCTACCTCCTCCTCCTATTCATCTTTTCGATTAATTGTGCGTCTTGTTATGGAGGTCGCTTGTTTTGGCATATTGATGCTTCGCATACTTTCTTGTTGATACAGGAGGAAAACCAATTATTTAGAGGAGAGTGGGCTTAAATTATTAGATGTACGAAAGAGCAATTTTGGGGAGAAGGGATTTTTAAGAATGATTTATTCATTTCACTCAGATATATTCCATTCTTCTGTTGTTTGTGCCTGTGTTATCTGCCTACGTATACCTAAATGATGATCGAATAGGTGTAAATATGCCCTATTCAAGCCAGTATTAATACTCAAATGCTAGTTTGCATAATTTCACACGAGGGCTCATGACACAAATTTGATATATGAACAGTTTCTATGCCGAGAGAGAAATATACACACAACTAGTGGATATAACGGGGATAAATCAAAGGAGCTTGGAAATATGAAAAGGAAGCTTCCTCATATATTAAAATATCAATTTGCAATCACATAATCTATTGAGCTCCAGCCGCGGCTCCTTCTTGCGCAGCCTTTTCTGCGAGTGCCTTTTCACGACCTCCCCAGCTATAGCAAACAAAAAGATATACGGATTAGCACTCCATGGTCTTTTTGGGTTCACGTATATAGGAAATTGGAAATAATGGACGGGAATGGATAAAAAGACATACTTCCAGTAATTCGTAAACCGGTATCCTTGTACAGCCTGAGACGTGAAGTTGATTGCATGGCAAGCAAAGAGGAGATAGTTCTGAGGTGTGACAGCCATCGAGTAGCGCATAAAAGTGGCCGAGTAGATAACCAAAGCACCGGTCATAGGTCCAGAGATACTATATCACAAACAATCCCATTAGCTGTATGTTCACCGTCACTTGTGTGCTTCGGTGTTTATATATCTCTCTCTTCCTTCCTGTCTATCTCAACAGAAAACGCAAGAGAGAGACGGAAAGACTTGAATTATTATTCCAAGGTTGTTGCCTCACATTTCAGGGTCTTTTTGAATGTCCATAACAGCAGCGATCGGGATACCGAAGTTCGACGCAGGGCCCCAGAAGTCTAGAAAAATCAATCGGTGGTTAGCGCCGCTTATATTTCTGAAAAAAAGAAACGGAAAGCATTGCGATTGGAAGATATTCTCGAAAATCCTCCAAGCGAGAGAGTATCAACTGGGATCGGATCAAGACCGGGACAAACAAGAGGTTGGCAAACATACGTGTTGAGAAGAAGTAGTCCAACACCTTGTTAGAGCGAATCTTCGCATTGACGGCTTTGATAGCGGCAGCCATTTTGATGATTTGGACTGAATGAAGAATTCAAAAAATGGTATCTCCAAAGTCAATTGGTATGGCGAAAGAGGTAGATTCGTTGCTGAACAACGAACGGCGGACTTAAGGTGCTCTCACCGGCGTCGCCGAAATGTCCGACTCTGCCGGGCCGCGCTAAGGTCACGTGCTTCTATATCACTACACCGATACATTTCCACCTGTATATCGCTGATTTTTCATCCAAATATACATGTTTAGAAGTTTAGTCCTCACAGTGGATTGCTTCTCGGTATTTATGCAGCTCACATGCGTATCCTAAATTACAGCTAGATTATATGTCCTCAAACTCTAGTTTGGAGAGTACACAGCGCCCATACCTTTTTAAATCAGATAAAGTAAACCATTGAGCGAATAGCTATACCGTTGTCAATTCTAATAGTATAAAGTCAAGCCCAAAAAGACTTCCAAGCTAAGAAGCAACACATTTGTCTCCCCTTGTTCAATTGCGGTTTAACGGCTACGAATCAAGGCTGATGCAGCTATCAAAAAGCCATTCCCATTCCTTTTTAACCAGATGATTATAGCTGATACATACATAATTTTTCCCAGGCGCCGTGAACACCGGCATTACGGCAACGTAAGTGACGTAGCTCTTTAACTAGGCAGTAAACATGGACAGGCAAAAGACCAACTGCATCGCATGATTCACGTCTTCCCACGCATTATGAACTGTTGATAGGTTGACCTATTCAAGTCTGAAGAAGCGGTTGAGTTCGATGCGGATTGTTGTGGTGTGAAACCAGACATGAATAACCGTGCTTTTTTTGTTTTTTTCTCTTCTTCTCTGTTTTTGTGAAACGTGGACCGTAGCCTAGTTTTCGATATATTGTTTCTAAAATCATCTTCCACCAAATCCAGGAGGTGGATATCCACGGCCTTGACCAGGAGGTTGGAATCCGGGTGGTGGTTGAAAGCCAGCTAAGAGTAGTCAGTACTGATTTCAGACAGTATACTGAATTGATGAGAAGGAAAACTTACGGGGTCCGCCGCCAGGAGCGCCTTGAGAGAATCCAGGGGGGGGAGCGAATCCAGCTGTGTAGAGAAAAATATATTAGTAACAAGGAACTTCCCCTGCAAATAGCAAGAACTTCTCATGGACTTACGAGGTCCTCCAGGGGGGCCGCCGCGTCCGCCAAATCCAGCAGGTGGAGCTCCAGGGAATCCTGGGGCAGGTGGGAAACCGCCAAAGCCGCCAGGAGCAGGACCTCCAACACCGGCAGCCGGACCTCCAAGACCAACTGGCAGACCTCGTCCGGCGGGCCTACTGATACCGGGACCAGCTGAAAGTGTAGCAGCGCCCGAGGGCACGTTCGGCACGCTGGTACCTAGACGTGCTGAAGGATCTGCAGGAGGTGGTCCATCTACCGAGCATGACACGACATTTGTACCTCGAACGATCGTTAGGCCGAGGGTTCGCTTTTCTTCTGCTTCCACGACAGGAACGGCCGCGGCGCCGGGAGCTTGCTTTGCGGCTTTCCGCTTTACACGACGGAATTCTTCTGTGTCGGCCAGGACGAGATTCATGTGCTAAAAGAAGTCAACTCTGGATATATATCTGCGTGCTATTCGAAAATAATACCTTATCGAATGCCAACATCTGGCCGGTCATCTGTCGGCCGTCATTTAACGTGACGCGCATGCGATAGTTGATCTGTAAAAGAAAGCATTAGAGCTACAGCTCAAGGAGAACCGAAAGCGAGTCGTATGACATACCAAATTTTGCTATAATGACATTGGTCAGCTGTAATTGTCAACCAGAGGTTTGATGTTGCATCTTTCGAGGCTCTTCCTTGCACTTACCATTTTACCCTGCTTGTTCGCCGCCATTCTTAATGATGCGCGCACGAATGCGACTTCAGTTTTTCCCAAATAATAACCACTTGTCCTTGATGTGTTCTTGCTTTTTCTCTCTGAGTTCAGATTAAACGCAGGGTGGAAACAGGACCCGTCAAAGCTGACGGCTTGAAATGTAAATCTTCCCTTTGACAAAGCTTGGCCGCAAAAGTGAACTGCGGGATTCACTTGCCGCGGCTAATCACCCCGATCAGGCAAAGCGCGGCGGCGCTTGGCGCTAAGCGCAGGCGATAGTGCCAAGCCGCTAGGGCTTCTCGCTTCCACATCTCGCCCACAACGACTTTTGCACAACTTTTGAGACTTGAAGTTCTGAAGTCGATCGATTATATTCCACCCAACGACTCGACCAGCACAACACCGTCGCCATGGTACGTGATTATACGCAACCCGCCCGTTGATATTTACGAATTCATTTGCTTTTTATTCTATGCCTCGAAAAAATCTAACAATGTGAACAGTCGGAAGGACAGGACAAGAGCGCCAACCCCATGCGCGAGCTGCGCATCCAAAAGCTCGTGCTTAACATTTCGGTCGGCGAATCTGGTGACAGACTTACCCGTGCTGCTAAGGTGCTTGAGCAGTTGAGCGGTCAAACCCCCGTCTACAGTAAGCGACCCCGAAAGCGAGACCATAGGAAGAAAAAAAGACAAGGACCCTACGGATGAAGATGTTGGAGCGAAGTTGCACAACAGGAAAAAGAAGGACGCTGCAAACGGGAATATGGGACGACAATGGCTGATATCGATTTTTTTTTGTGTGTTATAGGCAAGGCTCGCTACACTGTCCGTACCTTCGGTATCCGTCGTAACGAAAAGATCTCCGTCCACGTTACCGTCCGTGGCCCCAAGGCCGAGGAAATCCTCGAGCGTGGTCTTAAGGTCAAGGAATACGAACTCAGGAAGCGCAACTTCTCCGAGACCGGCAACTTCGGCTTCGGTATCAGCGAACACATCGACTTGGGTATCAAGTACGACCCCGGTATTGGTATCTACGGAATGGACTTCTACTGCTGCATGTGAGTTTTTCGCAGGATCGAAAGGCTATTTATGGGCTGTACTGACATGTTGGATAAAGGACCCGTCCAGGTGAGCGTGTCGCCAAGCGCAGACGTGCCAAGTCCCGTATTGGTGTCAACCACCGCATCACCCAAACCGAGTCTATCAAATGGTTCAAGAACCGCTTCGAGGGCATTGTCCGATAAATGCAATCATACATTAGGAAAGCGGTGCGGGAATTCATTTTGTTTCATGTGTTTTCATTTTCCCAATGGTTAAAATGGTGATATAAATTTGGGCGCTGTTTTACGAAAAAATAACCATTTTATTACTCTTTTTTTTTTCTTTTCTTCCATGTTTTCAAATAAAAGAAAGAAAGAAAGAAAAAAACAAATGGCAAAACTCTTCAATCATCAATATGGTTAATGATGGCGGAACTGTTGATGCCTGGAATGAGGACTGCACGCCACATCAAGGAGGGGCAGTATCTCAATGTTCCATTATGAAGAAGGGGTGACAACTTTTCTCTTTTTTTTCATCTAGCATAGCTCACGTCAGTTATAGGGGATGCTATGATCAATGAAAGGAATGAATTGCATTCGATGATCTTAATACTGTTTCTTCTCGTTCATCTCTACCTATTCAAGGTCATGTAGACGACTTTTACTACGACTTTTACTACGACTTTAACTACGACATTTAGGGATTCAATCCTCGTGATCCACATCGAGATTCGATGTGGGTACATGACAAGGGTTATTTCATTCTTCATATCCACCTTTAAGAAACGTACAAGAGACGAGAGCTAACTACATCAACCAAAAAAGAGAAACCAAAGCCAAAACTAGGTACGCCAGAAAAAGATCCTTCAGAATTATTACACGATTCCTAATTACTTCGACCCAGTCGTATATCCATGCCACATCCTCGAAAAGAAGCCGCGCTCGGGCATCATCTCAGCATAACTGCGTCGTCTTTGAGCCTGGTCGGCATCCGAGAAGCTTCCTCTTTTCTGGGAGTTTAGCGAATCAAACAACGACTTCTTGTCGGAGCTGGCGCTACCGCTGGATTTTGTGGACGATTCGGATGTCTGGATATGGCGTCTCGATGGTTAGCCCAAATACACATCATACCATATCTTCTAACTAGAGACGAAAGGGAAAGAAGACAGGAGGGCTGGACTCACACGACGTTCTTTCTTTCCGGCATCCCAACCAGCCCATGGTGCTGCAGGGGCAGTCGAACGGACACCGCCGTTCATCCAGACATTTTGATGTTCATGGCGAGCGCCAACCTCGCCCTGCCAGTGACGTCTGGGGGGTGGAGAGGTAGTGCTGCTGTCTGTATTGTCTGACATGCTGGTGTTGAGGTGGCTTGGATTAAGTATAGATTTTGATTCTTAATTAGATATAATTTGATTGTTTCTTTGGAAGAGCTTTGTCACTAGTAATGAGTAGGTTAGGTACAAGTGGCAGCGAGGACAGAGCGGAGATCAGCTTGTGATATATGGAAGGGAGATGGGCCAAGCAAATGAAATCATTGAATTATTAATCCCTACGATCACTACTACTCGTTGCTGTACTAGGCTGATATTTCCATGGGTTGGCATGCAGGCTGCTTACTTAATGGGCAAGCTCCTTTGGAAATCCATTGAGTCATCATCATTCCGTGGATTCTCTCGGGCTACGAAACTTGTGGGCATCAGCTGTCATTGGCCTGCAGCCAGCAAGGATCATGCGATGGATGCATTTCTCCAGGATTCTGCTCCGTGCGCGCTCCTCTCGGAATTGCGGGGAAGCTATCACGAATCCCTAGTTATGTACTTGCCCGGATACCGTTCCTTACGCCCTCTGTGAAATCACGGTATGTCAGGAAGCCCGAAGAACAGCAGGAAAACTCCATCCCTTCATGGAAATGGCCGATTGAAGCTGATTGCGGCCTGTCAACTCAGGCAGACATGGCAGGGAGCGTCTGACGTCATCACTCAGGTCGTCTGTTACCGTACGTTACGTTTGTTTGCAAACAGTACACGTATCGGTCCGGCGTAAAGTGACACCCCGGTATCAGGCCGTACGGATACCAAACTATGCTAGTTTCGCCGGTGCATCCAGGCGAGCCTTGCGCAGCGCACTCCACACCTCAAGACCCTGATGCCACATACTGCCATCGTCGTGCCAAACGTCAACCTGTCCATCAGGTCGTAGGCGTCGCACTTGCTGTATCGATCCTCTCGATGTGCCCCATCGAACTGTATCCGACCCATTGACAAAATTCACCAGGGGTTCAATCAATGACGTTCTCACAATCCCCTTTTCTTCCTCCTCCAATTGAGCTCCATTGCCCCATAACCACATGGACAGGTCCGATGAGTGGGCTACCCCCCATTCAGGTGGTAAAGTAACGCACTTCACTCGGTATTCGATACGATATCGATACACGAGTTGGCCAGCTCCCGTTTGGGCCAAGGCATTCACGAGCCCGCGTTCTAGCATGTGCACTTGCATGTCTGCATATATTCGCCCGAAAGCATCTTGCCAATCTTTGCAGTCTCGTGGCAGCTTGCCATCCGGATAATACAGCTTTATCACTGCATCGCAGGCTTGTTGGGGATAGTCTGCCTCCAGTCGCTGTCGTAATGCCTCGAGTGAATTTGCGGGAGTAAACCATGTCCCGTAAACAAAATGTTCGTCCCGGCATTCTCCATTCATCAGTCGGACGTTGCGCTCAACCATCCGGCGTGCAAAGGAGCCGTTATCAATATCAGCAAACAATGTAGATGGCGTGAATTCACCGTTATGCCAAGGCCTATACTGGTGATATTGAGTCTCCACGCTAGCATCGATCAGCCTGCTCGATGGGATGCTCCTTAGTTGCGCTAGCTTTTCAGAAGACGATATGTTCAGGGGTATATTTAATGCGTTCAGGAGTGCATCAAATTGCTTTTGGACTTCAAACTCCGACTTGAGCTGGACACCAGGTCCGTTGGAGAACATGATGGCTTGTCCAATGATGCTTTGCTCTGGGCTCAAGTATAAGTCGTGCGCAAGCTGATTGAAAACCGAGTACGATCCTAGTAAAAGAAAATCAGTCAGTAATCATCCTGCAAAAGAGTGCAAATGTCCAAGACCTTACCGGCAGAGTATCCCATTGCCGTAATATTCGACTCATCCCCGCCAAAGTAATGGCCATACTTCTTGGTCCATTCCAGTGCTATTCGTTGATCCCAGAATCCTTGATTGCCACAGGGCTCGCCTCTCGCGGCAGCATCTTGTATTAGCTCTCTCGAGCTCAGGAAACCAAGCACTGCTAGTCTATAAACAGGAGCCACGATGACGCATTTGAGATTTGTTTCACTCAGAAGCCGTGACGGGTTTACGTCATTCGGACTTCCCATCTGCAAGAAGCCACTGTCTAGGAATATTGTTAGAATGCCACGCAAGGGAGGATGCTGGTACTACTTACGAATGTAGAATATAATAGGCCATCCTGATAAAGGAATGGGGAGGTCGTCAGTCTATCTTTGTTATGGATTGCGGTTTTAAACCGTTATTCGACAAACATACCTCCAGCTGGACATTCTCCCACGGGCGTCCATACATTGCACTGGAAGCAATCTTCGCTAGATCCTTGATCATCGGAAAATGGCTGGGGGCTAGTCACTGCCCGTCCGGTACAATTTGCGGGATTTGTTTCAGTGCCATATGAATAATCAGAGGGCAATTTTTGTGCCATTGCCCATCGTTGAGAAGGAGGAAGCGCATAGCGGACGGCACCAAAATAGCGAGCCAAAGGGGCGTCTGGTGAGGCACTATCGCGAATATTCACTCCCTGGACATAGCCATGCTGACCTAGATTAAGAATCACTGCATCCTCCTGGTTCAGAAGCTTCATTTTCGTCTCCTTTTCGGAGATCTTGCTGTTGTTTGAAATCAAGGATTTCTCATCGAGCCGCAAAAAGTTGTTGCTTTTCCCCTTCCTGCGCTTGATATACCAGGCAATGAGGATCAAGATAATTCCGATTGATTGTACGGAAATAATGATCGGTAGAAGACAGGCGGTTAAGCGGAAGGATTTCATGGCCAGTTAGTGGCGAAGGCTGAGTTTACTAGCCAATCATCAAGGCGGTCATATAATTGATATTCCTGTCTGGCTGTGAATAATCACAATTATTTTGGGGATGAGTACAGTATAAGACTTGCGGTGTCGTAGCTGCGCCACGGGTATTTATGTCGATTCCCGACCTGGCCCCACCGATATACAGTACTGTATTGTCCCGAGGCAACTAACGCAGCCCTAGCCCTAGCTCTGTTACAAGTAGATCAACAGTTCTAGGGGAAAGTGCAAGCAAAGAGGTAAGAAAGTTGTTGTACAACACAAATATCCTACTTGTAAAATGATTTGTAAACTAGTAGATATTCCATTAATAAAAAAAGTCTTCGCCAGCTGTTTAGAAGATGACAATTGCTTAAAATTTAAAGTGCACATCGTTGTAATTTTTGGTGCGTATCTGTCAATTCGACAATAATACTAGTAAGTCGTCATAAGAAACAAAAGAAAAGTACATAAACATGAATTAAAGTCGTATCATTACTTGGCAATCTTGCACACTAAGTCTTGCCCATCGACTGAGTCGCCTTCCTTGACTGCAAGACCCGAAACCTTGCCGTGATGAGGGGCAGAGATAACCATTTCCTATTAATTGTAAGTAACTTATCAAGGCAAAAAAGGTGAGTGGTGAGGAAGCTTACCATCTTCATTGCGCTGAGAACGGCAATAGGGTCGCCCTTCTTGACCTCATGGCCCTCATGGACGCGGACTTCGACAACAACACCACTCATAGGAGCTCCAACTTGGCTACTATCGCTAGGATCGGCCTTGACGCGAGCTGTGTTGTCAACAGCCGCCTTATTGTCGTCTATCGTGACTTGGCGGACTTCACCGTTCATCTCGTAGAACACTTCACGCTGACCGGTTTGTTCGGAAAGTGGGCCAATGGCAAGCAACTTGAGAATAAGCACCTTACCCTGCTCAAGCTCAACGTGGAATTCTTCCCCGATTTCAGGCTTGGCAAGGAAGTACCGAGTTGGCAGGACAGACAAGTCACCATACTTCTGCACAAACTTGCGGTAGTCTTCGAATACCTTCGGGTACATTGCGTAACTGGCAACATCGGTTTCGGTGGCAGTTCCGAACTTCTCCTTGATGTCATTCTTGATCTTAACGAGATCAAGTGGTTCGAGGTACAGACCAGGACGCTTGTCGAGCTTGCGACGGTTACGCAAAGCCTTGGAGCGCAGAGGCTCAGGGAATCCACCATATGGTTGTCCCATCAGACCTTCGAGGAACTCCAGGACAGATCCTGGGAAGTCGAGCTGATCAGCCCGGTCGATAACGTCCTGGGCGGTAAGCTTGTTGGAGACCATGAATTGAGCCAAGTCACCAACCACCTTCGAGGTAGGAGTGACCTTGACAATGTCGCCAAGAAGGTCATTAGCAGATTCGTAGGCCTTCTTTGTTTCTGCCCACTGGGTTCCAAGTCCAAGCTGGGTGGCCTGGAAGAGAAGGTTGGTGAGTTGACCACCAGGAATTTCGTGTTCATAGACCTCTGGATCGGGTCCAGTCAAGCCAGCCTCAAACGGAGAGTAGAGGAGACGCAACTGTTGCCAGTATCCATCGATAGCACGGACATGGCGGATATTGAGCTTGGGGTCGTATTCGGTTCCTTCCAGAGAAGCCAAAATGGCACCAATGCTCGGTTGAGAAGTCATACCAGACATACTGTCAGTAGCTGCGTCAACAGCATCGGCACCAGCCTGGGCGCATGCAACCATTGATGCAACACCGGTTCCTGCAGAGTCATGGGTGTGGACATGGATCGGGAGGTCGGGGTACTTCTTGCGGATAGAGCCAACTAGGAGTGTAGCAGCCTGAGGCTTGAGGACACCAGCCATATCTTTGATACCCAAGACATGAATTCCAAGGCTGACAATCTTGTCAACCAAGCTGAGGTAGTATTCGAGGTTGTATTTCTTATTGGGGGTCAACATGTCTCCACTGTAGCACACGGTACCCTCAACCACACCACCAGCCTGCTGGACAGCCTTGATTCCAACTTCAAGTTGATCAACGTCATTGAGAGCATCGAAGATTCGGAAAATGTCAACACCGTTCTTCTTGGCTTGTTTGCAGAAGTGGTAGATGGCATTGTCTGGAAGAGAGGAATAGGCAACACCGTTGGCGCCTCGAAGAAGCATTTGGAAAGGAATGTTAGGCACTGCCTTGCGTAGCTTGCGCAGACGGTCCCATGGATCCTCATAGAGGAAACGCATTGCGACGTCGAAAGTTGCACCACCCCAGCATTCCAAACTATAGGCGTTGCTGTAAGCATGACTAGTCTCGCGAGCAATGTTCAGAAGATCCGCGGTTCGCACGCGAGTAGCAAGTAACGACTGGTGAGCATCTCTCCAGGTGGTATCCATAATGAGACATCCCTTGTTGGCTCGGATGGCTTTGGCGAAAGCTTCTGGTCCCTCCTGGTCCAAGATTTGCTTCCAGCCCTGGGTGGCGGGTTTGGATACGTCGAGAGGTTTGCCAGCTTCATCAACCAATACCGGCTTGATGATATCGCCCTTGAGCTTGGGCTCGCCGATCTGGCCCTTAATACTGCTTCCGTTGACAGCAACATCACCGAGGTATGCCAACAATTTCTGGGCACGGTTCTGACCACCGATGAGGGAGAAAAGTTCAGGGGTGTCGTCGATGAAAGTGGTCCAGCAGTTGCCCTCGATGAAAGTAGGGTGAGAAAGAAGAGAGCCCAAGAAAGGAATGTTGGTTTTGACTCCGCGAATACGGAACTCAATGAGAGCTCTGATCATCTTACGACGAGCTATCTCATAGGTCGAACCGAGACAAGTACACTTCACCAACATCGAATCGTAGTGGGGTGTGATGATTGCGCCGGCGAAACCGTTTCCACCGTCGAGACGGACACCATTACCGCCAGCAGATCGATAGACTTCAATCTTTCCGGTATCAGGTGAGAAGTTTTTGGCTGGATCTTCAGTAGTAATACGGCATTGGACTGCAAATCCACGAATAGAGATACGATCTTGAGTCAGGCCGAGTTGCTCCAGCGTAGCACCTGCGGCAATCTGAATCTGGGCTGCGACAATATCAATGCCAGTAATCTCCTCTGTAATTGTGTGTTCGACTTGAATACGAGGGTTGATTTCAATGAAGTAGTAGCGGTTCTGCTGGTCGACCAAGAACTCGGCGGTACCGGCATTACGATAGTTGACAGACTTTGCAAGTCTGACAGCATCGGCGAGAATCTTGTCGCGCACATCGACAGGCAACTCTTTAGCCGGAGCCAATTCAACGACCTTCTGGTGACGACGTTGAACCGAGCAGTCACGCTCGTATAAGTGAACGACATTTCCTTGGTTATCACCCAACAGTTGGACTTCAATGTGCTTGGGCTTGTCGAGGAAACGCTCAATAAAGACGGTGCCGTTGCCAAAGGCAGCACGAGCCTCAGATGTAGCACGTTCGAATGAATCTTTCAAAGATTCTTGGTCACGGACGACACGCATTCCACGACCACCACCTCCAAATGCAGCCTTGATAATGATAGGGAAGCCGTATGTGTCAGTGAAAGCTTTGGCATCTTCGAATTTCTCGACCGGGCCTTCCGTACCAGGTACAACAGGAACGTTGGACTGGATGGCAAGCCGACGAGCAGAGACTTTATCGCCGAGAGCGTCGATCGTGTCGGGAGTAGGCCCAACGAAGACAATTCCGGCCTTCTCTACTTTTCGTGCAAACTCGGCATTCTCTGACAGAAATCCGTAACCGGGGTGGATCAGCTGTACACCATGCTCGAGAGCAATCTTGATAATTTCGTCACCAGCTAGGTAGGCACCCACGGGGGTGTACTGACCGCGCTGGCCAATGATGTAGGCCTCGTCTGCCTTTTGGCGATGCATAGACAATCGATCTTCCCATGAATAAACGGCGACTGTCTGGAGGGAAAGTTCGTGTGCGGTACGGAAAATACGAATGGGGATTTCACCTCGGTTGGCTACGAGGATCTTGTCAAAGTGCATGATGGTCGAATTAGCACGAAGACGATGATGAACGGAATCAGGATGGAAGTTGTCATCAATGACATCCGAGTCATCAATGGCCTCCTCGCGGAGGTAGGTTTTGTCGCTCGCCATAGTGAAACAGGAAGGGCAGGAGCGGAAAGGTTTGCCAATTGAAACCCCTTCCTCAAGTATATCACACAGCGAAGGGGATAGGTGGTACTATAAGAGAAAGAGCGCTTTAAAAACGGCTGTGACAGCTGGGAGAGATATAAAGTCGAGACTCTTGGCCAGAGACAGTCAGCGGGGCGGGCGCCGTGACCGGAGGCTGTACCGAGGTCCCCGAATGAGAAGAGCTATTGAGTAGTAGCGTGGGGAGTTGCTACTATGAAGGTGATCTGTGACTTGGCGGTCGTTAGTCTGTCTGTTTTTAGACTGCTCGGTGTTCTATTTGCAGATGTGAAATGTCAATGGGTTGCACAAATAGAGAGGTAGGTGCTGGGCGGAGACTCGGCGAACGCGCAGGCGGGGCGGAAAGCACCACAGGCAGTAGCCGGTCAATTGGATCAATGAGCTCAGCTCTTGGGTGAGGACGAGAGGATTCACAGATAATACAGCAGGATATGATGAACTTGATGAGAAAAGAGGTGGAAGATGCGCAGGAAAAGGGAAAAAAAGGGCTGATTTATTGCACGGAATCCGATCTTGGGGGAAAGAGCAGGCGGGGGAGGGGGGAAGGAGCGCGGGCGCTCGATCAGTGGCGGTAAGGACCGTATCGTATGGTATCGTACGGCACTCAAGGAAGCAGGATGCACGCATATGCCATACGCAGCACGAAGGAAGAGGTTTGCTAGCCACTAGCTATATCGCCTCCAAGATCGGCTATCAAGATTGACAGCTGGACAGCCTCGAGAGCTCACCGGGCGGTATCATCTAGTATAAAGCCACCATCCAAAAAAATGGGTTCACGTAATTTTGCGCGGTGAGCCGGTGACTCAACCCGTGGGTCAGAGCAACCAAAACTGGGCAAGTGTGCATTGGGGCATGAAATGATAGAGCAGAAAACAGAAAAAGATAACATCCTTTTGCACTTACTTTTTAATGTCTTGGAGAAAGCAGAAATCGAGTCACGCGGCAGATTGGATGGTTGGCGCGTTGAGGGAACAAGGGCGGTGGTTAATGTGTGAGGAGGGAAATCGTTATCACCTCTATGTATATGTATACCTGCGGAGGTATACCTTGACAGCAATATTGTTTTCTTTCTTCAGATAGCAGAGAAAAGGTTCAGCAGGAGCAATGGGCGCGTCGCATTCTTTATACATGCTATATATACACATGCCTAGGTCCGTGGTTATATATACAATCTTGTAAACACGGGAGCTCCCACGCACTCTTGCTCCGACTAGCGGATATACTCAGGCTACGCGCGAATTTCGGCAGAATTGCCCCAAGGTTATAAGTTATGGCGAGCCAATGAATCTACACGTGTGACGTACAAGACGGGGTCCGAAAGGCACGAAGAGAACCCCGGAGGATGGTGAAGGGCTGGAAATGGATAATGATAATACGTACTTGATATGGGGGGATCATTAGCCAGTTTTAGGGGAGGATCAGTCGGAGCCCAGAAGCAGATAGGCCCGCTCTTTTGGTAATGCAATTGCTAACTGAGGTCCGAGGCAGCCCGCCAGATCTCTCCAGAGTCTCCACAAATAACCGAGCATTTTCCATCTATCCGAAACACCCTCACCGCTGCCATTTCTGCCGGACAAAACAGTGCTGGCCACGCCAAAACAGCAGGCGGTGTGAGCGAGAGTACTCCTCAGCTTTCACAAGTCAACCACAACCTCGGGTTTTCGGGACTTTATTAATTCGAGCTTCCTTCACAGCTTCTTCCTTATCAGTTCACTTCAGTGCTTATTGCATAGTCTCCCGGAGTCACCCGACCTGTGACCGAGGTTTGGTTCAGGAACCAGCATGGATACATCTATCCCGCGTCCTACAACGTCGTCGTGAACGTGTAGCTTGGCCGCGTCGCCTTCTCTTATCGAGAAGAAGGGAATCCGTTCATTCATCATCCAAGCCACGTGCTTGAAGATCAACCCCTGGTTTAATATGCATACGTATCCTGCGCACCCTGCACTATGCAGTGTGCACCCCAATGGCACCTCTACGCCGCCAACGGTCAAGTTAAGTTGGTAAGGAAATCGGACTGCGGCCACAAAACCATTTTGGAATGGACGAAAACGATAGCGACTCTAGTTTTACGCAATGCCACATCTGTGACCATATGAAGCTACCAACCTGTTGGTGAAGTCAACCTGATCTGTGCTGACATTCGATTTCATACCTTCCAAGCCAACCATCGCAAAAGCTTCCTCATGGCTACAACTAATCAGCGCTTCCGTCCAAAGAAACGAGTGAACCGGTGCGAGCGTCTTCAAGAGAATACATCCCCGTATCCGTTTTTTCAACAGCTGTGTGGTTTCGCGTCGATTTCCTGCCAGCCTTCAATAACGATGGACTGTATACGCGAACGATGATTCGATCATATTCGCAGACCGTTGTTCTCTCGCCATCTTACAATCGAGGCTATTGTTCGACAATTCCCCAGATTGCAGAACGAAAATGGCTACCGTATCGTGTCCATTTGAATCCACCTAGACTAAACCCAAATTTTTTCCCTTGAATGAACGGGTCGGGCTGGTCTGGGCTGTCGATGCAAGAAGACGTAGCTATAACTATAGCCAATGGCCGTGCGGAGTACGTACCTGTGTAGACAGTAGGTAGTAGTCATTAGAATAGGCATGAATATGCTGAATAACGGACTTGACGCAATGAGAGTAATGCTTACCTTACATATGTGAAGAAAATCCAAGGAAATACAAATAACGTATATGCCTGGACTTGTTCTATATTTACCTACACGTGGATCGCTGTGACGCCGTCGCGGCAAGGCCTACGGCCTACAGTACTAGTCAGCTGGCGGCACGTGACGTTGAGTAAGCGACCACCTAAGCAACAGCCAGGCCGGCCAGGTCCCCTGAAGCTCCTTCCGTATCAACAAACCACATCACCTCTCTCAATTCTCTCATTTATTTCCTTTCATCTTCTTCTGCACTATTAGAGCAGAAGCTGATTTCTCTTAATTCCGTTTCACATTGCCCTCGGGTTTTCCTTGATTGATCTTACGGCGTTTGGTGGATGAGGTCGTGTTGCGGCCTAACAACATAAACATGGCTCCTCTCCCCATCAAATTCACGGAGCTGCTTCAGGTACTTGCCATTTGTTATTTCACAAAATCCTTCAATTGCTATTTTCGAGACTGACTTTTGATTGAATTCTTCTAGTTAACGAACGCAGAGATTGAGGTATGAAGGGATTCCGCACATTCAAGCTACTTCCGTTCTTCCCGGGTTGCGGTGCGAGCACTACATGTCGCATTGCGTCGTGGGATCCAATCCACTTATCTATGACTCTATACTGACTTTTCTCTGAATATAAAGCCATCATCGATCGGCTTTAACTCATGTGTAAGTACCAATCATAACGCGATTCAGATGACGTATGCTGATATTCGCCTCTCTTCACAGACCCTAGAATCCGATCACTACATCTGCGTGCGACAGAAGGTCAACGAGACCGACAAGCCTCAAGTCATTATCATCAATCTCAAGAACAACAATGAGGTCATTAAGCGCCCGATCAATGCAGACAGTGCAATCATGCACTGGTCTCGAAATGTCATCGCCTTGAAGGCGCAGTCGAGAACAATTCAAATCTTTGACCTTGAGGCTAAGCAAAAGCTCAAGTCTGCTTTGATGAATGAAGATGTTGTATACTGGAAATGGTTCAGTGAAACAAGCTTGGGCTTAGTAACAGACACGTCCGTCTGGCACTGGGATGTCTTCGACCCGAACCAACCGAACCCTGTGAAACAGTTCGACCGACTTCCTAATTTGAATGTAGGTTGCAGCGTTTATTGCTTCTACTGTTTGCGGGTATTAACGCAGTGAAAACAGGGATGCCAAATTATCAACTACCGAGTGAACGATGAAGGCAAGTGGAGTGTGGTTGTTGGCATCAGTCAACAGCAGGGACGCGTTGTTGGTTCAATGCAACTGTACTCTCGCGAGCGAGGCATTTCACAATTTATTGAAGGCCATGCAGCCGCTTTTGCTTCGATAAAGGTGGAGGGCTCGCCTTTGGAGCACAGGCTCTTCACTTTCGCAGTGCGAACGCAAACGGGTGCCAAACTGCAAATCGCAGAAATTGATCACCAGGAACCAAATCCACGCTTTCAAAAGAAGGCAGTTGAGGTATTCTTCCCTGCGGAAGCCACTAATGACTTTCCAGTTGCCATGCAAGTCTCGAGCAAGTACGACATTGTTTACCTCGTTACTAAATATGGTTTCATTCATTTGTACGACCTGGAAACTGGCACTTGCATTTTCATGAATCGAATCTCCAGCGAAACCATTTTCACGACCGCCGCCGACTCCGACTCTACGGGTCTTGTCGGTGTCAACCGCAAGGGACAAGTTTTGTCTGTCAGTCTGGATGAAAGCACCGTTATTCCATATCTAATGGAGAATCCGGCCATGTCAGGTCTTGCTGTCAAGCTAGCGTCGAAGGCTGGCCTGCCAGGTGCTGATCACTTGTACCAACAGCAATTCGACAATTTGCTGGCCCAAGGAAATTATTCGGAAGCAGCCAAGATCGCAGCCAACTCACCACGAGGCTTCCTACGTACTGCAGAAACGATCAACCGCTTCAAGAGTGCCCCTCAAGGTGGTCAACAGATGTCTGTTATTCTTCAGTACTTTGGTATGCTCCTCGACAAGGGAAGTCTCAACCGATACGAGAGTTTGGAGCTCGTAAGGCCTGTTCTACAACAAAACCGGAAGCATTTGTTGGAGAAGTGGATGCGTGAGGAGAAGTTGGAGGCTTCAGAGGAACTTGGTGACCTTGTTCGGCCACACGATATGAGCTTGGCCTTGCAAATTTACTTGCAGGCAAACGTTCCTCACAAGGTAGTCGCGGGATTTGCTGAAACCGGCCAGTTTGATAAAATATTGCCATACTCCAAGCAAGCCGGCTACCAGCCCGATTTCACGCAGCTCCTACAACACATTGTCCGCATAAACCCTGAAAAGGGTGCGGAATTTGCTGCACAGCTTGCTAATGAAGAAACCGGTGCTCTGGTCGATCTCGATCGTGTTGTGGATGTTTTCCTCTCTCAAAATATGATCCAGCAGGCAACATCGTTCTTGTTGGATGCATTGAAAGACAACAAACCTGAACAGGGACATCTTCAAACCCGCTTGCTTGAGATGAACCTGATCAATGCTCCTCAGGTTGCAGATGCCATTCTTGGAAACGAAATGTTTACCCATTATGACAAGGCCAGAATTGCACAACTTTGTGAGAATGCAGGTCTCATTCAACGTGCTCTTGAGAACACAGATGACCCTGCCGCTATGAAACGCAACCTTGTTCGCACCGATAAACTGAACCCAGAGTGGCTAATCAAATACTTTGGTCGTCTCTCCCAAGAGCAGGCCCTTGAGTGTTTGGATGAGATGCTCAACTCCAACATCCGTCAGAACTTGCAGGCTGTTGTACAAATCGCAACCAAATTCTCCGATCTACTGGGCTCGAACCGCCTGATTGAGCTTTTTGAGAAGTACCGTACTGCTGAAGGTCTTTACTATTACTTGGGAAGCATTGTCAATCTAAGTGAAGATTCGGAGGTGCATTTCAAGTATATTGAAGCTTCCACTGCAATGGGTCAATTGACTGAAGTTGAGCGCATCTGTCGTGAGAGCAATCACTACAACCCAGAGAAGGTCAAGAACTTCCTGAAGGAGGCAAACCTCACAGAGCAACTTCCATTGATCATTGTCTGCGACCGATTCAACTTTATCCACGACTTGGTTTTGTACCTCTATCGCAACCAGCAGTACAAATCGATCGAAGTTTATGTCCAAAGAGTTAACCCTTCTCGTTCGCCAGCCGTTATTGGTGGCCTCTTGGATGTGGACTGTGACGAAGGCATAATCAAGAACTTGCTTTCCAGTGTGGATCCTGCCCAGATCCCTATTGATGAGCTCGTACAAGAGGTGGAGTCTAGGAACCGCCTCAAGCTCTTGCTACCTTTCTTAGAAAGCACCTTGGCGACCGGAAACCAACAGCAGGCAGTGTACAACGCGTTAGCCAAGATTTACATTGACAGCAACAACAATCCGGAGAAGTTCCTCAAAGAAAACGACCTGTACGACACTTTGACTGTCGGCAAATACTGCGAGAAGAGAGATCCCAATTTGGCATACATTGCTTATAGAAAGGGACAAAATGACCTTGAGCTCATCAACATCACCAATGAAAACGCGATGTATCGTGCTCAGGCCCGCTACCTGTTGGAACGGGCAGATACTGAAATTTGGTCTTTCGTGCTCAACGATAATAACCTCCATCGCCGCTCTGTTGTTGACCAGGTCACTGCTACAGCTGTTCCCGAATCTACCGAGCCTGACAAAGTGTCTGTCGCGGTCAAGGCATTCCTTGATGCTGATATGCCCGCTGAGCTTATTGAGCTGCTTGAAAAGATTATTCTCGAGCCTTCACCTTTTAGCGATAACGGCAGTTTGCAGAATCTCCTTATGTTGACCGCCGCAAAGGCTGACAAGAGCCGTTTGATTGACTACATCCATAAACTTAACGAATTCAATGCTGACGAGATTGCTCAAATGTGTATCTCGGTAGGCTTGTACGAAGAAGCCTTTGAGGTCTATAAGAAGGTCAACAATCACGCCGCTGCCACCGACGTTTTGGTCGAAAACATTGTCAGTATTGATCGGGCTCAGGAGTATGCCGAACGTGTTGAGCTTCCAGAAGTTTGGAGCAAAGTGGCAAAGGCCCAGTTGGATGGTCTTCGGGTCACTGATTCTATCGAATCTTATATTCGAGCCAATGATCCCGCCAACTACAACGAAGTCATTGACACCGCCACTCATGCTGGTAAGGATGAGGATCTCGTCAAATATTTGAGGATGGCCCGCAAGACATTGCGCGAACCCGCCATCGACACTGCTCTCGCATTCTGTTTCGCTCGTCTCGACCAGCTCTCTGAGCTTGAAGATTTCTTGCGTGCCACTAATGTTGCCGATGTTGAAGCATCTGGTGACAAAGCGTATGAAGAGGGATTCCACGAGGCAGCCAAGATTTTCTTTACCAGTATCTCGAACTGGGCCAAGCTTGCCACTACTCTTGTGCACCTTGAGGACTATCAAGCTGCAGTCGAGTGTGCTCGTAAAGCCAACAGCGTCAAAGTCTGGAAGCAAGTTAACGAGGCATGTGTTAATAAGAAGGAGTTCCGTCTTGCTCAAATCTGCGGTCTGAATCTCATTGTTCATGCCGAAGAGCTTACCGACCTCGTCGGACAATATGAACGCAACGGATACTTTGATGAACTTATCTCTCTCCTTGAGGCCGGTCTGGGCTTGGAACGTGCTCACATGGGCATGTTCACTGAATTGGGAATTGCTCTGTCCAAGTACCACCCTGATCGTGTTATGGAGCACCTCAAACTATTCTGGTCTCGTATCAACATTCCTAAGATGATACGCGCCTCCGAGGAGGCCAACCTCTGGCCTGAATTGGTGTTCCTCTACTGCCACTACGATGAGTGGGACAATGCTGCACTTGCCATGATGGAACGTGCAGCGGAAGCCTGGGAACATCATTCTTTCAAGGACATCATTGTCAAGGTTGCCAATCTTGAGATCTACTACCGTGCCCTTAACTTCTATCTTCAGGAGCAGCCTCTTTTACTCACCGACCTTCTTCAAGTCTTGACGGCACGCATTGATGTCAGCCGTGTTGTTCGCATTTTCCAATCATCAGACAACATCCCACTCATCAAACCTTTCTTGCTCAATGTCCAGGGACAAAACAAGCGTGCTGTCAATGATGCCATCAATGACTTGCTCATTGAGGAAGAGGATTACAAGACACTTCGCGATTCAACTGACAACTACGACAACTACGATCCTGTTGAATTAGCCCAACGGTTAGAGAAACATGACTTGGTTTTCTTCCGCCAGATCGCTGCCAACATTTATCGCAAGAACAAGCGCTGGGAGAAATCAATTGCTCTTTCGAAGCAAGACAAGCTCTTCAAGGATGCTATCGAGACTTCTGCAATCTCAGGAAAGTCAGAGGTTGTCGAGGATTTGCTACGCTACGTAAGTCTTTTCTCCCATTATTTTTGTTTATCGTTCATGTTGCTGACTAGATATCTTAGTTTGTCGATATTGGTAGCCGTGAATGTTATGTCGGTATGCTATACGCGTGCTATGATATCATTCGCCCAGATGTCATTTTGGAGATTTCATGGCGCCACGGCTTGAACGATTTCACGATGCCATATCTTATCAACATGATGGCTCAGCAGACAATCACCATCGAACAGCTTAAGAAGGACAACGAGGAACGCAAGGCGCGGGAGACAACTACCCAGAAAGAGGAAGACAACACTCCTATACTGGGATCACGCTTGATGCTTACCCAGGGACCAGCATCGACACCCGGTCCTACTCCCTTCCAACAGACCAACGGCATCACACCACAAGTTACTGGATACCGAGCATTTTAAATGCCAGTAACGACTGTTGAACATTTTTTTACTTCTTCACGTGTAATCAATCAATGACTTTGTAATCTAGCTAGTTATGGGATGATGCCGCGCAATTTTTATGACAGGGACCGCAATAGAAGGTTTCCGTCTCATGACGATCAAAAACGAAGGTTGTGTGGCAGAAATAGGGGTCTGTTTTTTCTTTTACTATTTGTTTTATCTTACCCTTTCTCAACTTTTGTGTGCTTACTCTTTCTGTGATGTATTTTTGATACGCATAATTATCAGTCCGATATCTTGTGTCTTAAATTTTCTCATACTTCCTGGTAGTGCGATCCAACCAACGTAAGGTAATTGTGGCCGCTTAGGGCTAAATATTGTATGGATTATGGATGAGCTTCATTAGTGTGCCACGGAAAAAAGATTCCCGTAGCCCTAATTCTGCAGAGTTCTGGATACTGTACTGTAAAACAGTTTCCCAAATCAACAACTTGAAACAAGCTACCTACCTAGTACTGCCAGATCTGGCAGATATATGTGCTCTGGTGTTTGCATATGCAACTAATAGGCATGCTATACTCTATCTGGAATGTTCCGCAGAAGGATCACTTGCTGGCGAAATGAACTTGAGCGCCGGGCCGATTTGTGACATGTGTAGCCTATCATGGAGTTCGTCCCTGGGACCCCTGTCGATGGTAGCTCGCGCGCGGCGTAGTTGGTCTGTTTTCGAGCAGATCCTACCACATCTGTGTATGGTCTTCACGCATCAACACAGGCACAAGAATCGAATATACAGGTTCCTTGACGGTTCCTCTGTATTGTATGTTCTCTATTCGATGTACTTTTAATTGATTTAGTTATGCCTACATGCTAGGACGGTGACTGTGTAAAAATTGGGTTCGGAAAAGGTGTTGGGACGGCCCAAGGATCTAGATAGGGGCACACTAGAACTTGCCTCAACAACCGGACTCTGTTAAGTCGTCTTAGATATGCATGCTAGCTATGCTGGCTGCAACATTATTAATTTCCATTGTGTTGCTAGCCTCCCAGCCTCGCGCACTACTCTCGCATTATTATTTACAATTAATTTTGGTTCTGCGTGTTTTGTCCGCCATCATCACAAACAGTTACCCTGACACTGACATCGTTAAATGCGCTATCGACATTTTCAGAAGCAGCAGCACGCGAGAAGCAAAGAATCAACAGAATGGCTGCCAGCGCATACACAGCAGTAATACCAACTGCGACAGCTACAACAGGGACAGACCAAGATTCGGGAGCTACGACAGTATTTGTCACTTCAACCTTGCCGACACAATCGTATCTTCTCGGCCCACTAACGACAACCTTCACACCACCCACTCAGTGCTCCAATGTGTATTGGCAGAGCTATAGTACTGCAATTGAGGCACCAACTCAAGGTTTAACTTGTGCAGGCTCTGATGGATCAATTGGCTATACTGAGGACTACAACTGTCTTCCTCCAGTGGCTAAAACCAGTATTATTGTTAGAAGTCCAAGTGGCGGCTCACTGGTTACAACCACCATCGCTGATACTTCGGGTTACTATTCCCCTGGTCTCGCATGTCCTATTGGGTATACAACAGCTTGTGCAGCACAAGTAGACGTTAATGGAGTTTCATCTGCATTATCCACTTTTCAGAGCTTCGAATTTGTATACTCAGCAGCTGCTGAGGAGACAGTGCTTGGATGTTGTCCAACGTATGCTTATTTCATTCTCTTCTCTCCTCTGCTACAATACGAGAAATACAACGAGTAGCTAATTGATATATGCATGGATAGAGGATATCAATGCGCAAATGTTGATTCGGACGGGCAGCTATGCCAACAAATAATCGCCTCCACAACCCTGCCCCTGATCAGCTGCGGAAATGTCACAAATAGTGCTTCACCAGAAACAATACAGCTTACTCTTCCCACGCCTTACACTGTTTAGGCCACAACGACATTGGATTCAATAATAACATCATCTTCGTCATCAGTATCTACTCTCACAACTCTCCCCCTACGTGCAACTATGATTCAACTCAACTACCAAGCGTCTGATCTTTCTTCACCGTCGTCAATATCATCCACATCAACTGCTCCGCTAGCAACATCTTCTTCAGGCAATAGCAATCACAAGACAAAAACAATTGCTGTCGCAGTCGTCATCCCATGTGTGGTAGCCCTTATCGCAGCAGGGCTGGGGTGGTTCTGGTATCGACGGAGAACTAAGAAACGACTTCACCAAGCTGTACAATCGACGGGACCTTCAGAGATGTATCAATCAAACGGGCCTACGGAGATATCAGGGGACCCAGCTCGGTTTGAGGTCGCGGGGTCAGTGCCTCAGTATGAGATGGCTGGTACGGATCCGAATACTGTGACGCATGAGTTGTATGCTGGCGACGGTGGGAATTCTAATAAGTATACAATGTGTTGAATGGCATGATAATGTATATAATGGGTACTGAAAAGGCCAGAGATATTCGCGTAACATATAATACTACACAGGGGCGGGCACACATTTCATTTTTTATATCATAGCGTTCATATTATATGTACCCACTGCTATAGGAATATTTGCTCGCCTCACCACCAATCATAATGGCATTAATATTTGCATTTATAATCAAGTCAATGCATTTGTTTTCAAAATTCCGTCAAAACAAAGTCCCATTTCCCAGCTTTACCAAGCCAGCTCCTCCCATGTTTCATTCAACATAGATAGAAGGACTATTTTATAATCTAAGCTGAACCTTTTCCTCGCCACAGTAACAATTTCAGAACGTGGGTATACAACACAGAGAAATCCAGTACTACTTTCTTTAAAGAATTATGCGAGCCTCGCCTCTTATACAGGCGCATTAGTCTTAGCCCTCTGGCTCACCCGTCATTGGCAGGAACCTCCCTGCATCTCCATCGATCCTGCCGCAACCACACACTTTCAGACTCTACCTACACCCTTTCATAATTTATGTTTTTGTTCTCCTCCTGCCCCTTTTCTAGCAGACACACTGGGAGTGCTTAGACCTGGCGGTATACCTTGACACCACCGACAATGTGCTCTCTATGCGGCACACCGTCAATTTCGACGAGCTTCGACGTGGGCTCTTGGGCGTTCTTGTTGCGCAATGTCTTCCACTCGCCAAACTTGGGGATCTGCGGAACAATGTTAGCCAAGTTGCTTCTTCTCTTGTCCTTCCTTCAATGAAGCAGCAGTAATAAGGCTCATATGCACTTGTTCTGTACAACGATGTTGCAAAGGTGGTGTGGTAGGGGAAGAGAGGGAAGGGAGAGAGAAGGAGAGCTACGGACCTCCTTGCCGTTTTCAATCGCTTTGCAGAACGCGCCGTATACCTCAGAGTCACGCTGTAATCCGATTTGCTTGATAAGCGGGGCATCTAACAGCGATAAGTTAAGCAATTGAGGAACTCATGGCTATGGGTGGATAACGCACCCTGAAGTGGCTCTAGGGTAAGATCCTGGTCGGCGTGGTTGAAGGAGCAGACCGAGATACGCTCATATGCTTGTTGATCGACAGGGGGCTTGCACACTAAAGGTAGGAAAATGGATCAGTCAGGTGCTAGAAGACCGATACTTCATCTTAGGGGTTCATTCAAGCTCACCTCTGTGTCTCGTTGCCTTCACGATTCCACCCGATAGGATCTCCACCACGTCTCCCAGGTTACACACAAGCGCGCCCTTCCGGTACGGTACCCATCGCCATTTCTGGTCCTTGCCTAGGATTTGGAGACAGCTGACTGGCTGACTGGGTAGGAACGTCGTGGCGCCGTGGTCTGTGTGGTTAGGCAAGATATTCTCGGTCGTCGCCTTGTCCTCCTCCCGCAGCGGGTGGTAGACCTGGAAGCGACAGTAGGATGAGTGGGGGAGAATGGAATTTTTCCCTGGGATCTTCTCCTATAGTGCCTCGTCAGACATGCCGAGGATGCGTGAGAGAAGAAGAAGCAGTCGACGGCCCACGTGGTTGTGCATATGCTATGACGGGCACGTCAGTCACAATCCTCTTTTTGGCAAGGGCAACAGATGCAGAGGCAGCCACCCTGGAACGTTTCTTATACTTACATCAGCATACGCTAGAATTTCATCGGCATAGGGCCTGATCCTCGGCGGTAGCCGGTTCTTCTCCCAGCAAGCGCCGTAGAAGTTGTACGCCTCGATGTGATCGTAGTCCTCGCGGCTTTTCTACAAGACCATCAGCTCCCAACGATTCAGACATGGTCATCAGAACCCTTACGCACCTCACCCCAGCCCTTGGGAGATTTATAACCCATCCAGTCGCCATTCTCACGGTCCCATGCGTACTCCTTCTTGTCCTCGTCGCTCATCGCATCGCCGCTGCAGATCCAGTTGGCAAGATCGAACACGCGTTGCATGGTCTCATCGTCAACACCGTGGTTGACGATCAGCAAGAAGCCCTCGTTGGTGAGGGCATCCTTGCACATCTGCTCGACCTGCTTCTGCTGCTCGGGCGTACCATCCAGGAGCGCGAGGTCGAGGACACGCAGGTCCTGCCACTCAAGATCCTCCTTGGTCTCTGGCGGAGGCACCCATTTAGGAATTGGCTTCTTGCCGGCCGTGTTGAGCTTAAGCTTAGGCAGAGGGGTGACGGTGGCAGTAGCGGTGACGGCCATGGTGGTCTATGCAATGTTAACATGATGCTGCGGCGGGGGTATGATGCGGAGACTGGTGTCAGGCTTTATAATTGCTTTCTGTATGAACATCAATCGGACTGAACACCGATTATCATCTCCAGGTGAGTGATTGGCTCGAGGAGAATTTCCCCGCAAACCTGAGGCTCTGTTAGCGTTGCCGACGACAATATGTATGGGGCCCCAGATTTTCTAATTTCTAGCGTAGCCGACGACCATCTCTCTCTCTGTTCAGCCTATCGCTTCATAGACACGAGTCATGACTTTGCATGATGACCAACCATAGGTCTTGGGACCTATCCGCATCTAGGCAAGCGATTGGCTCGGCTAGGAGACCGCCTGGGAGTTGGTGATTCTCCGCAACCCTTCCAACACCTCGAGATATGTGAGATATCTCATGAATATGATGTGCATCGTGAGTATCCTTAGTGTAGCCGACGACAATGGCGCCCCGGATTTTCTGGGGGTATGGCCCACTTCCCCAGACGGAGCAGAGATATACCATCGCTTCACGCCCACCCGGTCGAAGACCTCATGCTCCTCTCATCATCGCTACGCCCTCTCTTCGCAGTCCCCTTCGCCATGACCCAGCACGTCACGCACGAGATGCCACGTAAAGGCAGCGACCAGATCTCTCCTGTCGTCGTGTGAGTGGAAGTTTCCTGCTTCGGCTATGGTCAACAACATACACGTACAAAGTCTAATTGCTAACTCCTTTTTGGTAGTGAGGACGATATGGCTCAGAGTGAAGGTTTTGACAAGCCGCGAATCATCAAACCCAAGCCGGAGAGCATTGCCAACTTGAGCGACGAGGAACTCGCTGCAATGGAGAAGAAGATGGTCCGCAAGATTGATCTTGTGGTGATGTGAGTTTGAAACCACCGGGGCTTATCCAAGACCAGGCGAGGCTAATAATGGGTGACGCAGGCCGATTATTGGCATTCTCTACATCCTGAACTGTGAGTCTTTTTCTATCCTGTCACCATGAATGTGAGACTAACTGATCGCAGATGTCGACCGTTCTGGTTTGGCTGCTACCGAAGTCTATGGCATCACCGAGGATCTCAACATGTCCGGCACTGATTTCTCTACCGCCATCTCGATTCTCTTCGGCGAGTCGCGCCTGTTGACCCTCAACGTTGGAGGTCTCGCTAACGGCTTTGCGCAGTCAGTTACATTCCGATGCAATTCCCGAGTAATATCCTGGTCTCGCGTATCCCACGTCCAGGTCTCTGTAAGTCCAGGCTTTCCCTTGCCGAAAAGTCAGGTCGAGAAGCCATTCCTAATTATTGCTCTAGACATATGCTGTATGGCAGCCATCTGGGGCGCCACCTCGGCCTCTACCGCCGCCGTTCAAACGAAAGAACAACTCTACGCCGTGCGAGTTGTCCTGGCCATATCCGAGGCAGCCTACTTCCCTGGCGCTGTGGGTATCCCCTTTGCGACATCCGCGCTCGCGGCATAGAAGAAAGAGGCCCTGAAAGCCAACTGACATCCATCTCTTTGCAGCTTTACTTCCTCTCAGCGTGGTACAAGAAGGAAGAACTTGCGAAGCGTATCGGTGGCGTGTTTATGTTCCAAGCCCTCGGACAAGCTCTCGCCGGTTTTATTGCCGCTGCCTGCCTGACGCTTGACGGCAGATATGGCATCGCCGGCTGGCGATGGCTTTTCATCGTTGAAGGCTCTGTCACAGTTGGCCTTGGCATCATTTTCGCCATGATCATGCCAGAGTTCCCCCACAAATGCGCGCATGCTCGAGCCTCACCAACGCGATCTTGCTGTCTGGCGGCTCGAGAACGAACGTGGTTCCATTGAGGCACACGAAGAGGCCACTGCCTGGGATGGCCTGAAGGCCGCTGTCTTGGACAACAAGCTCTGGTTGCTCGTCTGGTGTGGTGGCATGGGACAGACTATGGGTTCGGTCTTCAACTTCTTCCCTTCCATCATCTCCTCGCTTGGATACCCCAAGTACGAGAGCTTGTTGCTCACTGTCCCGCCCTATATTGTTGCTATGATTGGATACTACATTTGTTCGTATCTATCCGACGTAAGTATAGCCCTCTCCTTGTTGTTTCCATCATATCGTTTCTCGTACTGACCTTTATCCAGCGCTACAACAATATCTCCTTGCCTCGATCCCGGTCTATATCCTCGGCATGCTCGCACCCAACGTTGGCTCTCGCTACTTTGCCATGTGCTTAATGCCAGTTGTTTCTGGTAGGTTGTCCCTCTTAACTTAACCAACCATCACGTTCCCGGTGCATCCTCTCCCTAGGCAATGTCACTCAACCGTGGTCCTCTGCCTGGTGTTCATCGCTACCGTTATGCTGACCCTCTCGATGCACAGTCGCCCCACAAGTTCTGCTGTACAAGACGAACGGCATTCACATGCCACGGCCAGCCACAAAGCGAGCGCTGGGCATGGCTTTGATCAACGGTCTGGGTGGCCTGTCCAACGTGTGGAACTCGTACCTATGGACTAATGGCGGGCCACAATACTACAAAGCCTTTGGCACTGTTTTGGCCTGCGCTATTGTCTTCCTTATTTCCATCACGGGTTACAAGTTCTGGGTTCGTCGGCTCAACAAGAAGCTCGCCGGAACGCCAGAAGAGCAGGCTGATGTCATGCGCAAGCACCACGTTTCCCAGGAGCATATCGATAACGTATTTCACGGGTAAACGGTCCACACGGGTAAACAGTTCACTCAGCCGAATTTTGACTTGATTTTTACATTTATTTTCTCAACAACCTTAAAATATTAAAAAATGCTAAAAACACGTATAAAAAATAATCCTACCTATGAAGTAAGGCTTGATCTTGCTATAAATATGTTAAATAGTTAACAAATTATGTTGGTTCACAAAGTTACACGTCTTTTTGATGTCTCCAAAACAACTCTTCTAAATTATTTTAAGGGATGGCGTACCTAAAAAGAGGCAGGAATTGATTGTCAGAAAATTACTTTAATTAAGGAGGTTTTGCTTAAAAATTGGATACTTTTATTAGAATGTTAAGGATTGTCTTTAAGGCCTTTAATGTTTTAATAAATAGCAAATCTTTTACTTGCTTAAAGAGATCCAATTAAAATGCCTAAGAAAGTAGGAGTTAATTAGATAATATTATTTTTAAAATAATAACTAGATTTTAAATCTAAATTTATACGCAGACTAGCTTATAATTATATACTTTGTGAAGATCTAGTTCTAATTAATACCTTTTTTAAATTATTACTCTGCTTAAAACAGTAATATAGAATTATTAATGATAATATATATAACTTTAATGAGATTAGATTTACTATAAGGATTAGAATTATAATAAAAGTTATATATAGTTCTGATCGCTTAGGTAAATCAAGTATTATTTAACCTGGAAATTAGGAATAAATAATAGTTATTAAATGTATAGGTAGTAGTAGTGTTATTATATCTCTATTAATTATCTTTAAATTAAAGCATAATTAAGCTGATTGGTATATGGATCTAATATTGCCTCATGATTAGTTAATAACCTATTTACTAAAGGATTAGATATCTGATGAATTAGAATTATAATAGCTTGAAAAGATATTTAAACCTTTTATAAGACTGCTTATAGTTAGTAGTTATCAGCTTTTAATATTAGATAGTTATAGTAGCTATTTAATACTAGAATTTAATTTAGCGTGTAGTAATAATAATATTATTATATATTATCTATCTGTATACTCTTTATATCTGCTTTAACTATTAGATATTAGTGTTTTCTCTGTTTTGAAGCGCTTATATGGAACTGTGATTGAGAACTGGATTTGGCTTGGACTTTATTATATTAATAAGTCTAATTTTCTTATTATACTTATTGTTACGGCGGCCAAATCAAATAGAATTGATTCCTATTCAAGTACTAAATAACGAAGAATAAACAGCATAAAAGAGAAAAGAGAAGAAGATAAGGCTTCTCGCGCATTATTGATATTTTATATACCCCCCTGCGGTGCCCAATTAGATAGGTAATAGTGAATCCTATTTATTCTTAATATCTAGGGCTTCCTATCAACATTGCCCTACCCTATGACCTATGTATATGATTTCTGTCTAAGACTATTATAAATCTAGCTATAGAATATATTATTATATTACTCTTCTCTTCTCTAGGCGCTTGCCCTTAAGTATAGTAATTTTGAATAGCTTTATTCTAGGAATTTATTATTTAAATAATCCTCTACTTTTTTATCGCATAGTTTTATTATAGTCTAAGTTAATAGCCGCTTTGGCAGATCTGGTTTTCTTAGATATGACGCATAGAAATTAAGTAAGTAATCTAGTATATTTTTAAAATTTAAGGCTAGATACTAAGTAGGATTATTATTCTTATAAGTAAACTATTTTATTTTATATTATAGCTTTTTATAGTATTTTTTTAAATCCAATATTTTTTCTACTTTATACTCCTGCTCTTTGTTAACCTTAATTAGCCTCTACTTATTAATAATTTATTCTAGTAATAGCTCTAGTTTTCTTACTTAATATAGTTTATTTAAATAGAAAACTAGATATATATTAATTTTCTCTAGTAGAATAACTCTCTAGGAATTTCCTTCCTTTTTTTTAATAGGGTAGAGTCTTACCTATTATTTAGTAAGTTTATAATTAGAATACCCTATTTTCTAATTCTTTATAAAAATAAAGACTTTATCTCTAATACTAAAATTCTTCTTATAATATTATTAATTAATATTTCTTTCCTGCTTCTCTTAAATTATTTTTATTTCTCCTTATATAAATTATTATATTTTCTATAAATATTTTATCTAGGTCTAAGCTTACTTATAATTAGATATTAGTTCCTATAGCTCTTTTAGTTTGCTCTAATTAAATAATATTTGCAGTTGATATCCCTTTTTAATTATAAATAGAGATATCCTAATAAACTCATAGTATAGGATAGTGTGAGTAAAATCTATAATTAGTAGTCACTTAGATCAGTTATTTTAGAAATAACTAGTAAAGGATTATAGCCACTCTATAATATATTTATTAAGAATTTCTATTTAATTATTTATCTAAGAATTAAAGCTAGTTAATAGCTTAATCTTTACTCCTAAGATCTAATAAATCTTATCCTAAAACTCTAAGATAAACTAGCCCCTATAATCTAATACTATTAAATTAGATAAGCCTATTTATAAATAGATATAATAAATATAAAAATATGCTATATCCTTTACTATAGTTATTTTCTAACAAAGAATAAAGACTACTCTCTTATTTAGCTTATCTACAACTATAAAGACTATATTAAATCTATATTTATTTTTTAGAAAAGATATAAAGTCTATTAAAATATACTACTACAGTCTTTCTAGAATTAATAAAGGTTTTAATAAACTAGATAATAAATCTTTTCTTATAGTATTTCTCTTATAAATTATATAATAATTAATATAATACTCTATATCTATAAACTATATTTCCTAGTAATAATACTCTTTAATTAATTACTTTATCTTTATCTAGCTAGGATAAGTAATTAAAATTTATTAATAAATCTTATCTAAAAATCTTATTTATAGATTAGTTTCCTTTAGAATATAAAAATAATTCTTAAAAAAGAGATATTTTTTATTAAACTTTTAATTATTTTCTCTATTCTATGCTTATTCTTTTAGAGATTTAATATCTAATTATTTTAAGTTTATCTTTATAATATAGGAAACTATATTTAACTTTTTATTTATTATATTAATAATAATTAGAATTATCTTCTTTATAATCTTAAGATTTAATATCTTAGTAGGAAGTATAATTTAATTTTTATAGTTAAGATTTCTAACTATACTACCCTTTTTTTGGGTTAGAATATTAGCTAGTATATTTTACTTGCTAGGTTAGTATTTTAAGATAAAATAATAATCTATTAATAACTTATACTAATAGACTTATTTAGTATTAAATTATTTCTTTATTATAAAATACTCTAAAGCTTAATAGTTAGATAAAACCTCAAAATAGTTTTCTTAATTTAGCTTAATTAGTTTGGATTATTATTTCTTTATAGTATAAACTATAGCTAATATTTCTTTATTATAAATATTATAATTATGCTTAGCTAATATTATAGTCTTAGAAAAAAAGACTATTAAATACTATAACTTATTCTCTTCTTATTACTAAAAAAGGATTCTAATAATAATATTATCCAAGATGTTAGTCTCAATGCGTGTTAGTAAATAAGATTAATAATAATATAATATTAATGTCTAAATAAAACTTTACTTTAACTTATTAAAAACCTGCTGATAGCTATAATCCTACTTAAAAGAAATATTAGCTTATAATAATTAAAAAAATGCCTTCACTATTCAGCTATATACTTTTATAAAATAGTAATAAAAGTTATAAAATCCTAAGAATAATTATATATTCTTAATAATTATTAGTACTTTTTATTTAATAATAGTTTTTACCTTTTTGAGGTCTATCTTAATCCTATTTAGTAAGATAATAAAGCCTAGATATTTAACTTTTATTATTTTAAACTTATACTTTTTAATTGAAGCTTAAAAATTATACTTATATAAATATTTAAGTATTTATCTTACATAACTCTTATATTCTAGTAGATCTAAGCTATAAATAAGTAAATCATTTACAAAAATAATAATAAATTTATTTAGGAATGATATTAAGATATTATTAATAAGCTTTTAAAAAGTAGCTGGTTTATTAGTTAACTTAAAGGGCATTATCTTATATTTAAATGTTCTATATTAATACTAGAACATTATTAGATCCTTTAATTTTAGATATATATAAATTTAATGAAAGTTTTATTATATATTAAGCTTAATAAAGATTTTTACTTTATTAATTCTTTTAAAAATCTTATTAATAAGAGATAGTGGATATTAATTCTTTTTATTTAGAGTATTTAGCTTTTAGAAATTAATATAAAATCTCTAACTCCCATCCCCTTTAGTAGTTATAAAAATTAGTAAAGTAAAAGGTATATTACTTAGAATAATAAATCTCTTTATTAAGTTATTAAGAATATACTCTTATATTATCTCAAGTTAGCCTATAGTTATATAATAGAGTAGTAAATATCCTAGGTCTTTCTCTTAAAGTAATTTAATCTTATAATTATAAAAATAATAAAAAAGCAATTTATCTAACTTAGATTTAAGAAAAATATTTGTTAAATTATAGAATTCTTTTAATAATTTAGCTTTAATCTCTTCCAAATCTAGCTTTTAATAGTTATCTAGCTTCTACTTATACTCTAAAACTTTCTTAATATTATTAAGGTTAATTATAAAGGTTTTATCTTTCTTACTTTATAATAGTCTTTTAAAACTGGCTGTATTGATAATGTTAATATTAATTAGAAAGACTTATGGAAGTTATTAGTGATGTTAATAAAATTTTTTTATAAGTTTTTTTATATCCTATTAACTTTATTTTTTAGTTATCTTTTTTTAAGTTTTATATAGTTCTTACTCATCATCTAGTTAATCTTTGCTAGAGTTAATAAAAGCATTCTTAAGCTAGTATTCTATTATATCTAGATCCTTAAATTAAGTAATTTCTCTTTAGGTACTCCTCCTATTTTTTATAATCTAGATAAGACTTTAAGATTGAGTAGGAGTTATTATTAGTTATTATATTAGGCTCTATTTTTTTACTGCTTCTTTTTTAATAAATTTTAGTTAATTAATAATATTATTAAGAATAGCTAGTAGCTTATTTTTAGTATTATTATAATACTCCTATATGTTGGTATTATTTTTTCTTATAGTTATAAAATACTCTTTTAAAAGCTTTTTGCTTCTAGATATTGCCTTCTTATATAGCTACTTAGAGAAAGATTTTATTTTAATAAATATTTTCTTAGTAGCTCTTCTATAATCTTCTCTCTCTAGAAGATAGTCTCTTTGGTCTATATTCTTTTGATGTTAAAGATTAGCAGTAGAATACTTTAATATTTCCTTAAATACTAATATACTATGCTTAGTAACTAATTTATCTTCTAGGCTTTACTTATCAGGCTAAATAATCTATTAATTTATATAATTAAGTAGCATTTTATATTTAGTATATTATATCTATCCTAAGATAATATTGTGTTAATCTAAATTAGTAATTAGAAAAAAGATATCTAATTATTATCTACTATTAATAATAAATATTAGGATAATAGTATAAGTAATTAATTTCTTATTTTAATTATTATATTTTATTATTTTATATACTGCTAGCAGTCTTTTTAATTTAATATTAAAATATTCTATTAGTAACACAGTAAATTTTATATCTAGTTGAAGGTTTCCCTTTGCGCCGGCGCTGCCGTTTTCAGCTTCCCGTGAGGCTGTAACCCACGTTGCTGGCGCCGGTGCCTCGTTTCTCTGCCATGCCGCGTGTCTCTAGCCTAGGTTGTCCTGTGCGGTGTATGCCCTGATGGGTGGCCACAGCCATAGTAATACTATTATCCCCTAGTACTCTCATCGCATCCTATCCACTAACTAACACTAATCATATCCTACCTATCCCTAGATTAAGGTCACATGGCTAGCCTAGGCGATCTATTACCTATTCTTAATAGAATTATTTAGGGTATAATCTATAGCTTTTAAACCCTCTATTTTCTATGTCTTTTAATACTTAAAAATATACTTTTTAACTTTTTACTATTATATTAGTAGCTAAGCTATGGCTTCCTCTCTAATCCTATAAAATATAGTTCTCTGCCTATTAATAAGTAGTTATATACTCTATTAGCTTTCTTAATCTAAGCTTTTTATTATACTTATTTTATCTTTCTAATATTTCTTGATATTAAAGCTATTTATTTATTTATATATCCTTATCTCTTTTTTTCTTTTTTCTTTTATATACTCTCTTTCTTTATTTATTACTAATTTAACCTACTCTTCTATTCTTTTTAATGATTTAATTACCTGTCTTTATATCACTTCTACTTCTATCTATTACTATTATTACTATTACTACTAGAAAGCTTTTATCTATATATATTTCTACTCTAATTAAATCTATTAGAAAGTACTCTAGTATAGGCTACTATCTATATTATTATAATAGTAATAGCTTAAATAATAATACTAGCAATATCTTATTCTAGATAAATAGTGATCTAGCTACTATAAATTTAGTAATAAATATCTTAGATATAAAAGTTCTAATAGCTTTATCTTAAGATACTAAACCACTAAATTGTAGTTAATATTAATATAGATATAGTCAAGTATGTATCACCTAACTTACTAGCTTGATCTAGCCTGTAGCGGCTTCATTTACTAGTTAATTATGAGTGTTGAGCTTGGCCTTGATTATATCTAGTTAGATTAACAAAGCTTTGGATCTAAATATAGCCTTCTAGATTAAGGAAAAGAACTTTAGTGAGTTAAGTAATAATAAAGACTTAAGCTTAGACTCTAATTTTAATATTTAGACTAACTGTAAGTTATTTAATAATAAAGATAATAATAATTTTATAGAATTAACTAAGGAATAGAGAGAGAAGCTATGTATTTAATGGGAATAATATATTATTATTAGTAGATTTATTGTATAATTTTTCTGACTGAGATAGATTCTATTAGTAGAAGTATAAGAAAGCTTATAGTATATAAAAGATATTTTACTTAAACTAAAAGGACCCTATAGCTATTCTTTGTGCTATTATATAATAGATACTAATAGAATTCTTTTAGTTCTATCTTTATCTCTGGATAGGAAAAGATAGATGGAAGTTACTAGATATTTATAAGCTTAGTGCTCTAGAACAGGATTAGAAGAGTTTTTTTTAATATTATAAAATGGCCATAGAAATACCTTTAGATAGGGAGCTAGGCTAAAAAATAAATAAGATAAAAAATATATCTATAATTAATCTATCTTCTCTATTAGAAATACTGGTCTGATTTATTTTAATAATATTTATAGAAAATAGCTCTTGAAGAGTTTAAGCTAGATACTAATAAATAAAAGAAAATATCTATATTTATTAAAGATCTTGTCCTATTATAAGAGACTATTTTATAGATCTAGGAAAAGTGATTTTGACTTAATCTAGAACAGATATAATAATGCCTTTATAATATTATAAGATATTTTATGGTTAATTAGATTGATACTATGCAGAAGCTATAATATAAGTATCTATAATGCTTCCTATAATAAGATCTTTATAGTAGACTATCTTATATCTTATTAGAGATTATATATAAATTTACTAAAAAATACTTAGACATAATATAAATATATATACCCTTCTTGTTTTTTCTTTAGATCTATCTTAATAAATTTGATAATGCTGCTACTAATACTAACATAGAAATATTTTTATAATCCTAGAGATTATTTATAATCCTTTTTTAATACTTAACTTATACATATTCTTCTTAGAGATGCTTCTCTAGAATAAAATATTTTAAGCCTTAAATCTTAGATCTATAGAAGATCTCTATTGCCTCTTTATTGTATATAAATAATAATAGCTGCTATTTCTTTTAAAAAAAGAGATAGTTAATTATTATATATTCTACTATATAAAGGTAAAGTGTGGTAAAGTTATTATAAAATATAAGCTATTAATAATTAAAATTATACTTATAAAATAGATTAAACTCTTTAGAGAAATTACTAGGTTTCTATAAAGTATATTTATATATTGGTTTTAATATAATAGTAGTATAATTATAAATACTAGTGATAAGTCTTTTCTCTTTTTATTATATATATCTATAGCTTTAATTTATTTGATATGTACTCTTAAAAGGCCTAGTGAGTGATGCCAAGTAGAATCTAATTATAAAGTATACTAACTTCTAAATCTTTCTTAATTACTATCTTCCCTAGTGAGTTAATATAGATATATAAATCCTTATATAAGGTCTTGAATCTGACTTGGTGCTAATATAAATAGTTATATATATAGAATATTAGATAGATCTATAGTAGCTATATATATTTATACTAGAGCAGAAAATATCAGTAAAAGAGGATCTAAAGCTTATTATAGTAATTAAGAAATAAGATTAAATAGTGATAGAGTTATACTCTTAACTAAAAGGGAAGAGAAAGATGATTTAAAAAGATAAGCTTAACTAGCTTAAAAAAGATATTATTAATATTTGAAATTATTTTTTATATACACTATATATTCATATCTAGTAAGACTTTGATAATAAATAAATAATTATAAATATTAAATAATAGCTTGCTGGAATTACTATTATTAATAAAAAGATTAAAAAGATGCTACTTAATAAAGAATAGATACTATTAAAATTAGTTATTCTTAATTAGAAGCTAATAATATAGCTGATATCTAGCTTAATTAAGACAGAATGGTGATAGTAGAATAAGATGATAGAAATAGTGCGCATCTACTATAATATCCTTAAAGGTGGCTTATAATAAGAAAGGTGGCCCTAGGCTGCTATCTTTATGAAGGAGCAAGATATAATAATAAAAAAAATTCTAGTTAAGCTAGTTATAGCAATAATACTTTTTATATAGGACTGCACCTTCTAAGCTATAGAGCAGCATATTAGAATAGTGCTAGTATCTTTATACTATTTCTAATATTATAATAATCTTATATAAATAGACAGTCAATATCTCAAGTATTATAAATATTACTGCAATCTAGTGCATTATTTTTATAGTTAATATCTAGATAACTATCAGTATAACTTCTATAGAGACTAGACCAGAGACTTTATTATTAAGATATATTAGAAATACTATATTAAGAAGGTTTATTGTTTACTAAAAAAATAATACTATTTTATATTATTATCTTTTTTTTTTTCTTTTTTATATATCTCTTATTAAAAATTTTTATAATATAGTATTATTATAGTTTATTAATTCTAGTCTATATCTAGAATATAATATATAGAGTCTGCTCTTTTTTATTTATTATGATTATCATCTATACACCATCTGTGTCTATGTACTTAGTATAATAATAATTTTCTAATTCATTTCATGATCTTTATGTTTATTAGATATATAAAAATCCTTTATACTAATAATCTATATTTATCTATAATCCTATATATAGAAGTCCTATCTATAGAAACTATCTATTTACAAAAGCAATCATCTATATTCTAAGTAAAGTCTTATTTTATTTAGATGTTTATAATATTTAGTGTGGGGTTAAGAAGTGCCCCTTTCTATGTGATTTGGGTATAGTTAAAACTTTGTTAGGTAATGTTCTTTTATTAGTATAAGCTTATTAATTTTTTTTAGAAATAGTTTTATTGTTAAAGTGGGTATAAAGCTTTTAAGTAGTAATTCTAATATATAGATTTATTAATTTTATTTAGTGATAAAAGCTTTTTGCTAGTAGATTCTAGTGTTTCCTTAATATATTAAAGTATAAGCTATATATGTCATAATTAAAACTTTCTAATATACCTTTATTACTAATCTTAAGAGATGACTGAACTGGAGTATATACTTTAATAATCTTTTTTCTAGAAAATAAAGCAATAAATAAGAAGATGATTTATACTTTATTAAAATTAATACTAATATCTTTAAACATATTCTATAATATCTTTATACTAGAGTTCTTTTAGTTTTCTATAATAGGCTAATAGGTTATAATTTCCTACTATATCAAGCTTTACTTAAGGAATTAAAATATTTTATTATTGACAGGCTATAAAGATAATTATATGAGTGAAAATATCTAGATACTATCAAGATTCTTTATATAGCTATTAAGACTTAAGATTATGGATCTTATAAAAAATATATTAGAAGATAGCCTAATAATTATATATATATATTAGAAGATTACTTTGTTGAGATTAAGTCAAGCAGTAATATAGAGATTATAATAATCCTTATAATATAATAATAGAACTTATTTTATTGCCCTAATACAAAGTATAGTAAAAGTAATGAATAATATTATAAAAGCTATATTAGTTAGGTAAGGGATAATAGAATCTTTAGTATTAATAGATAGAGAATCAAGAATAAACTTAAGTAGTATATTATGTAAAAGGAAGTTATTTTTAATTATAACCTCTATATGAGCATATTTTAAAAGGATAATTAAAATAATATATTAGCTAGCTAATATAATATATTAATAATTATAATATTCTTGGTCTTAAGGGCTCTGCATATCTTAAAGTAAGATTAGTATAAGAGATAGGATATAGACTAAGATAAAAAGTAATATTAATATATTATTTAGTTCTTTATATTGAATTAATATTTATTCTATAATTCTCTTCTACTTTTTATCATGTATTGCTTACTATATATTATTAACTAATTAGCACTATTTTTAAGATTTAATTTAAAATCTATATAGGTTTATTTATAGTAAGAGAGGAGATTTTTTATTAATATTTGAGAATTTATATCTTAAAATTTTCTTAATTCTTTATTATGTAATATAGATACTTAGCTATAATATAAGTAATAGCAAATTAGATATATTAAGTCTAATTAAGTTTTATAGATTATTTGAATTAGATATTAATTATATTCTTTTTATTTATAATTGACTAGATAATAATAGTAAGACTCTAGCTCTTATCTTATACTTGCCTAATTATTTCCCTAAAAAAGTCTCTTGGTATTAGTATATTATTTTTAAATAAAGAATCTAATATAATAAGTTATAAATACCTATTATATAGATTAACCTTTTAAGGATATTAACTACTAGATTAAAGATATAAGATTTACTAACTAGCTAGTAAATTTTTCTAATAATAATAGAAATATCTATTATTTTAATAAGGTAATAAGTATCCTCCTTCTAGACCCTAGAAAATAAATTAATCTTATAAATTAATATCTCCTTACTTTCTTCACTAATTATAGTGGTGATAATCTAATAAGGGCAGCCTTCTATAAAAATATAATCATCTATATATAGCTAAGAATATATCTAATATCTAAAATTATAAGTCTAGGGCCCACAACTTAAAGAAATAATTAGTATAAGTATTATAAAGTATAAAAACTAATACTCTAGATATATGTCTTGTGAATATATAGAATACATTTTATATGTTTTAGTGATTTTAATATAAAATAGAAATTATAAGCTTATATTCTAATGATAACTTTAAATTTAGTTTAATCTTTTAAGCTATTAAAGACTTCTATACTTAGCTCTTTTTTTTTTTCTTAATAATAAGGAGGAGTATAAAGTCACTATCTTAGAGAAGCTAGGATAGAATATAAACTAATTAATTAATTAATTAATTAATAATATTTTTAAGATATAATTGGACTAATAAAGGGTAACTGGACTAATAGATATTTCTAAGTGAATAGGTACTTAGTAAATCCCTATATTTTAAAAAATCAACTATATTAAGGATACTCTATTAAATTATTATACAGTAAACCATTATCTCTTATTTATTTTAATCTTACTTTGAAGGATAGTCCTTATAAATAATCTCTTTATAGTTCTATTAAAAGGAAATACTACCTTATAAACTACTAATGTTAAATAAAAACTAGAGTATAACACTTATAGATATAAATAGCACTAAAAGTAATCTCTATGAAGTTATCAAATATAAGCTGAAGTATTCCTAGAAAGTATAACTCTATTAACTAAACAAGCAGATATTTTAATTTATTTATCTTTAATCTAGGCATGTTCCTTTTTCCTATTTTTTATAATATATTAAGCAAGCTCTGGGTTGCTAATATTGATTTAAGCCAAGTTGTTATAATTAACATATATACTTATATAGGTATAATTGTGTAAGTATTGAATAATAATCTCTTAAGGTCTGCTTAGCTTATTATTAGAAATAAATCTTCACAAACTATATTCTTTTAATTAAGCTTATTATATATAATAATTATTATATAAATTATTCTAGGCATATTAATGATAATAATCTTTCTTACTACTTTAGATAAACTTATAGTGGCTTTTATCCTAGTATAAGTCTAGCAAAGTTTATTAACTTATATATAGATTTCTTTAATTAAAGTACTATTATTTATTATAGAGATTGTTATAGTATCATATATAAAAGTATTAGATTATTTTAATATATCTTTATTAATTAGCTTAATAAAATTTGTTATTAATATTATACTTAATCTTTTAATTATATTAAGGTTTTATATTAATTCCTTTATCTTAACTATTAATATATAAGCCTTAGTTAAGCTAGCTTGTAATATAGTCTTCACAGTTTATAAGCTTATTTATTTTATTTATATCACTTTCTAGTTATAGTAGTGGAAAAAGGAATCTATAAAAGTGACTATTATAGCTCTTAAAACCCTTACATAACCTAGTGTCTATACTTTTATAGAATCTATTATTTAAAATACTATATACCTTTAGCTTATTAACTGAATTATCTTACTTGGTAAGAACTATATAATAGTATAGGATATTTTTAATATAATATAATAGAGATTTATTATAGTTCCAGTCTAAGTGCTTAAAGCATTAACACTAATATTTTTTAAATACTATTAGAGGAAATAGTAAGTGTATATGGATGTTAAGATATATTATCCTAAAATGTTTAAAATAGATATATTTAATATAAAAACTATTATATATTTAATTATATTCACTAATCCTGTAATTCTAGAAATAATATATCCTACTCTTATATCTTGCTCTGTGGTACTAGCTATTAAGATAATTATTTATATTGCTCTCTCTACCTATAATATATAGTCTTTTATCTATTTCTTATTTAGATCTAAAGTTATTACTTAAATCATATAAATAATATAAAAGATAATTGCTAAATAGTACCTTCTATTATAAAATCTTCTAACTTTTCTTATCAGACTATAGATTGGATATATATATTCTATATTTTAAATTATTAACTTACTGCTATTTTTCTTGTAATATCTTTATATTAGTATCTATACTAGGTCCTTAATTTAAACTTTCTCTAGATACTATCCTAGGCTATAATTGTTACTAAAGTTTTATTTCTAGAAATTATTATATAGATCTATTATGTTATTATTTTTGACAAAGCTCTGGTCTTTAATTTTATTGATATTAGTATAATTCTACTAATCTAGGCTTTTTTATTGTTAAGGGGGATAATTGAAGTTGATGTCATATAAAGGATTATATTGTACTTTCTTATTACTAGAGATATATTAATAAAGGTAGGAAGTCTAGTATATAGTAAGGCCTTTATCTCCAATCTATTACTATAATATATTTACTAGGCTTCTATTTTATATTTCTTTATTCTTTGAATTATCTAGGATAAAGAATTACTTCTTAAAAAGATTAATATTTCTAGCTTTAGATGAAGCTTATAGTATTATAATATTATTTTATTATAATATATATATATATTATATATTAGGAATTAACCTAGTTATCTTTAATTCTTATATTTAATTAGTTCTGGATAAAAGGGTCTATAAGATTTAATAGGTGCTCTGTATTCTGGATAATTAAAGTTAAATAATGGCTTGACTATATTTGTGTCTGCTATATATATAATATAATATATATAGCTATAATCTAGTATATGCCAGTATTCCTTAGACTTGTAGTAGATTTAATATTATATATATTTATAATTTTTCTGTATATTAAGAGTCTATTGAAGTTTTTATATTTGCTCTTTAAAAGTAGATAGTTAGCTTTTAAGGTCTTTCTTTTGTTTATATATAATTTATAGCATATATTAAAGATTTCTAATCTTATTGATCTATACTTAATCCTGGTTGCGTATATCTTGGTAAAATTAATCCTAATAAGTGTTAACTTAAAAGTATTTTAGTAAAAATAAAATAAACATATTAGTGCAGTTTTATCTAATAATATATTATTTCTTTATTTTTTCTATTTGTGTGGAGGATTCTATATAAAAATAGTCTTTATTAGCTCTTTATAATTTTAATAGCTATAGTCCAGCTATATAATATTTACACACTATAGTTAAGATCTTAGTATTACTACTAGATTATTATTATTATTTAGGACAATAATAGAGTCTATATACTTAATATTATGAAATAAGGGCTTATCTAGGGGAATGATTAATAGAAGAGATTCTATTATAGGCTATGTCTCTTTATAAGATAATTTTGAGCCTACTTTATATATAAGACCTGAAATTTGTTTGGCTATTACTAGTATTAAAGAAGATAATTAATAAGATTTTATTATAAAGCTACTAAGGGTATAAATAGAAGGAATATTTTTAAGTATAGAGGTAAGATTATTATAAAAAAGAATTAAGTAGCTTTATATATCTAAGAAATTAATTATTAGACTAAAATAAGGCTAAGATTAAGCTAGTATCTTTTATATATATATAGCTATAATTATTACCCTCTTAAAGATTTACTATAACTAAGCTAGAGCAACAAAGGCTAAAAAATAATTAAGGATTAGAGTAGTATAAGATTTAATTACTATTAACTTACAAACTCACTAGTTAAAAGATAGCTAGATGCTATGACGCAGCTTATATAGTATAATATAAATAGTATATTAATATAATAGTAATAACTAGTTCTATAAGATTAATTTAGATTATAGAAAAGATGTCTATAAAGGCTATACTAGTATATATTTAAATATTAATATTATTATCTAGATTTTCTATTAAATATATAATAAAATCCTATTATTATAAGATAGTTTAGTAGATTACTATTATTAAAAAGCTTATTACTCTTAAGCTAGAAGATAGTAATATTAAGCAAGTATTATAGCTAAAAAGTTATAATCATGTTTCCTAGTAATTAAATTCATTAAAAAGATATTATTAGAGATAGTAATTAGAGATATAATTATAGTCTTTAAAGCAAGGATTAATCTTTTTTAAAGGGTTTAATTAGGGGCTAGAGTATTGTTAGCTAGGATATAATTATTAAAGGAGACTACATCTAAGGCTTTATAATTAATAATTATATATTTAGAGGGAGGATTAAGAATTTCTATATTAGTATCTTTATTAGGATTAGTAATAGAATACTTTAATAGTATATAATCCAAGACTATGATTAAATAAGAAATGGCTATACTCTTTAGAATATAATTATAATTAATAATATATAAATTAGTAAGAGGCAAATTTGTGACTCTAAGATATTTAGTAATAGTTAAACTATAGAGAGTTTCTTCTTTAATTAGCTATAAGAGATAATGTCCTACTAATTAGAGAAAAAATTTATAATTTATTAATCTATAATTATAATTATCTCTGCTATAAATAGCTTATAGAGATATAAGTCAATAATAATTTACTTAGCTTGTATCTAACTAAGTATACTAAGAAATTGCTTTATTAGGATTTTAGTATCCTAAATAATAAATATCTCTAGTATAGCTATATCATAACTTTTATCTAAGACTGCTAGCCCTTAAATATTCTAATTAGTTAAGTGTCTAGTAGTCTTATTATCTTCTTAGTTTTTCTTAGTCTGCATTTCAGATAAATTATATAATATTATAATTTACCTTATATCTATATAATAATTATTCTCTAAAAAATATCTATATTAAGATATAAATTTCTATAATAATTAATATACTTAAGCTAATATATTATACCTGAATGTTTAGACTTATAGAATATAATATAATCTTATTAGTATTCTATAGTAAGCTGCTGGTATTCATTTACATAGTATATAATAAGTGTACTATTATTATTATATTTATCCTTAATTAGTATAACAGTCCATAGACTAGATAGTATTAATAGGGCTAGAGAAGAAGATAGGTCCTATTTCTAATCCCCCTATTTAGTATCCTTAATCAGAAAAATTCTAAATAGTGAAGTAGAAATCTAATAAGAAGATTATAGTTTCTTGAGGTATTTAATATTACTTAAGATATTAGAACTTAACTAGAGAAGGTTTTACTAGGAATTAAAATAGAAAATATATTCTAGTAAATCTAGATATTGAATTAAGGTGTATATTTTTAGCATATATATACAGGATTCTTGATATATTAAGAGAATAATTAGAAATAGGCATCTCTTTAATGTAGATTATATCTCTATAGCTTTTGAAGTAAAATTTATCTATAGAAGTGTTTTAAGAGAGCTAATAAGATGAAGTATTATAATATTGTTATATTTATTATCATTATATTTATTATTATTATATTTTTCCTAGCTTATAACTTTGACCATCTAAGCAGCTAGCTATGTATATTCCTAGATTATTAATTAGATTTCTAGGGAAAGGGATGTAAAGTTAGTCTTTGGAGAGACTTCTAGGGCTTCTTTGGATCTTAGGTGTTTGTATATAGATTCCTTTTGATTAGAGGCTGGTCTATATATAAGATTAGTAATAGAGAATAGATTGCATTTAGAGATTTTTATGGCATCTAACTATTTTATTTTCTCTAAAACCTAGATAGACAGTGTAAGCAAGATTTTTATATATATAGATCTAGATGATTATTATTTATAGGAGTGATATATTAATACTAAGAAGATAAGATTATATAACCTATTATTATTTTAATATATAAATGTCTGTTTAGTATTCTTCTCCTTTATTAACAAAACTAGCAATCCTTTTGATCAACTGGTATATATTTGATTAAATCTTAGCGTGAATATTTTTTCCTGCTAAAGGATAGCTAGAACTTAGAAATAAAGGGCTATATAGCCCTTCTGTGATCTAGGAGGATAAAAGCTTTTTTACTAGATCAAGTCTTATTCAATTTGTAATCTTAAAGTTCCTATTTATAATTTCTTATTTTCTGCATTTAGTACCTTTATATTAATTAAGTATTTTTCTATTTATAAATAATAACTAATATATAATATGGTTAGATAGAATATGGGAACCCTTATGGTAGTATTTAATATAGGGACTTTTATATCATATGGTTAGGAATAGTGTGGTATCTCTTATAGTAAGGTATGATGTAAGATATTTGATATTATATGATTAGATAAAGCTTAGAATTTCTTGTGATAAGATAAGACATATGGTCCTCTATATTATATGGTTAGATGAAGAGTGATATCTGCTATAGTCTAGTTTAGTATGTGGTAGCATTTATTCTATGGTGGCTTTTATTATATGGTTAGGAACAGCGTGGTATTTTTTATGGTAAGATATAACACAGGGTATTTGATCCTATATGGTTAGATAAAGCATGGAATTTCTTGTGGTAAGATGATATACACGGTCTTTTATACTGCATAGTTAGATGGAGACTAGAAAGTATTATGGGCTAGTTGGATATAAGGTAAGCTTTATCTTATAATTAGATAATATTCTTGTCTTATATTATTATATAGCTATAACTAATACTATAATTAGATGTTTATTTTATTATATATTAAGTGAGAATTATTAATTAGCTAGCTTAATTATAAATTACTTCCTAGGGTTCTATAATTAGCTGTTCTACTATAAGAATAATATAGACTATAAACTAAATTCTAGGGATTTAGGATCTAAACTATAGCATATAATAAACTATAGGAGAGAATTACTAGTCTTTAATTATTATACTATATATCTAGAATAGGACCATACTGATATTTCTTTATCTTTTTAATATCTTATCTATATTAAAAAGCTTACTTTACTATCTTTAATTAATACTATTTTCTCTAACACCCTTTATACTTCCTAGTATAGCTCTAGCCACTCTGGTATTTACAGTTAGATCTCCTCTAAAGATAGCTATATTAGAAAATAGGTATATCCTGCATCTTTGTAATATAATATAATTAGATTCTAGAGATAAGATATATACTATATATCTAATTTCTTACTAGGTGATTAATTATTATAATTAATATTTATCTTATTTTCTTTATAGACTATTTTCTAATCTAGAATAGTTTTATTTGCCTATAATACCTTTATAATAATATATAAGATAGATTCTTTTTATTTTAATAAGTAATCTTTTTTAGTCTTATAAATAGCTGAGAGCTTAGTGCTTAGAATATTATTATATATTAAAGATATCATGTGATAATATATAGAGAGATAGTTAACCTTGTTTATAGGTAGATAAAGATATTCTAAGGCTAATAAAATATTAGTACTCTAGCTATATATCTTATTACTTAACCTAATTAGAATATTATTATATATTAATAGGCTCTTATATAACCTCCTAAGTAGATCCACATCTTTATTATAATTCTGAAGTAGAGATGATAATTTAAGTAGAATACTAAAGAATAAGTTCTTTATAGATAAGATTAGAATAATGGTCTAGTTTATTATATTATTTATTTAGTTAAGGATATAAAAAAGAATGGAGAAATAGATAGATATAATTAAGAATAAAAACTTAGAAAGACTTTTTATAATAGAGTTTAAATTATTAAGCTATCTTTATAATATAACTAATAATAAATTAATTATAGCTTAGTGATAGATATAGTCTCTTATTAGATAGAATTCTATTCCAGAATTTATATATAATTAGTTACTAGACTTATATTTTAAGTTGCTTATAATAGTAAATTAAGCTACTTATAACCTATTAATTAATAAAATAGTACTCTAGTATTAACTAAGCATTATATTAACTACCTAGCTATTATTATCATATCATTATTTAATTAATAATTAGTTAGTACTAAGCAGATTGACTAAAGAGTTCTAGATATAGCTATCCTCATCTAGAGTGGATCATATAGCTTTTAATCTCTAAATTAATTTTATCTAGAGCTGGTTAAAATATAAATATACCTAAATTTTACTAATATATTTAGCTTCTATGCTTTAAATAGATAAGTAATACTGATAATAGAATTATCTTATTTCTATAATAAGCAAGGCACATATACAGCCACCTTTAGATTTACTACTATTAAGTCTTAATAGATATCTAATTCTTTAGCCAATAATTAACTATAATAGTATAATAATATTATAAAATAATTTATACTATAGTTATATCTAAAGTGTCCTTCTAATTAGAGATATTATTATAGATAAATATATAAGAAGCTGCTTATCCTATTCTTTAATCCATCTTATTTTTTTTATTAGATTAATTTCATAATATATCCCTTATATATTGCTATTTATTATAATTGCCCTCTCCCTAAGCTATGAAAGTATATAAGTCTATAATATTAATAGCTTATTTTTAAAGAGAAGGTATATTATTCTATTATATCTTATTAATTAACCTAATTATCTTTTAACAAACTAGAAGATGCATAATATCTAGCAATAGAGGTAGAAGGAGATTTATTAATAACTTAGATATTATTAGATAAACTTCCTAAATAACCTAAATAGCAGAATAACTAGTTATATGAAATCCATACATTATGTTCATTAATAAGTTGAATAATTTATTTATTAATATTAATTATATATAGATAGCTACTAGTACTATTATTAATTTAAATAATAGTATCACAATTCTAGAGGACACTGAAATCATATTAAGTATAGTAATCTTAGAAGAGATGATCTCTTTCTTAATTATTAATAGAACTATATATAATAGTCATATTAATCATTTAATAATGAATAATATAGTTAGTGGTGATTATATTTAGAATTAATCTACTATAAATGGTATAGTCAGTGATAGTTATATTGATTATTTAACTATAAATAATACTATTAGTGATAGTGACATAAGGAATCAGTTAACTATAAATAGTATTATTAATGGTGGTGGTATTAATTACTTAATAGTGGATGATATGGTTAGTAGTGGTAATATCAGTTATAGCATTATCTAGGATATAGTCCTTATCATAGAGGGCCACATCAATAACTATATATTAGTAAATAAGATTATTAGTACTATTATAAAACTATTTATAGTTCTTGTATAAAATCAAGACTCTAATTAGTTAATTATCTTACTTTAATTATAAGTTAGCTCATTAACTGCCTCATTATAATTAGTAGGGATGGATTCTAAATAGATCCTACTAATTAAGCTAATTAATCAACTTTATTACCTCTAATAGTAGTTAACTAAGAGAAAGAATTTAGCTATAAATTATTAAAACTTTTAGTTAATTCTATTAGTTAAAAAATTATATATAAAGCTATCCTTATATAGGGAGATTATATCTTTAATTATAAGTTAATTATAGACTAGATTAAGATAGAATATACATATCTATTCTTATAAGAATCATTAGAAATAGCTAATCTTTACCTTAACTATAGTCTTTAAGCTATAATTAATTTATAGAAAGAGAAACATAAGATAAATATAAATAATTAATTAACTTTTTCTCTACAAATAGAAAAAGGCTAAGTAGGAAATATAAGTTATAATCCATCTAAGCCTTTTATTAACTCTATTAGTTAGATAATTATAAAGAAAGCTATCTTCACATTTAATAGCTATTCTTATAATCTTAAGTCTATTAAGCTATAGATTATTATAGAATATATATATCTAATTATGTAAAAGCAGCTAGAAATAGCCAATCTTTACCCTAATCTTAATTTGCAAGCCATGATCAATATGTGAAGAGAGGAATATAAAATTTAAGAATTATTTAGGAAAATATCATATATTAATATTATATAATAGAGAGCTATATCTAGATATAATTATTATAGTTAAATAGCTTCTTATTAGCTTATATAGCATGACTTAAATTAATAAATAATACTTAGAAACTTTGAATAGATTTTAATAAGATAAAAGTACTAATATCTATTATAATAATAAATATAATAGTTTCAAGCTTTTTAGCTTGACTGAACACTTTGCCTATAAGTATACTAGCTATAATTATAAAGGTCTAAGGCTTATTTTACTTTTAAATCCTTTTTTATAGATACTATAATAAGGATTTATGCAGGCTAACTATAGATTTAATATATATATAAAATAAATCTAAAGAGAGTCTTTGGTAATATATTATTATATAAACTTCTTATAGCTTAAAGGCTAAAAGAAATTTGAGATTGTTAATAAAGGGGGTATATATTAAAGTATCTATGAAGTTTTATTCTGATTGATTACTTAAGATAAATTAATAACTTAACTAGTTAATTGTACCAGCTAATTATTAGTCTTAAAATTATAAGTATGTACTTAAATCTAAAAATAAAAATAATTTATCTATCTTTGGATGTGAGTATGATAGTAGTAAATATTATTATAATAAAGAAAAAAATAGTTGGTTATAAATAAAATAAAGAAAATATATTTTAAGCTAATAGTAATAGATAACTAATTGTTTTATAGTGTCTAATAAAATTATTTAAGTAGCTTTTAGAAATAAATATCTGTAATTGTTAAGTTTAATTATATTATTAATAGCTTTAATAGGAATATATATCTTAAGGTATAAGTTTTAGAATATATAGAGCTAATCCTAGTGATCTATATATTTTATTTTATTGCTAACTTATAATATATATATAGTAAAAGATTAATAGAAATAGAATCTTATTTTGCCTATCTTTAGTTTAAAATTTATTATAAAATATCTTTTTTTAATTATAGTTAAGCCCCACCAAGTCTAAGCTAGATATAATAGATAAGATTTATAAGTATTTTATATAATAAATTTCTTATACCCTTAATATATTTTCTTTTTAAATTTATATAAATAGTTTAAACTATAATAGTAATAGTCTATAGTTATAGCACAAGTTCAGCTTGAGCTAGATATGATCTTAGATATTATTAGGCTAATTAATAGTGATTTATATAACTTAAAGATTATTAAAGAGATCTAGAATAAAGGTTTATACTAGGCTATCCTTATTATGGCTAGTTATATTGTTAGAAAATTGGAAAAGAAAGTAAAGAATAATTATATTTAATATTATTATCTTATCTTTTTAATAATTAAGTTCTAAATTATTTTTTTTTATTTTTTATCTTTTTTTTAGGGTATGAGTTTAATGTATAGTAGAATTTAGGCAAGATTAAGAAGAAAATAATTGTTGATATTTAATATAATAAAGAAATGTCTTATGTGTTATTTAATTATTATTAATATTTAGGACTAAAAGTTTCTGATCTATAGTAATCTTAGTAGATATATTATTAGTAATAAAAGCAGGTACTATAATTAAATCCTTAATAGTAGTAGTAGAATATGTTAATTTATTCTTCTTATTTTTCTTTTTATCTTTTTTCTTGGCTTTTTAATCTTATGAACTAAATAATGGCTATATCTTTTCTATATGTAATCTCTCTTTCTTGCGCAGTCTCTCTTTCTTATGTAATCTTTCTTTCTTATATAATCTCTCTTCTTTATATAGCCTCTCTTTCTTATATAGTCTCTTTTTCTTGTGTAGTCTTTCTTCTTTATATAGTCTCTTTTCCTTGTATAGTCTCTCTTCCTTATATAGTCTCTTTTTCTTATATAGTCTTTTTTCCTTGTGTAGCCTCTCTTCTTCATGCAGTCTCTCTTTCTTATATAGCCTCTCTTTCTTGTGTAGCCTCTCTATACTGATTTGATTTTTGATCTAATCTCTTTTTTAATATAGATAAGTAATCCTCTTATCTTTATAAATCTAATTAATTATATTACTATAATTATGAAAATAATAATGATCTTTGCTCTTAAGTTTATACTCAGATGAGCTCTATATATATCTGAAGTAATCATAACTAAAGTTGGGGAATGTATCAAACATGTCTTCCCACTCTAATAACCTACTACTTATAGTAGAGTATATATATTGGATAACTAGCTTATGAAGTATATAAAATAATAAATAGAAATGTTTTCTGAGCATTAAGTTGTCTGGTATAAATCTATAAATTTAGGATATAATTTCTAGAATAACAAGTGACTAATTTCTAATTAGTAATTGTAGGATTATATTAGAAGTTTAATTTTATAGAGGTAGAATCTAATAGATATTAGAAAATATAATAAGTTCTAATATAAAAGGAAATTCCTTCTTAAGGGTCTTAGAAGGAATGTAGAAGTATAGCTATATCATAAAATCCTTAAAGATTATCATCTCAATCTTAGGAAGCTTAATAATACTAGTTATTGACTCTTTGAAAAAAAAATTATATATAGTATTGAAAATTAAAGAGTAATTAATAAGAAGATCTCTAGAAATTTAGAAATTATATTAATAAGAACTAACTAAAATCTAAATATATTTACTTTGTAAGGCCTTTAAAAAATAAGTATTTCTTTTTTAATAATATTTACTCCTAACTCACTTTAGAAATAATCTTTTTTTTAAAATAGTTATTAATAACTTAGATAGAGCTATAGCTAAGTTATTTAATCAGAGAAAAAAATTAAATAAGTAGATTAAAAGGATATTTAATTAATTCAAGTAAAATATTATAACTCTCTTTCTCTATATAATAAATTCTAAGAGATATTATAATAAGTAACATGTTATAAACATATATATAAATATATAGACTAATAGAAATAAGATATCTGGTTAAAATAGCTTAATTATATTATTAATATAGGTTATTACTAATTAGTTATTTGGTACTATTTCTTTTGTTTTATTTTTTAGGCACTAATAATCTTCTAGGTATAGACTTTTCCTTTTATAGCTTTGTTTTTATTGTGGGATATTAGTTAGATTAGATTTATTCTAAGTATAGGTATACTAGACTTTTGTGGGGAGTAAGGTTTCTTTTAGATAGATCTTAGAAGGGCCTATAATATGCCATTTAAAGTTCTCTAGATTGGTGATTATAAGAGTAATTTAAAATAGTATAGAATAGGATTAGGATTAATATTATATTAAATATTCTTTATATTATCCTACTAAAAAATCTTCTATATATAATAACTGATTTTTATTATCTAGATTTTAAAAATAATTTATTTATAGCTATAGTAAATAAAGAATTCTTTACTAGTTTATTAAGAAACTAATGAATTTTAAGTAGAAAGTATATAATAGTTCTTTCTAGATAAGATAAAAAATAATATTTTTTTATTTTATACCTTAATATAAGTTATTAAATAATAAATTAGAAAATTAATATAATTACTAAAATTATTTAAGATATATTATATAGTTATAGTATCTATATTAATACTTTACTAATTTTATAATAAGACTTTCTTATATAAAATAACTTTAGCTATAAATGAATTATTTTTGAAATCTAAAACTATAAGCTCTATCTAAGATAGTAAGTATATAGTATATTATATTAGTATATTATATTTTAGATAAGCTTATCTAGCTTACTATAATTTTTAACACTTTTTCCTTAATTATTTCTAGCTTTACTATTATAGAGTTAAATTTCTGAATTAAGAATCCTAATAATTAGCCTAGTCTATGGGCTAAAATTAATAATAGAATTTCTAAGCACTAGTTACTATTAAATATACTAACTTAATTTATAAAATACTACTAGCTCTAAGTTTACCTTTTAATATAGGCTCTTTAATTACTTGATAATTTATTTCTCTAAATAAATTAAATCTCTTAGAAGGAGATAATATAAAGATAATAATAATATCTTCTTCTAGAATAATATAATAAGTAAAAAATATAAAAATGCTTTCTATATATATACTTTATTTTTTTAGATTTAATTTTAAGATATTATAGATAGTTATAGATTATTAATAATCCTATTACTATAATTAATATTTATATTTAATGTTAATCTATCTATACCTATATTATTACTTAAGAAATATTACTCCATATAACTTGGTTGTTTTGGGACTAGTTTGTGTGAAATTGGTTATAGATTTAAATAATTTCTTTTAATATAAAATATTTATAAAAATATTTAATATTTTATGGTGAAGACATAGAACATATTTAATATAAATATAGTGACTAGATAGGCTTAAAATATTATAAATATTAAGAAAGTGCTATATACTTTTACTAGAAATAACTACTACTTAGTAGCAAAATTAGTATTATTATTAATCTAAATTCCATTTTAAGATTATATATATATATAATAAGAGTAAATAAGAGTAGAAAAGAAAAGATTAAGAAGAGATATAATAATTATTCTCTTATTTTTAAATTCTTTTATACTTTTTTTATATTACTATATCTTTAAACCTTTTAATAACAAAATATTTAGACTATTTAGTGTGTATAATAATTCATTATACCTGATAAATAAGCTAGGATTAAAATGATTATTATAGATATAGTGTCTCTTCTTTAGTTAGTTATTAATAAGATTATCTAACTTTTAATAAATATTCTTTTATTTTTTATTAATCTAGAAGGGATATAGCTTGGCTGGTATAGTTTAATATCTATTATATTATTTTATTTGGTCTCTAAGAAAAAGATATACTTTATTAATATATATAAGCTTGGAATTGAAGCATTTTTTACTATTAATAAGAGAAAATCTCTTAAATTTATACTAGAATCTTCTATTATTTTAAAAGTATTATTTAATATTTAATATAATTTAGATGTATTATTTAGCTATTATGAGATCTTTATTGATAGTATTAGAGATATTTAACTAATAAAACTTAGAATAAGAAAGAGCCTAAAAGATTTTCTAGCTGGACTAAATAAATATATTAAGAAAGATAGTATAATTTCTATATTAAAAAAAAAGGCATAAATGCTTAGCAAAAGTAATATTTAATAACTCTTTAATTCTACTTTTAGAAATTGATATGATATATTTAATAAGTATCTTATTTAGCTAAGAATTATGAAATACTATATAGGAGATGTTATAATCCTGCTAGGTTTTTTTAATATATATAATACTAAGTTATCTTAATCTAATAAGAAGTTTTAGGAACTTTTGGTCTTGGAAGCTACTAAAGAGTAGATTAAATTTTTATAAAGTCTAAATTTTGATGGAATATTGAATATTAATTCCTATAAACCCTGGGACAAACAGTCTCTCTAAGAAGCTATTAATTAATAGAATGATAACAATCTAGATAATATATTGATTAGGGATGATATTTTTAATAGGCCTGAAGACTTTAAGGATCTGGATGAAATGCTATGGGTGGATATTTTTAATGATGAAGAGTCTAAAAATCTAGATAAGATGCTGTGGGTGGATGTTTTTAATGATGAAGAATTTGATGATTAGGAGGATGATGGTTTGACTAGCTGTAGGGATATTATTAATAATTATAACTATGATTACTACTATTTAGATTAGGATCTTAAATAATTTGCTAATCTTAATTATGAGAGAAATTAAAGTACTGATTTGTGAGTGGAAATATCTATATTAGTGAGTAAAATTAGAAGATATTGTACTATCTCTATGTGTAGAGATTAAAAAACATTATATGCCATCTAATATTCTATATTTAGAAAAATTAGTAGGCTATAATTATTTATTTATGGGATATAAATATAATAGTATTATGAATACCTGTATAAACTCTAGTTAAAAGAGGTTTAGTTTGCTAAGAGTAACTAGTTCTAGGCTGAGGTGAATATACCTGCTAATAATATTTATTAAGATGTGGTACTATTCTGATAATCTATCTTATAAAGTAGGAATCAAGCTAAGCTAATAGAAATTTAAGGTTATATGGTTGGTGGAGGTCGCTACTAATAATAGTGATAGAAGTAATAATAGTAAAAAGGTATCTATTTATAGTATTTAGAAATAATATTTAGGAATATATTTAAGTATATATTAGTAGTATTCTCTGTAATCTTAAAATCTTAATAAAAGAATCTGATGATAGGACTGCTTAAAATAATTTTAAGTTATTCTATCTATATAATGTAGATGAGTAATAATTGTTATATAGAAATGTAGGAAGGTATAGCTATAGAATAGTTATTAGAAATATAATGTTGTTCTAGCATCCTAGGATACTGAAATGGCGTTATAGTTGCTTTGTTGTTATGGAATGTTCTATGCGTAATAATATAAGTAGAAATATCTATATATAGTGAATTAATTTCTATATATAGAGTAGAGATAATTTTTAAGCAGATGCACATAATCTTAGTAGGACTAATTTTAGCTAAGATTCTATACACAGAATTCTATATATAGAATAATAGCTTATGTTGATTAATTTTAGAATATATTCTGTGTATAGATTTCTGTGTATAGAATAATACCTAATTTTAACTGATTTTAGCTAAGATTCTGTATATGGATCTCTATGTATAGAATAATAATAAGTTTTTACTAACCTTATAATTATGCTATTATTCTATATATAGAGCTCTATATATAGAATCTATATTCTAAAATTAGTTATCTATAGAGTTATCTCTATATATAGATAGACTTATTTACTATTTATAAGCTCATATAGAACTCTTTACTAAAAATAATAAATAGCTATCTATTATATAAGTTCTATATATAGAAATCTATGCACAGAGATAATTCCTAATTTTAGAATATAGGTTTAGTATATTTGATAAGATCAATTAAGAGATTAAAAAAGTAATTAACTTTGTTCTTAAATATTAGATAGTTATTATAGATATTATTTTTAGGTGAACTTATTAAAATAGTTGCTTAACTGACTATGTATTATAGTATTATTTTTAATAAATAATTAAAGCAATAATAAATATATTTTTTATATTCTAATATTTTTATCTAATGCTCTTGATCTTTAATAGTCTTTATTTTATAATTCTTTATAAGAAAAATATTTTATTTATTAAGATATATAATTCTTTTCTTTAGATCTATAATTAATTTTTTATTATATTTCTTTTTAGATAATTAGTTATTAATAATAAAAAGCTTATTCTTTAAATTTTATTTGTCTTTCTATAGGTAGAAGAAGTTATAGATAATAGGATATTTATAGGCTATATCTATAATTTTAGATCTTAAATGCTTAATTTTTTTGTTGAAGTAAGGGTCTGGAGTTTAATCTTATAGTAGAAAGATATAGTGGTTAAGGAAGTAAGTAATTAGCTATTTCTTAATATATAATATTTAAAATTATCCTTTAATTCCTTAATCTTAGTTATAAAGAGATAAGTAATAGCTAATTAATACTACTAATTTAAAAACTCTTTAAGATTAGTTCTTACTATTTACTCTAGTTAAAGGCTATTCTAAATGGCTCTAGCTACTTATAGCTGCTATAGTTAGAAAAGAGTTGCTCTTTTCTAGTATAGTTATTATTTTACTAGGACTTAATATAGGATATTCTTAAATTAGGTTATAATAAATAATTAATAGAAAAGATCTTTTAAAAGAATAATATATTAATTCTAGTATTTATAATTTAAAATTATTTTTAATTTTTAGCTTTCTTTTAAATATCTAGATAATTTCTTATTAATTAGTATCTTAACTAATACTATCCTTCTTATAAATAGGCTTGATAGATAGATTACTTTATATTTTACCTACTCTAGTATGCTTTTCTTTCTAATTTTGCTAAGTTAATAGAATAAGATTAAATACTCTCTAGTTCTTTTTATTATATAAATATAGGTTGGTCCTTTATATAAGAAGTAATTCTACTATTTTTAATCTATCCTATAAAGCTATCTTTATAAGCATAGTTCTTTTATTCTTATTTATAGTATTTATTTTAGTGCTATGATTGAGTAGAAGAGAAATTATATATAAGTTTTTTTCCTATAAAACTATAATAAGATATGTATCTCTATTTTAATTATAGCTATAAAAAAAGATTAATTTATTAGATAAATTTTCTAGATAATTCTTTATTTTAGAAATATTACTATTGATATAATTTAATATAGTAAAGAGAATATAATATTCTTTTAAAGTCTCTTTACTGTCAAGTAGAATAATGATTATTTTAATAGAATTATTAAAAATATTTTTATATAATTAGGGCCTTTTTAGTATATCTAATATATTTATATTAGAAATCCTATTTAATAAAAATTTTTTATCTTTATCCTCAGACTCATCTTTCAAGTATCAAGGAGTGCTAATATTAATAAAATATGCTTTACACTTATTAATCTTATAGATAACCAGAAAATTAAATTGATATGAAGGCTGTTAAGAGCTATAATATAATATATACTGTATACTATAATATAATACAAAACTATAATAATAGAATTCTTTATAGTAAAGATAATAGATATAAAAATTAGTATTAGTTTACTAAATAATCTTAATAGAAGGACAAATTCCTAAGAGAGATATTTTATTATTTATTTAGAATTACTATCTATCCTTAACTATATAAAAATTTTAATGAAAAAGATTATATTAAAGTAGTAATTTAATAATATGCTACTTCAGAATATTTTAGTAGATAAGATATTATTTAGTTAAATACTATATTAAATTAAAATAGCTATATATTTAAGATTTTTATCCTAAAATCAATCCTATCTTAAAATATTTATTTTAATAATAATACAGAAACACCCTTACTATCAAGATAATTAATCAATATAGAAGTATAGAGACACTTAAATAGTACTAGAAAAATAGGATATCTAAGAATACTATTACCTAGATATAAGTTATATATATAAATTAGATTTTTAGTATAATTTCTTCTTAACCAAATCTTTCTAGCTTACAAAGCTATAGAGATGACTAAAAAAAAGATTTATTTAGAATAATTTTTCTAATATAGTAATCTTAGCATTTGGTGTCTAAAATATATTATTTTTATAGCCTAAAAATGGCAGTATAAGTAGCTAAGATAATACTAGGATGGGACTATTTAATTAATTCTGTATAGTTCTGCCTACTGTACTAATATATATAGTAATTACTAGTATATAGAAGTAAAGAAAGGCTAGAAAGGCCTAATAAATTAGAAATATAGAATAATTATTAGAACTATTAGTATAGAGGGTATAATTGTAAGAAATAGAAGAAGGAAGTAATTTATAATAGAAATAGCTTAATTTTAGATATAAGAAGTGGGAATACTTATATTTATAGTTATATACTATATAGCTCCTAGAGTGGCTAGAACAGTCTATGAATTATATATATATATATACTTATATAGGTAGACAATAAGTTTTTACCTTTATATAGTGTCTGCTGGGAACTCTTAGAGAAATAGTGTGGCTATTTCTGAATGTTAGGAGGAGCTTAATAATATAATTATCCCTCTTTATATAATGTACTAATATGCTAAAAATTAAGCCTTTATATCTTATAAAATACCATATATTTACAGCCCTAGTATGATAGAGAGAACTGTACTTATTCTCAAGTATATCCTATAATAAAGAATAGAATTTAGGTTACTCTATTTGTCCTACCTAATAATTATTTATAATACTAGAGCTTAAAGAGTATATAGTATAGATATATAATAGAAAAATAGATATAACTAATATAATATTGCTATAGCTACTAACAGTAATAAACCTATACTTAAGAATATAATCATACTCTATTATGATATTCTAATATATTAGAAATATCTAACCTTATAAAACATCAAATATTATAGTTTTAATATAGTAGAGGAAATTACGCCCCTCTTATATACACCCTATAATAGAGAATAGAACTTAAGTCACTCCATTTGTCCTACCTAATAATAGTTTATGGTTTTAAGATTGATGAGAATATATTAGAATTAAGACAGAGATAATTAAACAATTTATTACTCAATATATAGATATTATAATAATAATAACTATTATAACTACTACTAATACCATCAATAGCTCAGAACTTCAATTTAAAATATAATATACTTTATATCTTTACAGTTAAATATGTCCTAGCAGATAATTACACCATAAAATATGTTTTAGATACATCTTTTAATATAAGAATATCTATATAATCTTAAATCAACACAGATCTAGAATATATTAACAAGCAAGCTATAAATACTTCTACTACCACATATATATAGTAACATTAGCACTCAATACAGCACATGCTAAATATATAAAATTAATAGCCAAAACATTACAAGATGGGCCCTCTAGGCTATCTATCCATAATGCTTAATTTACTGCAGATAAGTAATTATTAATATATAAAAATAAAGGAGGACCAGGAAAGGCCTAATAAGTTAGAGATACAGAACATTTATTATAACTATTAGTATAAAGGGTGTGTCTACTAGAAGTAGAAAGAGGAAGCTATTTATAAAAGAAATAGTGTATGTTTTTAGAAACAAGAAGTGGGAATATCTATATTTATAGTTGTATATTATATAGCCCTTAGAGTGGCTAGGACAGTCTATGAATTATACATATATATATATATATATACTTATACAGTACTATATATATATAATAGATCTATCTTCCTAAAAATTCCAGCTTCCTAGGATACACCTTACTTAAGGCTACTAATCTAAGTCTATTAAGAATATAGGATTATAGTCCTATGACTAGAATAAATCTAGGATCTAACTAGACTTAGGACAAGATAATTAAGATTAACGATATAGGAACTAAGAACTATATTAAGAGTTATAGAATAGAGGTCCTTAAACCACATACCTAGGTTACCTCTAGTCCTAGGACTATAGTTCTAGGTCTAATAGCAATCTATAACCAATTATCTCAGCCCTATTAGAACAGAAATCTGTTATAAGCCCAGATCCAAGACTCCCTATCTATTTTAAGCCTAAGGTAGTACCTTCTAGTAAATAAATTTATTATAGATTTTAAGTATAAAACTAATTTTCTAATATTTTTTATATTGTATTATAAAGTTATATTTAAAAAATATTAAGCAACTATAATAAAGGCTCTTCCAACATAGTGATCTATATATATTATAGTAAAATATTCTAGAAGTAAGAATCTATAGTAGAGCAATCTAAATATATGCAGGGATCTTTATATCTATATATTGATTATTATCCTACTAATAATATATATTTAAAAAATAAGGCTTATATTAGATAATTTATAATTCTTTATTTTTATTCTTCTAAAATATTACTATCAAAGAAAGCCTGTTTTATATTGAATAATATAGGATAATTTAATTAATAAAATGCTATTACCTAGATATAAGTTATAGATCACATATATAATTAGATCTACTATATCCTCTATAGCTAAAATTTTTAATTTCTATCTGGTTAGGCCCCAAGTGAAAGCTTAGATTCTAGATCTTAGAGAATCTTATATAATATTATAGTTCTTCTAGTAATATTACATGCATTTAAGAGCTTAAAAGGCTAATTTTCTTATAACTATTATTTCTTCTATTCTAGCTACTAAATCTGAGGTCTACTTTTAACCCTCTTATAAATATAAGAGGTTTTATAAATGTATAATCTTTATAAATGTACTGCTTTGATAATTAATTAATAAGGAATTAGTAAGCTATTGTAGAAAATTAATATCTTTTAAGCTATATAATTATAAAAGCTGCACATTTATAAGAGCTATATAATTGTAAATGCTATATATTTATAAAAGCTATATAATTGTAAATACTATATATTTATAAAAGTTATATATTTATAAATATTATATATTTGTAAAAGCTATATAATTATAAATGTTATATATTTATAAAAGCTATATAATTATAAAAGTTATATATTTATAAAAACTATATATTTATAAATACTATATATTTATAAAAATTATGCATTTATAAAAACTAGATAATTATAAAAACTATATATTTTAAATCTTATAATTCTATATTATAGATTATTTAGTTTATTTATATTATATCTTATTATTAAATATATCTATAGGACTTTATATATTATTCTTAAGAAAACTTATCTCCTTAATCTACTTTGCTAGATACTAAAAAAACTGTTATAATGCTATAAATAAGAGTAGCTTATCTTAAGGGCTATTAGAGATCCACTGGTATATATTATAGAAGAGAAACTAGTAGATTAAGAATAAGCTTTATATTAATATAACTGTGTAGGCTTCCTTATTAACTTTTATGCTATAGATTATACTATATAGTATAAGATTAGTATTGATAAGGCTAGATAATTATAAATTATAAGCTTCTTATTATAGTTAGCTCTAAGGATAGATTTATAGATTGGATAGGATTTAGTAAAGGAGAAGTACTATTTACTAGTAATAGCTTATAGAATTCTTCTCTAAATAAATTAAGTAGTAGTAATAGATATATTAAGTATATTTATTATTAATAATCCTAAAGAAAATTTTATAATTAGGGAGTATTTTTTCTTATAAGATAGTACTTTGTAAGATCAATATTGCTATAATGGATAGGCTAGGTAGAGGGCATTTTAAATCTTAAGGACTACTTATATACTATTAGTAATAGATTAGAGTAATAGTATAGAGCAGTATAAATTTTAGGATTAAATATAATTAATTAGTTTTTTGGTCCTAGACTCTTTTATTAGTATTAAAATTATATATCTAGTTATATCTATTTTATATTTTTATAGTCCTTGCTATTTTTTATAATTAATAAATAATCTATTTTCTATAAAATTATTAGCTTAGTATCAGAAGTAATACAGATAGGGATTAAAAAAGTTTATAAGAAATCTTTAATCTTAGTTTAATAACTTAAATCTTAGTTAGTAAAAGTTAATTATAATAATTTAATAAATACTTATAAAGAGGATAGTTAGTTATTTATTTAAAAGATCCTTTATTTTTATCTTATAAGTAAGATATTAGATTTCATAAATAAATTTCATTGTTAAGAAGTTATTTGAGAGAAATTTTTTAATGGGATGATAGTCTGATTTTATATTTATATAGAGACCTATATCTCTATTAGAATAATAATACTAACTCTAAGAGAAAATCTAAATCTAAAATACTAACTTAGTTGATATTGAGACATGCATATAGATGGTGATATATTTTCTAATTATAGGGTATATCTAGATATGCTAGAGCAGTTAGATATTATAGAATAATTTATACTCATGGGTTGAATTCTAGAAGAATATATTAATATACTTCTACTTCTCCTAATCTGGTGTATTAGAGAAGTAAGGAGTAGATTATTAATCTATAATTTGCTATTTTTATACTTCTAGAGCATGCTGTTATTTATATATAAAAGGAGGATATTCTATCTGATTTATATTCTATGTCTGCTTATTTCCTAGGATTATATTTCTATAGTATAATAGGTAGAAGGCTGTGCTAGTTATAAATTAAAGGCCTTCTGTCCTGGTTAGTTGCTAGGATAGATCTATATATTTGATAAGATAGCAGAGATAAAGATAAAGAACTGTGGGTATCTAGCTTAGATAATAAAGATATGTATTGGAGGTAGTAGAGCTATTACTATAGATTAGTAGCTCTAGATATTAAGCTAGGGCAACAAAGCCATAGATATTAGGGTATAGATTAATAGCTATAACTAGAGAGTTTACTAGGTTATATTACCCTAGTTATATAGCCTAGCCCACCAACTAGCCATAGATATATCTTTTATAAAACTATTCTTTCTAGGGAGCTGTTAAGATATAGCTTAGTATATAGACACTAGATAAGTATATAGATAGTAGTTAGTGTATAGATTCTTAAAAAGAATAAAGTAGGGCTTACTAAAAATTATAATATATATATTCTAAACCCTAGCTAATTATATTATTAGTTTAATAATAGCTAAGCCTATTATTATTTTGTAAAGATAGACTTTAAATATTCTAGAAGAGTGTCTAAGGCTAAAGTATTTTTAGTAATAGTTTATAGTTAAGATGTCTAACTTAATAGGATATATAAGATATATAAATATAAGATACTTTAAATTTAGATATATCCTTCTTAATTTCTAATATAGAGTTATAAAAATATAGGGCTATCTTAATCTTAGGGGATATATAAATTAGGATTATGTATATAATAAGTATAATAGTTTATAGAGTCCTATAGTAATTTAATAATAAAATTATACTAGAGAATAGTAATACTATAGCTACTTAAAGGGTAGTAATAAATATATTAAATTATTTAACTCCTATGCTAAGAAGATTTCAGTTTATATTTCTTAGATTGTAGAAAGACTATATTATTTATTATATATTCTATTATTAATAATTTTACTTATTAATAATTTTATCTATTAATAATTTTACTGATTAATAACTTTACTTATTAATAATTTTATTTATTAATAATTTGCCCATTACTTTTGATTTAGTGAAATGAACACTTAGTATGGAAGAGATGAAGGTATGAGTTATTTTATTTTAGGCCTAGATACTTTTTGATTGTTTTAGCTATTATGCTTGATATTAGCATTTTTATCCTATAATTTTATCTAGCCATCATAGCAAAGAGTTGATTGGATCTTAAGATCCTAATTAGTAGTATAAGTCAAGATTAAAATTAATAGTAGAATATTAATAAGAATAGTAAGTTATTACTCTATATATAGAAGAAATTAATAGGCTATAGTTATTTATAAGAGGAGAATATAATAGCATCTACAAACTCCTTTAGTTAAAATAGGTCTAGTTTACTAAGGGTGACTAGTTCTAGAAGCCTAGTATATATATGGTTAAGGCTAACATAAAAATATAATTAGGTGGCGCTTATGCTAATAATATATTTATTTATTATTAATCTATACTATTACAATCTGAAGCAATGATAGATATATTTAAAAGAAATTCTAAAGATTTTGTAAGATAGTATATATGATACTTTTTTAGAGAAAAATATACCTAATTATTATATAATTTAATATTCTTTTATTATATTATAAATCTAATGTTAAAATTTAAATTAAATTAAGTGAATATAAATATATAGTCTTAAGGGATCTAATCTATAGAGAATTAATATATTTTTTAGTAATATTTATAGATAGATTTAAAGAAGGATATCAACTTGAAGTAATTCTATAAGATATAGAAAAGATTATATCTGTATAGAGTTTAGAGGTCTTCCTATAATAGCTCTATTTCTACACAATTACTTTTAATATAAATAAGCTAGAAAATTAGATTTTAACTGCCATTGAGCTTTTTTGATTTATAGATATATATAGTATCACTAGTATTAAATCTTATATTGCTTAGTATCTAAGATAAATCTTGATTATAAATCTTAATCCTAAATCTATTAAGATTATAATTAAGATAAATACTTATTATCTTATATCTAAGCATATTATTTTAGCAACCTTTTTACTTTAAGGGTATATAGTCTATTAAATTCTAGCTAGAATAATAATAAAGTGGTTTTTTCTCTATAAAGATAATGTACTAATTTAAGAGACCTATAAATACTCTATCTTTAGAGCTAACTTTCTTGAAGAAATAATAAAGACCCTTAAGGAACTAAAGATTAACTAATATATTACTACTTATAAAGATCCTTTTAATAGTAGTAAAAAGATACTTACTTAGTTCCTTAGCTTTAGTAAGTTATTCTAAATAAAGCTCTATACAATAACCCTTTTACTTTATAATTAATTCTAATATAGTAGTAAATATTATAGTAATAAAAAATTTATTTAATCTAAGCAGGAGTATTAAACTTTTAAAGATAATAAGATATTATTTAAAGTATAATTAGAGAGTAAACTAAGTTTAATATTATAAATAGCTATACTATATCATAGTTATACATGTCTTATAAATAATCAATATCTATCTTAGCTGGACTATGATGTTTTTCAAATCCTTGTTTATCTATAGGATAAGGTCTATAAGAAAAATAACTTTATGTTGGTGAATATAAGAAATCTATTATATATTTAGTAATTAGCAATAATTAATAATCTAGTTAATATTATCTGCTGATAGATAGCTATTCTAAGATCAAAGCCTTGTTCTAAAATATTTTTATAAATATACTATTCTTCTATACCAAGGAAATCCTTCTTTGCTAATCTAGTATATTAATATAGAGGGCTTTATCCTATCTATAGTAACTAAATTACTTATTAAAGCTCTACTAAATTAATATTTTATATAGTAAACACAAAATTACTATATTAAAATTTAGTAAATAGTTATAGATACTATCTTAATTAAGTAGTATGCTTATAGATTTAGAATCTATTTTAGATGTATACTTAGCAAGTAAAAATACTATTACTTAGAGAATATTATCTGACTAAGGGATTTATTTGCCTAAGATATCAATAGCAAATTGTCTTATATACTTATTAGAATACTCTAATTAACATACTATAACTTGGAGAATATTATCTAATAAAGTGGTTTATTTATTTAAGATATTAATAATAAATTATCTTATATCCCTATCAAAATCCTCTAATAGATATATTATAGCTTAGAGAATATTATCTAACTAAGAGATTTATTTGCTTAGAGTATTAATAGTAAATTATCTTATATCCTTATTAGAATTTTTTAATAGATATACTATAGCTTAAAGAATATTATCTAATAAAGTAATTTGTTTGCTTAAGGTATTAATAGTAGATAGTTCTATATACCTATTAGAATGCTCTAATTAATATATTATAGTTTAGAGAATATTATCTAATAAAATGGTTTGTTTACTTAAGATATTAATAATAGATAGTTCTATATACTTATTAGAATGCTCTAATTGATGTATTATAATTTAGAGAATATTATTTGATAAAACAATTTGTTTACTTAAGATATTAATAATAGATTATTTTATATTCTAGTTAGAATGCTTTAATAGATATATTATAGCTTAGAGAATATCATCTAACTAAGAGATTTATTTGTTTAAAGTATTAATAATAGATTATTTTATATTCTAATTAGAATACTCTAATAGATGTACTATAGCTTAAAGAATATTATTTAACTAAGAGATTTGTTTATTTAAAGTATTAATAGTAGATTATCTTATATTTTTATTAAAATGCTCTAATTAACATATTATAACTTAGAAAATATTGTTTAATAAAGTGGTTTATTTACTTAAGGTATTAATAGTAGATTATTTTATATTCTAATCAGAATGCTTTAATTGATATACTATAGCTTAAAAAATATTATTTAATAAAGTAATTTATTTGCTTAAAATATTAATAGTAAATCATCTTAGATACTTATTAAAATACTCTAATTGATGTACTATAGCTTGGAAAATATTATCTAATAAAGTGATTTGTTTGCTTAAGGTATTAATGGTAGATTATCTTATACTCTAGTTAGAATGCTCTAATTAATACATTATAGTTTAGAGAATATTATCTAATAAAGTAGTTTGTTTGTTTAAGGTATTAATAATAGATTATCTTATATATCTATTAGAATACTCTAATTAATGCATTATAGCTTAGAGAATATTATTTAATAAAGTGGTTTATTTACTTAAGGCATCAATAGTAGATTATCTTATATCTCAATTAGAATACTCTAATAGATGTATTATAATTTAGAGAATATTATCTGATAAAGTGGTTTATTTATCTAAGATATTAATAGTAGATTATCTTATATCTTAGTTAAAATGCTCTAATAGATATACTATAGCTTAGAGAATATTATCTAATAAAGTAATTTATTTGTCTAAGGTATTAATAATAAATTATCTTATATTCTAATTAGAATATTTTAATTGATATACTATAACTTAAAGAATATTATTTAATAAAGCAGTTTATTTGTCTAAGATATTAATAGTAAATTATTTTAGATATCTATTAGAATACTCTAATTGATATATTATAGCTTAAAGAATATTATCTAATAAAGTGGTTTATTTGCTTAAAGTATTAATAGCAGATTATCTCATACCCTAGTTAGAATACTCTAATTTATAAGCAGGTTATAATAATCAGAGAAGAAAAGGTATGAAGAAAAAGAATAAAGTAAGAAAGTAGGTTAAGTAAAATCTGATTACTTGTCTATATAAATCTCTATTATAAAGAGATCACAGCCTTATTTATAAACTTTTATTAGGCTTTATTAGATTCTAATTTAGTTCTTTATTAGTTTTTTTATGTAAATTTTCGCAAATTTTGCCATTTTTACTACTTTATGATATTATAATTCTATATTTTGGTTAAATTTTGGCTTATTATTATATAATTTTTATTATATTTGCTAAATTTTAACTTTTTTACAGCTTAACTCTGGGTAAAATCTGGATAATTATTAGATAAACCTTGGCTAGTTGGTGCATTAGCTAGTTGGTGCTTTTCTCTGGCTAGTTGGTATTTTATGCTTATATAATTGATATATTATAGCTTAGAAAATATTATCTAATTAAGGGGTTTGTTTATTTAAGGTATTAATAGTAGATTATCTTATATTCTAATTAGAATGCTTTAATTAATGTACTATAGCTTAAAGAATATTGTCTGATAAAGTAGTTTATTTATTTAAAGTATTAATAGTAGATTATCTTATATCTTTATTAGAATGCTCTAATAGATATATTATAGCTTAAAGAATATTATCTAATTAAGAGATTTATTTGTTTAAGATATTAATAGCAAATTATCTTATATCCTAATTAGAATACTCTAATAGATGTATTATAGCTTAGAGAATATCATCTAATTAAGGGGTATGCTTATTTAAGATATTAATAATAGATTATCTTATATACCTATTAGAATGCTCTAATTAACATATTATAGTTTAAAGAATATTATCTAATAAAGCAGTTTGTTTACCTAAGGTATTAATAGTAGATTATCTTATATACTTATTAGAATGCTTTAATAGACATACTATAGCTTGGAGAATATTATTTAATAAAGTGGTTTGTTTGCTTAATATATTAATAGCTAATATTTTTAAGTTGCTAGATATATTATATCTTAGAAGAGATGCTATCAGATTTATAAGATAAGCTGAGGAGTTTGACTGATGCTATAGAGCTTATAGGATAACATTCTTTATATTTTTAGGCTCTCTCTTATTTATTATAGTAATCAAGATATTATTAGGAAACTTTATTTTATAATATAATATTATTTTTCCTTGAAGCTTATATTTAAAAAGTATCTATTATTTTAACTAGGTCTTTATCTTTATTTAGAGATTCTTTAAGCTAGAATTTAGAGGCACTTTGTTGAAGTAATGCATAAGGAGTTGTTAATATATTAATCTTAATAAGTTTTATGGTTTGTTCTTTAATATTTTAAAGAATCTGTATAGTTATTTTTTTTAGAGTAAATCTACTATAAACTGCTAGAAGATATTATAGCGTCTGTTATATTTTTCTTACTAAAGGAAATTTTCTAGTAAAATAGATATTATTTTTTCTTTTATTGACCTAAGCTTGAGAGAGTAGAGTGAATGGTTAGATATTTAGTACTATATAAAATATTAGATAGCAAAATATTCCTAAAATATTAAATGGAGGAAATAGTAGTTATTATTATAAAGCTTGGATAAAGAGTCTAATGTATATAGAAAGAAGATTTTATTTAGAATATTATTAAATATACTATAAAAGCTGGGTTGTTTATATATCTTACTCTAAAAGCCTATATTAAATTTAATAATATTATTATAAAAATTAGTAAAAGTAAAGAATTTAATTAATTTAATTTCTTTCTTAACCTAATACTTAATTTATAAATAGATTTATAATTTTTAGATTTAATTCTTGCTTAATAATATTTTATTTTTATCTTTTTTCTCTAACTATAAAATATCTTTCTTTTATAATTTTAACTTAATAGCTTGATAGAGCGCTGTTATAGTCTCTAGTATATTATTAGAATATAGGTTATTATCCTAGCTATAGTATAATGTATTAAGCTGGATTGGAATTTGGGCTAATCTCTAAATTAACTAGTAGTTCTAGATAAATAACTAGATATTTTCTATTTGATCTTTATTTATAATCTTCTCTAAATAGACCTGCACTTGGTTTTTGTGAAATCTAATAGTTTTTAATTTTAGATTAAAGAGGATAAGGCCTGGTAGATTTATTATATATAGTTAAGAGATAATAATTATATTTTATTAGTTTAATAAGCCCCTGAACTTTTTAGTTAGATCTATTTTAGAGATACTCTATTCTTTAGAGATTTTATTAAGATTATTAAGTAAGAATAAGATTCTCTTATTGGTCTTATTACCTAATAATTTCTAGAGTGCTTGAATTAATCACTTAGGCTTTTTCTATGTAGAAAAATATTTTTAAGAAAGTAATTTATTTAAGCTTGATTTTCCTTTTAGATTTTGTAGGGGTATCTAAAAGATGTGGTTAAATAATTCCTTTTATATATATTTGTATAGAAAATTATAGATGATTTTTTTATATAAGATAGTTTTTCCTATTTTGGTATGTCTTTGAATTAAAATCTGTTTAGACTAGAATATAGTGTTGTCTGGGTGTTCCTAGCTCTTAAATAGATTTAGTAATTTTATTTTCTTTTTTGTGTTGCTTGTCTTAATCTTTAGATAGGTGAAGAGTGTAAATGCTAAAAGCTGTGATTTGATCTTCTTATTTTCTAACTGCTTTTTAATAATATCCTATAAATACTTTATTACTGTAAGATTGATATAATATTAGTTTATATCTAATAGTTTTCTAGATAGTTGTTTAATTTCTAGTAGGCTTCCCTGGGTATAATACTTGCATAATTTAGTGTTAGTATAGAATATATGGGCTTTATTATATTCTAATCATGCTCTCTTTAGTAAGTATATTAAGAGATCTCTAGTTTTTACTATTTTTCTAGGAAATCTTTTTAGCTTGGATTTATAATTTTAATTTTTCTAAATCTTTATTTTATATAGATAATAGGGGAAGATGTCTTTTTAAGATAGCTAACTAATAGTGTTAGTAATTAGTCTAATCTATTTATATGTATATTGGTGTTTTAGCCCTATTTAGGAAATTATATATTATATTAATTTAATTACTTTATTTTTAATTAGTGAATCTCTTATTATCTAGGCCTATTTAAGCTAAATATATAAGTTATATAAAAAAGGCTCTTCTTTATGGCAGGGTTTTTATAGGATGAATATTTTAAGTAATTAGAAGACTTTAGCCTTAATTAGTATTTGTATATACTAGAGAGCTATATATTAGCCTTTTTATTTAGAGAGACTCTTCATATCTTTAATTATATTTTTTAAATTTTAGGATGTGTGGTATAATTCTTATATAATATTAATTAGAGTCTTAATAAGGGAGAGCAAGTTTATTAGATTAAAAGTATAGTTAATGAGTTTTATTAGATTTATAGTTAAGATAGTATTGTTAATCTTTGCTATTATCTAAATAACTGAATAGCTATAGTACTAGAGTACTTGATAGGGATCTTTATTATTAAATATATCTAGTAATCTTTAGTAAGTATAGCTAGATATTTAAGATAGATAAGGCTCCTAGTAGTTTCTTAGTTAGTTTAATTGCTTGAGTAAAGGTTTATATATTATTTATTAGCTAAAGCTAGAGATCTTAATATCTACTATAATATTTAAGACAGTTAATAATATATAGATTAACTAATATTATATTTCTAGTTTTATATGATTTACTATTTTATCTAGATATTTTTATAGACTATTTAGTACTAATCTAAATCTAGTAGTTTCTATAGATAGGATACTCAGAGCATAGCAAAGAATATAGATAAAATAGATAAAGAGTTTAATATTAAGCTTAAAGCTATTAATAATATCTTTAATAATAATATTTGCAAATACTAATATAAGGTCCTAGTAATCTTTATTATTAATGATTAATAATAAAAAGCCTACCTTTTATATATATTGCAACTCTATATAGTCTTAAAATATATAGATCATATTTTTTATAATTACTTCTAAAGCTATTCTCTCTTTTAGGATATTATAGTTGGAGCCTATTAAATATTAAATAAGGTCCTTAATAGATATAGGTCTTGATAGATATAGAAGAAATATAGATATTATAAGATATTTAATAATTTAATTAGAAGAAAGATTTTAGAAGTATAATATATAGTGGATAGAGGATTGCTATAATTATAAACACTTAATAATAAGTTTGATGAGAAGTTATTCTTATGGTATTACAGCCTTATATAAGGCTGATTATTATATATTCTATGTGTAATTATGTGAGGTAATATATTGATAGCTAATACTAGGCCTAATATGGAATTATGATATATATAGCTATTAATTAATATCTTAGTAATCATAAATAGTATATTATAGTTAATGTATAAGCTTATAGGTCTAAACTTTTCCTGATTTGTGTGGTCTTCTCTAAGTGGAATACTATTAGAGTACTAGCACTCTTCTAAATTATATAATAATTCTTGAATAGTAATTATAATATATTTTTTAGGAAGCTTTAATCTGTATATGCTATAATCTAATAGAAAAGATATTATTCTTTTTATAAGACTTCTTAAACAATCTTTTTAAATGGCTTAATGGGTTTTAGAGCTCTAATAGATATTATTTATAATATATATGGCTCTCCTTCTTCTTCTATATTGATTACCTCCTAGTGGATTTGTATATTGCCCTCACCATCAGGTTCTGAAACTTCTATCTGATTTAGCATTCTAATAATATTTAAGTAGTCTAGCTAGAGCTTTTTTATAGGCCTATAGATACCATGAACCCTATTAAAATTATTAGAGAATTAAAATGCCCTAGTAAAGATCCCTAAGAAATCCTTAGGATAGATAAATATAATTGGATAAATAACAAGATGATGCTTATTTATAAATAAAAGAGTTATAAAGAGAGATTTATTATAAATTTTTTCTAATAAAGCTTGATAATTGAATAAACCTTATAAAAGATTATCTATAGCTACTATTAGCTTATCTATAAGTTTAAAAGCACTTTCTTCCTTATCAGTGAGCTATATATTTATGGTGTTATTCTAGGCTGATTGTTAGATTTTAATTCTTTCTTTTATATATAGTAGTTTTAAGATTAATAATCTTTTTATATCATCTCTAACTAGATCTTTCACACGGGCTTCTAGCTATTTGATTTATAATTTATAAATCTTTTTCTATGATGTGATGGTGTTTAGAAGAGTATGTTTATTTTTTATTAGATATTCTTTATAATACTTATTAAATTCCTTGGATTAATAAAAAAGGATCTTATTAGTTCTAGTTTTTTATATTTTAAATAAATTTTTCTAAAGTTTATGATACTAGTATTGATTCTTTAGGCTGGATATATATCTAGCTTTATTTATAAATTTTTTAGTTGTGAACTTTTTAGCCATGGTAAATCTATTAGATAATTTTTTTACTATAAGTAGTGTTGCTAGATTAATTAGTTTTACTTCTTTTATAATAATATCCTAGTAGATAGTTTTAGTATAATTGATTTGAAGGCCTTTGCCAGTATATATAGCTTTATTCTTTTTGATTGTATAGATAGCCTCTATATATTTATACTAAGAAATTTCTATTATATACTTTTGAATTTTCTTAGTCTTATTGGTTATAATAATATTTGTAGTTTAATAGCCATAGATCCTAATAATTAATTTTATCTTGATATATCTGTAGAGTAGACTAGGTATGATTAATACTGTATTATTAAGATTAAGATTAGTTACTTGAAGGAGTAGTGTTGGTGGCTGGAGTGTGATATCCTTAGGATAATTTGATTGGCTGATATTATCTGAGTCTGTTCTTGCAAGCCCGTCTATAGCTAGTAATATGATAGGTATTAGAGATGTTTGATGTGTATATATTTTATTAACTTCCTTTTATAATGTGATTGAAGGGCTTACTGAATTATTAACACTATAAAAACTAAGTTCTAGCTAGTGATTATCTATAGCAATTCTAAATATTAATTTTAGTTTCTTATTAGATTTCTTCTTATCTGATCTGTTCTTTTTATAAGAGCTTATTAATTTTTAGAAATTAAAATAGACTTATTTTTTATTAGATAATAATAATTAGTATAATTTCTATTTATTATTAGGAGGTATTAGAGGGATGGCAAGATTGATTGCTTTAAATAGAGACTTAGGTGGATCTTTTAATCTAGTTTTAAGTTATTTTATATAGACTAAATAGATATTAGTCTATAATTAGAGAAAGGGCTATTCGCTTATTATAGTTTATAATATTAGAAATATTTTTCTTGATTAGCTCATAACTGCTACTACTAATATTATAGAGTATAAAAAGTTCTTGTAATTTCTGATTTATCTAGATATTAATCATATTGTCCATGGTGGGTGATTAGTTATGAGGGTGTATCTTAGAAAAGTATAAGTGAGTTTTATAAGAGCCTATATTATCTAGAATATTCTAAAGTAATATTAGTGATAATATAGGCTTATAGATCTAACCCTTTTCTAATTTGTTTAATTTTCTTTAAGTAGAGTAATTAGAGTATCTATGTTTATTAAGATGTTATAAAGTATTTATTCTCTCTAGTAAAGTACTTGGTTATAGGGAAGAGATTTATATATGTTTAGTGCTATCCTAATTCTAGATATTCTACTTAATATAGTATTTAAAAGTATTCTTACTAAAAGATTTAGTAATCTTAATTAAGATTATAGGATAGATAGCCTTAGAATAATTTAACTAGAGAATAATATTAATAATTTACTTTATTTTATCTAGGTTATTATTTAATGATCTATATTATATCTATAAGATTAAGTAGCTTCTATTTAATTTAATTTATTTTAAATTTTATCTAAACTCTATATGCTCTTATAATTAGAATAGATTACTTTTATTATTCTATATAAGCACTCATAAAAGCTAGCAGATAAGTATATAAGAAGCTATAATATTAGCCCTATTTTTAAATAAACTTACTCTAGATAGAGAAATTTAGCATTTTTAGTAGCTCTTAGCTGTATATAGCCAATAATAAGATATATAAGCTGAAAAGTGGGGTTATAATATCTAGATAATAATTAGCTTAGATAGTGATTTAGAAAATCTAAATCTAAAATTAGATGGCATAAGAGATATCTACTCATTTTATGAGGCTATCTAAGTATATTTTTCTATAATTCTCTTTTAATGAATAAAGCCTGCTATCTAATATATATAAGATAGATATAGAGATAAATTACTTATTTCTAGATAATTATTATTATAATATATATTAATGTGCCTAAAGAATAATAGCTTAAATTAATCTTAATTTTATAACTCTTTTATCTAATAAGATTAGACCCTTAGTTTTTAGAAATAATATCCTTAATTATTATATTTAATTATATAGCTATATATTGCAAAAGCAATTTACTATGAGTAAAGCATTATATATAAATTTTAAAATGTATAGAGCTGATCCTAGTGGCCTAGATATCTGGTCTATATTTGCTAGGATGATATTCTTTTACTAGCTGTTTAATTCCTATACTAAGATTGCGGTATAAATATAAGAAGGGTTCAACTGATTTATATTAATTAAAGTATTTACTATTATATCTATCTTATTATAGAATATTTATTTTAATAATGGCTAGGCCTTTATAATATCTATCCCTAGCTGGAAGTAAGGGATGAGGCCTAAGAATAGTAAATTAAGTAAGTTTATAATGTCTAAAATATATTTTTATTTTAAATTTATATGAGTAGAATAAATTATAACTATAGTAGTTTATAGTATTGGTGAAAATTTAATCTAAACTAGATATAATTTTAGATACTATTTAACTGATTAATGGTAATCTATTTAATTCTAAAATTATTAAAGAGATTTAGAATAATAGTTCATACTAGGCTATTTTTATTATAGCTAGTTATATTTTTAGAGCAAAGGATATCTTTTAAATAGTATTAGTCTTCTCTAAAGTAATAATTTCTTAGTATAGATAGATATTTAACTAATAAATACTTAGTGCTATAGATTTATTATATTATTATTATTTTATTATATTATTACCAATAGTGAAGATTTATTAGAAAAAAAATAAGGATATTTAATATTTATTTATTATTTTTTTTTTATTTTAAAGTCCTAGATTATCTTTTTTATTTCTTCCTTAAGATATGAATTTTGAAGAGATTAGATTTTCTTAGTAGATTAAATATAATTATTTAATATTTTTATATAATTTTATTTTATTTTATTAGTATTATCTTTTCTTTCTATACTTGAAAATATATATTAATAAATATAATTATATTATATTTTATTAATATTATTATTAAATGTTAGCTATTCTTGTAAAGATTTAAAGGAGATAATAAATTATTTTAAGATTTTACTACATATTTCTTAGCTGATATATAAATAGTATAGTAAAATATCCTTAATACTTTTATTCAAAAAAGATTAAATAGAAAGATTAAGCTTCTATTTTTTAATATAATCAACATAGTATGAGAGACTGCTTATAGTTAGTAAAAATATTAACTAGTAGTAAGAGGCATCTTACTATATTCTATTCCTATTAAAATTAAATATAGAAAACTCTATATATATTTAAAATTTCTTTTCTTCTTAGGTTATAATAACAATGTTTAATTAATTAGGAGTAAATTTTGAGATAGGTTTATTATATTATATTATTTATAAAGTAGATTTCTAATAGCTTTCTAATCTAGCTAGTAGCTCTTAATAGATATTAATTTGATTTATAATAAAAATAAAATAATTAGATTTTGCCTAGGTAATCTAGCTTACTGGTTTTATTAAATATCTTTATAATAATAACTAGAGAGTTATATATTATATAATATAGTTCTAGTTTAAATACTTATTTATATGCTATATTAAAAAAGAGAATTTCTTAAATGTAATATATTATATATATATTAGTATTAATAATCTAGTATATTACTTACCTATCTTTATCCTATCTTTAAAGTTACTTAAGTAATTAAAGAAAAATAGCTTCTAATAATAAATTAGATCGCGCTTATATTACCTAGTAGCTAGAACTGTAAATCTATTATTTTAGAAAGCACTAGATGGCAATATAGATATATAAGAGATTTAATAATGAAGAAGTTATTGATAGTATGCTAATTATAATAGCCTATTTATTTAGTAAGAATTATGATATCTAGAATATTAATATTATAGAATCTACTAGTTCAGTGAAGATAGGTAAGTAGTTTTAAAGAATAATTATTAAAAATACTAAGCCTTTTAGGTGAGTGGGTGAAATTTGGTAAGAAAAGACTATAAGATTAATATTTATTAGATAGAGTTAATTACTTATATATTAGAGTTATTATTAATAATGTATTAGTAGGGAATATATTCTTATATTATTAGACTTAGAATTATCTAAGTATTTGCTAGATTACTTAGTTAGTGGTTTATTATAACTATCAAGAGTGTGGACTTATAGTTAGATTATTAAATTAGCTCTAGTAAGATGATGCTAATTTTTATAAAATTATAAGCTCCCATTCTATAGCATGTCTAACCATAGTAAAAGTGTTTAATAATAAAACATGTTTGTTAGAATATTATAATAATAAGACCTAATCAAGCAATATAGATAATATTAATACTATTAGTCTTAATACTATCCACAAATTTATAGAATTAATTATAAAAATATCTCTTATAGACTATATTTAGAATACTCTATTTATTAGTAAGACTTTTAATCTAGAAGATAAAAACAGCCTTAATTTAATAATCTATACTTAGTTCTTTATTAATTATAATAAATCTCTTCAAGTGCTTGCATAGGTATAAAAGATGATAGATTAATCTCTTAATAATCTTTTTAATAGATATAAGTTTCTCTTAATTCTTTTAGATAAAAAGTATTATTAATTATAATCTTATTCTACTAAATCTTCTACTTATAGTAAAATTTATTAAGTTAAGATCTTTATCTTTATTTTAGCTAGTGCTAGATAATTTTAAACTTCTATAAAATTAAACTTAATATTAAACTTTAATAATAAATATCTTAGTATATATTGTATCTTATTATATCTATTATAGAAAATATAAGTCCTTACTTCTAGTATTAAAAACTATGGTATTTAATTCCTAATAATATGCCTTATATTTATAAAATATAGTATATTAAGATTAATATTTCTAAGCTTATACCATACTATATAAAGAAAAATATATATTACTCTATATATAAAGATCTTTTTCTTTATAGAATTATAAATCTTATTCTACATCAGTGCGCTTATCTATTTCTTGATGGCATCTTTTAAAGATATTGATATGCATATGGAAGCTATTAATACCTAAATATATCTAAGTTAATCAACTATATCTAGTTCTTTTAAATGTCTATATATACTAATAATCTTATTAATTAATATATTAGCTTCATATATAATACCTAACCAAATTTTAATCTTAATTAGAAAAAGGAGGAGTCATTAATATCCTTTAATATATTAATAGAACTACTAAATTAACTTAAGATATAGCTCCACAATATTTTTGGCTTATAAGAGGTATGATATACCCTCTTCTATTTATTAATATTCTAGCTCATAAAATAGATCTGCAATAGCAGATTTTATTAGACTACTTCTTAATATATTTAGTCTAGGAGTATGATAGCGTTCAAAACACACCTTTATTTCCAGGAAACACCTCTCTTTCTAATAAATATAACTAACATAGAAGACTTAATTCTATAAGAGATCCTTATATCTGCTTTTAAATTCTAAGCTTTAAGGAATTTATTTCTAAAATTTATTATATGCTTTAAAGAACTGAAAGCTATACATATAATTATTTGTTTAAGAAAGATATAGAACTATAATTATTTTAGATGCTAAATAATTCAATATTATTTAGAATTTTAATAGGAAAGTGTTAACCATAAGATTTAAAATTATAATACAATCTTTAAGATATATTAATCTGCTCTCCTGATATATTAACTAGATTATAAGATAAGCTAATTCTTTATATATTCTATTTAATAAAAATTAGATAGAAGCATATATAAGTAGAGAGCTAGCGCCATATAGCCTAGATATATAGTAAAAATATTAACTTTCCTAACTATTTTTTAAATTATAACTCTTAAAGTCAACTAGTTGCTTATAACTAATACTTTAAACAAATTAATTATATATTATTATCTATGTTATAAGCTAATATCTTTTATAAGCTCTGCTATATATATAGCTATATATATAGCTTCTATAGCAGGTATTATATTAATAGTATTTAATCTTATAAATTATTGTATATTAATATCTAAGATAATTAGGCAGATTTATATTTAGGAAGTAATTATACTATAAAGATTTCTACAGAGTAGGATATAATACTTAAATAATAAGCTTTAGTGAAATATTAATCCTAGCTATCTCTTATATTAACCAATCCTTAGCCAGAGATATAAATAAATTATAGACTAATTATAGGATATTTAGTATTATGGTATTAAGTAATCTATTATCTTTGATATTATAATCACTAGAAGAGATAAACTCTATATTACTTTCTAAATCTATAGATGCTGATCTCTGGACTAATTTAGTTTTCTATAATAAAGTAAACTGGTGATTACCTATCTGATTACTGCTCTTATAATTGTTAAGAAATGCTTATGCTATGGCTAGGCTATTGATTATATTCTTTAACTAGTTTAAAGATATATTATTATTTTAACTAGGTTTAATGTTGGATTTATGCATGATTATAATATTAATTCTGCTATATAATCTTAAAAATGTTATAAAAATAATATATGGTTTATATGATTATAAGGTTTAATTTTAGCAGCGTCTATACATTGACTAGTTTAAGGAGATATTAAAGATAAAAGTACTAGTGTATTATTATCTAAAACCTTTAGATTATATTAATATAAGTGAAAGAAGATATACAGAATATTCTAGTATAATAAGTCACCTGCGAATCTATTTATCAAGAATTAATTAGAAAGCTTCATCTTATGGTGTAGATAATTAATCTATATATAGTAAGGATAGAGTTCTTATTAATAGTAATATAATATAATAGATAGTATTTTTTCATTATTATAAGTATTTATATGAGCCTATAATAAAACTTTACCACTTTTATTATATTGTGATGAAAAGATGTCTTATAGTTAATTGGGTTGGTGCCTGAATTAGCTGAGGCCCTCAAAAATCTAAGATAATCATCCAATGGTATTTATTATATCTAGATTTTATCACTAGTGATAGATCTATCTGATCATTAAGTAAATGTTGGCATGGTAGGGAAAGAATAGAAAGTAAGAACAAGGAAATAAAAGGTTACTTTATTTATTAATTATATCTATTAATAACTTATCTTTTTTTATATGCTTAGTGAAGTGAATGCTTGCTAAGCATAAAATAGATAAAGATTATAAATAATATAATAGATAGTAAAATTTTATTACTTTTATTATACTATAATAAAAAGATGTTTTATAGTCAATTAATTTAGTGCCTAACTTAGCTGATAGTGTTAAATTAGGTTTTATAGTATATAAAAGTATGCTTATTCTTTTAAACTTGAGATGCTGATGAATTAGTTATATATAGACCCACTTTTACTTAATATAAATGCTCTATATGATAAAATCTTTTATATCCTAATAAAGCTCTATATATTCTTATAAGATTAAGACTAATTTTTATAACTAAACTACTCCTAGTATATAAGATATAATTCTTAAGAATGCTTGTCTTTTTCTTAGGAAGGTCTATTGAATATCTTGATAATTATATTATTCTAATAAAGATGTGGGTCTATATATATATAATATATATAACCAGTTTATTAGCTCTTTATTATTAGAATAATAATAAATAATTATATATTTCTAAGCCTACTTTAATAGATTATATAGATACTAAGTATATAGGCACTATTAGGTGTATAGATACTAGATAGGTATATAGGTACTGGGTGCGTAGACACTAGATAGATATGTAGGCACTAGGTATGTAGACACTATTAGATATATAGACACTGGATAGGTGTATAGATACTAGATAGGTGTATAGATATTAGATATATAGGCACTAAATAGGTGTATAGATATTATTATAATAGATCTAGATGACTAGCTAAACTAGATAAAATTAAGACTATAATAATTAATCTTCTGTATAATATAATCTATAAAAATACTAATTATTATATAGAGATTATGTTTACTAGATATTTAGTATATCTTAGATAGTTTGAATTTACTGATTTAGTTAATAATTAAAATAGAAATAGTCTAGATTAATTTTAATTTTTAGTATTATTAATTACTTATATAGAATTGTTAGTTATTAGTTTTATAGTATTATAGGATTTATAGTAGATAAAATAAATAGATCTAGTATAATTAGAAATAGGAAGATATATTACAAGACTTTATAGGACTAAATAGCTGAAGAGTCTAGATAATATTTCTAAAAAAGAGATTAGCATTCTTGAGAATAATGTGGTAAGTCTTAGAAATAGCCTAGATGGTAGGAATTAACTTTGAGTTTATAGAAATGCTTTAAAAAATTAAGGTTTATTAATGATAGAGGAGATTTTATGTCTAATTATTTATTAAACTGTCTTATTGTAGTAAAAGATATTATTAGATAAAATTCTTATGAAATAGATGACCCACTCTATTATTAAGAAGGTGAAAGTAGTGAAGTAAAGATGATTTTTTGAAGAGGAAAATGTCTCTATTGAGATGATTATAGTTAAAAAGTACTTTTTGACTTTTGACTGTTTTAGAATGGCTTATATTATAGTATTTAATTATAGTTAGATAGCATTTAAGAAGAAATATGCTTATTATTTATGTTTTATTATCTATTAATAATTAATAAATTTTTACTAATTATGATGGATATTGTGGATGCTATTAAAGATATCTGCTAGAAATAGTCTTAAATCTTTTAAGATGTCTTGTAGAGAAAGTAATAATAATAATAGTATAATTGTTATAATAATATATTAATAAAAAAAGCTTATAAGCTAAGTATTATAGCTAATGCTAAGATTTTTTTAGGCATTTAATTTTAAGATGATTGAGTGAAGATATTTTATATAGATAAGATAAGCTTCTAGTCTTTATAGATATTATATCTAATATATACTTTATTTTATTATATAATCCTTAGAATTAACTTGAGTAGAATTTATACTATTTTATCTCTTAATAAAAAATACCAAGTGATTTTATCTCTGTAAAGATAGAGAGAAGAAAGATTAATAAAAAAGTGAATAAAGAATAAAAGATATTAAAGCTAGTATTCTTATATCTAAGCTTATTAGTTATATTTTATGGATCTACTAGCCTATAAGGGGCTATTTATTTTAGTGGCTATCTAATAATTCTTTTGTAAAAATTTATTGTTCTATAATATTATAGTCTGTATAAATTGTGCTAGTAGTTATTAAGATAGCTTATGTGTGAACTAAAATGTAGTAAATTAATAAGTAAATAAATCTTTGTTAATAATGCTAGTAAATGCTATCTAAATAGCTATCTAAGTAAATTAAAAAGCTACTTTTATAAAATTGTCAACTAATTATATCATTACTCTATATTATAGCTGTGAGATATTGTAGCCTATATTATATTATAATCATATAATATTATAGTCTGTATAATGTTATAATCTTATTTATATTATAGCCTCATCTATATCATAGCCCTGTTTATATTATAGCTTATCTATATTATAGTTTGTCTATATTATGGCTTATTAGCTTTAAAAGGACTCTAATATTAACTTTAAGCTATTCTTATGAAATAAGTGTTGTTATAAATAGGCTATACTTAATGCCTATATAGAAATATTCTTAATATAGAATAAATAGCATTATTGTCAGCTAGATAGTCCTAAGGAAAAGAAGAAAGAATGGTTATTAAAAATATAATATTAAAATAGAATTAATAGATAATCCTAAATTAAGAATAAAATCTATATGCCAGTTTAGTTCTATGCTTATATAAATATAGATTCACTACCCTTTTAAATAACTTATTATAGAGTAAAGTTTATGAAATTACTAAGATATTATATTATATTAGTATTAGCTGTGATCTGTTTCGTGCTTATTATATATCTATTAAAAGAATCTATTATTTATATTATTTTTAGTCTAAGAGAAATATATTTAAAAAAATTTATTAATAGCACTATCTTAGTAGTAATATTAGATAAGTATATTAGATAAAGGATAAATAATTTACTATAAGTTTTACTAGACTATTAATTATATAATTTATTAACATTTAAGATATAGCTTATTAAGATTAAGAGCTAAGCTAAAAAAGGAATCTCTATAATAGATATAGTGGAACTATTATATAATGTAGGAGATATATAGACACTAATAATAATAAAATCTCTTATCTATCTAAAATCTAACTGCTCTTTTATCCTAAGATATTATAATAAAAATTAGTTTTATAAAAATTATATAATTATAAAATAGATAATAAGTTTTTATAACTCTTATAGTGATGGGGATAAATAGCTTATAAAATAATAATGTTAAGATAGTTTAAGCATGCTTCTAATCCTATTAATTAGAAAATAAATTGAGTAAATAATACTGTAATTATCTTTATCTTTATTAAATAATTATAGTATTAAGATCAGATATTATGTATCTTACTATAGTGATATAACTAAGTCTAATCTAGAGTAATAAGCATGAATATAATCCTATAGCTTTATAGCCATCTAAAAAAGCTAATAAATATAGAAATAAAATATTTAAGTGGATATCTTCTCTATTAGATGATTTTAAAGTTATAAGTTTATTATTACTTAAAAGATTATAAGCATAATTGAATTTAGTAGATTATAGACAGCTTTATTCAGTTTTATCAAGCATCAGTACCTTATCTTAGGATATTATATTATCTTAGGATATAAGATTATATATATATATAGCCCCAAATTATATAACAATCTTTAAAATTAAGAGCTATTTTATATAATTATCTAATACTGGTTCTAATAATATAGATCTTTATAAGTAGCTACTTGATCCTTTAGATAATACTCTATATAAAAGTTTATTTAATAATAAGTTTATTATATATTTTTATAATATATTATAGAATTAATTAAAAATATAGCTATTAGTAGATCTATATAATTTTTTTATACTATCTATTGAAAATCTTTATATTAAAGATAGAACTAATCTAAAAAATATGATTAATAGCTATAATAACCTATAGCTAAAAACAGAATCTATTTATAATCCTAAACTATAACCGGATTATGTTTGAGGTTTGATGTGGTTAATCTTTTTAGAGATCTAGTAACAGAAACTAGGGATTAAATTAGATGAAAAGTCTCTGTATACTATATAAGAAGAGATATATTTTCTATATTTAATTATAGAAATTAAATATAGGAATTAGGCATTAAAATATACTAATTAATAAAATATATATAGTATATATATCATTTTTTAGGCTATGATCAGTCTCGCGCAAGTGGCTGGGCGGTTAGAAGAGGTGTATTAGTGATTTTTTAGATTTTTAATTTTATATGAACTAGAGGGTGTATAGATTTATAAATACTACTCTAAAATTAGTTAAGATAGAGTTAAATACTATTACTAGCTAGTGAAGTAGTTTAATTTATGAATAGAGAAGGATAAGTGGACTTATTATTATTTTATAGAAAAAATTAATTATATCTTTCTCCTTATCTATACTAATTAATTATTATACTTATTAAAAGGTATTTTTAATCTATAAACTCTATCTTTTAACCTTAATGCTAATACTAATTATAATTTTTAATCTTAAATAATATCTTAGGAATGGTTTTTATTAAGCTAAGCCCCATCCTTATAGAATTAATATTTACACACGGAGCTGAGAAATATAATTTAAGAATAAAAAATCTAGAAAAAAAAGCTTCTTGCTTAGTTAGAATAGCAAAGAGCTAAGTAGAATGTATAGAAAGAGAAGCTTCTTACTTAGTTAAAATAATAAAGATATTAAATAGAATAGTAAAGAATCAAGTAGAAGATATAGGATGAATAATAAAGATTATAGAAAGAGAGACTTCTAATATTTTTAGAATAAAGATTAAATAGGAATATAAAATAATAATTTATTATATTTGTGTTAATAATAACTAGCTAATAAACCTTTACTTAGTAGATATAATAATATCTTTGCTATAAAAATTTCTAACTAATGCCTGGCCAAGATCCTGAGTAAATTTATTATTTATTTAAATTCTTTAAGTATAATAGTTTATAGATTATATATATCTATAGCATATTAGAAGCATCCATTATAAAGGAATATTAAAATAATTTTATGTATAAGGGAAGAGAAGTAAAAGTAGGGTCTATTATGTATATAATCTATTAATTTAATTAATCTTATAGAATATTTTAATAAAGTTATTATTTACTTTTGCTGCCTTTTCTAGATACTTAATTATCATTTATATATACTTAAGGAAAACTAATGCTTATATAATAGAGACTAAATTTTTAATCTATATAATAATATAATTAGCTGATATTAATTATTATAATTATAAGATAACTCATCTCTTGACTATTTAATCTTATTAATAACAGGCATTTAAAGTCTCTAATTTTAATAATAGCATGTCCTTAAGAAATATAAGTCTTAGAGATAAAGCTTTTCTAAATCTTTAATTATATGTTCTTTATTAATCCTAAATATTTAATCTTTAAATAGATATAGCTTAGAAGAGTATTATCAAAATCTAAGATATAATTAATGATTAGGAAAAGAATCTCTATATAATACTCCAATTTTTAAAAGAAGATAGTTATAAGGTGATTATAGTTTATCTAGTATAATAAACAGTCCTCTATAAATATATCTACTTTATTAATAAGAAGGATTATATTTAGGTGTTTTATAATTTTAAAAATATGACTAAGAGTATTATCTAAATACTAAAAATTGCCATAGTTGGCTATTAATTAACTAGTTAAAATTTATATAATAATAATTAGACTAGGTCAATAAGGAGAGGAACTAGTAGATATTATTTACTAAATAAAATAGTGTTTAAAAGTGCTTAATAATAGCCTTAATAGTGAATATTTTATTTACTCTAGATTTACTGTTAAAAGCTCCTAAGAAGAGGTTCTTATTAAAATAAGAGAAATAACTTATAAAAGAAGAATATTAATATTATAATCTTTACTTTTAATAAAATTATTAAAGACTACATCACTATACAAGTAAGAGATTATTATTAATAAGAGAGTATTTCTTATTTATTCTAGAATTTACAAGTAATTAAATACTAATAATCACTTAATATCCTACAGATTATTTACTATATACTCCACTATCTTAGATTAGTGCAGTTATATAGATGACAAAAATAGACCTATTAAATACTTCTTTATTGAAGCTGAAGTAATGAGTAATTAGACAATAAATAAAATAGTCTTTATCTATTATTATATTAACTATTTTTCTATTTTTCTTTATCTTCTCTAGCTCTCTATAATGTTTTTCCTCTTTTATTATTATTCTATGAATGTAAGAGATATCTTCCCAACAATCTAAGATATATAGTCAGTAGTAATTCAGTTCTATCTTATAAAAAAAGCTTATATTAACTATAATTATACTATTAATATTTACTACATAAGACTTATCTCTTTCTATAATAAAAGCTCGACCCTTATAATATTAGATAAAAAGCCCTTATTATTTAATCAATTTATTAAATTTATAGCTGCATTCTACTAGTGTCTAAGTTATCTAGCTATAATTAGGATGGTACTAGAGTAGAAATATAGCTAGAGTTTGAATTAATTTATATCTATAAAATTTAATAATATTTAATTTAGTTTATACTTCTCTAAATTTAAATTTATTATAATTAATATAATAACATTTAAATTTAAAAAAGATTTTTTCTTTTTAGGTAATCTCTTTACTAATATTAAATATAATATATTAAGATTTTTAGAAGCCTAGATACTTTATATATACTTAATATTATAGTTTAAAAAGAGCTAAGAGCAAATTATAGATAATCTCTCTATAATGTAACAATAGCCAGAGATTATTCATAGTTAAAATATAGACCTGTTTGAGATAATTAATAAGTAGATAGAATTATTTAATATAACTTAAGTAAACACTCTTACTAGGTTTTATACTTACTATATCTATATATATATTTAAGTCTTTTAAAGAAGTAATATTTAATTTAGAGGAGATAATATACTTAGAAACTATAAAGGCTATCTTGATAAGATTATTATTTTTATCTATCTATTCTAGTTTTTTTTTAAGTTTAGATAGAAAGTAGAATAGTATAATCTATTTAATCTATTTAAGATTAGTTTTCAGTATTTCTTGAGTTATATTACTACTTACTAAAGGCTTAGCTTTTATAATACTGACTATTTTTATATCCTATAGTATCTTTATTAAGATATCTTATAGAAATTTTGACTTTATATTAATATATATTATAGATACTTTAGATTTATACTCTAGATCTGGATAAGATTATATATTTTGCTTAGATTCTTATTATATACTAATATATTTATAAATAATAAATATATAGTTGCTTTAGTTATTAGTTTCTGATTTAACTAATTTAATAATTTTATATTTTAATACCTTCTTGTTCTAGCTATATTATTATTAGTTATAATTAAAAGATATAAAAGAATAAGGGAAGATATATATTTTTATTAGTTTTTTTATCTTAGATTATTTATCCTAAAGAATCTCTAGAAGATTTTCTAATTAGTTTCTTATACTAGAAGGTAACTAAGACTCATTTTTAATTTTAGAGAGTAATTTTTTAATCTTTTAAACTATTAATAATAGACTATTAGAGGGCATGATTACCTAAGTATATTAAAGTGCTTATAGATCTTAGAAGTTGAAAGTTATTATAAGATTTATTAGAGAAGAAGATTTTAATCTATTGCTATAAAGATGCTGCTTAAGCCTAAAAAAAAAAAGAAGAATAAGGAAAATGTGTATTATTTTATATATATAGTATAGGATTTTTGGTATATACTTTGCTTCACTTAGTATAGTAATATTATATAATCTATATTTTAGTCAATCAGTAGTAAGTTATAGAGCTTACTGAATAAGGTTATAATCCCTTAATAGATCTAGATTAATATAGTTATATTTAGGTGCTTTATTTATACAGTTTATATTTTTAGTCATATATCTAGCTACCTCTAAATGAAACTTTTTGAGGATTATATATACAATAAATATTTAATAAATATACTATTTAGATCTACTTTTTTAACTATTCTTATCTTTAGCTTAAACTAGCTAATCTATTAAATCCTTAATTTTCTAATTACTAATTATTTCTTTAATCTGCTTAATAAACTTAATTATTCTTTTCTATCAGCTATTAACTAAGATGTAGCTATCTTATCTCTAATTATTATAATTTTACTCTAAACTAACTCTATCTTCTATAATTAATAGAAATATTATTATAAATTGCTTCTTTAATTTATCTAAATTACTTAATATTATTTTTCTAAAGAAAAGTATTTAAATATACTAAAATAAATTTATCTAAGTTTTATCTTAAATTACTTTAATAAGCCACAAAAGTCTAAGTTATTTGTAATAATAAGATTAAATATTCCTGCTAAGTTACTTTCATTTTATAGTAAATAATATATTTATATTATATATAAAATAAATTTACTTCTTCTTTTATTAGACTCTCTAAAGATATTAATTTATTATTTTATTATATAAGAATCTAAATAAATACATTTATATTATTATTAAGAAGATTAATTAGATTAGACTTTTATCTAGAAGAATAATAAAAGATATATTACTTTATTAACTTTTTTTTATTAATTCTATTACTATAGAAGGAGCACTATAGACTTAGCTTTATTAACTAGATATTCTATAATATGTGATTAGTAAGTGCTATATTTACTCTATTATCTAGAGTTCTATAATTAAGTTAGAATGAATATATAAAGTTATTTTTTTTTTATACTTTAGACTAAAGCTCTTTATCTATAACTAGCTATAATATAAAGATGAGTGGCTTATATAGATAAATATACCTTTATATAAGTTTATAAAGATAAAGCTAGATTATACTAAGTCATATTTTAGTTAGTAAGTATAAAGAATATTATTAATTATTACTACTTATAAAATATTATTAGTTGAATACTACACATGCTAATATAGTAAAGGAATTTTCTAGGAGTAAAATATATATATATAGTATAGATTTATATATTGATTACTATATTACTAGTAATATTCTGGTTATCTTTCTAAGCTCTATTACTATATTAATATAGACTAGCTATAATATATCTAAAGCTATATAAATGCTGTAAATACCTAGAGTAAATTCTTAGAACTTATAAAGAAGATAAAGAAAAAAAAAGAAAAGAAGAAATAATTATATATATTATATATATTTAAATTATTATATAAAAATATATAAAGACTTAGAATTTATATTAATAATTTTTTAGTAAATTATTATATCTTACAGCCTATAGCACTAAAGATTAAGATATAAAGAAGATTTATATAAAATTTACTACTAATATTAGCAGCTTACTTTTATAGCCAATATCTATTTAAAGACAAGATAGTCTAGAAGCTAAAGTATTTATAGTCTTTTTAAAATATATAAAAAAGATTATAATTTAGATCTATCTTTATATATAAAATTATCTAGATAATATTATAAAATTTACTTCTATTATAGATAGAGAGATAGCACTTCTAAGATCTATTATTAAGTTTAACTATGCTGCTAATAATATTTTTAACTTTAGGCTAGATAGTGTGAGTCTCAGTCTTTATAATATTAAAGATATAAAGTAGTTAAAAACTAGTGATCTTAATAAGACTATAATAATAAGTAGGGATATAAAATAGAATCTATAAAATATATTAGTTATATAATTTTATATAGATATCTTTATCCTGATTAACCACTATATTAAGCTAAGTACTAATTTGAATATAGTAGTAGCTGTATTTTTAGGAAATAAGATAGGATATATTGACAAAACTAAGATCTCTTTAATTTAAATGTAATATGGGTATATTGTAGAATTAAAGACTAGAATAGAATAGTCTAACTTATAATAAGACTCTTTATTTTTACTATAATATAGTTAAATCTTAATTTCTATTAGTTTTTATACAGATAAATATTACAATTAATATATTCTTACTTTATATTCTATTATATTAGTAGTAGGGATGTACTTAGCAAGACTTTACTAAAGAGATTAATTTACTGTTTACCCCTAGACTTAACTCTAATCTATTATCTTTATATAATATAGAAAACCTTTAAAAGAAATATAATAATCTCTTAAAAATATTAAATAAGTTAACTATTAATATTATCTATTTTAAATATCTTCACAATTTTTCTTATTTTGATAAATTATATACTCACTTCTATATAATAAATAATAATATTTATAAAAGATTTATATTATAGTATAATAATTTTAATAAGTTTCTTAAATATTATTAAAAAGCTTTTAGGTTAATAATATCACTAGTAGTACTTCTATTGAATTAGAGAATCTTTTTAATAGAATTTATTACTAAATACTATATTAAGTATAAAAGATCTAATAACCTAGTTATAAATCTAGAAATTAATCCTTATTATAAATTTTAATAATATTTATTTTTATAATTTTATTAATAGAATTAAGAAGCTCTTAGAAATTAATTAATAATATATCTAGAATTAATTTTATCTTTTAGTATATTATTATATATTACTTCTACCTACTCCTAGTAAATATATTACTAATTATAACTTTAAAAGATATATTAAATCAAGATAAACTATTTAATATTAATAGTTTATTTAGTTACTCTGCTTCTATATTTCTTAACTAATATCTACTTGGCCATATACCTAATTCTAGATAAGATAATAGGTAATATTTTATATAGAATATGAAATTAAGTATAGAGAAATAGTATATTAGATTATTAAACTTAATTAATATCTAGGGATAAGATAAGTAGGATAATCTAATCTTATATTAAGTTATCTTTTCTAATAAGAATCTTAGCTGGTTTAATAATTATAAAAATAAAACTAGTATTAATAGTAGTAGATTAATTAATCTAAATAGATTTTATAAGACTAAGTATTTTATTTTTAATTTTTAGTTCTTTATCACTTTAAAGGATGGTATAGATTGCTTTAGAGAAGTTCAATAGTATTATAGTGGTATATTGTGTATAGAGAAGTGTAAACTTGGCTATCTAAAATTAAATTTATTAGTATATGTTCTTGTATTTATAATGGTAATTTCTTATTTTTTTATATATTAATTATCATATTGAAGCTAATAGAGTGTTGATATTATTTATAGTGGGGAATATAACATCTATGTCTGTTAGCATGGTCTTATTATTTCTAGTGAGCGGAAAGGTTCTGAGTAACTAGGATTTGATCTATAGGATAAGATATTATAATTTCTTCTCTACTTCTTTGTCGTATAGAATCTGTAGGTAATGAAGGTTATATATAATATTAGTTTGTAATTAAAGAATTACTAGTAATATAATAAAGTCTATAGTGAGTAGGGTCTATTCTTAGTAAATATTAATTAATTATTTTACTACTTCTCTATAAATATTAATTAATAATCTTTTATTATCTTATAGCTCTTTAAGATATAAAATAATCTAGATAGTTGTATATTAAATCTTTATTTTAATGTGTATGCTATTATGTATTATTAGACTTAAGATATTTATTTATAACTATAGTATTATCTAGCTATAGCTTTAAGCCATTACATAGATAGATATAGTAAAGATAATTATTTTTTATTATAATTTTTCTTCCCTTTTTTTATTTTATAATCTACTCTTGAATATTATTTATAGTATTAGTAAGCAAGATTTTATAATTAATAGCTAGATTGATTATTTGTTCTAATATATAAGTAGTAAATTCTTTAGCTTATTAGTAAACTTAAATACTATAGTCTTATTAATATAGCTTTTAATGTAATAGTTGATATAATAAGTATATAATTTTTTTGATATTTAATTTTATCAATAATATTTAATAGATAGTTTTACTTTAAAATTAAACTTTAAATTTTAGTATATATTAATATCTTAGACCTATATCTATAGTACTAGTAAACTTATATTTTTATATCAATCTAAGTAATAATTAATATATCTAGTCTAGGGTCTGTTACTAGTATTAACATTATCTATTTTTATATTTAAACTACTACTAATCTAATATAATTTACTTAGCTTTCTATTGTAAAGTCTATTAAGCTTAAAGTATATTTTACTACATTATTAGATTATTTTATAACTATTTAATATTGATTTGTAATTAAAAAGTTATTAGATTAACCTATTATCTAGAATCTTCCTATTATTAGATGTATTATTAATTGTAAATTTAATAGAGACTATTTTAGACACTTTTTTTCTTAGTTTATTAAGTAGAAGTATACTCATTCCTATTTTTTATCTAGAATTAATTTCTAACTTATAATTATAAATTTTCTAAAGTCTTAATTATAGAAAAAGATATTTCTTCTCTAATTCTAAGCTATTTATTCTGTTAATATTTTTCTCTTTAGAGATTAGATTTTATAGATCTTTATTCTTTTTAATAATCTATTTTTTTAAGATATAAACTTCTTTATAGAATAAAATAGTCTTATTTATATTATTAGTAAGAATTATTATATTTAAAATGATAGGCTTATATTTTTTTATTAAAGATGTTATCTTTATTTTCTATTTATAGAATTTTATTTATAGTAAGGGGATATAGAGATTTTATATTTATTAAGCCTAATTTTGATCCTATCTATTAAAAAAAAAACTGGGTTTTGTATATATACTAGGTATTAAAGTGAATATAAACTTTTATTTAGTAATTTAGCTAGATGCTAAATTAATTTATAATATAGTTTAATTAGATTTACTACTAATATTGTATTTACTCTGATCCTTTTAGCTATCTTTATATAGTAATTAATATACAAAGAACCTCTACAACTAGTAGCCTTTTAAAGTATGAATAATACTAAAGATTAGTATAAATAAGCATATATGCTAGTATAACCTTTTCTATATTTAAATCTTATTAAAAGTAACCTTATTTTCTAAAAACAAAGCTCTAGTATTTTCTAGAATAAAGTTAATATAAAATATAGATAAGCAAACTATTTTAGGATGATTAGCTAATATAATAGCTCCTCTTTTTTAGTCTATATACTATAAAATAATTTCATATACAAGTTTAATTATCTTACTATTTAAATAACCATAGATCTTTTACTTTATTTTAAAAAAGAAAAGCTTCTATTAAAAAATATCCCTTATATTTCTTAATTATTTTATGGCTTTTTTAATACCTGAAATTAAGTTAGTTTCATATATAATATTAATATATGATTAAATATAACATCCTACTAACTTATTAGATCTATTTTTTGTTAATAATTTTCTTACTAGAGAGTATATTATTTTTAATAAATCTAGCTGGTCTTAATCTTATTTTAGATACTTTATCCCTTAACTTATAAAGAGAAAATAAATTTATTTTTAGCTTCTATCTAGATTCTACTTATAACTTATAAATATAAATAATACTAAATCTTACTTATAAATAACTAATCTTATCTTCTAACTCTATAATATTCATCTAACTGATTTTCTTTCTTATAAAAGATAGGCCTTATAAGTCTTTATTCTTTTTAAAAATCTACTTTTTCAAAATATAAACTTTATTTTATAAGTCTTATAATTTAATATAAAATCTCTATAAGACTTTAATATTTATTTATTATTTTTTACTTTTAGCTTTAGATTTAGATTTATTCAAGAATAAGTATGAAAATAGAGTAGATTATAATTCTTTTTAAATAGAAAACTCTCTTTTATATATTAATATCTATATTAGTATTATTATTTATAAGTATTTCTTAGAAATATACTAATAAAGAGATTAGTTATCTATAGTAATAAAAGAGAAATATATTAAATTAAAAAGAGCAAAGTAGTATAAGAAAAAATAGTTAAAAGAATATCTAGATAGATTAAAAATTATCTATTTATATTTAAAATATTAAGAGAAAAATATAATTTTAATCTTAATATATAACTTTATTTAGCTAGATTAAAGCTTAAAGCATAACTATCTAAGGCTAGATTATTATAGATATACCTATAAGTTTCCTAGGGTTAAAATTAATTATAGATTTAACTAGGTAGCAAGTTATTTAATAGAATATATTAGATCTAAGTAATAATGCCATCTAGGATTAAGTCAGAATTTATATATACATCTAATAATAGAATAAATATAGCTTTTTATTTAATGGTCTAGCTAGATGCTAGATTAACCTATAATATAGATTAATTTGTTTATATAGTTTTATTCAGCTAGAGACTTGCCATTAATATAGAAATCTATCTATTAAGATCTAATTATATAGAAGTCTTAATATTATATATATTAGGAAATTAAAGAAATCAATACTTCATCTTTAGATATAGGATAAACACCTAGACTTTTTATTAATTATAGAAGAAGAAAATAAGGATATTTTTTTTTATAAAGCTAGAGATTAATCTATATTTTTTAAGTTTATAATAATCAAGATATATAAAGACTCTATAAAAGATATTAAGCATAAATATATTATTCTTAGTCTTTATTTACTAACTAGGAAATTAAAATAATAACTAATAAAAACTATAATATATAGTAATAATCTTATTATTATAAATAGTATCTTTATTAATTTTTGAAGTTATATCTTCCTATAGGCAATTAGAAAATAGATATAGGGTAAATATTAATAGACTAGCTATTAATAGAATTATCCTCTAACTAAGGCTTGTTATTTAATAAGAGTAAAAGCTATTAAGATAAAAATATCTATATATACCACTAACTTAGCAAGGATAATAATAATAAAAAATAGGATATACTATTTATACATCTTAGTCTTAGATTAAAGTCTAAAAATCACCTAAATAGCCTAAATTAAAATGATATAAATATAAGACTAGCATTTTAAAGGAAATTTTAGTATACTAAGCTTCTTAACACTAATTATATTATATATTTCTCTAAGATCCTTAGGATTAGAATTAATTAGATTCATAGCCTAACTAGTAACTTGAGATAGTCTATATAAATTATAGTAAAGCTAGATAAGACTAATATCTTTATAAACATACTTTTTTAAATATTAGATTAAAATATATAGAGTTTTTACTAAAGGTATATCCCTGAGCTAGTATAGATTTAAAGTTATAACTTGAGATTAATATGTCTAGATTGAACAGAAACTATATAGTTAATTCTCTATAACTCTAAGTTGATATTAGTAAAAGAAATAAAGTAATACTAGTATATTTATATATAAAAGCTATACTTAATGGAGTAATATAATATAATGAGGCGAGACAAGATAAGATAAGATGAGATGAGGTGAGGTGAGATGAGGTGAGGTGAGGTAAGGTGAGGTGAGGTGAGGTGAGGTAAGGTGAGGTGAGGTGAGGTGAGGTGAGATGAGGTGAGGTAAGATGAGGTGAGGTAAGGTGAGGTGAGGTGAGGTGAGGTGAGGTGAGGTGAGGTGAGGTGAGGTGAGGTGAGGTGAGGTGAGGTGAGGTGAGGTGAGGTGAGGTAAGGTAGTGTGGGGTGGTGTGGGGTGGGGATGAGATGATAGGAGGATTAATATATATAGTATCTACTGGTCAGTAAGAGTATTTCTTATATAATCTAGAGCACTATTCTATAAAGTTAATCTTTATAATATATTCTAAAAATTACTCTAGTATTATTTTAATTATAATAGTTTATTATTTTATCTAGAATTTACTTTAACTTTTTTAGTAATAAATATATATAACTATATAGAATACCTAATCATCTATAAGAGTTATATAGCAAACCCTAAACATATCTGTTTAAAGTAGCAAGAATATGCTTATAATAAAGCTAAAAAAAAGCTAAATTAGAAAATATATGATAATCTTACTAAAATGCCTTAGTAATTAGATAGTTCTATAGTGCCTAGATCCTACTATAGATATAATAAGTTTTTATAAAATAAATATTAAAAAAATAATTACTAAAATAGTGTCTTATATAGCTAATCTTGAATAAGAAATATTTTTTATTAAGAAGATCTAATTATGTGGATTACATGAATAAAAAGTATAAAAATAAGAGCTATTAAGAGATTTATCTATATTATAAATTTTTTATCTATTATCTAATTAGTCTATTTATTTTTGATAATAAGAAGATAAATATATATATTAGCTTTATTGATATTAAATATGATATTATTTATATGCTTGTAATTTTCTTTTTAATAATATAATATAATCTAGCTAAGTGCTGTTACCTATTTTATATTAGGATAATTTTTTGTTAGTAATATATTCTCTCTTTTTATATTAGAAAGACTAGGAAAAGATAAAGATCTAATAGCTATTTTATAGATAATTAAATTAAATTCTTAAATATCTTACTATATAGTTTATACTAATAGAGAAGAATAAATAAATAAGTTAATAAAATTATTAAGCTTTAAATTTAGGTCTTTATAAAGGAAAAAGTTGGTGCAGTTTATATTACTATAAGAAATATTATATAAGTATATAAAATGTAAGACCTTAATAGCTTTATTAGCCTAATAGAGAAGAATTAAAATAGAAAGAGGAGATGCTAATCCTTATAAATATAATTATATAGGTCTAAATTCAGTATACTTTAAGAGGATACTATTTTAGATGTCTCTGTTATACTGAAGTAAGGAACTAAGATATTACTTTAATAATAATTAAAAAAGTTAATATATTAATTTTTTATAATTGTATTATTTATATTCTTTAGCTTGTTTAATAATAGGAAACTTAATAATAATTTAAGTATTTAGAATTAATACTACTATTCTACTTATCTTATATCCTTTAATATCTTATATATTAATACTAGGAGGAAAGAAGTATATCTTTTATTAATTAATCTAGATATAAGAGATAAAAAAACTAAAATAAGACTAAAAATTTTTAGATTTTAATATATAGTAAGAAAGAGAACTAGATAAATATTATATATCTATAAAAAATAAAAAGATTGGTTAGTTAGTGTGAATAGATGAGAAGTAGAAAGTAATAATTTATTAACTTAATTTACTCTTTGGTAAATATGAGATTATTAGCCATAATAATAATATTCTATTATCTTCTATAATAAATTTATTTTAGAGTAGAGCTATTATAGTAAACAGAGCTAATTAATAATAAAGTTTAGACTAATTAATTAACTAACTAGTTACAGACAGATTTTAAACCTTAATCTTTTTATAGTAATTGCTTTACTGCTAAATTACTATAGTGGATCTAGTATTCTTTAACTCTTTACTTATTATATAATATATTAATAATAATATTATTAGCAATGCCCTTTGCTAGGCTAAATCTATATTTTTGAATGAATATAAATTTAAGAAATATTTCTAGTTAGCTGATAACATATATATATAAGTGATCTATACTAGCAATGATAGCTATGTTTAGAAATTATGAGTAATTAAATAATAAGAAATTCTTTTATAATCTATTTATAGCCAATAACTATTTTGAATTTCTATATGGGCTTAAATATTCCTATTTATAACTATTTATAGTCCTGCTTTTTAATATTAATATTATAATATCTTAATCATTTTTAAGACTAATCTAAAAATAGTTTCTAAGCTTATTATAATTATAAAAGGTCTCATCTGAAAATATTTAAAGAATTATAGAATTAATAATAAATAATCTAGTTATTGTAATTCTAATTTATATATTAATAATATTAAACTTCTTTATAATCTATATTATTTTCTCTGCTCTGACTAAAATTCTTATCTTAATATTATTAAAGAAGGATTTTATAAATTCTTTTTGATATTTCTAATTAGATTTAATAATAATCTCTAATAACTTTATACTATTAGTATCTTATAGATATTTTTTAGGAACTTTAGAAAATATAGTAAAGATACTTAAATAAGAATAAAGATCACTATATTTAAGATTATTTTTAGTGAAGAAATAAATATATTTTTTTGATGAATCTTACTAATATAATAAAGTATTAAATTAAGAGATATAGTATTAATTAAATACTATTTTTATTTATCTAATCTCTATTTAAAGATTAAGGATTAAAAGTATATAATTGGCATTCTATTAAATTAGTATAGATAAAATAAATATCTCACTATTAGAGTATTAGTCTAGTAACCTAATAGACTAGTTTATCTTAAGAAGATATAAAGTATAAGATTAAATTATATATTAAAAAGATTGATTGTTGTAGGATATAGAATATATTACTATATATTATACTAATCCCAAAATAGTTTTAGGTTATTATTAGGTTAATCTATAATTATAAGCATATAACTAATATACTGGATAATCTATCTTTTTATATATTAAAACTATTTAAGGTTAAATACTATTTTATCTTATCTTATTTTATCTTACCTTATCTTACCTCACCTCATCTCACCTCATCTTATCTCACCTTACTTCACCTTACCTCATCTCACCTTATCTTATTTTATTTAGTCTTATATTTATCTTATTAATTTTAAAATGTTAATAAGGGGAGAGAAGCTTAATATATAAAAATTAATTAAGGATATTAAATATATTAGAAGTACCAAGCTTTTTATATCTCTTATAAAGAAATAGTTAGAGAGTATTAAGAAGTTTATAGACTTACTAGCTATTAATTATATTACTATATAAAAAAATAGACTAAAGACATATACATATAATATTATAAGTAATATATAGATATATAGTATAGATTTATACTTCCTTATTATTTTAATAGAAAAAAATCTTATTATTTTAGATTTATTTAATTTAGATGACTATCTTTAACTTTTTAAAGAGTAGTGGCCAATAGTCAGCTATCTAAAAGTATTAATAAAGGCTATTAATTATTATTAGCAATATCTATCTACTTAAAGTATGACTATTCTATAAAATCTAATACTTAAAATATTTATTAATATTCTAATAAATAGAGTATTTTATTATATAGTTTTTTCTAAAAAAGATCTTCTTAAGTTCCTTTAGATACATCCTAGTATCTATAACTTATTTATGATTAGTATACTATATAATATAAATAAAAGACTATTAATTAAAGTATTTAAAGGAATATATTAGGATTTTATTATATTTATAATAAAGAGTATAAAAAAAAGACTTAACACGAACTAGTTTTGAGGAATAATGTATATGACTATAAATTCTCTATATAATATATATAATTAATTAAATAATATATCTATCTTTTCAAATCTTATACTATTATTTATATAAAAAATCTAAGATTCTTTCTCTCTGCTAATTATTTAAGTATATCTATATCTACTATTCTTATTTATTATAATATTATAGACACCTAGTAATTATATATATTTAAAATTGTTCTTGCTAGTTATTTTCTTAGATATAAATTGAATTATTTTATCTTTTATAATCTTATTAAATTATTAGCTAAAATACTCTATTAGAAATTAAGATAAGAATTATTAAATTTATAGTATACTTCTATAATTTCTTTTTCTAATTTATATTTTTTATAATATCTATCTATGAGCTCTTCCCCCTATATCTTAAAAGTAACTAGCTATATGATAAAAAGTTTAGATAATTTATATATTATATTTATTTATATTTATTTATATCTTATTGACTTAACTAAGTATTAATTATAGAAAATAATAATAAATATATAATATTTAAAAGGAGTAATATATCTTACTTATAAAATATATTAGAAAATTGAATACTTTATATAAGGAAAGACTTAAGTATTAATTATTAATAAATTTTTTATTATTTATATAGATAGGGGTATTATTAAATAAAAATATTTAGATTTAGATTTCTAGTATATCTTTTTTCTAAGTAGTATATAATATCTAATTAATTATTCTCTTAGGTTATAATAGATTTCATAGTAAGTAAAATATAATAATATAGATATAAGTTAATAGATTCTTAAGGTTATTAGCTATATATATAAATTATCTAAAGGTGGAGCTATTATCTGACTAGCTATGATGTGATCCTGCTATTTGTTGTATTAGAGGATGTGATTATGCTAGATATGAGTATGAAGCTAAGACTAATAATATATTTTACTTTTTATTATTTATTATAGAATATTATAACTCCTATTAAATCTTCTTATTAGTTATATAGATATTTACTCTATAGTCTAGATTATGAAAAAGATTATTCTAATTTTTATGATTATATTCTAGGTATAAAGATTAGTAATCTAGATTATTATTTATTTTATTATATAAGGACTTTGATCTTATTATACTATAATTTAATTTCTATCTTTATCTATTAAGAGAATTGCTTTTTAATCTTTAACTATAAGAGGCTGTTCTTTTCTATTAGTTATATTAAATAAATATTTTCTTCTTCTATCTATTTACTATTATATTAGACTTTTTAGATTATTTCTAAGTTAATTCTTTATATCTTATTTAATTCTAGTGTATAATTTAATTGGCTAGGTGTGTTCTTTTTTAATTAATAATTCTTGCTTATTCTTTTTTCTATCTATAAGAAAAGATATAGAATATAGTTTAAGAAGATTTTATAGATAAATATTTCTTAGGTAATTATTTATAAGTCTAAAAGTATTAAATTTACTAGTTATAACTTATCCTGATTCTCTAATATAAATAGATTATTATCTATAAAAGAAGATTATTTAGACCTCTTTATTAGCTAGTACTAGCTATTAGCATGCTGAGTTATATTAATATAATCTTTATTATTAGAATTATTAGGATTATCACTCTCTTTTAGTAATTTTAATCTATATTTTTATTTCCCACAAGTTATTAATATATGTGGCTTGGCAGGTGGTGTTTTAGGTATAATTATAATAATAATGTTTTTTATATATAAATAGAGTCTTCTTGGCATATATAATGTTAATGTTAGTAGAGTTTAAGTATAATTAAAGGCTATCTCTTTAATTACTTGATTACTTAGACTTAAGTTCTAATTTTCTTAATTATTACTATCTTATATTATAGAGTTGGTTATTAGCTAAAGAGTTTTATCTAAAGAATAGCTATTTATTTTAGATTTATTCTCTATACTAATAATAGTCTAGATTTTCAGTATATAATCTTGAATATATATATTAGATGGTTAGATTACTATCTTTATAGATTAAAGAGTTATTTCCTAGCTGTTTATATATAATATATCTATATAAATGAGGTCTGTGATATTTATAAAAACTATCTTTGATAAGTCTATATTATAATTTATCTCTAAATCTTTACTCTAATTCCTATATTGATAAATTATTTAAACTTAATTAGTCTTTTGCATATTTAGGTAGAGTTATTATAGTAAGAAAAGGGAATTTACTCTAAGAAGTTTAAAGCTTTAAACTATAAGCCATTTTGATTATTATTTTATATATTATATAAGATAATATCTCTTTAATAGATCTTGCTTTTAAAATTATACTACCCTCTTTATTATAAAGTATAGATAAACTTTTATTTAAAAATATATTTAATGGAAGAGCATGTAAGCTAAGTTGATTAGATATATTTACTATGACTGGACTTTTATTATCCTAAAGAGTAATACTAGATGACTATATTAGAGTATCTGTAGACTAGAAATCTAATACTAGGTTATTTGTTTATAATACATTCACAACTATAAGATGTGTGGTCTTTATCTAAATATTACTTTATTAGCTGGTATTTATATTTTTAATAAAGAGTTATAAAGATTTAAAAAGAGTAATCTAAGAAGTATAAGATTTATAATCTTATTATTATTCTCTATATTTAGGAATTATATTAATTATAATACTCTAGATTTCTAGTGTTTTGTTAAAGAGATTTAGGTTTAAAAATATTAAATATATTAGCTTTTTAATAATAGAGAAAGAAATAAAATTATAATATAGTTAATATAAGTAATAATTAAAGGAGTTTAAAGGTGACTTATTTTAGGAATAGGGGTTTTAAGATAAAAAGTAGATTAATAAAGATGGTTTTAGTGATAAAGGGTTAATTTTAAAGAAGTAGGCTGGCTTGGAGGAGAGAAGAGATTTATTATATAAGATAATATTATCTAGATTAATTGCTATTCTAATAGATTAGATAGGACAGATAGGCAGATAAATAGTAATAGAAAAATATAGGAATTATAAAGAATTAGTCTTAGATCTTTAAAATATATAAATAACTATTATTATATATTCTAAGTTCTTTTCTTTAGTATAAGCTATATAATCTTAATCTTTTTATCTAGCTCTATATTTCTAATTCTTGTTACTATTAATATTATCTTTATTTTCTAGTCTATTGTAATTAACTTATCTGTTATTATTTAAATTATAATCTAGTACATAATTTTTTTAATTAGAAGCTAATACTATCTAAAGCCTAGAATCTATTCTTATATAATAACTACTATATAGTCTTATTATATTAGCTAACTCCTCTGACCATTCAACTAGCCTAGAGGATCTAAGATATTATTTATAAACTAGATTTATAAGTTATAGCTAATATATTTTATATCTCCTTATAATATCTAGAATATGTAATAAGTTTTTTATTAATAATTCCTTATTTATAATAATATAAAGACTAATTATTATAAGATATTTTCTAGGTAATAGTATTATATTTAATACCTTATCTACTCATAACTTAAGGCTAAGATAATGTGGTTTATAACTAGTAGTATACCTTATAATATTTAAAGCTTATAGCTAGATATAACCTAATTATTTCCTCTAAGATTTTTTATTAGAGGACTACTAACATATTATTAATAATTAACCTTATTTATTTATTATGTTATACTTATAGTACTCACTATCCCTTCTATAATAATTATATTAACCGCGCTAGTTATATATAATTACTATAATTAAATAAGGCTAGTATCTGTAGATTGGTGGGTATAGATTAACTATATTATACTATATAGTTTATATATAATAGAATTAGGAGGAGTAGTATCTCTTTTTAGCTTTCTATTATAATTTTAGCATCTAGGATTACTATATTATAATTATCTAAGTAAGATAAATAAAAAGTAAAAGCAAATATAGATAGATAATATTTATTAAGTAATATACTTATAGTTTATATATCTTATGGGCTTATAGCAATAGCATAATGTCTAATTAGGGTGGGTGCTAGATCAGATTAAGGATAATTCCCTGATCTAGTTTAGTGTAATAAGGACAGGCTAGGGCGTGGAATTGGGCGTCGCTGGCTCAAATGGACACACTTCTATAAAAATAAAAGTATTTACTCTTAAGTTAGCTAATAATCTAATATATACTAAAAGTTAATTTCTTTCTAATTAAATAAATATAATAAAATTGTTCCTTTTATTTCTTAGTAATTATAATAAATCTAATAGTTCTTAATTAATCTTATATCTGTCTAGGCTGAAAATTTCTCTTAAACTAACTTTTTTACCTCCTCTATTAAATTATCTCTTTTTTTAAGAGTTTTAAGATCTATCTTAGTTTTAGGAGTAAGTAGGCAATTATAATTTAAATATCTAGATTACTTGCAATAAAAGTACTTATTCTTATTATATAATATTTGATTAAACTTAGGATAATTCTTCTTAGTATTTTAATTTTTAAAAGTGCTATTATTCTTATTATTACTTTTTTTATATCTATTATATTCTCCTTGGTTTTTTTTATAATATTAGTTCTAAATATATTCCTTATATACAATTTACTCTAGACAGTTTACTTTAATGATATACTTAGTAATAAAAGTGGTATAAGTTAGTACCTTATTGTTAATCTTATAAAGTATTATACACTTTATATTACTATTAAGCTTATTATATAACTCCTTTTTATACTTTTTAATATTAAGATTAGAGTCCTAAGCTAATAGCTGGAACTTTAATAGAAAAGTTTAGAACTATATTATATTTTAAGTAAGATCTTTAAAATTAGCTTTAGCATTTATTTCTAGATTTATATTAAGATAAATAGTATTAAGATATATAATTATATTATCTAAATCTTAGTAAAGATTAACTAAATTCTTATATATATATATAAGGAGATAGTTATTAGTTTTATTCTATATTATTTTATTAATATAGGTTATGCGTGTCTTAAGTAATTTATAGTAGTTAGTATTAGTTTTTAACTTACTAATAATATTAATCTTTTAAAATTTATACTTAGGATCCTTCTTATTAATTAGAGGAGATCTATTAAGTAGTTTAATAGAATATTACTTCTTAAAGAAAGAGCCTAATTCTAAGTTCTAACTCTATTAATTTATTACTATATAAGCAAGTGCGTTCTAGAACTTATTATACTTATTAATTAAATCCTAGATTATTTTGTTCTTAATATTAATTTACTTCTAAAGATTATATATCTATTACTTAAACTTAAGTTAATATTTTTTAGCCTAGCTAATATGCTTATTAACCATAATCTAGATAATTTATAAATATCTAGCTAGCTGAAAGAAGAGTTTCTTAGAGTTTTTATTAAATTTTTTTATAAATCTCTAATAGATTAGTTCTATTTTTTTAATAGTTTTCTTAGAGCTCTATTTATAAGTTGCTAATTTCTTTAGGAAATTATAAATATTAATAATAAGATAATAGACTTACTCTTTTAAGTTATTATTATTAATAAAGACTTTTTTCTTATTAATCTAGACACTCTTAGTATCCTTTTTATTAGTCTTAGTAGATTTCTTACTTACCTTAAGCTTCTCTATAATATTATTAATCATCTTATCTGCTTTCTGGAGATAGTCCTAAGAAATAAAAATAAAAAAGATTCTTTATTAATTTAGACTCTTGCTTAATACATTAATTATATAAATATTAAAATAGTAAGTTATAAATGTAAAAAGAGAATAAATTTTAATAAAAATAGTATAAAAAGAGATTCTTATTTAGTTAAAACTTTTCACTGTATAATAACTAACTATATTAATATATAAAGAGAATAAGTAGAAATAGTAATATTATTTATTATATTATAATAACTAAATTGAATAGAATTGATTCCTATTTAAGTACTAAATAATAAAGAATAAATAGTATAAGAAAGAAAAAGAAAGAAGATAAGGCTTCTTATATACTATTAATATTTTATATGCCCCCCTGCAGTACCTAATTAAGCAGATGATAGTAAATCCTATTCACTCTTAATATCTAGGGCTTCCCATCAACATTACCCTACCCCATGACCCGTGCACGTGACTTCTGCCTGAGGCTGCTGTAAACCTGGCCTGTCAGAAGAATCAGAACGTCACAGCCAATAGATAAAGTAGCCGGCGCTACTTACCTAATCATCTTATAATTGGTGTAAAGGAAATCAAGTACTTAGGTATATTCTATATATATAATTAGCATTGAAAAAGGAGTCAAAATAGGACTGTAGTAGTAACTACTTAGTGAGTAATTAAGTATAATATAACTATTATTAGAGAATATTATATTAAAATAAAGAAATTAGAGGATTTTTATATTTTTTATATTAATCTAATAAAGAAACTCTATGACTTTTTTATTAAGGATTAAATATATAAAAATACTTATTCTATTATATAATTAATTTTAGCCTACTATTTTAAATTAACTATAAATCTTAAGTATATAATCTTCTATTAATTAGGATTTAGTTTTACCTTTTTAAATAAGTCTTAGCTTCTAGAAGCTTTTTATATATTAGAAGTCTTTTAACTTTATTTATTAAAAATATCCTAGTTATACTCTAATAGTATTAAATTGAAGTTTTTGATAATTTAAAACTCTTATTATAAAAAAAAAATTTTATTAAGATAACAACTCTCTAAATTTCTTAAAATAATACTATTCTAGTATTATTAAATATTTAAACTTAGACTCCATCTACTCAGATAAGAAGTGAAGAGATTAATAAAAGCTAGACTGCTTTAAGATAATAAGTTAAGAAATTTAAAATAGATACTATAAATTAACCTATTATAGTATTATAAAAGATTAAGATTAGAAATATAACTTTATTTAAAGAAGATTATAGAATTTTAAAGATCTTTTTTACTTAAATTTGACTTTACTTCTTATATAATAATAAATAAATTATGCATGAATTAGATAGGGTTTTAGTAGTATTAAGCTTCCTTAATAGAGAAGCTATGAGTTAGTTTATATTATATATTATTAATTAGTATAATAGTAATAATAAGTAATAAGATTCTAAGATAATTATAATATTCTCTAGCTATACTTATTTTGAAGTTAGATTGAACTAATTTTAGGGTATTATTAATAAGAAACTAAGTACAATTAACTAAATCTAAGATATACAATAATTTAGATCTATTAGTAATTATATCTCTAGGTTCTTGCAGGTATCTAGTAACCTAAAATAGAATAATTAAGGATTATAAGATTAGTTTTATAATAACTTAAAAAATAGTATAAAAGACTACATCTCTATAATAATTCTATAACTAGGAACACTCTAAGTAATGATAGAAGTAGTCTTCTAAATTAACTTAACTATCTATACTTAATAGATAGAATAAGAAGGATAGAGATTAAAAAATAATTTAAATAAAAGTAATATCTTTTAGAGAAGAATAAAAGACTAAGATAGTAATACTATTATATAAATAAATATTACCCTTACAAAAAAAGAAAAAAAAATTAATTAAAAAGAAAGTCTATTTTAACTATAAAAAATTAAAATATTTTACTAACAAATATAATAAGAAGAAAAAAGCTAATAGAATAGCTAATTAATAGTAACTTATAGTAATAGTTATTTAGATAATAACCCTAGATAAGAGTAGTATTAATAAAATAAACACCAAAGATAAGTTCCTAGAAGAATATAAAGTAAAATAGATCTAAGAATAAATTAATAAATAATTTAGTTTATAGTAAGTAGTAAGAAATATAAGAACTAGAAAAATAATTAATATAGTAAGTATTAAAGTAGCTAATAAAGACATATAAAATATATATAATAATATACTAGTATTACTGCGTGGTAACAATTATAAATCTTTAAGGAATGGGTTATATAATAATAAATATAAACCTTCACCTAGAAATATACCTAAAGATTTGGAAGATAGCAGTAGTAAAATTAATTATAAGAATTCTTTACTAGTTAAATTGTTTTATACTTAATTAGTATTCTAGGATGATGACGAAATAGCAATAAGTTATAAGGATTTAAATTAAGAATTAATAGAAACCCTACTAGATTCTTATACTAAAGTTAAGAAAGTACTAGATGAAATAAAGCTAGGAGAACTTATCAGCAAAGAAAAAGAAAAATAAATTAAAAAAAATATTAAATAAGTATTTAAAATTAAATAATATTAGAATACTAAGAGAGAGCAATACTTTTTATAGATAGAAGATCTAAAAGAAACAAAGAGAAAGGGACTAGGTGATGACCTATATAATTACATACTAGTAAAAGCAATCTGCTAGGAAGAAATATATAATATATAGAGAAATTATATAGTAAAGTACAAATATTATAATACTTAGATACATCACAAATGCCTATAGTATAATAATATCAACAGATACCTTGCTAAAATCTATAAATAAATCTTAATATCTAAGGGACATTAATTATACAATAGCTAGTTAGGATATATTAATAATTATATTTATATTAATTACTTAAATCTTGAAAGATACTTATACTAGGAAGTATACTAGATTATCTATTATAATAATAGATACAATATATATTTATTAAGCAAGAAGATCAACTAATAGTACCTAAAGATATTAAGAAAGGCACAAAAACCTAGATATGAATATCCTATAGGAAATTAAGAGTATAGATATATATATAAGGAAAGTAAATATTCTAAATATTTAATATTACTATTACAGATATGTAAAATGGAAAATTGCTAGTATTATAATGAATTAGACGAAAGTATAATAAAAAGATATTTTGAGTTGATAAGGCAATATATTTAATAATACTAATCACAATTAATTATAATAATGATTAACTAGAAATACAAGATAATTATTATTATTATAAAAATCTAAGAAAAAAGGATTAAAGCATTATTAGATTTAGAAGCAATAAATAATTATATTAATTAATAAATAACTAAGAAGCTACAGCTATCTCAATATAAGATAGAAAAAGATGTAACTATTATTAGAGTAAATAAAAAGCCTATTATTTAAGGATAGTAACTACAAATTGATCTAGTACTACTAAAATTAGGACTATATATTATAACCTTAACCTTTAATATTATATCTATTAATATGTTCGATGTTATACTTGGAATAAAGTAACTATGAGAATAGAATCCCATAATTGATTAGATAATAAGAATTATATTAATTAATAATACTATTCTGTATATAAAGCTAGAGAAGTACTAACCAAATCAGATTATCACTCTATAGAGAGGATTAGGGAATAACTTTCTAATAGAAAAGTTAAGGCTAGAGCAAGCTGACTTGAATAAACTAAAACTGCTAAAAATAAAGTAAGTTATTAATTATAAAATAAAGCAAGAAAATGCTAAGCAACAAAATTAGTTATACAAACTAAGAAAGAGTTCTTAAGAGCAGAAAATAAATTTATAAGAATAACCAGCAAAATTGCACAAAGAAAAAACTAATAACCTTATAAAATAAACTATTAAGGAACTTAACAAAATATGACTAAAATTAAAAGAAAAATATAAAACTAAGCTTAAAGAAGTTCTAATTAAATTATTAAAGAAATATTATTAATATACTAAGCTATTTATAAAAAAAGAATACTAACTATTATAATACTCAGAAGAATTTAAAGTACAGATCAACTTAAAATCTAGATTTAAGCTATTATTAGTTAAGTAATAATAATAATTACCAATTAAGCTAAAGATCTAAGATAAGTTTGTAAATAAATTTAATGAAATAGGATATATATAACTAGGCTATAAAGAAGCCTTAACTAGAGATATATACATCAATAAGAAAGACAAAATGAAGAGGATAGTTATTAACTATTAATTCCTTAATAATGGAATAATTAAGGATGTAAATAAGGTATTATATTAAGAGTAAAAAAGAGATTTTTTGTAAGGGATAAAGATCATAACTGTTTTTAATATTTAATAAGGTTATTATAACCTAAGAATGTTTAAAAGAGATATCTAGAAAACCATATTTCTAATAAATAAGGGATTATTTGAATAGCTAGTTGTGCTAATAGGACTTAAGAACTTATCTATATAATTTACTTAATTTATAACTCACATCTTGTAGAAGTATTTGAATACTTTTATTATTATCTATTTTAATAATATTATTATATTCTTAAAGAACTTTAAAAAATATAATAGGCATATAAAATAAATAATAAAAACTCTTATAAAAATAGAATTAATCCTCAAGATAAAAAAAATACAAGTTTAATATAACTATAATCAACTATCTAGGTATAATTTATACGCTAAAAGGACTAAAGATATAACTAAAAAAAATAGATATAATCCTTAATTAGCTAATATTAAATAATGTCAAAGATATACAAGGATTTTTAGAAGCAAGTAGATATATTCAATGCTACCTCTTAAACTACTTAAAAGTAGCCCAACCAATGACTAAACTACTATAAAAAGAAGTGGAGTTCCTATAGGACAATTGATAAGTAAAGACTTTTAAAATTATTAAAAAATTAGTAAAGAAATCACTAATACTCACTCTATTTAACTATGAATTATTAATAATTATTATACTAAATATATCAGGAGATGGATTAGGAATTATGCTTAAATAATAAAAAGATAGAAAGCTTATACTAATTATTTTCTATTTAAAGCAATTTACTAATACAAAATAAAATTATGATATTCACAATTAAGAACTATTAGCAATAGTAGTTATATTCAATAAATAATAATATTACTTTAAAGAAGTAAAATATAAAATTATAATATAAAATGATTATCTTAATCTTAAGTATTTTATAATAACTAAAGAGTTAGTTAGATGATAAATTAAATAAGCTAAAAAACTAGCTAAGTTTAACTTCTAAATTAAACATATTAAAGAAAAAGAAAATATTATAACTAATATACTAAGCTAGTAACTAGATTATATAATTAGAATTAAACAACCAAAGATAAATCTACTAATAAAGTATAAAAATAGATTATGATATAACTTTAATATAGTATTAATAATAATAATTACTATTAAAGAACCAGAATTCTATTAATAACTATAAACTACAATAGCAAAAGATAAAATAATTATAACTATAGTATAGAATAGTAAAGCTATATAAAATTAAGGACTTATAGTATGGAATAGCTTTATATTTATACCCACAACTATAATTAATAAAATTATATAAGAATATCATAACCCACTGTATTAAGGATATTAGGGAATTAAATGAATTATTAAGAAAATATAATGACAATATTACTTCCTGTAAATAAGATAAAAGGTTATAATATATATTAATTAATACAATAGCTGCAATTAGAATAAACTAATTAACTATTAACTATATAGAAAAATGTAAATATCTAAAATATTAAATCTTACATAGGAAAATATGATAGTTAACTTTATATAAAGATTATTAGAATTAAAAGATTTAATTACAGGAATTAAATATACTAATACTATAATAAACATTAACTAACTTACAAAATATGTTATTATTAAACTAATACTAAAAAATCTTATAATATAATAATATATAATACTTATATTATAATGAATATTTATATGGACTAGATTACTAAAAGAAATTATTTTTAATAGAGATAAGCTCTTTACATTAAAATTTTAGGAAATAATTATAAAAGTATATAGAATTAATTACTAACTATCTATATTAAATTACTAATAAACTAATGGACAAACTAAAAGAATAATATAAATAATTAAATAATATTTATAATATTATTTAGATTAAAATTAAGATAATTAGGTAGAAATACTATTATTAGTATAGTTTATACTTAATAATATAAAAAATACTTCTATAGGAGAAGTATTATATTTTATAAATCTAGAAAGATATCTAAGGATAATATAGACTATATTATCTACTAAAGAAAGATTTAATAAAGTAATTCTATAAGTATTATATATATAACAAATATATAGTATAATTGCTAAGGATATTATCTAAGCAGAAAAAAGAATAAAAGAGTATTATAATAGAAAGCATAAGAACGCATTTATTCTTAAAAAAAAAAAAGAGAGTTTACTTATTATAATAAATACTAGGATCTAAAAAATTTAATATTAAAAGTAAATAATTAAACAATAAATTTGATACTATTAAATATGGACTATTTAAAATTATAAAAATACTTAAAAATAATAATTATTAACTCTAATTATCTGCTAAAATATAGATATATCTAATATTTTATATCTTATTACTTAAACTAATTAAAAACCTAGAAAATACTAATGATAAAGTAGATAATATAAAATATAAAGTTAAAAAAATACTAGACTAAAAATTAAAATATAAAAAACCCTACTATTTTATAAGATGGGAAGAATATGGACTTAAAAATAACTTATAGGAACTAGTTAGGAATTTAAACTGCTAAGATAAGATCTAAAAATATTAGATAATAACTAGCTAGGAAGTAAAAATAAAGAAAAGTTAACTCTATCTAGGTTACTAATTATAAGATTATTAAGTATAGTAGTAATTAATTATTATTATTTCTTTAGTACTTTTTTTATTTTTTTTTATTCTATATACTTTACCTTTTCTATTATCTTTTATTTTTTCTTTTTCTTCTCTAATTTTTCTAATTCTTTAATATTTTTTATATTTATTTAAATAAACTCGCCAGTATGTTTTTAGAGAAGTTTTTACTACTTTTATAAATAAAGAAATTTTATAAGAACTATTTTTTTATTCTTATTTAATTTTTTTTATACTAAAATTAACTTCTTTTATGTAAGATTAAATAAAGCTATTTTAATATACTTATACTAATTATTATAAATATACTTATTATAATATTTTAAGATTTCTAATTTAATATATTTTTTATCTTATTAAGAATAATAAAGACAAGAAACCATAAGAATAACACTAGATTATTTAATATAATTATGAAGGTTGTTCTTACTAATGTTCTTATATAAAAATATAATTAGTTTAGTATTATAATACTAAATATTTTTAAATAAAGAATTGACTTACCTGCAATATAGGGACTCTATATTATTTATTAAGCTATTAGAATATTAGCTTTTAGAGAAGAAGATTATTAGAAGAATTAGAATATTATAGTTAATAGATAAAATAGCTAGCGCTATTTACCTAATTATTTTATAATTAGTATAAAAGAAATTAAGTACTTAGGTATATTCTATATATATAATTAGTATTGAAAGAGGAGTTAAAATAAGATTATAGTAGTAACTACTTAGTAAGTAATTAGGTATAATATAGTTATTATTAAGGAATGCTATATTAAAATAGAGAAATTAGAGAATTTCTATATTTTTTATATTAATCTAATAAAGAAACTCTATGACTTCTTTATTAAGGGTTGGATATATAAGGACACTTATTCTACTATATAATTAATTTTAGCTTACTATCTTAAATTAACTATAAATCTTAAGTATATAATCTTTTATCAATTAGGATTTAGTTTTATCCTTTTAAATAAGTTTTAGCTTTTAGAAGTCTTTTATACATTAGAAGCCTTTTAACTTTGCTTGTTAAGAGCATCCTAGTTATACTCTGACAGTGTTAGACCGAAGTTTCCGACATGGCCATGGAGCGTGCCGTTACACTTATATCTATATAGCTTTAAACTTATTCTATACAAAATATTAAAGCTGGCTTTTTATATTCTGGAATTATGTTATATAATCTATAAAAAGTCTTATCTTAATTATAAATTATAATTTATAAGCTTATATAAGCATTGAGTTAGCCTAGTATATTAAGTAGTTGTATTTAGAGCTCTAAAATGCCTTATAATTCTTATATATTAACAAAGCAAGTAAAGAGCGTTAAAAAGCTTTTTAATATAATTAATTTGAAATCAAATTCGCTGTTAAGTCAAGCCCTAGATTAGTTAATTAAAGGGTTATTGATTACTATGTATAATACTACTATTTTAGTAAGTGAGAATTATAATCTACGCAAAGTAGTTGATTAATTACAAAAATGTTATACTTATTGTACTCAAGCCTTTCTAAATGAGGGTATTTTGACTATTTCTAAAAGCTAAGAGCTTGCTTAAGAGCTTAATGAAGCTCATAAAGCCTCTCTATTGATTAATTATAATGAAGCTTTGTAGTAATCTTAATATGCACCATCTATGTGTACATATTACTAAGAACTAGGGTATAGGTGTAATTGGTGCCTAAATCAAAACTGATACTTAATTAAATAATTTATTTATGTTTTGTATGTATTTTATATAGAAATAATGAACTTCTTGTTCTAGAGTGGACCGTTTATCCGTGTGGACCGTTTACCCGTGAAATACGTTATGGGTTGGCGCTACGAAGGGTACTAGTCTGTGTACAGTACTGTTGATGACTGCAAATTTACATATAAAACTTCTTCTCATAACCATAAGCATAACATAACCCTAAAAGTAACAGGGGACTCTCATTAAACACATGATTCCTTTAATTTTGATTTTGGCTCCTTTCTATATTTTCTCTCATTTCAACCCAAAAATGAAACCAATTTTAATGGTGGAACAAGCGAGTGCTCTGCTCGATAAACGTAATACCAAGCTTCTCAGCAGTCTCAAAGACTGGGGTATCATTCTGACTTCCAGTAGGAGCAGCGATATATTTGGCGCCAGATCGTGCAGCACGGAAAACGTTATCGATGAATGGGAAGAAGGCGTCTGACGAGACAGCAACATCCGTCAATTGTTGCAACCAAGCCTCTCTTTCCTCAGCAGTGAAAGGGGTAGGAACTTCCTCAAAGACTCGCTCGTAATCAGCCTTCTCAACCTCGTTGCGAGGGGGCACTTGTCCAGAGGTGAGCATGTCGATAGCATTGCTCTTCTCAGCTCGCTTGACGCCAGCTTTCCACTTGATGTTGAGCGTGCGCTCGTGGAATCGCATCCACCAGTTATCGGCCTTGTCACCGGCGAGTCGGGTGCAGTGAATACGGCTTTGTTGGCCGGCACCGAGACCAATTACTTGGCCATTAAGAGCGTAGCAGACAGAGTTGGATTGTGTGTATTTAAGAGCGATTGTGGCCACGGCCAAGTCTCGCAGAGCGGACTCGGGAAGGCTCTTTGTATCCTTGGGTGTGATGACGCTGCTGAAAGTCTTGCTGGGAGAGACAGTGAAGTCGTTTCGTCCCTGCTCGAGGTGGACACCGTACAAGGTGCGAGTCTCAGCTGACGGAGGAGTGTAGGTTTCGTCAATCTCCAAAACAAGGTACTTGCCGCCCTTCTTCTTCTTGAGAATCTCGAGAGCCGCAGCCTCGTAACCTGGGGCAATAACTCCATCCGAGACTTCCCTTGAAATGATCTTTGCAGTTGGCACATCGACTTTGTCGCTAAGTGCGATGATGTCTCCGAAACTTGACATGCGGTCAGCTCCTCGGGCACGGGCATATGCTTGCGCCAAACCAGACGATTCGATGCCTGCAATGTCATCGACGAAGTACACCTTGCGTTCCTTTTCACTCAATGGAACGCCAATGGCTGCACCAGCAGGAGAAACATGCTTGAAGCTGGCTGCCGCTGGGAGTCCCAGAGCTTGCTTCAATTCCTTCACAAGTGGCCAGGCATTCAATGAGTCAAGAAGATTGACATATCCGGGAGATCCACCAAGGACCTTGAATGGCAATTTGCCCGAAGGCACATACGCGGCCGCTGGTTTCTGGTGCGGGTTGGTACCGTAGCGAAGAGACAAGTGCTGAACACCCTCGCCGGCGTATTGCTTGCGGAAGTACGCCGAAATGGCGGTATCGTAATCGGCAGTATGCTCAAAGGCCTTGAGTGCGAACACCTTTCGGGTCTGTTCTGAGATCTCACCGGCCTCGAGCTCCTTGATGAATTCGGGATAGTCATTAGGGTCAGACAAGATGGTGACACGGGCGTGGTTCTTAGCGGCGGCGCGAAGCAGAGTTACACCACCGATATCAACCTCCTCGACGGCCTCTGCAATGGTCACATTGGGCTTTGCGACTGTGTCCTTGAATGGGTACAGGTTGCAGACAACATAGTCCACCTTGTTGATCTTCTGCTCGGCAAGATCCTTCTCGTCGGACTCGATATTACGGGCAAGGATTCCACCGTGGACGGCGGGGTGAAGGGTCTTGACACGACCACCGAGCATTTCAGGGGCATTGGTAATGGCGGAGACGTCTCTAAAAAGCGACTCGTTGTTAGTTTAATTGTCTTTTCTCATCCTCTTCTTTAAATTTATTTAACTGGATGGATAATATGGGAAAAAACGCACTCGACGGAGAAGCCAGCTTCCCGAATCAATTTGGCTGTGCCACCGGATGCGAGCAGACGGACATTCTGCTGAGCAAGGCCCTTTGCGAGGTCTAGAAGACCAGTCTTGTCATAGACAGACAGAATTGCTAAATCGGGTTGTCAGTCAGCAAGACATACCATTGTTTGCATTGATTCATGACCAAAGAAAGCCAAATGAATCCATATACAACGACGAAACTGCCATTCTCAGACATATGCAGGCAAAATTAGATATACATACCTGATTTCTGTTGTGCCATTATGTCAACCTTCTTTCTCTTTCTCTTTCTTTCCCAAAGTCTGACTCTTCAATGGATTGACCTTTGCATTGATTTTTTTTCTAAATCATCCCACTTTCCGATGATCAAATACACTTTCCCCCGCCCCATACCGAATGCGGCTTAAGACTGTCGGAGTATCACGTGATGATTTCCTTCTGCGGAGCTTTAAAAACTTTTTGTTTTTCCATTTTCTTTCCTTCTTTCTTCTTTTTTTCTCTCTTCATGAACAACGCAAAAAATAACATTCTCTCTAAAAGCATTCTTGCGAGTATATCTCCCTCTTTCGAGAGGGATGTGTGTACCATGAAGTATAGAAATCGTCTATGGGAATGAAGAGTAATTTTTAAAAGAATTGGTCTTGGGTGCAGTGCCTTCCAATATTATGGGAGGGATTGCAATGATCGATCCTACAAAAATTATTTTATATCTATGCTAACTCAAGTGACACATACGTATGAATCCATCGGTAGCTTTCTTATTATATAAATTATATACGGTCTGTTTGTCTTTGCGGAATGATCGTGGAGAAGTGAAGTTTTCATTAAGAATATGGAATACCAAATAAATGACCCTGATCTATCTAGTCTGGTCTGCTATCCTGCAGACCTGATAATAATAATGATGCTGAATCAAAAAAATAACTTTTGCTTGACCGCAACTGAATGGTCTGACACATTGGTCCTCATTAAAAGCCGTAAGTAAGAATAGAATGGGGTCAAAAGAATGAGAAAGGAAAAAAAAAATTAATAAAACATATCCACAAAGAACACTTCAAAAAAAAGAAAGTGCCATTGTCCGTCTTGTCGGCTCAGCTTGATTATTTCTTCTCTGTTGAGGAGGAGAATTGGTCACTATCGCCGTTCAGAGCAAGCTGGCGTCCTATGTTTCCGAAACAGACGCAAGCGCTGTAGAACACACTTGCAAGCCAAGCTGCCACAGCGAACGCATCTTGTGTCAAGCCCCCTTCGACATCGTATTCCAGACGCCAATTGCGAAGTCCCAAACCGACCGAAGTCGAGGACGGGATGACATCAGGATGAAGGGCGAGTGTAATGCCCATGCCCGTTAACGCGACGACAGTTGATAACCAGAATCCCGTCTTGGTTCGGTCGATGAGATACCATAGGAAAGGATTCACCAAAGCGAGGGTGAGAGATTCTTGTGTGGTTGACTCCCATGGAACTCTCCGCTATTTTCATTGTTAGCAAATGCTGTTTTTGGGGGCCTAGAATCAAAAGGAAAAGGAGAGGGAATGAAGAATTGTCTTACCATGGCAAACCCAATGCCCACAAAGGCACCAATACTGCGAACAGCCAGAGTCCAGCGAGAAACCCGCGTACTATCATTCTGCTTCTTCTCGGCTGGCTTGTTTACGCTTGTTGTGCCTGATCCCCAAAGATTATCAAACCAAGGCAAAACAAATGCAAAAGCCACACCAGCAACTCCCCACCCGACCAAGTAGCCGTAGAAATTGCTATCGATATATTCAAGTTTGACGGGGGTAATCCAGTTATTTTCATGCAGATGTGCTATGATGGTTCCGTAGGCGAGTCCGCATGCGAAAAGCAGACTGATTTTCAATATGAGCGGCAAATAGAACGCACTTCCGGTTCGATGTATTTGTTTCCTTGGTGCTTTCGCTGTTACTATTGGTTTCCCATTTGCAAATTTCGCGCCTGCAGCAGCAAGTTGCTGTTGTAACTGGGACAATTGAGATGCGAGAGGATCACTGCGAGGTTCGATCGGTGTATGTAATTGAGTATCCCAGGGGCTATCCTCTTGGCGAGTATCCTCAAACGCGGTAGGTTGGAAGATTCCTAGCAACGTCGATGATGTGAGATTCAAAAGGGACCCTGACCGCTTTGCTGCCAGGTCGTTCTTTGCGTCTAGAAAATCAATTCCTTCGTTGCCTTGCATTTCGCCGGACGGAGTCGACGGGTGCGAGGAGTCAGCGGAGGGGAGCTCGAATGGTCGTCTAGGCTTCGGCCGGAGAATCTTCGGAGAGTTGCTCATTGTGCAGTATATTTAAATATATAATCCAAAGACCTGTTGTTTGGGTGGGAAGAATTGATGTTTTCCGACAAGCGGCGTCCTAGGCTGCAGCGTAATGTACTTTGGCTCTCTCCTGTGGACCAATTAACCCGAAAATGCGAGTAAGGATGAAGAGCGGCGCGTAAGTTTGGCCTATAAGACGAACAGTCTGCTTTGATAGTGAAAGAGGCGAATATTTCAGATGTGAAACGAGAGACGTGAGCTGGGCGTGAAGATGCCTCGCGGGACGACTGATCGGGATTTGAAAGAATCGGCTCGAGATGCGGGGATTGGGCGTATTAATGGGTCGATTATAAATGGGAGCACGCTTTTAAGTAGGTAGCAAGTGAGCAATTCACATGCAAAGAGGTGCTGCAGTGTCGATGTGCATTGTGCATTGCTGCCATTCTCCATCAAAATTCGGTCCGGTGGTTTTGGCATCGGCAGCCACGCCGCTCTAGCTTTGCTTGGCTAAGCCAACCCCAACACATGTCTCCGAGCCTCTCGCCACTCACACGCTGCAGCAGGATCGTCGCAAGACAGCAAAGCCGGTCTCGACTCTCCAGGGTTCTGATTGCTGTGTCACACGAGATGCATTACGTTTTCGACCACTCATACGAGACGTCTTACCAACCGGCATGTAATGTCAATGTGACCTCTCGCCCGCTCACCCATGCACTCACTCTTCGCAGCTGTTAGTAGTTACACACCACACGTCCTGCTAGAGTTAAATTCCACAAAATACGAGGCCTAGAACTTTTGGAAAAGATACAGGAAGCTTGATCAGATGACCTGGAAGCAAGCGCCTTGTGACTCCGAGATCCGCGTCGGAGGAGCATAAAATAATACACGCAAGAATCGAATCGTCTCGTCTCGTAGATATGATTTAAAATAGAGAAAAGGAATGAAGAGAATAAGTAAAAAGAAGAAAGCTTGCTTTTATCACAAAATGTTGTACAAAGAGTGCCCATAAAGACGTAGAGACTACACTACCGGTCAACAAGTATTTGGACACCCTCCCATACATTTCCTGCATCGCCTCTTGTTCTGCCATTGTGTATGGGAGGGTGTCACAAATACTTGTTGACTCCCACCGTAAAGCAACCTTTATTGATCTTCCATAACCTCGTCCTCTGCATCACCACCTGCTTCTGAGTCGCTGTCATAACCGTTGCGCCCCTCCAGCATAGAATAATCGCCTTCCCCTTCATCTAATTCTTCGTCGTCGCCTTCTTCGTCATGTTCGTCATCTTCGGGATACGAGAGCTCGGATTCATCATCCTCATGGCCGCTTCCCTCTCCTAGTCCGTCTTTGTCAACATCGTCAAACGTTTCTTCACCATCGAACTCTGCCTCATCACGTGCAGAGATAGTGTGCATGAGAGATGATTTTTCTCGACTAGAAGATGCCGCGGCTTTGCCAGAGATGCTCTTATCGATAATATCGGACGGCAACTTCTCACTTGCGCCTTTGTCAGTGCTTGTTGAAGGCTTCTGGCCTCTTGAAGGGGTCGAAGTGCTCGCGGCAGGTTTGCGTCTTGGAGGGCGGGGCCGTGATCGTGCCGAGCGAGATGACTGCGTAGCGTGGCCTCCAAAGTTCGCAAGGGCAGTGCCATTCTGATACGCTTTTTGGCGTTCTTCGCGAGCCTTCTTTCGGTCTTTGGTAGGCCCATTGACCTTTTCCCAGTCCCAGCGATCCAGTCTTCTCAGTGCTTTGCGAGTCACAGACAGGTAATAATGCGCAGTTTCTCCGAAGTCTTCCTGGTCACTCTTGAGTAGACCCATCGCCTGTTGCATATTGGCGAGTGTATCAATTTCATCGTCATCGGGGGTTCCAGGTTCTGGCAATTGAGGCAGAATGCGCATCCAGTGTAGAAAGGCAGGCTCACTCTCGCGACGAGCACGAAGAATCTTGTATGCCTCGGTTTTTCGTTGAGCCAATAGATATTCTATACGATGCCGACGATTTTGTTCCACAGCTAACTGATGTTGTGTCAGTGGACGCGGCCGACGAGATGAGTGACTTTGACTTGGAGTTATTGCCTCAGCAACGTATTGGTTGATGATAGGGTGGCTTGCACCTGGAGGAGCGGGCGACGCTGCATCGGAGGTAGGGTCCATCTTGGTTTTTAGTACAAGACGCTGGGCAGTGGATCGGCTTGCAGATGAGTCGCGATTCGGTCTCTTGGATTTCGGACGAGCAGAAGATCCTGGGGTGGACCAGTCTTCCTCTTCTTCGTTCAAGCCGATTCGACGAACAGAAGGATGAAGGGGGGTTGAGTTTGCGGATCCAAGCTGATCATCATCGTAGCCTAAATCGTGCTTCTTGACACGTTTTGTGATCCTTGGAAGGGGCTCATCTTCCTCCAAAATGCGCTTCCGTTCTCGTTGCTTTTCATCTCCGTATTTCAGTTCCTCTGGAGTGTCTCGGTTTTCTTCATCCGCCTGCTCCTCCGTCAAGCTCTCAAATGCCGGAACTCTAACAGGCAGGTCCCCTGTGCCTTCTCCATCTAGGCCAGGCCCAAAAGGATTGTTCAAAGCATCTTCGCGAGTAAAGTCGCTCTCAAGGTACCACCACATCAGCCATAGAAAAGCGCGTGCTCTGCTTCTGCTGCTCAGTGTGCTTCGCATAACCAAGTCAAAAAAGTCGTAAGGAGCAGGAAAATGTGCCTCAGATATCATAGGTGCATACTGGGCGAGGAGGAAAATGAGGTGGACCGGGTTGGTGCGAGGTTTACGGGACTCCCTGACCTTTTCCATCGTGGCGGGTTGGTTCATGTCCTCCGAAGCTCCTTTCAAGATTGACTTGAGTCGCGGGGCATCTTGTAGTTGTTTGTATGCATTAGGATCCTGATTTGCCTGGAGAGATGGGATTGAATGATATGTTCTCAGCTGCGCTCGCATTTCCGGGAAGACTGTCAAACAAAAACGTAGTCAGCAAATAGCTCGTAGAAGAATGTCCTCCATTTCGATGTACAAAGAAAGCGTCCAAAAAAAAGATGATCTTATCCACGTACAGTTCAGCGTTGTGTTCATTCGACCAAAATTGACCAAGAGGCAGACCATGGCCATGCTAATTGCCGCCTTTTTATCGCTCTGCAACTTATCCTTCAGAATCTTGCTCGTCTTGCTGCTCCTGGCCATGCAGTCGATGTAAACATCGGCGAAATCAAGGTTCTTCACGCCATCAGAGTACCGTGTAAAGACCGGAGTCTTGTCTTCGAAGACGAGTTTGAGGAACTGGTACTGAATGTCTTTGCGCCAGAGTGGAATGCCGTCATCTTTCTTGAGGTGTTTGATTCTGTTTCCCGAGTAGACAGACCCGATAGTTCCATTGGCCTGGCGTCGAGTACCAACAGTCGCGCTGACTGTGTTGTGCGCCGCCGAATCGTCTCCGACCTCAGAGGCAGCGAAGGAATTATCGACGGGGGTTGACTCGACATCCGCCATTCTGTCGCGAGTCCTTCAGCAAAGGGGAAAGTAAAAGATACGGCGCGCAAAATGTAGAAGACTTCAGAGATGTAGTGACTCGAATCAAGATTTGTAAAAACTGGGTTGGGCAATGATTGTTTGAGAACAACGGGCCGTCCGACAGGGGGGCAAATGGTCGTCGCAGTCTTCGAAATCGATTGAATTGACTTGTATGATCTGAAGCTAGAGACACAAGTTAACACGAGCCCATTGTTTCAGCCCTAGTGATATTGGCGCATTGGAAGATTGATGGAACAATGCGAGTGATAGCTGAGGTGGTGTCCAGCTGGGAAGCAGCAGCGGCCAAGTACGGAGTTCCTTTGAGATCTTGGCTCCCTCACGGGATTGCGGTAACTCCGCGATTCGCGATTCGCGGTGCCTTCAACCTCAACCAACCTGCTCCATCGAATTATTGATTATGAAGCCCATAAAGAATCACTACGTACACATTTACTTGGCGTATTACCTGCTACAAGTATCGGGTCCATAATTAATAAACGCGACTAACTTTTTTGAACCTATTTTAGGAGCTCTACCATACAACAACTTCTGTCGCAGCGCCTTCTGTGGTCAAATCCTGACAGGGAAAAAAGAAATCTTGCATAGAGAAACATCAGCATAATGACTTCTGCGCATACACAGAGTGAAAAGAGACAAGCGCCAGCCAACCTGCCCGATGCCCATCCCCCACAAGCCCGTAAATAAGAGAGAAAATATGCTAACAAAGGAAAAGTCCAAACGTTGTTAACCTCCTCTTGGGCCCATTGTAGAGAATTTATCTCGTCAAAGCGGCTCAGCTAACGCCATATGCAATGCAAAGAAACCCCCGTCTATTAGCAACTCCATCTGCACAGAGCGAAAGATTTTGATTGACCAAATATGGCACATTAGACCCTTCCTCCTATGTTTCCAAGAATCAGGAGCAAATGCATGAAAGGGTTGACTGGTGAACAAAAGCAGCCAACGCCGATCCTGATAGAGCCTAGGAAAAACACCACTCGATCGAATATGGAGAAAACAATAAATGGGTTGCAGAGCTTCGATGAAATAGAAAACAGAATAGAGTGAATCCCACCATAGATACCGAACTCAAGAAATCTACCTTGAAATGCACGATCTGTCGAATAGTAAAAGAGCACTTTTTTTCAACGCATCGCGCACTCTTTGCCTCCTGCTAGAAAAAGGCAAGCAATCCTGGGTATCTGATGAAAAGCGGGAATAAAAAGACAAAAACAACGCTGTCTATGATGACCATGCAATGCCGATGAAAAAAAGGCCCTGCCAGCTCTAAGTCATGCCGTCCAGCACTTTGCGGGAGCCCATAGATAACATCGAGACGCATTGCATGCACACTTCAAGTAAAACGGTGGATAAGGAAAACGCATGTTGGAATCGAGGAGAAACGGTAAAATTGTAAAAAACGTTAAAAGATGATCGAAGAAATTCGTTGCAGTCGTGACAAAGCCACCCCCGAGAAGGAAAATGCTCAGGAGAAAGATGATCTGAGGATACCCGCCGAAGAGAAGAGAGAAAACGTGCAGATCGGAAAGGCCTCGTCTGGAGACCACAGAAAATTTACCACCAGGAAGATGGGCCAGTTGGACCGGATGGGTTACCATAGCTGCCGCCGCCGCCGCCGCCGCTGTAACCACCACCGCTGCCGCCATACGAAGGTGCAGCACCGCCAAAGTTACCACCACCGCTCCCACCCCAGTTGGCACCGCCGCCACCGCTGGAGTAGCCAGTGTTTCCTCCGAATCCACCACCACCGTAAGATGGAGCACCGCCACCCATGCCGCCGCCCATGCGACGCACATCACGAGTAGCATTGCTACCGCGACCACGGCCGCCACGACCGCCACGACCGCCGTATCCGCTACCTTCACGAGCAATGTTCTCAAGGAAAGAAGGAACATCTTGGTGAGCCTCCTTCAAAAGGTCGATGAGGTCGCGGACAACACCCCGATTGCCGCGGTTGAAGAAGGCAGTAGCAATACCGGTGTTACCAGCACGACCGGTACGACCAATACGGTGGACATAGTCGTCAATGTCAGTGGGCAAGTCATAGTTGACAACGTGGGTGACGTTAGGAATATCAAGACCACGAGCTGCGACAGCAGTGGCAACCAAGATGGGGCAGCGTCCGTTGCGGAAGAACTCCAAGGCGCGCTCACGTTCACGCTGAGTACGATCGCCGTGAATGGCAGTTGCGGGGAAACTCTGGTTGATAAGGAAGTCACACAGAGAATCGGCCATACGTTTGGTTTCAACGAAAATGAGGGTTAGACCAGTGGTGCCATGGGTGTGGAGGATATCCAAGAGCACGGAACGCTTGTCATGGTCCTCAACATACTCAATACGCTGGGTGATATTCTCGGAAGTGGAACCGACACGACCAACAGAAAGGAAAACATAGTCTTTCAGAAAATCGCGTGCAAGCATTTGAATATCACGAGGGAAAGTGGCAGAAAACATGAGAGTTTGACGGTCGTTGACTTGTGGCATATCTTCACCCTCAACAATACGACGGATCTGAGGTTCGAAACCCATGTCCAACATGCGATCAGCTTCGTCAAGAACCAAATACTTGATGTTAACAAGGGAGATGCGACCACGCTCGATCAAGTCGACAAGACGACCAGGGGTTGCAACTAGCAAATCACAGCCACGTTCAATTTGACGAAGTTGGGAGCCGATGTCAGCACCACCATAGACAACACAAGGGCGAACCCAGGAGCGGTAGGCAAATTTGCGGGCCTCGTCGTAGATCTGAGAAACCAACTCACGAGTGGGAGCCAGGATCAAAGAGGTTGGGTAAGCTTTGCGCTGACGACCGTAAAAGTTGCCACCAGAGGCTGGGGCTGGGGCAGCAGAAGGACCGGTCTGGAATGCTTGGGAAAGGATGGGGAAGAGGAAACCACCAGTTTTTCCAGAACCAGTCTGGGCACAAGCCATGAGATCACGGCCATTCATGACAATAGGAATCGAATATTTCTGGACGGGGGTTGGTACGGTGTAGCGAGCCAAGGTAATATTCGAAATGAGATGGTCATCCAACGGCGGGTTGGTGAATGCATTGACAGGCTCAGGCACGTTTTGGCCGGATGCTTCGACAGGGATGTCGTCATAGTTGGCGAAGTTGATACCAGTTTGCTGCTTCGAAGGGTCGTTGGGAACACCGAACAGTTCACGTTCCACGCGAGCATTAGCAGGTCCAGGAACGTGTTTTCCATCGCGCCACTGTCCATCACCCGAACCGCGAGCGTGACCACCACCGCCGCCGCCGCTGCTACCGCCATAGCTTCCTGAGGGTCCGTGTCCTGGGTTTCCGTAAGCATTAGGGTTGAACTCTGGGCGTTTAGCTTCCTGGGTCCAGTCTGATTTACCGTTGGCATTGTTTTCACGATAGTTGTTGGTGTTGTTCCAGTTACCGCCACGTGGGGGAGCACCGCCTCGAGGTCTAAGGAATGTGAGCCAATTTATACAAGAGTTAAAAAGCAAGGGTGTCTTTGTGGTACTTACGCATTTCCCCAAGCGCCAGCAGGAGTAGGGCCAGCAGGGCCAGCACCGTCCATAGGACTGGGGCCAGCAGGACCAGCATTCACGTTGCGTCCGCGAAGATGTGGCGGGATATAGGCAGAGCGTCCATTTGCGGCAGGGGGGCCATTGGGAGCGTGCTGGGACTCGTTGAGGGACATGTTCTGAATCTTCAAGCTGTCGGCCATCTTGGATTTGTAATGTCGATGATAGCGTAGCTAAAATAAGATCGTAATTAGTACGAGCCTCAAATGGGGACGAAACAGAAATGAGATGGACATACAATTCAGGGAAAAAATTGGATGAAAATTTAGCGTCTTTGGCTTGTCTTCGTTAACGTAAGGCAAGGCTCGTCAATAGTCTCTATGAAACCACAACAAGCGAGAGAAATATCGAGATAGAAAGGGAGCGACAGTCAGTGTGGACAGAGTTGTTGCTCGTATGAAAAGGGTTGAAACTTGAAGCAGTTGTGTGCCGATCGGATAAAGACACAGAAAGAAGACCCTGCGGCGTGAGAGAAAATGCAAATGAAAATCTCCCTGGAAAAACGAGGTCTAAAGTCTATGCTGGGAAACAAAGAAAGAAGAAAAGAAAAAAGAGAATTAAAATTATGTCAAAACAGAAAAAAGTTTTGAGAGGAGAGTTGGTTAAAAAGATGTTAGATCTTTTTTTTTCAACAGAGGAGTGAAGGGGAGAAGGCGAGATGTGATTAAAGCAGAAAAGGAGTGGCGAGAGGCTAGGGTCGGTTGGTTGGTTGCTTGGCCTGACCCAAGAAAAAAAAAAGGGAAGGAAGGGAGGGCTGAGACTGGATGGCAAAATTGAGACAGCCAAAGGCAGGTGCGGGTGTGGGTGCAGCCACTCGCTCTTGCCCAATATTTGCACGGCGATTAGATAAGCCTGGCCCTACCCTCCAGGACCCAGGTCCATCCAGGGCCTCCACACTCCACAATATTACCTGACTGAATACTACATAGCATGCCCTATAGAAAGGAACGAATTCGGCTGGCAAGTAAATGACATGAATGAACAGTGGTCTTTCTATGGCGCTACCTTCTATTCCGTGGAGGTCTAGTCCTGGTCATAGAAACTACTTACTCCCAACATGACAACTTATCTGCTTGCTTCTCGTCGATCACCGTTGCTCTGAAGAGGACTTCACGGAGTACATCTACACAAGCAGAGGTGTTTAGGTATAAGGGGTTTGCGGACTGTCACACGATCTTGGCCTGGTCTGAACAGGTGATCGATCTACAGGGGGTCAATGCCTGTGACCAGGCAGGGACGGCAGGGAAATCAAACTGATATATATTATATACGAAAGAAAATCGCTTATTTCTGGCATGCAGTAATAAACTAGGCCCCGTATTTTTCATCTATCTTGGCAGGCGGTTGCCTTCTTCGAGACAGATACAGAACAAAAAGTACAATCACAGCGACAAGCACAATCCAGGCAAAGGCCGAGATTGATCCGCTCTTGCCCAGTCCCTCAACAAGAAGCTGCTGCGGTGTCATTGGCGAATGGTCGGTTGATTTCAACGATTCTGATGGCGAATTAGAGGTGACATCGTCCCCAACGGCCGATTCCGCAGTATCGCTAAGGTCTTTATAAAGGCAAGCAAGCAATCAGCGATTCCCTCGCAGCAACCTCGGTAAAACAAAGGGGAAGGCAAGAGTTCTAAAACTGGGATTTTAAAGCTCCTCGTGGGTGGTACCTTCAGCAGGTTCCATATCTAGCTCTCCGCTCTTAGCGATGCGGACTTCCTGTACAGGTCGGTCTCTCTGGGTAGGGGTGCTTTCGATCTTCTCCACAACATCGTATCCCTCCAAGACTTCGCCAAAAACGACATGCTTGCCGTCAAGCCAGCTGCGCAAGACATTTTATATTAGAATAGGTAGTAATAATACGGGGTGGGCTGTTCGAACCTTGTAACGACAGTAGTGATGAAGAACTGGGATCCATTCGTGTCCTTTCCGGCGTTGGCCATGCCTGCGTGAATCGATTAGCTTCTATTGCACCCAAATAGAAATGGGGAGAGAAAATCTTACTCAAGAGACCCTTCTTGGTATGGCGAAGCTTGAAGTTCTCATCAGGGAACTTTTGACCGTAGATGGACTTGCCACCAGTACCTGCAGCAGTTGAGTATTGCCTTCAAAAAGAAAAACATCTGATGGTTGATATAAAAGCCTTACCATCGTGATTGGTGAAGTCACCACCCTGAATCATGAAATTCTTGATGACACGGTGGAAACTTGAGCCTTCATAGCCGAATCCCTCCTGGCCGGTAGCGAGAGCGCTGAATGATTGATTCCCCAGTCAGACAGACGCCGTAATAAACATATCCGGGAGATATCCCCATCATCAATACACATACCGGAAATTCTCAGCAGTCTGGATTAACAGTTAAGTAAGCATGGGCGAGTCATAATTAAGAATGGAAAACGGCGATCTGCTGGGCTTACCTTGGGGACGGTCTTTCCGTACAAGCCAAAGACAATCCTGCCCAGAGGCTGTCCATCCTGCTCGATATCGAAGTAGACCTATTGCAATGCCATTGTGCCGAGTCAGCATAATTCATTATGCGATGCTAATTAATGTTTCCCACCTTGTTCGTGATCTTGGGCCCGCGCGCTTCCTCAGCCTGGGTGAGAAGGCAGAACCCGAGGGTCAAGGCCAAGAGAAAAGAGAAAACTAAGCCTTTGAAATGCATCCTGCCGGTCTTTTCCTTTCGGTTATTGGAAGGAAAATGGTTCTATACAAGTGTTATCGTAGCCTCGACTGTTCTTCCTTGAGATCAGAGGGGAGAGCAACGCTTCAAAAGGCCAGCTTACATGCGGAGACATCCGAACAAGGAAGGCCAGACCCGCTAAGCCGCAATTGACTAGCTCTGATTGGTCTCGAGATGCCAAGCCGTCCGTCGGAAATATTTTGTTCCCGCAGCGCATATTCATAACCTTTTGTTTGATCGACTTGAGGGCTTTTGGATGCAGAAAAGAGCTCGCATTCTAGTCGCGCCAACAAAATGGTGAGTCCCCTTGATTCTTTATAATATAGAGGGATAGCGGCACTCAATTGATCTTCGTCTGGCTAACGGGTAGCAATAGGTTTTCATCCTGGGAGTGAACTTCCCCGAGCGAAATCTCGTCAAGGCAAGCCGAACAATACACTCTCCACAGATTCAGGATCATAAGTTCGGACCTAGGTGTTCTAACATTGGATATTATCTAAAAACAGAAATCTCTCGAGACTTTCTTCGGCATCGGTCCCAATGTCTCCTCCCGTCTTCTAGCCCGATACCACATCCATCCTACATCCAAAATCGGCGATTTGGCAAACCAGCAGGTCCTTGATATCACAGCTGCTTTGTCTGATATGAAAATTGAGAACGATTTGCGAAGACAGATTCTTGATGATATTAAGCGATTGAGGGATACCGGCACATACCGTGGAAGGAGGCATGCTCTTGGCTTGCCTGTGAGAGGGCAGAATACTCGCAACCAGGTATGCACACACTCTCTTTCTCTATTCAGTTGTCTACTTCCTCCTCCCCTTTAAATGTGTCGTCTGACTTGTGGCCTGCTAGATAAAAACTGCGTACAAACTCAACTCGGCTGAAAGGAGATTGTGATTCCCCCCTCTCGCCTCTCTTCTCTTCCCATTACGTTCCACTTTGGCGATACTCGATTCATTTATAATGCACGGGGGAAAGGCGTTTTTTGTTGACATGAAATTTGTACAGTAGTCATGTATTGATTGTAAAGTACCTACTAGAAGGAAAAATGATTTATTATATACGCCTCATGATTGATGAAAACATAAAAGTAGAAAAGGAAAAAAAGGCGGCCAATTCATAACTTTTCTTTTGTCTAACCTTCCAAATTTCGCCATGCAAATTATGAAATTCACTGCCCACTCTTCGACAGTTCCGTTTGTAGAACACCTTCTCCGCGGTTGATTTGTATTCTTTTGTCTTCACCGGCACTCACAATGCCGACGGTACGATCCCAGCATACGCCAAACACCTTAATGCCATCTCCGCCTATTCTCTTCGAGCCCTCCCTACCAGACTCCTCTAAGCTCTTGCGGGGAATGGAATATATGTCCTTCCCAACAACACCATCTGTGTCCGTCTTTGTAGACCTGACGTCCCAGATGCGACATGTGCCATCATGACTTCCACTAATGAGACCGAAGGTACTATGCGGATCACGAGCAAGGGTAACAACAGCATTGGAGTGACCTCGTAGAGTCATGACTGAGACAGACGTCGCAGAGGCTCGCGGATCTATGAGAGTGATGTGTCGAGCAGATGTGCCAGCTGCCAAAAGATGCAGTTCAGGGAGATGTTCGAGAGACAAGAGCGGGTGCGAAGTAGTGCGAGTGTCAACAAGAGCTGACGTGACAAGATCCCAAGTTCGAAGCGAATGATCCCAAGAAGAGGAGTACCCAACGGTTGAGTCCTTTGCATCGAAAATCGCGGCGGAAACTGGACCAGTATGAGACGACAAAAGTGCGAGTGGGCCGCGTTGAGGAGTTGAAACGGAAGAGTTCAATTTCCGTCGTTTTGAACTCCTTGAAGCATTCGAAGCCAATAATTCTGCCGGGGCAGCAGGTGCATCCGTTTTCCGGGTCGACCAAAATCCGACGGTGTGATCTGCCGAAGCAGAAAGCATTCGGTTTGAAGAGGCATGTACGGAAAGTGCATTCACGCCTGACTTGTGTCCGTAGAGTTCAATCTGTGGAGTTATGCGACCTACGGATCGGTCCTCGTCCTCCGAGTATTTCCATAGTCGAACCGTTCTATCGAGCCCCGCTGAGGCAAGCTGTGTAGGGGATACGATTTTCGCTGCCTTGATGGAAGCTGTATGTCCTCCTTCAGAAGCATCGGGTGAAACGGCGATGGTCTGGGAGGACATGTTCCATATCCTCAAGAGGCCGTCATAGCTGCCAGACAAAATTCTTTCCTGTCCGGCCGGCACTGTCTCTCCACCGGTGACAGATGTCGCCGACAGAACGTCAACCGAGCTCACCCAGTCATCATGCAAGAAAGACGCAATGTGTAGCGGCGGTATCAAGGCTCGCACATATTCTACTTCAAGCGTGGTTTCTGCAGATATGCCATTTGCGGTCAAGTACTCGTCAATTGAGGTTCGCAGATATGTCCCATTCACTAAAAACTCGAGAGGAATCGGTTTCTCATTGCCGAGTAAATTATTCACCAAAGTAGATAACGCATATCTACGCAAGCCTGGAGCAACAGGAAAAGTTAGAAGACAGAAAACAAATGAGAAAGATCTTTCAAAATCAAACTCGAGGGCAGGCGCTTACCAGTAGGTACGAGAATTGGACCGGTGCCTTCAGGGAGAGCAATGTCGCCATCTCTAGAGGTAAGGTGCAGGCGCACCTGTCGCTGACTTGCCTGCGACGACGAGGAGGCTTCTACATCCATTTTTGGTAGCAGTATAAAGCACAGGTCATAAAATCTGGCGGAGACTGGACATCCAAAGACTTAAAGCAAGAATCAAAAAAATTACGGTAACCCAAACGGCACTTTGCGCTTAGCCCCACACCGACTGGTTGCTTAGTGTATGTACTCGAATGGAATCAATTGCAATAAAATCACCATACAGGTGGCTTGTTTTTCTTCTATATACTGGTTTTGTCTCGCCGTTTTTATTGCATACACTTTTTATACGTGTTCGTTCACTGGCGTGTGCGCCTGATCTCAGAGATTGTCTTCCGCCGATGATCAGACTCCGCAAAAAGAGCCGTGATCAAGTCGATGACTTCCTCAGGAGAGAACTCCAGCCCCAATTCTCCTTCTGTCCACAGAAATTTGATGTCAGCTAACGAGCTCTCTAGTATATTTATCAGATACTGAAATTTCAACCAGTTTCGAACGTAGACTGCTGCCATAGAAGTCGCGCCGACGTCCGTGTCGGGAATGAATATGTCTTCCAGCGTGGACAGTTTATTGCAGAGAGTAATCAATGTTTGAGATTCGGCCTCTGAGATGTCGGACAGGTCTTCGATGTCAACGATTACTTTGTCAATAACTGCCGACAAGAGAGATCCCATTGCTTGGAGAAGCGCTGAATGCGATAGGATTGGTTGCCACTCCTTGAAGACACTCCGAATCCTGTCGACTGTAGCGTCAACCGCGTTCTCGCATTCTCTCAAGAATGGCTGCTCCGAGCAACGAGAAAATCCTTGACTTCCATCAAGTAAGTCCGTGACAATCGTTCGTTGTGTTTGCATTTCCTTGCTATAAGATAATTTCCCGAAACGCTCCAAGCCTTCAACGTCCGCTGTAAGTCTTGTGAGTTGATGTTCCTCCACTAGACTGCGGACTTGCTCGGCAAGATACAAGCTGTCGTTGTATAAGTAAATGTTACCGGCATTCAGTTTCAACGAATAAAACGATGAGGCTATTGCTTTAAACATGGCTATAATTAAGGTCGGAAGTGCTAACAGTCCGTTCCCTGAGGCGGAAACGCGACTCGAAGAATATCTTTAACTAATTGTCAGTTGAAATACCGCTAATAAGGTCTTGAAATGACTCACTCTGGGTTTGACAAGGATCCGGAATCTGAAATCTGTTGTTTGATCAGGACAATGATCGAGTCCGGGATGTCTGTAATTGCATAGCGTTCTGTTAATGTGATTTCCTTGGCTGCCGGAGTCTTCTCTACTGGGAGTTCTTGGTCTTGCTCTTGACTTTTCACCCCGCTGGAAAGTTCAGGTTTGTCAGGAGTATTCTCTTCGTCAACGTCGTCACCCCAGCCCCAAGCATCACCGTCATTCTCATCCTCATCGGCTGTCTTCGCTGTGTCTTCTGTCTCTTCTCCCAACCCCCAAGCGACAACATCATCCTCATCATCCTCTTTGGATTCTTTGAGTACATCGGTTTGGGTAGATTCCTCTTCTTCACTTTCGTTACCCCAATTAGCGTCCCAGTCATCCGTAGTTCCGGTGTCTAGGAGGACATCATTTTTGTTTGTGACAACCTCTTTCTCAACTCTTTCGACTACCTTGGTATTGCCTTTACTCTGAATAAGAATTCTGCGGACTTGATCCAAAGAATTCACCCTGCGGCGGGTAAGCCAGAGCCGAGGGAATTGATTAACCCAAGAGACGAGCTGCTCTTGGCCATGCCACTGGAAACTTTCTATTGTCTTACAGAACTCGTTCACACTAACCAAAGTGTCCTCGAAGTCCCGTATACCGTCCAAGTTTAAAGGGATAGTAGGAGTTAGCCATGATTCACTGAATATGGTTGATATTTTGGGAACGATGGCCTCTGCTGCGGACTGCGACATTGAAGCGGGTAATTTTTCCTGCAGATAACAAAGAATGGAAACGAGACGGGAGAGGACTTCAGGTATCGATGAAAGCAATGGGTTCCCTATGCTAATGCCACGATCTCCAACTAAAACTTCACGGCTCCGTCCGGGAGTATGCGTCATGAGAACGGGTTGAATAATATGTTCCAAAACGTCACGCTGAAACGAACTATTCACGGAATCAAAAACATCAAGACGAGACAACGATGTGATCAAGGTTGATAATTTGGATTGCTCTAGCACTATAGTTAGACTGGCTACTGCAATTTCATGGGAGATGCTTGCTTACCGAGTTCATTGATGCGAATCTCAAGTTCGTTCTTACTAAGCCGTACCTGACGAGCCCAGGAGGAGAGCAGTAAATCGACAATAGATTTTCGTAGAAAGGAGATCCTTTCACGCAAAATGCTTGAAATGTTGCTATATCTTATCAAATTTTGGCTTTCCAAAAATTCTTCGGCGGCTTCAAGAGATGTGATAGAGTCATTGATTTGTTCCTCTTCGACAGCTTTCTGGCCATTCGATATATGGGAAGAGAACTTCTGGACTTCTTCGAATACATTTGCAACGGCTTCATTAAAAGCCAGTTCGGTGGTTATAAGCTGAACTTTGGCCGAGGTATCCTTAACTTTGGCTTGCAGTGGTTGGGTTCGCTCATGTTGAGCGACAATATCTCGTGCGGTCTCTCGAGATCGTTCAATATCTGCACGTAGCTGGCGAGCTTGGGACATCCACCCATCAACATCCGAAGCTGTATTCCGACTCAGAGAGTTTATTTCTTGCTGAGAAACAAAAGCCGTCAGTCACAAGTCTGCGCAGAGGGCTGTCGAAACTTACCTCAACCTGCGCGCGAGCCTGGGAAATATCTTGCAATCCTTTTGGGAGGAAGGAAGGGGCTAATTCGGCGGACACGATATCTTCGGCATCGGGATACTCGCCATCTACCACGAATGTAAGCAGGGAGCTGCTAACGTCTTCCTTATTCACGGCGGAAGGCATTGTTTACGGCGTCACCGAAACGAAAGATGACGAAACGAGCATCGAGCAAGACGAGGTAGGCAATGCGGTAATTTTTTAATGAGAAACTCGGAGATGTGCGTTCAGTAATGTGCTTTCTGTAGACATGCTGAAATGTTGAGGTCAATTGAAGCTGTGTCACAAATGTGGCAGACAAGGACAGCTAATGGACATTGGACGGGGAAGAGCTACCTATGCTTTGGGCTCCGCCATGTGACTTGGCGTCACTGCGGCGTCTGAATCCCCCACAATCACTCTTGCAATCCCAACAGACCCTGAGCCTCCAGCAGCACGTCAGTTCTGGGCTGGAATCAACAAGAAGTGGGTTTTCAAAGAGTTCGGTATTGTTTACACGTGTTTTCTGGACTCTTCCCCGGGGGCACTCTGTGAATTAGAGCAGAGAGCGTGCTGATACAGCAATATATTTTTTAATGCTAGCCAGCCCCCGCCAGCCGCAACTGAGGCCGAGCTATACACTAGGATTCTATATCATACCTACTTACACATCCATCACTTGAAGAACTGTGTTTGCTGCTCATTGAAAAAGAACATCTAAAGCTTTATTTTCTACCAACGCCCGTCAACTGTCCTTGTTGTTTTCTCGGTAAGTAAATGGCTCCAGTGTTCATCTGCAGATTGTTTGCCCCTCCTACCGACTCAGATTGTGCTTGAATATCTTCTTATGCACCCAAGAGTCACATGTACTTGTATCTTACACGTTCATTGTGTTTTCAAGACCCCTGATATTTGTGTTCTATTGCCTAAGTGGTTGACTGTCCTATTCACGAAGATCTGGATTTTGTCTAGAGGCAGCATCGCCAAGTCACAAAAAAGACCATTTCAAATGCATTGAAATTATACTTGATGTATGAGCAACTGTCAGTCAAAGTAATTGTCACTGACTAAGTAAACAGAAGGTTGAATTCAAAGCTTTTATTATTCTGGAGCTACTTTCAAGCTTTACAGTTACCTTGGCAACTTCACTTCAACATGGCGGCATCGGGGCAAAAGGGCTATTTTCGCCAGCTCCAAAAGTTCAAGCCTGAGTATTCCGTCAATGAATTTACTCAATACGAATCTCAAAGAACGGGGATGAGGGTCGTGGTCATTGACCACAAAGGACCTAAGATAGCTGGTTATTTCGTTCTTGCGACAGAGATCCACGACGACTCCGGGGCTCCACACACCTTAGAGCACTTGTGTTTCATGGGCTCTCGTAATTATCGCTACAAGGGATTCCTAGACAAGCTAGCTACGAGGTTTTACTCCCATACAAATGCCTGGACCGCTACGGATCACACTGCCTATACACTCGATACTGCTGGATGGGCTGGTTTTTCGCAGATTCTCCCAATTTACCTCGAGCACGTCATTGCCCCGACCCTGACAGATGCTGGCTGCTATACAGAAGTGCATCATATAGATGGAACTGGAAACGACGCTGGAGTCGTATATTCGGAAATGCAAGGTCTCCAGAACAGCCAGGCTGAGTTGATTGATCTCAAAGCGCGACGTTTGCTCTATCCAGAAGGTGTCGGTTTCCGATACGAGACCGGCGGTATGATGGAACAACTTCGGTCGCTCACAGCAGACAGGATAAGGTCCTTCCATCGTGAGATGTATCAGCCAAAGAACCTCTGCCTGATCATCACAGGTGAAGTGGACCACGACGATCTGCTGCAAAAATTAGATGCTTTTGAGAGCACAATTCTCGATATCATTCCTAGCCCAGATGCCCCTTTCAAGCGTCCATGGGTTGAATCTCAACGCACTCCATCGCTCAAAGAGTCCATTGTACAGAAAATAGAGTTTCCAGAGGAGGATGAGTCATCCGGCGAGATAGAGATTCGGTTTTTGGGTCCAGATTGCACAGATTCGATTCAAGGTAAGCGTTATAAAACCTCGGTGGTGAAGCATTTTACTAACTCTCTTCAGGTGGTGCGTTGAACGTCGTGCTTTTATACCTGGCTGGCTCATCAGCTACTATCCTGGAGAACACACTAGTCGAGAAGGAACAAGTTGCAAGTGCAGTATATTTTGCTACCGATGACCGGCCAGATGTCGAGATTCGGTTCACTTTGACCAGTGTGGCAACAGAGAAATTAGAGCAAGTTGAGAAACGATTCTTTGAGATATTGCACGAAGCCATGGAGAAACCGCTAGATATGAAATACATATCTGAATGTATTCAGCGTCAGAAGCGAAGCTGGAAATTTTCAACAGAAGGATCTGCTATATCTTTTGCCGAATACGTTATTTCCGATTTCTTGTACGGTAAGAGAGACGGTTCAACATTGCTTGATATTGCCACCTTGAAGGAGTACGAAGAGTTGGAGAAATGGAATGAGCAGCAATGGAAGGATTTTATGAGGAAGTGGATTGCTGACGCCTATCATGTGTCCATTCTGGGTGTCCCATCAGCCAAACTTTCAAAAAAGCTGAAGGCCGATGAAGAGGCGAGAATTGCAGCACGACGAGAAGAGCTGGGCGAAAAAGGTCTTAAGGAACTGCAAGAAAAACTGGAGGCTGCCACGGCAGAGAACGATAAGCCTATTCCATCAGAATTGCTGAATCGTTTTAAAGTGCCGGAAACAGACTCAATTCACTTCGTCGGAACAACAACAGCAAAGTCTGGATCTGCATTAAGATCTGGTAGACCGGATAATCAATTGCAAGCATTGATCGACGCTGATAATATGGACGCTCCACTTTTCATCCATTTTGAACACATCGAAAGCAACTTCGTTCAGTTGTCTCTTCTTATTTCCGCGGAGAAGGTGCCTGTTCAGCTCCGTCCTTTGTTGGCAGTATATACCGAAGCCTACTTCAACAGCCCTATTAAGCGGAATAGAGAGACCATTTCTTTCGAGCAAGTAATTGTCGAGCTTGAAAGAGATACAGTTGGGTATTCAATGGAAGGAGCGCGAGACCTGGGCAATTCAGAGATGCTTCGGGTTATTTTCCAAGTTGAGGTCGAAAAATATGCCACTGCTATTGAGTGGATTAAAGAACTTACATGGAACTCTGTGTTTGATGTTGAGAGACTCAAATCTATTACGACAAGACTACTTGCAGATGTTCCAGATTCCAAACGCAGTGGTGATGATATGCTGGCTGCAGTATTTGTCATGGCTCATTATGCCCCAGAATCTATTGTACGAGCGCGCAGTACATTGGTGAAGGCTCGCTACTTGAAACGCATCAAACGGCTTTTGAAAACTCAGCCCGAGACAGTCATTTCTCAGATGGAACAAATTCGAGACTGTATGTTTCAATTTGCCAATTTTCGGGTTCTTGTTGTCGCGGACTTGAACAAACTGCAAGCACCAGTTTCTTCGTGGAAGCCCTTCGTCGATGGACTTGATTCAAAGGAAGACATACGGCCAATCACAAACAGGCGGGCTCTGCTTAGCGAAGCTGGGAAGAATATAGGACAGCTATCCTATGTGGTTCCCATGTCAACGATTGATTCATCGTTTGCTTTCGCGACTGCCAAAGGACTTGACTCATATGATCACCCACAGCTGCCTTCTTTATTAGTTGCGATAGCCTATATGAATGCGGTGGAAGGTCCTCTTTGGGTTGCCGTCCGTGGCACTGGACTAGCATATGGCACCAACTTTGGGTACAACATTGACCTTGGGTCGGTCAATTTCGATGTTTACCGTTCTCCAAACGCACATAAAGCATTTAGCTCCAGCAAGAAGATCGTTGAAGACCATCTCACAGGCACCGTTGAGTTTGATCCCTTGATGCTTGAAGGTTCAATTAGCAGTATCGTGGTTAGTTTCGCAAATGAGCAAGCAACCATGGTCAGCGCTGCCCAAGGCAGTTTTATTCGCCAGGTGGTCCGCCTTCTACCGAGCGATTACAAGGAAAAGATCTTGAAGAAAGTTAGAGAAACCACCGTCGACGATGTCAAACTTGCACTCAAAGACATCATACTGCCTCTCTTTAGCCCTGACTCCTCGAATCTTGTGGTGACATGTTCACCGGTGCTGGAAGAGGTAAGTTCGGGCAATTTTGCTCTATCTATTAGAAACCAGTTACTAACTTGTCTTTTCTCTACAGACAATCAAGAACGGATTTGCATCCTCAGGATATAAGCCCGATGTCAAGCTCTTGAAAGAATTTGAGGACGATTATGGCCTTAGTGCTGATGGCGATGATGACGATGATGATGATGACGAAGACGAAGATGATGATGAAGATTCCGACGAGGAGGATGACGAAGAAGATGATTGAGGAGCTCCTAATGGAGTGTTATTAGACTAGCTACTTCTACGGACTGCCAGCAAAGCAATCTGTCGAGGACACTATTTTGTATGCTCCAGTCCTGAGGCAAAAGATTCATTGATCCAGCTGTCATAAATTCTTGTCCAATGGGCGTCTACGAGTCAGAACTTCAGAATTAAACTAGAATTTCAATGATGTAAAACCTTTTATTACATTGGCCTTGCCATATATTTTACCTTACATCATGATAAGACCTCTTAATACAATTATATATTTTCCAGCACAGCCAGACACTGGTTCCAAGGGTCCAAGGATGAAGGGTTCTGATGCCAGCCAATATAAATGCATACGGTTACAAACCCAGTTACTATGTACTGCTAAGTGTTTAGTGTCTAAGAAAGCAAAAACTGAACACCCTCCACCAGCTCCTCTTCCCACTTTCTCGACACCGGAAGGTCTGGGCAAGTCGTCCAAAATCCATGTGGCAAACCAGGATAGACAAACTTTTTCGTGTCCAGCCCGTTCTTCCCCAGGATGTCTTCGAATAGAAAGGCCTCGTCACGTCGTGGATCCCAGCCGCAGATATAAAAGACCGCCTTTTTAGCTAGTTGAGCATGCGACTCGAATAGAAGAGGTGAAAGGCGGCGATCTTCTGGGGGAGCACCGTATTTTGCTGCATGATTCAAATTCAGTTAATGATTTGATTGAGAATTATCTATATCTGGGACATACCAGCAAAGTAATCAATGGACTTCCTGGTCAATCCTGGAGCATCGTTAATCTCATCCACACTCAGAATGCGCTCCCGATATTTCTCCGGCCGGGCATCTGGATGGCAAAAGCTCGCGGCAAGGAAAAGGAGACCCGTCAATGGTGGTTGCAGACCGCTGTCTCGGGCAAGATGGGAGATGCCAGCGGTGAAATTAGCACCGGCCGATGTGCCTCCGAGAATGAACCCTTTTGTCAGATCGATGTGAAGCTGCTCTTGATTTGCTGATGAAGCGACCTACTCGTCAAATTATCAGTACCTTTTCTTTTACTTTCTTTTTCTTTGGGGAAGATACCCATTTCACGACATCAAAGCAATCCTCAAACCCCACTGGAAACTTGTTCTCAGGCGCCAGCCGGTATTCAACATTCAACACCACAACAGCCGTCTGCGTTGCTACTGCTCGACACAACGCATCGTCAGTTTCGAGTCCGCCCGTGACAAATCCACCGCCATGGAGATAGATTAGCGCAGGCAGCTTGTCTTGGGTCAGGCTGGATTGCCGATACGATCGGATCCTGATAGGGTAAGAGTCGCGAGCAGGAATATCGAATTCGTGTATTTCGAGACCAGGCTGCGGCGTGATTGGCAACCGGTCTCGGTTCATGGGCACTCGTCTGGTGTTTGGGGGGAGGTTATTGGGAAACTGGTTAATCATTAACAACGAGGAACCTGTTGTACCTAGAACGAGATTGGAGATAGTTCTTACATCCACCCATTGAGGATGCCCGACAGCCAAATGACGATATTCTGCCATGATTAATTAATGGGCTGAAAAACTGCTGGTAATCTATGTTCTAGAAGGCAGAAGATATTCAAAGTGTCTGCAGCATCGCAACGAGTACGAGGCAGTATTCGATATTTATACAAAGTACGTACGTACCATCAGATTGATTAGATTGATAAGTCCGGGTGGAGACCGGGCCTTCCTGATTAGGAAAGTGGTGTCCCTGAAAATATTCTCGATGGGAAGTCCCAATTTGACCCAGTTAAGCTATCTATAGAGTAACTTAACTAGAGAGTATTTATTCAAGAGGCCAATCCATGCTCATTATTACATCTCGCATGTTGGTTGATTCCGAAGTTGTGCCTCTGGGCTTATGGATTCACTCTGTCTGGCATCGAATGTCGGTTTTACTATGGCAGAGAGTCTGGGCATTAAGTTTGAGTTATAAACTTCTTATAATCCATTGGCGACTTCCATAATCTCACTCTGTTTGGTTTATCTTACGCTGATTTCCTGGTGAAATGGGTCACGTGACCATAACCGCGGTGAAGCCTAGGCTGCGCGGTAAGCTAGTTAATAGGCCCGCTGCATTGGAGAAGCAGGACTCATTAAGAAGCCATGGCGTCATTTAAGTCTATCAAACCATAAAACACTGAATGCTGTAAACATTGAACAAAACTGGTCGGTGAGTAGAGAGAACAGTTTGCATTGTTTACACAGGCGGAAGGCGGAGGCCGGCGGCAGTACTTGCCCTGCCCGCATGCTTACTAGGCATTGCTTTGTTCCAAGTTGACACGCAGTCTCCTTCACAACACACGTTTGATTGCTTCGGGGCCTCGCAATCATGATCAATAACATCCTCCAGGTAAGTATATTGCGCTCTATCTTCCCGGGATAGCTTCTTGAAAGGAGCATTTTCACTCATGAATGATGTATTAGGCTCTCGCGCGGTTTCTCGACCGCCCTCTCTTCCCATGGAAGACGGTGCTGGTTGGCTTCTCTTTGGGCCAATATGCCCTTGAGAGCTTCCTCTCGTTCCGGCAATATCGTGTACTTCAGCAGACTAAGGCTCCAAAGGTCTTGGAAGGTGAGGTCACTGAAAAGGTTTTTGAAGATAGTCAGGTAAGCTTTTGACATACGTGCATCTATCCACGGACAATTAAGAGAGAGAAACATTGACACCTTCTTCTCATCATTAGACATACGGTCGCGCAAAAGCAAAATTCGGTTTCGTCAGCGCTCTTTACGGTCAAGTGCAGAACCTGGGTTTCATCTATTACGACTTCTTGCCGAAAATATGGGGTATAACTGGCGTGGCGCTTGCCAGTTACTTCCCGACATGGTCACAGGGTGAAATTGGACATACGCTTCTCTTCTTCTTTGCTTTCAACATTCTGACCACCATTCTGTCCCTTCCGATCTCGTACTACAACACGTTCGTTCTCGAGGAGAAGTTTGGGTTCAACAAGCAGACACTCGGGCTCTGGATTACGGACATGCTGAAAGGTCAGGCCCTCGGTATTGCTCTAGGCGGTCCACTTATGGCGGCTTTCCTCAAAATCATTCAGAAGACTGGCAACCAGTTCTTTTACTATCTCTGGCTCTTCAGCATCCTTGTCCAGGTCTTTGCCATTACCATCTACCCAATCGTTATCTTGCCTATGTTCAACAAGTTGTCTCCTCTGGAGCCCGGTCCTATCAAAACTGGCGTTGAAGAGCTTGCCCAAAAACTGAAGTTCCCCTTACACGACATCTACTCCATTGATGGCAGCAAGAGAAGTGCTCATAGCAATGCTTACTTCTTCGGGTTTCCATGGAAGAAGCACATTGTTATCTACGACACTCTGATTGAAAAAAGCGAGCCTGAAGAGGTCGTTGCTGTCCTGAGTCACGAATTGGGCCATTGGAAGCTTGGTCATACCACCAAGTTGTTTGGAATTGCTCAGGTGAGACGATATTTTCCCGGGAAGTCATTGGGAACCGGATAACTAATATATGAATAGGCTCATATGCTTTACATCTTTGCATTATTCACGGCATTCGTGAATAACCGGTCATTGTTTGAATCATTCGGATTCTATAAAGAGCAGCCCATCATGATAGGATTTTTACTCTTTTCAGATGCTTTGGCACCCTTGGATGCTGTCATGAAACTGTTCATGAACATCCTCAGCCGCAAGTTCGAATTTGAAGCAGGTTTGTTATACTCAAGTAGCACACACATATTTCAAATTTGTACTAATTTAGTCTTTTAGACGCTTTCGCGGCAGATCTCGGTCAGTCGAAGCTTCTCGCGCAATCACTCCTCAAGCTTCAGATACAGAACCTAAGCACAATGGATGCCGATTGGATGTATGCCAGCTACCATTACTCTCACCCTATCCTCACGGAGCGTTTGGCTGCGCTGGGATGGAAGGGTCAAGGAGCTGAGAAGGCGGAGGACAGTGAGAAGCCTGTCAAGGCTGCTGACAGGGAATTGTAACTATAGATTGACCTTGCGTTTTTTATGTCTTCTAAAAGGATGGCTGCAAGATGGAGTTGTAACTGTTATTTTCGCTTGAGTAATGTTGTCTCAGTTTAGATGAAATGCGAAGAGTTGAGACGGGAAAAAAATATATTGGAATAGCAGAAATGTCCCAAGAAGAATGTCGCCTAACACCAAATCCAAGCCCATGCCATAGTATTTAGAAGAATAAACCCAACCAATCGCCACCCAATACTTTTTATTTATCCATCTCCATCTCCTCCTTCTTTTTCTGAGCATTCTGCAGCTTCTCAGCTTTTCGTCTCTCCTTCTTTGCTCGCTTGCGCTCCTCTTTATCAATAATCGGCAGTCCATTCTCGTCAACCACAATCTCCTTTTTCGCAGCATTGTTCAATTTCTCTGCCCCATCAGAAATCGCACTTTCCTGTGCCAATTCCCATTGCTCTTTATCCTCCCATTGCCCCTCGTTATTCTCGGCAGTTGTATCACAGTTGGTTGTATTTGCTCCTCGGGACTTTGCTTTCTTCGTAGCAGCAGCAGTATTAGTCAATGCTAAGTCGCTACCCAGTACATCACCTCCGAGGCTCTTCTGGATTCGTTTGAGATTGTGCAATGTGAGATTGGGAGCATCAGCTGTTGTGCGTGATTTAGGCCCATCCTGGGTAATCATAGCATTTGGCTGTAGAGCGGGGTCATGGGCGGTGCGAGTAAGGAAGTCACTGAGAAAGGAGAGAGCCTCGGCTGGCGTAATGGAGTATGAGGAGCGGAGCTGTGTTGGAGGAAGAGGATTGGGACCGAAGGCCGCCATTTTTGCCCTTGAGAAAAGAAAGGGATTGCTGTTGTTGGTTTTCTTTTAGCTTCGTTGTGTCTGACGATGTCGTTCGTCGTTCGGAGGTAGGTAGATATATATATGATCTTAAGGTCGTGATAGCGTCGCTAATATGGATATGTGCATGCAAATTTGCCAGTAAGATGGAAGAGATCAAACAATCAAGCGATCTTCAGCTCGACGAGAATCAATGTGCAGCGTGTACGCAGCTACCTTTCCAAGTTGATGGTGTCTTGGGGAACTTTTTTTTTATTCTGCCAGGCGGCAACCGGACAGCAGCGCAACAGGTTCTTGCCAAGCCCCAATCATTCTCTCCTCTCCCGCGGCGGACGAGCAGCACGAATATAATTCTAATTGCGCTGGCCTCAAAACGTCTGACGACACCGACTGCGTTCTTACTGTATGCCTAGCCCTGGATTATTTTTTAAATATCATCTGACCTGTGATTTGCTACATCTAGTCATCTCAATCTTCAGTGTCCCCAGACTGCAGGCCATCATGCAGGCCTTTCAGTCCTGGAAGACGGCTGTGCCGACCTTCACTTCACGAACTGCACAAACTCTTCGGTAAGTATTTGCTCAATTGGTCGAGGCTATATGGTATACGGATTATCAAGAACCTACGAAGAAACCAGCATCGATTTGTTCAATGACAATAAATTAACCTCTCGTGATCTTCAAAAACTAACAGACCACAACTACGCACAACAACATCATGGATTCTTTCCTCCGGAAAACAACAGACATTAGCATCATCTTCTCGAACCTACTTTTCCTCACAACATCACAAGACTCTATTTTCTTCAATGCCAGCAACGCGACCCGCCTTCCCCAGCACATCATTCAATAACAACAGCTGCAGTACCTGCAGCAACGCAAATCCTCTGACGACGATTAACCAGATGCGATCCTTCTCCAGCTCTGCATCTCTTCTCGGCAAACGAGCTACATACAACCCTTCCAGACGAGTGCAAAAGCGTCGGCATGGGTTCCTCGCTAGATTAAAGAGTCGCACCGGACGTCTGATTTTGAAGAGACGGAAGCTCAAGGGAAGGAAAGACTTGAGTTGGTGAAAAAGAAGACATTTTTTTCGGAGTTAAATTTATCTTTTCTTCTTTTTTGTAATATATACATGACAATTTTAAACCACCTTGGTGCTTCTTCAGGTAGCACATGGGATGCTGGTTTCAGACAACTTACTCGTGGGGAGCATGAGTAATGTATTTCTAGATATAAAATCATCTTTTCGTACCAATATCTATCACTTCAACATCCTTAAATCTTGAAAATGCAGGTACTCTTGTAGGAAAAATATCAACAAGACGTTGGAACTCGAAAATTTCTACTACGACAACCATTAATGCCGATAGACTTTAACCCCTTTCCCCCTCTACGTATTTCTATAAAACTTGTAAAGGAATGAATTAATGTATTTTTCAATCCTTAGAACTGTGTGAAAACCAGACATTAAAGAATAGTAACTTTTAAACATTGTATCATTGCTCATCATCTCTAACATCCATGAACATAATATCATATGACGATTGAAGTTCAGCCTATGCTTCTATACCAATGCAAACCAGCTTCCCAGCTTGCCAAGCCCCGAGGCAACATTTCCCAGGTGGAAAAACGAAAAAGGAAAAAGAAAATGCTACGGGATATCAGGAAGAGATCAACGCACGGTCAGTCATTTCCACCCAACCGTCTTCTCAAGTCTCTTCAAAAACAATAATGCAAAGCCTGAGCAAGCGCATCAAGCCAATTGACCAGATGCGTTTGGCCCGTGTCTTGTCTGCGTTCAAGAACATCTAGTTCGCACACGACTGAATACACGTTAGATTGTGGGATGTATGCCCAAATCGATATGTGCTGGCGCATTTTAGTCCTGGACTGGCTCCAGAGTATTGCCACTAATAACTCAATCAGTATGTAGGACCCAATATATGACCAAACAGGACGAGAATCAATAAGGAGAGAAACAAAAGAAGAAGAAAACTTACGCAACAATGTTGGCCCAACCAATCAACCGCCAGTGCTTTTCGATACGTCGACTGATAGCAATCTTCTCACCAATCTCGGTACAAGCAGGATTCGTCAGGACAAGCTTGGCAGCATCAGCCTTGACTCCCACGACCTTGGCACCTGTAGCTGTGGATCCAATGTTGACCATCAGGACTTCATTCTTAGAGAGCTTAGCAACCTTTGCTTGCTTGCCATCGGCCGACTTGACACCGAGCAAACGGCGAAGTAAGAAGTAGTTGACTTCAAGTTCAGTGTAGATAGCAGGTAGTTGACCGCGTAGACCCAGGACAAAACCAAGCAGACGATCGGCACGGCAGAGTGTAGGATCCACGCGGGTACCAACACCGATCAAACCACCAGGAACAGCAAATTTAAGGTCATTATGTTCTGCAAAGAGAGAAACAACCTTTGAGAAAATGGGTCGGCATTGAACCTTGCCATTCTCGTCCCTGGTAACAATACCCGGCCTGATTTCAATTTCATCATTCAACTTGAGAACACCGGTCAAGATGGAGCCACCGGCAACACCACCCTTGAGGTCCTCGATTCCAGCACCAGGCTTATTGACATCAAAAGAACGGATGATGATCATGTGAGGTGCAGCAGTAAAGTCACGAACTGGAACGGGGATATGAGACACAAGATGCTCGTTGACAGCATCGATGTTGTATTTCAGCTGAGCCGAGATCGGGATGATTGGCGAGCCGTCGGCTACTGTGCCTCGAATGAACTTCAGAATTGATTGATAGTGTGATAAAGCGCCTTCTTCGCGCATCAAATCAACCTTGTTTTGCAAGATAATGATGTGACTGAGTTTCATGATTTCAATGGCAGCCAAATGCTCCGAAGTCTGAGGTTGGGGACATGTTTCGTTTCCGGCAATAAGAAGAAGAGCTGCGTCCATGACAGCGGCACCCGACAACATAGTACTCATCAGAATGTCGTGACCAGGGCAGTCAACGAATCTGTGGGCAATCTGTTAGTCTCCCAAAGTATATACTTGATAGTGTGTTAAGAAACTTACGAGACATGCCGCAACAAGCGGTAGGTGCCACTGCAGCCATCTCTTTCACATGGAGGGTCGACCTCTTTTTCACTCTTGAAACTCTTGTAGCAGGTCGGTCTGGGGCACTCGGCATTGTCACATTTGTAGATCTTTGCGTTGGCGTAACCCAACTTGATCGTAATGTTTCGCTCCTGTTCGTTCTTGAAACGAATTGTGTGAACTTCAGAGATAGCCTTGACCACTGTCGATTTGCCGTGAGCGACGTGACCGATGGTGCCAATATTGATCGTGGCCTGGCGTGCGATAATCTCGGGGGAAAGTGGTGAGAAGGTGCTGAAGTCAACCGTGCTAGGATCGGGCTGCTCAGGGAGTTCTGGGCGCTTGATTTGTGGAATGGGCTCGGCATCTTTATTCTTCAAAGCAGATTTTAAGGGCTTCTCCTCATCCAGGTCGAGAGGCTCCTGTTCATCAATGTCGTCTTCGTGCTCGTGGCCATTGCCCATGAGGGGCGAGCCCGGCTGCGAGTCCTCGTCGGAGAAGTCGCCGTTGGTAGCCATATTGGTTATGGCAAATGCCGTTGTTCAAGAATTACCTGTAGGAGCAGAAGAGGTAGTGGCGTCTCTTCTCTGGATATACTCGAAACTAAAGGTCGGATTCACTGCTTTTGGTGTGGTGTGAGCAACAGCGGCAATTTACTATGATAAAATTGTGTAGTGGGGAAGGGCCTAAATTATCGTCGAGTCATAAAGCGGCGGCCAAAATTGGGGGGGAGTGTGCCGGGCTATTCCTGATCCAGGCTAGGGCCGCCAATCGATCTGGCAGGAAAGAAACACCGCCAAAAGAGGCAGGCGCGACTGTGACCTTTTTTGCCACCGCTATTCCGTATACAAATCTGCTTTCAACTTGCGACTTTCAACTACCTTGCTACACGTCTCTTTACTTGGTGCATTGACAGGAGACTCAATAGAAACATCCTCTACACAGCCAGGCATCTTTTGAGTTGTGCGAATGACGTCAATTCTTCAATATCAGGCGTGAGGTAAGGAGTTTGCATTTGTCCGCTCGAGTTCTCGTTCATTCATCAATTTTTATGTTCACTGCAACTTATTTTTATATAGTACAGTAGACAATCACTCCCCATCGCTATCACTGCCGGACTCTTCGTCTTCTTGGTCATCCGAGTCTAAATCAGATTCGTCGATTGGCGCGAATTCTCGAGGCTTCTGCATGACAAAAGCCACCATACAAGTAATTCGGTTGCCAGTCTCGTATGAGTCTAACAGATGAGAGGACAATGCGTCATGCCCATTATCTCCCTGGTTTGCATCGTTAGTAGCAGCTTGTATATTGAGTGACCATATGCGGACGACTCCGTCGCTACTACAAGTCACAAGCAAAAAACGCTTTTTCCAATTCTCAACATTAGCCAAGTCGAGGACCTCAAAGTCCTTGATACGCCCTGCAAGCCCATTAGACTTGCCGCCCAGCTGACCAATGACTGTAGCATCGGGGATTGAGGACGAATCACTAGGGGACGATTCCCCGGTAGAAAAGAAAATCACCCTACCGTCGTCGGTGGACACCATGAGCAACTCCTTTGAACCATCTTTGTTTGGACTGAAATCGAAATACTTCACTCGCTGGACCTTGGTGGAAGGAGATGGGAGGGCTTTGCACTTTGGCGTCGAGTCCTGAGAGCAAGAGTTAGTCGCCTATTGATCGATAGCGTCATCCAATAACTATGGGGTGCTTACAACTCCAAACACCACGACGCCCCATTCGAATGTAATAGCAAATTCCTCCCCTGTGGAATTCCAAACAATTCCTCGTCCTTCTCCAGTAGATCTTTTGGTTTCCTTGACGCTCTGCAATATTTCCCTGTCGAAATTCAACACACCCGCCTTTTTTCCTGTCATCAAGTTCCAGAGTCTCATACACCTTTCTCCACGGCCAACGCTAATCATGAGCTTCATACTGGGATGAACGGCAAAGTCATTAATCCCACATGGCACGCTTCCGGGAGGAGCTGTATCCCCGCTGGGTCTGCCTTGTGTTTTGGGCTGCGGGGCCTTGACTGTAGAGACCACATTCCAATCGCGAATTCTAGTGACTGATATGGTGTTGTCTTCGCCCGCAGATATAAGTTTGGACTTGGAGGGGAAGTAAAGACTCGTGATACTGGACGTATGATGGAGGAGAGTCCCCAATTCTCGGTTCGTTGGGTTTTCCAAGATTTTGTTTCCTGCAAAAGTGGAAACGGATGGAAATCGTTCGCTGACAACTGGTGGAGACATAGATAGAGAATAAAGGTTTATACGTTCATCTGAGCCACCACTCGCTAAGATGACTGTCTGTGGTTGAGAAGAATCCGCGGAGGTAGGCGGCGACAAGGCAAGCGAACGAATTGCAGATGTATGTGCCTGGAAGAGGAATGTGTCTGCAAAATGAACTGTGGACGATGGGTCGCGTTTTGCATTGCTGCTCGGGGGTTTGGCAGGTAGAGTTACAGTGAACCCATGTAGAACTCTCTCATAAGACCCAGTGACAATCTGAATAGTTGCAGCACCGAGATCATTCTCGGACACCTCAGAGATTGCCGCAGCCTTCACAGCCTTGCGCGGCTGTTCCTTACTGGGCTGGCCGTTGGAAACAACGTCTACCCTCTTTCGCTTGGCCATGATCAGCAACTGTGCAAAATCAGTGTAGATAGGCTTGCTATGCTAGCTTCCTCAATCAACATAACTTTTTTTCGGCTTTTCATTACTGCCTGCCGACACCGCCGGCAACCGGAAAAACAAGCATTCCGCAACTAAAAGCGTTCGGTGCCTAGATTCCGAGGCATCAGTTTTCTGCTTTCAGTGTCATTTCAGTGCGCTTGGCAGTCCCCCCTAATGGAAGCAACCAATTTGTCTTGTCGAATCCAGTCATCCGCCTGCCGCCCCCCCAGCAACTGCCAGGCGAAATTCTCGCGTCTGTAAAACTCACCATCAAAGCACCCTCCAAAATCGTCGGTTTTATCAATTTTGAGCGATTTTTTCGGTCTGAATGACATCGCTCTTCGTACTCTGTTTTTTTACCACGCGTTAATCGGATGACGCGTGGTCGAGATAGACCCGATGCTCCGCGACGAGCTGCTTCGCTCCAAGAACGACGAGATATCGTAAGTTAAAAAATTTTCCGAGCGATTCTTCTGAAAATACACGCTATGCGACGTTCATCCATCGCTTACTGGCAATTTTTAGACGATGTTTGCAGTCACGAAAGCGAAAACTGAGTGAGCTCTATTTTGCGACCGTCGGATGCTTAGGCGCGACCGACGGGGCCACCGCGGATACACTCTATGAGCAAAAGAAACAAGCGTTCCTCGATGCCAATGACCTCTCCCAGTAAGTTCTCTATGATGTCAAATATTATACCATCAGGCAACACTCCAATTATCTGTTTTGATTTTTACTACGTAAATAATGCTGATGCGCAAACGGTAGGGGTCGACTTTTCAATGAAGCTACCCTTCCCTCGTTTCCCAACTATGCCGAAATCGTTGCAGAATTACAAGTCCACACTCGCCCTACATCCAGCGAGACCACTGCCATAAATGTATCGACCAAGGAGAAAGTTGAGGAAGAGGGACTAAGGGCTTTCTCTCCAGGGAAGACCCGTGTCGGGGGCACAAGCCGAGATGGTCGAGACCATGGAATTGATGACAAGATACAGCTGGATCAAGATGAATTGTCCACGCCAATAGGCACCAAGCATTCTGTTATTGAATCAATTACAACACAACCATCTACCACACAAAGCACTGATATAACCGCGCAGCCGACTCCGACGGTTGGCACGAAACCTCAATTCACAGAGCCTGGGACACCAGTAAGCACACATGAACATGTTGTGCCAGGCACCTTTACCTCCCCTTCCCATACTCGCTCGAGCCCCAGAGATAAAGCTACCGAGCCATCGATATCAGAACCTGCCGTTTCATCAATATCGCAAAGGACGGATACCAATATTCAACGCAAACAAGATCACAAGCCATCTTTGGCATCAGGAACAACCACACACCTAGACCAGCCGCTTTCTCCCGCTTCTTCTATTGAGCCATTCTCCACTAACACTCCTATACCCCCAGCTGCTTCTTCAGATACAAGTCCAGACGAATCTGGAGACGCCGAGGATCATGATACTGTATCTGTGAAGCCGGCCGTTGATGCGCAAGATTCTACATCAGTGCAGACGCAAGTCAAACAAACACCCATTATACCCTCAACTCCAGACGAGCAGCTACGGCTTGAGGAGGCACAATCTCTCATGCAAAATGCACAACTTCTAGCTGCTAGCAAAACAACCAGGGACCGTGATGAGCCTGAGATCAGCCCAGTCTCGAAGCATGTGCTTAAAGATGACGTGCAAGCGAAACTGTCGCTTGACGAGCATCCGGAGGTATTGGATAGCCACACTTCTAAGACCCTCCAGGAGACAAAGGTTCTGCCAGCATCCCCCAGCATTCTAGAGGGTCATATAGACCGTGGCATTCCTTCGGCGCCAGCTCCTACAGAAGCGAAAGAGGAACAAACAGCACCGGAAATCACGTCCCTGACCAAGCGGCCGTCGCATACCAATAATCTCGCAGTACAGCCAGTTCCTGAGAGAATGACAACTCGAGTGTCATCAGGTGCTATTCGACACAAATCGGTTTCTGAGATTCTTGGAGAGATCCCAAAAACTTCTGTCCAGCCAGCTGACAAGCAGCCATCCAACGTCGCCCCGAAGTCCCCTGTTTCTCAAGGAAGTCCGGACTCTGCAGCACGAATCAAGCAAAGGAAGGACCGAGAGAAGGAGCGCAGCAAGCTTTCTACTGTGGTTTTCCCTAAGAAGCAATTGGAAAAGAATGATGGATTTGGTCTGGTTCGTCAGAAAGCGGGTGATTTGGTGGCCGGGTTAAACGACCAACAAGACTATCTATTTACGCTATTTCAGAATAAGGCTTATTCACCCCCTCGAAGTTCGAACATCTCGACACTTCTGGCCACTGCACACAAGACGCTAAGTACATCCAATCACCTTCTTGAATATCAAGAACAAATGGATTGCCGTACTCTTCGTCGCATTTATGCTTTACAAAATGCCAACAGATGGCCACTGCGCCAGATGGAACGATCTGCGGAGCCCATTCGCCAGGGTACTCATTGGGATGTTTTATTGGATCACATGAAATGGATGCGAACGGACTTCAGAGAAGAACGCAAATGGAAAATCGCAGCTGCAAAAAGTTGCGCCGAGTGGTGTGTTGAATATGTCCAGAGCGAACCTGCGCAACGGGCCCAACTCCGGGTGCATACGAAGACTCCACCCCATAGAGGGATTGAAAGTTCTAAGATGGATGAAGTTCCCAGTGAACCGATGATGCTTGACAATACTGTGGAGGATCAGGGCCCCGTTTCTCAGCCAACTCCAGACTTAGTACCTTCCGCCGAGGAAGAATCTGTCAGCGAGGGCTTCGTAGACGAACCACGGCCTGACTTGAGAGATACTGTCGCGCCAGCGGCTATCTTCTCTCTAGGATCTGAAGAGTTTAACTTCTCGATTGATTTTACACCGGTATCAGAAAAGCTGCTAGGGGAACTGCCTATTTATGCTCCTATTGGCATATCTCCAGACACGCATATGCCCGTCTTCAAGTATCAGCCTGATGCGGATTGGAAAACAGACGTCCTTCATGTCTCGAAGTACTCCACAGGCCGAATCAGTTTTCATGACGATGAGCCGGCTAGGAAAAAGAGTAGATATGATTACACTCTTCATGACGATCATTTGGAGACTCCTACCATCGATATCAATCCCGAGAAAACAGATGTTGCTCTTTTTCGTCCAGAGAATAAGCATATTCGAGATCGTATCCACCCTGGCCATTCTTTCCGGCCTCCGACCGAATATCCGATGCCATCTGTTGGGTTTTTCGAATCTAGACAGTCATCACAATGGACGCTTGTCGAGGACGATGAACTTCGTCGCCTCGTGAAGGATTATTCTTACAATTGGTCCCTTATTGCCAGTTGTCTATCATCTCCATCTATGTTCTCATCCGGCGCCGAGCGTAGGACTCCATGGGAATGCTTCGAAAGATGGATTGGTCTTGAAGGCTTGCCTGCAGATATGTCTAAGACTCAATATTTCCGTGCTTACCATCAACGTTTGGAAGCCGCTCAACGTACTGTGCTTGCACAACAGCAAGCTGCTCAACAGCAGCAACAGCAACAGGCGCAGCAACAACAAGCACAAGGAGGCAACCCAGGTCCCATTCAGCCTTTGATTCGTCGAAGGACAACACAACCTGTTCGCGTTGATCGCCGACGAGCTTCCCGCCACCTTGCTCTGTTGGATGCCATGCGGAAACTGGCTAAGAAGCGAGAGACGATGCTTCAGAAGCAACAACAAGGTGAGATTAGAGATCGGATTATGATACATTCAGGAACTTACGTGATTCAAGCAACCCATCTCGCCTCTCTACGGAAAGTGAACGAGGCAAACCAACCGAAACCTCCTATTACGAATCCAGCCGATTTTAGCAAATTGAAATACGAGCGCGAACAAAAGCTCCAGGAGAGGCAAGAACAATATCGTCAACAGATGATTGCACAGCAAAGAGTAAGAGATCTATAACTTTCTAAACCCTTGGAAATTTCTCATTAAACCTTTCCATCAACAGGCTACCCTGGCCGCACAACGTGCCCTTCCGAATCAACAAGCAGCTGCGATGAATGGTGTTGTTGGCAGAACACCGAATGGTGTCCAAGCCGCTGGCGCTCAGCCGATTCCTGGATCCGCACAGAATGCTGTGACGAACGGCATGCCCCCAAATACAAACATGAACCACGGAAATGTTATGCCTATGCAAGGGTTGCCAAATGGTAGACCTATAGGTAGCCCTCTGCCACCAAACGCAATGGGTGTGAAGATGGTTCCACAACCAGGCATGCAACAGCCAATAGCGGGTCGACCAGGAATACCTATCCAAGGGTCTCCCGACAATGCTAGAGTTATGCGGGAGGCCAACCGGCTTCAGGAACAGCAACGTCTGTTGCAGTCCCGGCAACAAGGCCAACCAGTGCAGCAGGCCGGTCAACAGCAATTTCATAGCCCACAGCAATTCGGTCAGCAGGGCGCTCACTCGCCAAATGTCAACGTCCAAGGGCTCAATGGAAATCCAAGTAATGCAAGCAATGCCGCCATACTTGCAGCTATGCAAGCTGCCAGTGGGATGTCTAGCCCGTCCTTCCATAATAGCACCGTTCAAGGCGTGCCGTCAGCATCTCCACGGATGGCGCAACCAAATCATCTCTCGAGTGGTGTTGTTCCAACAATAACCAATATTCAAAACCAGATCCAGAGAACTCACCCAAACTTGTCTCCTGAACAGGTTGCGAAACTCGCAACCGAACGGCTCCATGTATATCAACAACAGCAGCAACGCATGACGCAGGCAGCAATGAATGCAGCTGTTGGCAGTGCTGGTGCTATACAATCGAATTTCCAAATCCCCCAGGATTCCAATTTTCAAGGTTCTTCTCAGCCCAATGGCAACGTGGGAATGCAAAACCCTCAAGCCCAATTCTCACCAATGATGAGAGTCGCTCAACCAAATCAGCAGAACCGTGTACCCGTTGGAAGTTCGCCGTCTATGAATGGAAGTGTTCTCCCACAACAAAGTCGAAGCGCTACACCACAAACTCAGCACAGTGGAAGTGTTCAAACAGCACCTGTTCCAGGCACAAACAAAAGCCCTCATCCTCCTGCAGCACAAATGACTAGCAGTTGAGCTCCCTTCCTAGTAACCCAATCCACGGGATGACTCATGTACATACTCCCGCATGCCAACTCCCCAGATTGAATTTCCTTACTCTGTTGCACGACTTATGTCACCTACGACTCGTGATGCTTATTTCTTTTTATTCTTTCGCCTTGTCCTTTTTGGTCAAGCTCTAATTTCTTTTTTTTATACCTGCCTCTGCCTCGAATACCACTGTGTTTCGGGTTAGATATGTTGGTCTTTGACCATGGATTGGCGTTTGTGCTTATTTAGGGGGGTTCTGGGTTGGCCTTGTCCAATATCGGTTTCACAAGGGAGGCTTATTTAATTTGTATGATTAGTTGTGTCGATATACCTATTGATTGGAGGCGTAGGACAATTGATACAAAGTCAAGTCCGTTGAAGAGAATATTTCCGCTTTATTTCTACGTAGTAAATGACCTAGATATGGCTAAGCAGAATAGCCTACATTCGTAGTACTCTTGTTTGATCACTCTAGGTCGCTCGTAGCTCATGATTAGGGTTTGCTCCATTTGTGCCCTAATGTGTATGTACGGCGGAGGGTCGGCGGTAGGCTGCTCCGAAAACTTCAACTTCTAAACCAGAAATATCACCAGCAGAGGCAGTTCACGGTGCATTTTAAACAATACAACTTCCGAATTCCGATTGTATTTGATTTCTTCTTGTTGCTAAAAAGAGCAACTCGGATTTATGCTCGCCGCTCACCCTTGAAATTCTCCGCAATTCACCACTTATCTCCGCTAATGCCCGAGATTCGTCAGAACGAAGATGTAGCTATATGGTTTTTAACAAATGAAATGGACAATTGGAATACATAGCTGGGGAGAAGTGTTGGATCCTTCGTGCGGAATTCGGCGACCCGATGTCACGATTCTCAGGCCGACGCTGACGTTAGCCACGTTTGATCTAATATCTCACTCATTTACAACGAATGCTTAGCTGCTAGTAAACCAACATGATACCAGAGGTGGAGTGCTTACTTGCCTTCAGAACCCAACTATATAAAGGGGTCTGATGTTCCCAACCATGGACACAAATCATCAAATCGAACAATCATCGAACCAGTTCACAAACCAAAGAATATACAACAGCAGCGCTGAAAATCCTGAACAATGGCTACAGTTTTCGCGAAAGACCAACCGGCAGGTTTTAAGAATCACCTTGAGAACGTCGCCATTGTCGGGGTAAGTTAAAAGCCCATGTCAAATAGACCATAATCTCACGTTGCATCCAGGCTGGCGGTCAAGTCGGCACGTTCATTGTTGAAGCTCTGATAGCAAATGGCAAACACAAAATCACCGCTCTCACCCGTGAAGGAAGCAAGAACGCCATTCCTGCAGGAGTGCACAGCATCAAGAAGATTAAATACAGCAACCCCAGCACCATCGTCGAGGCCCTTAAGGGTCAAGATGTGCTTATTTACACTCTTGCTGTGACAGCAACCAATGAAGGCGAGATACTTCACAAGGCTGCTGCCGAAGCCGGTGTGAAATGGATCTTGCCGAATGAGTTTGGAGGCTTTTCCGGTAATCCCGAGGTCGATCGTGATACCATGATTGGGATGGCGAAGACAAAGCTTCGGGGGCATATTGAGGAGTTGGGAGTGAGCTCGTGGATTGCCGTGGCGTGTGGGTTCTGGTATGAGTATAGTTTGTCGGCGGGCCCGTGGTCATTTGGATTCGATATCAAGAATCGCGCCGTTACGTTTTATGATGATGGCACCCAGCAACTTAACACAAGTACCTGGCTCCAGACCGCTCGTGGAGTAGCGAATTTACTTGGGTTGAAGGTTCTTCCAGAGGACGAGAACGACAAAGAACCATACCTGTCACAGTTCAAGAATGATTTCGTCTTTGTCTCATCCTTCAAGGTCAATCAGCAGGAGATATTTGACTCCGTTTTAAAAGTCACTGGCACTACTCGTGAGGATTGGACAATCACCAATGAGCCAGTCAAGGAGCGCTATGCAGCTGCTAAGGAAAGACTCCAGTCTGGAGATAGAGTCGCATTTGGTCAGATGCTGTACTCCCGCATGTTCTTCCCTGATGGGCCGAGTCTACATCTACACGATCATAACGCAATCTTGGGCTTGCCACAGGAGGATCTAAATGAGCGTACAGCTGTTGCGGTCAAGATGGTTGAGGACCAATACTTTGAAAAACATGTTATTCCGCGTACCAGAGGGTGAGGTGTGATATAGCCCTGTATATACTTACCATATGTATACATAAATGATCTAAATATATTCACTCTTTACCTTAGTTCTTTACCATTTCCACACAATCCCGTACATTAAAATTTGTTTCTTCTCCAATCTATACCTAGGTATGCATATCTGGTCTATAATTTATCTATTCGACTGTCCATTTTTAATGTAGTCTCTAGGTAGTAGTTCCCCGAAATTCCGTAAATCCCCCTCACAGACGCTCTAAGTCAGGGGTCGAGAAATGGATACACTATTCAATTATTTTCTCTAATTCTCACTCTAATCACCGATGATTTGAAGTACTTTGGATAGCAGACCTCATGACGACAGCATCCTGGCTTATGTAATTGGTCGGAGTAGGTCAGCAGCGAATAAAAACAATATGCGCGGTATATTAATAATGACCGATATACTCATCAGTATAAAAGCCACTTAAAGTAGCCTACATTTTATTTTAGTTAACGGATTCTTGGAGAAACCATACGAGCATTATCTATTGACCTCCTTACATAAAATAGTATTCTACCTAGTATATATATACCCCGCCCTCCCCGACAGGTTATCTACAGACATCATGGCAACCGACACTTCATTCACTCCCCTCAAGGGCCACTGCACATGCAAGACCATCACATACGAGGTGCTTGCCCCTTTTCTCTGTACAAGCTGCTGCCACTGCACCTGGTGCCAGCGAGAATCCGGCTCAGCCTTTGCACTCAACTGCATAATCGAGTCTTCAAACCTCCGCGTCACGTCCGAGACGAAACCCATTCTTAGCGATTTACCTACGCTCTCTGGCGACGGACAAAAGATTGCCAGATGCCCAAATTGCCACATAATACTTTTCTGTGATTATGGTGGCGACAGTTTCGCGTGGACTACGTTTGTGAAGGCGGGCACGCTGGTTGAGCAGCCTGTCAAGCCGGAAATTCATATCTTTACGACGACGAAGGTGGACTGGGTTAATTTGACGGCGGAGAAGGAGAGGGGGATACCGATTCTCGAGAAAGGTTATAGAGTAAGTGAGGTATGGAGGAAGGATGCGCGGGAGAGGTTCGAGCTATTGAAGCAAAAGATGAAGGCGGAGAAAGAGAGTCTGGCGGTGAACGAGTGAAAACTGAAAGGCATAATACATGCATATTAGGTACGATAGCAAATGCTTATTAAAAGAAAGACTGATCCGATATTATCTTAGAATTTATTATTAAACCATAAGCTCTGTAGATCAAATAATGAAGGATGCCATTCTTAAGGATCAATAAGTATGAAAGGAGTAGATTTTCTCTTTTTTATCTCCTTCTCGCAAGATCGTAGCTTCGTGGCTTATTTCCTATGTCATCATCATCCATTCTGCTTCCAGCTCATTCATCATTAACTAGAACCGTTGAAACGCATGGAAAGGAAATCCTCTTTGCCGTGTGTAATTTTTTTACTCTTGTCATACGAGTAATCTAGATGTTGACAGAGGTGCGGAACTTCTCGCCAGCGTAGATGGCATTCTCGCCCAGCTCCTCCTCGATACGAAGGATCTGGTTGAGCTTAGCAAGACGCTCAGATCGGGCAGGAGCACCAGTCTTGATCTGTCCAGAACGGAGACCGACGACAACATCGGCAATGGTAACATCCTCAGTCTCACCAGATCGGTGAGAGACCATGACACCCCAGCCAGCGGCGTAGGAGTCCTTGGCAGCTTGGATGGACTCGGTGAGGGTACCAATCTGGTTGACCTTGAGCAGAAGACCGTTGCAGGACTTTTGCTCGATGGCCTTCTTGATGCGAAGAGGGTTGGTGACAGTCAAGTCATCACTAGACACATATCGTTAGAAATTTACCAATCACGCGATGTCATGATGAAGGAAAAAAAAAACTCACCCAACAATCTGGAAGTCGGAGGTCTTGTAGAAGTAGCTCCAGGCCTCCCAGTCATCCTCAGCGAAGGGGTCCTCAATGCTGACAATGGGGTACTTCTTGGCGAGGTTCTTGTAAAGGTCGGCGAGCTCTTCATAAGTAAGCCACTTGGTGGGGTCACTGTCAGGGTTCTTGAAGTCAAGGTCGTATTTCTTGGCCTCGGTCTTGTAGAATTCGCTGGAGGCAACATCCATGGCAATCTTGATCTTGCCAGTGTAGCCAGCCTGTTCAATGGCTTCTGTGATCAAGTCGAGGGCCTCCTCGGCAGTCTGAATATCAGGAGCGACGCCACCCTCGTCACCAACGTTGCCGGCAGATTGGCCATACTTCTTCTTGGCCAAAGCCTTGAGCTTGTGGTAAACCTCCGCACCTTGGCGGAGACCCTCGCTGAATGTGGGAGCAGTGCTTTGAAACAAGTTAGCACAAAGCAAAAAAAAAAAAAAAAAAAAACTCGAATGCAATGTCACTAGAATACATACTCTGGGACAATCATGAATTCCTGGAAGGCAAGACGGCCACCGGCGTGAGAACCGCCGTTCAGGACGTTCTGGAAAGGAACTGGGAGGACATAGGGCTTCTTGGTTCCGGCAAGGTCGGAAATGTGAGCGTAGAGAGGGACACCCTTCTCAGCAGCACCGGCCTTGGCGACGGCCAAACTGACACCGAGAATAGCATTGGCACCGAGGTTGGTCTTGTTGGACGTTCCATCAAGCTTGATGAGGAATTCGTCAACCTTGGTCTGGTCCTTAACGTCGATGTTCTCCTTGATGAGGGCAGGTCCGATAGTCTCGTTGACGTTGGCAACGGCCTTCAGAACACCTATACACATACGCCGGGGGTCAGTATTCACATCTTCTCGGGCTAGTCACCTTCAGATCTCAACTCACCCTTGCCAGCCCACTTGGTCTTGTCGCCGTCACGGAGCTCGCAAGCCTCGTGTTGACCTGGAAATATTTGATTAGCAACGGCTGTTCAAGGTTCCCAATGGTGGAGTTAGACAAACCGGTGGAAGCTCCAGAAGGAACAATGGCGCGGTGCAAGCCGGTCTCGGTGACGACATCAACCTCGACGGTAGGGTTACCGCGAGAGTCGTAGACAGAACGAGCGTGAATCTTGGAGATAGGCATTTTGGAAGCTGGATTGTGGTTCTGTTAGAAGACTCAGAGGAGGGGTGAATGAAAAAAAGGAAGATGAGAAGACGATGTGAGGTGGCAGGTGGTTTTTCTCGGTGAGTTGCTAAGGTAGGAAAAAGATTCACCGACGACCCAAATTGAGCTATGTAATATTCCGCAACGTGACGCGATGAACCGGGCCAATTGATCAAGCACGCTTAGGAGAATGACTCACCTGGTGCTAGCTACGAGAAAATAACAAGGTCTTTGCAACAGGAGAATTGATTGAGGAGTGTTGTGTTGTGTATGTATTGGTAGGGCGTTCTGGGGAGTGTTTGGTGGGATGGTGGGGCAAGCTCCAAGCAGAGCAGTGCTGCAAACAGGATGCTATACTCTGGGTCTGATGTTACGTACCTGGAGACAAATGACAAGAATGTTTAAGCAGTGGTAGTACCTAGGTTCCAAGTAGCCGGACCTGGTGCTATCGATGTGCAAGTGCAGGGTGTATGTATGTAGATCGTCCAGACCCTCGTGGAGGGGCAGCACGCGCCTTATATACAGCCTCTAGAAAGTCAGACATCATCGCAGCATCGCCAGCCATGCCGCGCCTCGCCGAGGAAACAGACCATTGTGGGGCGGCAATTGTATTCTTTATTTCTACATGCTGTCATTTCTCTACAGATGATTCGCATCTAGCGATTTCTCCCGCTTCAATGGTCGGGGAGATGCGGAGGGAGCAAAGGAGAAGCATTGTAGCTTGTGGTGTGTTCGGGCCGAAGCCTGTTTCCCCAGGCATCGACCTTGCTTGCATGCCCGTGCGCGCCGCAAATCACGTGACACAGTTGAGGCGCGTCACGTGACTCCACGTATCCAGCAAGCAGTCAGCAGAGGCCGAAGCAGCGGGAGCTTCATGGAAGCTCCATCGATCATCAACACACACACACCACTTACATATAACACCGACACATCATCTCCGCCTCTGCCATCTCGGCATCTACTTTACCTTTCTGACACCGAGTGCTTGAAAAAGTTCACACCACCCGGCCCATTCACATCCCTTTCCCCAAGAACCAGCGCTTGGTTCTTCCGTCACCATGAGCGACGCTGCTGACCCCGAGAGAAATCTGGCCATCGATGATTACAAAAAAACACTTCTCGACCTGCGAGAATGGGAGGCAAAGCTCAAGTCTCTGCGTATGGAGATAAAGGATTCCCAGAAGGAGTACGATATAACCGAAGAAAACATCAAGGCGCTGCAGAGTGTTGGTCAGATCATCGGTGAAGTTCTCAAACAGCTAGATGAAGAGCGATGTAAGCATACGTGTTTGAGGGGCCTTACATTTAGATTCCATGGCTAATCCGAGCAGTTATCGTGAAAGCATCATCAGGCCCCAGATATGTCGTGGGATGCCGCTCCAAGGTCGACAAAGCGAAGCTAAAGCAAGGCACACGTGTCGCCCTTGACATGACAACACTTACGATCATGCGAATGCTACCCCGTGAAGTCGATCCTCTCGTCTACAACATGTCCTTGGAAGACCCCGGCCAAGTCAATTTCGCCGGAATCGGTGGTTTGAACGATCAAATCCGAGAGCTTCGGGAAGTTATTGAGCTGCCGTTGAAGAACCCCGAACTCTTTATGCGAGTCGGTATCAAGCCGCCAAAGGGTGTCCTTCTGTATGGTCCTCCTGGTACGGGAAAGACGCTGCTTGCGAGAGCTGTAGCAAGCTCCCTGGAAACAAACTTTTTGAAAGGTAAGCCTAGTACATGAATCGCTCCTACGTTACTGTTGCTTACTAGTACACAGTGGTCTCCTCCGCTATTGTCGACAAATATATTGGTGAATCCGCACGATTAATTCGAGAGATGTTCGGATATGCGAAGGAGCACGAGCCATGCATTATCTTTATGGACGAAATTGATGCCATTGGTGGTCGTCGATTCTCCGAGGGAACTTCTGCAGATCGTGAAATTCAACGAACGTTAATGGAACTGCTCAATCAGCTGGACGGTTTCGATTATCTTGGAAAGACAAAGATTATCATGGCTACGAATCGACCTGATACTCTCGATCCAGCTCTTCTACGTGCAGGACGTCTTGACCGAAAGATCGAAATCCCTCTTCCTAACGAAGTGGGCCGTTTGGAGATTCTCAAGATTCACGCCAGCACTGTGGTGACGGAAGGTGAAATTGATTTTGAGAGTATCGTGAAGATGAGCGATGGTCTTAACGGAGCCGATTTGCGTAACGTCGTGACTGAAGCGTATGCACCTCTCTTGTCAGGATTTCGAATATAAGTTCATTGCTAACCGTATTTCTAGTGGATTCTTCGCGATTAAAGATGAACGTGACTCGATCAACCAAGACGATTTCAACAAGGCCGTTCGCAAGGTGGCCGAGGCGAAGAAACTCGAGGGCAAGCTGGAATACCAGAAACTATAATTTATGTTTTCCCTCTGGCATGAGAGAGGTGCATGTAAATTAATTAGATGGCTATTGCGTCTTATACACCACAGCATTCATTCAGATACATCGTCTGATAGCGTTGACGAGCTATGGAATATTCTGATTGGTTATTTTACCGTAGCACAATAAATTTAATGAGTTCAAAATGCACCTCACTAGCAGTAACAGTAGCACACATAGAAGTGTTAGGTGGCCCTTAGTACTATTTACTATGAGAGTCGGCGATTTTACCGCGGAGCACCTTCAAGTTACGTATGCAATTTCGCCAAGAAGTGCAACTTGGGTACCCTCCCTAACCATGAGGAACAACTTCAATATTCTGGATTGGTTCATGATAGATGAAACGTGTGCACATTGCACCCCAGGTTATAATTAAAAGCACCTGCTGATTGGCTCCTAGCTCTTCGACCGAGGTGAGTTTATCCCACCTAATCAAGCAGCTCCGTTGCGGCCACGGTGGAGCTTAAATTATTGCTGGGGTCTGCTGCCACTTACATTCCCCCAGCATGTTTTCTACGGTTTTGCGTCCCTCATAAATACTAATCATATATGATCATGCACAGGCCTAGTACACTCGTCACTCTCTTGTCTCCGCGTGGATAACTCTGCGGAATCCGTAATTCGGGAACGCGCCATACGCAATCCATCCGTCCATCCAAACAGAAGCCGGCACCCCTCGTTTCACGAACCGACATACGATATCGCTGGGAAGGTTTATAGCCATATAACCAATTCCTCCTCCTCTTCCTTGCTTTGGGGATAATATTGGGCGACATGTTCGTTCACTCCTCTCAAAATGACCATTCCCGGCAGAACCTCGACTGGAGAGCATCATCCTCAGCAACGGCACGCAACAATCTAGGCGGTTATGGATTCTCTCAATCAAAGAGTCCTCACAATGATGGCGGCAGCTCAGGCCTCGGCAAGATGAATAGCTTCTTTGGCAGGAGCAATAAAGGTCGAGAGCTGCCTGTGTACAAGGACAAGCCGTACTTTAAGCCACGTCGTACGGGACGCAACCATACCGCACTCCGCGTGATATATTTAGTGTTCGCTGCGTTCGCGATGATGTTTCTATACGTCTTTTGGGGAAGCTGGGGAGGTCCTCCGGCCATTGGACCAGTTGGCAACACTGGCGAGAACCTATGGAAATGGATGCAGACGTTTGATGACGAAGAGGATACTTCAAATAAGAAGGTCGATTGGGAAGAAAGGAGACAGAAGGTGAAGGATGTCTTTACTGTGAGCTGGGACTCATATGAGAGATATGGCTGGGGTGAGTACGTTGAAAACTATTCAAGAGGGTGGTCACTAACAGCGTTTATTTCTTGATAGGATACGACGAATACAGACCCATCTCCAAAAAGGGTAAAAACATGGTTGAAGGCGGCTTGGGCTGGACTATCGTCGATGCTCTTGACACAATGATCCTCATGAATCTTACATCTCGAGTGCAACATGCTCGAAATTGGATCCATACTTCATTGCATTACGATCAAGATCACGACGTGAATACATTCGAGACGACCATTCGCATGCTGGGTGGCCTTCTATCGGCGCATTACCTATCTACCACTTATCCCGACCTGGCCCCAATAACCGACGACGATGTTGGAGCTCCTGGGGAGGACCTTTACATTGAAAAAGCAACAGATCTGGCAGACCGACTGCTGGGCGCTTTCGACTCTCCTTCTGGGGTACCGTTTGCTAGCATAAACTTGAATACGTCTCAGGGCATCCCATCTCACGCAGATGGCGGGGCTTCCTCGACGGCAGAAGCGACAACTGTGCAGCTGGAATTCAAGTACCTAGCCAAACTGACTGGCGAGGCAGAGTATTGGGAGATTGTGGAGCATGTCATGGAGGTTGTGGATGCCCAACATCGAGAGGATGGGCTATTGCCGATCTTTATATACGCGGATAGCGGACAATTCCGGGGTAGCAATATTCGATTAGGAAGTAGAGGTGACTCTTACTATGGTAAGTTCGGACACCTCTTTTAACGACCGTACCGTACTGACTTTATCTCAGAGTATCTCATCAAACAATACCTGCAGACCTCGGAAGGAGAGCCCATCTACAAAGAAATGTGGGACGAAGCCCTAACAGGCATCAGCAAACACTTGATCGCATATACTAAAAACGGAAAGCTAGCAGTCCTAGGCGAACGACCAGACGGCCTCGGTCGACCTCTGCTAGCTAAGATGGATCATCTAGTATGCTTCATGCCCGGCACAATAGCTCTTGGCGCAACCCGCGGCAAATTGCTGGCAGATGCAAGACATTCGTCGAGTTGGACCCGACGACAAGATGAAGAGATCCTACTTGCAAGGGAGTTGACCAAGACGTGCTGGGCGACATATCTAAACACCGCCACGGGCCTAGCGCCTGAGATCACATATTTCAAGACCGACAACCCACCCACAATGCTGTCAGACATTTATCCAGATTCAACACTACTCCTCTCACAAGAAGATGGTGCTGCTGCCTTGGCGGCACAAAACTACAACCAACAGGGTCTCGAGTCCATATCCGCACCCCTGGAGAATGAGGATGAATGGAAAACAGATATTGAGATTCATTCTCAAGATGTCCACAATCTGCAACGACCGGAAACCATCGAGACTCTTTTATATATGTACCGCGTCACTGGAGACGAGATTTATCGCGAATGGGGCTGGCACATGTTCAAATCCTTCGTCAAGCACACCGCTGTTGTCGAGGAAGTGGTCCCAGGCGAGGATCATGAAGGAGAAGAAAAACGAGAAGGCGAACAAGAAAAAGAAGTTATTCTTGAAGAGAAATCAGACGAGGAACCGCAAACCCCTACATACCGCATTACTGGATTTACATCTCTTCAAAATGGGGATATGATTCCGCCCGTACCGCGCGATAACATGGAAAGCTTCTGGATGGCAGAGACATTGAAATATTTCTATCTGCTGTTCTCGGAACGCGATTTTATTCCCTTGGAAGAAGTCGTGTTCAATACCGAGGCGCATATTTTCCCTCGATTCAAAGTTAGTGGAGAGTTGAAGACGGGATGGACTCGGAAACCACGGTGATAAACATTATTATCATTCTGTATATAACAAAATTTCTTGTCTGTTGTTAGTTTGTCTATCTTTACTTGGCTTTGCAATATACCATCCATTTGATCTTAGGAAGTTTATACCTACTTCCAAGGTTGCTCCAAGCATATTCTTCAGCACTCGCGTACATACACATATATATTAGGTACATTTTTATATAACCAAACAACTAACAGCATTCGTGAGCATTACGACGAGTTCCGCTCAAAAGCAGCATCAATCAACTTTTTATACCCTTCAACCGCAGTCTCAATCTCCCCAACAGTAATCGCCTCATCCGCTCCATGGGCCACAAAAATGCTACCAGGTCCATACAAATACCTGTGTACGCGACCAACTGGACTACCGCCAGATCCTTCATGGAACTCCAAATACCAGGCGTCAGTCGCATAGTTGACAGTCGTCACATTGAAGCCATCGACATCCGTATCAAAATCAATGGGTTTATGGCCCAGGCCATTATTGCCCCATGCAATGCTGACATTCTCATCCCTATTTGTCGCTTCCGCCACGGCTTTTGTAACAATCTCCTTCACTTTCTCGACGTCATGATATGCCAGGCGAATGTTGACACTAGCCTCTGCGAACGCGGGCACAACATTGCTAGCAATACCAGCGTCTATCCGTCCAATGTTAATCGTCGATTTGCCCAACTTCTCACTGCCCGGAATTCCGCCTTCTTCCACGGGGATATCGCCCAGTACATCTAGTTTGGCGAGTGCAGGCAGCAAAGAAGAGACAGCACTGTGACCAAGCCATGGATATCCCGAATGCGCGGCTTTCCCCTTGGCAGCAATATTGAAGAAAAGCGACCCCTTGTGTCCAGACACTAGCGCCAGGTCGGTGGGTTCGCCGAATATGACGGTATGGAAAGTTGGTGGCGAGGTGTTGAGGTCTGATTGCGAGAAGTATTGCATCCCGACTCCGTCAACTTCCTCGCCAACAACGAAAAGGAGACCTAGTGGGGATTCAGGGTTGGTTTGGAGGTATTCGAGGACGGAGATGATTTGTGCTGCAACGCTGGCTTTGGCGTCGACGGAGCCGCGGCCGGCAATGCGAATGTTATCTCGCCATTCTGACGCTGAAGATTGAGTAGAGGGTGCGTCAAGACTGTAGGGAATATATGGAGGCACCGTGTCAATATGACTCGACAACAAAACCTTGGGCGCTGGGCTGGAAGACGGATATGCATAGATATTAAATCGTTCTTTCTTCTGTGTCGAACCACCTATAACCTGCTTCTCGACCGTGAAGCCGCGCGCTTGGAGATATCGAATGACAAAGCTGCCTACATCTTCCTCGTTAGTGGAAATTGATTCGATCTTGACGAGGTCTCGATGTAATGAGAGCAGCGGCGATGTATCGATTACATGTTCCAAGGAGTGTTTGTCTAGTAGTGCTGCTGGCTCTTCAATGATGTTGTTCAAAGGCTGCTGCGGAGATGATGCGGGGTGCGGAGACGCTCCAGAAGCTCCAGCAAGGAGTAAAACGGACGTGAAGAGAGATGACGCTCTCATGGTTGTTTGTAATAGCTTCAATGTGCACCCGAATTTGATGTTCGAATTTTTTCCTTCGATTGAACTGTGGTCGTCGTTGAGAGTTGTCTTGGTGGCGGTCAAAACAAGATTGAAGCTTTAACTATCGGAAATATGCTATCGCTTCCGCAATCGTCACATGACTTGACGAGATTCGATGGGTTTCTGGTCATCAGGCAATTGAAATATACAAGATTCTAAATTATGTGTAATGGATGTGTAGACTACAAGTCCACGCAGTACGTTTAAATAGCCATACATATGCATCACTATGTGTGCACAGCTCAAGACGTTATTAGGTTCAGCGCATACTTTATTGAGGCATGTCTGCTAATCATTAACTAATTACATATAATCCATATAAATAATCGTGTGCTCATATGGACGTTTGAGGGAAACAACAGTCAATAATGAGTCGCTCCAAGTCCGCTAGCTTATATGGCTTCGTCATGTAACCCTGGATGCCGACCTGCGATGCTCGGTTTAGAGCTTCATCCGTTACATCGGCGCTCACAGCTAGTACCTTGGGCGAAATATCGGGTAATGACGGGGAGTAAGAATCACTGCTTTGGTCCCAGTTTTCCACGGGACTATTCTCGGCATTGTTGCTGCTGGATGCTCGACGATTACAGTGTTCATCAACCATTTCAAAAATCTTCGATGTCGCTTCATATCCGTCCATTTCCGGCATCCAGAGATCCATCAGGACTACATCAATCGGCTTTGTTCTCTTCCGGTTGCCTTCGTTTGGAATGTCGGGAGAACTCTCAGTGCCGCTGTCGCTGGACGGGGATGACATGGGCGGATATGATGACAGCAATGTTTCTTGCATAATTCGGACGGCCTCGCGCCCATCATAGGCTTCGTACACATCACGGTATCCTAGTTTTCGTAACATGTTTACTAATATTTTTCGGTTTATTTGGTTATCTTCCGCGACGAGGAATGTAAGAGGGTGCGTTTTCCCGAGGCCAGCACCTGGACGAGCGTTAGGTGGTTGGCTCGTCGCTCGAACACGGGAATGAAAATCGACAACGGCTTGCGCTTGGACGATGGGCATTGAAGTTATAACCCGGCTTTCTGCAGATACAAGTGTTTCTGGCGGCGGAAGGTCGGGCAAGTCAACGTCAAGACTTGTCGGCGCAGCTAATTCAAGAGGTAGTGGAGGAGTAGCCAACGGCGCTGCCATGCTAGTGTGTGGAGTGTTGGGTCGACTCAGAAGACCAGAGGGATTGACAGGTATTCGAATTTCGAACTCAGATCCTCGATCAGGACCTGATGTAGAGGAATGAACACAGAGCAAATCACCACCCATCTTTCTTGCTAGGCCTTTGGCAACCAGGAGTCCAAGGCCGAGTCCATCTCTCGTTCGAGTCGTTGAGTCATCCTCTCGCGCAAAAGGTTTAAATAAACTGGGAAAGAACTCCTCTGGAATTCCCATACCTGTGTCGCGTATGTTGATACGCATATACTGCGGAGTCCTGTTGCTCGACGTCGCCATGACTGTGATTTGGCCGCTTTCTGTGAATTTGACAGCATTCAGGAAGACACAGGATATCAATTTGGCTAGATCACGTTCATCAACAAATAAGGTCTCGGGCACTGCGGCTTCCACAGACCATTCTATACTCTTGATGCAGGTCTCCCCGTTTGATGCTAGTGCGTGGACGTCTATGCGTTCGCCTAGCAATGTTCTTTGGCTCAGCGTTGATTCTGGCCTCTTGCCCACATGTAATGATTCATTTATGACCAGGTGTAAAAGATCGCGAATCTTGGTATGGCGTACAGCAGTAGGTGGTACGCCCTCAACAACCATCTGCGGGGCCATCCGGCGAGCCGCTAGAGATGGTCTCTGAGAAACCGCATTGACAACCACCTCTTCAATACGACCTTTCTCCGGGGAATAAACAATCTTGTCGCTTTCTTGGATTGCATTCTTAACTTCGCTTCGTGGAGATAGATCCCCATGTGAGGCATTTCTCCTTGAAGAGCGTTTGGGTGGCCGTCCATGTCCGGACCAATCGATAGATATACTGCGGCGGCGTTTATATGGATTAACTGGGAGCTTGGTTTTTTCGAAGGGAAGTCTTTCTGCCGACGACGCAGCAAGACAAGACGGTATATCTCCCATAATATCGGCATAGACTTCTTTCTGCGGGGTTTCCGGAACCTCCATGTTGAGGTCATATGCGTGCACAACGTTATCTGCTGCTTCGACAGCACGCCTGGCGCTGTCTTGAACCAGCTCGATATTTTCTTTCAAGTCTTGTAAGAGACGGAATGATTTGGTGGTGGATTTGGTGGCGGCGACTTTGGCGTCGATTGCCTCCTCCACATTCGCGTGCATGACATCTAGCATGCCGACAACCCCTTGCATTGGCGTTCGTAATTCGTGTGACAAGCTGGGAGCGTATGGTTTCAAAGGATGTGGAAAGACGGGTGACGGGGGAGCTGATGTAGTTTCGTGAAGAGTTGCATTGTGTGACAGTGGTTCGGGCGGGGGGAAGAATCCTGGATTATTCATTTGAGTAGGCAAGATATTTTCCTCCACAATACGTTGAGATACGGCGTCCTCTAGGGAATGCAATATCATCTCGATATAGGACCACGAGAATGATCGTTCTTGCAGGCCTTCACATGTCCACATCATTCCAAAGTGACCGATATTACGATTTCCATACCACAAAGGCGTAGCTAGGAGGGCCTCGGCTGCAAATGGCAAATCATTGGAGTGCAATCGGTTAGGTATAAGGAGCACCTTTCCGTGTTTCATATGTTCGCAGGCTTTGCTAAGAGCAGAATGGCCACGTTCCCTGAGCAAGCCTTTGTTTCCAGACCCATCATTGTAATAGCATGTTGTAAGCAGATCATGGGAGTTCTTCTCATCGTTTGTTTCGTCCACTCCATAGCTAACGAATCCACATTGAGCATGACTGATCAATGCTAGTTCTTCTAAAAATCCATCCCAAGTCAACTTCGTATCGGGTGCCTTCAAAGCCGTTTTGAGGGAGACCAAGCGCTCTGCAGAATCGCTTTCTCGGTCGTCAAAATGTTTGTTGAGGAGCGCGGTAAAGCCCGCATCGCCATGATGTACTGAGCCACCGGGGCCTTCGCTAGCCAGGCACAACGATAGTCGAGGAAGAGGTGAAATTCCGGGGTTATGGCTCTCGGAAGAAGTGGCCATGATGATGTTGTCGACGGTTGTTTATAGGCGATAGGGAACGAAAGATGATGAGAAAACCATCACAGTAGCCCGAGGACTGGCCCGACAGGTAGTCGAGACGAGCTTATTCAAACTGGACTGGGTTATGAATTAGCACTTTTCGCAAACAAATTCTCGAATGCGGTATAAGAATCCCGCTTCTGGGCCAAAATCCAAACGTACGATTCTCAAGACACCATCGATAGACGTAAGAAAGCGAAATCGGGTATCACAACTTGAGACGGGTGCCAGAGGGATTTGACTGGGTTGAAAACTCGCGGTGTTAAAGTGGGACGAGTGTCCAGTATTCTGATTCCAGTTGATGGAGGTTGAGCTGCAGAAGGTCAGAAGCGTGAGCAGATCCTGTTTGTGGTAGGCGTGCTGGAATGTCAGGTTGGACTGTTGGAGGACTGTTGCAAGAAGATCAACGTCAGCGAGCAGAGCCAGAAGGTCTCTTCGCTCCCAGGCTCGAAGCGCCCGCAAAGAGAGGGCAAGAGCGACTGCTTGGGCGGTCGAGATTCCAGCCGGCAGCCGACCTCAGGGCCCAGACCAGCCAGTGGGTACGATACCGATACGGTAATTATGTTACTCGGTGGTGCGGATCTAGGCGCCGATGCCTTTGCACGCTATACACAGACATTCAAGAAATCTTGAATTGATCCTTTGAAAGGCACTGGATGTTCGTGTCGATATCCGGAGCACATATTCATCTATGTATCTGTGCAGGCAATCAAGCAGCGACAAGCATTTGGATGTTGGAGAAGGACGCCACTCGGTAATGTTATACAGGCCATACGGCTAGCGCCATAGGAGGGTGGGGAACTGATCGCCAATCTGGCCCGGCTGACGAGAGGGCCACCAATCGCGGTGCGTCGCTTGCAGCAGCGGGGCCGCGCCATCTAGTCTAGACCAGAGACGGGCGCTGGGGGCCCAGTGGGGGGCTGATGCTAGCGGCCAATCAAGCGCTCCTTCAGCGTCTAGTCGCATACTGGCGTTGGTATCTGCGTAACAATGTTTGTTACTGCCTTGCATGACGATAAATTCCCTGCTTGCCCTCGACTCCTGAGGCATACATATCATGAATCGTTCATCTCTGCATAATTGCTTTTGCTCGATCAACCATGAGATGGCCAGGCCAGCTGCTTGCTTGCGCTTATATCATATACGGAGTATGAGGTGAGACAGGGAGGCACCACTAGCAGATTTTTAACCCCGCTCATGGATCGCGGTGGACCGTGGACCACTTGACTACTATTGCAAGGATGGCCGTTAACAATTAGATTTGAAACGTGCAATAGCTGAACATATTATTACCCAAGATGCAGTGCACAATGCAATCGCGGAGAAATATCCCAGCCGATGGCAATTCCATCTTGATGTTTAATTTTAAAAATCGGGGTTAGACCCACGGCCTTAATTGGATGGAACCTTGGTTCCGACAATCTGGATGAGACAGTCGAGATGAAAATGAATTTCGATGCTTGATGCTTGCCATTGCTTGCTTGGTGAGCTTTGTGAGGGCGCCTCTGACGATGGGAGGGTATATGAGTACGGGCATATACATTGCTCAACGGGCTCGTGACATTCTCATGTGAAAGGACTGTAGAAACCCGAAAGCAAGAAAAGATGAGTAAGTAGCACGGAATTAAAGACAAAAAGAGCCGTGATAGGCAGGCAATTAATTAATCATCTCAATTATAGGCTTATGTATATGTACCAGCTATAGCTGTGTAGTTAGCTATACAGATGGTTGGTGACAATGTATTCCTCGCTATGTCGAGTAGTATAGACAGCAAACCAACCCCCCCCCCTCTCTCTCTTTCTCCCTAGGCGTCCATAGCTGGATTTATTTGACAAATAGACAACTTGAAATCCCTCCTTTTTGACAGTTTTTTCCAGTTCTCACCCCTCCTCCTCAACACTCTTCACCAACACTAACCTTGATGCAGACTCTATATTACAAATTTTAGCTTATGGTATTTGAATTCATGGGGAACGGAGGATGAATACGAATTTATTTTATTGAGTTCACCTGCACTTTATGGTATTGGAATGGAATTCGAAGAAATGCGTGGAGAGGACGCTCATCCTTGATATGGCCGAAAGTTTGGCAAAAAAGGCCCCAAAGTCGACAACATCCACACCTGGAAAAAGTGAGACAGTGAAAAAAGCCCATATCTGCACAACATGTAAACGGTCGTTCTGCTACCAACCATTTTCTACACACTATCCAATTTACAACAAGGGATTCGGCAGCCGTGAATCCAAGTCCATTCACGTCCTGTGATACCCGACTTCAAACCAGACGCATGAACAAGAAGAACAGATGAAGTCACGGCCATGTATGCAAGATCGGACGATAATAAATAAATAAATGAATAGACATGATAATTGTTTAGCCTCATCTATTCATATCATATCATACATCATATAGACTCTCATTAGGGTTAGGGAGACCCATACATAACGCTATACCTATTTAGGAAAAACGCGCGAGCTCCATCGAAACGTCTTCTTTTTCGACCAAAGCTGACTTTTTGGATAGGCTGAAACGATACTGATTGGGGGAAGAAAAATTGTGTACTTGAAAAGAGCATGGAGTTTACATGGAGTCGGATTTTGAGGAATTAAGAGAAAGTATCTCCGGTAGTAGAGTATTGAACATGAAGTATAAAAAGGCCCGTATGATCCTTTGGCAGAGTAATGATAATCAGTCTTATAATTCTGCAGATCATTGTCCTTGATTGATCAGATATACCTGAAAGCAAAGTGAAATACATCCATCCCCGACAATATGACAAAAGAAATCAGAGGACTACCGGCAAGTCTTCAAGCGTCTCTTGATGCCACCAAGGTGGAATATGTGAGACTAGGAAATTCCGGCCTTCGCGTCTCCTGGCCTATCTTGGGCGCCATGTCGATGGGATCTTCTCCATACGCGACTTGGTTGCTTGACAAAGAAGAATCACTCAAAGTTCTCAAGGCGGCATATGACAATGGCATCAACACCTGGGATACTTCTTGTGTCTATTCAAATGGACAGAGTGAAGAAATACTGGGCGCCGCGATACGTGAGCTCAATATCCCGCGCCAGAAGGTTGTCATCATGACAAAGTGTGGTTTCGCGGTGGGAGAAGATGACACTGTCCTTGGGCATGGGTACGCTGAGCATTTGACTCGAAGCAAAGATTATGTGAATCATGGAGGTAAGACTGTTGCACTCGTCAATGACATGATAGCTTAGCAAGACTGACTTGATTGTTATCAAAACACAGGCTTAAGTCGCGCTGCGATTTTCAAGTCAGTTGACGACTCACTGGCCCGCCTGGGTACGAACTATATCGATCTGCTCCAAATCCATCGTTATGACGCTCAAACTACACCGGAAGAGACAATGAGAGCCCTCCACGACGTTGTACAGGCTGGAAAGGTGCGTTACATTGGCGCAAGCTCAATGTGGGCTACCCAATTTGCCCAGATGCAATTCATTGCCGAGAAGAACGGGTGGACCAAGTTCATCAGTATGCAGAATTACTATAACCTCTGCTACCGTGAAGAAGAGCGTGAAATGATCAAATTCTGCAAGGATACCGGTGTTGGAATTATACCATGGTCCCCTCTATTTGCAGGACGGCTTGCGCGTCCGCTTGGTTATGAAAAGTCACCACGGTCCAAGAGACCATCGCCACATCATCCGGGAATGACCCCGGCTGATGAAAAGATCATTCAGAGAGTTGAGCAGTTGGCGAGTAAGAAAGGTTGGAAAATGTCCGATGTAGCCTTGGCGTGGCATAAGAGCAAAGGCTCAGTGCCGATTGTCGGTCTCAACTCGGTTGATAGGGTTGAGGAAATGTCGGACTTGAAAGGAAAGGAGTTGACAGATGACGAAGTAGAATATCTTGAGGAGCCATATGTAGCCCGAGCAGTGGCCGGACATTCTTAGCTGTTCGGAGGTCTTGTCTTTTCTTCTTAAATGTTCACTCACCCCTCTTCATTTGATACATCAGATTCGATAATTTTGAATATAGCGTTTGAATCAGTTTTAGACACAGACTTTTGAACTTCACATGGATGATTCTATTGTTGGAGACCCTAGGACTCCGTTGACAGCCTTAAGCCTGTATTTCAACCATTCTCTTTGATTCGAGGACAAGGCTTTAACTCCGATGGCAGTTGAAAGAGGCCATGCCAGAAGAACAGCCATCATTGGAGTTATTTCCGATCTAGAACAAGTCATCATTCTAGAAGTGAGTTCTGGCTCCACGGTAGAGGTTTTGTCTATTAACTCGAGACTAGATTGGCAGAAAAATGGAATGCTGCGACACAATTCAGTCGCTAGGCAGTCTATAACCTCCCTGCAAGCTTTTGATTGATTGAAAACCACGGAATTCGATTGCATGGATGTGTGTCGGTCCATGGCTGTTAATAGCTGCAACTGAATATCGTTTATAAGCAGACGAGTAGCCCGGTATCTGTTCCAGATAGCTGCATGACTGTGTGTCCTGTAAGAACAAAAAAAGCTATCGTACGAAGTATGATAATTATCGTTCTCAAGCATACTGCCGCTAGGGTAGAGGATTTTTTGCGTTGAGAAGCACCACTCTTGAGGGAGGTCTCGCGCCCATGCTGCAAAGCAATAGTCCAGTAGTTGGGCTTCAGCTATGATGGCCTCGAGCTCGACGAGGTCATTGGAGAGACCCACTTCCATTTGTTTTAGAATCTGAATCGACCTGAATTGAAAGGAGGCAGCCGACATCATAAGAGAGTCAAGTGATAGTACTGGATCTTCGTTGCCTTGAGGGGGACTATTATCTTGTAACCAGCCCTGAACAGGCACCCCTAAGCCTAGACATGCTCGGATCTTAAAAGATATAATTGTTAGTACCCAACTTTAGGACATGCAGTCGTATTTGATCTTCAAAAAAATGCTTGCAGGATAAGCAAAACAGAGTGATTTTGTTGCTAAACTTACTATGGGTCTTCGAAGTGCCCTGTCAAGATTCGTGTTTTGCGAATATCCCCGCTGCTGCCGCACCTGAAGAAGGCTCGCAGTACCATTGTGGTGATATGCAGGCATTTCAAGCAGAGTATCGTTTTTCTGCTTACTAGAAATCAGCATCTTCTCCTTTAGTCCCCGTTTAACCTTGTACATCATGTTCTAAAGCTTGTCAGCATATAGCAATTGAATAAAAATTAGATTAATAGAGAATAAACATACGACATATGTAGACAACATCATTGTGGCAATGAGTAGCTGGTCGATTGTGTCATTTGACAACCTCCGGAGCTCTCTTCTTAGTTGAGTGATGCTTTGAGCGTAAAAGACTTCTGCTCTTTGAATGGCTTCATACGAGCGTTTCGCTCGACCATACACGGCAAGTGAGAATGCAGACACAGCGAGACCAAGACTTGATCCTGAGTCTTCACCGTAATGACACAGGTAGTAAGCACTGGTCCCGTACTCTTGCCCAATGTCAAGGAGCTCGTCTGGCCATGACGCTAGGTTCACCTTCCAGTATTGGAAAGCATAAATGTCAGGCGAAAACATAGGTTTCACCCAGCTCAACGAGTTCGTTGATATATTGCAGCATAGTTGTTCAGCCTGGCCTTTGGGCTTTCGCGGACGCCTAGGCTGACCTTTGGCAAAGGCATTCTCGCTTTTGAAGGGGATATCACCCTCAGAGGACGATGAACCCTCCCAGACACAGTTACGGCCTGCTTTAAAGCATCGGGCACAGTTAGGCCGTGACGCATCACACTGTGTAGTAATCATCAGCCTCAATTCAAGCAATCGGGGAACGCTAAATGATCATTATTGCCTGTACCTTTACACGACGGCTTTTGCATGTAAGACACCGTATACTAGGAAAAACCATTCTCCTAATTTATTGCTCTCATATAGACAATTTTGCACTGTTGGACCAATTTTTCAAAGCATTGAGATGTGAAGACCTGGACTTTCAGCTGTCGGGACTCGGGAGTGGAGGCAAGGTCGACCGGACTTAGGGCCTTAACCCCGACCGGATGTATATATTCCTGGACTGTATTTACTATTTCCCCCTACATATTTATTCTATGATAGCTTGTACAATCAAGCACAGATAATGCTTCTTTTGTAGCCGGCGCCTGAAGTAAGCAGCTATAGCTATGTATTTAATTAAGATAGTTGGTGACAATGTATTGCTCACTATTGGTCACTATACCGAGTACCTAGGCACGGCAAGCACGGCCAATGTTGCACATGGAAAAATGTCAATCCATTGGTATGCACATTCTTCATGATTAAACCAGCATTGTGCCTATATAAATATTCCGCATATTAATTACTACGTGCTGCATGCTGCATTAATTTGTCTGCCAGTCTACTCAAAAAGTAAAGGCTTAATTGAAATAGCAGCAGCAATGGCAACAAACGACACAATCAAGCCGTTCAAAATCTCCATCCCAGACTCCCAAATAGCAGCTCTTCGCCAGAAACTTGCACTCGCAACATTTCCCGATGAGATAGGCCAGCCGTGGGATCTGGGTGCTTCGTTGGACGACGTGAAACGATTGACAGCTTACTGGAAGGATTCCTTTGACTGGCGCAAAGCCGAGCGGGAATTGAATGAGAGTCTACCGCAGTATGTGACTACGGTGCCTGTTGCTGGGTTTGAGGACATTGATATACATTTCGTACATCAAAAAAGCCAAAGCCAGGGGGGAAGGAAAGCTATTCCATTGCTGTTTCTTCATGGATGTATGTGAAAACATATGCTATTGACCTGCATCACAAGCTAAAGCATATATCTGTATGTGTCCAGGGCCTGGCAGTTTCCTCGAAGTGAAGAAGGCGCTCCCTCTCTTGGCCCAAGCGAGCGAGGATCAACCAACATTTGATGTCGTTGCACCGTCGCTTCCCAATTTCGGGTTCTCTGGTGGTGTCTCCAAGGTGCTGCCCTCTTTCCGAAGACGCGTGACGTTTGGCTGATATATAGGCTGAATAGAAAGGATTCGGACTAGCTCAATACGCAGAATCAGTACATGCAGTTATGACGCGTCTGGGATACACTGAATATGGTTGGTAGTCCCTTCTACATACCAGAACTATAAAAACTATGATTCAGGATATAATGACAAACGGATTCTAGTTGTCCAAGGAGGCGATTGGGGCTCTGCCATTGCCCGTACACTGGCAATCCTCTATCCAACTCATGTCAAAGCCATACATCTCAACTTCATTCTAGCATTCCCGCCATCCCCATGGAGAAACCCGATAATATTCCTTCAAGCCTTGCTCGCCTACATTCTACCGCCATTCTCACAGACCAACAAACGCAGAATAGCTGCTACCCGGAATTATCTTGAAGAGCACAGTGGCTATCTAAAACAACAGGATACGTTCCCTCAAACTTTGGGATATGCCCTCCACGACAGCCCCGTGGGACTGCTAGCTTGGATGTACGACAGACTGCATTTCTGGACAGATGGGTACCCCTGGGCTGACGACGAGATTCTGCTATGGATCTCTATCTATGCTTTCTCCCGAGCTGGTCCCGCGGCTTCTCTACGTATATACCGCGAGACATCGCACCAGCCACACTTTGAGGAAGGTATTGATATTACATGGCTATCCCGTGATACAATCATATCAAGCCCTACGCCGGATTCTGTGAAGGTTGCTGTGGCCAATTTCCCAAAGGAGATTATTCAGATCCCGAGTACTTGGTTAAAAGCAACTGGAAATGTCGTACACGAGAGCGAATTTAGCATGGGCGGTCACTTTGCTGCATGGGAGACGCCTGGCTTATTGGTCCAAGATCTACAAGCTTTTATAGGCAAATCGGGCATCATCGACAAGGATTAATTCTATCATAAGGTGTGACGTGTAGAATTTGCTAATGGTAGATGAGATCGGAAAAGCGTTTTTTTGATAAACGATTAATTTAGGAAAATGAGAACATAACAAATCTCTAATCTTGTCGTCCTTTCAATAACCGCTTTGTGACCTTGTCCTTCTCTATAATATAGACATTGGCGCCCCAACCGGAAAGTGCATCTCTGTCGACGGCGTTCAAGAGTGCCTGGGAGATGGTCTCGAAAAGATCCTCGGGGCTCTGCAGTTCCAATGTAATTAGTATATATCTTAAAAAAGAGAAACAAAGAAATATGCATCTGCAACAAAGCCAACATACCAAGTCAGGCTCCCAGAGACCCTCACAAGTTCCAAACAACTGATCACTCGCTGTACCGCTGACGATGAAATCCTTGGCAAAGTCGATACAACCGATACTATCAAATCCGCAAATGAATGGCTTTCCAGTGGTATGATTAACTCCTGCAATAACAGGAGACACAAAGTACGGTCCGAATCGTCGCTCGTACAGGCTGGAGCTGACGAGATTCGCCAAAGTCTGAGGAGAGATGTTCCGTTCTTCACGGAGTCGGTACATGTTGACCTTGTAGCGGAACAGATCGGAAACGGTGGTGACATCGGTAGCGAGACCCGTTAGACCAAGGTAAGTCGATGGTGCGTAGTTGAAAATCTTGGGGAAGTTGTTGGAAACCGTCAGGGCTTGCATGCCGAGTCGTAGATCACAGGCGATTGCGACGCAGTCCTTGCCCACCATTGCCACGCAGGCACCGCCATCTAGAACAAAGGTTTAGTATGTCTGTATAATTAGCGAAAAGGACCGGGGGTCTGTCATACTGATGTCGAAGGGTGAGCCCTAGATGAGGAGAGAGAGTCAGTCAGCTTGCTGTAATCAAGTCACTCTCACTCGGGACGAAAGGGCTTAGAGCTCCAAGAGACCTACCATGATGAAATATTGGTTTGGCTTTAAAACAATAACGGCATAAAAAGAAAGCAGAGATGGGAGAAGGTCGTCGCAGAAGAGGAAATGGGGTGAATATGCTGTTGATGAAGGTGTGCCTGCCTGGAGCTGTTCTTCGGGCGGCCAAAGACACGCGATGGGACGGGGGAGCTCGGGCCAGGCGGTAACCGCTTTGGGCCTGATTGAGCGATGACGCTCTGCGCCTGCCCATCCAAACCGAACCTCATCGAACTTCTGCTGCTTAGCAAGCTTACAGTCCCTTCTTCTTTTTTCCTCTTGGGCTTGGTGATATTATAATCAAATATTTCTGTTTTGTCTTTGGATATACACTTTTGTTATTGCTATTGACTCTAAAAACGCTTCTCAGTAAAGCTGCCCCGCTTTACAGCCCGGGGAACGTTTTATCATTGCATACTTTTAGTGACCATGAGCTCGCATGTTGTGGTAATCGATTCCACAGCCAGAAGAGCTGTTATCAAGACAAATCCATCTAAACCATTAGCAGACGTGCTGCAAGAAGCTTGTAGCAAGCTAGGGGTCAATGCAAGTCAATATGGACTGAAGTAAGTGAGGCCAACGCGTTCATCGTTTATCAGACTGATGGTTGTCCTTCTTTTCATTTCAGACATCATAGCAAACAAGTCGATCTATCTCTTATATTCCGTCTATCTGGCCTAAGTTCCGGCGCGAAACTCGAGCTTGTACAGCTTTCAAAATCCCCATCTGTTGTGACAGTAGCCCTTCAGCTTCCCGAATCCGAAGCGCAGGGCGCCCCGAACGGACGACTCTTGGACAAATTCCCTAGTACTACGACACTGTGGTTGGTTTTGAGAAAGTTTGAGGCTGGCGTGGCCGGAAATGGATCAACGAGGAACCTGACAGCCCGAGCTGCGCCGGCTACAGATAGCGGAGCGAATGGAAACGGGAGGTTATACTACCAGACGCCAGTGTTACAAGTTATGGGTCGAGAACTGTGGGATTTCACGGATCTACAAAAGTCGTTGGCTCAGTTGGGTTTCAACAGTGGCAATGTGCTGTTCCGACTATCGTTCCGAACAACGCAGCAACCATTTGAGGATGCGGTAGCAATGATTTCCAAATATTTCGAAGGCTTTCAAGAGGAGAATGTTGCTCCAGGAGCAGCAGCTCCAAGCCCCCAAGTACAAATACCAGAGCCTGCTGTGACGGCTGAACCAGACACCACACAAACTATAGCTGCTCCAGAGGCTTCAACTGTACCATCTTCAACGCCGTTGGCGGCCACCGAAGAACCAGTACCAGAAGCCCTACCAACAGAGGCAGACACTGCTTTATCAGTTTCTGAGCGCCCAATAACTGTCTATAAACCGCCTACAAATGCAACACCACAATCTGCGTTAGCATCCTACAATGAAGAAGATTACGTTCCCAGCATTGAACACGCCAAATCTCATCAAGATCGGCTCAATCAGTTGTCTCACAATGTCCGTCTCCCCAGTGATAAGGAAATTGCCGCCAAAGCAGCCGCAGAGCAAGAGAAATTGGCGGGCATCACTGAAATTGAGGTTAAAATCCGATTTCCGGACCAGACTCAGGTCATTGCAAAATTCAAACAAGCTGATACTGGATCGTCTCTATACTCCTTTGTACGGGGTTGTTTGAATCCAACGTTTGTTGGTGAGAAATTCTCACTAGTAATATTCGCTGCAGGAACAGCAAAGCAACCACGAGCAGGCCCCGGTGGGCCAATACTAGGAATTCCAGACTCGGACCAGCAATACTTGATCAAAGATCTAGGTCTCAGAGGAAGAGTCCTTGTCAATTTCACCTGGGATGATAGCAACCAAACATTTGCGGCTGCACCTGCGACGCGAACAACGAATATATTAAAACCAGAGCTTCGCACCCACGCACAAGACATCCAGATTCCTACTGTACCTGGAGTCGGGGAAGAAGAACAAACCAAACAATCAGCTCTAAGTAAACTCGGAATGGGTTTGAAGAAAGGCGAAGGAGATAGTGGAGGTGGTCGAAAGGGCGGCGGAGTGCCGAAATGGCTCAAGCTGCCTGGGAAGAAATAAGAGCTGTTGTTGTAAAGTACCGATAATAGATTAGGAATTATGGTTTGAGGCATGATAATGACATTCTTTTTTTCCCTCTTGTTGTTGTATTCATGACTTTTGTGCAAGGTACAGGACGCTACAATATTTCCAGACTGCAACATATCTTCTCATTACTGACGTATAGGAAACACAATATCGGTTAAAAAGGCTCTTCTACTTCACTAAGTCTTGGTGTTATTAGCAGAGAAAAGAGGAATCAAGCCAACTCTGCTTCTATCAGGCTTTCTGCAGCCCCCGGGTATCTATATATATTGATAACCCTAAGTCCGCCCTTCTCAAGAATGTCTTTCCACTCGGCCTCTGTTCTTTCCCTGACAGCAAAATGCGCCAACATCATCAAATCCATACTCGTCGCTGCCAGCGTCGGCTTCTCTTCACTAACCACAATCTCGTTCAGAAGGACCCGTGAGTGTCCTTTCTTGAGCGCAGGAACCAAATTCTGAAGAATCTTGATTCCGTCTTCATCACTCCAATCGTGCAAGATAGAGTGGAGGGAATACGCGCGCGCTCCCTTAATGGGTTGTGGCGTGAAGAAATCGTGTGCTTGAGCTTCAAAAGGCAGCACCTCGTCCTTTGCTACCACATTGGCAATAACAGGTTCCCGGTCCTGAAGCACAACTTTTCCAGGATGCGAGCTATACTGCGCGACGAAAGCAGCAACATCGTGACCAGTTCCACCTCCAACATCAACTAGCAGTACATCACTCTCCGATGCATCAAATCCTTCCATCAAACGTTCCGCAACCGGATAAAAGCCAGGATCATACCAGTTTGGCTTTCCCGCCCTGTACACAGTCATGAAGGAGTCGAAATACTGCAGATTAGGCGGCGTGGCTACCAGCCATTCAAAAAACGCGAGTTGCGACTTGTGCGCATCTTGAAAGGGGCCTTCAAGCGAGCCGAGAGTTGGGGATCGGTACTGAGTCTTTTGGAAAAACTCGGGGAATCCATTGAATGAAGGTCTTGCAGCATCGTAGCAGAAAGAGATGCTATGTTGGTAATTTTCCCGTGCGAGACTGTTGCTCAGCGGCGTGGCATGGAATGCCCCGCCATGGAAAGATATGATATACATTGCAACCAGGTGCCTGGCCAGGCGTTGCAAAAGGAGAACATCGACACCTGTCTTCTCTGACAAGAGTTTCGCGCTGAGTCCGGCCTTGTCGGCCTCTTCTAGGTGCTGGAATAGTTTAACATCGACAGCAAGGCGAATGATAGCCGATAACGCTGGCTGTGCAGATCTCTGTCAGGAATGACAAACTTATCAAAACTGTTACAAGGTATATATAGCTTACCTCTGCCCAAAAAGTGCGCTGGAGGAATTCACTCGGAATCTCCAGCGATGCGATGAGGGCACGACTCTGGTCAATCAGGGCCTCTTTCGAGCCTGGTTCATTGTTCTCGTATGCTTTTCCTGCCGAAGCAATGTGTTCCAAAATGGATGATACTGATTGCGAAGCCATTGTTCTAGGTCAAAGTTTGTGAAAGTCTAGGTACGTTGTAATACGAAAGGTTTACGCTCAAGGGGGCAGCACTTCAAGTACATCGTGGCCCAGCTACATATGTACCTAGGCACGAGCTGAACACTCCTTAATGGACAGGAGCTATAATAATGAACCATTCTATTGCACATGCTAGAGAACCTTGATCTTGGTCCTTTTACCCCTCCTCTAATCAACGTACATTCTGTACGAGAGATGCGCAAGTCTAGTTTAGGGCGATGCATGCGGTGCACTGGGAACTGTTAGTTATCATGGCTGTGTCGAGGCACGTTGGTGGTCATAGAGAATGTGACTGGTACTTATATATAGTAGACTTCATTCAATGATAGATCTTCTCAAAGTAGATTGCCTTGGCAGTAATGAAGCAATTCTAATTGAACACATACCTATGAGATACTATCTAGGTATGTTAGATATAGATATGATGGTCGTCCCATCATGTCCGGGTGCACTAAATTTGGGTGTCTTTTGATAGCGTGCAGGTTTACGGTATATATCCAATCGCCATCCCATCCGGCTCCAAATTCATGTGGGTAGTATTTGAGAAAACCAACATGCCGCTTAAAAATCATAGTTGGTTATACATTGGTTATTTAATTTTTATTTTGGTTTCATTTTTTCTTATCCACAACATCTTCATTTGTTCATCTAATATGATCATGATTCTCTTCGTCCTCGCCTCCCTTTTCACCTGCCACCACCACACATCCTCATCTCATCACACCCGACCTAGATTCTCACAGGAATCTTAATAATAATAAGAAAGAAAGAAGTTGGAAACCACCTCCATTATCCAACCGTAGCCGATTCTTTTTTGCGGAAAGGAGGAATTTTCGTAGTGGTTTTAGGGAAAGGTCGGAAATGATAACAACGTAGATGTTGTTTCCCCTTTTTGAGATGATTCAATGGAGGATAGAAAAAAAAAAGAAAAAGTATTCGATTTGCGCCATGCGAACACGAAATGGTTTTGAGATATGGAGAATCGGAAGCACGTTAAAAAAGAAGAGTAGCGGGACGACACATAAGAGAACAAAAAAGAAGAAGATTATTATTCTCTTTTTGTTTAGTGACCAGCCCGTCTGGCTTCAGCGATGACCTTCTGCATTTCGTCGACCTTGGCCTTGGCGCGGCCAATGGTACCGAGCTGTTAAAGAAACATGTTAGTAAGATTTTTCGATATAAGTTCGGTAAGTCATTACGAACTCTCTTCTTTGCGAGCTTCCTGGCACGCTTGTCCTGGGAGTTCCTCAACAATTCGACAACACGGCGCTCGTAAGGAGCAAGACCGGCGACCTCCTTGACGATCTCACGGACAAAGGCGGTGCGACGGGAAAGCTTGCCCTTGCTGCGGCTGATACGGGCCTTGGTCTCGATGGGGGTGGTTTTCTGTATAGATTCAGGTTAGTTTTTTGCGGTCCCAATATCTTCTTAGATGGTATTCGTCATAGTGGTTGGGAGTCTCAAGGCGTCTTTCGTCTTCCTTGTCTTGTTTCGTATCAATCGTAGTCAATCCCAAGTCGCTCCGATTTAACATATGTCCATATTCGTTCTCATGTCGCTCGATCCACCTCAAATCTCCCTCAATTCTGGCTGAACTGTTGCGTGTAATAGGATGAAAATCCCATACTTCGGTACTCTGACCGACCTGTCGAACTGGATGCACATCTGTTGGTCTTGCTAGCAAAGATTTTGTCGTTCAACATCACATCTCCCATGCACCTTTGTCGTTCTTCAATTTTCAATCGTTGTAAAACCCGTAAAACCGTCGACGGCAACCTGCAACTTGACTGTGGAATCGAATCGAAAGGACGGAGAAAAACACGATGGACACAAAGACTTCCCAAGCCACCACGACGAACACCTAAATGAGGAAGAAGAAAAAAGCCATGTCACCAGAGGGAGAAAAAACATACGTGACCCTTGTTCAAGCCGACCACGATACCGGAACGTTCCTTCGCCATTTTTGTGATGATTATTTGCTGGTGTTGAGCAAAGGGTTGGCGAACTTTTGTCGTTGTCGTTGTCGATTGTTCAGAAGGTTTCCTTCCTCTCTCAAGCGACTTGGGGAATTTCAGCGGGACTTGGCCAAAAATGGTTTGGTTCCGTTGTTTGTTAGCGCTGCACCTTCCGTGTTAGTGTTCCGTAGGCGAGTATGTAGGGCTTAGGGCTTAGGGCTGCTGCATGGGGCTTAGTTCCGGCAGGTCACGTGTATGCTGTCCAAATACAGTATTTCTTCGTGAAGTGAGAACCGCTGAAAAAGAATGCTTTTTTCTATGTTGGGTATGTAATGCTTACTTTTAACTACAAACTACACTGTGCATTCATTTGAGCGAAAGTATCCCCCCTAGTCCCTCTTCCCAGCTTTCCATGAGTTCGCCACAGAAGATCTCAACATCGCTCGAGTCCAGAGTTTGCTCCAACTCATTACGAAGCTCTTCGTGCGATGCGTCTTCTTGATTCTGGTGGAAAATCAAATCAGTCAATGCACCTAGTATACCCGATCCCATGACATTCGATCTCAAAGTTCGTGTATTGGACTTGACTGCTTCGTGAAGCTTGTTAACAAGTCCTTTAAGACTTTGAACGGCTTCCTTGGACGGCTTGGCGCCTGTCTTTGGCAATCTTTTTGCTGCGGTTTCCGCCACCGATATCGTCACTGATAATGCTTTCAGTGTTTCTAGAAGTGAGAAACTGCTGTGGAGGTATTGCCAAGATGGTACTGATCGCGTGGTCGAAGAAGACGATACAGAGATGGCAGTCTCTTTGAATACTGTACTATCATCTAGGTCAGATTGCAAAGTAGTTGATACCCATTCTTCCATCTGCTTGAAAATCTCGTTGATATTTTGGCCGGGAACAGAGTTTGAGTCGGATAGTAATAAGATGGCTTTTAGTAGAATACGGTGGATTTCGGAATTCTTCTTCTCGGCTGGTGTCATATCGTCAATATCAGACAAGGCTAGATTGTCAAGGTCAGGTAACGCAATATCTGTCTTAATCGGTTTCTGTGCCAGCAGTTGGTGATTATACACCCATATCCGGTCGATTACACCAGCGGCTTTTATCCAGGATTCCTAAGTTATCAATCGTTAATATAATCTAATACAACGATTATTTCGTATTTATTGTCTCCTACCTTTGGTAGGGGCCCTGGTCGCAGCTTTTCCTCGAATGATGGCGCTCCCAAGGGCTCGCAATTTATGAAAGCATCAAAAGTTCGCTTGTCAACCAACCTGGCGTCGTCCAAAACTGCAGATGAAAAATAAGCCAACGATTCATGCAATTATACCAAAGGAGAAAACAAGCTAGAACTTACCAATACCAGCATATCGATCGGTACGATCCTTCCCTTGTAGCCTGTCAATGCGTCGTGCTTCGAGAGCCCACATACGCTTACAGATACTATTCTTTAAGCTGTTTTGTAGCTCGATAGTGCCTTCAACATTGACGTAGCTTCCAAGGTTCAGACCCGTGGTGCGTTGTCTCGTCGTTGTTCGATCAGCGCTCTCGTAGAAGTTGAGTGCCTGAGAAAGAGCAACTTCAGGAATGAAATCTTTATATTCAGCTTCGATGGGCGGCGCTCCATGTGGGTGGATGGTGGCAAGACGAGTATATAAGTTGTGTGCAACGGTTTCATTCTGGATTTGTTTCACGGAAAGCTTGCCAAATGTCTTCATGGCAATCGAGCCTGCACCGAGAAGAAGATATATTCTAACGAGGAGAAGCAGAATTTGGTAATTGTGAGGCGAGTCCTCGCAGAAATGTTCCAGTAAAGCTGCTGAGCGGATCAATTCAGAATTGACAGCCTTTTCCTGATTATCCGCATGTTGACTCAGTCGAATAAGGCTCATGACAGCGAGTAATCCAAGGTCGTCCCTCGGCTGATTCTCTATTGTTGCTTCGGTGGAATCGTCCTTGTTCATGTCACGGTACACCTTTAGGCAGCGTGCCACAAAGTTCTCTACCCGCTCTGGTGAAAAGGTATCTTCAGAGAAGATTTTAAAGCAGTACTCAAGCTTGAAACTATTGATAATTGTAACTTGTTGGGCAGTCTCAGACACCTAAAGAAGCTTTGGTTAGCTATGAAGAAAGGGGTATTAGCACAGTATTCAGTACGTACATCTTTTTGAGCAGCTGTTTTGTCTGGAACGTAATCAACCAGCTCTGAGACCCGAGTCTTATCGAGATAGGAAGCGTGTTTTCGTATATCGTCAAAGCAGTACAACTTGCTACTGTTGAAATCGTAATAGTTTTGGCAAGCAGCAAGATGGTCGGTCTGCGTACGCTCACCACACTCCATTCTCCAAGCTGATATCTCTAAAAGGGCAAGATGAACATTGCGTGACTTTGGGAAACGCTTGGAAAATTCCTGAACGAATGATATGATTTCTTCCGTAGTCCTATCGGCTTTGGTCAGTCGCCTGAAACATTGCAAAAATCAACGTGGTGCATGGCTTACTCTTTATTATCAATCTTCTTAGTCGAGTTCAGTAAAAGGCTCCAAACTCCCCAGTCATCTCTCTCTTGCAGGAGTTTCTTCGCCGCTTCATTCTCGTCTGGCATAGTCAGGAGCTCCTTCGCGTACTGCAAGCCACTTACCCAATTTTCTACTTTTTCTAGGCAAAGCAGCTTCTCTCTAATGAAGATCCAGTCATTCTGAACTATCCGTGACTTCAGGCCGAGGTTCTCACTATCAAGGATTTTCAGGATTTCGTCGTTTCGACCTTGCGATTGAAATATCTTGATGAGGAGAAGCAACTCCTCGGCATTCTGGATAGCTCTTGGAGGGCTCAGCAATTCTTTCTATAGATATCACATCAGTAAGTTAGAGAGTTTCAGCATGGAATTGAAGAACATAGTCCCGCTACGGAGTGGGCACACGTACAGGATCAGCTGGTACATTCTCTGCGGCTTTGGAGACCATACGGTACGCCAGAGTACCAAATAGCTTGCGCTCGGAATCCGACGAAGAAGAATCGGCTGCTAGAAGGTGGCACATAAAGATCGCCCAGAGATAGTATTTGCGTTGCTTGGGGAAGTTGACGTGAAGACTCATGGCGGCCTGTAAAATCGACACTGTTAGCCTGTTTCTTTCCTTCCTTTCGCACATTTTCCCTCTGTATCTTTTTTGTTCCTACAAACCTTCTGTGCAGACTTCCAGTCTTCCCCATCAAACGACCGCGAAAACCACTGGGACTGAATCTCATGATCCTGAGGTTTCGCTTTTGCCGCCTTTTCCCAGAGACTCCTTGTGGTATCTTCATGGCCTTTTAACAGTTTCAAGGTTGCATTCAGCAAGTCTAGGGTGTCTAGATCTGTAGTCGGAGGCTCGAGCTTGCATATTTCGAGGGTAGCCGCAATGCCTTGTTGCGAATGCGTCTGGTCGGGATGTAGATATAGAATATGCGCTTTCCATGCCTAGCAATGGATCGGAATATGTTAGTTAAAAAAGCCAATTAAATGAGTGTTACATATCTATTAGAGAGGAGGGATATGAAATAAAAGAAGAAAGTACCCTGGGGCCGGGATGGTCCTTTGGCTCAGCACATAAATGAACTCACCCTTAAAAACCGTGTATCTTCGCCCTTTTTGATCCTCTTGTCTATCAACTGCAGAGCCTGCTTCAGATTACGAGAATCAATGGCATCTTGTATCTGTTTGTTCCGACGTTGAAACACCGGATCTGCTGCTGTGGACATGGTAACTCCCCCTCACCGCGCCTGCCTTTCTCTCCTTCTGCGTTCAACGGGGAATCGTCTCGTGAGTCGGTCGCGGAATGATTTATATGGCCGATTCGACTTAGATCCGAGACTGGTCAGAAAGCTAAGAGCACTGAAGTGCAAGTGCAGTTCGAAGCCAAAACTTGGTGATAGTTCAGCCCGTCTGGTGTCTTTTTTTTGCTGGGTGCGGGGAGCTACCGCCTTCCCTACCGCTTGTAGATCGGGCTATCATTGGTTCCTTCTACTCTTCAGATTTCCACCAAACAGCCATGCTCATGATTACATGCAGCAAATAGCATCTTTTTGTTTGCAAATGGGGGACACAATGCTTTTTATATCTCCAGACATCTAATGTATTTAAGAGTCTCAGGCAGTCGGATTGTTTATACCAAGAACGAGCACCGGAGGTTACATTATCCGATCGAAGTATGTAAATGGGGGAGTCTCCTTCAACCCTAAGTTTGTTAACCCACTGCAATAACAGGTTTAAAATGTATGAAAAGGGCTGTGAAGTTAATTCGATTTTCCGCACCTAAGTAAGGAGAAGATCTTTTACACATTCGTTCTATAAATAAACGGTTTCTACCATGTGTAGGCCGATCAGATGTCCGAGCTGCAGCAACCGCTATCTTGGGTTAGAAGCAAGTGAGTAAGCTTAAGGCTGAGGGTATAACAGCTTTATATTATTCTATACTCTTCTTTCCAATACAAATAAGGTAGTTTTGCGAGGTTGTCAGCCTGAGCTTTGAGGCGCACTCGGCGTACTCGGCGTGCCTGGGTAATCCGCACTAATCCTCTTGTAGAAAAAAGGGCTCCCAAGAGTCCAAGACAACCAAGACAACCAAGACAACGGCAGCGGCGCGGCTAAGCTTGTGACCAGCAAATTCCCGGCTGCAAATCAATATTTAGTTTGGACGAATGAAAAATGAGGAAAGAGATGCTGTTGATATACTATTATTCAGGGTACTCCGTAGGTCTTGACGACCAAGTTAGCATTCCTCACGCTGTTGAACGTGTCTCGCTCGTATGCACTGATGCAAGACCGAGGGTAACCCCGGGCTACCCCGTAGTACTACTACTGAGGAATCAACTGGCCCTTCAGATGACAGGTCTCAATGCCCATGGCTGTGGGCCTCAGATTTAGAGATCCAAGATTCTGTGCGAGGGGTAAACAGAATCCTGATACAGAGCCGACCAAATCAAGTACATAATACGAGAATGCTGGCAGTCTATCTATCAGACTGCGGGGCCAGCGTTACATGCGGGTTTGGAGGATATCAACGGCTCATTTTCCCTGTTCTGCTTATCAGTAATCAGCCGCAAGCCAATTCCCCGTATAGAAAAGAGGAGTCCGATCAATCATATTTGAGCCTCTTTCCTGGTCTGAGTTGGGAACGGCTTTGTCGGCGAAACTCAGAAGAGGTCGCACCAGACGAACAAAGAATTGGGCAAATGAGACGTGAGACGGAAGAGACGATGTTGGAGCTTAGTTACTTGGCCAACATGTGTGGATAGTCTCACGTGACCAGTTCCCAACACGAGCAATGTCGCACACGAGCTGACTGGTCCGCTTTTGATGCCTGAGGCGGCTAGGCACCGCATCGAAGCTTTAAGCCACCCGAGTCCAAGAAAAGTGAGACAGAATGAGAGTTTTGCGCTGTTTGCCCTAATGCCCCCACGCGGCCTTTAGACTTTTTATCAAAACTTCTTTGTGTCCAATCAGCCAAAGGATTAGAAAATCACGCAGTTAATATACTGTAGATATAGCAGCTACGAATTGCATTTACCGATTACTCGGAGTTCAGTTGGGTGATAACAGTTATATATTAAATTCATTACTTATTAATATTTATTAATTATTATCATATATTTATTGCATATTGACAATAACTGTGTGAACGGCTGCTCGAGTAATATATTTTCCGCCGCTGTCGCTCCCAATGGGGAAGCTGCCGGTCCCGTGATTGGCTGTCGGATGGCGCCGTACTCGTAAGGGGGTCAAATGCCGAGATTTCCTTTGTTGTGGACTCGTCCTCAACCCACGGACAGCATCAGACGACGCGCAAGACTCGGTCTTTGATTGGGCCATGAAAGTGGGAAAACAAGCTGCATAAACTTTTTGCCACGGTCGGTATCCTCCGTATGCTGGGGACGGGGATGGACCACGTACACGGTCAAGCTTTCTTAGGCTGATAGAGCGCAGAGTATGGTTCGAGGATCCCTTATTCGGGCTTCTTGGCCGCGTTCACGATCGCTAGGCGAGGGCATACGCACACAGATGGTCGATATGCGTCCTCTGCGTACGTACCTATCACTGTCGCTAGAACTATCAGCTGCCGGCATTCCTGCGTGCGTTCGAGAAATTGTTCGTGATAAGAGCGCAATATCATTCCATCCAAGTTCCACACCTTCCCACCCCCGGGCCTCGGCTAGACGTTTATTAAATTTATATTGTTCTATGTCGGTTGTCAAACCTGACCTTCCTAAAACGGCGATAGTTCCAGGGTGCCACCTGCCTAGTTTATCGCTTTTAATATATCTCGCGAGGATAACGGATTACCCTTTGGCGGCGGGCTGCACCTGCGCTCCACCCGTGCGAAATTGGCCTTTTTTCTAGTTTATTCTAGCTGCACGCCTCCTGGATTCTATCAGTTCTACTAGCGACAGGGCCCTGCTGCACACTGCACGTTATCCTCCAAAGACATGGCGTGTCCTAGTTCTGATTCAAGGAATAATGGTCGCTTTGGGCCACCCACGGGAGCCAGATAACGACGGCGTCTCCGACGGTGGCCAACCACCCACCACATGGCCGCTCAATGTTTCCCCTTCTTAAGCTCTTATCAATGGGCCTCCACCAATGGGGTCGGCCACAGCGACTTGCCACGTTCCAAGGTTTCATCCGGGCTAATGAAATTAATGAATCCTGCTCGGCCAGCGTCGGAGGTGTGTGTGGTAGTGCTGCGACTAGTCTGTTAGCATAGTGACTATCAACACTGTGAGCCGTTGACCAGCAAATCTGATCGAAAAGGATCTGGCCGCGAAGTTGGCTAACCCGAAAAAAAAAATTTAGTTCCATGCAGGATTCCACAATCACACCCCGTATCAAGGTAACATTGTAATCTGTGCTCCATCAGGGGGTGGGCACTGGCTTGTGGCACTGTGGAATAATATTTCTAGAAACAGCAGGTGGTTATACACGTACTCGAAACTATATATACAGCTTCCCTGGGCCTCTGCATTTCCCCCTCTCTCGGAACCTCTCCAGTGCATTTTCCCTTTTTTGCCCCTTCCCCAGGCTTCACCATGTCTATGCAACCTGGCCCGCTGGGCATTGTTCCTCCTACCGAGATGATTCGCGAGACAGGCGCGTCTCCCGAAGAGATTCTCAGGGATCAAAAAGAGGGCATCCACCCCGGTATCCGTCAGCGCCAATGGGGTTTGGAGGCACGTCTCGACACCTCTGTGACCGTTGAGGAATACATGTACTGGGCCAAGATTGAGCGTGAAATGGAAGCGGAGGAGGCCCGTCGCTACAATGCCGTGGCACCAAAAGGCTTCATGGGATCCATCAAGGGCTACTTCACCAGCAACGCCTACGAGGATGCCAAGATCCACGAGCAACCCCAGATCGACGGCGGTGAGGAGCGCTGGTCGGGCAACGAAAAGTCGTTGGTCGCTGACGGCGTCGCCCCTATCGCTCCGAGCGGTACGCACGAACTGGACGCTGAGTGGCGACAGGCTGCCAGAGCCCTGCGCACTGCTGGCTGGGGTGCGATCTTCTACTTGATCACGACCGACATCCTGGGTTGGTCTCAGACCCCGTACGTCTTCGCAAACACCGGCTACGGAATCGGTGTTGGCATTTTCATCCTCATGGGTCTTGCTGCCTTCGTCTCTGGCCTCATGATCTGGCGTACCTTCATCTGTCTTGACTCCTCTCGCTACCCAATTTTGAGTTTTGGCGACCCTTTCCATCGTCTGTTCGGCCCTAGGATGCGTCACTTCATCAACTTTATGCAAGCTCTTCAGATGTTCCTGAGTGTGGCCGTGGTCATTGAGGGTAACACCGGTATTATTGAACAGCTTGGTGGAAGCGTCAATCTCTGCTACGTTGTTTGCGCTATCATCTCGCTACTCGTTGGCGTGATCAGTGGTTACATGCGATCCCTTAAGCACCTTGGCTGGTTCTGCAACATGGCCGTGTGGATCAACATTGTCTGCTTCATCATCATGTGAGTCATCACGGTAGGATACTTTTGAGGTATCATGTAACTAACTGGACATAGTTGCGTTGCTGCCGCCAAGTATGGACCTGATCCTGCTGCTATGGTCCAAAACGGTATCCTGAACAAGACTTGGGACACCGTAGCCACAATGGCACCAGTCAAGACCTTCGTCCAGACTCCACCTGCCGAGTATCAGCCCACCAACACCAACGCCTTTGCCGCCAACTTCGCCGGTATTGACACTATGGTTTGTAAGTTATTGATGCTAACTTTTACTACTACAAAGGCGAGAATTTGTTACTGACTGCTCTGATCACAGATGCGTACTCCGGTGCTGTCATGTTCGTCGCCTTTTTGGCTGAGATGCGCCACCCCATGGACTTCTGGAAGGGCATGCTCCTCGCGCAAGTCTTCATCACCGTTGTCTATGTCTTTTTCGGTGCTTTCGTCTATCACTTTTACGGCCAGTACGCCTACAGCAACGTCAACCAGACCGTCCGACCGGAGAATCTCCAGGTTGTTGGCAACGTTCTTTCTCTAATCACCGGTTGGCTTGCCATCTGTAAGTCTTGAGTTACCCGCACAGCATATTTGGCTCATCAGCTGACAAACGTCTTCCAGTCTTGTACTTCAACGTTGGTATGAAGACTGTGTACCTGGAGGTCGGCGAGGAGATCTTCAACTTGCCCCCGATCACAACAAAGACCGGAAAGCACCTCTGGTGGGGTCTGGGCCCAGTCTACTGGGCTCTCGCCTTTGTGGTCACCATGTCTATCCCCGAGTTCAGTGCCTTCACCAACTTTGTTGGTGGCCTGTTCAGTCTGAACTTCACCTACTCCTTCTCCGGAATCATGTACCTGGCTCTTCTGATCCAGCAAGGTGCCCAACAGGAAGGCGAAGGCTTCGACCCTGTTACCGGCGAGACCACTCGTCTCGATAGCGGAGTCCAGCGATGGATCCGTGGATTCAAGAAGACGTGGTATCTTTCATTGCCTATTCTGATCTACACTCTGGCCGGTCTTGCCACATCTGGTATGGGTACTTGGTCCGCTGTCACCTCTCTGGAGGCTGCCTTTGGCCCCGGCGGCAGTGTCGTCACCTCCTGGACGTGCACCAACGCCTACTACACCGGCTAAAGAAATGTGTGGCTTCCATAGACTGCGCCATAGCCTGCAAGGGCAGACTCTGGTGCATCATATATATAAACTCCACTTTTCTTGGGCTTGGAAGTGTACGCTTTCAGCAAAGAGCTTTCTTGTATAACTCGTAAGAACATCTTATATATCAAGAATTAATATTTATTATCACCATAATTTTGTGCATGCCGTAGAATAATTTGATCATTGAAGTTAAATTAGGGTTTATCACGGGGCTTTGGTGCGTAAGCCCTAATCAGTCAAGATAACAACAATACGAGGGCATCTGCCAAATAACCCCGGCGGTTGTTGTGTTTAAGACATGTATCTTTGATAACACAATTAATAACCTTCGTGTGTATTTGTCAATTGTTTTTATCCACATGAGAACAGTACCTAGGTACGTGACAGGAGAAAATATTTATTTTTGCAAACAATGCTTACACCTACACATATAAAGAAGTTTAAACCTACTTGTTTCTATGTAAATCCTACACTGTTCACCTACGTATCAAATTTGAATTGGCTTCTGATTAATGATTAGTGTCCGTTATTTATAGGAAAGCAAACACCATGTCAAGACAGGATAAAAGGAACGAATTATCTACGGGCATTTCCTAATGGGGTAAGTCCTGTTAGGGGGCCTGAGGCTCGTATTCCCACGTCCTGAGGCTTCCATTAGGGCTTAGACAGTCACGCCGTCCCAGGCTCCAAGGCTCCAACAATCTAACGTCTGGTCAACAGTATCATTGATTCCATAACTAACAAGGCCTACACGTTTAAATGTGAGTTATTTCTAAATTACCTGTTCGATTCTCTATTCCTCTCCGAACTCTATATCCAAGTTTATCTTTAGAGCTAGCTTTGATATGCTATGTTTTACTTCCACTGCTTCTGGCTCTTGAGGAATCTGATCTCAATATCTACGACACCACAGCCGTGAATTCGTAAAGTACACTATCGCCGTAGAAGAGGTTGGGCAAGTTAACGAGCCCAGGATCTCGCTATATGGAACTGCAGATTACTGGAGGCGGCTGTCATGGGTAAACTACGTACTGCCAAAAAGCATAATAACCCTTCCGTCTTTGCCTATGATGATTCAAGAGTCAACTAAGTAGGCCCAATGTTCCATTGTGTAGATGTCATTGTGGGTTGCGAGCTAAGTATACTTATAGCCCTAAGATGTGCTAACGCCAACGCCGCTCCCATTCGGAGATGATCTGATGCGGAGGGTTGTTATAAGAAAGATAACACGGAAAATGCACGGCCAGATGATGATTATGGTGTCAGAGTAGTGGAAGGGCTAGGTTCCAACGATGGCTTCCAACCGTGTATGCCGACTACTTATAAGCCTTCTGACCTGTATGAAAAGAGGACAAAAATAGTCTAACGTAAAAATTTTTTTCAGTATATCATCAGAAGGATAAAATTCTGTATGAATCTGACAACTGAATCATAAGAAAGAGTGCCTTGCAAAGGAATGGATGTGCTGGAATAAGAGTAGTTAGGGCAACACTACTCGGAACTCTATCTGCTATATCTGCTATATCTTCTATACATTGGATAGAACAGTTCTAGTCCAACATCATAATTGTAAAGTAGTCAATTGACGAGTTACCCAATATACTTGAGAATAGAAAGGGAAATGGCTCATCGACCAAGAGAATGCCTTAGAATTGCAGTGGTAGGCATATCCAAATCTGGGAACTCTTCGGTGATACAGAGTCCACGTGGGTTGTGGTTGCACCAGAGTATTTCTCGATCGTCGTTGCCATGCCAAAGTGAGGTCATTGTCCAATATTGAAAGAGAACGTATATTCTGTATGGACGATGTGAATTGGTTGGCTTGTATTATCCGATGAAAATGTGGCATGAAAACAAAATAAGAAAAGTAATATTATTTTCAAGTTATGCACAGAGCAATAGGAGTTGATGTATTGTTGGCGATATGCATATAAACGAGAGCAAGCAAGTTGGCTTCTAGACAATGATTAGCAGGCGTTAAATATTTCAGATTGTACATAGTAGTCCACAGGTACCTCAAACATGGCTGCCTTTTCGAGACTAAGCAAAGCAACTTCGAGATTGGCGAGTATAGAAGAATCAACATTCGAAGACTGACAGCAAGGTTAGGACTCCTATTCGGACTATTTGAAAAGATCAAATAGAGTGAAACGTGACTACACCTGGCATCTCATTCTACTCAAACAATTTACCACCACCAGTTGTTCTGATGAATTTCTGGCCATCTCTCATGTACCAGCTACCAGAATAACCTGAGAAACATTTGAATATTCGACTGTAATGTACGTGTGACGTGCAATATATTGGTCCGCAACCACGGGGAAACCTAGTGAACAAAAAGGAAAAGACGGCCTTCTGAGATTGAGTCGTTATCGATAGATTATCCCTAAATACACTATGAGGGAAACAGTCCAACACTGCGGCTTGCATTGTGTAAAACAGGAGCAGCCCGTGGTGTATAGACTATAGGAGTAAATAAAAAAAATTTCGTTTTTTTTGTTCTCTCATTTTTATCGTAATGCACCCTATTTCAGCACATATATCCTGACCGCACGAGGTTGGATCGGGTATGTTTCGAATCTCTTTTTAAAAGAACTCCCGCGCCCAATGTTTAAAAAAAACCCCTTTCATTCTTTCTCAATTCCTTTAAGCGGACTTGCTCTTAACTGCCTCACGACCCTTGGCGATGCGCTCGAGGATCTGCTCACGGTCCTTATCGAGCTTGAGCTTGGTGATGATGACGTTGGAGGCGGAGATGGGGATAGGGACGCTCTGGCCGTTGCTCTTCTCGCGGGCGATACGTTCGACGTGGATAACCCACTTCAGGCGGTAGACGCTGGTGACACGACCCTCACGGCCCTTTTGACCTCCACGGAACACTGTAACCTCGTCTCCGTTGCGGATAGGAATGGAGCGGACCTGCAGGTTGACTGCGTTAGATTGTCTTGCTTTATAGTGCCGTTTTCTTCCAACAAGTTTTGGTTGCAGATCACTTCGGTGTCATTTCGAACGTACATTGTATTTCTGGGCGAGTTCTGTGCTGAGATGAGCCGACATCTTGACGCGGCGCTCGCTGGAGGGAGCACTGAAGTGCGCCTTGCGCGACTTCCGTCGCGAAGAGGCGATACCTGTAAGAACGAACCGACTCGTCAGCATCGAATAGACAATAATAAACGTAGAAAAAAAAATCACGTACCGGAGTTCTGGACAGCCATTGTGATAGAGCCTCCTGGGGGTCGTGAAAGGGCTCTGGTGATGGGTTGTCGTTAAAGTCGTCGTCGGAAGCTTCCAAGTCTCAAGGCCCAAAAGATTCTTTGGCGGGTGAAATTGTGTGTTGTGCGTCACATGACCATCGACGGCCCGCTTAGGCTAGGGCTGTGTTCTGCCCTGTGATTGGCTGCCATGCGCTACCGCCCGGAGCCCGCGGCGTGGGTTGGTCGATCCACTTATCTTATCGATTCTCTTGAGCCACTCCCTTCCAGTTCACATACAACAAATATCTAAATTAAACTTGTAGGCTATGCTTAGCATAGAAGTTGGTATCAACTAGCCCAAAAAAGAGAGGTGGAAATAAAGCAACCTATAAATCATCATAGCCGCTTTGGGTCTTTTTTTTTTTTTTTTTTTTGCACATCCTCAGCTTTCAAGTCCAAGTTATGACCCGCCCACCCATTGAGATGAAGGGCGTTGCAAGCATAGGTGTTTGACGTACGAGCTGAAAATATATCTGTCTAGGTAGATTCTGCGGCGAAGGAGCAGACTCGCCATTCAACATGTAACTGTACGGATATCGCGGACAGCTGAACATTCTATGACGATGTCTACGGGCGCCCACCTAGGTAGGTTGTTGATACCATGAGCAACTTGGAATTCAATGGAATGAATAGGTCTACCTATTGAATTGCATAGAATGACGTATACAAGACCTCGGGAGTTGAATGTTGGCTGTCATCTTATCTTACCTACATGAAGAAAACAACACGAGACTGGTTTTGGATGAGGAAAGTGATATATTCGTACAAACATGTATATATACCCCGTACATAAAAATACATGGAATGAAAGAGAAAAAAAGACCAACGCTATCAATTGGAAAATGCGAGTGTGGGTACCAATGCTTGATGATGACCCGATGGTTTAGATAAATGAATAGCGCAACACATGCAAAACGAGTCGTCCCGTCGAACTCCGCGATAGCACACGTTTGCTAAATCGGGAATGAAAATCCCCGAATGGAGAGGGTAGGATGATCTCACACCCACCCTAACGAGAAAAGACTGAAGATCTATATTCAGTTGATATGACATGCGAGATAACGGGATAACCAAACGTAGATGGGATTTTCGCTCAGGAAGACAGGTTTGATTGAATCGGAGAAAGAAAAGCCACAAGAGTCAAGGACGACTATGTCGGAACTCGTGTGCTCATAGATCCACTATAAGATTTTAATAGGGCTGGGACGTCATCTCATGATTGATCGGATGTAGACTTGGCTTTAGCCATCTTTCTTTGGCTCAGCTAAAACATTGATCAGCAGGTTAGAATGTATTTCCATGGGACTTGAGTTTTGTGGGAAAGAGTGGCATTTGCATGACGAAGACTAACGAATTCGACAAGACGCATACAAAAGAAGAGCAGTAGATGGGGAAATAAGACTTACCCACTCCTTCTTACAGTCACGGTAGGCTCTATTTTCGAGTATCAGCCATGTAACCATCAGCAAATCCGAGCTCGCCATAGAATTGGCGAAGAGCATAATTGATTTGTGTAATATGCAGGGGAAGAAGAAAAATGCATCCTCAGCAGCCAAACATTTACTCACTGAAAATAGTCACTGCACATGTCTCGGTCGCCTGCATTGCGGCGCATGCACTTGATACTCCGATTTGCAAACTCCTGGCATGGGTCGTAGTATTCACTTGCACTTTTACTGCAAGAAAACTGTGAGTCAGTAGCGTCCTAGCCTATGAAACATGTGATCGATGGAACTCCCGGAACGCTAGTTTATAAGAAAGGCAATAGAAAAGAAGAACTTTGTTTTGGCTTTTGTTTTTTGGAGCTGCATTGCCAGATACTGCCGTGTTCATTGGGGATTGGACGCCTCCTCGGGACGGCAGGTTGATAGTGTGTTCCTGATGGGCGGCAAGCGAAGAAATAGACCAAACTAATGGGCAAAAGATGGGGAAAATAGAAAGAGCGCTCGATTTACAGCGCTCTTTATACTTTTTGTGCCGATTTCGCAATAATTGGAGAAGATCTTGTTGCATTGGGGGAAGGACTAGCTCGCGCACTCACTGTTCGAATTTCTTCTCTGCCTTTGACCATGAGGACTCGTCCCCTTCTTTTGTTTCCGAGGCCATCCTGTCTGAAAGGGGATGGATAACCACGCAAATTGCAAACTGGAGAAAAGGAATCAAAAGTTGAAGCTGTTGCTGCTGGTGGGTCTCATCGTGGCCGGGGCTAAAACTAAAAGGCATTTCACGTGACGCTAAGCGCCTAACTGCATCGGTGCGCGGCGAATCGGATTGGCTGCGCCGGGTCTAAAAGCAAATCATATGTGAGCGGCAGCGCTGATTGGCTGCTGATAAAATAGAGATTCCTACCGCCCTAACGTCTCTTCTATCAGACATGTACGAAGAAAGTATTGACCTTCTGGCCCTGACGACCTCGTGATCTATTCATTTTTTCTGTCTTCTCATCGACCGCTCGTTCGCTTTCTCCAGATCCGCCGTCTTGTCAAGGCACATGACCCAACAAGCGGAGGTGGATTACGTACGGGGTTTTGCGCCTGGAATCTAGATCGCAAAGGCCGCGATGGCGGTTAGTTAGGTTTGATACCGTAAATACACCGCAGCTGTATATCCGCCGGTCTCCATGCCATAGAGTAGGAGGTCTGTGGTAATGCGTGGGTATTGGATATTACAGACAAATCCCTTGTTCCAATTATTTCATCTCTTTCCTATTCCGGCACCGTTTCAGTGCTTCCTAGCGCGTCCACTGATTCCCATGTGTTGGTATAACTGCTATACATAGGTATTATGGATAAGGGTTTAAAAGCGGGCTGGCTGGAGCAACCCCGCCCGAGTCCCCCAAAACAACATCCCCGTGAGGTATCACCGATCGGTGATGGGTTCATTCTTCGTACAAAGATATGTTTTTTCAGTATCTGTCTTGGGTATCTTTCTATGGTTACCAAGCTTTTCCGACATGTTTTCATGTAACGATTATCGTCATGCTGTGTGACTATCCTGGTGCGGAGACTCCGATGCCGAAAACAAGGTGGCTTCCTAATTCCCCGAATCATAACTATGCGCTGTTGCTCGTTGCTGAAAGTACGAAAAAGAAGCCGATAACGGATGATAGACAAGGCAGTAGTACCTATAGCCTAGTACCGACGTAAGGCACTAGGTGAGTTAGTCGCTGATAATGGCCGCTTTGACGATCCAGATCCCATATCCCAAAACGAGTCAAAAAGTCCATTCAAAAACCACTAAGCGTAGCCGTTATTGCTCTGCCCCTCCACACCTCGCGTGGATCTGGCCCAGCTCGCTTTGCTTCTTCTTACCTGGATGTCGATCCAACCCCCTATCATGAGTTCGTGATTTGTCCTCGTTCCCTAGACTAGTCACCAAGATAAGTTCTCTCACTCTTCCATGCCAGGATTCATCATCAGCGACCCGAGTCGGGAAGCGCTCTCCATGAACCGATTGGATGTCATACATCCAACTGATAACTATAGATCATAAATCATAAATCATCAATCATACCAAGACGTAGTATCATTCTGATTCAATCTGTCCCCACCGTCAGACCAGGTAAACCTTCGCGTCAAGGTGGCCGGTACCAAACCAAACATAGGAAGAATTTCCATGTAGACAAGGAGATGAGCTGGAAAGTGGGTTCGCCACAAAGTTCCGCTATGTTTTCAATGTGTCATAGTCGCCGAATTAAAATCACTTGGGTGGCGGCAATGGATTCTCCCCGTCGCTTTGCATAGCAATCATGGCTAGCATTTGCGGATTTGGACCTTGGGCAAGAACACGCATGTCAGCCGAACGAAGTGATTGTTCGGCCTGAAAAAAAAAAAAGGAGATTGTCTCTGAACGCCACAAATTCCACCGGGTCGTCGTAACCAACACGGTTTAGTGTAGGATGTAGGATGGCGGGTCGAGCTCTGGTTTACCGCCAGGTGTAATCACGATGGACCAGAACCGTAGATTGTTTCATGAGAGGGCGCTCTCTCCAAATTCATATTCAGAATGTCGAGTAGGCCATATTTGCCGGGTATAAGTAACAGCAGATTCTTCTGGTCAACCCCGTCTTTCTCAAACTCTCCATCTTTCCTAGGCTTATCTTTCTTGATAAAGCACAGTCGACATCAACTCCTTTGATAACTGGTAGTTATCTGCTATTGTCCCTTTGCTATCATCTTTGCGTGTTATCGTCTCTGTGCTGTAGCCTTTGTGTGCTATCAAAAAGCCTGGGTGTAGAAAACGACGTTCAGTGAATTCAGTACGACACTAGCACAATAGTGTGAGTGTTGGAACTTTTCTTTCTTCTTCCTTCTGCTTCTCCCCTTTATATTATCTCGTTTGTCTCACCCCGTTTCCCCCTCTCGCACTCCTCATTGGTGTTCGGATACTTACTGACAACCCGCCAGTATCATGGCTGCCACGAATATCATGAGTGCCCCCCTGCTGCCAGTAGCTCCCTTGATGAACGAGTTTCTTGGTGAACCAAACCACTACATTCCTCCTGAAGAGACCTTCCACAAAACCCCTCGTGAAGTCTCTGTAGAGGCTGCCGAAGAAATGTCCCCAGAAGAACCCATGGAGATCGAACAAGAAGCCCCCCTCGAGGCTGTCCACGACACTCCTCACGGAGTCTCTGTAGAGGCTGCCGAAGAAATGTCCCCAGAAGAACCCACTCCAGTCGAACAAGAAACTCCTCTTGAGACTGTCCAAGAACCCGTTCAGGAAGCTCCGCAAGAAGCCGCACAACCAGCCTCAGATACCACCCAAGATGTCCCTAGCGAAGAAGATATCTCTCAACCCGCACCCTCAGAGGTAGTCGCAGAGGTTGAAGAGACTCTGCAGCCATCACCAGCCAACACAGTCAAGCCCATCATCCCTGTCAAGGAAGACCTGTCGCCCTCTGAACGGGTTCCTTTCGACCCAGCCAAGCACATCGAGTTCACGCCGCCTTCGAAAGTGTGGGCCATGCAGGAGCTTGATTATCCCCAAGGCAAAGGAATATCCCCTGTGGGTGTTTCAGAGCCCTTCCCTCTCTTCAGCAAGGAAGCAGTCAAGCAGATGCGCGCAGAGATACTCAGTGAAAAAGTCTGGGAAAAGTACCAGTATTCTAGTAACCTGTCTCATTGCCAACTGCGTGGATATGCCCCAGAGTATGTCACACGCCATACTTTCATGTTTGAACCGTGCTTATTAATGTTTTTTTTCTTAGATGCGCCCCATTCATATACGATGCATGGAGAAGCCCCGAGGTCCTGGAGATTGTGTCTAAGATTGCAGGCATTGACCTCGTGCCTGTAATAGACTGGGAGATTGGCCACATCAACATCGCTGTGAAGAGCGAAGACGAGAAGGTCAAAGAGCTTGAAATTGCACAGCGCAACGCCGATGAGGGAGTTGCTGGATGCCCATTGGAAGACGAAAGCCCAGTTGTCGATTGGCATACCGACAGCTACCCTTTCGTTTGCGTTACCATGCTATCTGACTGCACCGATATGATTGGCGGCGAAACAATGTTGCGTAAAGGCAATGGCGGTACCGTCAAAGTGCGAGGGCCTCAGATGGTAAGAAGACACTGCTTTTCCCCAATTGAATCTTCATCATACTGATCATCGCATAGGGATCTGCTGTCATTCTCCAAGGTCGTTACATTGAGCATCAAGCCCTACGTGCATTGGGACAAGCCGAGCGTATCACCTCGGTGACTTCCTTCCGTCCACGCTCAGCGGCCATCAAGGACGAAACGGTTCTCACCACGATCCGCGGCATTTCAGATCTCTCAGAGGTGTACCACCAATACTCAGAATATCGCTTCGAGATCCTGCAAGATCGTCTCCGAGACATGGAACGGAAGATGCGGGACCGCAAGCGGGCAAACCGGCCATTTGATACAAAAGGAACAAAGGCTTTCATCCGGGAGCAAATCCAGTTCCTCGAAGCAATGGACCGAGAGATGGTCAGCGATGAATTGGTGCAAAAGGGATACATTGGCAATGACCATTTGGTTTCCGAAGAGACTAGAGAGAACTCCAAGAAGAGAGGTGTTTACTTGGAGGAGACTGTTGCTGCATAGGAGATGTCCGTTCGCAACGCAACCGCTGCTTGGTATGAATTCGACGAATTTCCTTTTTCCTTTTTTTTCATGATATACAATCAGTTTGGCATTCGCGTGTAATATGGGCCTCATTCATTTCAGATAATCTGTTTTATTTGGTGCTTGGGTTTTCTTCCTTTCTTCTTGTAGGGTGCCTTTCGCATACGAATTGTCGCTTGGGGTGTTTAGCGCTGTGGGCCGACTGATTGTTTTTTTTTCCGAGTATTTATTGAAGCGTTTTCTGGACATGGCAGATTTGGGCTCTTGTTTCTTTTCTGGTGCATTCGACAATTTAACAACGCTTGTTTTTTTAAGACGGCAGATTCTGTTTCCTTTGTCTGATGCGAGACGGGCTTGAAATTGATCAGATTGAACATAGAAGAATTTAAAATTGAGTGAATTGTTCTTTTTATTTCGCATGTGCACTGGATATGAGATGAAGAAACATGTCTCTAGTACAAATAGTCAGTCAACCGGCAATCGCCTCCAGCCGGCGAAATCGATTCCGTTTGTCGAGGTAAATCACGAGTTGAACGGGCCGGGTAGCTGATAGATGAAGTAGATGACGTATAGTCTTCGCTTACCTTTTCACCGAAATTTTTTGGTTGTAGTCGTGCAATCGTTGTATGTATAGAGAGAGAATGGCAGAATCCAAAGAGGGCAGTTGCTGTATTTAAGGGCAGGTGCCAGTTGCCCGTAATATGACGCCTTTCCTGGTGGGGCTACTCGTAAAATACTGCCAAGTCCTGATGCATTTGCGGTAATTTACGTCTGTATCGTATTGGTATGCATCAAGTACTACCATCAGTGATGATCATGTCCAAGGATGCATTGCAAATAACTTGCATATAGGAGGGCAGGCCTATTGGCGTTGTTTCAACAATATCGCCTATCAACTTGTCGCCGCTGTAAAAAAGCGCCATGGCCCGTTACGCTTTTTGTGGTGGAGTGTTAATTATCTCGTATCGTTCATTACACGACATCATACGGCAATCGGCTCTCTAGTCGACTGAGCTCTGCTATCAGTATCCGTTGACGCTGACGCTATTTCAGAATCTCCACCTCGGTATATCGACGTCCTGCAATTGTGATGCCCAAGTGTCAAAACAGTCAGATGATTGGCGAAGGAGAAGCGCCGAGGACAACGCCGATTCACGTGATTTCTGATCTTCGATGAGTCGCGATTGGGCCTGCCCCACTGTACTCAAGAAGAGGTTTCCCATTGGCTGTCTGCTTAGCGCTGGCAGGCATCACGTGATACAAACTGGGGCTTTAGGCAATATCGGGCGGTAAAGGTGATGGCCTCGATAGCATGGAATTGGATGGATCAACATTCAATCATTTATATTCAGCCTCTCGTCGGAGCTTATCCCAACTGACACGCCTATCTGTCGGCTTCCGTCGTTGCCACACTCCCCCCGCAAACTCTGGGAAACACCACGACCATGAGCTGAATCGAGGCACTCCCCCTCGCTTTCGTCTTTTTTGCCCTCTGAGCGATTTATGTACCCTGCTAGCGAAGTGAATCAACGGTACTTGTCGCGTCCACGAGCCCTTCCACAGTTTACGGATACGCGCCGCAATAATATATAACTTCGAAATATTTGCTGGGATATACCGTCGGTTTATAAAAGTGCCCGTTTGCCCGCACGTCGTATTTAAATGTCCCCATCTCTCCACAAAGCAGAAAAGGTCAATATGGGTTCAATATCGGCCACATCGCGTGATAAGCGAGAAGATTCAGCAATGGCGGATGCGTCAGGAGTAGGTCTATGCTATTCCCTCTTTCTCTCTCTTTTCCTTATTAACTGTCGAATTCTGACGCTTGAATAGCTTTTGCACACACTCCAAGGACATGTTGAAGACATCCGTGCGCTTTTACAATGCGGTATATGTGTTCGTCCACTCTATGAGCCATATACTCTCGCATGCGGTCATACTTTCTGCTATGGAGTAAGCCATCCTGCCCCATCTGATGCGTTACGCAAACTTACTGACTTGGAGAAAAAGTGCCTCACATCATGGTTTAAAAGCGGCAGATCGCATAAAACTTGCCCGGATTGTAGGGCTCAGGTGAAAATTCAACCAGCCCCTGCCTACCTTGTAAGGATTTCACCCAGGAAGAATATACAGGATTGAACCCCCATCTTACTCTATACATAGGTCAGGACTATTGTCCAACTGTTCACTAGCAACGCCGAACTTTTGGAAAAGGACGAGACGACCGCAGAACATTCAAAGAACCAGCGAGAGGAGGCAGAACGGCTCGAGGCTGATAAATCAAATGAGGACCCTAGTTCCGGCGGCCTGTTTCAGGGCTTTTTCAAGCCCAAGCCTCACGCTGCGGGTCCTATATTCGATGCGGAAGACGGAATAGCGAGGTGTCCGAATTGCGCTTGGGAGCTGGAAGAGGATTCCTGTATGAACTGCGGATATCACGTCGAGGACGGCACAATTAGTTCGATGAGCGACGATGACATATCGGATATGACGGACGATGATGACGACGACGACTCCGATGATGATGATGATGATGATGAGGAAGAAATGGGAGATGCCGATGGTGGTTTTGTGGATCATGATGGCGCATGGGTAGACGAATATCCGCATCCATTGCCATTTAGTTTCCAGCAGATTTACGGCGCTGCTCAACATTTCGGCCCTCACCCACACCATCATCATAACCATAATCCTTTTCATCCTTACCATCAATTCCTAGCAAACCCAATTTTCAGGAGGCCTCCTAATTTCACTGGTGGCCAGCCGAGTTCTTCAATAACTCATACAAGTGACTCAGAAGAAGATGAGGAGGACGAGGACGAGGATATGGACTCCTTCATCGATGACGGCGAACCAGGCGTTTACGACAGTGACATAGGCTCGCATACTGATAACTCCACCGTTGTTGGCTCCATCGGTCGTGATGATTACCACCATGGATTTGATGGATATGACGATGACTCTATTCAAGGAGACGAGTCAGTTGAGGATGCAGAATCCGACGAAGAGAGTGATGATTACGATGACGACGAACCGATTCGACCCGCGCCCAGCCGTAGAACGGGCCAGCCTTCACAATCTCAAAATATTCGATCCGCAAACAGGGGCAGGAATATATCCTCCTCCCCTAGGCCACCATTTTCCTCCCCACCCCCTCCACCCCCTCCGTATTCTCCCCTGATCAAAATAGCCCCGCTGCCGGGACGTCAGCAAACAACGCCATCAACCTCGATGATGACTCGGAAGATGAGATGCCAGTGGCAGCGACAAGGAGGGGAAGAAATAGGCGTTAAGAAATGCTGGCAGGCACCATACGATCTATCCATCCATGTGGTCATAGTCGTGCTCAGTAATCTTGCGCATCGACCTCGAGTGAATGAGCTATTACTGTATATGTCACTGACAGACCCGTGTATTCGCTTGGACGAGAGCATTTTTACACCGCTTTTATCAATACTATATACCACATGAGTCGTCAAGACGGTACCACGGATACCTGCATCACTTCCTAGATGAGAATCGGTACAATAGCCATTCGCCCGATATCATTCAAGGGAAAGTGGCAGCTTTCTTTTCTTTCGGGTTGAAATTTTGATAGGACTCGTCTTAATTTACTATTTGTTTATTATTCTCCTCGGGGTCCGAAGGTCATGTTATCACTAATCTACTTTACTCTCTCCTCTTCTCTTCCTTCGCCTTTTACCTACCTACCTATCCATCCATCTACAACAAAAAAACTTGTGTGATCATAACTGTTCATGGCATACTTGTTCTTTTCTTCATGTTACCTTATTCGCATTGTATTGCATTCATCATCGTTAGCTATTTGAGCCTGGGCGTTTGAAGTTTGTTTGGGTTAGAGAGCAAATTCATTATTGATACCTATTTATTCACCTACTAACACTCCAATGAGTGCTCTTAATCGACCTGGATTTTAAAGAAGTCGCCCCTACCTGATCATCTTTTTGATTTCTAGTTGCTTGCAGGATAAGTATGAAGTGTGAGACAGATTTATCAATACCTTACCTAGGTATTATTTATCATCCAGGAAAACAGAACTTTTTGTTTATTTTACCAAGCCATCCACGCCGCTTGATGAATAGTATATACAGGTATGAAAGTAAATAAATGTAAAATGCATGCTAGTCAATGCTAGGTAGACAATTTGTCCAGTTCAGATACCGTTCTGTCCTTACTTAAGGCAAAACGGTGGAATCTTTTTCCATATCAACATAGAAAGACAGTAACCAACACCAAAGCCATTGACAAGTTACAAAAAAGAGAGCAATAGAAAAAAAAGTAAACACCTTTTTATGCCGTCGCTGCTGCTTCAGACTCTATCCGATCATGATCAACATTATCAAAGAATGGCACCTCGAAAACCACGGCTCCATTACGGCCTTGAGCGCTGGGACCATCAAAATGGTTATTTGTGAAGCATTTCATTCGGCTGAATCGGTGCTCCTTGCCAAGTGCCGCCACGATGCATAGCCCACGAGCAGTCTCGAGTTCTTTAGCATTAGAAGAGGATTTCTTGGACTTGGGAGTTGCTCTTCCCATCATTCTCGCTGCCGCTATCGATGATGCTGTCTCGGGACGTCGTTCGAATACTGCGATGCTATTCACGACGCCTTTTAAGAGTGTTTCGGATGTTTGTTCTTTTTCTGTACCGTTATTTTTCTCGTCGTCAATTTCCATGGTGCTAGTAAGTTCGGAGTCGCCATTTGTGAAGAATGTGTGCTTGGGCTGTGATACTCTGGCCGAGCCTATTGGGCCGAGTGGAATGAGCATCTTTTTGTCGTCTGATACACGCCAAGCTCGAATCCAGCCGTCCCAGCTCCCACTGAGAACAACGTCGGTACCAGGGACGGTAGTCAAAGCTGTAATCCAACGCGGCGTGGGGCGCATAAAGCGCGAATTGTGAGCCGCAGTTTGAGGGTCTACCTCCGATGATCCTACTTCAGGTGGCGGTACCGGATCTACTCCATGCGCGAGTTGGATGGTATGCAGAGGCTTTTTCTTGTGGATCGACCACAGGGATAGTGAGCCAGAATCAGATCCAGTCACAAAATGAGTAGGCGGAATAACAGCCACACAGTCAATGGTGTTGTTCTGGTACTCTTCCTTCTTGGAAGATTCGCCGCGGAACACAAGCTGAGTTTCGTCAATGACTTTCCACATGCGTGCCGTTCGGTCGCGAGCGCCGACGCTTACGCACTGGTCTGTCATCATCGATGCAACAGATACCACGTTGTCTTGGTGTCCAAACAGAGTCTCCACGTAGGCATGGCCACCGGCGCTGAGTGACCATGTTTTGATTGTGCGATCGAAAGACCCCGAAAATAATTGTTCTCCGGAGCTATGTGTCGAAATATGTCGTGTAAAAGACAGGCCACTGATAGCATCCCGATGTTGTGTAAAAGTTTTCATGGGGCTGAGCGTTTCAGCGTCCCAGATTATTAATTTTTTATCTTCTCCGCCTGTTGCGACATATTTCCCCGACGGCGATACCGCGACGGTTAAGATATTTCCAGTATGTCCTTGGGGGTCTCGGCTCCCGCGAGCTTTTCGAAGACCCTTTACAAATTTCAGTTGTTTCGGTTTTTTCCTCCCTGGGTGGTCTGGCCTATTTGGATTACCATTCGCTTGAGCAGACTTCGCCGTTCTTGGTGGTACTAATTCCCATTTGACAAGTGTTCGGTCTTTCGAAACGGTGTATGCAAACGGAGGATGGATGGCCACGGCAGTGGTCGTTTGAGTATCTGCTCGGAAATAAGAATGCTCGGCTCCTGAAAAGTCGAGTTGGGATGCTATTTTTCGAAATATACGACCCTTGGCTTCATCCTGTAGAAGAAGTTAGATCATTAGGTGACTGAATTAAAATAGATAGCCAGGCGTGGCTGTCAACATACCACATCCTCTTTCAATCGCTCGGCAATCAAATCACGATCTATTTCAGCTGCATCAAACCCAGCCTCGTCAACTTCTTCTCGAATATTTTCTAGGTATCTTTCTGCAAGTTTCAATCTCCGTTCTGCTGCCGTTTCGCCTTCATCCGAATCCGAGGTCGCCGCATCGTCCGAGAGACCTGCCTCTGAGGCATCTTCATCATCGTCGTCGTCAATGTCGCTTCCCGATATAGATTCATCACGGTCTTCTTGTCTCCTTCGTGAAGAGTTTTCGCGAGTCTCTCCATTTGCTGCAATTCCCCGCTTCTTCGATCCAGGTGCGGCCACACGATCATCTCTCTTCCGCTTGCGCTGAGACGCTGGAACTGTGAAAAAGGACGACATGGCGGCCTTTTTCAAAGCCCAACACAAATGCTTAAATCTCTCAGAACAATAAAGATAGAAATATTTGAAACAGATCGCCCAAAGGAGGAGTGAAAATGGCGTTGCGGCGCAGCTATATTTTTTTAGACACTCCGTCTTCAACTTTTTTTTTGGCACGATTGGTCCGTGCCGGGAAATCTTGGCGCCGCTGATGCCGGACCCCGGACAAACCATAACGCCTAAACGTAGCTTAGGCGTCAAGCTCGCACGCAGCGTCCCGTTCTGTCTACCATCCATCCTTCTGCACACCAACTCCATCCCTTCAACTCTCACCAGCCTCCATTTCCGAGCGAACGATTTGAATTTCTTCAGTTTTGGTCCTTGAAAACCTAGGCCATTCTGACCAGCTAGTGTTCCGACCGTCAGCTGTTTATCAATACGTCAAGAACTCGTTTCCCATCACAATGTAAGGAATATCGCCATCATTTACGGTTGTTATTTTGGTAACTAATAGCCATTTACAATAGGGAGGTCTTACTCGGAATTACCGGAAAAGATTTCGTCATCATAGCAGCTTCCAAGGCTGCTATGAGAGGCCCAACTGTCCTCAAAGCTACCGATGACAAAACCCGCAATCTCAATGACCACACCCTGATGGCTTTCTCCGGCGAGCCTGGAGATGGAGGTACGGCTACTGTGAATACATACCTGATGGGGGAAAACATATACTGACTGGTTTCATAGTTCAATTTGCCGAATACATCCAAGCGAACGTACAGCTTTATTCTATGCGTAACGACACCGAACTCAGTCCAGCTGCCGTCGGCAATTTTGTTCGAGGAGAGCTCGCAAAGGCCTTGCGTTCCAGGAACCCATATACTGTCAACTTGCTGCTCGGTGGTGTCGATGCTATTACCAACAGCCCTAGCTTGTACTGGGTAGACTATCTAGCGTCTCTCGCACAGGTTCCATATGCTGCACATGGATATGCACAGTATGTCAAGCTCCTTATCAACTCGGAGAATTACGCATTCCCACGAGTGAACTGTATATGAATGGTTGAAGGTAACTAATCATGCTCATTCACCCCAGATATTATTGTCTGTCGATCCTCGATAAACACCACCATCCAGATATTGAGTTGGAGCAAGGCTTGAAGCTTCTGAACCTTTGTACAGACGAGTTGAAACGACGGTTACCTATTGACTTCAAGGGAGTACGTACCTCATAGCGCACAACAGGAATAGTAACCATCATGGGCATATACTAACGGCTTTCTAGGTGCTTGTGAAGGTGGTCACGAAAGACGGTATTCAAGAAATCAGTTACGATAACGAAAGGAAGGTGATGATTGCATAATGGTCTTCGATTCTGCCTGGGGCGCCGTTGTATCATAGCATTACACTGTTAGGAAACAAAGGTCTTTTAGATAAGAAAGATAATCTTTTCGTTGTTTTTACACAATACTCTAAACTCCTCAATCTCTCTCTCTGCTGGATACTTTTTGCTGGCTTCCTTCCATGTTGAATGCTTTCATATCCTGTAGTTGCCCCTGTCTCTAAACTTAGCACTTGAATATTAGTACCGTTTTCTTACTGTGTAGAAAGCGCGCGAATAGTATTGGCCCTTGGCCGTCGATACTGCCGGAATTTTTGCCGTACACTACTCGCTAATCATATATGTAGTATACCTAGGTACTTGAGGTATTCGGGATATTTATTATTTATTTTATACATTTAAACCAGACTGTGGATAATTTATATTGGGCGCTCTAATACAGTGGGGGTGCAAATATATCTAACACCCTCTCCTAAAAATCATGTTATCTATCAGCAGTCACTTATAAATATTTGAAGCCCTTCTCATATGAATATTATATATTCATACTGTCTCTTTTATATTATAGATCTAAAGAGTTTCAAATCATTTTAGTTATTCCCATAACCCCGAGTATTTAGTTCCGGAGGCCTTCCGGGGTGGTGTTAAAACTTTTGCCTGGGAACTAAGGAATGAAATCATGTTTGCACTCTGTTTGCACTAGCGGGAGCTTGAGCTGCTTAGGCAGGACTTTTTGTCTCCACCATTTTTCAATCGCATGGATGCTACTTCGACTTATCACTTCTGTTAACCAGTCATAATTTCAAGAATAGACAGAAAATGTCTAAGCGACAAGCCGATTCCGAACTCGAACAAGGCCTGGGAAGCTCTCCTGCTTCGAAGAAGCCGCGATTTGATGATGCTTCTGATTCCCGCAACGGCCATTTGACTGGTCGCGAGTGGGAGCAAGACGAACGCAATGGGCAGGACATTCTTGCTGCAGCAGATTTAGAAGCGGCCGAGCTACAAGAAGCTGAACAGAGTCGACCAGAGTCTCCGGATCACGACGAAGCCCTACCTATCGCCCCGCAACGCCAATCACAACCGATGGAAGGATATGGCGACCTGTACCTCGATACAATCAATCGCGCCGTGCTGGATTTCGATTTTGAAAAGCTCTGCTCGGTATCGCTGTCCAATATAAATGTCTATGCTTGCTTGGTATGCGGTAAATATTTCCAAGGGCGAGGCAATAAATCTCACGCATATTTTCACGCCCTGGAGATTGGACACCATGCATTCGTGAACATGGAGACGAAAAAGGTCTATGTTTTACCTGAGGGTTATGAGGTGAAGAGCAAAAGTTTGGATGATATCAAGTATGTGGTGGATCCAACTTTCGCAAAAAACGACGTCGTGAGGCTAGATAAAGAGGTCCGTGATGCATGGGATCTACTTGGGAAAAAATATCGACCTGGATATGTCGGGATGAATAACATTAAAGCGAATGACTACCTGAACGTTGTCGTCCAAGTTCTTGCGCACGTTACGCCGATTCGCAATTTCTTCCTACTTCAAAATTTTCCTGTCCCAGGATCTCCTCAACTATCTGTCAGGTTCAGCACTCTAGTCAGAAAACTCTGGAATCCCAAAGCATTCAAATCGCACGTGTCGCCGCATGAACTGCTTCAAGAAATTGCTCTCCGTTCATCAAAACGGTTCACACTTACCCACCAGTCGGACCCCGTTGAATTTCTTTCCTGGTTCCTGAACAACCTCCATCTCAGTCTGGGAGGGTCGAAAAAGCCGTCCAAAACACCAACGAGTGTTATACAACAAGCCTTTCAAGGCCACTTGCGGATTGAAAGCCAGGCTATCACTGCGCATTCCGATACCACGAATTCTCGACTAGTTTTCACTGAGTCGAGTCAAACGAATACTCAAACCTCACCATTCCTAATTCTGACTCTCGATCTGCCTCCCACACCGTTATTTCAATCTGCGAACAGAGAATCCATCATTCCACAGGTACCGTTGACGACATTGCTAAATAAATATAATGGCATTACTGCCTCCGAGAAACTTTCTCATCGTGTCCGCCATCGACTACTACATCCTCTACCCCCTTACTTGCTCTTTCATATAAAACGATTCAGCAAAAATAAGTTTGTTGCCGAGCGCAACCCTACCATTGTCACATTCCCATCGCCGCGTTCGTTGGATATGTCGCCTTATGTTGAGCCAAACCCTGAAATTTGGGCTCCCGGCGAACCCATCATATACGACCTCGTTTCGAATATTATCTTAGATGCGAATGCCCCAACACCTGGAGCCGGAGAAGAAACCGCTGCAGCAGACAAAGGCCTGGCAGCTGCCGGTGGAGCAGCCGCAAACGCGTCTTCTACCGCAACAGGCGCTGGTGCTGGTAGCGAGAAAGTCTCGTGGCTGGTACAACTACATGATAAAGCTATGGCCGCTGATAATGTAAAGCAGCAGCAGCAACACCAGCGTGGACCTGAATGGCTTGAAGTTCAAGATCTCTATGTGCAACGAACGGAGAGCGAGACCTTGTTTACAAGGGAGTCATACTTGATGGTCTGGGAAAGGCGGAAAACTCCAGGGACGCAAAAAGGCAAAAAGTGAGCATGAAGAAAATGTCTGACGGAAATGGGAAGTACTTAATTTGTACAATATATGATTTTAATGGTGAATTTCTTTTCACCTAACACGCCTAGGCATTATTGAAAGTACAGCTTTGCCACTGTAGAATTTGATACACTATTCGATGTCCGAAAGAAAAGTTGGCATATTCAAATCAACTAGTAATATAAACATTGAAAAAGCGTGTTACCTACTGCTAGTAATTCTTACTGTCCTCCCGGGGTATTCTTCTCGGAATATCAAATATTAACGCCAGTATTATACATAGGTTCCAAATATTACAATTTCCCCCAATCAAAGAATCTCTTTCCAATCCCAATAGCCGTGGCAGAGCACACCCCAAGAATAGCACCGCTCACACCAGTTTGGATGCCGAGTATAATAGAAAGTTTCCTCATATAAGCAAACATATCTTGTCTACTTCCACCGCCCGCAAAGGCATCGAGACCGCGGATATCAGAGGTTGACATAGGGCTCGTTGCACTATACAATAGGGCAGTTTGTGAAGACAAATAAGCTCTAGCCAGAGAGCGATAAAAGAAAGATTCGAAAGGAATGAAGAGAATGCCACTAATCAAAGAGGCCAAGTGATGTGCCAGGGCATCTGCGGGATACGAGGAGAGCACTGTTATTCGCTGTTTATATGAGTCAGTGCGGTTTTGACTGCGAGATCTCAAAGGCAGAGGGCGAGATTGTCTTCGAGCAGATTGTTCTGAACCAGCTTCCGATAGTTGGTCCATGCCAGCCTGGTTCATAGGACTATGCATGGGTTCCTCCACGACATGTGGTAGGATCGCTGGCTCTGCCATGTCCCCTAATACAGTATTCCCGTTGAGAACTTCCCATATAAGGTCGTTCTCTGTTTGATTCATGACATTTGAGCGTCCGATATCAGTAACAGCAGCGGCCGGCTGCCCTGTAAATTCATTGGGGATATTCTGATCCACTTGATTGGTGACTAATTCAGAAGTGCTGAAATCTGGCTGAGCGAGTGGAATTGGCCAGTCGGCCAAGGCTGTATCACCAAGCTCGTTTTCGGTAATAGGATCTAGGTTTCCATCTGTGTTCGGATTCCGACTGCTTTGAAGAGAAAGCTCCATAGTCGTTGTAAATGAGTTTTGATGGGTCAAAGAAGCACGGATGCGAGGAGAAGCGAGGGGGGATTCGGGGCTCGCAGGCCGCGAAAACAAGGTATCAGATCGTGAGTCTTGATCATAGTCTTGAAATGGAAGCCAAGTGTTCCTTGGCATTTCGGGTTGTAACAATTCGTTAGTCTCCGCGCGCTCCATTGGATGGGTCTCGTCCAAGGAAGCCGGGCTAATCTCGCTTGGTGAGTGAGTAAATCGCCCATTTGTCAAAGCCTGGCTGGGGATAATAGATGCTTCTAAGTGAGGTCTGGATACGGCATCACTGAGTGCAATAGGCGTGTCATCTGTGTGGTTCGTAACTGTGGTGTCTTGAATGATAGTTTCGCGAATAGTGTCAATGTCGTTGTGACTGAGACAATCGCTCATTTTGTCATCTGAAAGATCTTCATGGTTATAGCCAAGCCAACGTGATAACTTTCTTTGCAAAACCCGAAACTCTTCTTTGATATCTTCAAACAAACTGAGATTGCTTCGGCGAACTTCATCTTCTGTACGTCGTCCTGCTGTTGGCAGAGTCCATTCTAAAAGATCATTATCCATAGCAACTTGAATTGAAACCTCATCAGGCCTTTCCTGTTTGGGTAAATGTCTCCGGATGATTCGATAAACCCTATCTTCTATGATTGGCCGAATGAGAACATAAGCGAAAGCAAATGCAAATGGAGTTGCTGCAAGTTCTGACCCAAAACGTCCAAGTGAAGTAAGGGAGAAGTCAGATGGAAGCGATGGACTTTGAATCAGAGAGAACCTGGTAAAAGGCAATAGCATAGAAGGCCTGAGAAAAATAGAGTGGGGGATGAGGTGAAGAGTTTGAAGAATGCAAAACATATGAATCTGCTCGAAGAACATAAACGAGACGATCCGTGTTCTGCAAACCGCTGTTAGCTGCGATACTAACTGGGGGTGTAAGCTACTTACGAGAGACGAATTATTGAGAAGCCTTTCTGAACGAGACGAGCGTAAGAATCGTCCAACCTTGATAATAGCTTGTTCTGAACCAAGCCTATGAGAGGCTCCAGAAGTTGGGTTCGACATATAGGCAATGCCACTCTGGCTGCCCAAAGAGGCATGCCCGCAAAGAGTTCGCGTGACCACCCGATCCTTTGACACTCGGAGCGGAACAAGCGAATGAGGGGAATGTGGGTGTAATTTTTGAAAGTCTGCTGTCGTGGTTAGATATGAAGCGGAAATGTAACATGGCATCGAAGATCGAAACAAAAGCACAAAGCAGTGGCTGATCTTAAAACCCCTAGCAATGAGGTATTTCAATCTTACCTGAATGCGACGGCCCAGTGACCCAATCCACCAAGAGCCAAAAAAATGCAGAACATGATCAAAGGCTACTATGACTAGACCATAATCGTTTTCAGCCGTGATGTCTTTGACGCTTTTCTTGTCTTTCAAGACGCCTGAGCGACCAGCCTCGCCACTGACCACAACTCCCATAGTTGACAAGACATCGTTCTTCGCCCGTCGAAGATCGCGAGCAAGAGCCTTGGACTCGGGGAAGATAGGATGGCCTCTGTCATCATACTGTTGAACATATCCATCTGTGTTTGAAGAATAGTTGCGGCCTGAAGATGTATGGCTTTGTGACACACTCGAGCTTTCTGGCGGCTCATATGGAGAGCGGCCCTGGAAGAATATTAGAAATACTGGTCTTGTTTGAGGTAGCAATGTGCATATTCGATGAAACGAGAAATAAAATCAAAAAGCCTTGGGCATTGGTAGGCACTCTTTAAATGACTCATCAGCCATATATAGAGTCTATCGCCAGTTACTTGAGACAGGGGAATTGGAATCTTAATGTGTCGCTGAAATCAAAGGATAGATAGGATGACTATACCAGAGCAAGCCGGGTTATATACGGTTGCCGTCCCATCGCCTGCTCGATATATGCGACCGGAGCATGAGCATGGCATCAAGAATGAGCAGTATCAATAAAAACGTCTCGTCAGCTCTCAAGGCACTCGAGGTACCGAGAGAATTGAAAGGGAAAACAAATACGAGAGTTCTATGTTGTCAATAGAATTGTGAAACTTGGCTGCGTCGTTGAGACTTGGAGAAAGCTGAGGCGCGCCTTCCCAAGAACAAGAAGGCGTCGTGCACGGACCACACCTTATTTTGGCCCCCCATGCAAACAGCGCAAACACTTAAAAAAAAAAAGTTGTCGGCAATCACGAGTAGATCGCAATCATTTTATGCCCAGGATTTCAGGCTTGGTTAATTCAGCTGGCATAACCAATTTGGGGCGTCTCTTATCGGTTGTTATTTATTCTATTCCTACCTACGAAATCGCCTGAAAGAAAGGGGCAATGCGCAAATAATCGAGCGGAATTCGACCTGTCAGAGATCTGACCCGATTCAATATGTCGAAAATCAGCGCCAAAACCACATTCGAGGCTTCGCGCACACTGCGCCCTATATATACTGGGGGTAGCACGTCGTTAGATGCCAGCGGTCAAATTCTCGCAACATGTGTTGGAGAAGATGCGCTTATTGTGAATCTCGCTACAGGCGATCAGTTGGCCAGCATTGAGGGTGTAAGATAGCTCAAATTTAGTCCCTCCCACGAATGACAATCGGACTTACAATTTTCGCATAGGATGGAGAGCTTATTACTAGCTTAGCAAGTAAGATATGACCTCGGGCAAATATTTCAATAAGTTCGTTGGCTAATCGCTTTTACCTTTTTACCTACAGTCACGCCGTCGGCCTCCTACGTCGTTGTTTGTTCGCGATCTATGTCCATGCGCTTTTTTTCGTTAAAACCTTTCGATAACAATGAGAAGAAAAGTGTTGAGGCTACATTTATAAGAAGTGTCAAAGCTCACACATCTCCTGTGGTTACCACGGCCATCGATTCCACTGGTACCCTCCTGGCAACTGGCGGTGCCGATGGATCCATTAAAATTTGGGACATAAGAGGTGGATATATCACACATACATTTCACGGACATGGAGGTGTCGTAACTGCACTTTGTTTCTTTGATGCTATTACGAACGTGAATGATGCCAAGCAAAAGGGCAAAGTGCAGGAGGACTCGGAAACATCCAGGACGATCCGCCTAGCATCTGGTGATGAAGAGGGCAAAGTCCGAATTTGGGATCTACACAAGAAAAAATCCATTGCTTCGTTGGAATCACATGTTTCAGTAGTGCGAAGTTTATCTTACTCTCCTGTCGAAAACGCTCTTCTCTCGGCTTCCCGGGACAAAACGGTCATCATCTGGGATTCTCGTACATGGAAAAGCCGCCGAATTATTCCGGTTCTAGAAAGTATCGAGTCTGCAGGGTTTATTTCTGACACTAGTCTTTGCTTCACGGGTGGAGAAAGAGGTGTCTTGCGCATCTGGGACGCTAACAGAGGAGGAGAAATTGTTCAGGAACAAGAAGAAGGTTCTGAAACCGACGCCATTATTGCGACACAATATTCCCTAGATTTAGCGTTTGTGGTTACTGTCCATGCTGATCAGACACTGCGACTGCACTCCGTCGAGCCTTTAACTGGTTATAAGCCAGGGTTCCCATTAGAACCTCTGCCCGTTATTAGGCGCATATCAGGGAATGACGACGAAGTCATCGACTTGGCTTATGTTGGTCCAGAGAGGTCACTGTTAGCAATGGCAACCAATACGGAAAGTATTCGTGTTGTGTCTATCTCAGCTCCTGGGCAAGGTAGCCAAAACGCCGGAGAGAACGACAGTTATTTTGGTGCAGATGTTACCTATCTAGAGGGGCACGATGATATCATTATCTGTCTAGATGTTGACTGGTCTGGATATTGGCTTGCAACTGGCGCAAAGGACAACACAGCTCGTCTTTGGCGCCTTGATCCTGAAACCTCATCATATACTTGCGCGGCAGTCTTAACAGGTCACGCTGAGTCATTGGGAGCGATTGCTCTTCCACGAACTCCTCCTCCAGTTGGTTCAAAAGCATACAATGACCCATTAAATCATCCTCCGGCGTTCCTCTTCACCGGTTCTCAAGATCGAACAATCAAGAAGTGGGACACTGCTAAACTGGGCTCACAATCATCCACCGTCAAAGCAGCATATACCAGAAAAGCTCACGAGAAAGACATCAATTCCTTGGATGTAAACCACACAGCGTCACTTTTTGCTTCGGCTTCCCAGGATCGCACTGTGAAGATCTGGTCCGCAGAAGATGGATCAGTAGTTGGGATTCTTCGTGGCCACAAACGAGGTGTATGGTCTGTACGGTTTTCGCCACGCGAAATGCCTATTATAACTTCAAATGCTGGCACAAGCACCAGTCGTGGTTTGGTTGCAACAGGTTCAGGTGACAAAACTGTCAAAATTTGGAACTTGGTGGACTTTAGCTGTCTTCTTACATTCGAGGGCCACACAAACAGCGTCCTTAAAGTGATTTGGCTACCACCCTCACAATTGTCTTCAGAGAATGGGGCAGACGATGGTGATGCCAAAACTGCAACCCGTCCACTACTTGCCTCCTCCGCTGCTGATGGACTGGTGAAAATCTGGTCTCCTTATAGCGGCGAATCCGAGGCCACTCTGGACAATCATACAGACCGAGTTTGGGCTCTCGCTTGTCCAACGCCTTCAGGATCACGATCAGACGTGAAGGCCCCATCAAGGTCACCATTTTCTTTAATTTCAGGGGCTGCTGACTCTACTGTTACTTTCTGGACGGACACAACGTCGGCCACACTTACTGCAGCAGTGTCGGCTAACTCCGCTCGCATTGAGCAGGATCAACAACTGCAGAATTATATCCGCACTGGTGCTTACAGAGAAGCAATCACACTCGCCCTTCAGCTCAACCATCCAGCCCGATTACTTTCACTATTCACTGCTGCTATCGATGAGGTCGATGGAGATTCAGCGGAGAAAGATGGGGACGACAACAACGGCCCCAAGTTGACTGGAAACAGTTCAGTGGATGCAGTCCTGCAGTCGCTAGATCAGGATAATCTGTACATGTTACTCCTTCGTCTTCGCGATTGGAATACCAATGCACGTTCCGCCAAAGTTGCTCAGCGCATTCTCTACACTCTGGTTCGATCATACCCAGCTTCAACCTTTGTTGAGCTGGCAAACCGTCCTCCTCCAGCAGCAGCGGCTCAGGGCAAGCGAGGTCAGAAAGACGCTGGCAACATTTCTCTGAAGGAAGTATTCAGCGCGCTGTCGTCGTACACCGATCGACATTATCGACGCATTGAAGAGCTAGTTGACGAGAGTTATCTCGTTGAATGGATTCTTGATGAGATGGAAGGCGGCATGGGGCTGATTTCAGGCCTGTCTAATGACAAGGGTGCTGAAGATGTTGTTATGCTCGGAGCATGAAGATGAAAAAAGTACACTTGGCGTTATCTAATTTTGAGAAGGAGTTTTATATGTGTATAAATACAGGTCTTGGGTATTTGCATTAAATGACTATATATCATGTTTATCTGCATCGTATTCAATCAATAACTCTCCGTATATGATTCGAATGATCAATTTATTTTTAGGCTCTTTAGACCAATTGTGTAGCTAGTGTTTACATACACGTCAAGCATTACTTATACAACTTAATTGTATCTAACCAGCTAAATGGGTATCTTAAATAAATATCTGCTGTTTGTTTTGACACTCCTTTGATTGCAACACCACCCAACGACTCATGTGGTATGTAGTATTGATAAAAGTGGTATAAAAACACTCTCATCCAAGCGAATACATGGATCTGCCAGCGATAGAGACTTAGTCTTCGTGTCAGAGGGCTCGCTATCTACGAGAATCTCTGTGTCGATCTCTGTTCGAGCGCGTACGGTCAGAGTCACGATCTCTGTCTCGAGTCCGATGGTAGTCTTTATCTCGCCTCGAAGAGGTATGATCTCGGTGACTTCGATCTTTGGAACGTGGCCTGCTTCTATAATCGCTATCGTCCCTATCACGATAACGACGACTATCTCGTGAAGATCTCGCCCCATCGTCATCATAACGGTGACTTCGACGATCAGAAGCCCCAGCTGATCGACTCCGATCTCTTCGTAAAGATGACTTTCCATGTCTCCTACTACGATCTCGATCGGTATCACTTTCATCATCATAACGGCGTGAACGATCTCTATCTTTGCCATTGGTGGTCGAACGAGACGGGCCTTCATCCGGTTTCCCATTTAATCTTCCTTCGCTGGCCTCCTTTTGACGAATTTTGAATTCTTCCTCGGTTAGCTGTTCGCCAGTCGTCTTGCTTTTCATAACAATAGGCATGTAGACACCCTCTGTATTGCCGCTGCCATCACCACCTTTTTTAGATCCCTTGCGCATAGCAGCTTTTCCCCATGCACCAATTTCTATTTCTGCACCTTTCCCGCCAGAAATATCTTTAGCGCCAATTCCCAAGAAGCCTGGACGACGTTGGGGCACGCGAGGTTCGTTTGTCGAGCTTTTATTCCCATAATTTCCTCGGCCGATCGATTGACCTTCTTTCCATCCCATGCCTCTCAGCAACGCAGCACCAAACTCTTCGACAGGAACTGCTTCATATGCCTCCAAGCTTGCTTGGTCAGGACGTGACGCAACGTCGGCACGGAACGAAGTTGTTTCGTCGTACCTCCCTTCCGATTTGACTGATTCAATGACCAAATCGGACCGCCTAGGCTCACCGCCACCTTCACTCTCACGAATGAGTGCCTGCAACGCAATTTCATCTTGCGTAAGAGGTTTTCGATTTTCGGGTTCAGGAGCAGAAACAGCATTTGTCATGGCCACATCTGGCCCGTTCTCATGAATAACATCATCGGCTATATCCTTCGTCGACGGAGCAAGACTGAGGCCGTACGCCACACTTGGTACTTCAGTCTCCACAACCGCTTCTCCTCCAGCGGAGGCTTGCACTTCTCGTGGAAGTAGGTTTTTGCCCCTGCGGTTTACTCCCGGTCGATCACGCCAATTATTTTTGCTTTCCACTTTTATGACGAGAGGCTCTTTATCTTTTGGAGCTCCATTCTTGCTAATCGCGCCTCCAGCACTGGTATCGAACCCGGTTACTTCCTCGTGGACGGGAACTTCTTCTTCTTCGTCGGATTCATCATGGGCCAAGTGTCGATGTCGTTGTCGCGATGACGATCCGCCCTGAGGCCTTGAGTTGTGTGAAAGGTTCACTGGCTTCTTAGGCGCATTAGAAAAAGAGACTGAGAACGGTTTCGCTTTTCCAGAACCGTCGTCCTTCCGCGAAATCATCGTGTTAATTTGGATTTAGCGAGTAGAAAAAAGATAGTTCGAATATACGAAGGGCCGCACAAGTAGACGTATCTCGAGTTATCGCCCGCGAAGTAGAAGGGCGTTCGTTATTGGTGATAGTCGCGAATTTTTTTCGCTTTGGTGGCAAAAGTTCAAGCACGACCTGTACAGATTAGAAGAATTTTGTTAGGCTGCCATCGAAATTGATTTATTCTCCTGTAAGTATGTGACAGAAAGCCCCTTCGCAGATGAGAAAATAAAATAAGAGAAGAGTCGTGAAAAGAGACTTGTCTGCCTGAGCGAAGAAGGTGGTCGGTGGTTCCTTATCTTATCGGAAGTCACGAGACGCGGCGGGAATGATGTCAATTCTGCAACTTATGCCTAGGCCCCGAAGCACCCCTAAACCAAGCCCCCCGCAGGCCCTAAAAAAGAACTTTATAGGCGTTGCCTTAGGCGGGTGTTCCCCGAAATTTCATCCTCCCACAGACTCTCCAAGTCAGGGTCTATTTAATCCGAGACGTCATTTCCTCCAATTCTCACAGTGTTTCTCTAACCACCCATGATTTGAAGTACTTTTGATAGCGGAGAAACTGTTTGAAGGAACTCAATAGATGATCCTCGCATTATTTCTGCAAGAATCCACTAAAATAACATGTGAGTTACCTCAAGTGGCTTTTATTCCCGGTCGATGAGCATGGCTACACCTGGTTTCATATGTGTTAACACCCCTGCAGAAGGCCTTCCTAACTAAATACAGCATTCAGGAGAATAACCAAAAGAAATTGAAGCCTTCCTATAATCTCCATGATGAGAAAAGTATTTAGGTATGATATTTCTATGAGAAGCGCTCCAAATACTTATTGATGATTGCTTATAGATAACATTATGTTGAGGGAGGATGTTAACACATATGAAACCCTACTGCAATATAATAATAACGCCTAGGCTTTACCTAGGTATGGGTGGGTTTGAAATAATATTCATGTAAAAGTGCATACAAATTGACATTCTTTCAAGTAGTAAATGAAAACAACAAGACCGTTCAATAGGTATAAGTTTTCCAACAGAGTTTCCCACCCAACCATTGCGAATCAGATCAAGTACGGTGAAATAGCTCAAACTTCAATGTACAAGAGCTCGGCACCAGTAAATGGGACATTGTGGCATTCCGTATTCTCAGCGTTAGGGGCGATGAAGCCAGCAAAAAACCCTTCACAATTGCTTCCAGACCAGGTGGTCATCTGTCCGTGAACAGCAGGACTGCTGACGTAGAGATTGCTGAATGATTGCCCAGAAAAAGCAAAACACCCTTCCGTGTTTTCATTCAAGTAGATGAGTTTAAAATCTCCCTTGCAGTCGGTATCTGAATAGAGGATGGCTTGAGCGGCCGCAGCGAGTATAGGTGCGCATAAATGGGCGAAGATAATACCGAGGATTGAGGTAGGACGCATTTTGCCGGTCGAAATAGAGTTGTTTTGCTTAAGTTGTGTCTTGTAATTGGAATAGGATTGATATTTCAGAATTGAACAAAATCGAACAAAATTGGACAGTTTAGGAGAGAGATATGCATATATGTAGGTGTGGAAAGGCTTTTTATATACATTTTTCGACATCCCTGTCTTGCACCAACGGAATTTTTTTCAGTAAAGACGGCTAAGCGTAATAGACAATTATAAGGATCATTAAGGCTGGGGCTGAAGACTGAAAGAGAGATAGATCATCACCAAGCAAGCATAGCAAAAGGCGAGATACTTTTATATTATTGAGTCAGGGTTGAGCTAATATACAATACGAACAAGCTAATGGACGTGACACGAGAGAGCGAATGAGATGGCATCCCGCTCGCACTATTTCCCCAATAGTCCAGTAACCAAAAAAATATAGGCTACTTTAAGTGGCTTTTTATAGTTGATGAGTTGTTCATTCGGTCAAGAATTTGTCCACTTGACTGTTCATTTTTCGGATGTAGATATTTTATTCTGTGTTTGGTGTGAATTTCTAACGAATAATGTCTCTATCAATCTATAGAGACTGCTATCTATGTGTGAACTCTTCATTCAACTCAATTGGCCGGGTTATCACGTCTTCTCAACAAATAAAAGAGCCCCCTGTCCTGATCCATCGTGGCGTCGACTCCTTTGGACGCACGGTACATATCATCCAAATTCCGCAAAGAGCCAGTAATATCGTCCTCAGGCATAACCTCAAGCCGACTCACCAGCAATGGGAGGATGGAGCTTTTCCATAACACAGTGTGGTGCCGCTTACTCGCAAATATAGTGCCCACAAGTAACAGAATGGTCAATAAGAGGGCAGACAGTGGAAGTATGATCCATGGCCACCGCACATCAATGAAGGACGCAGAAGCGTAGGTCGTTCCAGGAACTCCATAGGCCAGTGAATCATTCCGCAGCGCATCTGTCATACTGGTCGACATAGACTCAAGTGATGGGCCAATACCATTGGTGTATAGGACATTTGATAGATCCTGATTCTGCACCTCTTCTGTTTCGGTATCTAACAAAAGACTAGTGTTGAGCATTTCCTGCAACGTGCTGCTAAGAAGATCGTACGTGGTACTATCGATGTAGTATGATGAATTCTTAGATAAAGTCGTGCCGTCTTTTGCCCCAAGTGGAACCAATGATGCGCCAGTGAGGTTCAAGGGGACAAGAGGCTGGGTCTTAGAGATATTGACAGAGTAGTCCGGAGGCACGTAGATGCTTTCTTCATATTGCTTTTCGCAGTAATATACTACGCATTCTGTCAGGTTAGGCTTCGGCATCGGTGTTGTCGCATTTTCCGGAACATAGACTACCGCGGTGCCGTCATACTCTGCTGCAAGGAGAGAGATGATTGAAATATCAACATCAAATGCTGGGCCGAAACTTTTCGTAATGGTACGCCAATATTCAAGCTCGAATGAAACCATCGATGACTCGGTAGACCCATGCCCAGACGCGGCATCAAGAGGAACCGTGAGCTGAAGCCCACTTGGCGACGTGTATGTGCAGTCAGTAAGAATATCATTGGTCCATGATGTGTTAGACTCGGAAGATGCTAAGTCTGGCCCCGGCAGGCATGTTTGGTTGGTCCGGGCAGTGACATTTGCGCAACGACTGCAAATTCCCACTGTAACAAATTCGGGGAAATGGCAACTGTTTGAGCTGCAGTTTGGCTCGAGTGTTTTGCTTTCTTGCACTAACCCACTCATAATTGAAGCCATCATGGGGGTGGCAAGCCCAGCGACTGTTCCATCGTTGAAGGGGGTCGAGGACGAGGTCACATATTTGTGTGTAGCTTGGATTGATGCGGTTTCATTGGTAGAAGTAAAGGTACGTGTAGGAAAGACCAGGATTTGCTGTACAAATGGATCGATAGCAAGTGCTAATATTGTGATGAACGCCCCGACAAGGGTAAAAGAGTCTATCTTGGAAGGTTGTCTTAGACTTGACCCCAGGAGTCTTAAGGAGCCCATAGGCCCACGACTTGCCTGGTCAATGGCTTGCATATTATAGAGCGGAGCTGACTTGCGATATTGATTCCATTTCAGCTGGCTGAGACAAGATGACACGACGACCAGCATGGCTCCCTCAGTCACAGTAATAATGACGGATACGACCGAATTCGGTGAAATCGAGTATTGCCAGGAACTGTATAGAGTGCCATTGATCTTCCAAAGGAACGCAGCGAGGAGGACAAGGCTCATTACACTCAGAGCAGCAGCTCCAATCTCCCGTATCCAGGAATCGTGCAGATGGCGCAAAAAGGATTTTTGAACGGCCCTTTGTTCCGGAATCTGCGGCTCTGGGATATCCTGTTCGAGGGGAGGGATCAGCCTGCTGCTGCTTCTTTGGGAAATCAGCGTGTTGGAAGAGAGGTGGTCTTGGGAGTCGTCGAAATCTTCATCTCGCCTGCATTCACGGATGGCAGATCTGAGTTCGTACTGATCGACGCCCATTGCTAGAAAGGTCGAAGTTGTTGGAAAGGAGACTCTCCAATAAAGCAGCCTGAAAGGGTATATGCTGAGAGTCTCGCAACTCAGGTTTTCGGGGAAGAAGTTTCGATGGGCTTGATGAACAGGAAAACGACCTACTGTTATATATTGAGATTCAGCCTCACCCCCTAAGCGCATCCCTGCAATGCATGCTACACAGGCCTGTAGGGCGCATTACTAGGTAGGTGTAAATAGTCAATATCCCAGCTTCGTGCAGGTCACCTAGTTTGTGCTCGAGAACCTGAAAGCCATACGTTAACATATAACTATATGCAGGGAGAGCGCTAGACCAGGGCCCATTACCTACCTAAATATAAATTTCCACCTATCTCTACTGATTTAAGCCACTGTTGCATTCAGCTTCAATCGATTGGGCTCCTTTCCACGCCCTACACGGGCACTAACTCCACTGACCGGCCAGCGAGCCAGGGCAAGCATAGAGCGGCAGTTTCAGCCTTGCATTTTTTGTGTGGGCATGTTTACTTCGGCTTTGGAGTGTGTCCCTAGATTAATGCTGCTTTATATGGCCCAGGCACCCAGGCATCTATCCAGATCGCGCTTATCCACATGTGGTTTCTTTATCAGGGCCGCGCTTTCCCCTCATAATTCTTTCTACTTACACACACGGAGTAACAGAGGCATTCCATCAAGAACTATGAAGAACAAGACTAAATACATGGTAGGTGAGCATGCTTATCTAGACCGGGTCTCCTGCACTTCTCTACACACTTTCCAGTGACTTCTCGTGTTCCTATCCTTTCCTGCGTGCTGGCGTGGCAATGACTGTTGGCTAAGTACCTTTCCTATACATTGTCTAGTCCGAAATAAGGCTCTCTTCTTCCATGTCTTCGGTGCGATAGAACCCCAGCGCAGTGATCATCGGCTTGTCGTCGAAGCGATAGAGATATACCGTTTCCTCTGCGTTTGCAACATGCTGATACTTGTACCACGAAGGCAAACTGAACGTGTCTCCCTTCTTCCATACGAGCGTGCTATCTCCAATCTTGGAATATCCGCTTCCTGATACGACGTGGTACACCGCGGAGAGGGTCTCCCGGCGCGATGGGGAAGAAGTGCCAGCATCCAGCCGTTCAGCAGCACCACCAAGCACACGACTCACTGCCAAAAGAACATTTTGTTTAGCATAAATTTATATCAAACATATGTCAGCGGCAATAAAGAATATTACGTACCTTCACGACCATCGGCTTTCAGATATCGTTGCATAGCCCAGTTTCCAGGCGTTTGATCCAGTCTAGCCTTCATATCGACCCAAGGAAATACGATAGGTGAATCAACCACATCCTCGGCAGGATATCGAGGCTGATTAAAATGCTCGACAAAATGGACAGGGAAATGGCGGAAGTTTGGCAAATCTAGCCCGTCAAGCCAGATCATGGGGCCACTTCCATCCTTGCCATGGTCATGGTAATTCCAGGTTGGTGTGAGAATGACATCTCCTTTCTGCATTTGAATTCTCTTGCCATGGACTGCAGTAAACCCGCCGTTACCTTCAATGATATACCGCATTGCAAATGCAGTGTGTCTGTGGGCAGGGGCAGTCTCGTTGGGCATGACCAGTTGCAAGCCAGCATAAAGAGTGTCAGTTGTGTATGGGGCATCTGCTTTTGAACATTAGCAATCTGTCTAACCAATATTTGCTTGTTAACTAACATGCCTCTAGCAGGATTGACCAACATTAAAACCCGTCGCTCGGCCTGTTTTTCGGTAATCAAGGTGCCTGCTCGCAGCAGATTGGGACGGAGTTTCTCATATTCCCAGACGAATGGGATAGTCTGTGAGTTTGGCCCCGGGGGATTTAGCCTTGTCATCTGTGCCCATAGCGGTAGAGTCTTGCTGCTCTCTAGGTCAGAGAGCAGTTTCTCTACTGTATCAGGGCCGTGATCAGTTGTGGGAGACATGTTGCGGTCGAGCAGTTCAATGTTATACTCGAAAAAACAAACTTAAATACAAGTGAGTGCAATTTTAACTATGCATTTAATATCATTCCTGCTTATATGTTTTATAAACTTGTATGGGTGTGTCTCGGGGATAGATCGGAAGACGCCATCAACTCGCGGGGAAACGCCGGGATCGCTGGGAATATATTCACATGTGCCGACCAAGATACTTACACGCATCTTATCGGCAGGAACAATACCGAGTCATTCTATCAGCTAGGTAAACATGACTTTGAGCGGAGTTCCAGCGGGCGCCAGCCTTCCTGTAAGCATCCCTTGAAGAATTTAGACTTCACATACTAACATGCATTATCCCACAGACGCCATCCTACCCAAGTAACTGTTTACAATTCATGAAATCGCATACGAATGCCGCAGAGAGAAACGACAAGTCTCCGCTGTCGTTCAATATTATCCTTGTTGGTGCCGGTCTGGGCGGGCTTGCAACAGCTATTGCCTTGACACAAAGCGGCCATAGAGTGACTGTATATGAGCAGACTCAGGTTCTGGGAGAGGTGGGAGCTGGCATACAAATACCTTCCAATTCAACCCGGCTCTTATTCGAGCTGGGACTGGAACCGTATTTGGCACCATATGTGACCGAGCCTGAGTCGATATCTTTCCGACGATGGCAAAATGGTAAAACTATTGGGAAAACACAGTTGGTCCCATATTTTACTAAAGACTTCAATGCACCATACTATGTGATCCACAGGGCTCACTTTCATTCAGCTCTCTGTAAAAGAGCACAAGATTTGGGAATTGAAATTAAGCTGGGAGCAAAGGCAGTGGACTATGACCCGGCTGCAGGGAGTATTACCCTGCAGGATGGTACAGTTCACTCGGGGGATCTTGTTGTCGCTGCTGATGGTAATATCCTCGTCTTGCTCATTAAAAGTCCTTTGACTAATTCATCGGGAACATAATAGGAATCAAATCTGTCGCTCGAGCAGTGGTTCAAGGAGGTAGAGAAATGCCCTTCCAGAGGCCCGGGTTTGCGGCCTATAGAGCGACAGTCGATGTTGAGCGAATGCGCAGCGATCCGACAGTTTCTTGGATTTTGGAGAAGCCTGCACTGAACATTTGGTATGGCCATCAAGCAACCTGGAAACAAAGTTGTTTGCTACATAACTAATGGCTGTTTATTTTTTTGTTATCAGGATTGGAGATGCGAAACATGTCATGACATATACAATTGGCGCCGGGACATCGTTTAACATGGTGCTATCGCATCCTGACTCTACCGATCCATCAATCTGGGATTCAAAGACAGCCCTGCACGATATGAAGATGGAATTCCAAGACTGGGACCCCGTGTAGGTCATCCACTGGCTATCGATTATTCGATACTTGAAGACTAATCATTCACTGCAGATTGACTAAAATCATTGACATGGTAGACACCACCATGAAGTGGCCGCTGATTAGTGGCTCTCCTCTAGATCGATGGGTTTCTGGGAAATTGGTGATTCTGGGAGATGCTGCGCATGCAATGCTGCCGTACATGTCGCAAGGTAGGTGATGTCAGAATTTATAGACTAGACTATTACTGAATTCAAGTAGGGGCTGCAATGGCCGTTGAGGATGGTGTAGCCCTTGCCCGAGCGCTCTCTAAGATAGACTCTACCAACCAGTTGCACACGACGCTTGCGTTGTTCGAGCGAGTTAGAGGTCTTCGTGCTAACCAGATGCAGGAGGCAAGCCTTCTGAATGGTCACCTATGGCATTTTGCAGACGGCCCCTTACAAGAGGCTCGAGATGCTGCTATGGAGCCTGAAGTACTAGGGTTACCGTTCAGTTATAGCCCTAATCAGTGGAGCGATCCGGCGACGCAGATGTGGTGTTATGGGTATGATACGGAAGCCGAAATTGATAGGGCATGGGAGGAGGAAATCAGATCCACGAACGAAACCAAAATGAGTAAGAACTCGGTCATACCTCTCATTATTGACGGGGAAGATGTTTTCCTTGCTTCCAGCGAGCGACACGGCGAGATCGCCAATCCCACCTCCACCGGTCCTTCATTTTTTCAGGGAGCGACAGAAGAGCTTGCGATTCAAGCCGCTGAATCTAGCGCGCGTGCATTCAAAAGTTGGTCCAAGACGAGTCCTGCTGAGCGTAGGGCGTTACTGCATAGATTAGCCGAGGTATGTATGCAAGCATAGCGATGTCGAATCATATCTAGCTAATACGGAAATGCACAACAGGTGTTCAGACAAAAACAAGATGAAATACAGCAAGTCTGCCAGGAAGAAATACTTTGCGATGCCCTCTGGGCCGAGATTATCACGAACGACGGCCTCGCCCTCATTGAGGAGTGTGCAGCGCTCACAACATCTGTCGTAACGGGGTCGATCCCGACCACGCAGGGAGACGCGTACGGATTCGTTTTCAAAGAGCCATTAGGGGTCATTTTGGGAATTGCACCATGGAATGCACCAGTTATTCTGGGCCTGCGAGCCGTTTTGGCTCCCATTGCAGCCGGCAATGTGGCTATCCTAAAGGTACTTAAGACCTACTTCCCTACTTCCCTACTTCCCTACCAGCCAATACAAAGTATGTACTTACCGATTACTATCGCAGGGATCGGAACTAAGCCCTCGTGTTCACTATCTTCTCGCCTCCCTTTTCCGCGATGCTGGATTTCCACCCGGTGTCGTGAACTTCATTCTGCATCGACCGAGTGACGGCGCGGATATCTTTGAGGCCCTGATTACGCATCGAGCCATCCAGAAATGCAACTTTACCGGTTCTACGCAAGTTGGCCGTATTATTGCAGCCCAGGCAGCAATGGCCCTGAAGCCGGTGCTACTGGAGCTTGGGGGTAAGAATTTCGCAATCGTCCTCGAGGATGCGAACCTTGATGTGGCCGCACGGGAAATCGTGAAGGGCGCTTTCTTGAACGTGAGTAATCGACTGGACATACGTGAACTGGACAGTGCTGATAGAAACAAATAGAACGGCCAGATCTGCATGTCGACAGACTTGGTAATTACGACTACAGCTGTAGCAGCCACGCTCGAAGCAAAAATTCTTGATCTGTTGAAAGCTATTGATCACCCTTCGACTGTCATTACACCCGCCGCGAAGATTAAAGTACAAGCACTCATCCAAGATGCGCTCGACAAGGGGGCGAAGATTCACACAGCACCAGTACCAGTACCTATGGAAGGGCTCTCATCACAACAGTTGATCTCAACAATCATCACAGGAGTTACTCCAGAGATGTCTTTCTACGAGACCGAATCGTTCGGCCCTGTCTGTGGTATTATGACACTGGAAGATGAAGACCAAATAATTGCCACCATGGAGAAAATCAGCTACGGTCTGTCGGCCTCGATCATCTCAAATAATCACTATCGGGCTATGAAGCTGGCCGAGTCGGTCAAGACAGGAGCAGTCCATATTAACTCGATGACAGTGCATGACGAAGCAGCTTTGCCCCATGGGGGACGAGGACACAGCGGCTGGGGACGTTTTGGATCACAGTGGGGAATGGAGGAGTTTTTGCAGACCAAGACTGTCACGCTACAGCAATAGAAAATCATTGTATTAATAATTGAATAAATACCTAGGTATCAATTTTTAGTTATCCGGTTATCCGAGTGACTTCCGTCCTCTCCCCGTCCTCTCCCCGAGGCATATCAAAGACCCCATATAATTAATTGATGATGATGCTTCTTGGGAAGGCAACTTTATTCACACTCTATTTCCATTCTTGCAATAATTCAAAATGGCAAACACAAACCACTTCCCTGACAAGCCCCAATTCTCGGGCTTCATGAAGCCATGCCGCTTCGAAGGCGAGGTTCAACATCTCGAGGTGCACGGTGACCTGCCACAGGACATCAACGGCACATTTTATCGCGTCATGCCAGATCCTCAACTCCCTCCCCGTATCGAAAATGATCCTGTAAGATTGATAACTCCGATGCTGATTAGCTGATACTGTGCTAACGCTATTGACCAGTGGTTCAATGGTGATGGAAACGTCAGCGCGTTTCGCATCAAGAATGGCACAGTATCATTCCAGCAGAGATATGTTCGTACGGAGAAATTTGTTCGGGAACGCTCAGCCCAGCATGCACTGGCCGGTATGTAATTAAGCCAGGTTCACCTTAGATTCAACGATAAGACCGTCTAACATTCATGTGCAGGAAAGTACCGCAACAAATTCACCGATGCGGTCGAGTTCGCCGTAAGAAGTACTGCAAATACAAATATCGTGTATTTCAATGGCCAACTATTGGCCCTCAAGGAGGACTCACCCCCTTATGCCATGGACCCCGAGACCCTAGAGACCAAAGGGCTATATGACTTTGACGGCCAGCTCCCCAGTCTCACCTTCACTGCTCATCCAAAGATTGATCCTCTAACCGGGGAGTTGATTTGTTTTGGGTATGAGGCGAGAGGAGACGGTACGCATGATGTTTGCTACTACACTATCAACCCAGATGGTCGATTTACCCAGATCGTGTGGCTTGTCAGCCCCGTCTGTGGGATGATTCATGACTTTGCAGTGACGGAGAACTATGTAAGTTCCTTTCAACTGGTATCTAGACATATCTGACTCTTCCTATTTGCAGGTCCTGTTCCCCATTATACCTCAGCTATGCGACCTCGAAAGACTCAAGAAGGGAGGAGAGCACTGGCAATGGAGTCCAGATACCCCTTTTTATATCGGGGTGCTTCCTCGCAATGGAGCCCAGTCATTAGAAATCAAGGTAGGCATACTTTTTCTTTCTTGGCGTTCTATTGTCTGACATACATGTAGTGGTTCACATACAAAAACAGCTTTCCTGGCCATACTGCCAACGCGTATGAGACAGAGGACGGCAAGATCGTATGCGATATCGGGCTCAGCGAGCAAAATGTGTTTTACTGGTGGCCTGACGCAGAAGGCAACACGCCAGATCCTCAGAAAATCATCTCACAGCTGACTCGATTTACAATCGACCCCAAATCCGAAGACCGCAGGCTCTCTAACCTAGAGGTCTTGCAAACCGGAAATTCGGAGTTTTACCGGATCGACGACCGGTTTCTCACAAAGAAACATTCACACTGTTACTTTGACTTCATGGATCCGACTCTAGGTACAGATTTCGCCAAAATAGCGCCTGTCATGGGCGGCGGTTATCCTCCGTATAATTCTTTGGCGCACCTGGATCAGAGCACAGGCAAGAGCGATGTGTACTTTCCAGGACCAACGCATCTGGTTCAAGAGCCGGTTTTTATTCCGCGGGCAGGATCATCTAAAGAGGGTGATGGCTATGTGATGGCCCTAGTTAATAACTATGCTACACTGTCAAGTGAGCTGCATGTGCTGGATGCGAATGATTTCAGCAAGGCGCGGGCTGTCATCTTGCTTCCACTTAGATTGCGTCCAGGGTTGCATGGGAATTGGGTGGAGCACGAAGATTGAAAAAACTGTATAACTACCTAAAGTAGTAAAAATTAATTCAATTTTCCGATTGGTCTTTGTCCTTTTCTTTCCTGTAACGGCGTCGGGAAGCCCACCCGATGTTTCCCCGGCCACATTTTATATGTATACCACAGCGCCCATTGATTGAACAGTGCATTACCAAAAAAAATAGTCATAGCTCTATTTGAATTTTAGTCCAACCATGAAGCTTCCTTGGAAACGCCTGATCCGCTTCGAAGCCGTCGACGGCCGTATTTTGCGCGGTGAACCCTTGCTGCCCATCGACAAAAAGATAGATCTTGGCTTCGTTACTGAGGCGGATCAGCTCCAAGCAAGAATCCTGTCCGGTGATGATATATACGACACAACTGGGAAAACCGCCTTGAGTGAGGAGGTTGTGCAAGTTAAACGCATCCTATCACCACTTGCGCAGGCGGAGATTCCTATCTTGCGCTGTGTCGGCCTGAACTACGCGAAACACAGTACGCATTAACCTTACTATGGAGGAAAGGAACATAAGCTGATTTGAAGCAGTCAGAGAGGCCGGGAGGAAGCCTCCCCCGTTCCCATTCATCTTTTTCAAGCCAAATACGACAGTTCATGATCATGGCGAGCCGGTGGTGATTCCCAAGATCGCGCAGAATGACCAGGCAGACTACGAAGGAGAACTGGTATATTTTCCCTCGATATAATATAATATCACTAGCTGACTCTTGTCTAGTGTATCGTGATCGGCAAGGATGCCAAGGATGTAGCAGTAGAAGACGCTCTATCGTACGTGGCGGGCTACACTGTTGGCAATGACATCTCATCACGCAAACTCCAGCGAGATCCAGCTTATGCCGGTGTTGTGCCCCAGTGGGGATTCTCCAAAGGATTTGACACTTTTGCGCCTCTAGGTCCTGCTCTAGTTGCTGCTTCAGAAATCCCCGATCCATCCCAGTTGCAATTGAAAACGATCGTTGATGGGGAAGTGCGCCAGGACGAGGGCGTCTCTGACCTCTTGTTTGACTGTCAGTATATAATTTCATACTTGTCCCAGGGAACAACATTGCAGAAGGGGAGTGTTATCGTGACTGGAACACCAGGTGGTAAGTTTATCCATCCCTTTTTTCCTTCTTCTTCATTATTAACATACTTATTTGCATAAATGTAGGCGTCGGAGCGGGTTTGAATCCTCCCAAGTACTTGGTTCCGGGTACACAAATGGATGTGTTCATTTCGGAGATTGGAACGTTGAGGAATAATGTTCTTTTTGCATGAGTCTAGAAATAGTATAGAGAAATGGATTAGCCAGCAAAGAGAGCTGCTGGTGCTACTTTCAGAAACAAGTCTGTATACAGTACTCCAGCAACATTCAAACCCTGCTCACGAGTAACATGGACCTTCGTCCAACGAATGCTGCTTTTATTTCTCAAAAGCCGCGGACAGATGCCGAGTAGAGGTCAACCTCGGTACCATCCAGGTATGTATCCACTATGCATGTCTTTTGATGGTCCGGGCCTCTGGTGGTACTATGTACAATTTCCCAAGAGACTTGTACATTTCCCCTCAAAAAAGTAGAAAAAAGATGCCAAGAAACATACCCACTTTTAATGTCATATGACCGCCCTAACCCTACCCCAAAACAGAATAGTGTATCTTCTGGTCCCGACGTATCCCCGGCGCTCAGATCTCATTCTACACTGGCATACGTACACGTACCTCACTGGTCGTCTGGGTCCTCATCTCACTGGAGTGCCAAACGTTGCTATGGAGCACTCTGTACATATTCTGTACTCGGTGGACAGTGACACGTCCCCCACATTCTTTGTCAAGGACTGGGGTAGATGCACGTGATTTGCGTTGTGTTCTTCCACAGAGTTGCCTCATCTCCTCCCTTTCCGCTAGAAATTTTGCTCATCGTAGTCTGAGCAGATATGGACTCTTCGCAATTATCTGATGATGCTAGACCGGTCAAGCGCCGCAGAGTAGCACTCGCTTGCGATGCATGCCGTACGCGGAAATCCAGGGTAGGAGCCTCAGCCGTTGCCTCGTAAATTCCACTAATCAGCCTTGACTAATGTATTATGTAGTGCGATGGGAGTCGTCCAAGATGTTCGATATGTATCACTTTGGGCTTTGAATGCATTTACACTCCGCCGCCATCGGCAACGAATCTGCTTGTTCGGAAAGAGTATGTCCAATATCTAGTCAATAGAGTGTTTCTCTCTCTAACATTGGAAAATAAAGTTACCTGCAGGCGATAGAGTCGCGCATGAAGGTCCTCGAAGACACTCTCGGAGCTGTAAGATCTGATCTGTCCGATTTATCAGCATGCGTTCATCAAAAAGGGAATTCTGCCGATTTCGAGCACAGAGGTGATGAACTTGGCCCTGCGCCGTCGTCATCACTGCCAGATCTCGCAAACATTGAAGATCCAATAGATGCAATGGGGGCAGTCGCCTTTGCTGATGAAGAAGACTGCGGTTTCTTTGGTACCTTTCCCCATCTTTTACATACATATCACTATGATGCTAATGATCTACAGGTCCTTCGTCGAATATCGCATTTTTGCGGCACTTGTCCCGCGCAGCTACAGGTGACATACATCGACAGAAAAGGGCCCATTCACCGATCAACAAACCCAGTGCTTTTGAAGGTGGCGTTGTCAATATATCTCGTCCGCCTTCTCCAGTGCCTCCAAAAGGTGTCAGACAGGAGCCGCTGGATCTGTTTATCCTACCCCCGCGCTACGAGACATTGAAGTTGGTTCAGACGTATTTTGCAGATACGGGCCTTCTTTACCCTTATATCTACCCCCCGACATTCTTTGAGACTTTTCAGTATGTAATGGACGATAATCTAAAGAAGATCCGAAGAACATGGCTTGGATTGCTCAACATTATGCTTGCCATGGTCAAAATCGCCGCTGCTCCAGGCACAACGCCTGCCCAGGTTCGTCTTTCCGAGGCCAACGTGTTTTACCAACGCGCCTTGGGTCTCTGTGGGAATGAAATGTTGCGCGGGACTACCTTGGAAGTAGTGCAATTCCTGCTGCTCATGGGCCAGTATCTACAAGGCACTCAAAAGTCCGTGCAGGCTTGGACCATGCATGGACTTGCTACGAAAGCCGCGCTTCAGCTCGGTCTTCATTCTAAAGACGTTTCGGGGGTTTTTTCGCCTTTGGAGCAGGAGGTCCGGAAGCGAACATGGTATGGGTGTGTGCTATTAGACCGGTATGACCAACTAGTTTATATATATTCATAAATAATGATCATTCTAACAGATGAATATAGGACTCTCAGCATGAACCTAGGGCGTCCGGCCTCGATACCCGATAGTTATGTGCGACTTGACCTCCCAACGCATGATGAAAATTTGGTCGTCCCCATGGTGGACCCTAAAGATGTGCACAGTAGCACGCTCTTCTTCAATAGCACAATGTAATTCATTCCGCCGCAGAGAAGTCCTGTTTTGGTCATAACTAATGCAATACAGATTATTATACAAACAACTTTTCAACATAATCGATCTATTATACGGCCAAAACCTCAGCTGCGATGCACCATTATCAGTCAGTGAACTTATCGGTCACATTCTCCCAATCGAGCATAACCTCATCCTATGGGAGAAGAGTCTCCCTGAAGATCTTCGTCTCGTAACAATGAAGGATATCCACGAGGCACAACGAACAGGCCCCGATGGGCCACAGCACTTTCTAAAACTCCGCATCATTCTTACCCTGCGATACCTCCACCTGAAGATACTGCTACATCGACCTATTCTAGTTAAATTCATTGATGCATATAGCAGTATCGGAAGTGCAAACACACATGAAGAAAGGCTCTTGCAGCAAATGGGGTCAAATAGTTTGCGAAGTTGCTCAGAAGCGGCTATGAATATTATTGATAACGTAATCGGTAAGCGAGCGGGCCATGTAAGCGAGCGGGCCATTTTCTCCAGAAAATGCGCTCTATATTGATTACTAGATTTCAACACGTTAATATGCCACTAATTTATATAGGAAATACACAAAACTCAAGCAATCAAGAGGGCAAGATATTACTTACTATTTTTAATTTAAAAAATGGAAGAATTTAAACTATATATGAAGCTATACAAATCTATAATATTTTTTGTATAACTCTCCAACGTCAACTTACCAGCATCGAATATCGAGCTAAAAAACGTATAAATAATTATAAATTGACTAGATTGGAGGAGGAATTGCTTATAAAATAGATATTAGATCTAGATAAGCGAGGATTACCTCCCCAACCTTCTATGGTATGAGATATGGTTAATATTCTTCTTTCTCAACATGGAAATTAGTAGGTTGGAGAAAAATGGGTATATAACCTAGTTTAACGTCACTTGGAGCTAAAAACATGATTTTCACGAAGATACAACTATGAGCGTGCTAAATGCGAAGATCTGAAGATAATTAAAAAGTATTTTGATCACATATAAGAGACTATAACCAAGTATAGAATCCTATTAAAGGATATCTATAATTTTGATGAGACTGGCTTTGTAATGAGCCTCTGTGCAAGCACAAAGGTTATTATTAGAAGCGATTAATATGGCCATCTATATCTACTGCAATCTAATAATCAAGAATAGGTAACTGCAATTAAGATAGTTAACTCTATTAATTAGGCCTTGCCCTCATACATAATCTTTAAAGCCTTAAAATACTCTCAAGAAGCCTGGTTTGAGACCCTTCTAGATAATTAGAAAATCAATATTAGTAATAATAGGTGGATGATAGATTAGATTAAAATAGATTGGCTTATTAATCACTTCATTCCTCATATAAATGGCTGGATAATTAGACAATATTATATGTTAATTCTAGATAGCTATAGAAGCCATTTAACTGCTCAATTTGATCATATATGCACTAAGAATAATATTATTCTAATCTACATGCCTCCACATTCCTTACACCTCTTATAGCCTCTCAATATTAGCTGTTTTGCAGTTTTAAAATGACAATATAGAAAGCTTATTAAGTAGTAAATAAGGCTTGGTTTTAATCATATTGATAAAATTGACTTTCTTACTGCATTTCTGGAGGCCCATATAATGGCCTATAAAGCTAAGACTATTCAGAATGGCTTTAAAGCAACTGGATTAGTACCATTGGATCTAGAGCGAGTTTATCAACAACTTACTATCTAATTAAAGACTCCAACACCACCTCCTCATCTATCTAGCGATTCACAATCATCCTGCTTACAAACACCTCAAAATCCGCGTCAATTTAAGCGTTAATTGAGTACGATTAAGCAGCAAATTAGTCAGCATACAAGGAGCCTATCTGAGGTTATTGATGAAGCAATTAACCACATATTAAAGACCTACGAGACTAGTATTAATAAGCTTTTTATTATATAGAAGGAAGTTCACGATTTACAGGCTGCAAATGAGAAAGAAAAGCAAAAGTATCAAAAATCTATAAAACGGATAACTCATAAGCAAGGAATTACTAGAGAGGAAGCTCAAATACTTGTATGGGATTAGATTAAGGCATCTCAGCCTGTTACTACTATTCTAGCCGAGCCTGAGCTTCCAGCCTCTCAAGTATATATATACTGCCAATTTCGGTGTAGTATATGTAATACTCTTGGGTATAGATCGCCTCAATGTCTTAATTGTACTAGCAATTAATTTTTTATATATAATTATTATTTTAGGTTAAAATTAAGGGTTAAAATCAATATAGAGCGCGTTTTCTAGAGAAAATGGCCCGCTCGCTTACATGGCCCGCTCGCTTACCGATTACGTTATCATACATGAGCTGCTCGACTCGACGGAATGGCACAAGAGCCTGCTTGGTGCCTGGTGGTTCACTCTCTACTATAGTGAGTTAACCCCCTCCCTTTTCTTTTTGTAAGCTATGGTCTAATCCAATCTAGCCTTTCATTCGGCTCTGATCCTTCTCGGGACATTATGGATCTACAAAAACGGCGGCGATACCATAAAATCTCTTGTCTACGACATTGATAGAATAAATACGTACCCCTACAGAGCCGTACAAACACTGCAGAAGCTGGACGTTGAGAACCGCATTGTAGATCGGTGTAGATATTATATCGAGCGGTCTAGCAACCTATCAAACATACCTAGTGGTAAGGGTTCGGCCATATCTCTCTTTTTTCTTTTTGCCTGGAAGACTGACTGAGAATACTGGAACAGATAACGCAAACCGTCTTGACAGAGGCCAGCCTGAAGTGGATAATTATGCCGAGGCTGTTCTAGATTCGAATGTCAAGTGCTCACCTTTTGGTCTGGAATTTGGAGAATTTATGCTCGATGATGATTTCTGGGCCGCGATGAACCAGCAGGGGTTCCTATCTGATGAATTTGCGCCCTCACACGATGCTGAATGATGTATTATTATCACATATATATCACAAATTTTTTTTTTTTTTTTCAAGTTACAATTTCGACAGAGAAACCGTGCTAGACAGATTTGGAATTCCAGATGCCAGACTTGCCAGGAGACAGAATGCCATTAGGATCGAGCATGTCTTTCAACATTGTCGTGAAGCGCCCTGAGGCGCCATTATTGAAATTAAAATGCGATGCCACTTCGTCCATGTAGTCGATATGAGTTCGATATTCGGAATAGCCCTGGCCGGCAGCGTCCTTCAACAAGTTACTATATAGCCGATTAACAGCCGGCGATTCATCCATAGTGTAAATCACCAACTCGATGCCCAGCACATAGCGAGGATAAACGTGGAAATCGGCGAAAAAGTCAAACTTGGCATCGACAGTGCGTTGTTTGGCTGTCAGGTACCATTCATAAAGCTCCCTACCTGATGGTGGAATGATTGGAGAGAAACAGATATGACCGCCAGGTTGTTGGCGACTATTCACAATCCCCAACGGAGCCAATGTAGGAATTCCACTATGGGGAATCTCTTCCTCTCCGATTTGCGCTGTGGTTATTGATTTCCCTGGCTCGCCTGGAAACTCTCGCCACTCAATCTTTACGCCTGGGATAACGCTAAAGGCGCGCTGGATGGTTTTGATTAGACCTGGAAGAACCTCGACGGAACTGTATAGAGAGAAGTATGCTTTCCAAAAGCCCCAGTTTTGCTCTATTTGGATTTCTTCCAAGACTTCATATGGCACACACGAGCCTGGTTTCATATAGCGGGCCAATTTCTCGTGGACTTTCGGGATTTTGGACGTCAGGCAGAGGCGGAAAATGTTGGCGATAGATGGAGAATTCAGGATCACAGATCGTCGCATTAGATCGGAAAGAATTCCCACGAGCGGTACAAGGTCTGCTTCTTTTGGGACACTGACTTCGACGCTTGCGTATGCTTCTGGGGCGGGTGAGATGTGAATGCCCAGTTTTGTGACGACTCCTGAAGCAATTCGGGTTAGCATTTTCTCATCCCTCCGCCCCTGGCAAAAGAGTAAGACACACCGAGATTTGATTGGAAAAAGAGGCCATCCAGGCTTGGACCGTAGCCACTAGACAGGATGAGTCGAAGAGCAAACAAACTATAGGAATATAGATTCTCACCCTTTATAAAGCCCAAACAAGGAGCTGTTATCCATCGCCCCCATTCCTGTCCTCAAGAGCTCACCGTTCGGCAAGACGACTTCCAAGCCGCATTGTGCCTGAGAATGCTCTCCTAGGGGAGTATACCCAAACCCCCGATCAGTAGTATTTCCAACGACCGAGCCCCAGCCGATGGCCGGCACTGATGGCCACATATTGAGTCCTCGTTTTTGAATCTCATTGTATAGATCGAAGAACGATACACCGGGTTCAACGATGGCGTAGGCATATTCCTCGTTGATCTCGATGATTTTGCTCATGCGATGCAGGTCTAGAACCACTGTGTCTCGAACGACCGGAGATGATCCGCCGTAACTACATACTCATATACGTTTGATTAGATATATCCTTGACGATGACATTGTCGGTAACGGATCTCACCCCAAGTTTTTCCCTCGAGATACCGTCCACAGAGGCACATGGCATCTATTCGCGATACGGATGACCTCTTGAACCTCTGATACTGTTTGCGGTCTCACCGCACCACATGACTGGTGTTTAGAGTCTGGAGAGAACGGATCGCCGTACGAATGCTGGCCTTGAAGTCCTTCCAATGCACCAGTTGAGGGATCTCGAGATATATTCTCTTCACCAATGACCCTTGCAACAGAATCGAAAAATTCAGAAGTCATCATAGCTATACTGTAATGCGGATAGTAAAGACAAGGGGAATATGACATTTCCACGTGGACAACTACGTACACTATTAAAGCAATTAATTATTACCCCATGCCGTTCGTCCCCCGCGGCTGACACCCAGCTACATTGAACATGTATTTTATTTATTTTCAAAGAATTTGTCTGGGGAAAACCTCCCGCGGGACTCATCCGGACCAGATCCGATGTATCCCCGCGGTTCCGCGCTCAAACCCTACGCTTCCCCGACGACACCACATTCATGGTTCATTGGTTACAGAACCTCGTACACGTCAATCTCCACATACCCTGGTCGCTGCGGGGGCTTCAAATCCCCTACAAACACCGAACTGACCAACCACTGGTGTTCGGCACAATCACTCGCAACCTCAAACCTGGGGCTGGTACGCGTATACCAGTCCTTGCCATTGTTGACCATCGATGCTTTGGACGGATCCGGGTCCTCGAATACAACTTTCATGCTCTCGGGGCTAGCCCGGCCGTATCCTTCGTTGCAAATGCCAATTATGGTTCCGTCGTTGGCTTGGATGGTGTAGCGGGCATAGAGATGGACGACTCCGTCTGCGCGGACGGTATTCCAATCGCCACCGGTATTTGGTAGGATTTTGCCTTGTAGTCTGGGACCAGAGACTGTGCCGCCGGTAATGGGAATGAAGCGTTTGAAGCCGGTAGAAGTTGGGCCGTATGTAAGAGGGGGTTCTAGATCAACATGCAAGGTGAAGACGTACTCTAGCGCAGGAGCCGGCATCTTGTGATTGAATTGAATAGAGCTTGAAGAAATAGCTAGAACGACTGGAATGGATCAAAGTGTTTGGTTGTGGTTCAAGCCTCGAATGGTCGCTGAGAGAACCTTTGACTTAATTAGACCCTGTTCAATCCCGGGGTTTCCCCAGACGACCCACTCCAACAAACACATGAAGAATAAAATAAAGAAGGGGGTCAAGATGTGTTTTTAGGACAGATGCCTGTCAGCCTGTCATTTATTATTGAATCACTCATCTCTATATTTTCTTCCGAAATGAGGCGACACGGGCTTGAGCTCCTTCCCTTCCCAAGCGATGATCCCCAAGATCCTCTGCGCTGGCCACTATGGCTGCGACTATCAGCAATTATTGTGACATCTCTCGCGAATTTTATCTCCAACTTTGCAGGTGCCGGCCTCTCTGTCGCCATCCCGGTCCTGATGGGGCAATATCAGAAATCCCAGTCTGATGCAACCCAAGTCTTGACGGTACTTTCCCTGTCAGCCAAAAAAGGGGGAAGAAAGCGCTGACCTGTGACTATAATAGATGAACTTTCTGTTTCTCGCCATTGGCAACATCTTCTGGGTCCCCCTGGCCATGAAGTTCGGCAAACGCGCAGCCATGATACTTTCAACAACTCTACTGGCAGGGTGCTTGGCGTGGTCAGCAGCAGCGAAAACATTCAACAGTCTACTCGCTGCTAGATGTCTTATTGGGTTTGCGGCTGCAGCTGGCGAGGTATGTCAAAATTTGACTGATTGACAGAGCCAGTCTGACTTGAATAGAGCATTGTTCCGGAAATTGTGGCCGATACCACATTCCTCCACCAACGTGGTGCAATGATGTCGATGTAGGTGGTTTTTCCCCTTGGAAATATACTCATAATAACACTACTGCATTTAGATACGTCGTTCTCATCTCTGGAGGAAGTGCCGTTGGTCCGCTCGTCTCCGGGTTCATGGTGACCTACACCTCGGACACCTGGCGGTCGTCCGTATGGCTCTGCTGTGGTTTGGCTATTTTGACAGTGATTCTTCTGTTTTTCCTCTATCCTGAATCGAACTTTATTCGTACCGAACCTACACCCACCGAGCTAGAACCAACCCAGAAGGCCCCAGAGGTTTCGCCCAAGGACGAGTTTGTCGAGAATGCCTCGCCAGATGGCTACACCATTCGTACGCCGTCTCTCAAAGAAATCCTGCCCATCGTTCACTATAATTCGGACGTGAACTTCTTCATATCTCTGTTGGAACCGCTCAAGCTCATGATCCATCCATCCGTGTTGTGGGGTGTTTTTCTTTACGGAATCACTTTATCCTCGCAGGTCATTTTGATGTAGGCCTTGCTTTACCTTCAATACCTTCTACCACAGTGGATACAGTCTGACCTTTCATAGATTCACCATGTCCTCTCTCCTCATGGCCCCGCCCTACCTCTTCTCCAGCGCAGACGTCGGCATGATGCAGATCGCCGCCATCATCGGCTTTCTTCTCGCCTGCTACGGCGGCGGGATTCTGTCTGACGTGATAAACGGCATAATCGTCAGCCGGACTCCCAACCATGTTATTCGACCGGAGCAGCGTCTGATTTCACTCATCCCTGGCATGGCGATTGGTCCCGCGGGTTGCATTCTTCTTGCCTTTGCATGTGGCCATAAGCTGCATTGGTCTGCGATTGCTGTGGGATTCGGAATGGTTTCCTTTGCATCGGTGTACACGCCCAATATCGCCATCACGTACATCGTCCACCGTCACGAGCGCAAGGCTGCCAAGTGTCTTGTCCCCATCAACTTGTTTAAGAACTTGGTCGCTTTTCTTTTCTTGTACGTGGCTGTTGACTGGGTAAACGAGGGCGGGTATGTGCAAGTTTACATGATTATGTTCGCATTGAGTGTCGTTATCCTTGCGTGCGCTTGGCCGTTGTATTATTTCGACAAGAGAAGGCGGGAGCGATCCTAGGAGAGATGTTGGATGGAGATGTTTCAACTTTCACCTACAGTCCCTGCACAAAAGTGTTAACACCCCCTGCAGAAGGGCTCTAGAACTAAACACACCACCTAAGTCAGGATAACTAAAATAATTTGAAGATCCCCTCAGACTTATATGAAGGAAATAGAATCTGGCTATCAGAAGGGGCTCTAGAGGTTTATAATAATTGTTGATAGACGTCGCATGATGTAGAGGAGGGACTCTGACGGTGCTAACACTTTTGTCACCCCACTGTATGTTCCACACAACATAGCATATGAAAGATATATTTGGCCCATCTCTGGATGAATACATGAATACTTGCAAGAGATAGAATAGAGCTAATAATGGTCAGCGAATGGGCTGTCAGAGACGGCACCATAGCGCTGGCGACACCTAACCCTAAATGGGCAGTAGGCGCTTATATCCATTTTAGGCTAGTTTCAGGGCCCTGCTATGGTTAGTTCAGCGCCAACTACTGCCATTATCATGATGATTAATCACGTTAAAGACGTGCGTTTCAGCTTCTGATGCATTGGTTGGAGAAGAAGCCTCAAAATAGACGACCTTGTGCATCATGCACGATGGGGGGCCGTTTAGTGTCCCTGGATTCAAATTCGCGCCGAAGGTGTAGGACAACCCTAAGCGCTTGGCTGATCACCGTCATCACCTTGCCTCTCGTATCTTCGTATTGATCATTTCTCCCCCTTTCTTCTTTTCTCTGCTAGTAAAGTCATTCAACTGCTCATGCCTCTTGAGTAAAGAAGAATAATATTTGCCAAAAGAACGCAAGGTGGTGTTATTCTCCAATGTCCGCTACGATTACAGCGACGGCGACGGCAACCACTGCACCTCCAGCCCTCACCACCGTTTTCACACCAGCCTCGACATGTTTGATTGATATATGGCAATACTCTGCCACCGCATCGGCGCTGGAATGCTATGTGGACAATACCCAGGTACAATGCAACTACCAGCAACTAGGGCCGTCCCAAACCTCGAGCTGTTTCCCATCGGGCTGGGACTATGGACCCAGTTTTTACTACTCACCTGGCATATGTCCGTCCGGCTATGTGACTGCTTGCTCCAACGTGACGACATCCGGCACTGCTACAGAGACGCGAGCGACCTGCTGTCCGAGGTATGTTGTTTATCCATCCATCCATTACCTTGCTTGTAAGACACAAAGAGACTGACTTGTTCTTTCTGCAGTGGATACTCATGCCAGACCGAAAACGATTGGCCTTGGTATACCACCGATCCGTGTACTTACTACAACCCCGGCCCAGTCACATATGTGTACACATCCAGTCTCCCGGGTGAGGGCACTGTCACATCGACCACCACAGGAGACCAAGGATTCAACGCATATGGGGTGCAGATTCGGTTTCAGGCATCAGATTCAGTCACAGCATTAACAGCAACGACGACGTCAGCATCGCCAGCCACCACAACAGCGAACCCGACAGCCACTTCATCTACATCGTCAAGCGCGTCTGTTTCTACTGCGGCTGCTACATCAACGTCAGCAGCTTCCACGGGGCTGTCAACGGGAGCGAAAGCGGGAATAGGCGTGGGCGCTGCCGCCGTTGGACTTGCTATCGTCTTTGGCATCGTATTTTTCTCTGTGCGACGTCGCCGAAGGTTTGCTGCGAGTGCATTACCTGAAGGTCCAACCAGTCCAGCCTATTCTTCCGAGCTGGCAGCTGTTCCAGTCAAGCAGGAGGTATATGGCTCGCCACTTTCGGAACTACCCAATGAGTCAAGGCACTGAGTCCCTGTTGAAATGGAATAGTTAAAGTCCGACACAGCATTTTTTGGAGCGATATAGTTGATTGCGTGTGCTAAAAGAGCGAGGAGTTGGACACTGTATATAGTATTTTCAGGTAGATGGTATAATTTGATTTAATGTTTCACAATGTGGTTGAACATACGAAGTGAGGAGTAGTGGAGAGACCGTTGCAGGCAGCCGCGGGCTTGCAGGCCCAACGAATTCACGTGATTTTGACCCCTCCCTTTGCCCTGTGATAGGGCAACTCCCAACTTGGAAGTCTCCCTTGCGATTTTTCCTGTCCCACGCTTTTTCCGCCCCTCGCCCTGGTTTTTCTAGGAAAGAAAACACCTACATCTCACCGGAACTTTTTCCCAGTCGTTCGTACGATTTAACAAACCTCTGCAGAGGAGAGATTTCATTCACCATGGCGCCTTCGAAGTGGGGTGAGTCAGAATCTTTTTCGCATCCCGCATCAGACATGCATACTCTCGATTTGTTTTCGTGACAAGTATCCTATTAGCATGACTTGACTAACAACGTGCAACGATTTCCAGACGACGAAGAGGAGAGCACACCTCCCTCATCCCCCCCGCCTGTTGCTGCTCGTCGCAAGTTCGATGATGAGGAAGAAGACGAAGTAAGAGACCCCGCTACCGAAGCGCTGTGGCGCAGTTTGAATAAAGGGAGGAAGTGAATGGCACAGTTTAACTGACGCTTTATTTTCTTCAGGTCCTCGACTCCTGGGACGCAGCAGAAGACTCCGATGTAGAACGGGAAAAAGCCGCGGCCGCGGCTGCCGCAAAGGCAAAGGCTGACGCCGAAGCAGCAGCAAAGAAGAAGAGCAAGGCCCAGCGTATAGAAGCACACAAACTCGAGCGACGACGCCTCGAAGAAGAATCCTCCGACGAAGAAAGCAGCGAGGATGAGACCGACCGCCGGGCCCGACTACGCGCGACCGAGAAGGATTCAGACCTCAAGCACGCCGAGGACCTATTCGGGGACATTGACCTGAACCGGAATCGGGGCAAATCCAAAGCCATCGTCGTCGGTGACTCGTCAGATCCCACCAAGGCAGTCGATCTCTCTGCCATGCCGCTTTTCAAGCCCACAACAAAGGACCAATTTGCCAAATTGACCGCCACGCTTGGCCCGCTGTTGACGGCCAACTCCAAGAAAGCGCAGTATGCGCTGTGGGCACCCGAGTTCGCTAAACAGATCTTCAAGGATCTGCCCAGCGATCAGATCAAGAAAGTTGCAAGCGCGTTGACGACGTTGAGCAATGAGAAGATGCGTGAGGAGCGCGCTGCTGACAAGGGGGGCAAGAAGTCAAAGGCAGCCAAGACCAAGGCATCGCTGAATACGCAACGCGATTTTGAAAAGGCAGACACTAATGCTTATGATGATGATGACTTGGGTGATGACGATTTCATGTAATTTATCATTCAACTGTCTTTCTTTACTCTCCTTCCCTTTCCTATATGAATAGAAGAAAACAGGGCTTCTATAATATGAGCCTATGACTTACTTCTATATGCATAGCTATTGTTTGGTGTCCTTTCTTTCCTTATTCTTTACAGCACTGCATTTTCCTTCCTTCATTTGAATTTTTGGATTTCTAAAAAAAGATGTACCGACTACTGTTCCTGCCTGTATACATGAAACATGCTTTTTGTCGGTTAATCTCGAAATAGAACGCGTTATTATATACCTTAATCTTCTCTCTTGTGATTATTTGGTTTTTGTATACTAACATATTTAGTACTTACTGCACGAAGAATTAAAACTGTGAAGATAGAACAACAATAAGGTATCGAGTTAAAAGATTGTATTGGATAGATTTTAATTTGGTTGGGCGTGATCTGCCTTGATTTGTTTAAAACAACAGCTCGAAAGGGAAAAAGTAAGAGGAAAAAAACAAGTTTCGAAATTGAATAGAGATGGTTTGTTGTGCTGGTGAGACATCAAGATAGAGACAGACTCGTTTCATTCTTTGATCCTGTTGGAATGCATAGGCATGGATTCACATGTCACCTTCTTCTTGAGATCGTCATAGTCGAGTATCGAAATGAGGAGCAGAAAAAAGAGACACTCGGCGTGAAAGACATGCCATCGTCAAACTACAAGAAAATGGATTCAACCAGACAAATGGGGATAGGGGAGGAAAGACGTAAAGTCTCCTTGGGAATATTGAATTCCGGCGTGGGCACGAGGCGGGGGGGGGGGGGGGGGGGGGGGGGGGGGAACAAAGTACGATACGAAATCTCGCAAGCAGATATCCAGCTCCAACCTGGCGTTTTCTCCAATATCAAACTCCGCATCCAACTACAGGCCTGATCAGGAAAATACAACATGGGCGGCTAAAAAACGATTCGATAGGGGTAAATGAACGGGGGAATTTGGGAGTTGAAATGAAATATTCATTAAATTCCCGCGTCGAATAAAAGACAAAGAAAGAAAAATGGCTCTCAAGACTCCGATTCAAAAAGACGTAAGACGTAGAAGCATAGCTTTGGAAAGTTAAGAAGCTTTCCATTTGTCTTCGTAATTTGATGTCATATTTAGGACTCGGTAGGAGCGGGCGCCTCAGCAGCAGCTTCAGCAGGAGCCTCCTCAGTCTTTACCTCAGTAGGAGCAGCTTCGGCTTCAGCTTCAGCCGGCTTTTCCTCCTTGGCCTCGGAGCCCTCGGGCTCACCGCCATCGGATGAGGTCCAGAGGGTCAAGTTGTCGCGCAGCAACTGCATGATGAGGGTGCTGTCGCGGTAGGATTCTTCAGACAAAGAGTCGAGCTCGGCAATGGCATCGTCGAATGCCTGCTTGGCCAAGTGGCAAGCGCGGTCGGGGGAGTTCAGAATCTCGTAGTAGAAGACTGAAAAGTTCAGGGCGAGGCCGAGGCGGATGGGGTGAGTGGGTGTGAGCTCAGTCTGTGCGACATCGGTGGCGTTCTAAAGACATGGCTGGTGAGCGAGTAGAAAATTAAGCAAATGCATTGTCCAATACTAACCTTGTAAGCTTCGTGAGCTGCGGTGGCTGCGACCTTGCGCTTGTTGCCAGATGCGAACTCTGCGAGATAACGGTGGTAGTCACCCTTCCTGCGAAGTGAATCAGCGTTCCGTTCCAATATTCAGGATCAAATTGCATACATCTTGTGATAGAAGACCTTTGACTCGCCAGACTCAGCCTTGGGAATAAGCGACTCATCAAGAACGTCCAAGACGTCTTGACACACTTTCTCGAGCTCGGTCTCAATCTTCTGGCGGTAGTCGCGGATGATGCCGACATGCTTGTCGGAACCCTTGGATTCTTCTTTCTGCTCAATCGAGGAGATGATGCGCCATGAAGCACGGCGGGTGCCAACGACGTTCTTGTAGGCAACCGACAGAAGGTTGCGTTCATCGACGGTAAGTTCACCACTCAGCTAAGTATTTGTTAATCACCAATCGACCGCGACAAAGTATGGAGTTGAAAAATCGAGGGGACGGAGGACGGAGTCGTTCGTACATTGGCAACTTCCTGTTCAAATATTAGCCAGTGGTCTTTGTGTTTTGTTTCATGTGCATAAAAAGCGGTCGAGCTTACCTTCATGTATGTGACCATCTCTGAAGTTCGCAAAAACTCGGTCAGTTTAAACATGTCGGAGTCAAGGCTGAATAATTTTACATACCATCATAACGCTCAGCCTGCTCGCAGAGGCGTGCAAGAAAAGTCTTGCTTTGGGGACATTAGTGAGTGTTTTTGTGATTGTAAGCCAAGATACTGTACCTTTCACGCTATAATAAGAAATAATTTAGTTAGATTGTGTCCAAAAAACAAAGAAAACCATGGCTTATTATCGCAAAACACAGAAAATCAATATCAACACTTTTGAGGCGCTGATGGCGGACAGGCTTGTGCAGTGCATAAAATGAGGGGCTATGATGTGTACAAACCTCAGTAGTCATGGTGGATAGATGCCAGTGGTAAGCAGCAGGGTAGACGAGGGATGGAGACTGGAGTCCAGGAGAATAAGTTGATTAAGAGATAGAAAAGAAAGGGGGATGACAGAGAAAGAACGAGAAGGCAAAGTTGGATGGAGGAAAAAATCACAGGACAAGACTGATAGCCTGAGATGGTTGAGGGATGGCGGCGCAGTAAGGCCAGGCTGCCAGGCATGCCTGGTTCAATTGGGCTTAGTGCGTCACCACTCAATTTGGCATTTGCGGATGTGCCTCACCTTATTCCCAAGGCTTATTCGCCCTACAACTGTATTTCTGCCTTTTAATAATGCATTCAGAATTTCTCTAGATCATACATTAGTTTGCTACTCTTGTCCAAGGAGGGATTCATCAGTCTGGGCAAGACTGGTGTTGCAAATAGACACTGGACAGAGACTTCTTTTATGTATAATCTAGATGAATCCGCTGCAGATCATGCAATTGACATGTGCTAGTAGCAGTTAAATACACAGAAAATTCTGCTTTATTGATGCATCGATCTTTTTTCATTCAAATTACTACTATTCTGCTGGTGCCGAGACTGAATAATGTAGGCTCTAACCGGCAAATGAGATGCATCCTTCTTTGTTGACATTTCTGAAACCAGGCCATCAGCAACACAATAAAAGTCTTCTCTACACGTCATGCCCAAGGCTGGCTGGAAACCGAGAGAACCCTGAAGACCCATCACATGACTTGTGGTCACATGCCCATCGTCACATGATGAGGATTATATCACGTGACTGCTGGCCTGCAAGTGGCCGCCTCCGATAAGGTTTGCCCCAATCTGAGACACCTGAGGCACCGTATTTTTGTGTATTTACAATACACAGGTACTACAAGGCCAGGTACCAGCAATTGTTTGTTAGAGGTCCTTATCGTTGCTGCTGTACATACGAAATGGATTATAGTCAAAAATTCAGCTTCAGTCAACTCCCTGAAACACTACGGCTTATTATTCTTGTTATTATCAGGGCCCCTGCACGAAATGGCTAAGATAAAGATACATACCACGATGTTTAGCCGCATAAGTTATCGGCCGGGGCTGACAGCCGGCGGCGAACCCGACGATACCGGCCAGACACTAATTAATTACGGATACAAGTCATACTCTGTCCTTTTCGCTCTCTCTTCTCGACTCTTCCTTTGCTTCTTTTCCATCCCAGGTGACGCTTTCCTCTGCTCGCAATAAGGCTCATCTGAGAACGACTCTGGATTAGTCTGCCAGCAATGGATTACTCTTTTACCCGCTTGCCTGCGGAACTCCTCCGCGACTTCAGTGTTTCGGAGGAGACAGGCTTGACCCAGCCACAGGTGCTGCAATCGCGCGAAAAGCATGGTCCAAATGGTAAGTCTTTTCTTTTTTGCTCACGAAAGCGCAATGGAAGCTGTAATTGCGCAAAACAATAAAAACCTTCAAAAAGACTTGCATTGGGTATGCTTTGCTAATCAACATCTCCAATCAATAGCTCTCGATGAAGAGGAAGCTACCCCTCTATGGAAACTGGTTCTCGAGCAATTCCAAGACCAACTCGTCCTCATCCTTCTCGGCTCGGCCGCAGTCTCCTTTGTCTTGGCTCTTTACGATGACGGAGATGACTGGACTGCCTTCGTTGACCCCGCTGTGGTAAGCTGATCTCAAACCCCGCAACAACAGAGCGCATCTTGCTGACAAGACACCTCTCCATAGATTCTTACCATCCTGATCCTCAATGCCATTGTGGGTGTGTCTCAAGAGAGCAGCGCCGAGAAAGCCATTGCCGCCCTGCAAGAATACTCCGCCAATGAAACCAAAGTCGTTCGCAATGGTACACTACAAAAGATCAAGTCCGAGGAGCTGGTTCCAGGAGACATCATTCACATTGCCGTTGGCGACCGCGTTCCCGCAGACTGCCGGTTGCTGACAATTCAAAGCAACAGCTTCCGAGTGGACCAGGCAATCTTGACTGGCGAAAGTGAAAGTGTGGCAAAGGATACAAAGGTCGTCGAGGATAAGCAGGCCGTCAAACAAGACCAAACAAACATGCTCTTTTCTGGAACTACCGTTGTAGCTGGCCATGCAACTGCAATTGTCGCTTTGACTGGAGCTTCGACCGCCATCGGTGGTATCCACGAGAGCATCACATCTCAAATCTCCGAACCGACCCCCTTGAAGCAGAAGTTGAACGACTTCGGCGATGTCTTGGCCAAAGTTATCACTGTTATTTGCATCGTCGTCTGGCTTATTAATATCGAACATTTCAATGATCCATCCCACGGTGGCTGGGCGAAAGGTGCTATCTACTATCTCAAGATTGCCGTGTCTCTGGGTGTGGCTGCAATTCCAGAAGGTCTCGCAGTCGTCATCACCACCTGTCTTGCATTGGGTACCCGTAAAATGGCAGCCAAGAATGCCGTGGTTAGGTCGCTTCCTTCGGTCGAAACTTTGGGAAGCTGCAGCGTTATTTGCTCCGACAAGACCGGAACTTTGACTACCAACCAGATGAGTGTCGAAAAGGTTATCTATTTGGACACTACCGGCCAGGGTTTCGAGGAGATCGACGTCGAGGGTACCACTTTCGCACCCACTGGTGCGCTGAAGAAGGGAGGCAAGCCGCTGAAAGATGCGGCAGTCTCGTCCTCAACAATCCGCCAGATGACTGAAGTCCTCGCTCTGAACAACGAAGCCACCTTGGCTTATGACCCAAAGACTGGTTACTCCTGCATCGGTGAACCCACCGAGGGCGCATTGCGTGTACTGGCCGAGAAGATCGGAACAGACAATGCCGTTTTCAACGAGAACCTGCGATCCTTGCCCGCTGCTTCTGGATTGCATGCCACGAGCAAGTACTACGAGACTAAGTTGCCATTGAAATCGACCTACGAGTTCTCCCGAGACCGCAAGAGCATGTCTGTTTTGGTCGGCGAGGGTAAAGAACAGAAGCTCCTGGTCAAGGGTGCTCCCGAATCTATTATCGAACGTTGCTCGCATGTCCTCCTTGGTTCAGATGGCCCACGTGTGCCATTGACACAGAGCCATATCGGTCTTATTTCCCAACAGGTAGTCGAATGCGGTAACCAAGGCCTTCGTGTCATTGCCCTTGCTAGCGTGAACAACGTTTCAGCCAACCCGCTCCTGCGCACCGCCAAGACCACTGAAGAATACGCACAACTGGAACGCGACATGACTTTGATCGGCCTCGTCGGTATGCTTGATCCTCCTCGACCAGAGGTTGCCGATTCTATCAGTAAATGCCGTGAAGCAGGAATCCGGGTTATCGTCATCACCGGAGACAACCGCAACACTGCCGAGTCCATTTGCCGTCAAATCGGCATTTTTGGCGCCGATGAGAATCTCCAAGGGAAAAGCTACACTGGTAGAGAGTTTGATGATCTTAGCGACAGCCAGAAAATGGAAGCCGTCAAGAACGCATCTTTGTTCTCCCGCACTGAACCTGCTCACAAGTCTAAATTGGTCGAAATCCTTCAGTCACTAGGTGAGGTCGTCGCTATGACTGGTGACGGTGTCAATGATGCCCCGGCCTTGAAAAAGGCAGACATCGGTGTGGCCATGGGCACAGGAACTGACGTTGCCAAGCTCGCCGCTGATATGGTTCTCGCTGATGACAACTTTGCTACGATCGAGGTCGCAGTAGAGGAAGGCCGTTCTATCTATAGCAACACCCAACAGTTCATCCGCTACTTGATCTCATCCAACATTGGAGAAGTCGTTTCGATCTTCTTGACTGCTGCTTTGGGTCTGCCCGAGGCTTTGATACCCGTCCAGTTGTTGTGGGTTAACCTGGTTACTGATGGTCTACCGGCCACTGCCCTCTCATTCAACCCCCCTGACCACGATGTCATGCGCCGACCTCCTCGCAAGCGTGATGATCCTCTTGTTGGCGGATGGCTGTTCTTCCGCTACATGGTTATCGGAACTTATGTCGGCGCCGCCACCGTGTTTGGTTATGTGTGGTGGTTCATGTACAACCCCGCTGGTCCCCAGATTTCCTACTGGCAATTGGTACGTTGTTCCTTGTCTCAGAGAAGTATATAAAATCACCACTAATCTGAAGTTCTAGTCACACTTCCACAAATGCTCCGCCGAATTCCCCGAGCTCGGATGCTCCATGTTCGCCAACGACATGTCCAAATCCGCATCAACAGTCTCCCTCTCTATCCTCGTCGTGATCGAGATGCTCAACGCGATGAACGCGCTTTCATCCAGCGAGTCGCTACTCACTTTCCCCCTATGGCACAATCTGATGCTAGTGTATGCAATTATCCTGTCCATGTCGCTGCACTTTGCCATCCTGTATGTGCCATTTTTGCAAGGACTGTTTGCTATTATTCCATTGGACTGGAATGAATGGAGAGCTGTTTTGGTGATCAGTGCGCCAGTCATGTGAGTTTCCCCATTCCCCCCTTTTAACAGTACGAAATGATCAAAAGCTGACTGCTTCAAACAGCGTTATCGATGAAATCCTCAAATTCCTCGAAAGACAACTTTATGACAAACATGTAGAACAACCCGTTATCGCGAACGGCAAGGTCAAGGCTTGATTTTTTTCTTGACTGTTTTTTTTTTGGCTATCAACCAACCCATTGATATCATGTCAAAATAACAATTGAAGGAGAAAAGAAACAGAATGTTCTCCTAGAGTTCTTGGCGGGATACTTGTTCCCAAGTTTTTTTTTCTTGCCTTGTACTGTACTGTCTTGCATCGGATTTTAGATATAGACATAGTCACAACCTAACTATAGAAAAGTACCTATAGAGAGAGCAAGCAGTTATATTATATATACATTTTCCTCTACCTTTAGGTGCCCAACTAGAGATTCGAAGAATCGAAAATTAACCATTGGTTGGATGTACGAATGGAAAGAACCCCTTTAAGACAGACACTGTTAAAGCACGGGCGATCTCACCACGTATTAAGATAATTCCAAGGTTACTACTCGATATATTTACATGCCTTTGTATGATGTTTGTAAATTGAATACAGAATAATTAGTGCATCAAAGGAGGCGGAGCCACCTAGCTTTTATTGGTGGGCTCTTGACGTTGCTGCAAGCCAGCAACACCTGAACAACAACATTTGCCCATTTGCCCAGTACGTGTGTCTGTGCACATTAAACTGGCCATCCAATTCGAGAGCCACACAGCCTTAGCCTCGACTCGACGCCATCTTTGGAATATCTGCCTAAAATTCCCTTTCCATCTTATTTGAAACGTTAAGAATGGAGGACGTAGAGAATGCCTTAAAGATAGCCGTTCCCCTCGGCCCAACTTCTCCCCCTGTGTAATCTTTGTTTATTGCCGACTGACAGAAACGTTAGCACCAGTTCAACCCTTGATTAATGCCGAATATGAAGCTGACTCACGACGACTACACGGTCGGCTGGATTTGCGCCTTACCGGTGGAGATGGCGGCTGCGAGGCTGATATTGGATGGGATCCATGAGAAACTGCCTGTCCAGATGAACGACCACAACACTGACACCCTTGGAAATATTGGAAAACACAATGTTGTTTTTGCATGTCTCCCAAGTGGCGCTTATGGTACCACCTCAGCCTCGACGGTAGCCATGCAAATGCTGTCGAGTTTCCATTCGATCCGGTTCGGTTTCATGGTTGGAATTGGAGGAGGAATACCAAATGGCAAAAAGGATATTCGACTAGGAGATATTGTCGTGAGCCAGCCAACAAATACAACTGGAGGAGTCGTCCAGTATGATCTGGGCAAGGCTTTGACCGGCGGCGCCTTCCTTCGCACCGGCATGCTCAATCGACCACCACAGATTTTGTTGACTGCACTTTCCAATCTTCAGGCCACTCATCTCACAGAAGACAGTCGAGTTCTCGAATTTATTTCTCATCTTCACGCGAAGGCCTCTCACAAGGCATCGAACTTTGCCCGCCCAAGCTCAGCCGATAATCTCTTCCAGGCACGTTATAATCATGTGGCATCTGACACATGTGATAGCTGCGATCGATCGAAGCTTGTCTCACGCCCTGCTAGAGCCCATGATGAGCCGATGATTCACTACGGATTGATTGCTTCTGCCAATCAGGTGGTAAAAGACAGCCAATTACGAGATCGACTGGCGCAGGAGCTGGGTGCCTGCTGTTTGGAAATGGAAGCGGCCGGCTTAATGAACGAATTCCCATGTCTGGTGATCCGTGGTATCTGTGACTATGCAGACTCACACAAAAATAAGGAGTGGCAAGGATTTGCGGCAGCTGCAGCTGCGGCGTATACAAAAGAACTGCTGTTGGAAGTTCCAGTCAATCAAATCAATAATACTCCAACAGCACGAGACGCATTGGCAGACGGTGGTATGTAGAAGTTCCAAGCTTCAATCAATGATCTTTGCTTTTTATCCACTTCGAGTTCGCAACTAATCAAGCTTTCCCTTGTGTACATAGTTAATAACCCTCACCCCTTTGAAGTCCCATTAGACCTCGCCACTGTTCCTGCGATTGAGAATTTCGTCGGACGGCAAGGGGAGCTGGATCGCTTGTGGCATCATCTACAGCCAGCAGGCTCTCAATCCCGAAAAGTCGCTGTTCTCCACGGGCTCGGAGGAATGGGAAAGATGCAGATAGCAGTTCGCTTCGCACGAGATCACAAGGATGATTTCACTGCCATATTTTGGCTCAATGGCAAGGATCGAGCCACATTATTACAGTCTTTGAGTTCTATCCTGCCCCAATTACCGAGCCAGTCCCAGGATTTTGAAGTAATAGACGACGATGAAGCCGAGGAAAAAGCTAGAAAAGTGATAAGGTGGTTGGCGATACCCGGCAACTCACGTTGGTTAATCATATTTGATAATGTTGATCAATATTCTTCTCAAAGTGATAGCAGTGCCAGTGATGGATATGATATCACTAAATTCTTTCCTACAGCAGACCATGGCTCCATTATTATTACTTCCCGACTCCAAAGATTTACCGAGCTTGGAAACTCTGTTCCTGTCCAGAGACTCGAGTCTAAAGATTCTATCAAATTGCTATTACAGAGCAGCGGTTACTCTGGAGCAAATGCCGAGACTAGCCCAGGTACTTGTCGAGCTAATGTCTATGTCTTGGGTATCAAAACTAAAACTTGTATAGACATCCTTGATCTTGCCCATCAATTAGATGGATTGCCACTGGCAATTATCATTGCAGGGGCATTTATTCGCGAAACTGGGATTAGTATCCGGGAGTATTTGCAGGATTACAAAGACTCTTGGTCTACTCTTCAGTCAAAATCCAGTACTAGACGTCACTATCAACAAGGCAATCTGTTACAAACATGGATGATCTCATATCGTGAGATCCAGAAACGAGACCCAGTTGCCGCAGACCTGCTACTGCTGCTCGCTCAATTTGATAATCGATATATCTGGTACGAATTAATCAAATGCGGTTCCAATAGTCCGAATACCCCTGTCTGGTTTAACAAGGCTATATTTGATAAAACAGCCTTTAGGGTAAGCATGAGGATTCTTGTCGAGTTTTCGTTTATCTATACCAATCAAGAAAACGGAAGCTATGCGATGCATTCAGCTTTACAAGACTGGTGTCTTCATGTCGCTACTACTACAAAAAAAGACGTGGATTTAGTTCAGCTGAATGAACTAGCACTGATATCTGTGGGTAACATGGCCCCTTATCGAAGTGACAGAAAATTTTCAGAAATTCAGAAACGGCTGCTTCCACACGGGAATTATGTGTTTCAAAAGTGGAGGAGGGGTGGTCAGTTGAGCGACAATGTTGTCGTATTGGAGGCATTTCATGACTTGGCAAGGCTATTCACATACCAGGGCAAGCTGGATGAGGCAGAGGAAATATATCAGAGATCACTGGCAGGCTATGAGAAGGTCCTAGGTCCGGATCATACCAGTACCCTATCTGCAGTGGAAGATCTTGGGATATTCTATGGAAAGCAACGCAGGCTCAAAGAGGCGCAGAAAATGATCCAAAAAAGCCTTAGCCGGCTATGAGAAAGCCTTGGGTCCCAATCATACTTCGACCTTATCCGCAGTCTTGAACCTTGGAAATGTCTATATGTATCAGAATAAACTGGAACAAGCGGATAAAATGTACCAGCGAGCATTGGCAGGCAAAAAAAAGAATGGGGAATCCGATCATATATCCACTCGAGCTTCAATGATCGGCCTTGGGATACTCTATTCGAAGGAAAGCAAGCATAGGGAGGCGGAGGAGATATTCCAGCAAGTATTATCAGGCGATGAGAAGGCTCTGGGTCCTGACCATACCTCCACCCTCGGAACAGCCGAGAACCTTGGGTTGACATACGCAGATCAAGGCAAGCTGAAGGAGGCAGAGGAGATGTACCAGCGATGTCTAGCAGGCTACCAAAAGCACCTAGATCAAGATCACGCCTCCATCCTGGGCATAGTCGTGAGGCTTGGAAATCTCTATCAGAAGCAGGGCAGGCCGAAAGAGGCAGAGGAGATGTACCAGCGATCTTTAGCAGGCTACAAAAAGAGCCTAGATCAAGATCATCCCTCTATCCTGAACACGGTGCAGCAGCTTGCAAATGTCTATCAGAAGCAGGGCCAGGTAAAGAAGGCAGTGGAGATGTTACACCAACTGCTAGCAGCCTATGAGAAGACCCTAGGTCTTGATCATAGGTCTACCCTAGACACAGTCAACAGACTTGGCAAACTTTATAGAGATCTGGGCGATCTGAAGGAGTCAGAGAAGATGTTCCAGCGAGCGCTAACGGGCTACAAAAAGATACTAGGCCCCTACTCGAAAGATACCAATGTACCAGCAGGGTGGGCAGTAAGGAAAACAGCAGAAGGACGAATTTACTATGTTGACCACAACACGAAATCCACGTTTTGGGGCGACGAAATTTCTGACAGTAGCAGCAGTCTGCCTACCTAGGTTGAGATGAAATATAATTATATATATGTTTTGCATGAGCTGGAATTATGTAGATATGTATATATATCGACTTTAAACAATTAAAACAACAACAAACGGGCTAAATTTTTGATGAACGATGAGGATGACAATGATAATTATGACCATAGCAGCGCAGACAGGTCGCTGGAAAAAGGGGTATAAAAATGTAAATGAGAATAATACATCGTGTTTATAATGATAAGAAATGAATATATATGAGGAATGACAAGGGAAAAGGGGTAGAAAGAGGGGGAGAGGAAAGGAAAGTGAATATCTTAATACATATATTCGAATTAATGATGAATAGTCCGTGTTTTTCTCACGCTGCCGTGATAGTTTCGTTTTTCGTTATGTCGGTCTCTGTGTCTGCTGACTCGGTTGCATTCTGTTGCAGTGCTGGCGAATCCGCCTCTTCAATCGTTTCAACGACGGGCTCAAGGGTAGGTTCAGGAATGGCATTTTCTTGTTCCGGGAGTGCTTCTGTTTTAAGTTCAGGATCTTCATCATCAAGCTTTGAAGGTTGCTGGGCTTCAGCATCGGCCACTTCAGCATCGTTCAGGGACGATGATCGTGGCGGAGGCACATCGTCACTAGGCAATGGGAGATCAACCGCTGGTTCAAGAGTAGGTCCAGTAGGGGTCTCCGTTAAGTCTTTTTCCTCCTCTTGGGTTGGCAGCAGGGTTTCCTCTGATTGAGCGACCTTATCCTCAAATTCAACTGAAGCCTCCGCGTCGACGTCAAGGCCGGTGTCAGTGACACCAGGGTCACTGAATGTGTCGACTTCTTCGATATCTTCCTCTTCCATATCGTCATCCTCTTCCTCGATAATCTGGCTTTTGCGTGTTATTGGCTTGACAGTCTCACTTGATGCTGCGTCCCTTTGCAGTGGCGGCGATAGATTCGGTGTACCGGGCCCGTTTGAATAACCCACGTTACCAGTGTTAAGCATTGGGCCCCTGAAAGCCGTTCTTTTGCGCCGCGCAAAAACAAACCCTTGCGATTGTGAAGCTATCATCGGACCGGGGGCTGTTTCATTGAACACTGAGTAGATTCCATGCGTTTCGGGATCATTTACATCTCGCAAAGCATGGGGTGGGTTGCGGACCAACCGAATGTTACTGGGAAAACGGGAAGCAGCATTGGGAGTGGCAGGAAGCACTTTGACAGACGTATGCGGTGATCGGCTTATCCTCGATGCCGTCGGAGTAGCCATAGTGTCGTTCGAAGAAATAGAAGAAGCCTTCGAATGAGAGTGGGCGTGATGAATACTTCGCACAGAGGATACGGATGAAGACGTTGATTTGCGCCCGCGCAAACCAACAGAGGAGCGTCGATAGGACCCCCGAGGAGTAAGAGGAGCCGGAGACAGCGAATTGCGATGACTATTCGAAGCACGAGGCTGGCGTCCATATGAATTTCGATGATGAGCATACGATGCACTATTAGGAGCGAGACTGCTGGCGTTTGATGAGCGCTTAATCTGGGTTGGCGTCATGACTGCCGGGTCGATATTTGCTGTTGACCGTACCACTTGTGTTTGCTGAATGTCTGAATTCTTTCCTGGACTTGATTTTGACTTGTTTGAGAGCCCACCGGAACTTTTTGGTGTTTTAGGGTGAGGTGATTTGGCCCGTTTGGCAGACTCTACTATCCAATGTTTAAGTGATGCCAATTGACTCATCAAGGAATGCTGATGACGTCGGCCGGTGCGTCGCCTGAAGATACCACTAGAATGTGATGCCAACTCTGGCTGGGACGCACTAACGTGTAGCATGCTAGGTCTGGAGTGACGGCGTTCTTTTGGTGGCGGGACGGGGCGTCGTCTAGTAGAGCTCAAAGAGCGTACTGAATCCTTGTCTATGGGTCGCGGAGGCAATCCAACATCCAAAGGTGGGAGATTCGCGAAACCTTCTGGAAGCTTGGGAACTTCTGGGATCGAAAGGTCGGCTGGTAAAGAAGTTAGAATAAGACAGAAAATCATTGGACTTAGGAACTCACGGGTTGGAAGACTACGACGATCTCTTCTTCCTCGAGCTTGCAGAGTATCGTTAGAGACGCCCTCTTCATCCACTTCAACTAGAGCAGCGGAGATCTTTTCTAAGCGGCTGCTAGCTGCACTCAGGCGGCGCAGACTACGAGCTTCAGCCTCCTTTTCTTTCCTCTTCCGCTCGCGTCTCTTTTCTTTCCGCTCTTCTTTCTCGATCAACAGAGCCCACCAGCCAGCAAGGGCATCACACCGCTGTGCGAGAACATTTTCTATGACCTGATCGATGTTCACACCTGCACTTTTCATACGCAGCAAAGTTGTTTTTTCCAAAGCAGTGTTAAAGGGAGACGGGCGCGTTGTTTGCAGAATGAGCTGTTGTTCCACCCCGTGCTCTGCCAAAAACGGATGCGCTAGGATGTCAGTCAACGTTGGACGTAGAAGAGGCCGCTTGGAAAGCAAAATCTTGATCAGTGCTCGTGAATCTTCCGGGAACTTCTCGTTGAAGACGGGATCTTCCTTGAGGATTCTTGCTTTAGTTTCCTGGTCGTCATCGTCGTCGTATGGGAGCTCTCCAGCTAGAAGAGCGTATAAAATAATGCCTAGACTCCATACATCAACCTTTTCGCCTGCGTATTTCTCGCCCTTGAGCATTTCTGGTGCACTGTAGCATATTGTGCCGCAAAAGGTTTGCAAGTAGCTAGCTTTCCCTTCGTATTCGCGCGTGAAGCCGAAATCACACAATTTGACGTTTCCATTTTTATCGAGCAGAATATTTTCAAGCTTCAAGTCTCGGTGCACGCATGACTTGCTATGGACGTATGCGACGGCTCCGACTAGCTGCGCAAAGATTCGTCGGACCTTGTCCACAGGCAAAGGTCCATTGTTCAAGAGATGATTGTACAGCTCATCACCTAGAAACCACATCAATACCATCATTCCACGTTTTCCTGGGGCAAACATACCTGGACAATATTCCAAAACCAGCCAAACCAGATTCTCTGTTACGATGACCTCGTAAAGCCGAGCGATATGAGGATGCAAAAATTGGCGATGGTGATGTATCTCACGCACAAGGTTGGAGTCTTGCTTGTTCGACGATTTAAGGACAACCTAACGGATCGAGTGAGTGAGTGAGTTGGAATGCGCCGACAGTCTCCGATCGCTGAGAACGTACCTTGGAGTTATTGGTGAGTTTGTGTGTTGCGAGGTAAACCTTGCCGAAGGAGCCTTTGCCAATCAGTCGTCCAAGAGTGTAATTGCCCACGACTCGGAGATCCGCCGAGGAGAATTCCCTATTAAAGATTTGTGTGTTAGTAGTCAATCAGGCGACGTTTGCTGAGATAGGACTTACTGGAGTAACTCATTGTAGGAATTGACAAGCTACATTCCACCGCGCATCAGCCCATGACTCATGACATACAGAAGCACAAATGGCAAAACCCACCTTTTCCTTCTGGGACAGGGCCTCTGTCTTCCTAATCGCCTGCATGTGTTGGTATGGCGTATCACCGGCGCGCTAAGAACTCCAATTGCCTGTCACTTGTCCCCTTCAATGGGTTATGTAAACGGTTCAAATGAGAGGAGCAGACGAGATCGCCGGTGCCATTCGGAGAGACTAGTTTCCGTGTTCAATGAAGAGGCCCAGTTGTCGACACGCGAAATATTTCTTCAGGGAAAAAAAAGAATGACGGATAGCGTGATATGTACGGGGGTTAAGCAGAATCGGCGATAACGTGATGGGGGCGAACGGTTGTTGCAATCTCGTCCGAGACGGCAGGGTTGTAGGGAGCACGAATGAACGAGTTCGGCGAACGCTGTCTAAATGAAGGTGCCTTGAATTGAGACGAGTAGGGGGTGGAATGACGGAGCTTGGATAGGGGAAATCGAATGAGCGTTGGCCTGATAGTACTGAGAGACCGGGATCATAGCCGTTGAAAGGAGGGGAGTTGGATATTGGCAGTCGCAAAACAGACAGACAACGAGATTATATAAGTCGGAAACGGTCGACCAGGGAGCAGTAAATCATAAGAAGAACAATAAGAACGAACGAAGCAGTCTTGATACAGTCAGCACACCTACGCAGAGATGCAGAACGAGTAGTATTTATGCATGAAGAAGGACTAGGAGTAATAAAATAATAAATGTTGCCTCTTCGTTGTCTGGCGTGGAAGTTGCACCGGGAATGCTGGATGGACCAGGGAGCGTCGTGATTGGTGGACTGGCCGCTGGCGCGATAAAGGGAAAGACCCGCCGGAGCCATAACTGGATCAGGAAACGTGCGCCTTCCGCAAGTGCCAAGAGTCTTGTGATTGGCTGTCCATTTCGTCTTCTGCCTGAGGCCTGACGTATCTACAAGTAACTATGCATGTCTTTGACTACTTCTTCTGAATTGTATATATCCAGCAAGTATTAACATATTAACAGACTTCTATTCCTGCCACCACGCCAGGCCCTTGAGATTCTCCATCAAACTGACTCCAGCACACAAAACCGGGTCTGCAGGTTCAATACCCGGCTCATTTATCAACGCGAGCGCTACCATGCCCAGGTAGGAGTGATACAGATCTGCATATATGCGGTCAGCAAGCTCCAGCATGTCTCCAAGAAGTCAAGACTGTCTCACCTGGAGGTTCTCCCACGCATTTGCCAAAGCCCCCAATGAGATGCTGTGTCTTTTCGAGAAGGTAACGACGCAGGCCAGAGGTATCAATGAGTGACACTTGATCCATAATCTAGTATCGCAAAGTGTTAGTCAATCTGAGCACAGAAGATGGTTTCCAGATTTACTCACGCCCAAGGCACCGGTCACCCAGAAGCAGTAGCAAGTGTCTGCAAGTTTGTTCGAGCGACCGTTGAAACCTGTCCAAGTCAAGGCTTCTGTAGTAAACGGTGAGATATCTTGTAATTTTTCGACTTGCTCGTTTATGTTCGTTGCAACTGCCGTATCTTGCGTCTCTTGCGTTTCTAAAGGCGGAGAGGCTTTCGATGGATCTTCTGGATCCTTATTAGCATCTGCCTCCTTCTCCTCCTCTTCGTCGTCATCTTCCTCCTCAAGCTCAGATGTTTGCCTCGAAATTAGCCACTTGAGTAGAGAATCAAAGCGCTGGCTGTGAGGTGATAGGATGGTCGTGCTGTTGCTTCCCTTTTCTGTTCTCTCCAAAAAGGATAGTGCTCCTACTGCGCAGTAGGTCAAGCCAGCTTTATAACAACAGATGCGTCAGCTATATCTCTTGGATAATATAAATAAACCGGATGAGTAGGAGAATAAATACCATGAGCCTCACGGAATGATGTTTCTCCCATGCCGCCATCATATGACTTTCATACTCCTCCGTTAGCATATCAATCCATAGTGTAGAAGAAGGATGAATATAAATACCTGGCAGGACTGAATAAAAGAAGCAAAACCAGAGACATCAATATCCCTCACATCTGCTACATCCTTCCCATGAGGACCCCTCAGGAAATATCTGATACCAGCAGCACAATAACAGAACCTCAGATCATTACCCCCCGCAATCTTCCCATCAGCACCGAGCAGTTCTCCAAAGCTTCCATCTTTACGCTGCAACTTGGGCAACCACTCCAAACACTCCCTGCGCCTCAAACGACTCAAATCATCTCCAAGGATGAGCAAAGTCTCCAGAGCCAAGAACGTAGACGGCACATTCGCTGGATCCCACGCCACGTTTTCGTGACTGTGCTTGTCGTCGCCAAACTTGGTGCCTGTGAAGCCCCGAAAGCCGCCTGCAGGGTGCTGACAGTGGTATATCCAATCGATATAGCCCTGTCGCTCTTCGGGTGTAGTGCTGCTCTGGAGCGCGCCCAGCAGATCAAGGCCCGCAATGGTGAAGAAGCCTAGGAGCATGCGGCCGCCATCGCCGGCTGTGTACTGATAAGGCAGTAATGTCTTGAGACAGCGCAAGAAATATTTGACATGGCGGTCTTTATTGAATGTGGCTGCGGACATTTTCAGGCTAGCTTTTTTGCCAAATCTTTTTGGTCGATTGCTTTTTCTCTCTTTCTGTCTGTTGGTGGTGATCGAAAAGTTCGCAAGTTGCTGTCCAGCCGAGGAGGGCGACTTAAAAAGGCTGGCTGGTGAGGGGCAAATCTAGCTGCGCCGCAAAAAACCACAACTATTGTTCTCTGGAAATCATCATATTGTTCTTGAAATCTAGCCAATTCTTTGAGTTGGGATGGTCTTTTTCTTTGTCTATAGATGGACTGCCCGCATAATGCCAAAACCGGGGACCCACCCACGGAGGCTCGGGAGTCGGAGCTAAGGGCAGCACCTGCATAAACCACCTGCTTTTCTCTCTGCCCTTGACAAGTGAACCATCCATCCAATTGACTACTATATAGGACCCAGAAATCGGGTCATTTCTCTCGCAAAATGGCATTTCTCTCATCCAGAACTCTTATTCAGGCGCATTCGCTGTTCCTGTTCATCGTCGCCGTTTATTTGGTCGTGTCGCCCGATGCCATCACGGACTCGGACATTGTTTTTATACTTGGCGAAGCGATGCAGATTGTGAGTTAATACCTACCTACCTCTCTGTATGCTGACGATATATGGATCAATGGACTAATCAAAGCAAATTATTTAACAGGACGGTCACCCCTCCTTGACCACTGCACAATTCCCCTTTGCAGTCTGCGGCATCCTCCTCATCAGCGAGGCACTGATGGATCTGATCATCGTCAGGAAACTGCCACAACTCGACGACCTTCTCACTCCTCCTGAGCAACGAAGAGACGAAGATGACAAATATCCTCGCCGACCACCACCACCACCGCCATCATCGACGGGAAGCATCATCAACCCGTTCATGGTTCAAATGGCCGGGCTGTATAGCGAAGTCTGGACCTTCCTAGCTGGCGCACGATTCTGCTTCTTTTTCGGCATTGCGTTTTTCATATACCAAAGCAAGCCTGGGTCGAGCTTTTTTGGCGGTCTTTACCACACAACACCACAAACATTCCGATACGATGACGCAACAACGAAATTGGGACTGGACCAATTGAAGAGTCGTGTTGTGTTTACTCATGTGTTTATGGAGATGATGTTCTGGCTATGGGTTTGTTCCACCACCTATATTACCTCGTGCACATTTTGCTGCTCAAAGAAAGCAAGAGTCTGACTAATACCTGTTGTGCAACTATAGACACTATCGAATATACGCGAGGAGAGACGAGAGGTAGCCAACCGGCTGGCCGTACAGCAAGCTGCTGAACGTGAGCGAGGCGTCTTCTAAGCTACGAAAGAGTAGAAGTGAGGACGAAATAATTGTACAATACCGACATGCCTATTAGATATTTTTCTGTACAACATGCGATAATATGAGAATGCCACGAAGATTATAGGCGAAGCTGAAGTGTGCTAAGATATCAACAAGCAAGGAAAAGTTGGACCAGCTAAAAGATACAAGAAGATAAATTACAATTCCAGCTTGTGGATTGCACACATATCAGAGGATGCAGGACACCATCGCGAATGCTTTGTCTGATTGATTAATTGTGTGACATGAATAAATTGTACCCCTGTTTAGGCGAGGTACAGGGCAGCCAAGCAGGCAGCGGCGCCAGCACCCATAGCAGCGGCACCGTCCACCTTGACGATTTGGGCAGCTCCGGTTTGAGTGGTTGTGGCGGCACTGGCAGAGCTGCTGGCAGTGGAAGAGCCAGTTGCAGAAGCAGCAGAGGCAGATGTGGCAGCAGATGTGGCAGCAGATCCGGACGAAGCTGCGGCAGAGGTAGCAGAGGAGGCAGCAGAGGTACCAGAAGCCGCAGAGGCAGATGTTGTCACCGAAGCAGCATCAGTGGTGGCGGATCCGGAAGCGGCGGTGGCAGTTGCAGTAGTAGTACCCGTGCAAGCAGCGGCTGTGGGCAGGTTGGTTACGCCTACTGCGGAGCAAAGCGCATCAGCGTATTCGAGTGTTGCTGTTGATTAAAAAATGTCAGCAAAGGCTTTATTTCATTTCATTGGTGTGGGAAAAGTTCTTACTTTCTTGGTCAGCAGTATCGCAGGAATCGGCAACGCAGCATGAAATATCGGTAATAAAGGAAGAAGTGCCGCAGATGCATGCATAATCGGTTTCGCTACACGAGGATGGGAGGGAATCGCTTGCGCAGCTTTGCTAAACTTGGGGTCAGCCATGTCTTTTATTCTTTGTTGAGACTTGTTCGGGTGTCTACTTACAGCGCATGTAGGAAGACCGCTAAAGCTGGTCTGGGCGGCAGCACCGGCGATGCAAACTGCAAGAAGTGCAGATAGGGTTGTTGGGACCTGCATATTGATCGACAATTGATTGACGGGGGGGTGTGTGTGTGTGTGGGTAGGAGGTGTTGTTCTGCGTGCGTGATGTGCGTGATTCAGGGACGGGATGTGACTTGGAGAGCTTGCTCGAGAAGACAGAGATTACGTATAATATATAGGGAGAGAAATTGCTGAGCTCCTTCTCTATGACACGACGAGTGACCAGTCACCAAGCCACCCCAAGGAGCCAAAGTAAATATAAAATATGATTGCGCCGCATGTTCAGCAGGTGCGACGGCTCCAACCGTTCCTGCCGTACGGAGCAGGTAATTGGTGCGTATGGTATTGGTACTTGTCCCACTGCTCCGTCTCTTTGTGCCTCTGTGTCACACTGCAAATGCAGAGTAACCTCTGAAAGCACTCTGTAAGGAGTGTGTACCCGTCTAACACCTCGTCTGGTTTATGCTTTGTGACTGATACTAGCTCAGCAGCCAATCAGCAGCTCGGCATACCCACCCACTTCTGTCTAGTCTGCGGGTCCCGATCAATAATATGGGGTATGGCCAATCGCGCAGCCAATGGAACAGTAGCTAATGATACCGCTATCCCCAAAGCTGGCGACAAGACCCGACAAGCGACCAACACGCCCCCATTTGATAGCGGCCCTGATTGGCTATTTTCTGCGAAAGCCCAAGTATCCATCTGATAAAATTAGAAATAGCCTCAAATTGCCTTGTACGAAGGGGGCAAGTCGGGTGTCGTCGTTGTGGGCAGATGTGTTGGCGAGCTGGTAAAATCTCCGATTAGTTCTCACTACTTTTCAAGCCATTGTTTCATGATGATTGCTTGGAGATACATATCATTATATCAACCATATTATGTCCTGCGAGGTCAATGCAAAGACCGAACATGTCACGAGGTCTGAGTTCCGGGTTCCGTTCACCAATCGCGAGCTACTACCTGCTTTTGAGTGTGTATATGTCGTGTATATATTGTAATTTATGAGTTACACAGACGCTCTTCCTGGCTTCACATCGTCATCGACAGTTAAATTAGCGACAACCTAAATCAGCTAGGGTCGAACTACATACTCCCTGAGGGAAAGCGTAGGGCAGACTGTGGATATTTGCAGTGGGGTGCTCTGTATTTATTTTTGCTATTCTATATTAAGTTTCTAGCTTTCTAGTCACCTCGTCACTTGGCACCTGCCATGCTCTGCCAAACACTTTCTTTAGCTCACCTTGCAACAAATTCAAACAACTCGGAGTCCTGGCGATCGATCACATTGTATGCGATCTGCTCTCTAGTCTGCAATGGGCCTGGGGGTTCTGGAAGACTCAAAGCTGGACCATGTTCCCGGTACGCTTTTCGCTCTCTTGATCAGATCTGCCGTCAACTTTTTCTTCACAACTCTAACTCTATATTTTGATCTCAAGGAACATCCCACATAACTGAGAACGCTGGATCTGCCCAACAAGCAGAGCCTATTCGGCCATGGCTGAAATACGATCGCTCGAGAGGGGTGCCCATTGTCCTTGTCCCTCAACCAAGCGACGACCCCTATGATCCGTTGGTATGTATGCGCTCTATCCTAAGAACTCATATTCAAATGCGTTGGGCTTTTCGCGTTATATATTTTTGTTTCTGACAAGCTTGATAGAATTGGCCACTATGGAAGCGCGATGTGATCCTGGCGATTCTCTCGATCGTTGCCGTCCTCTGCGCAACCATGAGTCCCATCATGGCCGCCAACACCGTCACCATCGCCCTCGACTACGAGAAGAGCTTTACCGACGTCGCCAAGTTGACCGGCTACCATCTTTTGGGCGTTGGCGTGTCCGGAATTCTATGCGTGCCCACCGCGAGGATCTGGGGTAAACGCCATCTGTTTATACTCGGCAACGTCCTGATGATTATCAGTACCGCATGGGCTGGAGCAAGCGTCACAAACTGGGAAAGCATGGTTGTTGCTCGTATTCTTCAGGGGTTTGCGCTGGCGCCGTTTGAAGCGCTGGTGAATGCCTGTGTTGGCGATTTGTACTTTATGCATGTGAGTATACCGTTCGATATAACCGACACTTTTCTTGCGGGTAGACCATTGACAGTCCAATTTAGGAGCGTGGAATCCGAATGGCGTTCTCCAATGTTGCGCTCTTTGGCGGCTCGTTCCTGACACCAGTAGTTGTTGGCAAGATGACGGATACGATAGGATGGAGGTGGTCCTTCTACTTTGTCTCCATCTTCACTGCAGCGGCGCTGCCGTTCATGATATTCTTCGTCCCGGAAACCGCATTTCGGCGTGCCAACTACCTCAACACGGATATCGCTGGCGATGTTGATGATTCTTCGGCGTCTCAAGCGGGTGCAGCTAATTCAAATTCAGCAACACTGGATGGTAGTGAAATGGCTCGCCTCAACGACGGATCACAGGCTGTCCAAAATGACGAAGAAAAGCCCGACCATGGAGTTCCACCAGCCAGCCCATCTTCACAATACTCGTACTGGAAAACGTTGAGACTTTTTAATGGAAGGAAGACGGACGAGAACTTTCTCAAATTGTTTCTCCGGCCATTTCCACTCTTTTTGCATCCGGGAGTCCTTTGGGTATTTAGCACCCCTGACGAGACTACTGGAACTCATTATGCTAACGTTTTATTTCGCAGGCTTGTCTGACGCAGGGTGTCTTGATTGGATGGACGGTCTTCATTGGCGTCGTCTTGGCTGCAGTTTTCATGGGCCCCCCATTGTGGTTTGACGAAGTCCAGACTGGATACCTATACACAGGGGCCTTTATTGGATCGATTCTTGGACTGGCATTCTGCGGTCTTTTATCTGACTGGATGAACAAGCTCATGATCAGACTCAACGGAGGCACCTATGAGCCAGAGTTCCGCATCGTCCTTGTATTCTTCCAACTACTCTTCAGCGGCGCCGGGCTCTATGGGTTTGGCATCACCGCCGAGGATGCGACGCGATACGGATGGCTGATTCCTGACGTATTCTTCATGTTCGTTATCATGGGCATGGTTGTTGGCGCCGTTTCAAGCGCATTGTATATTGTGGATGCACACCGTAAGTCTCAGTCACTTCCTCTACCTGCTACATATGTACTAACTTTCGTCAGGTGACATTGCTGTCGAGGCATTCACATGCATGATGTTTTTCAAGAACGTGTTTAGTTTTGTCCTTACCTTTTATGCGTACAAGTGGCTTATCGTCGAAGGAAGCTCCCGTCCCATGTTTATTTCCATTGGTAGCATACAGGTTGGCGTCTGTTTGCTGGCCATACCCATGTGTAAGTGCTTGTTTGATCTGCTTTCTCTCTCTCTCTCTCTTTCTTCAATCTGTTGCTGACTTGTTGCAGATGTGTTTGGCAAGAAAAATCGATCGTTTTTTGCACGGCATAATATATTGAAGGCTCTCCATCTGTGGTGATGCACGTGGAACCGCATTTATACAAAAATAGCATTTCTGGTTTCCACTTCTAAACAATTGATATAGGCTAAAGCACCAAGAGGAGACGCTTGCTGACCGGTTTTCTCATTTGATTGCCGAACACATCGTGTGGTTACGTATGCCTATATGTGCATTGTGCAGGCATAGTCGATGATGACTGCTATGTAAACTCCGTGCATACCCGTGCCAAATAAGGTTAGCCCAGTGCAACTCCGACCAGAAGGAGACAGAGATCGACCAATAGAAACGTCACTATACGAACATCTAGGTTTCACATGTGGGCTGCTCCAAGGCGCTAAGGCCGTAATAGGCATAGATTGGCTCTGAAATCTTGGTGGATTAGCTGGATTTGCCCCGAAAGGGAACCCAAAAACCTCAAAAAAGTCTTAGCACCGACTGTGATTGGCGATACCCACCGAGCAGAGCCCAAAAGTTGAAACTTAATTGGAAAAAAAGGGACGGCGCCTTTCCTCATCTGGGCTGTTCGATCGAGCTAGCCCCGTTCTGGGGTGGAGTACAGCCACACACGCAGGCTGCTAAGAACTGCTAAGAACTGCTAAGAAAGAGAAAGCCTTCCGGCGCTCTCAGCCCCAACTACGTCACTCAACGTAGCGCCGTGTGAATCCGCGGAGCTTTCGGCGGCTGCTATGAAGTCAGCAAGTCAGCATCGACATCGATTATTCATTCTCAAATATCTTCTTACTCTTGCTATACGTGTTACTGTCATCCTTTGATTGCTGCTAGTTCGGTCACCGTCGCTGCCTTGATGGTAGCAGTATTCCTCCCTCTCATCGCCACCAGATAACTAGCTCAGCCTAGCTATCACCACATCACCACATCTTTACTCATCATATCTTTCGTCTTTTACTCGTAAACAGCCTATATATATATATCCATATGGCCGCGACACGCAGCAGTGCTGCCGAGCTGCAACCCAATGGATCAGCTAATCTGAAAAATCACGGTATGTCTTATCTTTCAGGTGGAATACGACGACGCCGAGATACTGACTGATAGCCATGTACAGCCGCAACGGCCGCACTTTATGTGACTGATCCAATGCGCAAGCGCCGTGCGAGTGAGACAGCGTCGCGCGAGCTGCAGAATGAAGGTGGGCAATATTGCATTGCATCGTATTTACACATACAGGTTGCTAACGATTTCTATTTCTATTCTACTAGCCACCCTCCCCCCAGGTCTCACTCTTGCCAATGCCAGTGCTGCAGCAAGTCTAGCGCATGCAAACCGAAAGACAACCACCCCCTGGCGCCCGGCAGAGAGACAGCCATATGCCGAAAAAGCCGCAGCTTTTGCGCGCAGCTACCAAAGCCCCGAACCCCCAGCGCCGACAAAGACAAACCCCGACGTTTACAAAGCTGCTCTTTTGGCGGCACAAGAACGAGTCTACACCGCATCGCCGCCAGCAGTTGCTACGACGACGGCAGAGCAGCAGCAGCCGCGGTACGACCAGGCGGCATATGAACATGCCATGTCGGGTGCTCGTCGTGAGCAGCAGCCACGAGAAGCGTCGGCGGCGGCAGCAGTAGCTCAGATAAACCCAGGCGCCTTGAAAGCGGCCACGGGGGCAATTTCTACCGGTCGGCGTAGAACAGAGTCTGCGCCTACGAAGCCCATGTTTCACCCCGATGCTGCATATGCATTGACTGCTGCGACTATATCTCACCGTACCAGCCAGGATGCTAGGGATGTGTTGAGCGATCTTGACCCGGCGATGGAAGCTGCTCGGATACATCACATTGCTCGCACAAACGCGCAGCTATACACATCTACGCCTCCCGTGGAGATTGAGCTTGAAGAGCAGAAACACAAGGATACCCTCCGTGCTGCCGCTATTTCAATGGCAAAGGACATGTACGCGTCAGCAGCAGCGAAAGAAGAGCAGCCTGACGGGACGGCAGATTATGCAAGTACTGCTGCGCAGAATCGACTATCGCATCGCTACTCCGCGTCTCAGTTTTCGTGGGCGCCTGGAGATGAATACAATGTAGCTGCTCAACGGGCGCCGCCAAATCTCCACGAAGCAGCCCAGAAGATCGCCAACGAGAAACTTGCAAAAATGCAGAGGAGCGATCTAGACAAACAGCAGCTGTATTATGGGACTGGTGCAGTGCCCGCAAAGTCGCGTCAGTCGCTTACACGCCGCTTGAAAAGGAGGACATCTAGCGAAGGGGACGCCTCGCAGATTGACTGGGAAAAGTCAGAGCAGATCAGGAATCAAATGTCCTCGCTGCAGAGTCGCCTGCATCAAATCGACGAAAAAAAGACCAAGGACAGAGCGGATTTGATGGAGATTGCGCGCAAGAATGTGAATGCCGCTATCCATGATATGGATGAGAAAGTGTATGCGCATACTGGGAAGCCCTCTCCGAATATGCAGCGTGAATGGGAAGAGAAGGCGCAAGAGCGTGCAAGACAAGAGAATGAAATTCGCTCGAATGAGTTTGGGAGAGTCTCTCTCGGCGGGCAAAAGTATATGGATCAGTCAGAGGTTGAGGCCATTGCGCGATCTCGCATTCAGCCTACCCTGGACGAAATCGACACTCGGGTCGAGGAACAGAAAGCTCGGGAAGTTGAGCAGCAATTAGAACAGGAAAGGAAGCAGAGAAGGTCAGAAATAGAGCGTGAAAGAGAGACAGACTTGCAGGCAGAGGAGAAGCAAGGTGCGCAGCATCATTTGACCTATTAGTTTTTTTTTTTTTTTTTTTTTTTTTTTTCCATACTAACATGATTTACTAGCTGGGCTTGATGGCAGTCTACTGAATCGTAGACGCTCTACAAAGAGAGGAAGTTTTGTAGCTCGCACATCAAGAATTCTCCTACGCAGAAACACGACATCAGATGTAAAGCGAGTTGACGAAAAGCAGAACGAGGGCCAAGCAGTTGCATCTCCTCGTAGCGAGCAGCTGCCTAAACAAGAAGCTGCGAACACTGCGACCTCGCCGACAGAACCAGTTGAAAGAACAGCCGAGCAAGGCGCCAATCTTTCGACTTCACAGCCAGAAGCGTCAGCCGCAGAAAGGCCATCTTCAGCAAATCCCCAAACGTCTCCAAAATCAGGATCGAAGCTAGGCTCATGGTTCAAAGGGAGGCTGAGCCGACGGTTCAGCAAACCGCCGCCCCCTGAAAAGAAATCAGAAGAAACCAATACCCAAGAAACCTCAGCTGGTGCTCGTGAAGGCGCCACATCCTCACTGGCCATGAGCAGCACTCGAGCAGCTCCCTTGGCATCCAATCCTGTCACAGAAACCGACTTTGCCCCTTCGCCGACACCAGGTGCTGCAGCAGCACCTCCTCACCGAGAGGAGGATGAAGATCCAGCCAATGAAGGCATTGTCCGGCAATGGAGCAGTTCCACGGAGCACTCAACCGACCGAAACAGATGGTCCTCCAGCCCCTCCGAGCCAGCAGACGGCACCAACCGACGCAGACGGAATATTCGCATGAGTCTTCGAGATATGCTCGCGCGCAAACCGTCTTCCGAGCAGGGAGGATCTACCGCTGCATCCCCCTTGGCGTCTCCAACCTCTTCTTCTGCTGGTGGCAAGGCCGCTGCGGCAGGCACGACGGGGTCTCCTCGTCCGGCTGCCGCTCGTATGAACACGGCGGAACGCAATGAGTTGCACGATAGCTTTACGGAGGAACATTTGCCTCCGCCGCCGGCGTTGTGGCAGGAAAGTTCGCGACGGAGCGTGAGCTCGTCTGCGAGAGATTCCAAGTTCTCCGAGAATCTTTAATCCACTACTCTTCTTATTTTAATATTATCTGCCGCAATCTTGTTTACATATATCCAAATCTCTGATCTGTATTTCGGTTGCAATTTTTTTTTTTTTTTTTATGTATGGGCGTATCAGGATTTGATTTATTGATGGATGGATGATAATCACGTTTTTGTCTTTTGTCTAATGTTACGGGTGGTTATTAATACCCATTGTATATGTATGGGACGATTAATTAATGAGGTGTCAGGAATTGATCAATTTTCAATTTTTTAAAGCCCTAGACTTCCCTGATTGGGAAATTGTGAAGAAATGTATTCGCTGTAGATCGTGAGGCCACTCGGATGAACGGCGCGGTTTGTCCGGCGCGCTTTTGATTGGCTCACGAGACTGGACCTGGCAATCGCATCTTCCCATCATCCTCCAACACATACCAACGCATAGCATTAAGTATATCGAATATAATTCGGTGCATCATCTATGGACGGAAGCGTCTTCCCCTGCTCGCAATGCGATAAATCGTATTCGAGAAAGAGCCATCTACTCCGACATGAACTAACACGTAAGTTCTCTTGACATCAATCTCAATAACCATGCGCTCACACGCAGTCAATAGATACAAACCAACTCTCTGCGAGTTGTCCGATCTGCAAGAAGGAATTCCAAAAACCGTATGCCCAAAGCCTTTTAGATTGTTTATACATCTTGCTTGCAATACTAACTCGAAACCAGGGAAGTCGCTCGAAGACACAGCAAGATATGCGCAAAAAAGCACAACCAGCCCATCCCTCTGGCAGCAAGAGCGGGCAGAAAAAAGCTTTCTTGCGATGAATGTTTTGCCGCTAGAACAGCATGCGACAAATCAACCCCTTGTTCTCGATGCCATGACCTGGGGCAACAGTGTTCTTTCGAGAAAGGCCCGCAACAAACCGTCAAGGATAGGGAGCCTGTCTGCTCGACGATGGCTATTAGAAAGCCACTAAGCAGCGCAAGCTATGGAATTTCGAGCAGCGAGCCATTCTCCTTTCTTCTTCGCTTCACGGATCCTTCTGTGAAAAGGGACAGGTTGGCTATTGCGGATACGGCGGGATGTTCTATGAGAAGAAATCTTGCGGCTGTCTACTCGTCTCTAGAAAATGCCCTTCCTTTGCAGTTTTTTGTAAACGATCTCGTTGATCCTAGGTTATTGACTTTCAATGATTCAATAGCGGAAGAAGGAGATTATCATCTCGGTGAATTCCTCTCTGGCGCCGACTTTGCTTCACGCTTGCCGAATCAGTTGCATGAGATAGCAACGGAATTAGTCGAGACGTCGCAGTCTATGAGTTTTGAAAATGAAGGACGTCGCCAGAACGTGCTGGAGATTACAGACTTGGAATCTCTCTTCACAATTTCCAACCTCTCCGTGTTCATCACCGCCTACTTCCATTCCCTCCACTGGCACATGCCGGTCGTGCACTGCCCGACTTTTGATCCCGGCCAAGTCTCAAATTGTCTGCTGCTAGCCATCTTCCTCGCCGGCGCGGCTTATACGGTGACCTTCAACGGCGCCGATCTACCACCTACACTTCTCACTGTGGCAGAGGAGTATATCTTTCGAAGGATTGCGAACCTGTCCACATCATTCAATCCAGCCCAAGATTATCCACTGCGAGGTTCAACGATAGAAACCGTTCAGGCTGCGCTTATCGTTGAAATGCTTCAGTTCTCGCAGGGTGATCCGCCGACGAGGCGTCGTATTCGTATTATCAGGCACCCGTGCCTGGTTTCGACGATACGATCGTTGGGTCTTTTTCATCTCAAACGGAAAGTGGCGCCCGTGTGCTGTGAGGAGGGTAGGTGGAGGGAATTGGTGGATGAGGAGATTTGTATACGGTGAGTCCTTCATTCACTTGTGTTTGTACCCTTTTCGGCTTATCAGTTGCTGATTCTGTCTAAAAGTGTTGCGTGCTGGGCTTTCCTTGCAGACGGCTTCCTCACAGTTTGCTTCAAGAATCATCCATCACTATCAATCTTCGAAATGGACTGTGACTTTCCGTGGAGCACGGAATTGTTCGAGGCTGAGAATGTGGCGTCTTTCAACGAGATAGTCACTTCACATACGACTGAGCAACCGCTTCCTTCTTTAAGGAAAGTTGCTTCTGATCTACTCCAAATGCCCAGCATTAGTGACCGTGTGCCCTGGCATCGCGCTCTGTCTGTAGAACATCTTCTTATACTAATATACGGTATGTCCCTCCCCTCCAGCTAGAAAAACTGATCTAACAGAAACTAGCCATGAACTCCCTCGCCTTCCAAGCGCGATCTGGATTACTTGGATACATATCAATGGACACCATCAAACTTGCCGCACTGAACTGGAAGAAGCTATGGGAATCTGTCCTCGGCCATTTACAATCATCAAAGAAAATAACGACGACATTGAAAATAGAGCAGAATCTGCATCTCGGGTATCCGAAACATGCAGAGGAGCTGTGGTGGCTTTTGATGACTACTCTGGATGTGTCGAATCATGGTAATGGAAAGAATTTTCAGTACCTGGATAGTGCGGCGACGGATGATTTGGGGAAGTTGAATGAATTTATTCAGTTTGCGTCGCCGAGGACGGGGAGTACATGAGAAGTAGGGATGAGCTTTGATGATTATCAATTTCTTGTTGATATTATATGTACATAAACTTTGATTACCACTTAATCAGGTCTCAACATAGGAGACTATTATTCCCGAGACATTCGCATCCATCCTCCCTTATGTATAGTCCTAGTCGCATTTCTTCACAGCTTGATCCCTCTCGCCCTTGTCCAAAGCCTTGACAATACCGTCCCCATGTGGTGTTTGATAAGTCCCCTTCACCCGATCCCAGAACGTAGTGAACTGTCCATAGTTATAGTTGAAATATAAATGATGCATAGTATGACAAGCGGCGCCATTAATAATCCTCGAATGCGAAAGATACTCCGCATCATCTGATGCAACGAAATCATCAGCGCCAACTCACCCATTGACCAAACAGAAAAGAAGTAAGAGGAGGAAACTCACGAATCAAAACCGTCCACAGCGTCACAAACACAAACAGCCCCAAATACGCCACCTTTTGCAGCGGAAACAAAAACGGGAAAACATGATACGGCAGACTCTGCAGCCACCCATCAACCGGATTAAACGCATAACTGGCATAGGGCGTCGGCACAACCCACTTGTGATGCCTCTTGTGCACAAAGCGGTAGACGGAAGGGTGGTGCAGGCCGCGATGGATCCAGTATATCCCAGAGTCGGTGAACATTATGAACAGCGGGTATTGCAGCCAGGTGTAGATGTTGCTGCTGCCGCCGCTGTTGAAATCGTATAGTTTTGTCCACCCCTGGATTTCGGCGAGGAAGATGGGCATGGTCAGGAGGGCCATTATGGGCATTGCGGAGAGGCTTTGGGTGATTTCTTGCTTGATTTGTCGGGGGAGGAATTTCGGGTGCCGGAGGAGGGTTTTGTCGTAGATTGTGTGGTAGAGGAGGGTGCTGCCGATGAAGTACATGGCCAGTCCGAAGAGCCTATTCACGAGTTGCGAGTTAGTAAGTGTTCAATCGGAAGAAAGAAAACGAATGGAAGGCTAACCATGTAATCAGAAACAGTGACAGAGCCTGTCTCGACAGATGCTCGCGTTTCCAAGAGCTCAGTCCAGCCCAGTGAGAAGGCTGTAGGGAGTAATATTGCTTGACATGCTGGTTGTATGATTCTGATAATATCACATCCGGCCCCTGCAAGGCTCTGTCTGGCAAGATGGCGGCGTACAACCGGTCAAAGATGAAGGTATCGCAGATATCGAGGAGAACATCCATGTTGACTTAAGTAGGTATTGAAGGATTTGTGTGTAATGGGATTAGGATCTCGTTCTGATTGATAGACAGATACTTATAGATGTTTACGGGGAATACCTACATACAGTGTCATGTCACCCGGTTTTGAATGCCTACGTGAAATACCTACATGGGAATACCTACATGGGAATACCTACATGGGAATACCTACATGGGAATACCTACATGGGAAAATACCTACGTCCAATACCTACTCCAAAAATTATATGATGGGCGATCTCATAGGCGCCTCAGGCACTCTCCAGGCATCGCGGTTCCATATGTAGTTAGCTTTGTGCGACGCAGGCCCTTTATATGGCCTGCGTGCGCCCTCTCAGCTTCTTCTTCTTTTCCCACTCTCAATATCAATGCCCTCTATATGAGGCAGCTCTTCATTACATCCCCCCTGATTGTACCGACAACACGGTGTTGCCATAAAGAATACCATGAGAGGGGTTTCAAATCTTTGAAATAGCCTCGCTATTGTTCCAAATCGGGAACCGCCTCAATATGTCCCAATTGGGCACCGCCCAAGAGGGATATAAGCGAGCCATCCCGCACAATCTGGCTTCTTACTTCCTTCTTTCTTGGCTACTAGGCAATATTATCGATATTAGAAGGTAATAGAGCCTCACCGTGTCTACTTACTGCGTAGTCACACCAACACAGCCTACATCAAATCTACCAAGGTACTTCCAGAGGTGGTCGCCCAGTTGTTGCCTGGTTTCCTGCCTTAGGCTTGCTTATTTAACGAGGAGACACCCACTCTTTCCCTCTTTCCCCCTTTCACAACACCCCTCTTCACAACTACATCTTCTTCAAAATGTCTCCCCAGTCACTCTACACGGTAGAGATCACATAAAATGGCGTGTATGTTTTGTCCTTCTCTGTGTTGTTAGCAAATGACTTTCAAACTGACTATTATAGGATTTGGATCACCAAGAACTTGAATTCAAAAGCAACAACCACATTGAGAATTGTCTTGGAGAGGAATGGGTGAAAAAACGAATTGTAAGTGGTATATGCTTCGTGCTGAGAATAAGCTAATGTTTGTTAGATGCCTCTAGAGAACGTCCCTGACGACGAGATCCCTGATACGTTGGATATAACATCTCATGCTTGACAGTCCAAAGGAGCTTCGCAGACGGGTTACTTGTGTAATTCTGATTTTTGAGGGCCTATCTGTGCTGACGAGATGGGCATGGGCAAAATCTGCTTGCCATCATCGCGGCTGAGAAAGCAAGGCAAAAGCTTGGAGGCTCGTTTGTGCTGGTTGTGTGTCCTGCGTCTTGCAGACAGCAGTGGGCTGATGAAATTAAAGCGGCCTACAAGGAGGTATGTTCCAAAATTAAATCGATACAAGATGAATATGTTCACGCAACATGGAAAAAGCTAATATGATGTTTGTAATAGGGCTTCCAGCCTAAGTCTTGATTCTCACGGACTCCTCGATGACCGCCCACACTCTGCCTGCTGGCAACTGGGATTTCGTGATTGTGTCTTACAACTTCGTGGGCAACCAGTATAAAGCACTGAAAGATTTCGACGACAATTTTCGCAAGTTCAGGCCTGGAACCATGTGCAGGCTCCTGAGCAGATAGAGGAGGTACTTCAGTCCATGATAGAGAAGTGGAAGTATAAACGGCGCCTGATCATCGGTCAACACAGCGCGGAGCACCGTCTCAAGGAACTGGCCAAGTCCAATGGCTCGACTGACAACGCACCCGAGACGACCTCCATGAAGACAGAGCCTGCTACCAAACCGCAATCTATCGACGATGCGTCCATGGGAAAAATGACAAGTCTGCCATCTTCAGGATGGAGCGTCCAGGATGTGCCAAAACCTTCAAGGCAAGCATTAAGATTACTCACAACCACCACAAGACAACCATGGACGCAGAGAAATCTACAATTCTAAACACCATTCAGTCTGACTTTGCAGGCATGGACATTAACGACAAAGTCTGAGTCTGTCCTTACACACAATACCTACAATCGTCAATATGCGCCGAGGATTCATTCAGTTAGCGAAAAATACACGCCACCTCCAGTTCGTCAAAATGTGTTCAAAGCTTATGAAAAAAAAAAAATGGGCAAGACGATCAAAATAGTTGTTAAAAAAGACACTACAAATCCGCTCTATTGCGCCGCTTTCAATACAAAAATCGTCTTCATGTTGCCTTCTACGAGCAATTCAATCTACTGCAGCGGAATCAATCTGCCAGCGCGAATGCCTCTGGGCGCCCGAGCCAATTGTCCGATCAATCGAGCTCATGCATGTCGCCAATCTCCACCAACTTGAATCTCGCGCTCAATACCGTGAGGGCCTCATCGTCACCCGGGCTGGTCGCCAACCCCCGGTTGGAGAGGAGTGCCGAAATGACCAAAATTCTGGAAGGAACATGCGCCCGTTCAGACAGTGCATTAGCGGAGGTCTGGGCAAACATGCAATAACTACATCTACCGGGGACAGGTAGACTGCTCCTTCGAAGCGTGATTCTTATATTATTACATAGATCGAGTCGTTGGGAGTTATTTCTACAGCCGCTGGTACTCTCATTGGGCTTGAAGGAAAAGAAAGCAGCTCTAAAGATTGATGAATGTCCTGCCCTTGTACCTCATCAGTATTTTTCAACCGCTGAACGATCTCTTTTCAAAGCATTCATAACTACTCAACATGATGACTGGTACGACTTGCCAGGCCCTATAAATTGGTGGCCAACAAATTACGATTACAAAAAGCATGGTTGGGATGCCGATATTTCCGAAAAAAAATCAGGCTATGAATCAGCAATCAGTGAAAGGAAATTACAGACATGGAATATTGCTGCTTTCCTGGTTATTTATCTCGCCATAGTTACAATAGCGTCTACTTTAGGCGGACAGCATATCACTGTCCAAGGGGCATCTATTGATCCTGTTATTCCATGATCACCACGTGGGTCTTTTTCTAAGCAGGGGTTGTTCGCTCACTACTTGGCGTCAATACTAGGTATCTTCTTTATATGGATTCCAGGAGGACTTCAAACTATCTTGTTATTCTGGTGTAAATGTTATATTTAGTTCTAGAGGCCTACTGACTGCAGTGTTAACACTTTTGTCCAGGAACTGTCATTCAGCACGTCGTCATGCATGCATTCATTCCTTTCTTTCTTTTTGGGCATCATTGCCATGTGTGACTCGATGTATGTTATCACTAATTTCTTCCCCCTTTCCTTGTCGTCCAATTGTTTCACGACATCCGAAATACTACTTCCATGCTGACTTGCTGGGTAAACCCACTAACAACTCACTTCCGACTGTGAAACAACGCATCCGTTTTTTGACAGGCCGCTTTATTTATTTGTTTGCCTTTGGCTCCATGGCAATCGTCATATACTGTAGTAATACATCATCTTATCTAGTCGAGGAGACCTCCCAAGATGAATATTAATTTCGAACAGTTACAAACATCATTGTTAATGCCTTAAAAGGAAATGACAGATTAATAAGTACTAAATACTCCTAACTTATAAAATTTATTCTATATCAATATAGAACGACTGGCCATCCAATCTTCCAATCTTTCTCTGCGGCCTTGAATATAATGCAAATCTACTGCCTCATCCAGCCTAGCGCTCATACTGTACCCGGCTGGCTGGAGTCTGGAGAACCCACTGTTTGGGGGCCAAATGTCAAATCCACAAGTTGTTATATACAACCGTTCGCTCATTAACTACTGGCCTATTGAGAGTACATCTCGTACTCGGATTCTCGGTTCTCGGAAATATAGTACGATTTTGACAGGGGTTGGATCCATCATCCCCATCAATTCTGCCAGCCTTTTGATTGCTAAGCGATTTCGTATTCCTTGGCTTAGGCAGGCCACAGTTGAACCTACCTGCATAGAATCAAACAAACCCCGTTCAAAAGACTTCCACCAGGGTCTAAGATGACTCCACCTAAACCTGAATATCGACTAGTAAGATCGCGGTCGGGGTGCAACACATGCAAGTCGCGCAAGGTCAAGGTATGAACATACACTTTCATGAAATGAGGGAAAAGGCTGAAGTTTAATATAGTGCGATGAGATCCGCCCTGTATGCGGCAATTGTGCCAGACGATATGTTGGTCTCACTCGCTGTGAATATCCTTCTTCCTTGCCCGCCGCATTGACAGTCCGGCCCACCGCAACAGCTGACGAGCCCGCTACTCGCTCGCTGGAGCTACGTCTCATGTATCATTATGCGCAAATTGCCTCTTTAGAGCTTCCTGACTGCAATGGCGCCCCCGCCGGGGAGCTATGGGAGACCAGAATGCCAATGCTCGCTTTCGAATCCCAAGTCGTCCTTGATGCCGTCCTTGCCATCTCTGCGTTGCATCTCCAGTCTTTAGCCCCTAATACTCCGGGTTTAATTACAGCAAGCACAAAGTATCTTAACCGTGCCCTAATGACGCACCGGCGTATCCTTGCAATGAACGACAGCAGGATGGCAGAGTCGCTCTTCACGTCGGCCGTTCTCATATCTATTATATCCTGGCTGCAGGCTCATCGGCGAGTGCGAGGCGAGACATACGATCTTCCCATGCATGCGTATAACATGATCCAAGGCGTAAGTGCGTTATATCTATGGAAGAAACCCTGGTTTGAAGAAGCGGGATACGGCTGGTATGGACAGGAAGAACCGGTTGAAGTTGACGAACATCTACAAAAATCCAGCCGCTTGCTACTTGATATTCAACAGGATCTCAATTGCCTTGCGCACGGATTTCGCATAGAAGAATCCACGGACTGCGCTATCTACAAGCAAGCCATGGAATATATACTGTGGCTGTACACTGCTTTCGTGTCCCATATATCATCAGCTGGCCATCTTCACCGGTTTGTAGGGACTATGCCCTTGCGGCTTGATGCGAGATTTATTGTTCTGCTAAAGGAATATGACCCGCTTTGCATGGCTCTGCTTGCTCGGGGGATCGCCATGCTCAAGCTGGTCGATTATGCGTGGTGGATCCACGGACGAGGCGAGTACGAGGTTTTGAGCTTTGATATTGATGGAATTTGTGGATTGATGCCCGCGGACTGCCGGTGGGCGATGGACTGGCCGGTCAAAGTTGCATCAGGATTTTATCATGCAGAATATGTAGATACCGAGGACTCTGAATAAGCTACTACATCACTTCTACTGTCATCGGAAGACCTTCAATTGGTCCTTTCCTCCGTGCTAAAAATACGAGAATAGCATGTTTTACTAGCACATTGCATGGTCTGCAGCCAATAACAAGCGAGAGCGAACTTCCGAGTACGAGCTGCCCATCCGAACAAGTTATGAGAAACAATACCAAATCACTTGGGAAATAGGCACTGTAGACATGAACGAGGTAGTCGGGAGCTGACAGCATCTGATTACCAATAAAGGTAGCGCTTAGGCGGAGATGGATATAAATACTCGCCTAGATTATTGGAGGTGAGACGTCGACAAGAATATTCAAGTTCTAAAGAATAGGACAATTGACATACACAGCTGCAGGCAAATATCGGGAAAAAATGGAATTCTCCTTCGGACCTGAAGCCACGGGCATCTATGTGGTCAAAACTCTTCGAGACCAGGTTGATGGGAAAACAAGTCTGCATTGCTCATCCTTCTACAAATAGACAGCACGCTAACTTGCTTCAATGCAGTTCTGATTTCTGGCACCAGCAAGGGCAGTTTTGGTGCAGAGGTAGCGGTATCCCTCGCCCACGCCAATCCAAAGCACATCATCCTTGCTGCGCGGACCACACATAAAGTGGCGCCCGTGATGGCGGCCATCAAAAACTGCAATCCAGCTACCAACGTATCCTTTGTGCATTTGGATCTGCTGGACACCTCGTCTGTGCGTGCAGCGGCAGCAACAGTAAAAACAATAACGGACCACATCCACATCCTGATCAACTGTGCTGGAATAATGGCGATCAAGTCATATACTCTATCTAAAGACGGGATCGAGAGTCAATTTGCCGTGAACCATATTGGCCACTTCCTATGGACGGCTTTCCTGATGCCGGAGATCTTGAAGGCTGCCGAGGAGGATAAGACAGGTGCCACTATTGTGAATGTGTCTAGCCTGGGCTATCAGCTGGGAGAAGTCAATTTTGCAGACGTGAACTTTCAGGTTTGTACCATCGTAGCTATTGGATATGATACACAGAAAAGTAACTGATTCCGAATGTCAGGGCGGGAAAACATATCACCCCTGGCGAGCGTATGGTCAGTCCAAAACAGCCAACATACTCTTTACCTATGAACTCGCCAAGCGGCTGGGTCAGAGAAATGTTGCAGTGCTTGCACTCCAACCTGGTGGTTTGTTACTTGAATCTAATGTATTTTTTTATCTCTGTCTAATGATTGACAGTCAGCATGGATACGCATCTATTTGCTAGCGTGGACAGCCACTTGCTAGAGGAAGCATACGAAATGGCAATCGAGGCAACCGATGGCAGGCCATCCCTTTTTTTTCATGATGAAATGTCCGTACTGACGCCTCCTTCTACACAGGAAAGCCGCTACCGCCACAAGTAACCGTCACCGCGCAGCAAGGCGCGGGGAGAATCCTTGTTGCCGCGTTGAGTTCATCTATTCGAGGTATGATTACCCCTTTAGGAGCTTACTTTTGTAAAACTATAATGTGCTCATTTGACAATAGAAGTGGCGCCCGCGTTTCTGGATGAGAACAAGGTGGCAGAGACGAAGGAATACGCTACTCGGAGTGATTATGGAGCGAGACTCTGGAGTCTAAGTGAGGAACTTGCTGGGCAGGTATTTGACTTGTAAACAATTCAGCACTCGGTGGGTAGTTTGTGGTACTCAATCAAATATTTGTGTATATACAAATACCTCTATTAAAATGGCTATACGGACGAGAGGATCTAGAGGTGTGGGATCAGGTGTTGTGTACTGAGGCCGAGGGAGGCGCAACTCCATGCAGATCATACATAGTGGCTCAGCGTACAGCCTCGGTGAATGGAAATGGGAGGTGGTCGGGGGAATGTATATGGAAATACCTATAAGGAAGTACCCCTGTTAGAATGTATATAAGGAAATACCTCTATGGAAGTACCTCTATTAATGCGTAGATAAAAAAGCTACCTGGAAACATCTATACCGAAACAACTATAGGGAAACACCTGCCTAGAAGTGCTTATAGGGTAACATCCACCCAGTTACGACCCAGGTACATTAATATAATTGAACTCAAATCCCCTCACATTCTTTAATTTCTAATGGCGTTAATTTAAACATTTATATTGCCCTAAGTTCCCCGGAAATCCCACCAATCAGCTCGGCAAACGGGGTAATATTCTCGCGACACGCGAATCTCGGGGTAATTCAGTGCTTTATGCAAATGACATAATGCGGGGATTCTTTCTTAAATGTACTTATAAGGAGACATCGTAGATCGCAATCTTACGTGAAACAGAGATCTGAATCCTTGAGCGGCAGACCCTGGTTATCCTTTCTACTGTATGTAGAAAATAACCAAGATGATCTTCTTCCGCTCTATACTGCTTTTCTTTTCCCTGTTCACTTCGGGCGTGCTGACCCAATCAAACACCTCGTCCCCTGTACATTGGGATCAGTACAGTTTGTCAATCAACGATGAGAGGCTGTTTGTCTTTTCGGGAGAATTCCACTATCCGCGCCTGCCTGTGCCTGAATTATGGCCGGATATATTCCAGAAGTTGAGAGCCAATGGCTTTAATGCGGCGTCAGGTATGCATTCTTATGATTTTAAACGAGTGCATTCTGACAGGGATAATTCGTATAGTGTACTTCTTCTGGAACTTCCACAGCGCCTCTGAAGGTGTCTTCGATTTCGAGACTGGCGCCCACAACATCCAGCGATTTTTCGACTATGCAAAAGAAGCAGGCATCTACATCATAGCCAGACCAGGCCCATACATCAATGGCGAGTGGTCTGCAGGAGGCTTTGCGCTCTGGGCCGCCAATGGTCAAATGGGCGAAGAGCGGACGGCTGAGGAGCCGTACTACAGCTTGTGGAAACCCTGGATGCAACAAATAGGAGAGATTCTTGCAGCCAACCAGATCACAGAAGGGGGTCCAGTGATCCTGGTGCAGCATGAGAACGAACTTCAAGAAACCGATCATAGCGCAAATAACACCCTGGTTCTATACATGGAGCAAATCACTGAAGTCTTGGCTGAAGCTGGCATTGTTGTCCCAAGTACCAGCAACGAAAAGGGCATGCGCTCTGAGAGTTGGTCCGTGGATTACGAAGACGTTGGTGGAGCAGTCAATGTATACGGCCTTGACAGCTACCCCGGCGGACTGTCCTGCACGAGCCCCGATTCAGGTTTTGTCCTTGTTCGGACATACTACGATTGGTTCCAGAACTATTCATGGACTCAGCCAGAGTACGTGCCAGAATTCCAAGGGGGCTACTTCACCACTTGGGAGGGAGTCTTTTACGATGACTGCGTCTCAATGCTCAATCCGGACTATGCCGATGTTTTCTACAAGAACAATATCGGATCTCGAATCACACTACAAAGCTTGTACATGACTTATGGAGGAACGAACTGGGGCCACATGGGTGCACCAGTGGTGTATACCTCGTACGACTACGACGCGCCAATCCGAGAGACTCGCGAAATCCGTGATAAAATGAAGCAAACAAAGCTCATCGGCTTGTTCACTCGAGTTTCGACTGATCTTCTATATACCGACATGGCGTGGAACGGCACTGCCAACACAAACACAACAGATATCTTCACATGGGCCTTGAGGAACCCAGCAACAAATGCTGGATTTTATGTTGTGCAGCAAGATACTAGCTCTTCGACGGCTGACGTCTTTTTCGACCTTGAAGTTGAGACTTCTGCAGGTGTGCACATAAGGAAGCCCTAAGGAAAACAAATAATAGCTAACCCAGATAGGAAATCTTACCATCTCCGGCATTGAGCTAGATGGTCGCCAAAGCAAGATTGTCACCACAGATTACACTGTTGGAAACACCACGCTACTCTATTGCTCTGCAGATATCCTTACATATGCTTCTCTCGATGTCGATGTCCTAGCCCTATATCTCAACGAAGGTCAAAGCGGCACTTTTGTCTTTGCCGATTCCTCTGACACCAACTTGACATACACTGTGTATGGCAGCTCAACGGTGACGACTTTCGAGTCAAGTTATGGAACAGAATACACATATACACAAGCGGAAGGAATATCAGCCATTAAATTCTCCAACGGATTTTTGGTCTATCTTCTTGAGACGTATACAGCATGGAACTTTTTCGCTCCGGCTTTGACTATCGATCCTATTGTGAAGCCAGATGAGCATATATTCGTGATTGGGCCGTATCTCGTGCGGAATGCTACGTTCAATGGCCGTACACTGGAAATTACCGGTGACAATGAGAACACCACATCTATCGAGTGAGCACCTTCTCCCTTGTAACTTGCGAATTTGAAGCGTGCTGACAGTTCTGTAGAATATACCATGGAAACCCATCCATCAACAAGGTGACATGGAACGGCGAAACCCTCCGCACCAAAACCACAGCCTATGGCAGTCTTACTGGCACAATCTCCGGCGCAGAATCAATCAAGATAACTCTGCCAGCGCTCAAAAACTGGAAATCACACGACACAATCCCCGAGATTGACCCCGACTACGACGACTCTCGCTGGGTCGTCTGCAACAAGAGCACCACTGTCAACGCTATTGCGCCACTGTCCCTTCCAGTACTCTACTCCGGAGACTATGGCTACAACCCGGGACCAAAGATCTACCGTGGACGCTTCCCTACCAACATAAACGCCACCGGAGCCAATGTGACGGCACAAAATGGCTATGCAGCGGGATGGACAGCATGGTTGAACGGCGAATACGTCGGAGGAAACATCGGCTACGTGGACGTTGAAGACACCAATAATTTCCTCGCATTCAACTCTAGCACGCTCAAGACAGGAGACGACGAGGAGAATGTGCTTACTGTGCTGGTCGACTACACCGGCCACGATGAAGCCAATGTCTCGCCTGACGGTGCCCAGAACCCACGTGGCTTACTAGGCGCAATTCTTACAAGTTCAACGTCCGACACGGCGAATTTCACATCATGGAAAATCCAGGGAAACGCCGGTGGCGAGGCAAACATCGACCCTCTCCGCGGTCCCATGAACGAAGGAGGCATATACGGCGAGCGACTGGGCTGGCATCTCCCCGGCTTCGACGCCTCGACTCATTCCGGCTGGAATACGCAAACGCCCGCTGATGGCGTCGACGGTGGTGCCGCACGATGGTACATTACGGACTTTACATTCGATCTCGGCGAGAACGCGCATACCCTCGACGTGCCGATTGGCATCTCGCTCAATACAACAGCGACTTCCGGTCCGGCAGTAGCATATGTCTGGCTCAATGGGTACAAATATGCGCATTATCTGCCGCATTTCGGTCCGCAGTCGGTGTTCCCGTTCCAGCCTGGTATTCTCAATATACAAGGAAAGGGTGAGACCAGCAGCAATACACTGTCTTTGTTGTTGTGGGCTTTGACAGATGAGCCTGTTGCGTTGGACGTGGTGGAGCTCGTGCAGTATGGCCAGTATACGTCGTCGTTTGACTTTGCTCGCGATTGGAGCTATCTGCAGCCTGGCTGGAAGGATAGGAGTGAATATGCTTGATCTTAACTACTGACAGTATGTGATGTATCTATATACTTGATATATGAATAAGTCAGTCAAGTCATTCGTTGTCATTCTATTACTATTATGTACCTAAGACATTAAAATATGTATACAAAGAAAAGGGTATATATATGAATATATCAAGCCAAAAGAATCCTCCGCACCTTCTCAATCTTCTTTTCCGTCAGTCCAATCGAGAGCAAATACCCTCTTACTCCCCCATACTTGGTATCGAGATTAGATTTCAACGACTCCGTAAACCCAGCCGGCGTCTTTGCGTACTCCTCGTCGAGACCAATAGCTGTAATCTCTTTCATTAGCGACTCCAATTCAGGCTGAAGCTCCGTTTCGGATTTCATGTAATCCGATGCCATAGCTGACAGCGGTATGATCTCATCTTCTAATGACGATGTCGACGACCTTGACGATGATGACGACGACGATGATGATGCTGAAGATGCATCAGCAGCCAAAAACAGCAACAACATAACAATCAGTCCCGTCCGATCCTTGCCCTGCGTGCAATGAATCAAAACAGGATACGAGTCATTCCGAGTCAAAATGTCGAATACCTCTCGAATCTCGGCGCCCGCGCAGTCGAGTGTATCCTGCGCTAGTCCGATCAGACCGCGCGGTTTCATGACTTGCGAGGCAATTATTTTGATGGCATCGGTGCGGTAGCCGGATGCCAGCAGGCCTAGTACTTTCCTATACTCCTATTAGTTATTTGTGGTGAGAAACAGGAAAGGGGAGGGGGATGTACATAAAGTTATACCAGTCCAGACGCCACAGAAGCAGCCTTTCAAAAGCGCGTCCGGTAAGACTGATATAATGCCGGTTTGTCGTGGCTGGTAAGTCTAGGAGATGCATTCGATAAGAAGCATCATCAGATGACTCTGTAGATGCCGGTAGAGAATTTCGACGACGCCGAGTCGCCATTTCATGTTCCGTACTAGCCAATGGTAAATAAGGAAACAAGTAGAGGGAAACGGCAAAGACATACTTTGAACGCAAATCAATGACGGTTGATAGTTCAATGTCATCTATGAGACGCTGTCTATCTCGCTCGGATGCATCGTCTGGCTATTAAACCACAAGTGACACGAAGTTAGTCAACTGAGCTAATGAACGTGATCCCATTCAGTAATGGATAAGACCAGAAAAGCGCGTCTTGTCAAAAAGGCCTAGACCTGGACATGGACATGGACAGACATACCCTCGCACTGCGAAATAATACACCCTCTTTCAAAATCCTGCCAAATCCATCGTCAGCACTTTATCACTTTATCACTACCAAAAAGAGGGTAAAAAACGTACTTCATCCCCGAAAACTCATTAACCGACCTCCCAACATCGCGAAAATTCAGAATGTTGTCAAACGGGCGATCCTCAGAGCCAAGAAGATCGAAGCCCGAAAAATTTGATGGCGATGGCGAGGTCGCAGGTCTGGTAGGAGGAGAAGGCGTGTTGCTGGATCTGGATGACTTTTTTTTATGCATTTTATTTATTTGTATCTAAAGATATACGTCCTCTTCTCTTGTAGGTGAAAGGTTTGGGATGATGGTTGATGATTGATGCTTGGCGTTAATTGTCGTGATACAGTATCGGCCGAATTAAACCCGATTCAGACGCGTCCAAAATGTATGCATGAAATAAACCCTGGAAAGCTGGCGCTGTCGATGCAATATATGTACATATAAGGAGAATGTGTAAAGAAAGAAGAGAAAGAAATAAAAAAAAGAAGTTGAATTGGATGAAACAAAATAGGCAATAGACACAAACAATAGTTAATAATATTGCAATAGTCGGTGAGCGCTCAGGCGGTGCGGTGCCTAGGTAACTAGTTAATCTATTTTGTTGGGCATGGATATATGCAGACATATAGGTATAGGTGCCTAATTATTTAAGAGACACCAATTTAACAAGATTATGTCTAGATTATATACATGTATTAGAAAAAAAAGGCTGTTGTAGATTGCATGTTGTGGTGACATATGATCAATCCATGGGTGCATTCAGGGGCTTCATTCAGCCTTCTTTTTGGTGGCGCGGCTAGAACCACGGGCCTATCCATAATCTAGGCACACGCCTAACCTAATTATGGAACGACAACAACGACCCCAGCTATTAATATTGATTATTGACCCATGGATATGAAAATTGAAAACATTAATTAGTATGTATGCCGTAATTATATATAGTACATGAATGGCTCCATAGTCTCCAGCCATCGTTGCCTTTCCAACACCGCATTTGTAAGATTGTAAGATGCTTGAAAGAAACAAAAAGACGAAACACGAACCCGTGAAAGAGAACAAAACAAGAGTATCTCATGGCAAAGTCGTTATCTCATGAAGATCGGCAGTTACCCGTGCTCGATATGAGTATCGGAAGCACGGACAGAAATGTTATATATATACATGACAGGCGCAGCTAAAACCAAAGCAACTCCAACGAATGGGTATCATTCATTGCATTTTTGTGTATGCGATCAATTAGAAATCTCGAGGCAGAGTCCCCTGATGCCTATTGACAAATTCGCTGCGATAGCCATTTTCGCCCATCGAGTCTGTAGTCAATGGTTGCTCGTAGGTGACATCCTGCGGAGGAAGAGCGCCGGAGCTAACGCTTTGTCGCATCTGGAGCGCCTTCTCGCCTTGAGGGATGTGTTTGCGAGTGCGCACGGATGGTAGCAAGTCAATGACAAAGGAGAGAACGTAGAATGTGAATACCAAAGCAACGACTGCAACGAAAGAAGTCAGCATTTGAAATGATAATTGGGGCTAGGATTGACGGATGATGGATGACATACCCCATTCGAGGATCGCAGCTGCATTTGCCTGCTTACGGGTCGTAGCGTTCTTGTCTAGTATTCCAAAGGCAATGGCCAGGCCAATTTCGATGAGGATAAAGAGCAGCTTGACGAAGAAGCTAATGAAGAGAATACGGTGTGAGCTGCGATAAAAGACACCGAGGCGTAAGTACTCCAGGCAAATGAAAATGGCACTGATCACATATGCGCCGCTGCGATTGATGTTAGAACTGCTACAAATAGAAAGAAAAGGGAGAACTCACATAAACAGTGCCAAAAAGCCATCGTGAAGATGCGGGTATTTCACGTCATTGAAACACGAAAGCAGAATCAACCCGGCTGCTCCGGCAATGGAGAAGAAGATGGAGATTATCGAACAGATCTTGTCGAATCGCCCCTTGTTTCGCACGAGTTGCCCCGAGTGTCGCAGCCAGCGCTCCGCTAGGAAGGAGAGATCTAGAAAGACGACGGTGACGGCGGATCCGGCTATGAAGAGAGGCTGCAGCCCTCTTGCGCCGATATCTGAGATGTATCTGCTCAGATTAGTACGCAAACACAGGAGATCAATGCTTTCTACAAGAAAAAGAGAGAAACTCACGGAACCGTGCGGTACGACGGCATGTTGCTGTAGTGTGGTTTTCCCTCTGCTGCCCATGTCGTGATCATAGCAATCAGCATCGCCAGCCACATACAGGCCGAGACGACCGGGAACACCCAGAAAGAGACGATCCACATGATGGCGCGTCAACACCGGATGATTGAAATATTGTTAAGATGAGCTTAGCAGAGCTGGTTTGAATTCTGGCAATAGAAGCACTGCCAAGCAGTAGTGGTGGTGGAGGCGGATTGGGAGGTCAGGCACGCGACGGCAACAAGGCAGGAGCGAATCGAGGCACGTCACAGTAGCAACAGAGCAGCAACACAAGCAAAAAAGCCTGCCAGAGATTTTGGAATGGAAAGAAGATCCGGTCGGAGGAATTCGGTTAAGGGAGTATTATAATAAAAGAGAGACTCAATGACTTCATAAGTCCATCGCAGCCAACATTGCTACGGGGACAAAAATGTTGTACAACAGCGGACATCCGGTGGATCCGCGACGTCATCGGCGTTCGCGGCCTCAGACCCCCGACCAGTTTTTACCTGGTACCTCTGCATCTTATATCCGCCCTTCTCTGTATCACTTCTCTGCATTACGCGTTCTGTCTTGTCGTCTGGAATATTCCCAAAAATTCTGGTAGAGCAACTAAAGCCCACACTTCGTATTTAAGGATTTAAGCTTGTCTAAGAGCTAGTCGGTCGATTTGTGTTGGCTCGTATTCGGTAATCGGCAAGTGCCTGCCTCACTGAGTGACTGCATCGATCAGAAGAAACACCCCATGTATTATGTACAACGCAATGATAAAATTAAATAAGTAAATTCTCTAAACATATACATAACGTGACCGCCATCTAATAACTCCATTAACGAAAAAGCCCTGGCATAACATATTTTATAGCGCATGCTACGACAGACGGTGAAGAAAAAAGTACCAAAGGGTCAGGCAGGGGATGGGCGAAGAGGGAAAATAAAAATAAAAATAAAACATGCGCTTCGTTTAGCGACCTCGACGGCGACGAGTTCCACGAGTCGTACTTGAACCACCACGACCACCACTAGCTGTCGCAGTTCGCGCTGCATTGGCATTGGCATTGGCACGAGCAGGTGATGGCTGGACGACTTCTACTTGCACCCCCTCATCTTCGTCATCATCATCGTCGTCGTCGTCGTCTTCTTCGCTTTCGTTGCTGTCGCTGGATCCATCCTCAGAAGACTCGATAGGAATGCGACGTCCAGAAGGGTTGGCAGGTTGATTTAGAGTAGTGGGAGCAGTCGCAGGCGGCGGTTGATTGTTTGTATTGAATGGTGCCATTTCCGGAACATATCGGCGACCTTGAAAGTTGCTGAGTCGCGGATCTAAATTTGCAGTTCCGTATGGCTGCGGCATGGCAAGAGGATTGGTATCATAAGGGTATGGCAATGCGTTGGACGAAGAGCGCTGTCGGGGCGCCCATTGAGGATCATCAGGCAAGGCACGAATAAAAGGCATCTCAACACGCTCCTGCGGAAATCGTTGACTATAAGCGGGCTGATACATCAAAGGTGAACCGGTCGAAGGCTGCGGGCGCAACGATTGCATAGTCGGTGTTCTCGGACGGGACGAAGAGCTGGTAGGGCTATTGTTCATAGAGGCGTGAATGCCAACTGAAGGTCGTCGGGGCATTCCCGAAAGATCATTCACCGAATACTGCTGCTCCTGTATACTCTGTCGCCAATCAGGAGCAGATCTAGGAGAACTCTTTGAGAATGTTGAATCTTTGCTTCTAGGTCGCTTGTCATTGATGGATGGTGCCCGAGAGCGAGGAGTGGAGCCAATTGCTGCAAACTTCTTGCTTGTCGTTCCCTTGCGTCTTCGTTCCAACGCATCCAGCTCTTCTTGAGAAAGTCGAACATTTTTCTTGCCAAGCATCTGGGCGCGTCTAATTCGTTCCAAAGCCTTTTCGACCAACATTTCCTCCTTATCCCGCATCGCCAACTGCACAGCATAAGCCACAGTGCTGTCGGCATCGTCATTCAAATCATAGTCCACACCGTCCGATACCTCACTTTCGTAGTCGTACCCGTTACTTCTCAGTCGCACTTCGCGCGCGCTCGCCCTGCCCATACTATTATTGCCATTCCGTCGCACTCGATTTGAAGAATCCATAAACGCCACTCCATTATACCCATCATCATTATCGCTATCAATCTCCTCGAAACGCACACCATCGAAATCCTCCCATTGTGTAGCCCTCTTTCGCGCCTGATTCCCCTGCCATACCCCTGGTGGTCTTCCCCATCGGGGCATATCGTAAGGAGTTCGCGGCCGACCACCTAGACCGCCTCCTCGGAAAAAGCATTCTCGATAGGTTTTTCCATAAATGAAGCGTGACCGAGAACAGTCACGCCAGTTGCACCAATCAGCCAGAGAGCAGTCGAGATTGGAGATGCCCAGAGACCGAGAGGAACAGCGACGATGAGCAAGCCCGTGTACAACTGAGAAGTAGTCGCGCGGAAAATGCCAACGTCAAGATCGCGGCCTTCCAGTTTGCCAATTCCCCACAGACCGACAGTGACAAGGATGATGACGAAAAGAAGGATTGGGTTGGTGAGCAAGCTGTAGATGCTGAGCATAACAAAGACGGCGGCGTAGTTGCTGGAGAAGTATCCAAGGTTGTAGTTGACACGGCTCTGAATTTCACCAAAGTCTGCGGGCTTGGAAAGACGCTTGACGTCGAGGAACTCGGAGATGGGCTTGAGGTTGGCGAAGCGAGAGCTGACCGAGGTCGAGCGCATGCTGTTGAAGCGGTCGCTGAAGCGCGAGGTGATCATTTCGACGGGGATCTGGAATTGAGCCATTGTGTTTGTGTTTTGATGAAAACAGCAGAACGCTAAGTTGAGACGAGAGTGGTGAAGAGTGGAGAGTGAAAGAAGTGAAGAATTAGTTGATTATAATTATATTAATTGAAGTTGGATGCTGCGAGGCGTGAGTGAGATGGCGATGATAACAACTCTCAATAAATAATTTTCAAAAAAAAAGAGGCAGCCTGAGGAGGCAGGCACTGGCTCAGCCAGGGGCAACGCCGCGAGCCAATCCGCTCCTGCCAAATTCCCCCCTTTGGGAGAACCGCAGCCCGAACGGGTTTAGCGCTGTCTGAGTTGCTCTCAGTCTCAGCTTCTCAGTAAGCAATGTTCCTGGAAGAGAGAAAGAGAGAGAGAGATTGCCTGCTGCCTGGCTGAAGTCGGGCTATGCTGCAAGCAGTGGGAAAGAGAGTTTCTTAAATACGACAGACGAGACAAAGACGGTTTTTCTGTTTCGGGCTTCAATGCCTCGCCGTACTCGATCGCGCACCCAACCCCGCAGACGGAAGCAGGCAACGCAACTGAATCGATCAATCACAGCCACGAAGGACAGAATATGGCAGATACAGGTCCACCGCTACATGCAGTGACGCACCGATCTGTTGTTTGCTGCATTGACTAAGCAGCAGCGGGCTGACGTGTCACGGAACGTTAAGCTGGTTCTTTTAAGGCGAAGACGTGGTGGATGACGCTTTACCACCAACGGATTATCCTTTTTCTTCACTCTTCTGACATGTTTTTGGACTCGAAGGTGAAGCAAATAATATTTTCGTATACTATATAGTATCGTTATTTTAAAATATTCTACTTATCTAACCAATGAAGCCATTGTAATTGCCAAGGATAAAACCTTGTTGTGTGCCTCAGGCGCATCTACAGTGGGGGTGCAGTAGTGTTAGCACCCCTTTCTTACCGCCAAAATATATTGCCGGCAGAAACCTCGGAACACGTAAAATCGCGTAAACATCGCGCTCTATACTAATTTCTATGAGAACCTATATTTTCTATATTATTATGGCTCCTCAACGTCGTACTGAACGCAAAGAATTAGACGCTTGTATGAGGGCACGTATATGTGAACTTCATACAAGCGCACGCTGGGGTTATAAACGGATTCATAAAGTGCATCCTGAGATCCCCATGTCAACTATCCGCTATACTATCAAGAAGGAGAATGAGCGGATCAATCAGCGCTCAAAACCTCGTTCTGGACAGCCTAGCAAGCTCTCAGTGCAGGAAAAGGAGAACTTAATTCAACTGGCAAAGGAAAATCCTCATATTAAACTATATGAGCTCCAGGAATCTGTGGATATGCGCTGTTCTAAAGATACTATCCGTCGAGTGTTCCGAACTGTCCATATGAGGAAGTGGCTGCAGAGGAAACGACCAGAAATCCTCGTTCAGAATGCAGAGAAGAGGCTTGAATGGGCACAGAGGTATGCTCATTATACTGCTGAGGATTGGCGGCGAGTCATATGGAGTGACGAATCTACAGTAGAGCGAGGCAAAGGAGGCCAGTTGATTTGGACGTGGAACAGCCCTAAAAAGCAGTTAATTGAGCACGACGTGCATGAGCTTCGCACTGGGAAAAGCGTCAAAAAGATGTTTTGGGCGGCCTTTCGATTTAATCAATGTACGCAGTTGATTCCATTGACGCCCGATGGCTCCTCTTCCGGAGGAGGTATTACTGCAACTGTTATCAGGCAAACTTATAGAGATCAGCTTCCCAGAGTACTTCGAGATGGAAATATCTTTATGCACGATAATGCGCCAGTTCATACGGCTTATATTGTACGAGATTTACTGCAAGAAATGGACGTGGAGGTGATGAGGTGGCCGCCATACTCGCCGGATCTTAATCCTATCGAGAATCTATGGGCAATTATGAAAACAATTATATGGGAGAACCATCCTGAGCTATTAAATGCACCTGATAATGATGAAACACTGTACGTATTAGTACAGGCTGCCATTGACGCATGGGATTCGATAGAGGAGCGCGTATTGAGGTCGTTGAGCGATACCATGCCTCATAGAGTGCAGGCCGTATTGGCTGCGGATGGCTGGTATACGAAGTATTAGGGCTTTTTGGAGGTTTGCCAAGCTTTATTGAATCTTAATTAGGAAGGCGGTGTGGCGCGGGAGCGCTAATACATAATCGGGGGTGTTAACACTACTGCGAGGTCACTGTATGTGCCTTGGCCCGGGCTAGATTGATATTGTGGGCTTCCACTATACCGTATACGGCATAGTGCGGCACCGTTTTCGATTGATTACTGCCTCACCATTCAGGCACGCACGCCTTCCTCAGAGCAACGATTGGCTCATCCTGACTTCTTACTATTGCCTGTCGCGTGCCAACAAAAACACGCCTCCTTGCCTGTATATTGATGGAGCTGATCAAGCTTTCTGCTTGATATCGCATCATATGTGCAAGGCGTCCTTGATATTCAGAAAACGATCAGCTATCTAAAATCCCATCCACCGATGGAGCTGGATTATCTACTATACATCAAACTGCTTCTGCTGAAGACGACCTGCTACCGAAAACTTAGGTAGAGATCACACTCAGAAGCTCCTTCGCATACGCTGCGGCTGTCGATGCGGCATATCCCTGCCATCTCTTGTTCTTATGCGAATCGGAATAATCACAGATCCCTCGGATCACCAGACAGGGAAAGGCGTCTACCATTCCAGCTGCTTCCATTTCGATACAGAGGACGCCCAGCTCCTTTCCCAAGCGATCACGGGTCTTTCCATGTCTCATCACTTGGTTCCCCGACGCGATGAGACCGTAATGAACATGCGGAAGATGCTGCTCTCTTGGACTCCGTTTCACAAGCTTCGCTGAGTCGCATTGACCACAGGATGCTTCATCACTGCAAGGACAATGCTCGTAGTCGGACTCAAAAAGAAAGTCATGCTCCAGACCAGGGTGCGAGAATTTGGGGATTAATCGTGGATTCCTCATCACCATTTCTTTTATATAGCTCTCAAACTTAGGTCCACCCCGATAGTGGTCTGCTTTCAGACGGGAAACGGCTGTTAGAAGCACATCAGGTGGCCGGTTTAACGATCCTTTGTAAGAGAAGGTGCCGCCCTCTATTGTCTTGCCAGAGTCGTATTGAATGATGCCTCCAACGGATTCACTTGGTTCTCCAACCACAACATCTCCTAATCGGATGTCTTTTGCGCCAGGCACTCCACCGCCAATGCCAACAAGCAACCCAAACTTCAAGTGTTTGAAAGTATAAAGCATGTGGTTTGAAACCCGTGCCGCAGCAACAGTGCCTATGACCTTGGCTGGAAGGCATGCAATCACCACGTTGTGCGTGCCCATACGCCCTAATGTATAATTGTTCTTATCAGAGGAATTCTGGGATAGAGGCGTATGGATCTCGTCGAGCATTGCCTGTGCCACTGCCATTTCCTCCGGAAGAGCACAAATCCATCCGACTGTGTAACTTTCATGGCTCAATGAAGGCACAAAGTTCAATGGGTTTGGTTCACTTTGGCTTCGATAAAGCTTCTCATAGACCGATAGAGGACTATGGTCAGGATCTTGGGTGAGTTCCATATTATCCAAGGCAGTTTTGAACATGAAAGAGTCTGATGTTGAGCTATAGGTGCTTTTCAAAGTTCTCGGACGGGGGCTGTGAGAAATGCTAATGCGCTCAAAGGGCGTCTCAATGGACATGGCATCACTTTCTGGGCCTAATTTCTTCTGTCCGCAGTTGTTGAGATCCAAGGTCTGAGCGACTTCATCCAAATTATCAATTGGTATGATGCTACCAAAGCCCTGATCCAGCTCATCTTCAAGTGGCCCCACAATCTCTTCGTATATCAACGTTTTCAGACCTTCTTCATCCAGCTCTTCATCGTTCTGGTCGAATCCCATATTCTGATCCAAGCATCGGTCAACCGCTTCTCGGAAATTCTCCGTGAAATCCCCCTTGAACTTTTCAAAAACTGCAACAGCAATGGAATATTTCATATTGTCATCAATATCATTCCAATCATCCAATTCAATGCCTGCTTGTTCACCCAGTGATTGGATTGGCTGTACCATGTATAGTTCCATCAGCATGGTTGCTAACATGACAATATCGGGAAAAGGATGAATGGGTAGATCATCCGGGTCAATTTCATCGTTTGCTTCCGACATATCGGCTGCGTTTGGATTAGAGTCGATCAACTCTGCATGGATGTACGGCTTCAGCGGAACAGCAGTAGAAGTACGAAAAAACATGATATTGGCAGCATTGAAGTGGACATGTGTCATCCACGGCGTTCCATGAAGGTGAAGAACGGAAGAAGCAAGTAAGACTGCGAGGACGCGCTTTACCTTTTCCGTTAAACTGGCCGGGCGAGAAGTGATGATGTCTTTTAGAGACAATGGGGGATCCGATCGACTGATGGGGAATTCACTTTTCGAAGATACATCTTTCCACAATTTTCCATCCTCTACAGCTAGATTGAGACGCATCCATGGTTTTGATTTGGTCTTTTCGATCTGCTCGCATAATCTCTCTAGGCGCATTCGAGGGCGACCTTTCCTATTGTCTCGTGGCTCGGCAAATCTCACACCACGAGGATTATGTCGAGGTTCATGCTGCTTGTTCATAATGGCCTGGATTTGCGTCTCTTGCCAAAATTGATGGGCGAGACTAAGGTTCACAAAAGCATCGAAAGCATATTGACCGTCCATCCTCTTGCGATATGTTTTTAGTCGCAACCTAGCGGTGTATTCATGTTTGTGACTAGTTTGACACGCTCTTGATGAAGCTGACAGCACTTGAAATACTGTATTCGCAGCACGGTGCACAGAAGATGTCGCTTTCCTCTTTTTCCGTGGTGCACGATATTCCTCTTGGTAGGTCGAAGGTTCGGAAGATTGGGACTGAAGCCTATTAACAGAGCGCCGAAGCAATAGTATTGTTTCATCCCGCCGTTCCTTCGGATTGAAATCCAAACACTCTAGTACATGCACGAGCCTTTCGGTGGCATTTAGGCCAGAAAATCTCCAGTAATATACCAGTGTGACTAGACCTGGAAACCCATCTGAAGCTGGTAGGGCCATCTCATAGTCTGGCATAACAGAGCATTGTAAGAACGATGTGAATTTGTCAAGTATCGAAAGGACAAGCGATCCGAGGTCCACTCCAGATTCAGCATGCAGGACCGGGAGGATATCTTCTGTTAGGAGAAGACTGTAAGCATTGAGGCGGATGTAGAATTTGCGGAGGTCATGGTTCGGTTCGTCATCCTCCACAGAGTCGACAATCTCCCGGAATATCCGCAGTACGTCCAAGAGGAGGTCATTCGGATTCTGCGCGCAACTGTCATGTTAGCGATGGCATTTTCTTCCTCTAAAAATTGAGAGCCTTCAATCGCCCAACCTGCTCGAATTCAACCATTCCTTTTAGGCTGCATGTCATCTGAGATGACTGTACCCCGCTGCTCATCGACAAGATCGTCTGCATCGCAATGATGATATGGGACTCTCCTTGAGTCTGGTTTTTGGTAGGAGCAAGAGCATCAATCAAATAATGAAGAAGAATTGTTTTGCAGAGAGCCAGCCTCGCAGGCAAGAGCGATTGGGCGAGGAAGGCGCGCCTGGGTAGGTGATGCGGGGCTAATCAGCTCTCCTCAGCCTTGCATGCAGCCAAGGAACTACCAAAAGGATGAAAATGCGCTTCACGTCTTCGGACCTGCGCATTTAAACACAGAGGAACTCTTGGTCATGCTAACTATAAGCGGAAGAGAAAGAGAAAATGGAGAGGTGGAGAGAACCAAGGAGCGCGTACTATCTACGTACGACGGTCCCCGGCGTCTCTGGAAAGACGAGATGATGCTCGACAACGAATTCGAGGTCCGCATCCGCTTACCCAGTGGAGAGAGGTCAAATATGACGAAAGAGAAAATGGAGAGAGAGAGGTCAAACATGACGATCGAGGAGAGCGCACGAATTTGTCGCCAGTCGTTCAACGAATGCCTCACATATTTTGACATGCTATCCCCGAAACAGCAGTCGGCTATTGAAGATCAGCTAGGGAGATTCTCGATTTGGGCCTTCAGCATCGGTGTTTTTGCTTCCTACCGAGCGTCTCTCGATTATCGCCTTCGTGGAGTTGATGAGATACAGCGGCTGATTAGGCGACTTCTACAGACATTGGACGAGCATATCCAGCAATGTAAGATGTTGAATTTACCATTTACTTTCTATATGTGCCAATTGTATTTGCTTTCGAAGACGTCCTGATGATTGATTCTGAATTCTCGCAGATTTATCATATGTCAGACCCCTTGTTATTGATTCCACAGCAAACGAACCAAGACAAAATGGCATTGCACAAGCAATCAACGATGACCTTGACTCGGCGATCTGTGACATTTCGGAAGAAATTGGCTTGTTGCATCAACTTTCCAATACAATCCGCAAAGCGAGTAGGGAAACTCATAGCCTCAAGGCTGCAACTTCCTTTGTCATTAGGGATGAGGAAGGCAATGACTACGGATCTGCATTCAGAGAGCTTTTCGCGTTTGCACTTATTCATTGGAGGTTTCAAGAGTGCGACGAGACAATAAAACAACGACTGGCTGCTGCAATGTTGCTCCGCCGAAAACGAATTCTCTATCGACGTTCGCGATACGGAGTATTTCAATCCAGCAATGCTACATCCTCTGTCCCAAAAAGGGATGTCCCTAACATTGAACAAGCCCAGAATAGTACCCAAGACGCACAAAACGATAATATAGAAAACTCCATACCAGAACACGGACAGGAACAAGGCGATGTTAAGTCTCAAACTAATACTGCGACTACTCTTCACATGGAACAGTGGAAACGAGCGTCAACTCCTTCGGTGATAAGCAGACCTAACACTATCCGCCTGAGTGACCAAGAAAGACTTGAATTTCCTCCTCCGCCTAAGGGACCTATATTGCAAAAGCTAAAGGAGCGCAGAGAGTACTGGATATCTAAGCACGATGAGGAGCTCTCGTCACTTGACAATTATTTAACTCACAAACAACACATTGACAATCTTTCCGAAACTGACTATGACACCTGGAGGCAGAATCACATTTCAGATCTGCACGATGAACTGGAGGAACGAATAGAAAACGACCGGGATGCATGTTATAAAGGAAATATGGAAGTTATCTGTCCATATTGCTGCAGCATGCTGTCTAGTGCAATTGTGATGAATGATCATCGGTGGATGTGAGTTTTATACACAATATTCTGGCGGGCTCGTGATCGTGCATGAAGTTTTTGGTTATCCAACCTGGAATTTGCTCATTTTTTTTTCTTTATAGAGACCATGTGAAACACGACCTCGATCCATACGTGTGCTTATTCAAGACATGTGACACCCCGGATATATTGTACAATCACAGCCAGGATTGGCTGAAACACATGCGCCAGCACAAATTACGACAATGGCGTTGTGCGGCAAAGTCGCATGGCGTGCTTTTATTCAAGGATCAAATGGAGTACGAAGAGCATATGCGGACAAAGCACAAAAATACCGAATCCCAGCTCTCCATGTTGGTCGAGCGTGGCAGTAGATCGTCTGGTCCAATATTTGACTCCTGTCCTCTTTGCGAAACGTCTGACTTTGATACTTCGGTAGAAGACCATATCGCCGTTCATCTCAGATATCTTGCTTTGAAGTCTCTTCCATTCACGGATGATGGAGAGGACGACGAAGGCTCTGACGGAGCCGCTATTATTTCCGAGGAATTGGATCGGGAGAGTCAAGGCACCATTGCTGCTGATCCTGATTATGGCACACCATTAAATTTTGAGGATACGGATTCTACTCCAATGTCTTATGACGAGCCTGAGTCTCTACACAACCCTGAAGAGCATTCACAAGATGTCCCACTGAGCACAGATTCCGATGGCACACGCAAGAGGAATGCTAGGTTTGAGATCCCGAAAGAGCGCACACTTAGCAATATTGATCAGTTGATTGCCCAGTCGACCAATGACGAAGATATCAAGGAACTCAAGCAGCAGAAGCGCCTCCTTCGGAATAGGCAAGCAGCGTATGTCCCCCCTTCCATTCTTATTTTATAATATGTGCCTGACCAAAGAAAAACAGATTTGACTCTCGCCAACGAAAAAAGCCTCATACGGAGACGCTGGAAGAAGAGACGGGGCAGTTCACCAATGTGATAGATGACCCCGAAAAAGCCTTGCAGGCTGAGGCAGGACTTAGCGGAGCCGGAGAGCTTTTACGACACCGCGACAAGAGCCAAGGCCTTGACGACACCGATGATTCCTTACCGCAAGATAAACGACATCTAGCTGGGAGAACATATAGCGAAGCGGTAGCCGCAGAGCTTTTACAACACCGCAAAAAGAGCCAAGGTCTTGACTACGCCCAAGAGGCGATGGCTGGTTTATTTTCCGACAGAGTAGTTGAAGATTTTCTTAACGATGAAAGTTCTGGTTCTCCTCAGCCTGAAGAGTCATCTGTAAGTAATTTACTCTACTGTATCTTTTCTGTGGGTTATCCAGTCATACTTGGTACTAACTACTATCCAGAGTGCGCTTTCACAATATGTACTTGCGAGCAGTGCAACTTATAGTGGTCGCATAATTGAAGAACGGGTGCCACAGGATCTACATTCCTTTTCCGACAGTGATGAAGATTCGTACCGCCCAGGTGACTGGAAATGCGGCTCGGAGGGCTGTGGCTACCATAATTTTGCGAGGAATACCTATTGCCTTCGCTGTGGTGCACCAGTGCGCGGTGGAGCAGTTGTAACTGACTCTGCTTTCCCTTCACCTACAGATCCGCCATCTGGTTTTCAGATTGGTGCGAGCTCAATTTCCGACAGAGTAATTGAAGAAACAGAACACGCTCCGGGTCCTATATTCGATGCGGAAGACGGAGTAATGAGGTGTCCGAATTGCTCTTGGGAACTGGAAGAGCATTACTGTCCGGGCTGCGGATATCACGTCGAAGACGGCACAATTAGTTCGATGAGGGACCCCGATGACTTCCCTCGGGCTGGGGTGTCATCTGTAAGTAAATTAATCTGCTGTGTTTTTTCCGTGGACTGCCTATTGTTGACAAATAAATACCATTCCATCCCCATATAACTGTTTGAAATCATACTTGGTGCTAACCTCTATCCAGAGCAGACCTGCTAGAAATGTACCTGCGAGTAGTACAACAAGAATCGGGGAGATGGTAGCGTCTGGGATTTCAACATCAGAAATTGGAGCTGTTGATGCTCCTCCTCCTCATCAGCCTAGGGTGTTACCTGTGAGTGATGTATCAGTCATTTTATTCTATCTTTTACTGAAATGCCTTTAAATCTTACATGAAACTAACTAGAATTCAGCCCCCGCCTCCAGATTGGCTCGTATCAGGATTAGAGGAATTGAAAAGGGATTTTCCTGACGGCAGATTCTCGGCACTAATGCTGTATTCTGCTGTTGATACATCAACGATGATGCGAGTCGTGGCAACAAACACGGATTACACTACTCCAAATCTAAAATATCAATTTCTCCCTCGCATACAATGTCTTGATTGCCCGGAAGAGCTTCATGTTCCTGGACCTGGAATGTCGGTTCGGCATTTCAAAATGCATCTACTACAAAGTCAACACACACAACGAGTTGAAGAGAGAATCAAAGATGCGGCGAAATTGAAACGTGAAGTGAAAGCAGAAAAAGCAAAAGAAGTAAGAGCAAACCGTGAAGCCGAAAAAGACGAGGCCATTGCCCGATTGGAAAAAATTATCTTAGAAGAGCGGGCTGAACGACTTAAAAGAGAAAATGCCCCCGAAAGTTCTACGCTTTCTGCTGAGAAAAATCCTGACCAGTCCAAGATAGACATAAAAGCTGCTAAAGAGCCCATCGCCGATCGAAGAACGACTGAAGATATGATGGTGGATGCGACAAAGGATGAAGCCATTGCGCGATTGGAAAAACTTATTCTAGAAGAGCGGGCTGAACGACAGAAACGAGACCAGAAAAAAGGGGACCCCCTTAAATATAGGTTGATTCCTGCTGATGATGATTCTGACTGGACCAATATCGAGCTAAAGGCTGCTAAAAAAAGGCCCACTGAAGACAATAAAACGACTGAAAGGATGAAGACAGAAGCAAAACTAGCAGCCCAACGAGCAGCAATATCTGATCCTAATTCTTTACTGAAGGAGTTTATAAATTTTAAGGATGCTGTGGGAAGGAAATTCACTTTCCCTTGGGACATGTGCAACACTTGGAAGGTATATATACCCTTTACCGATAAGAGACTTACCGCATTTTCTAAGTGTTATTTGATAGGGAATGGAAGACCTTATTCGCCAGGCTTTTCTTCATGTAGAAGTTATTGGACCTCACGTTGCCGAGGGACATTACGACCTAGTTGGGCCAAATGGTGATATTATTTTACCGCAAGTCTGGGAATCAGTCATTGAACCTGGTTGGAGTGTTACCATGCATATGTGGCCGATACCAGAAAAGCCCAAGGAACCTCCCACGACACAGTCTACGAAAAATGGAGCTGGTGGTGTCAATTCTGACCTAGTTACAGGGAAGAAGCCAGAACGAGAGGCCAAACTTAAGTCTGGCGGATTTGCACGGTGGATGATGGGAGGAAGCAAACCCCGCAAAAAGCCATGAATTTATGCAACAGCGTGGAGGGGTCATTGGGATTATCTGGCTTTTATTAATAGATAGTGTTAAAACCGCGCGAAAATGATGTGTTTTGCGGTTGATGTCACAGGCCTCGAAAGTATTTCACCGTCTGTCCATTTGCATGGATGAAAAGTCTACTTTATGTTACTCTGAATTGTAAAATATGTTTCGATCCTAAGATCATTCTCTAGCCTCTCCTGGGCATGATTAAAAAGTAAATACAAGACTCAAAGATACGTCCCAAAAACCTGAAAACAAAAAGAAAGACAAAAGGGTATTAAATTTAAATCATGTACATTCCCCTTTCCTAATGTCGGAAAGATATTTTGAACAAGAGCTCATTGCTAACAAGGACGTTATGTTCCAGCCAGCGTTGTCGATATCCATCACCCAACCACCAAAAAGTCATGACATTAATATCCGTTATGTGGTTGCTGCATCTCGGCTTCCAAATGTTTGTGTTTCGGGCTGAGCTTCACAAAGTCCTCCTCGCGGACAGCCATTATTCCCAAGACCGAGACAATGGCCATGGCGACAATCTCCTCCAGCACCGACATGCATAGGTAGATGGTAGTGTTGCCCTCAACACTAAATTTTGCAATAGTACTGAAATCGCCGATTGCAGCGTCGATCAATCGGACGGTATAGATGGGCGCAGAAAGGGCAATGGCAAGGAACAATTTCTTCTGGTAGTTGAGCAGTGTGCCCTTGAGCTGGACAAACAGCCACAAGCTGAGCAGCAGGATGACGGCGAATGCGACTAGGAAAATGGCCACGGCGACTTTGAGGAGCTTGTTTGTCGTGTAACCAGCGCCCATGTCGGAATCGTTGACGCCTACAATGGCGAGAATGAGGGCGATAAGACAGGCCATGTCAATGACTTTCAAGGGGTTGGGAGGTAGTATTTGTTGATAATCACTAGAACATGCCTTGTTAGTTGTCTTCGTACTATAAAGGTTTAGTTGCGCTACTCACATTTGTCTCAACAATCCCAACCAGGTCAGCGTCAGCGGCGCAATACCAATCAGCTCACACACCAACACGGCAATCTCGACATTTTTGGAATCGTGATCAATCGAGATTAACGAGGCGATACTGCCAGCAATGCGTAGCAAACAGAGGATGACGGCAAATCGCCAGATCTTGCTGCCGACTCTCCATCCTGATCGTTTCCAGATGAAAAGGTCTGCAACGAGGAAAATGGGGAACACGACAAGCTGGGCAATGGCAACGCCATCACGATATGTTACTTTGCCCATTGTGGTTGGTTATATGAAAGAGAGGAGGAGCAGCAGAAGAAGAGAAAGTAGGCGAGGAAGAGAGAGGTTGAAGATGATGAAAAGAAAAAACTTCCTCTCCGCAGAAGCAGACAGCTGGGCTTATTTATGTTCTGGACAGCATTCTTATTTCCATTTCTATTGCTAGTGTCGGAGTTAAAAACTTTATCATCAATGACCAAGGCCAGCGAGTTTTCTGGATTGTAACAAAATTCAGCTGGTCTGTCAAATGCCTATGAATTAAATACTGAAAAGGGTTTAGTGTGTGTGAAAAAATAGCAATCAAGCTCGGGGATTCCCCAGTCTCGACCCTTGAATAGTAATATGAGATACGGATGGTGTCTTTTTTGGGGAAAGGTGACGCAGATCCCGCGCTCATTAAATGGCGGTTCATATACCCAAGCTAAGCACTCTGTGCGAGTACTCCGTACTGCAGCCCGTAAGGAGAACTCTGTGCGAGCGTGCCTGGACTTTAAAGTGATTAACGCCTTCCAAAAAAGGACTAGGTTGCGATTGGGTTCGTGCTCGACCAACCAACGCGCGCCATCTGCAGCCTTAACTCTAAAAGAAGCGGGTCAAACCCTAAAGAAGCTTCTTGATTACCCCTTTCAGTAAACTTGTCTGTAATTATCATGCGCTGTTCAGGTTCGTATTGCACCATCAAGTGTTTTTTTACTTTTTGGCCCCAATAAAAGCTTAGGTTTCTCCACTTTCGCACCTTAGCGACGACAGCTTAAAGCCTTAAATTGTTTAATTCAGGCCAAACAGATCCACCCATCGACGAGCTAAGAACTGGTTGCCATTCTAGGGAAAGCGCGTTATCATTTATGCCAGCAGCCACGCGGACGGCCCACAACAATGAATAGGGCCGAAGCGCCGTGACGACATGAAAAAAATAACCACAAATTATTTGCGGAGGGACGCAGCCGCTGACGGTGGTGAAAATCCATGTGGACAGCCAGGATAGGTCAGCTTGTGGAGTATACATACCACTCAATATTCTTGGAAATTGAAATGAATATGTATGATAGACCATATGATTATGTATGGTGTTCCCGACGAAAATGGGGCAGGATATTATTAGCACACAGGGTGAAATTAACTCAATTGACGGCAAAGTTAAACACGCAAGGGTACGTACGTAGCCCTGGAAGCGGGTCACCGAGGTCCCAGCGCCTGAGCGCAGCGAAGTGGTGATTGACATTTTGAAAAATTATTTTACACTCCAGTGCCAAGAATGTACATAGCTTCGGCGTCCCGGTACTTGTAAGTTGCCGTGGACATCGGTGATGTCGGTACCTTCAAACTCGGCCGTAAAGACAGTGTCGGCGTCTTGACAAGTCTCGAGGTAATCTACAGCGTGTGACACGACTTTCTACTAGTCTGGGATGACTCCGAGCTTCTGGTCAGGGCGCCACACAGGATGGTGGTCTGGCCGGGTCTTTTGTAGGTTATAACGTTCGAGGACTTTGACATTGTACTAGACGAAGAACTTACTTTCCCGAGACGTTGTGGCTTGAGGTTTGAAGGTCATCGTTTCACGACTGACAGGGTACTAGTGTAGCAGCCTTTAAGTAGAGGAGCGAAAGTAGGCCTACTCCGAAGCCTTCAGCCTTCAAGCCCTGCTCAACTGTTAGGCTGCGGACGTAAGATCTCATCGCACCAAAATATTCTTGCAACTATTCCAACCATTCCTTTCCCGTCTGCTGGCTATCAGACGTCCCCGTCCCCGCATAGAGAGAAGAAAAGAAAAGGAAAGAGTTCTCACCTGAATTTGCGCGAAAATCACACAATTATAAATAATTGCATCAGCGTATACATTACGACTGATGAAATATACCATGCACTGAATGGCATTATTATATAGCTCAAGCCCGTACTGAAAAAGCTGGTTACCGGCATGAATCTTGCCCAGGAAAATGCACGATAATGCAGAAAGTACCCTTTCTAGCATCATATTCTTCCCAGGGAGCTCAGTAATGCCCTCGAAAATAAATTGCAGCTTGTCAATCTTGCCTGTGCTCTCCATAGTGCGGGGAAAGTAGCTATCAAGATATGAAGAGAAGATCTGGCTGCGCATCGCCGGGGCTGAGCTGACTGGTGAGGGTCGACGCTGGATAAAGTATTGGAGCATGGGGTCTGCCGGGCTACAGGCAGATGAGGGGGAACGTTTGGTAGTCCTAGCTTTCTGCTGCTTTACCTGCTTTACCTGCTTTACCTGCTTGATGGTGTGGTTGGTCTGGTCGCGAAAGATGAGTTCCCATTCATCTCGGTACCCAGGACACTCTTTGCCCTTGCGCTTGACCTGTCCGCAATGGGGACGTTGCAGATCGCTTTGTTCAGATGGAAGACTAGGATTATGTCGATCATGAGAAGAAATAAAAGGACGCCTACTCGTTGCTTGACAGCGCGGCAGTTGGCGCAGCTCTTTGAGGCTCTTCCGCCAGACGACGCCGTGGTTGTTGCATGCTGCTGGGAGGGGATCTCTGTTGGATGACGCGGGGCAGGAGAACCAGGGAATCAATCCTTATAAGTCAGTTAATAGTGTAATATAAGAAACAAGTTATTCGCGTAATTAGAGATGTTGAAAAAAGAGAGTTGCACCTTAATGGTTCTTAATTGTTAGCGGTCCTATGGCTGCGATGCTACATAGCGGGTTAGCCTGTTGGGCGGGGCGGTTAATAATAGCCCGAAAGAAACTGAGTCAGCATTAAGTTAGCTCACGCATCGTTTGATTCTATGAAATATTTCACACTTGGTTACCTGACAGCTTCGGGGTGAACCGCGAGAAAAGTATCGACTGTTCTCCGTATTGGGTTAGCTCTATCAGATGGCTGCACCTTCCGGAATCCGTAAGCCTCCGTATGCCGTCCTTCTTGTTCTATTCTGACTATCTAATCTGATCCACCAGCCACTCGCAGTCTCTATGGCTGCTGGACTTGTCGAGTCCGTCGGAAAAAATGTGACGAGAGTCGTCCTTCATGCAGCACGTGCAACTCTCTGGAGTTATCATGCCATGGATACGGCCCAAGGCCGGAGTGGATGGACAATGGGGTGTTGCAAAAGCAGAAAGCCCTCGAATTCAAGCACATGGTCGGCCAAAACAAATGGAAAAAGGGAAGGCAGAATTTTATTCTCACGAGTGGCTCTCGCAATAAAGGCTCGGATCTACCATCAGCATCAGCATCGACTCAAACCCCCGCTAATGCTACGTCGAATCCTCCTTCATCTAGCGTGGCTCTTCCACTCCTAGATCAGGGGAACTTTTTTATAGGCGAGTATAATGAACTAGACAGGAGTCCTTTGGTTGATCCGACATGGGGTGTCAACATCCCTACATCGGGAGTTTCCCTTTACAGCCAAGGAAACTGCCCACCGATGCCGCAGTTTAGGCATGTTCCCGGCTTGCCTACTCTACAAGAAAGTGATACTTTATTGGGAAACATTGACATTATGGATCTCGCCGCGGACGATACGACTCTTGCAGTCTTTGACGAAGCAATGTGGTACATGACCCAAAAGAGCCCACACTATTTCCATGAGACTGCCACTCCAAACGACCATTCCACCCCTCGTGAACATTCTGTGGACCCTGAGTCTTATCAACGACCCGCATCAGCTCCAATACCACTACCCAAGACAGTCTTGGAAGGAGGGAAGGAGGATACATTGTTTATGCACTACCTGGATGGCGTATTCTATACCCAATGGCCGTTTTATAACCCAGCCGACAAATGGGGACGAGACTGGATGTTTTCGATTATCAAGCAAGTCAGACCAGCTTACTATGCAACTCTGGCTTTGAGCGAGCGTGATATTCTCTCATCGAAGCCTCATCAAAGCCGTGATATACTATTGACATGCATGGAGAGACTGCGAGGCAAAGATAGTTACTATGACTTGGCTCTTCAGAGTTTAAAGTCGTTTATAAAAGATCATGGCACATTGGACAAACGGACTCGTTTGATACATAGCATAGAAGGCCTCACATCTATACTTCAACTCTTGTTTTGGGAGGTACGTCACCATTCTCTTTTTAGCAAAAATCCGTTCTATGTTAACAGTCGAGTAGCTCTTTTATGGAGGTAACAAAAATTGGCAGGCACTTCTTCATTCAGCTTCTATCTTGATAATTCCCCTTGTCCAGGCGCGGATGGGAGACACCCCGAGTGCTGGTCCAGAAGGCCAACTCATAAACACAATCCCTTTATCGCCTGACTACGGCCGTGCCACATGCGTCATGCTTGGCTCTTTCATCTCGCTAGACATCATATCGTCAGCTTCTACTCGAAGCACCCCTTTCCTGAACATTAACCACATACACGCACTAAGCCCCAAATTCGGGGTCTCGTTGGATCGCCTTATGGGCTGTCGCAACTCAGTCATGTGTCTCATTTGTGAGATATCTGCATTGGATACATGGAAGAAAGAATCTCAAGCAGCCCGCAAACTAAGTGTTGTCGACTTGGTAAAGCGCGGTGCTGATATTGAGACTCGTCTTCGGCACGAATTGGCAGACATCGCTAGCACGACGAACACACCATTGACTACAGGACAATCACCATCAGTGCATTCATCAATGTATTACTTGGCCTCTTCCTTGCGTCTGGAAGTTAGCAAAGCCTACGCGCTCGCGGCTATTATGTATCTACATGTTGTCATATCTGGTCCCTATCCCGAGCTGCCGGAGATTGCAGCGCCAGTCTCAGAAGCAATAGCCCTGTTTCAAACCATTAATAAGAAAGATCCCAGGCCTTTGCGGAGTTTGGTCTGGCCATTCTGTGTAGCTGGATGCTTAGCACGCGATGAACAACAGAGCTCCTTTCGCGATTTGGTAGTGTCTGCCACTCCTACTACGGCTGATGCGAGCGAGGAGTCACCGTCATTACCTATTGGAACATATTTTGAGGCTTTCAAGATTATGGAGCAATGCTGGGAGACTAGGAGGACTCTTCGTATTGATTGTGATTGGTCTTCGGTTATGGTTGATAGTGGCCGCTATGTTTTACTTAGATAGACTTGACATTTACAATATCACATAGAGAAGCATATGTATCTAATTTCAATATACTTCTGCTTGCTACATTTTTCTATGCCAGACCCCTGTCCTCTTTACTCTATGTTTGTGTTCTATATGCCGGGGATTGTCGGCGAGATAGACCGGTCCCCCAGCGTGATCTCACACGATTGGCCAAAAAAGCCAACCAACCGGCGGGTCTTACCGAGCTCGTGGCTTGGCGACGGCGGCAACGTTTAACCTTAAGCTTAAAGCTGCGCGTTAACGCTAGGCCCAATGAGGTGAGCCCTGGCGCTGTCTTTTCCTATTGGCTTGGTCTTGTAGATTTCATCGAATATTTACTGCTCATGAAGTGATAGATAATAGTTGTCTGTCGGCTTCTACTGCTGCTGACAAAAGGGATAGTATTTAGCTGACAAATTCTTGGTATGAATAAGGTGGATCTAACATAGCAATGGCGCTCAAAGCCTAGTTATATATAGTACAAGTAAGTTCCTTTACAGTCACATCCTTTCTTCAAAGAAACTAGGCACAGATCCATACCTAGGTACCTAGGTAGACTTCAATACAAGCTGATCAGAGTTCACAGCCATGCATACCAGTGCCTCCGACCTTGACAGCAAGTTCGAGGAGAACAAACTCGAAGACAATGAAAAGACCGACGCCACCACCGCTGGCCTTGACGACAATGATGCCGAAGAACAGCCTATAGATCCTCACCCAGAACGCAAGGCCGAAGCAGCACCCCGTGAAATTTCCGGCCTACGCTGGATAATCGTCGTGGCCGCCATCTACAGCTCCCAATTCCTTTTCGCCCTCGACAACACAATAGTCGCAAACGTCCAACCCGTCATCGTCGAACACTTCAATTCAGTGGGCAAACTATCCTGGCTCAGCGTCGCATTCCTCATAGGCTCGGCAGGCACAAACCTGATTTGGGGTAAAGCCTATGCTCAATTCAACCCCAAATGGACCTATATCATCTGCGTGGCCGTGTTTGAGATTGGATCGGCTGTCTGCGGAGCTGCGCCGTCTATTGATGCTTTTATCATTGCGCGTGCCATCTGTGGAGTTTCTGGGGCTGGTATGTATGTTGGCGTCATGACTCTGCTGGCTGTCACAACGACCATCCAGGAACGGCCCATGTACGTAGGTGGTGCTGGTTTCACATGGGGCGTTGGAACGGTTCTGGGCCCCATTATTGGGGGAGCTTTTACGGATTCGTCTGCTGGTTGGCGTTGGTCTTTTTATATCAATCTTTGTATAGGTGCTGTTTGCGCGCCTGTCTATCTCTTCATGCTTCCTTCAAATAAGGATCCTCGTCCTGGAGTAAGTTTCCGAGATCGTGCTCGCGAGTTGGATTATATGGGTAGCATCCTATTGATTGGTGCGTTTGTCTCCGGTGTGATGGCTGTGTCCTTTGGTGGTGTTACATACCCTTGGAATTCAGGCAGAATCATCGGTCTATTCGTCTGTTCCGGTGTGCTCTTCACCTTACTTGCCATCCAGCAGTCGTTTACTATTCTCACCACTCCCTTCCGTCGTATCTTACCCTTGGAGTTCTTCACGAGTCGCACCATGGTGACCCTGTTTGCTTGCACGTCTGCCGGTGGAACCGCCACTTTCATCCCCGTGTATATGGCCCCGCTGTTTTTCCAGTTCACTCGCGGCGACTCGGCTCTTGAATCTGGAGTTCGTCTTTTGCCTTATATCGTCTTGATGATAGTGGCAGTCATGGCCAATGGTGCTCTCCTGACATCATTCGGACTATACATGCCTTGGTATCTCGTGGGGGGAATCCTGGTTGTTATCGGCAGTGCCCTGATGTATACGGTCGATTTATCAACACCCCTCTCAAAGATATACGGATACACAATCCTGATGGGTTTTGGCGTTGGAATGTTTTCTCAGACATCATTCTCAGTCGCGCAAGCTCTGTCGGAGCCTCATATGATTCCTGCAGCCATTGGGTTTATTGCTTGTGCTCAGATCAGCGGAATAACTCTCGCGCTTGCCATCGCCAATGCGGTGTTTCTCAACAAGAGCGAGGAAGGCATCAGGGCAATCTTGCCGAACACGTCATCGTCGGAGATTGAGCAGACAATTTCAGGGGCACAGTCCACTTTTTTGCAGAGTCTTTCCCCAGCCGTGAAAGAACAGGTTTTGGCAGCAATTGTGAAGGCCATGAATAATGCATATATCTTGGTGATGACAGCAGGGGCTTTGACTGCTGTGTTGAGCCTGACGATGAAACGTGAGAGATTGTTCATGCAGGCTACAGGGGGAGCCTAGATCCTTGGCTGAGAACATGTTTTTCAGGTTGGAGTGGAAGTAAATTTGTGATAGCGAGATTTGGACAATAAATAATGAAGAGAAGCCTCATATTGAGATCATAGAGTGATATTGAGTGTGTGTAGAGAAGAAGAAGCTGAGAGGGCGCACGCGGGCCATAGATCATTCAGTTCTTATCCTCTACAAGTGAAGTCAGCCTAGAGAATAAAGACCATGTAGAGCTTACAGCACTTGCTTTAGCTGTCCGGAAAGGTCGAAAGGGATACGTCCAAATCCTTCTCGCTGCTGGGGCTGATCCCATGTCACGCTTTCCGGACGGTAGTACCATGCTCATACACTGTGTGAAGATGGGATATATGGGAATATTCAATCTCATATTAAATGATCCAAGATGTGAGCGCGATGCTGTTGATTTCAATGGTCTACAGCACTCTCATGGTGCGCGTTAGTCGGGGACAAGGTGGCGGAGGTGATGATGTTAAATCTTCTGGAGACAGTGGATCCTAATTTGCGAGATAATGAAGGTCGTACGGCCTTGGAGTTGGCAATACGCGGTGCGAAGCCCATGATGGTCAATATCCTATGTTTCTCCGGCCATTCCACGGATATTAAAAATAGTAAGGGGGCAAACCTCCTGGGTTTGGTCGCGGCTCGTTGTCACGAGCACAACTGCCTCCAGTTTCACGAGATAGCTAGACTGCTCCTTAGGACAAGACACATCAGGTCTCACTGGAGAAAGTGGCTTCGAGATTCATTATTAGAAGTCTGTGAATCATATGGGTTGAGGGAGATATCACAGATGCTAAGGACATTCCTAGAAGGAGGCGATTTGGGCCCGGTGATGGACTATTCTTCCCCATAAGAGAAATAGGGATTGAGAATTATTCCAAAACAAACGGTGAAAATTCGGCTTTGGCCTCAATAGCAGTCATTTCCACAGGTCCTGACATTCTCTATGTACAACAGTAAAAGATAGAAAACTGAAAGTTATAAAAGTTAAAACTGTTGATCTGCAGCTAGCCCGATTCGGCAAGGCCAGATAGCTCGAATTCCGCCCAAGAAAGAAATCCGACAGACGACTTCGTTGACTGTCTCTTTGCAATTCGAGCTTTCACCATGCGGCACACAGCTCTCCAGCTTCTTGCTGTTGCCATTCTCGTGGCGCTGGCTGCAGCATGGACGAAAGAAGGTGCGTTTGCTTCTTCAATTGGGGAAATGACATAGGGCAGAACTGACAAACTGTCCTAAACAGACCACGAGATTTTTTCCCTTCGCGATGAAATTATTGCCAATGAAGGCGTCAATGTGTCATTCTACGGTAAGTAGATTGTTTTATTTAATATCCAGCATATTTTTTATGAAGCCGTGCTGATGTAGGATTACTACAGATTTCCTCGAAGTCAAACCCAACGCAAACCAAGAAGACATCAACAAGGCCTACCGCAAAAAATCGAAGCAGATCCACCCTGACAAAGTAAAACGAGCATTCATCGCAAACAGCGGGCGAGCCACCGACAAGAAGAAGAAGGGAGACAAACCCGGAGTCCATGTCTCCAAGGGCCCCTCGCAGCGTCAAATCGACAATGTCGTTAAAGAAGCAACCGAACGCTCCGCTCGATTGAACAAGGTCGCTGGCATCATACGTGGTCCCGGACGCGAACGATACGATCATTTCTTGAAATATGGGTTTCCGGCATGGAAGGGTACGGGTTATTACTACAATCGCTTCCGTCCCGGTCTGGGGAGTGTCCTGCTAGGCCTCTTTGTTGTCTTTGGTGGCTTTGGTCATTACATTGCTCTTGTGCTTTCGTACAGACGGCAAAGGGATTTTATGGAGAAATATATTCGTCATGCCCGAAAAGCCGCCTGGGGGGATGAAAGAGCTCTAGGCGGGATTCCCGGTCTGGATGCTGCCGCTGCAACCCCGGCAACAAATGTTTCGACATCGGCTCAATCGGAAGTAGAAGAGTCTCCGGCTGCCATGGCAATGAATCGTCGACAGAAGCGGATGATGGAACGTGAGAATCGCAAGGAGAACAAGAAAGGGGGTAATAAAGGAGAATCAGCACCTGGATCCGGCACAGCAACCCCCGTCAGTGAGGGTGTTGTAAGTGCTTCCGGTAATAAGAAACGTGTTTACGCAGAGAACGGCAAGATCCTAATTGTCGACTCCATTGGAAACGTGTTTTTGGAAGAAGAGACCGAAGAAGGCGAGAAGCAAGAATTCTTACTGGATGTCGATGAGATTCCACGTCCAGCAATCCGAGACACGTTTGTATATCGACTACCTCGTTGGCTGTATCGCAAGGTCGTTAATAAGGTGTCTGGGGGAGATGACTCGGAGGAGTCTGGAGAAGTCACCGAAGGCCTGGAATATGCAGACGATGAAGTTGAAAGTGAAGTGAAGGCCTCTACGGGCAGACCCGCTGCTACTGCTGCTACAAGAAAGCGTGGCAAACGCAGTCAAAGGAAGTGATGGGCATTACGTTTGTAACATATTATGAGGGTACTTTTAGACGAGAAGTATCCATACCCGCAATGCCATCGCATGCTAGCGCTCAAAAGAAAGAACGTTCAAAAGATACTAAATATAAAATGTATTGATCATTATGCTTAAGTAGTGACTGTTGTACAAGGACAAGACAAAGGAAATGAGGGAGACCTCGTCCAGACCTTCATTATAAATATTTTATTTCTTACATCAACAAGCGCCAGGCACCGACAATAAGGGCAGCAGTACCAGTGCAAACACCACTAATAAATGTTAGCATATCATCCTCTTAAAGGTTGATCACAAGATCCAAGAATGCGATTGAACTTACACTAGCCACTGCAGAGTCGACTGTTTCACAGCCTGCACCCGTTCCCTCAACCCAGCAACTTCCTGCTCAATCTTTGTCTCGGTCTCCTTGATTCGCATCTCCTGACTATTGGCCTCCTCGCGTATACGGCCTTTCTCTAGATTCAAATCCAGCCGCACGGAGGCTTGTGTTCGTCCGATCTCGTCTCTTAATCGCGAATTCATCTTAGCTAAATCCGCCGCTATCCGCTCATGCGATGAACGCGTGAGTTGTGCTTCGGTCGAGTCGGAGTTGAGTAATTCGGATCGGAGTTTTGCGAAATCGACTTTTTGTGTATATGTAGCCCGCTCGGAGTCTAGCTAAGTCAGTCAGTTTATGTCCCGCGGATGATAGGTAGGGGGCAGTCGCACCCTCTTTCAAAACCATAGTCCTTGTAAGATTCTGGATAGACTCTTGAATAACATCATTAAGCACCTTCATCATGGCGACGGCTTGTTCCTCGCTGAAGCCTTCATTTTTAAGCCTTTGTACGAACTTTAGCGTATCAAAATGATGGTCGCGGCGCATCACAGCAGATGCATGGAATGCGCGCCGTGCTGGCTTGAATGCTGCAACGTAAACGCCATTGTGTCTGATGGGGGTGCTGTTGCCGGGGTTTGTGGAAGGTTGTGCGGGAGAAGATGGAGAAGGCGAGGAGCGAGATGATGATGTTGCTAAAGAGCGATGACGGACGCTATCCGATGATATATAAAATTTGCGATTCGCTAAATGATATTCATCCGCTCTGTTGTGGTTGTGATGCCCTTGAGGCCGAAGAGTAGAGACCGGCGCACCCTGGATGGCTGTTATTGTGATGCGGGGCGTCCCATTCCACGTCAGACGAGGAAGCAGGTATCGCGGTGTAACGGTGATTTGTGTCGGCGGAGCCATGGCTATTAAAATGGTGATAATTTCATGAAGAGACCAGCGTAGTAGCGAGTGAAAAAGACATCAACAAAGTGATCGGGAAACTTCGTCCCTGTTTTGATGCGCCGAAAAATAATCAGTCCGATTCCCGGATTCCGGCTAGCGCGGGTGTTTGTTTTGTTTGCTTTTCTTGCGACCTCCGTGCCAAGACTCGACGGCCGCCATTTTTTGCTTCAAGCCTTCAACAACAGCCAGCATCACTCAAGATCAACGCCATCAATTGCATCCTTGCTGCGCTTCATCATGGCCTCCAGGGGTGCGGGTCTGCCCTACAGGCAATTGTTACAGAGTTGTAAGTACTTTAGATTGTTCCTGCTCAGCGTCTATGGATATTCTGACCGGCAACAGCTCGCTCAACTCCCTGGGCGGCCCAACGACACATTAGTTACACTCGCCCATTACGCGTTGACGAGAAGAGCGATACCGAGCTAGCTAAGGCCGATGGACAGAAAGCTGGACAGAAGACTGGACGGAGCCGCGCCAATCTCCTGACGTCAATGAGAGACCTCTTCATGGGGGGAAAGCCCGCGGAGAAGCCGAATCTAAAACCCAGGAAACATGCCCCGATCGAACGACAGGGCAAACTGAGCTCAGATTCCATCTTTGCTGACGAGTATATTGGACCCGATGAACCAGAGATAGGGGAAGACGGGGAAAGACTCCCTTCGCGGCTGGAAGATCGAGCGTATGAAAATATGCAGATTGCTCTTGATCCTAGACCCAAAGCACGCAAGCGATGGGAGCGAAAGATGGTTACACGAGAAATCCGAAGAAGGGGCCGTTTGACAAAGCAGGAAATAATCACGGCCACAGAGCGCGAGTCGCTCGTCAAGTCTCATTGGTTCAAGACGTCGATCAAGAAATTGACTCCAATCGCAAGACAGATTGCAGGCAAGAACATCGACGACGCCATCCTGCAAATGCGTCTTAGCAAGAAGAAGGTTGCCAAGGACGTATTGGAGCATCTAGAGCTTGCCAAAAATACAGCCATCGTTACCTATGGAATGGGACTTGGCAAAGCAGAGGCGTCGAAAACGCGGCCGACCACGGTGTATCTGAAAGATGGTGAGAAGAAAAAAATCACAGACCCGACTTCGATTTATATTGCGCAAGCATGGGTGGGTCGTGGTCCATTTGATACTGAATTTGACCACCGCGCGAGAGGAAGAATCAACATCATGCGTCTGCCATATACGAGCTTGTCGGTGCTTCTGAAGGAAGAAAAGACTCGAATTCGGGAGTGGAAGGACAGAGAGACGCGAGCACAGCGTCAACGCAAGTCTATGCTGTGGGTGCAATTGCCAGACCGACCTATTTCGGCCCAGAACCAGTACTACAGCTGGTAAATGTCATTTTTTGGCGTCTCTCTCTGTTTGATTATTTTGTCTCAATATCTCATCAGCTTGATCGACTGTATTATAGAAACTAACTTATTTTGCCGTATATGGCGTTTCATACTATATGATATTTCCTATTTTTCATGGTGTGTTGCCTAAGTAAACTTGACGTATTCACTGCTTTTGGTACCGCCATCGGGCGTCGTCGACGTTTGTTCTTAGTCTCACCTGGGCAACCTCATCCCACCACTTAGGCTCAGGCACCCTGACTCTGTTTGTGAAGAAAAGACTGGATGAGGTCATCCTGTCCCAGAGATACCTTGAGCTCCCCAACCCCCTTGTTCTTTTCATGTCAACACACTTTCTTTGACAGCATTGTCCCTCGTCTCTGCCTCGATCATTTGCACTTGAGCTGCCTTCAACATTGCATATCATATGCTTTTTCATCTGAAAGCTTGAGGCAAAATTTGAGTGTCGCCCTCCCCAGAATGAGATAGGTTTCCCTTGACGACATGTCCTTGCCAGTATCAGAGAATTCAGAAATGGCACACGCACAGGGTGGTTCAGATCTCGCCCAGCCACCCACTCGACCTGAACTTGGAGAGTTTGTCCAGTCATCCAGCGAACTGTCAGCAGCAGCAGTCTTGCAATCTATGAAGGGCTCAGCATTGAACAGGAAGATCGTTCGCGACGAGGACGACTCAACCATGAGCGATGAGCCACAGGTACATCATAACAATCCTTCAACTCGTCTGTCAACGAGCATGAGCAAGTCACTGACAATGCTTTAGATTCCACCACCTGGCGATGAGGCAAGAACTACCACAGCCCCATTTTCTACTCCTGGGCCTTTGGGTGTTGTGTCAATGGACAAGCCACGTCCTCGTGCTTCTGCCACTACTGCTGCATCGACTAGATCTAAGAGAGCACCAACAACTTCATCACCACCCTTGGCAAGACGCCGGGCCAGCAAGGTTGTCAAGACCGTGAAGAAGGAGAGAAAGCAGCGACAGCAGAGTGCATCTTCTTCATATGCTAGTGGTAGTAACGACAATGCTCGTCTGTTCGAGTCTGCTGTCCATAACCACCTGAACGCCAGAAACAGCGAGGAGCGTACTTCAACGATCAATAACGCTATGCAGTCACTCAACATTTCGACCAATACTCCTGATCCACACAGGCATTGCCTCACGCTCAGATATGCGGCTGCACGTGTCGAGCCAGCTGCCAATGCACCTACTGCAAATACCAGCTTGTTGAACAACAATAACGACTATTCTAACCCCAGGTTTGCAACAACGAACGCAAACATGAGCCCAGACGAGCAGTTGCAGTTCCAGCAGCTACTATCAGCCGCCCCGAGCAGACCTAGAAGAGCCAGAGATACCATGAACATCAACTTCATCCTCAATGAAGATTCCCCTCGTGATTCTGCCACTGCTTCCGCCTCTGCCTCTAATGCTGATGCTGGTCCCACTTATTCGTTCTCTGAGCTGAGCGATTTCGACAAGCAGTTCTTCTTCCGACCTTCTCGTCACACTACTTCTAGGACTAGCTCTACTATGGCGGTTGCCTCTACCGCATCTTCAACAACTCTATCGCCGCCATCTGACTACTCATCCCCGCATCTAGCCAATGGTGTTGGGAACACCGTGAATACCTGGATTGAGACGAAGATGTCGGACTACAATTACAACAACCGCAACAATGTACACTCAACCAGAGATCGTCCTTGGGACAGGAATGTTGAAATGTACATGCGCCCAGAACAGCGTCTGTATGAGGACACACTGCTCGAGATTTTGAATGGATTGGAGCTACCTTTTAATGCTTGACTAGAGTGATGAATGGACGAAGTGATGAGACGACAAAGAGATGAAAGGATGGAATGGATGAATTGGGATACTGGAAATGGCGCTGATGAGGCACTTTTGGACGTGGCCGCTCAATCAGCCAGAGATGGAAATAGCAATTACAGAGATAATGTCTAATAAAACAAGAAAAAGAGTCTCTTTACACACGATACAAGTGGCGCATCCCGGCTCACTAAATATATACTGTAGACCCGGTGTAAAAATGGTTATATATCAACTCCAACCTCTCTAACCTGCAAACCACCTGCTTTCAACGGATCACTCTTACACTTAGGCGCTGCAGTCGGGGGCTCAATAACCTGCTCTGGCTCTTTTCCAGGCACCCGTTCAGCTTTCACCAGAACCGGAATCACACCTCCAGTCTGCAAGCCGAACTTCCTATGTCCGACAACATCTAGTATCGAGGTAATCGCGCCAGAATGTGCGGTTACAGAGATGAATTGGACATTTCCATCAGTAGCAGTAGTAAATATATCATCGAGGAATTTCTTGATGCGCGCATCTCGCGCAGAATTGGATTCGCGCCACTCCGCTTCCCAGAGCTCATCGGTCTCCGTGAAGCTATCCTCGATTATGTACTCGGGGTATTCGTCGTGAATGGCGGATTTGCTGGAGCGGCGGTCGCAGGTGTGGATTCCCATTGTTTCTCGAACCAGCTTGTAGTCATATCAGTATACAGCCCTGCATATGAAGTAGTAAGAAAGGAAGAGAGAAAATACCTCTTTAACAATCGGCTTAAACGGCTTAACGATATCCTTCTCTATCCCATCAAACGTGAGAAACGCCGTCTGGAGACAGCGATTCAGTGGACTGACATAAAATGCCTCTGGGAACGGGACCTGGTTCTCGATTTGTTTGCGCCATGCATTGTGTGCAGTGAGTGCCTGCGATTTGCCGATTTCAGTCAATCGTGCGTCGTCCCAGGTTGTCGTCTCGTTGCCGTCTAGGAGGGACCAGTAGCACTGTTCTCGTTAGCCTCTTAGCAGTATATTGAGGGGGGAAAGAAGAACGAACATCCCAGGCGTCACTCCCATACCAATCCTCAGCCACATTATGGAATCCCTGACCGTGTCTGCCCAGGTAGACAACTTTATAATGCACATTGGAGTCTGCTTTGCTGTTCATTGCGCGAACCTGGCGCTCGAAGCGTTGCCATTGCGTCTTTTCTCCGTCCTCTTCCTCTTCTTCATCTGCTCCATGTCGTGCAGCCAGCTTGGCATCACGGTCATATGTACGATTTATAAGGCCGAAATTCGTAGACACCTATACCAAACGTAAGCCTAGTAATATTTTGGGGTGTCTGATTCATGCCACCTACATAATCAAATTTCTTTGCATCCGTGCTCTCGTCGTCCTGCAGGAAATACCCCGTCACAGTCGAATAGCGCCAGTACAACCCTTGCTGCTGTTTTGCCATTGCCATTGACTCAGTCATGGGTATTAGTCCGGCGAGTATGACAGTGATGAAGAGCAGAATGGGGCTGGTATAGTTCCATTAATATACACGATGCAATTACCGGGGAAACAGCGCATAAACTTACATGATCACCACAACGCGGCAGAAGGTGCTAGATTTCCGCCGTCGATGACTCCTTGAATATGCATTGTCTATCGGCTCCTGCGCATTGTTTAGCGGAGTTGCTTCTGTGTCGCCATCTGTGTCGTCGTGATACATGGTGGTGGGTTGTTGTCGTGTTGCGCTGTTAATGCCCCACAGCGCACGCTTAGCAGCCCGAAACGCGGGCGGGACAACGAGGCCGATGCCGAGAAGCTTCCTTCTTCTTCAGCATAATTCATTCTTGCACAGCTTGCATTTTTGACTGGAATTTCATTCAAAAACTTATCAAGAACCCAATTTGCGGAAGGGCAATTGAGAACATGGCTAAACTACTCTTATTAATACAAGACTAACTAGAAGAAACATACACCCTCTCCGGCCTCGAAACGCTCGCCACACTCCCCCTCCTCGTCCGGCTCCTGGCCACCCTGACAGGCTCCGACTTCTCGACATATTCCACATAACCCGGCGCCGCTGTTGCTACGGGCGTAGTGCGATAATGAGATCGACGACGGCGATGCGATGATGGTGGCGGTGATGCTGTTGACGAATATAAAACTGGTCTTCCTCCGCTTCCTCCCGACGGGCCAACACTGCTGGTACCGTATAGTTGCCTGTTACCAGGCGCACCCGGAAGGAAGCATGAACGAATGAGCCAGATGATGAGCAGGGTGCCGGCGATGGTGCCCAGTACAATGCCAGCGATTGCGCCGGAGGAGAGGCTGTTGGGACAGCTGCAGTTGTCGGACTGTCGCGGGGAGAGTTGTTGGGGGACGAATTCTCGCGGGGAAAGGGTTGGAGGCTACACCAGTTCAGTTAGCGATTGAATGTAGGTAGGTAGGTATAAATTGGTTGTGTCTACGTAGTATAGACCTGAATGCATGTCTGGATCGTATGGGTCAGGGTCTTGACGTACCATGGTTAAGAGAGGCGGATACTAGGTATTGGACATAGCCTAATTGTACTCTAAACAACAAAATGTAGCTCGATTGATGCTGATTGACTGATTTTTTGGTAGAAAAAAAAAGACAAAAAAGGATTACCCCGTTCTCTAGTATACGACTTGGATGTATCTACAAACTCCAAGGAGGGGCACAGCTTCATTATCTATGGATGATCTCATTGATTTCAGTTACGAGATTCAGGTTTTATGCTGACGACTAACTTGAATACGAACTATAATAGACAAGAATTGGCCAATGGACTGGCTTGGGGAGTCAGTGTATGGCTCCATAGAGATGGGCAAGGGCTGACGTCACAGCTGGTATACAGTCGCGGCTTCATAATTTGTGCACAACTGCTTATTCCAACCCCGCTCAACAATCAGACTATCATCCAGCGACTGCACCGCCACAGACATTTTGGTTCTATGCCTCAAGCCAGTTGCCCAATCAGCATCACGGCAGGGACTACCTGGCCTACGCCCTAAGGCATGTCGTACAATAATCGGATTTCTAAGCAAACTCCATGCTTCGTGACAAAGAGAATGCATGCATCTTTTAATCTACGTTGGACTTCTCCGCCCAATCAGAGCCTATGCTTCCGGCGTACGGCGCCTAGGTAAGCGATCACGCAAGATTGCTAACATCCTCGTGGTGAGGTGGATTCTACCACCGTCCCACCATGTACTGTGCACAACGACTTGTCCAGCCAGTATGACTCCGCGAAACCCTAATGATGGGGACCATGACTTGGTGGGCGAAATCAACAACCGTGCCTGTGATCCCTGTCGAAGCCGCAAGATACGTTGCGATCGCTTGCTGCCGGCCTGCGTCAACTGCAGCAACGCAAGCCTGCAGTGTGCCTACTCGGACCGTGCGAAGCGCGTGAATCAGGCCAAGAAGCTGTATGTATTTCTCTAATTCTTTTGGACAACTTCTTTACATTGTTAAATTAGATCCGAAAACCTCGATGAAATGGAGAGTCGCTTGCTAGCATTGGAAGAAGCGAACGAGAATTCCAGTCTTCATGCTCGACTGGAGGCTATTGAGAATGAATTGATGAAGCAGAGGCATACTAGCACTTCCACAGGATTATTATGGAAAGATGCTGCATTCGACACTGTGGCATTGCCCGAAATGCACTCGTCGGTTGACAGCCAGGTAGTCTTAGGAGAAAATGGCATTGAAAAGCACCACGGATCGAGCTCTATGCTGCTCTTAGTGCGAGATGCTGGATTGGCCTTTGAACAGCGATTACAAAATCAAGACCCCTCGAGTCAAAGCCAAAACATGAATGTCTATGCTCAACTATCTCAATCATGTCAGGACGCTTTTCGACCATTTATCCACAATGATCATACCGATCTATCTCATGATGATCAACCAATGACATTACCCCCAGAAAGCCTTGTAAAGGCTCTTGTGCAGCCGTTTTTCGAACAAATCAATCCTATTTTTCCAATATTTGAGTCCAGTCAAGTCGAAGAATACATTGAAAAGGCCTATACAGATGACCAGCCAGATATTGCACTTCATCTCATTCTAAATTGCATCACATTGCATTCCTTGTCGGCCAAATACCGCAACACCCCTCAGGACACAAACGAGAAAAGCATGGACTCGGAACTTCTAAAGACTTTTCTTGTTAATCTCCGTCGTGCATTTAGAGATATAACCCGTATGATCAAGCCACGAGTCATGAATGTACAGGCTCTGGCATCGTTTGTAAGCGGAATCTGATCACGCATATCGGAAGAAAGCTAACGAAGGATGCAACAGTGCCTTTTTGCTCTTGACAATTTCCAAATAGAAGTAGCCGAGCTGTTAATGGAGCACGTTTCTCATTGTGCCAAAGCAATGGGCCTGCATCGGCAGGGCCCTTTTTTTTCTGTGGCCGGACGCAAGAATCTCTTTTGGAGTCTGTTTGTCTTAGATAAAATTATTTTCTTCTTGACTGGGAAGCCATTTACCTTACCTTCATATGACTGTGGCGTACCACTGCCTTCTTCTTCATCGACTGACATTTCTGAGCGAATGTTCCTCGCTCGCATCTCACTTGCCAGAATCCAAGAGCGCATCTACATGAACTTGTATTCTGCGCAGGCGACATGTCAGTCTGCTTCCTCTCACAAAAGCTCGGCCAATCAGATAGAGCAAGACCTACAACAATGGCTAATCTCGAATCAGCCATTGCTATCCAATACGGACGTGCTACCGTCTTATCATCCATGCTATTATATTGGCCATGAACTTCTCACTCTTCACGGCATGTGTCTTATTATGGTGATTCGTTTCAACATCGATCCTTCCGGCGGTATAAAATGCCTCAATGAAGCGCGTACTACTATGGCCAGACTTGAGAGTCTTGACCAGCAGTTCGAACTACGGGGTAAAGAGGCTGCACTGCGCAGGTGAGTCGATCCATTCATCGAACTATTGTATGATACATCTTTTAACGTTGTGTAGAATATTCGAATTCTGCCCCTTTGTAGCATTCTTGGAAATTTTCTCGAGACTCCTAAAATATCCTCGAACAATCTGTGTACCGGAAGACGTTCAACTACTTGCTCGTGCGGTAGATATCCTGCGCAGTGTCAGCAAAGCTGATCATGCATCGAGTTATTGTTCGAAAATTCTCTGTGCGACTACTCGGTGTTATGATCTTGCCGTGGCAGTAATTCAACAGGCAAACTCGTGTCCAAGGCGTAAGAAACGACGCATAGAAGATCCTGAACAAGGAGGTCTTTCTGGAGACTGGGTGGTTCAACTGTCTACAGAATCATCTAAATTATCAACGACAAAACAGCCACCATGTTCTCATCCGCAGCAGCAGTTACCCCCTACTCTCTGTCTATTCCCATCTGTCACAGACCAGGAGTTTCCTAACCCTAACCCCTTTTCCGAGGCAGACCTTAGTCTACCGTTTGATTGGGCTCTGAATTGGGGTGCAGCGGAGGATACTGAGAACTAACCAATGGGCAGTATCTTTCTATAATTATCTCTAAATGTAACGTACTAGTAAGATTTACTGACAAATCTGGTTGCGAGATGTGAGATAATTCCGTGCTCCGCGCGTTTAGTGCGCTTCTCGCAGTTTGGAGATTCCGTTAAGCGCGATGCCCTGATTTTCGAGGGCTTTATATAGAAGAGGATAGCTAAGTTCACAGCCAGAGCACCAGATACTTGAATTCAATTTCTATTCGATGCAAAAAAACATAGTTCACTGAAAGCTTCGACTTAACCCTAATCACAAACTACGCAATGCCAGAGAAGTCCTCCTCTGATCACGACCCGGAGAGTAACTCCTCGTCACTTGTCTCTCAGAATGAATTGCCTCCTGAGAGTACCAACGATCCAACAAACATCGTCGACTGGGATGGCCCAGATGACCCCGAGAAGCCGATCAACTGGCGCAAATCGCGGAAGGCCGGAGTTATTGGAACCGTGTGCTTACTTCGTTTTGTCACGTATGTTCTTTTCTTTTTACGGAAATTGTAATTATCAATGAATCTACACGTTCACTCACTACGTACTTCCTAGCCCTCTGGCATCTTCAATGATGGCATCTGGCATCGTCCAAATCGAGCAAGAATTCAACACGGCCGGTTCAACATTCATTACCTTTACCGTGTCGATCTATGTATACATTACCCCAACATTTTCAAATACATAAATAGCTGACACTGATATGGTGTTAACAGATCATCGGATTCGGCCTAGGCCCCTTAATCCTCGCTCCTCTCTCCGAAGTCTACGGCCGCAACACCATATACCACATCGGCAACGTCCTCTTCACCATATTCACGGCCGCATGTGGCCTGTCACCCAATGCAGGCGCTCTATTTGCTTTTAGGCTGTTAGCTGGAATCGTGGGTGGTGTTCCGTTGACTAATGCCGGGGGGACGATTGCTGATATTGTTCCTGTTGAGCGGAGGGGGTCGTAAGTACCATTTACTCCAACAGGAGATAATCTGGCTAATGTATCTGTCTAAGCATCATGACTCTGTTCACTCTGTGCATGCTCGTTGGCCCTGTGCTTGGGCCCACTGCAGGAGGATTTCTGAGTGAGGCTGCTGGCTGGCGCTGGATTTTCTGGTTGTTAACCATTATGGTACTTCTACCTACCTACAGTACATCCCCATCTTGAAAACAATTCTAATGAATACAGAGCGGCCTCGTCACCCTTTTCGGATTCATTTTCCTCCGCGAGACCTACGCTCCAGTCCTACTCGAACGCAAAGCCGCAAAGCTCCGCAAACAAACCGGTAACCATTCCCTCAGAGCGGCAAATCGGAAGTCGTCATCATCATATCGCACCCTCCTCCTCCGAAACCTGTCCAGACCAGCTCAAATGCTCATCCTCAGTCCCGTCATTCTGGGCGTCTCACTATACATGGCGCTAGTATACGGCATCATCTATCTACTCTTCACGACATTCTCAGTTGTGTTTCAAGATACCTATGGATTCAGCGAGGGGACTGCGGGACTTTCGTATTTGGGTACAGGGGTTGGCATGGTTTTGGGGCTGGTTAGTATGGGGTGGTACAGTGATGCGATTTATACGAGGTTGTCAAAAAAGCATGGCGTAGAGCTTCCGGAGTACGTTGATTCCCTCTCAATGCATTGAGAGGCTAGCTGATATGGCGCAGGTATCGACTTGTTCCCCTTATTCCAGGTGCCGTTGCGCTTCCGATAGGATTGTTCATATACGGTTGGTTCTCTACCCTCCATTCGAAGAACAAGAGCTAATAAAACTCATTCTTCAGGATGGGCAGCGCAGTACAAGGTACACTGGATTCTCCCTATCATCGGCACGGCATTTATCGGAGTTGCTACTACGGGGGCATTCGTGAGTTTACCCAAACCAGTTACTTACCCCTATACCTGACTAGAACTCTTTCTTTGCAGAATACAATCCAAACATACCTCGTCGACGCCTACACGGTCTACGCCGCCAGTGCCCTGGCAGCAAACAGTCTTGTGCGCAGTATAGCCGGAGGACTGGTCCCTCTCGGTGGCCCAAGTTTGTACGATAAATTGGGACTGGGATGGGGGAATTCTGTGTTGGGGTTTTTGGGTATTGTGTTTGCGGGGGTTCCCTTACTGTTTTATCTGTATGGGGAGAAGCTAAGGAAGAAGTATAATGTGGAATTTGATTGATGAATCATGGAAAGTGGTTGAGCTACGTGTTACGTATAGAGAGATGTTGAGCTTCAAAGACAAAGTGGTATTATTTTTAATCCGCTCTTGCTGTGGATAGAGGAGATGCTAAGGCTAAGCTAAAATAGACTGACTTTTCTACTCAAACAATGATGCTGGTGCATCAAAGTCTCAACAAGTGTAATATACACCAGGTATACAAATCAAGCGCAGCCAGCGATAGCTTGAGGCTGGCGGGCAGCTGAGCAGAATGGAAGCGAGGGCATGCAAGGCATGCAAGGCAACATCTTTGCAGGACATGGCACTTTCTCGGGAAGCAATTGGAACAGATTCGGGCGAAGAGTCAGTATGCTTTGTATGGTTTGCAATGCCATACTCGAAAGCCATGATATGCATTCCACTGCGCTCAACAAGGCGGTAGGATCGCCATTGTTTTGCTGCACAGCAGCAGAGTAGATTGCCTGCAGGGCCTTCTTGACGTCTGGGTTGGAGAGATCCGCGGTTTGAATTTCGCTTAGAGTTCTCAATATTGCCATTGGTGCTGGTGCGCGTGCTGACGGTGATACTTGTAGTCTCGGCTGTGTGCGTATCGCTTCGAGTAGTGGTGATACTGGTGCCGATGACACTGACGATTCCGATAGCAGCGGCGATACCGGTGACACCGATGATGCAGGTAGTGCCGTTGTCGATGATTGCACTAGTGGACTCGATGTCGGTAGTACCGCCAATTCCCGTAGCACCCTTGCCTGTAGAGCTCCTGCCCGTGAAGCTCCCGCCGGTTGTCCTACCGGTAGTCCTGCCGGTGTTCCATGTTCCAAGTTGCTTGAATTGTGGTGGCTAGGGCTATGTTGTAGGACCCGAGCAGGGCTATGATCAGATGGATCTAGTCCAACATCACTTGGGCCGCTTGTCTGTAAATTGCCGCTGGCGTTGCGCTGTAGTGCGCGTTCGCTTGCAGTTTCTACCCTCGCGCTCTCAAACCTCGCATCGGATACATTCGATAGTCCCGCCGGAAGCAGTTCATTGGACATTGTATCCTGCGCAGGAGAGTTGTTCAGGTAGCGCGCGGTGGATTGTGAGGTGACTGCGCGTTGGCGCGTGTTTGACATAAAGCCAGATGTTTCTCTTTGAATATAATGTTGCTGTGAAATGGGTTCGTGCACAGGCATCTCGGAGACCGTGTCAAGGCTAGCGAAATCCTCCAAGCTTGCCAGGGCAGTGTCAATCTCATCGCCATATGATACATTGTCTAGTTGCGACAATGGCGATTGTGAGAATGATGAAATCGACAAAGTGGATGGAGTGTTGTTGAGAATCAGTTCTGGTGTCAGAACAGGCTTGTTGGCAGCAGCTGCGCGCCTCTTCGTGACATCAACTCCAGCCTTGGCAGAGAGCTTCTCGTGGCAGTTGCACTGTACCTAGGTTAGCTTTGAAATTCAACAAGAATAAATGCTTTCTGACCTTCTTGTGTTGCTTCTTGTGCTTGACACAAGCGCCATTTCGGCGAACATTGATGTAGTCTTTGATCTGAGATTGAGTACGCTTCTTTTGTTTCTTTGGTAGCTTCGTGGCCGTGTTCAAGTTCATGTCGAAAATGAACTCACAGCCGCCTGCTGGAGGAGCAGTCGAGTTGTCGCTAGATGTCGATGAGGTCGGTGTGCTTTCAACAGGGCTCTGTTGTGATGATCCCTGGGAATATGTGATGGAGGGTGTGTTGGAGGGGGAAACATCGGAATCAATCGAAAATGACTGAGGGTCGGCGTGGGAATTCATAAATCGTTGTAGGTGAAGATCAATGGCAGCATCCCTTCGCTTCTGCTTTGTAGAGCGAAGACGATGATCTGCTGATGCCCAGGAGTCTACAACGTAGCGGAAGTCCTCTGCCTGTGGCGCCAATGGCTGGGCCTCGGCCGTAAAGGGTGTGTCGTTGGCCAAGTCACAGGCAGGGTACTCCAGGGGGTCGAAGAGGTTGAAGTCAGCATCGGTCAAAGAATCCATCTCTGGAAAGAGTGGCATGTCGGAAAAGTCCAATGCATCTGCTGAGGTGTCCATTGCCGGCAATTGAAAGTCGGCGGACTCCATGTTCATGTTCTCCTTGGGATAGTGGATGAAAGAGCCAAAGTCGAAAGACTCGTCAAAGGTCTTGAAATTCTCCATGATGACCGAATCTGGCTTCCACTTTCCACGAGTTGATGGTTGTCAAGATGATTAGAAGAAGGTGAATGCAATTGGCCAGCGGGATCAGAAATTGCAAATGACACAAGTTGCAAATTGCCTGCGCCAACTGCTTTTGATGAAAGAGAGGGTGAGGTTGAGGATGACAAAAACCGGACGAGAGAGACGGACGAAAGAGAAAAAGCACAGGTTGGTGCCTGGGGTTTGCGGTGGTTAAGAGGCGCCTGAGAAAGAGGGCCCCCGTGGTCTATCAGATATCGCTATCGTTACAACGGGAAGGAGCGTGAGTCAATTTGGGGACATTTCATTGGCTGCACTTGGCTCACGTAATACGAGATTACCAATGAGAGCTGCAGGAAAGCACAGCCAGGGTGGGGAAGCTTTTCCCGTTTTGTTCCCCGCGCTGCAGGTCGAATTGCGCTAACCCGTTCGAGACGCCGACTTTCCGCCAAAACACGTGACAAGAGGCTGAGCGAGACACGTGATGAGAGACACATCAGCCCTAGAACCTAAGCCCTAAGCCCTAAGCTTCTTCAGCCCTGTCGAGAGCGGCATTCCTGATTGGCCGATCAATAACGCGGATTGGGTAGAAAGGCATGTCCATGAGCCAACCAGTCCGCCGTCGCCATGCAAACACCAAACAGAAATGCTCTGAATATATGCACTGCCACGTCTCATCGTGTCACATATTCGACATGAAACTCGCATGGTCTCTGGCACGCCTCTGGTTGTATGTGGTTGTATGGGGTCGACTGCACGCAACCCGGCGATTGGATGACTAAGTCGGACAAGCCGGCATGACGTAACCACCGTCACCTGCTGGTGCCGTCATCTTCGAGTCAAAATGTTCTTCTCTTCCCCCCTTGCGCTGCACATTCTTCTGTCCATAAATCCCTGCCTTGCTCTCTCTGTATCGGGAAGATCGAAATAAAGAACGTCGCTACTTCCCTTCTCGACACGACAATCCACGGTCTGCAGACTTGGCTGCTTATTATATTAAGTCTCCTTCGACTCGCCTCATCAACCAGAACCAACTTTTTGATATCTCACAATGCCGCGAATCATCAGCCTAGGCCTTAGGGCTTTGGAATTTGCCTTCTCTGTCATTCTACTCGGACTGGTCGGTTCTTTGGAGGCTCAGCGTGGCAGTAACCCAGAGAGCGTCCATTACTCCATGTTCACCGCGGTGTTTTCGATCCTGTTCCTTTTCTACTTGATTCCCTCCACGTGGAGCGAGTCATTCACCGGCCATCCGATCATCCCAATTGCTTTGGATGGTTTGAATGTCCTCTTCACCTTCTGTGCTGCTGTCGTGTTGGCTGCCAGGACTAAAGCGCATAGCTGCTCCAATCACGTAAGCCCGTTCTTCTCTGAGAGAAAGAGAGAGATGTCTCTTTGTGTAGGTACCAGCTGCTAACTGTCATAGAACTTCCTCATCTCCAATGAGATAGCATTGGGATCTCAGAACCGCTGCCGCGAGGCACAAGCAGCATGCGCCTTTTTCTGGTTCCTCTGGGCTTGTTATGTTGGCAGTCTTTTCTGTTCGATTGTGGGCGGAAGATCAAGCACCAGCCTCCGATCCAGCCCGTCTGTGCGACGCCCTGGCATGTCTCAAGTCTAGACAAATTGTCAGTCGATCGAACAAGGCTATAGCTAGCTCTATTGTCCCTTGACATCGAACCGCAAAGCGAGATTCGAATCGTCACCGAAAACATCAAACGCACACATGGCAAGTCTGCGACGCCTAGTGGGCTGTTGTTCCTTTTACCCTTTTTTGGCTTTTCTGCACCTACTCCGACAACAGGCGCGTCGGGTGAGGTGAGAACAGGCGTGAGATAATTGTTTAATAGTATACATAATAATACTTTGGATGATGTATTATGATTTAAATCCTGTTCATGATTTGACGTGTTATTTGAACATGCTCTGGCGTTTTGGCCATGTTGGAAGTTTGTACCTTCTTTAATACGATGTTAATATACGGATTACATCAATTGAATTGACGCAGTTATATGTACACTCTCCATAACCCAGGTCAATTACCAACTAGTCACCCCCCGGTCCCTATCAAACCCACCCCTCAGCTGAAACTCCGGGTGCACAACCTTCCCCTGCAGAATTGTATACTTCACAATACCCTCGCAATGCTCGGGCCTCACACGAGCCAACCAGATCAACTGGCCCTCGTGTTTTCGATACACCAGCACATTCGCCGAAAACTTGTGTCCGCCAACGTGCGAGACGAAATAGATCCCGACTCCACCGGGTCTTTCGTCATGGACATCTCGATGCAGACCAGCAGGCCGGAGATGTCTTTCTAGTTCCTTTTTGATGAGTGGTGCGGAAATACCGCAGCGCGCGTCGCGGCGCTGGTGTGAGCATAGGAGGACTATGTAATCGTGTTCGCATGGTCTGGAGATTAGCTGTGATGGTTGCTTGGGAATATTGTTATTGTTGTCTATGAAGTGTGAGACCAGTTCTGGCACGGACTGGGTGGTGACATTGTCGATGAATTGGAATGTTGGTAATAGCAGCACTGTTGTTGCACTGTCGTCGCTGTTGGATTCATGCTTGCGCGCAGTGAGGTTTGAGGCATTCACCATGAGACGCTACAGTCTGTCAGCTACTTATATATAAGAATCAAATTGGACAAGAGAAACACACCTCATTCGACCGCGCATCAGCCAACGCATTAATCACCGTCCCTCTCTCCGAATCTGGATGCGACGCCCAATCCGACTTGCCCGTTGCAACCAGCACATGAGTCGCAAAGGGCTTGATCTTGCCGTATAGTTTGCGGTCTGATTCCACATGGAATCTGTTCGGGTAACGCACTGTGCAGTCTGCGCAATCCTTTAAACAGTCTGCGCCGTCTTCTTCAGGGTTGACGCTCGGGAATATATAGTTGTCGGCGGCGCCGCCGATGCGGGTGGAAATCCACGAGAACATAGTTATTATTAACGCCAGAACAAGGGTATAAAGTCGAGCTTGATTTACTTATCTTCTTGATCTGTAGTTCGAATGAAATCAAAAGCCACAGGTAGATAGGAGCAATCTATATATCTTTGTTTACAAGTGCTAAACCCGATCTCCGAGCCGCACCCGCTAAAGCCGACGTTCTCCGCGTTCACTATTTGGCTGCCTGGAGATAGCAACTTAGCAACTTAGACTCTAACTAGACTAACATACTTTGTACCAATGCCAGACTATTCCGTCGCTAACTACATAGAGTGACAGCGTGGTCTAGGATGCCGAAAGCTTTATCGGAGACATCGGCGTTGCGTTCCCGTTTCGGCATCGGGCAGTCTGACCACCGTCCGGCCGCTCAAGAGATACACAATACTCTTGCCATTTCCAAGCTTCATTCTGGTCTCACTAATGCTTGAAAGAAGTTACACTAAATCAATGCAGTGTATTTTCTGTGTGTGTGTTTGTACGTGCGTCTAGGAACTACCTAGCTAGGTGTGGTATATAAAGCGGGAGCTCTTATGTCTGAAATACGTTATAGGACCAGGTATCCTAATAACCCTAAGAGCTCTCTAATCTTAGTAGACATTAAACGGACTTGAATAAATCATCCTGATGAGGACTAAAAATATTTGCTTCAATCTGGCGGCTTTGCAACCAGGCATCCACCGCGTGAGTCAAACCCAGTAAACCTTGGGCCGAGTTCTGGCCGGTCTAACCTCAGAGATATAACTCAAGGCCAACCCTGATTCAACGCTTCCACGATTTTGCCCTTTTAAAACCATCCATAGATTCCAACACTGGTCAAGAGTGATAAATGCATACGTTCAGAAAGATGGACAAGAACAAACATCCCTATGGCAACGACTCCCGTACGAACTCCAACTGACAATCTTTGAATTGTTAGAAGAAAACTTCAAGCGCAATCAGGCGAACAAGAACATTTGCAACACCTTTCGTTGGAAAAAGGGTTTGTCTAGATTCTCTTGTGTCTCAAAAGAGTGGCAACTCTACTTTAAACAGAGACTATATCATCGCCTAGAGATCTCCCAGTCAGACCTTTACGGGGTTGGCAAATATATAGGTCAGCGTCAGTGGGCTCTTATAAATCATGCCTGTTTTCATATTGAACTACCCCCATATGACTGTCTTAAGTATTCGACTTGGCACGTGTGGCTCGACAATGTGGCCGTTGCTAAAAACGTGATCGAGAAGCTCTTTTCGATACTCAGCCAGTGATAGAAGAACAAAAGCCAAGACGGCCAATCTATCTCTAATCAGCTCACTTTGGAAATTGGCATGTACTCGCCTAGCGACAAAGAAGGCTGGTTCAAAGGAGGCCTGCATCTTGGTAGAGGTGCCTTTGACGATCAAAGGGATAGTGACCAGTCTCCTATTCATGATCCCGATCATAGCTGGGTCAAGGGTCAACGATATATATATCCTCCCCATACAGTCCTAGGTAGGATACATGCTATTCTAGATACAAAAATCGGTTATGATCTTCTTCCATCTCTGCCTACTGTCGATGTCGTCAAACACTTCATCATGCGTCGTTAGACTCGACGCATGCTCCCCTCGCGTGATATGCAACGTATATTTAAAAGCCTCTCCGGTCTTGTGTCAATCGACTTTGAGCCATGGCGAGAACACGAGCAATGGGATGAACCGGCCTACGCCATCACAAGATATTCTCAAGATCTAGGCTGGGGATATATTCGAGAAATCGCCCCCAGAAAATCTAAAGAAAGTGACGATATTCGAAGACTTCAATTTGGATTAAAATCTTATTTATTGCCTAGAGATGAAAGAAATACGTCCAGAATTTGTTCGAACTCCATACCCATCGGTTAGTGCTGCCATGGCGCGGAGAAGTCAAGGATTAGAGAAATTCTGTGCTTCTTTCATCATTGAGGCAGATGACTTCTTCAAAGCTCGTACTTCAAAATGGATTTGGTACAGGCTGAAATTGCTAGCCTTGACATCTCGACTGTTGACGAATCTCACTCCGAAAATTAAGGAGATACTGGAGGCAGCTCACACTTCCGTGGCATCTCGACATTTGCATCGTGCTTCGAAAATTAAGAGGATACTGGAGAGTGGACCTTTCCCGACACAGGATATTCGGGAATTCGAGAGGGTGCTGGCAAAAGAAGAGAGTCGGGCAGCTCTTAACCCCAAAATTCCTTCTTCTTCCCATGATAGAATCACTGCAATGTTAGCGGAAGCAGGCCGTGCTGCCCTTAAGATGCCTTGCCTCTAAAAAATGGAGATTTGGAATGGAGCGCCGCGAAATGCATGTGTCTTCAGGTACCATCGGCCGTCTACATCAGGCGATCCCACGTTGGGATGGTGTGGGACATGGAGCTTGGACTTACAGCCCACGGTCATAGACATCTGGAAAAGAGTTGCAGAGCCGCATTCAGGGGGGAACAGTGAGCTAGTTGTTTTACCAAATGAGAGCTTGGATAAAGACACCATCACGTCCCATGCTTCGGCTATATGTGCGCTGAAGCTCACTGAAGAGGTGATTCATCCGGTGTCTTTGGAGCAGATTGACAGGGAGTCTCGGTTATACTTCCATGACTTTAGTTAGTTGGATGCCTTTTTCTTAAGACTCCGTCTGAGTTTGTTAGATGCTTAGGAAGGAGAGGAGACCGCCGATCAATATTCCAAGGTAAACAAGGAGATAGTTTGTTATGAATTTGAATCATGTGGGCAAGCAGCCCTTGATAGAATTGACTCTAGGTACTACTACTAAACATTGAATGTTTGCGAAACATGGAAATCCTTCGAGCTTGCCCCGACATACACTGTGTACTGCCCACTAGCCACAGTCCATTCCTGTGTGCCAACGTCCCAATAACTAATATCACGTCGGTGTAACGTAATATTCACCAGACGACTCTCGCCAGTAGCCAGGTACACACGTTCAAACCCCTTGAGTTGCACAATAGGCTGGTCCGCCTCTTCAGGAAAAGAGAGATAAACCTGCGCAATCTGCGCGCCATCACGGGCCCCAGTGTTAGCCAGCGTGAAGGAGATGGATACTACATCGTCCCAAAGATCTGCGCGTCCACCGACAGAAGGCGTACCAATCGCCGGTCCGGCGGTGGCATTGCTGCTCAGGGACAAATTGTCAAAGGCAAAGGAAGTATAGCTGAGACCAAAGCCGAACTCAAATCGTGGCGTGATGTTGTACCTGTTGAAGTGTTTATAGTCAATGTAGTTGCCTTCTGTGAAGTCGCACCAAATCGCCGTGCATGGCCGCGCATTATAGTCCGATTCGTTGCGCGCAATTGTGTATGACAGTCTAGCACTAGGGTTGTAGTCGCCATAAAGCACGTCGACGATAGCATTACCGCTTTCTTGACCTAATGCTCCACCGTACAAAACGCCCGTGACGTTTTCGTGTTCGATCCATGCATCTAGAATCCGGGGGCCTACGGAATTGATCACCACGATGGTATTGTTGCACTCTGCTGCAACCTGCAGCACGAGGGAGTCCTGTTCGGCGTTGCGCAGCTCCGAGCGATCTGCACCCTCGCCTGCCCAGGAATTCATAAAGACCAGACACACTTCCGAGTCCGTGGCATAGGTGGCTATTCCCGGGGTGGTGCCAGTCTCGTCGGCGCCTGTTGAATACGAAGCAGACCCGGATGCTGTATAGTTGTTGGCCAGAATCCATCGAAGCTGCGTCCCGTTTCTGGCGGCTCGGATTGTGAGCGCCTGCAAGGGAGTGACTAGGTATGGCAAGGCTGCCTGAGCCGAACCTCCTGGAGAGGCCATATGTCCCGGGAATACGGACGGCTCGCCGTCAATGCTGAGGGCAAAATTGGGACCGGCAAGAGCAGGCCCTGCATGCGGACCGAAGATTGATAGAGTCTTGGGTGCCGCTAGGGGCAAGACATTGCCGACGTTCTTGAGCAGCACCATCGCCTTGGCCCCATTCAAGCGGTTGAGGGCGCGATGCTCCTGAATATTGGGTACTGGCCGGTAGGCGCCTGTCTCTGCAACTGTAGGCAGAGAGCCATTGTTGAGATCAGCGCGGAACCAACCGATGATATTGCGGATGACTATGTCGTGCAATCGGGCCTCACTGATATTTCCTACAGTAACGAGCTCCTCGACGATGTCAACTGTCCACAGCTGGTTATCAGCCCAGTCCAAACCGGCGTTTGCTGAGCCGGCGGTGGTATGCTGTCCAGTAATATCAGGCACAACAAACCCAGGGAATCCAACCTCGCCCTTGAGTAAGCCTTGCAACAGTGCCGGACTCTCGCATGAATACGTGCCATTGACAGCGGTCATTGCACACATAGTGGCCGACAACCCATTCTTGACAGCATCGTACCACGGCGCCAGATAGGTCTCGTGAATGGTCTTGTCGTCGGCATTAGAGGAGTATGCAGTCAGGTTGTAGGGGTTTGAGGAGACATCTGTGCGATTGGTTTCTTGCTCGTAGAGTAAGAAATGCTCGATGAATGTTAGTCAAAGCAGAGGCAAAATGAACATTCGGTGCCTGCCTACCTTGCCAATGGGTAGGACGCCAACATCCAGCTCGGCTTTGGCGGCCAACCCAAAAGCGACACCATTCAGGAACGTGTCAAATGCCCAGGCGTCACTCTGTCGCCCGCCCCAGGCAATACGTCCTAACGGTGAACTAGTCGGGCCATCACAGGCACTGTACCCACGGACATAGAACTCGAGAGCAACAGACCGGGCCTGTTCGTAGATGGCTTCACGATCCCAGGTCATACTCAAAGAAGCCGGCTGGCCCCAACCCGTGACGAAATACTGTTTCTGCGGTCCTTGCTGGCCATCACTAATTTCAATGCCGGGGAAGAATTCGCCTGTTGTTGGGCTGGTTGCATTCCCTCCGTTGACGATGTTGGTCTTTTGTGCCAGTGTCAGGTTGGCAGCAAACTTCAGCGCTTTTTGGTATGCAGGCTCCCATTCTCCTAAAGCCACGGATCCTACAAAGGACTGTGCAGGAGTTGAGTCCGCAGAAACCAATGGTGTGGTGATGGTAGCAAAGACCAGACTGGCAATGCCGAGTGTAGTCCTCATGATGATAGCAGATCCTCCAGATTCTCCAGATTTTCTAATCCCTGTAACGTGTTCTCAAAGACGGGGCTTTCTTGATCAGACATTTTATACTCAGATATGCAATAGCCATTCAGTAATCATACACTCCGTAGTTACCGCATATACTACATAGTAACTAGCAGCTAGCTGCATAGCTTGAGAAGTTATGGAATCATTCTGCTCTAGTTTCGGATGCACATAGCCCGAATACTTCATCATCGTCTTCTTCTTTTAACAACTGCTCGATGACTTGTGCGGGGATTCGCGATGTGCATTATATATGGAAGAAAGCAAGACTAGACAAAAACAAGGCTCCATTAGTGGTTCACCAAAGGTAGTAGTTGTTGGTCGTATTTTCATGCACTCAATATGGCAGATTGCTATCCAGTAACCATACACCCCATAGTTACCCCAGATACATAGCAACTAGCAGCTAGTTGCATAGCTTGAGAAGCTGTTGAATCGTCCAGTCCTTATTTCGGACGCATATAGACCGAAAATCATCCTTATCATTTTCTTCTTTGAGTATAGTATCTGTTTCTCGCGGGGTGCATTACGTATACATATACTATGTAGTACGTACCTACATGATTCATGAAAGAGCAAATACTAGGTGAAAGATATGCCGCAGCACCAAAAATGAGGCCTCGTTAGTGGTTCACCAAAGGTAGTAGTTGTTGGTCGTATTGTCATGCATTCAATATGGCAGCTTGTTAGGGTTATCCGAACGGAATGGCATCGGCTCGGGTTATCCGACTTGTTGCCATTTCTCCGAATCTTGCCTGAATTTGGCCTAAACGAACAGTGGAGAATGATTAGTAGCATACGAAAATTACTAGAAAATCCTACCGAGGAGCCAGTGGTAGTGAGCTGTTCGAGGTATACGTGGTAAGGGCTTGGTAATGAGGAGGTTTGGAAAACGGCATGCCGCAACTCCGACGGCATTTCCGAGTGCGTCCCAACCGTTTGGCTTTTGCCGACGGAGCATGTAAGTAGGTATTCTCGGTAGGAGTGCTCGGTTGGATCGGTTAGACTTTATATACCCATGCTGTGTCTCTGCTTCTGAAAGTTCTTATTTCCAAAAGCTATCGGGATGTCCGATGGTTGTCGAACAAGCTGCTTTAGTCGTCTTGCCAACCCAGGTAGTCAGGGACCTAACAACCATGTCGTGCGAAGAACAGCTCTGTTCGGCTTGGTTTTCCTTTCTTCCTTTGTTCCTTTCCAAGGAGCTACTTAGATACTAGTACTAGGCACTCCGTTAGCTGTATTTATGTGCAGAGCCAACCCCAACCACATGGTGCCCCAGTTCCAGGCCTCAGGTTTGCTCTCGTATTCATGTACTCTAACTCCGCACACCTAGGATAATGGATTATCCATATTTTGGGGTTGTGGAGTGCAGGCCTCGGTGTACAATATACCGAAACCGAATCCCATCATTTGTAGTCTGCTTTGTCGCCATATTGCCGGGCACCCTGTTGTTCTAGTCACAATGTTTTCTTATATTAGGTGGATTTACCACTTTTGCAGTGAATATTAAGCTGCATCCTCTATCTCCCTATCTACTCATCTGACTGAGACTATCACTCCGAAGACAAGATGCAGGGGAAAGCCGTTACCATCCTGTCTGCCGCATTCCTGGCAGTGGGCGGATTTCTTTTCGGCTATGACTCTGGTATTATCAGCTCTGTCATAACCATGTCGCCTTTTCTCGATTAGTCAGTATACGATTGCTAGAAATGTGAAAAAGACGACGAAGAAGAAGCATTGCTGCTAACAAAAGGAAAATGCAGTTTCAACAATCCCAACGGCACCATAACCGGAGGTATCGTCTCCTCCTTCCAGGGAGGCGCTGTGCTAGGAACCATCTTCAACATGCTGGCAGCTGAGCGACTTGGCCGTAAACGCACCATCATGGTCGGCGCGCTGGTCTCGGTCATAGGAAGCGCCCTGCAGTGCGGCGCTGTGGCAATGACGATGCTCATTATTGCTCGGTTCATTGGCGGCATGGCCGTCGGCATTCTCACCTCGACAATCCCCATGTACGCATCGGAACTGTCCATGCCCGAATATCGTGGTGCTCTATCGGGTGCTTTACAGTGGTTTCTCTCATGGGGTTATCTGGTTGCGCAGTGGCTCGGTTATGGATGCTCGTTCTCTCCCAGTTCCTTCTCATGGCGATTCTCGTTGGGCGTCCAGATCCTTCCTGGACTCATCTTGATTTCGGGTATCTGGTTCTTACAGGAATCACCACGTTGGCTGATGGAGCAAGATAGACATGAGGAGGCCCGCGCCGCTCTAGATGTTCTGCGCCAGGGATCAGGCGTCGAAGCCATCGAGCTTGAGTTCCGGGAAATCCGTGATGTGATCGAGGCTGATCGAGTGCTCGCTCAGGTCTCATGGAAAAGCATTCTTACCAAGCCTAGCTGGCGTACAAGACTCATTCTCGGCTGCGGTGTACAGATGTTTGGTCCTATGAGCGGTATCAATGTCATTAACTACTACGGCCCTAAAATATACGGCCTCCTAGGTATCCCGGAACACACCTCCCTGATGATTACCGGAATCTCCGGTGCCTTCTCCATTGTTTACTGCACCATTGGCCTGTGGATGCTCGACCGCATTGGACGTGTCAAGCCACTCATCGTCTCTGCCGCGGGCCTTGCAGCGTCACTGCTTGTCAACGCTGTGCAAGCCCAATACCTCAACCAAAACAACTCCAACCAGCTGCGTTCCATGGTCGCCATGTACTTTGTCTTTTCCTTCTTCTACACTCCCTTGGGAATCATCTCGTGGGTCTATCCAGCCGAGATTTTCCCCGTCGAAGTCCGCAGTCTCGGAAACGCCATTACAACTTTCACCAACTGGAGCTTCAACCTTGTCTTTGCACAGATTACGCCGGATGCCCTTGATGCTGTTGGTTTCAAGTACTTTTACTTGTTCTTTGCGTTCAATCTTATCGCTATGCTGTGCTACTGGTTCTTCTACCCGGAGACCAAGGGATATACCCTCGAGCAGCTGGATGTTTTGTTTGGTGATCAGCTGGTGCCGCATGCCCTGATTGACCCGGAGGCTGCGGCCGCGGCGATGAGCAAGGAGGAGGCTATTGCAAGCCATGCAGAGGAGGCTTAACCCTGAAGATTGAGGGGAAGAAAAATATCTTCCTGCAAATAGAGGGAATGATAAATATGGGACTAGGCCACGTAGGCGGCATTCAAGAGTTGAGCGATGGTAGCCTTGTCACTGAGTCTCATCATGTACACTAGGGAGATGTACTAACAGGTCTGTAGTTAGTGGGCATGTAAACTCATCTACATCATTCCTCCAGCATAATTTACAACAAAGCGGGCAGCGTCTCGCTCGAGCTAATGACAGCTGTAAGTTTTTGCTCGTACTCCAGCGCTTCTTCCGCAAGATCATCCTGGGTCCATAAAGTCTGAATCAGATTCCTCAAGCCCACGAGACATGCCGAAGGATACTTGACTCGTGTTCTGTCGATGAGGTCTAGTATCGTTATCCTATCAAAGTCACTTCGTGCTTCGCAGCCCAAGACCAACAATGGAAACTGCCGTGTGCAGGTGTCCATCTTAGCAAATATTGCGAATCCTGCGCTGATCCTAGAATTGGTTGTTTCTTCCAGGTCATCGTCTCCTGAATCCCCCAGCATTCGTGTAATGTATATTAGGGCTGCCAATTGAAATACTTCAAAAGAACTGGCAGTATCTTGCTCATAGAAGCATATCGACACATCATCGTTTTTTACCCGACTAATATTCGATTCCAATAGCTTCATGCGATTCTTGTAATCTTTTCCACAGAACGTCGGAGAATATTTGTCCTGAATTGTTGAGAAAAGCTCGGAAAGCAATCCCAGGAGTATAAAGTGGGATATTGGCGGTTGCTCAAACTAAGACGGAAAATTAGCCTGGCAGTATTTCAAAAATCAATTTAAAAAAAACCAAACCTTGAAGGATATTTTGACCCCTGGTTTGGGAAGCAGAGAAACGAGGTGATCGAAGCCCGGATCCTTGCCCGGACGCTTTCGCAGTCTCCAATGATGAAGACTAAAATGCGCCATTGTATCTTGATAGTGTACCCAGTCCAATAGCGCCAGATATTCATGATCAGCGTCTTGTTCAATGCTTGGGGAGGACGCTTTGATCACATTCTTGACACCATTAATATAAAACAGCCATTGACACGAAGAATTCCATGCTTGTTCAATCTATTCAGGATGGGGTTAGCAAGCAATTAAAGACTTATATTCTCATAGAAATACAGTACCTCATAGGCGCAGAGCAACATCAAAGCAGCAATATGCCGGGCCACTTCGTGGCGGCCAATTCCGTTACTCGAAGAAGCTCTCAGCGCGCCAAGTGCCGATGCTTTGAACTTGGTGGTCTGAAGCTGAATGCCATGGCGGTGTAGCGATGACAATGCAAATATAGATTGCATCACTGCTTGAGATGACTGTGCATTGCTAGAAAGAGCGAGGCGAGCTATTACGGCACGCAATGTAACACTGGTGCGAGGAATAGTGGCAAGGGCCTGCACCACAACATGATCGACTGCCAGTACAATGGTTAGTGGAGATATTATTTCAAAACACCAGGACAATCAATATTCACAGTATTGAAATAGATCATGCTCGGCCGCAGAATTCAGTCGACGGGAAGGGATCTGTGCCGGGATGGTTGGCTGGGCAGAACCTTTTAATCGTTAGAACTTTTCTGAGGGAAAGAGGACTGCTATACTTGACGCACAATGTGACAGATAGCGATGGATTTCTACATCCCACGTTGACACGTTGACAAACCGAAGTCTTCCGACCGGCCGTGTACTCCGAGACGACTTGAAAAGTATAGCGCCTTGCTTGCGGTCTCGATCTTCGGGCCAGGAAAGCCAACTTCCATATCCTTGACATTTGTTAGATGTCCTCAGACATTGCAGACACGTGGGCATTGCCCCGTCGCATTTTACTCGGCGATCTGGTTCAGGTGTTAGCACGGCACAGGTACTGTATCAAGCAGATTATCAGCGCCGACCTCTGCATGTGCCGCATCTGTTACTCCTTTTCATCTCGCGGATTACAAACCAGCGGGTTTTGTGAACTGAAAATGAAGAATAATCACAGGATCTACCTCTATGAGTCAAGAGAAGTCGACATTCAACCAGTCCAGTGTCTAGATAGACAAGTGGAGACAAACTTGTTGGTCCCCACATATGTTGGCAAGTATTCGCGATTGGCTGCACCCTTAGATCATAGAGATAGGGCTTATATCTGACCAGGATGGAATTTCGTCGAATTCAGCCAAAAAGCGGAGAATAACGAATCATGTGTTGAGCTACTGTTCGGGCGTATCGCGAATTCTTACCTACAAGACGTCTTATTCTTAGATTTGGTTGTTTCTTACGCCCCCGGGGGATAATTTGATGTTCTTATAAGTAGTGACAGGATGCTCTAGTTCGAATAACTGCTTCACTTCATTCATATTCGCAGCATATGCTAAAGCATACCATTTTGGATTTTCTACACAGTGCTAATTTTTAATAATCATCATGCTCGAGCCCATTACCATCTCGACACAAATCGAGATCGCGGCCTCGCCAAAGACGGTCCGAGCAGCAGTATGTTGAGATCTATGCGAGTGAATACAGTTGCTAACTAACCATTGGCAGTTTCTGGACTTCTCTCGTGTTAAGAAGACCACGGGATGGGAGATTGAAGTCAAGGGCTCCGCCAAAAAGGAGACCGAGTTACAGAAAGGAGACCGCGTCAACGTCAATATCAACGGATTCAAATTCTCTCCGATTGTTCGTGTAGGTTTCTCCTATTTTTAATATCCATGTTGGTTCTATTTTAATCTTCTACTAGGAGAACTCCTCTGAACTGTTCATGTGGGATGGAACTATTCCAGGACTTGGCTTTATCCTATCCGGAAAACATCATTTTTACTTCTTGCCTAGCAAAGCAAATACGGGCGGCACTACCCTTATTCAAAAGGAAGACTTCACCGGTCTCGCAACGATGGTCTGGCCTGGGAAGGACACGCAGAAATGGTCAATAGAGCAGTGGAATAAGTTTAATGAGGCACTTAAGAAGGACATTGAACAGTCTTCTTAGTGCATATGTCAAAATTGAGAGCTCCGGCGTGGCTTCCTATCCAATCAAGTGCGATTTCGAAAATAGTGTACGTCAAGGGAATCGCACGATCATTGGGATTCGATTGCGAATGTCGTTATTTTAAGCTTAAATACACGTGTTGTTGAATTAAGCATATTTGGACATGTTACTATTCTGGGAAGGCAACCACGACGGGCCGGCATCTACATACCTACCTCGTGCACGCCTGACTATACCGTCTTCACCGTTCTCTTTTCCGACAGGATAAAACCTTAAAGGAACAGTGGCAATATCGTTGGTGATTCCCAGCGTTGAGGAAGTTTCATAGGATTTAATACAGTTTAGATCAACCACGAAATTCCTCGGTATGGTCTTGTTAATATCTGAGAATGTTCATTTATCCTCTGTGCTGCGGTGTTTTTCAAACATTAGATACGAAGCGAACCAGAATGGTATACCTAGGTATGAATATTTGACTCTCACTGCCTACGTACAGGTCGAATCTAAGCTAGGATACTATACGACCCATGAGTGAGTCGCACATTCTCTCCTGTGACCACCTTTCTCTCCCCTCCACTGCGAACCAACTCTACCTTTTCTGCCCTTGAGGGAAGTTGCACAGTCGCCTCGGTCCCAAACGGAACAGAGAATTTCAAGACAATAGACTTGTCTGCGGCTCTGGTAAAATCAACATCAATCAGTCCATAAGGACACTCCACCGACCCCTCAATATGATCAAACTCTGCATCATACGCCGGATTAAATTTGAACGTCCTGTACCCATCCTCGATGGATGACACACCTAGTACTGCGACATAGAACCACTCATAGATCGTTCCAAGCATGTCGTGGCACTTGCTGCGGCATTCATCTTGCCAAAACTCGAGGAGAGTAGTTTCCCCGCGCCGAAGGAAACGCATGTACGATGGATGTTCTTCCTGACGGGCCATTTGCAGGACGAGATCCGGTCTTTTGGCGTCTGCAAGTGTGTTGAAGAGATATCGAAGACCGATTTCGCCTGCCCGAATGCGTCCGTCGGCGACGGTTGAGAGGAAGGAGGTCATCACGTCTTGCCGATATTCCTCGGGTACGAGGTTGTGTTGGAGGGCAAGAGCTTGGCAGACGGTAGTACGGTCTCGGTGTGGATACTCATCTAGTGAGGTGTAATATGCATAGGGATGACTCTCGTCGTCGCCCTTGGGAACAAGTAAATGGGTGTTGTAGACCTTGTAGATGCGCGCTGCCCATTGAGTGAATCTGTCGGCTTCATCGGCAAGACCTAATTCCGATGCCATGGAGGCTACGCACTGCAGGCAGCGATAGTAAATGGCCGTCTCAATATTGGCCTGGTGATTGCCAAAAGCAATGTCACGGCCCCAGTCGCCGAGTCCATGCTCAATCAAACCGCCCTTGCGCTCCTTGGTGCGCATATACTCCATGTAGCGCACCGCGGCCGGGAATACTCTGGCCATAACGTGAGTGGAGCCGTAGTATCGTTGCAAAATGTCTGGGAGCAAGCATATGGCACAACCCCATGTGATGGTATCGTGAAGCGGGCCGCACATGTAGCGCATTTCAGGCGCCATGGTTGGCACCAGACCGTTAGGTTCCTGCGCATCCAGAATATCGTCCAGAATCTTCTTGTACAGCGATTCCATGTCGCGGATGTACTGCGTCGCCGGTGCAAGCAGATGTGTAACTTCAAGCCAGCCGAACTTCTCGATCTGAGGACAATCGGTGTGGTAACTGAATAGATTGCTGTTAAAGGTCCAGTAAAGCGCATTGAGCAGCGCATTCACGTCCTCCTTGTCGGTCTTCATTGTGCCCAATCTCCGCGCAGCCGACGAGATATGGCGGCCCGTAGCAAAATGGATGACGGGGAGGCCAGCAGCGTTTGAAGAATCCAACGAAACACCTTCTACTTGAATATATCGAGCGCTCGTGAAGCTGAACTCGGGTTCCCAGATCTCTGGCTCTCCTGTTCCGGCGAGATAGATCCTAGAGAAGACCCCTGTCTCGAACTGCTTGAACAATGGGTCAGGCATCAGCACGGTTCCATCTTCTTTTACCGTCTCGGAATATCGAACGATGATCTCGGAGCCGGCAGAGCCCTGGACGGAAATTTGCACTGATGTTGATGCATTCTGCCCGAGATCAAAACACACCACGCCTTCTCGCGGGCTGTACGTGCGAACTGGCTCAAAAGTCTCGTGAAGAACCACTGGCGGCTGACTTTGGTAGGAAATATTGCCTCGAGGTCCAGTAAGGGGCTTCGCAGATTTCCAGCTATCATCACTATCGTTGAATCCAGGTGTGTCCCATCCGACAGGATATAGTCGCCGGTCGTGGGTCTCTGAAGCGTAGATGTTGGCCAAAGTCGTTGCGCTTTTCTTCACGCGCCAGGTGGGATCTGAGATCAACGTGGTCTTTGTGCGATCCGCATATGTAAGATGCAGCTCACCAAAGAAGCATAGTTCGTTGCCGTATCGGACAAACGTGTTGTCTTCGTAGGAAGGCCAGAAGAATCGGTCATCGCCTTGCTCGGCAGCGTAAAATCCGTTTCCGATGTGTGCGCCCAGTACATTTTCACCAGCACCCAACTGCTGCGTCACATCGTAGGCTGTGAATTGAACTCGTCGGTGGTAGTTTGTCCAGCCGGGGTCAATCCGATGCTCAGAAGCTGGCTTGCCGTTAACCGTCATATTGAAGTGACCGAGACCCGATGCGAAGAGGATTGCCTGCACGGGGCGTTCCAGGACGGAAAATGACTTTCGAAGATAGATTGGTTCGTCGCCGCCGTCGCCGATCCAGATGGCCTTCCATCGGTTGGGTTCGTCTTCGAACCATGTGCGGAAGATGAGACTGCTGTGCGGCATATAGGTCTGATTCATGCTGTAGGGAGGCAGGAAGTGGGATTTCGGGTATGCAGTGAAGAAATGATTGACCGCGCTGTGATATTCTGTGCCCGTAGCACGATCCCATACGGTCACTCGCCAGTAGTGGCTGGTCGTCGATCCAAAGCCGTCTACTGGCTTGCAGACGATGTTTCGCTGCAGGCCGCTGTCGACACGTCCCGAATCCCACACAAGGCTGTCGGTGTTGTTCTCGGTCGTATCAAACCATTTTGCATCTGTTGTAACAACTACGCGGTATGCGCTTTGTTTGGCGTCTTTGTTGTCACTTTCTATCGCCCAGAAGAAACGGAGCTCGCTCGCGTCAATGCCCAGCACCTCGTGGAAGCCGTGGATGCCGCAGCGCGAAACATGCATGATGAATTACCCTGGCAATGTTCTGTGCTTTGGAGTATGTAACTGAATGGCAAAAGGAAACTCACATCTTTATGTATCTTCTCCAATTTGCGGGGTGCTTTTGTTACAAGGTTAAGAAACCAAGCCGCCGTCTCGGGCAGAGATGTCCCGAGCCATCATCGCTAGCATCGTGAATTACGTTGACAGTTCATCTGATTCTGAGGAGAGCTCCAGTCTTGTTTGTTGACTTGCAGTTGCAAAACTGATATCATTCTCAACTAGTAATTTATTTCGATGCTAGTTGCATCTCATTCCATCCACACTCCAAGTTGTATATTTTCTGCGCCAGGCGCCGATTGGTCGGGGACTTAAAGCTTTGACTCTTGAGGCTTGCATGCACTAAACAGTGGCCACTCTCCATCGACAAAGGCACACAATACCGGGCTCTGAGACGAGGACTGTGAGACCAGGTGCTCATCCCAATTCTTGTCTGCCTAGAGATGGCAGCATGTCTCTGAGAGTCTTACGTTCTTAACTGGCAGGTGCCAGCGAGCAAAGTTCAAAGAGGAAAGAGCCCGGCCGCACAAAGCTCCGACCCGGGCAGTCGCATCCGATTGGCTGGTCAGTCGCCGGCGGCCCCACTGCGCTCGGCTTTGTGTTCCGCATTGGGCATAGCGCAGGCAGAGGTCAGCCCATGCAGTGAGTTAGTCGCCTGAGGCAGTCCTCCTCTCCGACTCCAGAGCAAAACCAACGCCGTGGGCTGCTGTTCGCATGGATGCCAACAATTTCACGTCCGGTCATCGTCCTGCCCATGTTGTCCGGCTCATCATCCTGCGATAATTCCTAACCACTATGGCCGCTGCCGTCGGAGATAATGATCTGCCCAAGGCAGATCCCGAATCCGCTAACCCTCAAGGCGAGACGACGCGCCCGCGCAAGCGTCGCAGACGAACAGTCGCCTGTACCCAGTGTCGCTCGCGGAAATTAAAGTGCGATCGCGAATACCCCTCGTGCGGCCGCTGTCTCAAGAGCAGAGTGCCCGAAAGGTGCACCTACGAGGACAGCTTTGTCTGGCAGCAGCCCAACACCGTCGCCGCAGGCACAACAACTTCAACGTCGCCCAGCGGAGGAATCGACCACTTCAACGGCAACCACATCACTCTCCCGCCGCCAACCCGCGTAGCTGCCTCGCCGGGCTTTGGGGCTGCTAGTCTCCTACCAGCATATCCCAAGTCTGCTGCTCCGCTTCAGCCATCGCCTCAATCGCTATCATCGTCTCGTTTCCACAACATCACAACCCCGGACCTTCGGGAACCTGCGTCTTCTAGACCCCGGTTCTTAGATACCGTGCTGGATGCGCCAAATCCACCCGCCCACAACGAGTGGCCGCGCATTCCAGATTCAAATGCAATTCAACGCGGCCATCCCAATTATGCCAGCAGCTATGAACATGCGCTCGCCTCGCCTTCGCAGAGGCTGGAAATTCCCAACAAAGTCTTGATCCGAGGCAAGGAAACGAGAACTCGCTTCAACGGGGGAGGGATAGTATCGAACTTGATGCTTCAGGTATGTACCATACGATATAAGATATGCTTATATACGTCCGATGCTGACAATTTTGCAGTTTCCAGAGCTCGGTCCTTTTCTCCATGAAGTCAAGGCAAACAATCCTAATTTCAGCCGCGTGCGCATGGCCAAGGACGCCCTGAAACTTGGCGGTATGAAGCATAAGCTCAAGCAGCCTTCTGTGACTCCAACTACTGCCACTTTACTGGCTCTTCTCCCGCCCAAGCCGGTTATAGATACCTTGCTACGTCTGTACATACTCTACGTAGAGTCGATGCACCGTGTGATTCACATTCCTTCTTTCCGGCGAGAACTTTCCGAGCTCCACGCCCACTATGGCAATCCGGACATGATTTCAGCTGCCTTTGTTGTCCAACTCTTGTTGATGCTTGCCTCTGCGGTGGGATTTTACGACGCGGAACCCACCCTCGAATATACTGATATCAAGTCTTCCCAAGTGATAGACTGGATTACCCTCTCTGAAAAGTGGTTTGAGGCCTCGTACATCAAGCGGCCAGATCTGACTGTATTGCGCATACACTGTTTGCTTATCATTGCAAAGAACAACCAAGGTCTGGAGCGTAGTCACGCGTGGTTGACTTCGGGCAACCTAGTCAAGCTGGCCATGTTGTCTGGCTACCACCGAGACCCTGCCAGTATCCCTAAAATCAGCATCTTCAGCAGAGAAATGCGACGACGCCTGTGGCAGACAATCATTGAACTGGACGCTCAGATTGCAATAGACAGGGGTATGCCGCCGACCTTGCAGGCGTCGGATTATGACACGCTACCGCCTCTGAATATTAACGATGACGAAATCCACGATAGTACCACTGAGGAACCGCAGTCGCGGCCTGTGCAGGAAGTCACTGATTGCACTTTTACAAGCGTCCTCACGCAGTCACTATCCTTACGACTGAAGATTTGCCGCCTTATGAACTCTCCTGTTATTTCCTGCTCATACGAAGACGTCCTACGACTAGAATGGGAACTCGGCCGCTTCCAAGCAAGCATTCCTGCGTGGCCGACCACCGCCGATAGGGAAATAAGCCATAAGCTTACCTTGTGGAACGCTGTCCTTGAAACGAAGCTAGGCCAGTCTCTCCTCGCGCTACACACCCCATTTGCCATTGAAGCCAACGAAGATCCCTTATTTGAGCCTTCTTCTCGCTCTCGATTAGAGGCTGCAACGGTAATATTATCGCGCCACTTGACGCTCCACGAAACTTCAACCCGACTCTCCTTTGGACATCCCGCAGATCCTGTCTGCCAAGCAGCCTTATCCGTGCTTCAACATTTGTTCGCTAAACGGTCTGGATATACATCCAACCTTTTGCGACAAGTACTTCCGGTGATTACAGAGTCTCTTCTCGAGCTCGTTGAAAAGACCATTGCGTCGCTAGAAAGTCGACTGCTTCTGATCATCAAGGGCGCAAAACAGTTTTTCTTCTTGTACATGATATTTGCGCTCGTCAAGGCGGAGCTGCATCCTGACCAAGCCGAGGAAATTAAGAGTGTTATCCTGGATCGTATCTGCACGGTTACGTATCGGATTTTGCGGGGTGTGGATGGAATATCGAATCCAGATGCTGTTGATTTATTAGTAAGTTCTCCTCATCGAATCTCAACTCAACCTCTGGAATTGAATGCTAACGAGTGGAACAGCCATCCCTCTCCCAAGTACCCAGTCTTGGATCCGGCAATGAGAACAACAATACCACGCCCCTGGACAGCGTGCCAGGTTCGTTTGACAGCAACAACCTATCCGACCTGATGCTGACGGTAAGCTCACTTCTATCCCATAACTTCGTTCCTTTATAGAAATGCAAATCTAACGATAGTCACAGCCGCCGGACGACTTCAACAGTCTTCTTCAAGTCTTAGACTGGGAAGATTTCGCATCATTCCCCATAGCCATGTGAATGGAAATCCATTCCGAAAAAAAAAAAGCTGTATATGCTCTGCCACCCTACTACCTTTTTGGGTCACCACTTTTCATATATATCTCTCTCTTTCCGCCTTCCCAATTCCCCTCAAAACGAGCTCCTCATTCCTTGCCCTGAAACTTTTAAAATGTATGCGTGATTTTTTGGCTTGGTTGTTTTGTATATAGATGAGATGTTATGTTATTATATACCTAGTTACTAGGTATATATTTGATGACTATATGATGGATTTTACTGCACGGAATTAGGTATCGTTGTAAATATGTATCGCGATTATCCATGGATATAATAAATATAGCTAGCTAGGTAGGTAAGGTACACAATTCGTAAACTTCATCAATGTCGTAAATCTACATGTAACTATGCGTTGAAAATAAAACCAACCCCCAACTCCAAACCAAACAGAATAAAACAGATCAAGCGATAAGAGAGCAATGTCAACGCCGCCCAAACCTCCCCCCTCCCTTTCGAAACCGCCCCTGCCCCTTTGATCGAATCTTGAGCGAGCGGTAGTTTGCATGTGCATCCGGATTGAGTTTTCTCTTTTTAGGGGATGACTCTGTTGCCGCTGCTTCTTTCTCGTTTTCCTTCTCCTTCTTCTTATCTTTCTTGTCTTTCTTCTTCTCTTTTTTAGAGTTGTTGGTATCATCATTGTCTTTCTTCTTATTAATTGAAACCGATGAGAAGGCGGCTTTGATTTTCTCGGTGAAACTTGATGGCTTTTGCGGCTGCTGCTGCTGCTGCTTTGGAGCGGCGGATTCGTACATGGCAAAGTCTTTGTCGGATAAGTTGTCGGAGTCATAGGCGTCGGAATCTTCTTCGTTTTCGTCGTTGTCAGAGTCTTGTTGCGCGGGTCCTTGTTTTCTTTCTCGGAGGGCTCTGGTGTTTGATGGATCGGTCTCGCCTTCTGACTCTTCTTCCTCCTCATCTTCTTCTTCATCTTTATTGCTTTCTCGGGTCGGCTTATTGGTTGCTGTAGTTGTAGCCTTGGCTGTAGCTGTAGCTGTGCGCAGAGGTTTGCTCTTGACCTGCATGACAGGCTTCATCTTGACGAGCCTCGTAGTCCGCTTCTGCGTCTTCTTCTTCCATATCTTCCCATTGCGTGTCGATTGAGTACCGGCGTCCTCATTGTTTTGTGCTGGTACTTGGCTATCACCCACTTGGATATCCCCTCTCTGTTCCGCTTCAATCTCATTCAATATATCCCACTCCTCATCCATGCGTTCCTTCTCCATATCGCGCAAACCCTGCACCAGCGCAGTAAGCCCCTTGCCATTGCTAAACCGCTGATGCTTCCGAACACCCACGGGACTTAGCGGGTTATTGGCGAGACCGTTATATCGTCCTGAACTCGACCGGCGCAGAAAGCTGGGTGTGTCTGAGCCTAAGGGGTTTTTATCGGTTTGGTTTTCTTCTGCCTGTGCTGCTGCCAGTTCCATTTGTAGTTGTATCCGCTGACTTGCTGCTTCCGCCTCGTCATGCTCATCGTCTTGCTCCATCATACTCGCGAATCGCCGCGTTGTAGGCGTCGCAAAAAGTCTTTCAAGATACAAATGCTTAGTCGACGAGGCTGGCGTGCGGCCCATGGCGATTGAGCTCTCATCATCTCCATCTTCTTCATTACCCGCCATTTCAGGGATATCGCCCAACTTTTGAACCTTGCTTCTCGACGGCGTCTGAACAATTGCCTGATCAAGTGCTGCAACCCGATTAGCAGATGGCGTCGCTGTACTCCCGCCCGAAGCAGAGAGCATATCAAAAAGACCTAGAAGCTTCCCATTTCGCTGCGGAGTTGGTCCAATGGCTGTTTTGAGTGGGAGTGGAGTTTGTTCCTGATGGGTCGTAGGACTGAATAATCGCCGGATTGCAGAGGGAGAGTCGAGAGGGTGATCGCTGGCGACGCGGTTCTTTGCGGGCGTAACGATTTCTCGACGCGCCTTGCGAGGGGTGTAGCCATGCTCAGCAACCGCGCCGTTGTCATCAGTTGTCAGCGCTGCATATTTGCGCTTCGTGCGAGCGGCGCGATGCTGGTCTGATTTGGAGGGTGTCCTTTCAATGTCTTTGCTGCTGCTGTGCTTTTCGGGGCCCGCGTTCAGTGTTGATGAGGAGGATTCTTCCAGGGCACGCAGTTTACCGTACGCTTTGTATTTGGCAGCTATTAAAGATTAGTCTTTGAGCTATGAAATTCGAACCAGAGAAAATTATACCTATGTCCGGGTCCTGCTTGATATCATGTCGTCCGGCTTTCCTCCCCCCGTTGGCGTCTGCGAATGCCTTTTCCCATTGTTTGAGCTCGGCGCGCAACGTGTTGAGCTGGGTTTCAGTCATGGTCGCCATTGCCGCATGTTTTCAAAAGAGAAAAAGTGATATATAATATTCAAAGGATGTGTTCTGTTTGTTCTGGTCTGATTGTATGGGCGCTGGTTGGTGGAATGTGTGGATGAGGTTGAAGCGATAAGGCGCGTCGCGAAATGTCAATTAACCTAATTAAAACGCGTGACCCGGGTGGGATTTTGGGACACTATTTCAATTCATTAACTATTTCCCATGAAAGTTGGGCCCTCCCGCTGGCAGAAACACTCTCACCGCCTTTTTATAGGCCTTGGTGCCTATAAGACCCTCCTACAGCGCCCAATACCGCCCCTAATTATAAGGCCTCTAGGGGGGCCTTATAGGCACCAAGGCCCATGGAAAGGCGGTGAGGGTGGTTCTGCCGGCGGGAGGGCCCACTCTGCAAATAGTTTTTATCGTTTTGCAATAATGTTGTGGAATACGTTGAGTGCAGTTTTTGCTAAATGCCTAATTGTTTAAATGAAATGAAATAGTGTCCCATAATCCCGCCGTACGCGCGCTAGTGCAATGTACAATTTGCATTTAAGTAATTAAATATCAACATTCGTCACCCATCTCACGCCTGCCCTTAGAATGTCCTCAACCACCTCCAACTCCGAATCGTTCCTTGGAGCATACACCATCGTCCACCCAGTCTGCGCCAATGGCAACGAAAACATCTGCCCCCAACCAGCCTCAATAACCTTGCGCGCATCCAGGTCACTGAGCCAAACATGCAGGCTATTATCCGCCGGGTGTGCGTGCGCAATCTCATAATCCAGCATGGTCGCTGCTGGAACGACGGGGTTGATCTTGTCATTGTCCTTGCGCGCGTACAGTCCGTCGGCTGCTCTCCCTTCTGTTTCGGACGGTTTGACCTCGAGGATGTCCGGGTGCTCGCCGGCTAGGCGGTGCATGAGCGACATGAGGCGGTCTCTAGTTGATGCGTCGATGGGCTCGGGGATCTGTCTTTGGGGCAGAATGCGTGGCATGAGCTTTGGTCGTCCGCCAGCGCGCGGTGGGAGGGGGTTCTTCAGGTATGATGGTCCTTTTGTGCTCAGTGTCTTGGGGTTGGTTTGGCGTGTGATGTGGTAGGCGAATACGATGCGAAGGATGGTCATGCGACAGTAGCCTCTGTAACAAACAGGATGCCATCAGTCAGTCGGTACATATGGATTTCTCGGAGTCGTAGGTTATACTCACAGCACGTTAGGCGGCGTGCCACCCGTGCCAAATGCTTTCCATTGCTTATAATCATTCACGATCCTGCGATTGGATTAGTTTGGGTGGCTGTTGCATTTCTTCGAACATGACGTACCAAGCAGAGCCTAGAATGGCAGTGGCAGCAACTCCCGACACAAACAAGGGATTTGCTCGAAGTCGCTCGATGAGCGTATTCGTGGTGTTCACAATCCGGGCATCCATTTCTTGTGTATTTGGCTTGTTCAAAGCAAAAAGTTGTTGTTGTGTGTATGTTCAACTTGTGGTTTCACGAGCTCTGCAGATCATCCCTCCTGATTGACGAATGCGGCAAGGGATGCTGCAGATGCATTCCAGGCATATCTAGCTGATCCCGCCGTTTCGCCACACTAAACATATAAAAGAATTTCATTTTATACGTATTGTATTTCTCATATTTAATGTCGGTTGCTTGTTGCACAAATAAGATCTCGAGATGTTAGATGGATCCGTTAGTTAGGGCTTAGGGTTACGAAGGATGAAGAGCTACGCCCCAACATGTGGCTAGCATTCGTTGGACAGTTTTGATATCGCCCGGAAATGTATGCAGATGGGCTGAATGTTAGTCGTATCTACTACTAGGCCACTAGTTATATAGCCATTTAATACCTTTCGATTACCCCTCCACCCCTCCCACGCGCTGGCTGTCTTGAACCGCCAATGGGGAACCACATCATGTCTCGGAGCCTTGTGCTAGAGACACCCAATTCGAAGCTGGAGAACTGACGAGCTGTTTCATGATACACATGCTGAATATTACTATTCTAGGAAAAATACTATTTCGTGATGGATATTTTGGATCCTGAGCTCTACACCATCGCATGGCTCGCTCCCCTCGAAGTCGAGGCACAAGCTGCCCTACATATGCTAGATAACAGACACCGTGGTCGATTCCCCCTCAGCCGTGGCGACGACCATGTCTTTCTAGCTGGTGAAATAGGCGGCCACAACATCGTTATCGCAACCCTCCCAGCAGGTCAAGAATATGGGACTGGCTCTGCAGCTGCCTTGGCTAGTGCAGTGAAGATGTCTTTCCCCAATCTCTGGCTTGGTTTACTAGTCGGTGTCGCCGCCGGCCTTCCAAATCTGTCACGAATACCACCGCGTGATATCCGTCTCGGCGACGTTCTCGTGGGCCTCTCAACAGGTGAGACTCGCGGGACTGATAGCGTATGACTTGGGCAAGGAGACGGAAAATGATGGCTTTCAGCTCTTACGCGGGGGGTATGCACTGGCTGATACAGAAACGATCGTCAGGTCGGCAATTGGCAAAATTAAGCTCATGTCACCCAACGATGCAGATATATTCATGCCGCATTATGAGAAGATAAAAGACATACAACTGGCAGACGCTACCGGCGGCACATTTGCCGACCCCGGCCAAGAACACGACAAGTTCTACCTGATAGACAAGGATGATGGGACTGAACATCTCGTGGAACGTCCCAGGCGGCCAGACAGTAACCGCGTCCGAGTATGGTATGGTCCTATAGGCTCCAGAGAGAAAGTAGTGAAAAGCGCTCGCATTAGGGACCAACTGAGAGATCGATACGACTTGATTGGCCTTGAAATGGAAGCAGCGGGCACCATGACTCGCATTCCCGTTGGAGTCATCCGAGGTGTCTGTGACTATGCAGACAGACACAAAAACAAGATATGGCAGCCATACGCTGCGGCGATGGCCGCAGCATATGCAAAGGCAATTATTTGTGAGATTGGGCCGAGACACAGGCCTCAGAAAGCAAAAGAGCCTGATTTGGGGAGTAGTGGTAGGGCCACCCAGATGATACGGAGATTTGGATTTGACAAGCAAGGTAATGACATGAGAGGCTCTGAAAGAGTAGGGATATATTGGGCGGCGCTCAACGGGTACGAGGATGTGGTGTTGGTATTCCTTGAAAACAACGCGAACCCCGAGCGCAAATCTTCTCAAAAAACTGGCGGCGTGAGTGAGACGGCTTTACATGCTGCAGTATCAAAGGGGCATGACAGTGTGGTGAAATTGCTCGTTGAGTGGGGAGCGGATCTTGAAGCCAGAGATAGTGACAACTGGACACCTCTACACAGAGCTGCACGGAGCGGCCAGACAAAAACGCTGGAACTCTTATTTGACCTGGGCGCTGACTGCTTCGCAACAGGCGGAGACAAGGGGTATACAATTCAGCATTGTATTGTGGAAGAAGGCAGTGATGCTATGGAAGAGGCGCTAATGAGATGGGCTGTTAAGAATATACAACTTTAATGACGTACCGTATCAAGCCTCTTGCTGGATTGACAGACAAAATTTATGGGTATAGTCCACCTTATCGGAAACGGGATGACTGGGATGAAGACCTTGCGAGATTATTGATCAAGAATGGCGCCGAAGTCAAAGCCAAAAATTACTGGGGAGCTACGGCATTGCATAGGGCTGCTGTGCAGGGGAACTGCACGATGGTAGAGACTTTGATTGAACTAGGTGCAGACGTATTAATAACAGACACCGGTCGGAAAAAGGCTCAGGACTGGGCTAAGGATGAAGAAACGCATGAACTGTTGAGATCCAGAATGCGAGAGGTCATGGCAAGAGTCAGGAGTAGACTTCTTGTCCATTCACCAGACTGTCGCATTTCCTAAATAGGAAATTTTAGGGACAGGACCACAGCGTTAAGAGTTGTATTATTGTGTATCCCTCTTTAGGGATTTGTGAATCCGAATTCCGATTAAACATAGCACGAATTTTGCAAGTTTTTCCTCCTTACTTCTGCTGTGGCAGCCCAAAGAAGATATCTTTGAGACCACCATTTGTTATGCACACACCGGAGTGAATGCTGGGGATAGAGTCAGACGTCTGATGAGCTCAAAAACTCGGGATGGGAGCGAACTAGTTAGTTCAATATTTATACTAGAAATGGGGTTCTATTAGATGATAAATGACGTGTTTGTATTTTAAGAGTGTCATGTAGTTAAATGGTTCAATTAAACGAGGAAGATTGCTCTCATGAGATACATGCAAATTTAACCGAAAATCCACCACATTAACCCAATAGACACCTTAAACCAATGGAAAGCTACGCCGAGAGCAGGATTCGTAAAGTATAATCCGAATTGGCACAGAACACAATAAGGCTAGACGAGGACGTCTAAAACTGAATATCTCTGTACTCCTCATCAAACACTGTCAGAGCGGCAATCCCTCCCCTTTCTACAACCTCTGTATCAACAACCAGGGTCGCAAGAATCACAGCCGATTCCATCGTGCTGTAATTGTCGCTGACCTTGTGGTGACATCCTGGAGCCTCAAAGAAGCTTCCTCCGCTTGTAAAAACCCGGGTTGGTTCATTGTTCATTTTGTTCAGCACGGCGCCTTCGAGTACCAGCACGGAGACTGACGCGCCCGCGTGCCGGTGAGGAGGTGTTGAAGAATTCGGAGGAAAGGTGACCTTCAAACCGACGGCGGACTTTCCGGGGCAATTTGGTAGTTTATATTGGTAGGCAAGCTCGATAGATGGAAGCGGACGGCTGCATATCTCCTGTCAGCGGGGAAAGTTGTCAGAGTATTGCGAGTATACCTTTGGTCGTATTTAGGAGGGTCTTGTACAATTCTGCCTTGCTCCATGGTTGAAAAGTGTAAAGGTCAGCTTTATCCGTGGATAAGATTGTGGCAAGAGTGAAGAGTAGTTAGTTAGAGTCCTTTCGGGGCGAGCTGTATAAATATGCGAAACATCTTCTCCGGATACCGCTCACTAATGGCTCCAGAGTCAAGCAACATACTGCACGCATCAAGCAACGCAGCAAGGTCGAGGGAATCGTAGGAAATGGATAGGCTATACATATTGTATAGGCTGTTCGGGTACCCCGGATCTGCACGATCTAGAACGAGCGATATGACATGTGCATTATCCGACTCGCAATCTTCTCTTGTTTATTAAGCATGCAGTGTAAGTTCTCTTGATTGGCCTTTCCATTTCTATAAATTACTTGACAACGATACCGCTGACGTTGGACATGCTAACTAGAAGCCATGGGTCGCCGCAGAGGTAGGCTATCCGGGATTCCGCGTGCGGAATGTATGTAATGCGGCACATTATTGGCACGAATATAAAACCACATTGCTGGGCAGTATAGAAGAGGCAGAACTCCACAATTTCGTGTATTCATTCAACACCTGTTTAGAATACCTGGCCGAAACTTCCCAAAGATTTGAGCTGGTTACGCACGACTTCAGACATCAGCCAGAATGTCATCGATTACTTTGCCTGCGACTATGAAGATTGTTCATCAGCTTGACCCCAACTCTACCGCCTTGACTATGGAAGAAGCGCCACTGCCGAAGCCATCGCATCCAGAAGACTGTTTGATCCAGATTTATACAACCTCGCCCTGTGTTGGCGAACTACATTGGCAGGTTTGGTTTCCGAGTATTGTTCCAGCAGGCAGCCCAAGAGTCCCCTGCACTGAAGCTGCTGGGGTTGTAGTGCAAATTCCAGAAGGGGATGCCGCTCAGGCATCAGGCTTCACTGTCGGCGACAGGGTCTTCTTCCGGATCGAGCCGGAACAAACTGGAAATTTACGTCAGTATTCCCTAGCTAGACTGTCGCAGATGGCACACGTACCCCGGACTATGGGATGGATCGAGGCTGGGTCAACTGCACTCAGCTCCTTGACGGCATGGCAGGGTGTCTTCCAGCACGGCATTTTGGATTCTAGAGCGATATCCGGAGATGCTGCTGCCCGCGCAAACAACCAGAAGCTTAGCATTCTCATTACTGGCGCGTCCGGGGTTGTTGGAGGCTGGGCAGTATACCTGGCTGCTCTGGCAGGTGCTGGGCGAATTGTTGCCCTGTGCGATAGCCGCCATATAGCATATGTCAAGGACCTTGGTGCTACAGGAGCTATCGACTATAAGAAAGAAAGTGTTGGGGAATGGGCCGCGAAGGACCGGGCCACACGAGAAGTGGATTTTGTGTTTGACTGCGTCGGAGGGAAGACACTTGGAACATGCTGGTCGGCTGTCCGAGAGGGAGGAGTTCTTCTCAGCATCGCCGGCGATCCTGGAAAAGAGAAGCCCGAATCGTCCACCAAGACTCTGGCAACTGCAAAATGGATACTTGTTGAGCCCAATGGTAAGCATCTGCAGTCGATTGCCGACCTGATCGCCAAAGAAGGAAAGTGCATTACCAAGGTGGACAGTGTCCTTGACTTTACAGATTTTCAGCAGGCGTTTGACAAGGTTGAGGCGAGAAAGGCGAATGGAAAAGTTGTAATTAAAGTCACAGATATCTAAACTAGTCAGACATTTAAATCCATAGCCTGGCTTATCATTATAATGCGCTTGCCCTTGCTAACATCCAAATACACGTCGTCGGGTCAAGAGTCAGGCGTAGACTTCTTGTCCATTCACCACCACAGCAACGCAACGCAAAGGACTTTGAAGTGAAATGTATATCAAACTGTATTATTAGAATGGGTAGTGCTCAAAACACTCGGTTAATGAGCATCTTGTTATATCCCGGATTGAAACGTCTTCATGTGCCGAATAGGGCGATTATTCCCGGTGGCTTGTTCTGTTCTCATGCTGAGGAAAGTGGAGGACTGGGTTGATTGGAGGCTCTGTCCGTCTACTTGATCGGCTATAGATGGACTGAGCCTCGGCACCTCCGCTGTTTTATCCCTGTTATTCGTGGAGAAAAATGACTAATATAGTGCCCTGGAGATCCCCCGCCATTCTTAATCACGCTTCCCCGTGAACCCCAATCATAATTAACCGGGAGGCGTCAGGTCCTAATTAAGCGTTTTGGCTTCAGCAACGCCTCTTCTGCGTTGCAATTTTGAAATTTTGAGTATAGACGAACATTACAGCCGAGATTTAGCAAATAACCGAGTTCAATGCAATATTTTGTCCTGCATCTGCCTGCCTTCTTTGCATCTCCATGTAACACTGGCAAGCCACTTGTCTTGGTATATCCGTATAGCAGCACGAAGCACCGGACAATAGATGCTTTACCCATAGTTATTGGCGGAAGTTCTTAGCAGTCACCATGAACTCGGAGAGTGGAGGAACAATATAAAAGGGCAAATGAACACCATGCCCCAAAGCCCAGAAATGATACTGCTCAACTGTAGGTTTCCAGCCAACAACCCTACTTACTATCTCTACGAAAAGTGATCAAACATGGTTTCCCGACCAAGATTCAAACACACGCTGGGCTTTATTGCCATGGGATCCCTTGTCGCTGCAGGACCCTGCGACATCTATTCCTCTGGGGGTACCCCCTGCGTCGCTGCACACAGCACCACTCGCGCCCTGTACAGCGCCTATACCGGGGAACTCTATGAGGTGATACGCGGCTCGGATAACACCAGCATCACTATTTCACCACTCTCAGCTGGTGGTGTTGCTAATGCTGCTGCCCAAGACACTTTCTGTGAAGGCACAACCTGCCTCATCTCAGTCATTTATGACCAATCTGGCAATGGTAATCATCTTTATCAGGGTCCATCTGGTGGTGCCGCCACAGGTCCAGATGATGGCTACGACGACCTAGCTAGTGCAATTGGTGCACCAGTAACTCTGAACGGGCAAAAGGCGTATGGTGTCTTTATCTCTCCTGGCAGTGGTTACCGCAATGACGCCGCGAGTGGTACAGCCACAGGCGACGAGCCAGAGGGCATATATGAGGTTCTTGATGGAACCCACTACAATGATGGCTGCTGCTACGACTATGGCAACGCTGAGACTAGTAATACCGACACTGGCGATGGACACATGGAGTCTATTTATTTTGGTGACAATAGCTACTGGGGCAGTGGATCAGGCGATGGTCCTTGGATCATGGCCGATCTCGAGAATGGTCTATTCTCTGGGGAAAGCGCTACTGTCAATGATGCTGATGCATCAATCTCGGATCGTTTCGTCACTGCAATAGTCAAGGGTGAAACAGACTACTGGGAGATTCGCGGGGCTAATGCAGCATCTGGCTCGCTGACGACGTACTATAGCGGCGCACGCCCATCTGGCTACAGTCCAATGAAGAAAGAGGGCGCCATTCTTCTTGGGATTGGCGGCGACAACAGCGACGGCGCCCAGGGCACGTTCTATGAGGGCGCAATGACCTATGGATATCCTTCTGACGCTATCGAAAATGAAGTACAGGCTAATATTGTAGCTGCTGGCTATGCTGTCACGTCCTTGGTCAGTGGCCCGGCGCTGACCGTCGGTTCCTCTATATCTCTACGAGCCACCACAGCCTGTTGCACAACACGATATATCGCGCACACTGGCTCAACTGTCAACACTCAAGTCGTCACATCCTCTAGCTCTACCACTCTCCAACAACAGGCAAGCTGGGTAGTTCAAACTGGTCTTGGCAACAGTGGCTGTTACTCGTTCGAGTCGGTCGATACCCCCGGCAGCTATATACGGCACTATAACTTTGCGCTCCTACTTGATGCCAATGATGGCACTAAGCAGTTCTATGAAGATGCCACGTTCTGCCCAATGTCCGGCCTGAGTGGCGAGTATAGCTCAATTCGATCCTGGAGCTATCCCACCCGGTATTTCCGCCACTACGACAATATCCTCTATGTCGCGAGCAACGGCGGCCCTGACATCTTTGATGCTGTAGACTTGTTCACCGACGACGTGACCTGGGCGATCAGCGCCGGCTTTGTTTAAGTCTCGTCTGTTCTCGTTATCTAAGCACTATATGAGAGTGAAATTTACCCAAAAGTTCCTGCAAACCTGCGGCTGGAAGAGGATGGTTTAATAAGTTTAGTGAACATTCTTCGCGTGTACTGTTGAGAGAAAAGATCGAGAGTCAGACGTAGAATATCACTACCCAACGAGTGTAAAAAAAAGCAAAGACATCTCAGAAAAATTATGCCTCTGTTGCCGTACGAGTTCTAGCTTTTACTAGAGCAATGCAGGAGAAAAAAGCCTTAGTTTGCTTAGTATTACTCTGGAAGCTACTAGGCTGTATCTTGATCACCATCATTCATGAACTCAACCAAGGCAAGAATCGATTCTGCCTAACCCTAAGGCTTTGTCTTTCAAATGCTCATCCCCTTTAATCTCACAAAACTCACTCCCCCGTCGTCATTACGACACAGCTAGTCGTCCAAATTGCTGGACAACACGCAACTTATCAATCTCCTGCATACAAGTAACCGCCGCAACCCATGCAAAACTACGCAGCTTCTTGTGGCCTGGAAGTACCGCTAATGCTGGCCGACGGCGGGTAGTAGTCATACTTTCCTCTAGAGACACCCAGAGACATGCCACAGATCGTTCGAGGGATTCCCCTTCGTTCTCTGTTCCTTTACCGATGATCAAGGAGATGGTCCATTTGACGAGGTCGTCGTATGCTTTTAGAAAGGGTGGTTAGAAGAGAAGAGCTGGAGTCACAGAAAAAAAAAAGATAGAATAGAAGAAGGCCAGCTTGCTATTGACTTACAATCTCTCATTGCCCGAGATGATTCCTTTTGGTACGTTGTTTGCTTATGGGTCTGGCCCATGATATTGCCAACAAATACTTCTACCTCGGTCAGGCAAGTTTTCCACGGTGCATCAGAGTACTGGAACATCAGGTCCTCGAGCTTGTCTTCGTACCTAATCCGCGTACGACGTGTTAATATTTGTGATTTGAAAAGGAGGGGACGTGGAAACATACACATCCCTGGCATATTTGGCATCCTCTATGCAATGCTTCCATTCAAATCCCATAACCTCACCCTTCACATACTCCCACAGCGAATGGAGGACGTTGACTGATTCGGACTCATCAAACGTCTCCCATTTCAAATCATTCATAAATTCCTGCTCGTCAATCATCCGATAAAGATGACCCAAGACACGCTGGCTTTTGTAGTAGCGTAATGGCGGTCGAACGTCGTCGTCCTCGTCGTAGTCGGGTAATTCGGGGCCACCCTTTCCATCGTTATTTTCATCGTTCCAGAGGTGCTCCTTTCCGGTTTCGAGTATTTCTATGCTCTCGGCAACTCGTACCCGAGGTCCTGGTGCCATGAAGTCTGGTCTGTATGGGGGGTATTTAGGTATTTTGGTAACGTCGACCTATACATGTCAGCACTCCCTCTCATTCTCGTTGTTCAGATTCATAACTCACAGGTGTCCCCGTCTTCGAAAAATCAACAGCCGTCGAATGGAGCTCCGCCAGAGTCAAACAGTTCGGATCAAACGTGCCCGCTGCCTCGCGATCAGCAAGGATCTTATGCGTGGTAGCAATACGACCAAGCTGATCCTGGCGCATAAACGTGATGAAGAAGTCCTTTATATCGTCAATAACCACAGGCCTATCCAAGAGATGACCAGCAACGCGAGGATAATCAGCTGGTGTCGCGATTCTACGAAGCCGGAATCGATCATCATAAATGATGTTGAACAGATCTCCATCCAGGTCACCACCACTGAGCTGACTTGGCAGGTCCCTCTCACCGTGTTGACTAAACACAACGCAATTATGCAGTTTACGAAGTGGAGAGTCCTCGGGAACGTTGACGGCGTTTGCGAGTTGGACATCGCCCGGGTGAAAGGCTGGGGATCGTGTGACGATCACGTTCTTGCGGACGAGAATCTCTCGGCGGTTTTGATCGTTGAGCATAGGGACAAAGATCTCGCCTTCCTTCAGTACCCCTGTCTCATCCATGATGCCATACAATGTGACAGCCTTGGGGACGAGTATCCTTGATTTATACTTGAGATCCCTCAGCTTCATAAGAATTGCGAGTTCGACTGCTCTCTTCAGGAAGCTATCATGTACATAGTGAAGCCCGAGTTCCTGTAACTCGGTAATCAACCATGGCAAACGAGTCGATTTGGAAACATGTGACTGATCTAGAAAGATAGCCGCCTGTCGTGGCGAGCGCACAGTCCGTCGAAGAGATTCCACTTCTTGTCTCTGTAGTTCGAGAAACAGATCACGAGCGACTCCGAGATCCTCGAGGATCTTGATCAATGGTGCGTTTAGATAACAGGGTAGTTTGTGAATGCCCGATGCGCAAATCTCAATGTTGGTGTCTTCTTCTGCTTGAAATTTGATCATTGAATCCCGCAGGCGGATAATCGGACCTTTCAGGGTACTGTCTAGAGATAGCATTCCTTTGGCACCTAATTTGTAACTGTTCTGTTAGCGTCATTTCTTATCACTCGCCAAAAGAAAGAAAAGACATACCGGAAATTCGCACTTGAAACACCGTCGGCCTGACGACGGCGTTACGAGGATAATCTCGATATATCCTCGAGAGAATCTCTTTCGAGATCGTGCCGCAGCCATCACTGAAGACCCTTCCGTTGCGCTCTATGTCATCTGTCTTCATCACCATGTCTTTATCAATCGATATAGACGTCAAGGTATCGGAGAATGTCTGACCGAGTCGCGCGGCGAATTTCGCAGGAGATCTGATGTGACTAAAATCGCCCAATTTCGAAATAAGATTCTCCACGGTAATGAGTTCGCCGGACGAGTCTTTAAATTCTGCCATGAACCAACAGGTACGCGATCTCAAGGAGGAGTGAGAGAATCCCAGGAATTGATAATGGCGGTCCGCAATGATGATGCCTTCTTCCAACACTCCGCGGAAACGCTGATTGAAAATGCCGTCCAAGTTTGTGCTCATATCGTACATCATTGGGTCTCCTGATTCCTCAATGAATCTAACCCGCAGAAAGTGATCGCTATGCTGCCGGAACTTTCTAAGCACACGATTTTGAGCTTCGCAGTTTGGGCCGTCGAGATATATTCCCGTTGGGGTAACACTGGCCCTGTGAATCTCAATTTGGTTATGGTACAAGTATCCCGGCTGTCCTGGTTGGATATCCTCGAGGGCATAAAGTTCCTCAATCTCCTTCAAAATAACAATGATGTTCTCGACACTCACCTCAGCACTGTCTGCATGAGGATCAGGATGAGTAAGTCTTCTCGGAAGCTCCTTGAGGATCATCGCTACCACCAGTGGTCTTTTCCTAGCCGAAAGCTGTTCTACATACGGGATGAGCCTGTGCACCTTGGTCATTGGAAGTTCTCCATTCCACGCGAGCATCTGAAGTTGAAACTTGACGGCAAATGCAAAGGGGATTTGCCTCAGTGTAATAAGAAATCGAACTAGTTGATCTTGGTAAGATGTTGCCGGGTTCTGTTTGATCTCATTCCACTTCGACATTGGTGGCCTATTGGGATTGTGGGCCAGACGCCAAATGCTTGCTCGGTCATGAGGGTTGCTGAGAGTGACGCGATACACAAAGGATGTGGAAACAACATGTTGGTGGCTTGGTGCGAGAAATCTCAGTCTTGCCTTTTTCTCTTCGCGAGGTGCAGGGCCACCCCGTTGACCCCGTTGGAACATCATCAAAGACATTGCCATCGGATTTTTGATCGGTGCTAGGTATAAACGAGGAGCGTAGTTGCAGCTGAAAGTCACTGTCAGGTTGTTATTTTGGTCGCTGACGAAGATCGAATCGTAGATGGACCAATATTCAGCGTCAATCTTGAAAAGCTTGTCCGAGTCCCAAGAACACCCCACAGCTATTGTCAGCTTCGTTGGTCCGAAATTAATGGTTCCTGTTGCTGGCATTGTAAATTGCTCGACGAAAACAGGTTTTTTCCCCTTGAAATCAAAAGTGCCGCAAGAATAGGACTTGATGTGGAACTTTCTTGGCCTCTGGGAGTCTGCATCGCTGGTGACAGATAGAGGACGACGAGGTCGATTGCGGCGTTCTGTTTCTTCATCCTGAAGCGATAGTAGAAGACAACGGTCTGGTTTATTTCTTCCTTCTTCTATGTAGATGATCGTACCATGGATTTTGAGTAGTTGATGTGCTGGAAGTTTTTTCCCTCGCTCGACGCGTGGATATCTCCTGAGCAGGTGACCAGCCTTGACAACATCTGCAATTGTAATTATAGCTTGCCCTTTCCCGGGAAGGACTCTGCATTCGAAAGTGATAATGTCGAATTGAGCTAAGATAGGCGTGAACTCTCTTTTCAGGTGATGAGTTTTGAGGTTGTTTGGGACATTTCGACAGAAAACCTCCATTGTGAGAGGGAGGCTGCGTGCCACGCAAGGTTAATATTTCCAGCTTGCGCGATTGGCAGTCGAGTGGCTGAGATGCATTCGCCTTGGACAAGTGAGAGTGAACTCAAGATGACCGATCACAGTCAATACATGTGAAGCAGAACTGAGGCACAAGTTTTTGCCAGTGCAGTAGCGATCAAACAGTGGGAAGGTGGCTGTCTGCAGCGATGGAGAGGCAGCAAGCCTTGACCTGGTAATATTTGTCTATTCGTGCGAGGCTGCCATAACTCGACAAACGACTTTGGCGTGAAGACGCGCAAACGAGAGTGGGGTAGCTTTTGCAAGTCGCGCGTTTGCCAGGTGGGTGAGCCTTTGTTGATGAGGCTTGAGATTGGAAGTTGAGGCAGGTTGACGAGATGTTGGACGGCGTCTTCCTTCTCCACAATCGCAGCGCAACACCTCACTCCTCCAATAGTAGCAGTCTATGCCTAATCGATCACAACAAAGCAGCGTTGCCAATATGGTCGTTACAAAGATATCTAAGATAATTATAGGCATGGGGGTGTTTAATTTTTTGACGGGAAGTCCCTTACTCCAGTTTTCCTACGTTCATGGATACACAATAATTACGCCTAGAACCTAGGCGCATATTGAATATATATATAACGCCGGTTGACTAGGTAAACAGTATGAATTGACAGCAACGTCGATTCACCAGAGCGAGGGACAACAAATCCCACGTAACTGGGCAATAAATTCTAAGATATACAAAGATCGAGGATGTTGTTGATGTTTTTCCAAAGACAGAAGCCACGTGACACAGGACTTGCTCCATATCACGGCGCGGGACATATTCCTCGTTGTCTCTTCACTATCTAGTTGCGGCGATACTATCGTGGATTAAAACGCTGCTATTAATAGAGCTAGCTTGGCTTCTATGACGACAAAAGAAGTGCTTCGGTGTTTATGCGCCGACAGATAGATGTGGAATATTCCATAGAACATCTCAAAGCTGGGTGAGCATTAATGCCCAGGTAAGCCTTAGCCTTTAGGTGTCGAGGCTGCGAGGCAGTGTCTAAGGCATCCACGGATGCTAGCGCCACGGACAAAATTGGCCCAATCATGTTACATACTACTCAGGACTCCCTACTTCTTCGTCCTTTGAAGTCACTTGGACCTTTACACATGGATAATATAATATCAACCCCTGCAGATAGGAGCTGCCTGTTGATATCTATCATCAGTATTAATCTAAGAGCTATAGATAGGCAACTACTCATACGGCCGCCGGCGTAAATCCGCGATCAAAAGTTGGGCGGCCAACCCCCCGAGGAGGAGGCGGCGACATTGAGTCACCGTTTGAAGACCCACCGTTCTCTGACTCAGTGTCCAGCGTGACGAAAGGTGGGATCCAACCATGAAAGAAAAGCCTCCGCCGGAGCCTGATGGGATAGATACGAGTTGAAAACATCACAGCCGCAAAGAATGTACATTAGTCATATGGTCATTTGATTAAAAAAATATGGATTTCCGAAGAAGACGCCTGCCTAGGAGAAAGAAGAGGCTTAGGGAGTCGTCGGCAAGAATAAGGGCCGAAAGCGGGCGACATGATGGCACTCGGAAGAATCAGAACTAATTATTAGGCATTATTCATTTTATTAACTGCAAAATATAGAACTTCAGTAAATGGCTGCATATCGCATCAAACAACGATCACCAAGAAAGAACATTCATTCGCAGGCTCACAGCGAGAGCTCGCAGAGAACTTGGAGTGGAGGATTAACATTACCTCTGCTGTGATTGGCAGTCCCGGGTGCAGTGCGTCGCTGACTCATTGCTAAGCGCGCTAACTGCATAGGGCGTAACTGGATCGCTCATCGCCAATTGGCATCGTGGGTGGCGTCGCGGCAGATGGCGTGCAGTGACGTGGTTGGCCCACCCTCTGAGCGGGACCATGGAAGTGGGCGACGGATGGCCAATCAATAACGAGGCCGCTAACCTTATATAGACTAGCCGCGGTGGACTCCCAGATTAGAAGCATGAGAGAATCCAGTCCCAATTCCACGGCATCGTTACCATACCAGTACAGCCAGCGCACCAGAGTAACCGTGGACGAGGCACAGACATCGGCGCCCGCGCCGTACGTAGCACGTATTACGCATACCGACCGACATGGCCAGTGCCAGTTGCTGCCTTGTCTGGCGATGAGCGAAGAGAAGACATCCCAACCCCCGTTTGCAGACTCTTTCCTCCTCTTCTTCTCCTTCAGCCATAACGTTCGCAATGAGCCTGGCTATCACAGACCGTCTGCGAGAGCAGCATCTGACTTGTTAATTATTATTATTATTATTATCCAATTTCTCCCTATGTTGTACAGATATTGATTGCCTTTTTTCCTATTATTTCCCCTTCTGACATCTCTTTCTCTATCTTTTTTCTTCTCTATCTTACCAATTTGCCTCCGATCCAGTGCCCCGCCTAATCTGGTGTCGATAACCTGATTATATCTGGCAGCCTGTGGTGGTGCCCTCCGATCGGCCTTTCTGCGGTCCTTACTGGCAAGAGCACAGACAACAGCTCTTTTCATTTTTCGCCTCCTTTGCTGCCTGTTGCTGAGCGGCAAAAATTTTCCCTATTTGCTTGTTGCTTCTTTGGTTGGATGGATAGTCATTATTAGTGGGAATTAACCCTTGTGACCAGCGTGAGGACTGCCTAATTTTCGTTTTTCTGTTAATAATCACCCTCTCCCTGTGGTTTCGTCGGCTTTGTTACGGCTAGTATGGAGTCTGTATTGCCGGCCGGCTTTGCCTCGCCGGACAAGACTTTTTACCCGTTGGTTGCCACTGCCAGGCCACTAGCGTGCCGTTATTTACCATGCTGATACCGTGTTGATACCACCCCGTTACCGGTGGCCTCCTTCCTCGCTCTGCCTCTGTCACTGCCCCCCCGAGCCCGAGCCCCCCCGTTCCTTCCCAAGCAATGGAATCGACCGCTCCTTCTATCTTTGGCCCTGAAGAGTCACCCATCCTGTTCTGACCCGCCAGCACGGCTCTTTTATTCTGCCTCATCCATCTCCTGACTCCCCCAATCTCCTCGCCATCCCCTTTCTTCAACTCATCGCTTCACTCTCTCTCTCTCTTTCCTTTTTTCTTTTGACTCATCTCTGTCTCTCCTTTCAGTTGCTACGTTACCAGACATTCGGTTGTCTTACCTGGCCTCTCTCTTCCCGAAAGGGCCCCCCCGTTTCTAGGCACCCGGCATCGCCGCGCTAGTTACTCGCCACTCCCAGCCAGGTGCTGCCCAGCCATCTGAGTAAGTCTTAACTGAGTCACCGTTGCCTACTATGACACACTCAAAATGCCCTTTTTTGTACGCTTATAATTCGGGACACTGGAAACTTGTCGGTCACTCGACTTTGCCGTCCACTGCGCCATCCTCTTTCCCTGGTACCTGACGGCAAGGCGATCACCCAATCACTTGCTTTCACTGCGAACCCCAGGACCGAGTGGCCAAAGTGTGAAGCTCCGTGTCTCGTTATATGAATCCTCTGCCGGACCACTAGTCGGATTGACAGTTAATTCCCTTGCTGACCTGGTGATCTCCTCCCACCTTAGTTGGCACCTCTTGACGCGCTCCTCTATCTACTACTCCTAGCTCCGCCGTGCTCCGATGGTTTACGACAGATACACTTCGTGATTAGACGGACTATTGACTCACTTTTTAACAACACATTCCCGAACGAATGTTGTCTGTTTGTTAGGAGGTCACCTGTCTACCTTACGACGACTCTATCATAACCTCACTTGCTCGTTATCCTCAAAATGTACTCTGCTGTTGAAGGCTCCACCAAACCGATCACCTGTATTATCGCGTGCTACCCGTCAGATCTACCAAAGTCCAGCAAGACCGTTGCACGCTTTTAAGTAACGATATCCGCTTCGTGTCTTAATATCGGGAGTAACGACGTTGAGTCTGTTTGCTCCTCCGCTCTATCCTCCTGGCTTGGTCGACGTCGAATCACGTGTAAATACGGTGGTCGGTTTGCCGAATACTCTCGCATTTTGTTAATACTCGCCTTTGCTTCCTCCTGAACTCGGCCCTCCGATACTCTCGATATCTCGAGGTATTGAGTTTTCTCAGCAATCAATACACCTGAGACCCTGGAGTTCCATAATACTATTTGAGGCCCACCGTCGCCTTTTTGAAAGACGGTTGTCTATCGGTTTTTCTTCCTGGTTATTTTCGAAACGGTCTACTTGATACTCACGGCTTTTAATAAATCGTCTCTTACTCAGCATTCGAAATTTCTTCTTTCGTTCCTACACGCCACGAAAAAAAATCTCATCGAATATGTCAGGGTCAGACGTCTTGGGTCTGAATATTTCTGACCCAAGTCAACAGAAGAAGACGGTAATTTCTTATCCGTATTCATCTTCTATGGGCTCTTCAGCCTCTTCCTCATCATCCTCGATATTCTCGCTAGATTGTGTGTCTACCCAGAGCTCAATTTCCTCGTCCTCAACAACTGCTGTTGATGTCATTTGGGAAAATGAAGAGTCTGGAGAACGAGGTTTGCCCCATTCTGAAAACGCGTCTCATTGTTTGCGCACTGGCCTGAGAGATTGTTCCTCTAAAGCCACTGACTGCGCAGTGCCTGCAGAGCTTCGGAAGCACCCTAGACGTACAGCTTGCCCTGCGATTAATTCAAACGGTGCATCCACTGCGTGTCCTCGGCTGCCTCCACCGCTCGTGCGGCAATGCGATCGCAAGATCTCTTTTGTCGACAACTTGGTCGGTAAGTTTTGTCAATACCCCTCGATCTCCGGATCGTGCCGTGCTAAATTTCTTTGCAAGACTCCGCATCACAGATTGTCGAGACAATATGGCCACTGTCGGTAGTTGCTATACGGAGTGAGTCTCTCGGCTGTAAGGGTGTCTTGCCCCTTCGCACTTTCATTCAAGAAACTCTGCGAAGGTCTCGTACTAGCTATAGTACTTTACAGGTCGCTCTCTACTACCTTGTCAAGATTCGGCCCCATGTCCCAAACAATGACTTCACGATGGAGCAACCTCGTGATAGCCCCAACTGTCGAGCGATGCAGTGCGGTCGTCGTATGTTCCTCGCCGCGCTGATTCTTGCATCGAAATATCTGCAGGACCGAAACTACTCGGCTCGTGCTTGGAGTAAAATCTCTGGTCTGCAGACTCAAGAGATTAACCAAAATGAAATGATGTTCTTGCAAGCAGTAGATTGGCAACTGCATGTCCCGGAGTCCATCTACCACAGATGGACAGATATTGTTCTCAAGTACACACCCGGGCCAAGTGCTTCTCCCAATCCACATGACTGCTGGAAGACTTTGATTCCACGGTTGACCCCGGAGCTGGTCACGATCGACGCTGGTCCATCCAGCCCCTCGAGCTTCTTCAGCATGGATATGCTGCCTGATATTACCCCCGGTCGTTCACCCCCTCGTGACATTAGTGTCGCTTCGATGTGCGCTTTGAACGACCAAGAGAGCCCTCGCTCTGCTCCTTCCTTGGAGCCCACCCCTCGTCTCGATTCCTCAAACCCGACCCTTCCTGCCTTGCACAAGCTTGGCCTTTTGCCTACACCACAGTTGACGCCTCAATCTAGCGCCGCTTCCACTCCTGCAGTGAGTGTTCGTGGTGGTACCTGCTCGAGGCGATCATCATTTGCGTCCGCCATGTCCCAGGCTCAGAATATGTGCATGTCACGCTTGGCCCTGGACGCACGCCCTTTCCCGACCAGCAAGCCCAGCAATATTGAAGGAATGCCACCTTTGACGCGTCGGTCTTCTTTGGCACGCTCTACCTCTTCTGCCTCATCACCCGAATCAATGATCTCGGACGTGTCGACAATCTCATCTCGTTCTTCACGATCCTCCTCGATCTCGTCGTGTGGTTCTACGACTTGCGCGCCAAGTCAGCCAAGACTGGCTGTCACGGCGACTCGTCGCTGCGCTGCGATGACATTGAAGGAATGTCGAAAGAACCTGTCAATTCACTCACCCATTGACGAGGCTTCTCTTAACGGTAGTCTTTGTGTTTCTCCTGAAACCGATGCTGGGCTATGCGGGACAGTACCGGACCTGTCCAACTTCTCTTTGAATACGCCTGTGGACATGACGGCACATGAAGCCGCACAGGGACTATGCGAGCTGTCTGGTGCTCTACTGCGGCCCCAGTCTCCTGCAGACAACAGCAACACCTCCAAGGTGGATGAAAACAGGCGTTGCAGGAAACGAGGAAGGACTTCCTCGGAAGATCAGATTCTGCAGAACAACGTTCGCAACTTGATGGCTTCGGCCTATGGGGGAAAGGAGGTTCTCGCAGACGAGCGGGTTGTGAAATCATTTATTTCGGACCACCGTCTCAGCTCCATTCAGCTGCCTATACCTGTTCCTGCTGATAAAGGAGGGATCAAGCGAGCGTGCTGCAGTGCCGAAGTTGGCAAGCAGCTTTTATCCCAAATTCAACACACAACCCCGATGAAATAAGAAACCCACAGTTGAAGGCTTGGCGAATCAAACCTCACAACATATTGCGCACGGATGAGCCGTAATTACCATGCTTGTATATCTCACAACAGCGTTTGTATATACATAATCCTGCAGTTTGAGATTTACAGGCGTTACTTGGCATCATCCTCGCCCACACGATTATGAATATGATGTACTGGGTCGGGCAGACCTAGACATCTTGTATGAAGTACGCAAGCAAGTTCATTTGCAATCTATTTGTTTTCTTTGCGCGTTGACCCATTTGATTTATCTGACACGGAGTGTGGTGGCATGGTGTGGTTCGTTCTTTTTGTTTTCTTTTTTCTTGTTATCTGGTTTCGCATACTCGTTTTACAGGAGTGGGAACGGTCCGAAGGCGACTGGCATTTCTCGGAGTCAATCCATTTTTTCCCTTCTGTTTGCAACGGGGTTTGGGTCTTAGTCTTGTGGGATTTTTTTCTTTCTTCCAATTCTCTTTGTCTGAGCGTTCGCCTCAACAAAAGTGGTTTTGGGTCGGGAGCGCGCGTGCATTTTGAATGCTCGCAACCCTCATCATCGTCATCATCATCTTCATCATCATCGTCATATTTGGCATGTAGATATAACAGTAATCCACTAACCAAGTAGTACGAGTCCGAATACATACCTTACACATAGTATTACACATCTTTGAATCTTTGAAATAACCTCGTAAATAATACTGCAAGAGTCACTATAGTGTCCAGTGTCCAGTGCTGTTGGTGCTTGAAGCATCGCATGACCAGCGAGCTTTCGGACTAGCGCGATCAGATAAGATTGATAATCCTGAAACCGGACCCAGTCAGTTGACCAACACCTCGACCCCCCCTCTTTCCCTAGCGATATCGGTACTTCCTTCAATTCAGCGCTGCATTCTTCTCTTCTCTTCTTTACTTCTCCATTTATCTTGTCTTGTGAATATCCTACCTCTACAGCATTCATTGGGCATAGAATCAACCTCGTCATGGCGCGAAGCACCCGCGGCGGACGTCTACTGTTACTGCTATGTTTACCCTCGGTTCTAGCCACGCCGTTCCTCGCACATAGACGAGATGAATATATGAAGCAGCAGATTGCTCTGGAGGAGAATACGGGCACGGGTCTTGGTCATGGTCGCGACGATCCATTGAAGAATTTCGTTTCGGATGTTGTGCATGATGATGGTACCGCAGGTATTGGCAGCAGCAGCAGTCTTGTTAGTGACAGCAGCATAACCTCGACTACGACGGCAGCGGTGGTGACTGCTCCGACGTCATTGGTACAGCCTCCTGCTCCGGTTTCTTCGAGTGCGACCTCATCCTCGTCCTCGTCGTTGAGATATACACCACAGCTCGACCACGATGAAGAAGATGATGACGAAGATGAGATGACATTCCGTCCTTCATGGTTCACCTCAACACTCCGAGCACGTCGACTACTGGCCAAATCGTCCGTCGGTATTGCTTCCACGGTTTATCAGAGTTCGACATCATCTGTCGCCAATGCAGCTGCAGCTGCCCCAGTCGGCCTGCAGGGCATATCCGTCAGTCTACCAGAATACATCGCCGACTGCTCCGACGACAACGACGACGGAAACCCGATCTTGCTAGGTCTATACGTGTCAACGACATTTCGGAATACCGCGCAGGGCTCAAATATTAGTCTCTCGATTGACTGGTGGGACCATTTGGAGAGCACTGAGCCTTTGTATCCTGGGTTTCCGTTGAGTGAGGCTGGATTGCCGCGCGTTTCGTTGATTGGTTATGTTGAGCACATTGATTCGTCTTCGTCTGCTCAGCAGAAGTCTCTAGAGGAATGCTTTCTCGCTTCCCATCCAGACTCCGAGGCATGGCTCCCCGGTAATCCGGATAGTCCGCATGGCGGATTTTGGGCGCGCATGGTCGTGACGCAGGCGTATTGGATAGGCGGGTTTGGCGATTTGCAGCAGATTGGATGGATTAATATGACCGAGTGGCGTGGCATTGGCAGATATGAAAGCGACGATGAACTTGGAGATGGGAGTGGAAGGGGTTGGGAGGATGTTCGGTTGCCTGGTGAATAAATCTACGCATACCGAGATTACCGACAAAATTGAGATGAGACGAGCGAGACTGTAATTAGCGTGCTTGAAGGTTCGATGCAGCGATGGTGGTTATCTCTTAGTTATTAGTTAGTGAGCAGAATAGAGCGATTGATTTGGTCTGGCAAGACACTCTGCATTGATACGTGTCTATCTACGTGGCAAAGTCTAGATAGCTGAGGTGGTCTACAGCAATGAATCAATGAATCATCAATCCCCTGCATGGCCGATAATAGATAGGAGTATCTGAAGATTAGAGTTGTTGGTCGATCGATTGAGATAGCCAATATTTACTCCGATAGATAGATACGTGAATCATCACAGCATGTTACCTCAGAGAAATGTCGATAGATAATGAAGAAGTGACACGTAGCAATGTCGATAGATAGGTACTATTAGTATGGCATCGACTGGCTGATCCTTTCGTTCGCTTATCTTTGGTGTCACTTTGGCTCCTATCTCGACTCTACAGATAGACAGATCAACAGATAATTGGAATATTGAAAGATGAATATCTCCACGGAGCTGATTGTAGAGATAACCCTGCTGCAAACAGCCAGATAAATGATACTGATAATGATCTCTCTGACGTGCTCGATTCCGTGATTGATTTCAGAGACAAATTATCTGGGGGATTTTCTCAAATAGGAAGCTGTGATTTGTTCGTTGGGCTTATCTGTGCCACTGGCCACTGCCACAATAAAAACTTCCAAGGGTTATCTTTGATACTATTTGAGCTGTGCATAATCAATATCCACAATGAAGCATGGATGTTGCATGTATATATACAGCGCCGTTTCCTCGTTGATTTTTTTTCTTTATTTTTCTGTCTGTCTCTCTCCAGGCCAGGGCGGAACAGGGCGGAATTAAAGCCATAACCCTAACCCCGACGACTACATCACGTGATGACCGGAGAAGACAGGACAGCTTTCGACTTTCGACTTGATGATCATGGTATGAAAGAAGCCATTCACGGAGCTCGCTAGGATATGTTATCAGCAAGGAGAAGGCAACCAGTCATGCGACATCATGTTCCCATTTGTTACACATCCGACCGACCGACGAGGCTACGAGCTGATCGACTCGCATTTTTTTTTCGCGAACGATTTATGATGGATGGACTTCTTCGGCCGGCTTTCCCAATTGGGCGCTTACGTTGCAGCAAGCCACCAACAGAGGAGTATTCGATAGTTGAGCTAGCTGGCTCGCAGATCGCTTCGATTCCGTCGTCATCGTCGTCATCGTTTATGATTTGAAAAACCGTTTTTGAGAAGCTGGGTGGCAAGTGCACACGACACGACAATCATACAATGGAGCTTTATACTACTTTGGAATACGGATAACTGGGGAAAGTTCAAGTTGGATACTTAACTTTGACCGGGGGTTTCAACTGCGCAAGCCTCGCCTCCAGGAAGGTATTCCGACTAGACACAGTGTACAGCCTACAGGAACGGCCTATGGAGTCGAACGTAGTGGCGAATTATTGGCCCTTCCCCACGCGACATTCCTACCTCGTCGTCGATTTTCACCAGATACAGTACTCACTGCCCAGACGAGAGTCAGTCAAGAGAGGCAAAGAAAAACGCCCGGGGAACGAAGCTAAAACCATCCGCATCAATCAGATCAGACAGCATTCGGGTCAGCTCGAGGCCGAAAAGACGAGACGAGGAAGGATCATATGAATGCTGAGTGCTGTGATTGGTGGATTCGCCGGAATACAAACTTACAAAAAACCGTACTAACTTACGCGCTCCGTATGCTGTACCGTGTACACCTACCTTATTATATTCGACAATCCTTCTATATTCTGACTTGACTGACTGACTGATTTATTGCATGCAGGTTGATTTATTTCCCAATATATTTATATATTTCTTTTCACATTTGATTTGTCCATATGATTGATCTTAGGGCTAGGTTGCCGACACGACACGACCGAAGGTGTATCGACCACGTACCGTACCATTGTTTCCGCCTTACATACAGAACCCATTCCATACGCGCGGTACAGAGTGCTCCGGATTTAATCCGCCGCGGGGTCATACCATCACCACTATCAATTGCCAGAACGAATAACTACAGTACTTCTTTTTTTTTTTTTTTAAAAAAAAAAAAAGAAGCTTACATTATTACATTCAGAGTGCTAGTTATGTATAAAGAGGTAGTACTCCATCGTTTCAGTATGCAGTAAGCTGGGGTAAAAAAACTACCGTTACAACACTCCCTGCCAAAAAAAAAAGAAAATATTAAAAAGCGGCTACCGCGCTCGATCGGAATGCGCCGATTTTCCATATGAACATGGATAATAATTAAAGAAGCAGACTATTTATATAATTAAATAGTAAGATATGCTTTTATATAGGGCGATCTTGGTGTATGCATGATGTTTGAAATGCAGCTGTTTCTTTGCTCGCAGGCATGTTTTAACGGATTCGATCGCATGTGATGCTATTGCAGGAAAAATACGGCGAATACACGGGACGAACAGAGACATCGGATGAAATCGGGAGATGCAGCTTGTATAGCTCTATACTCCGTAAGGCGTAGAAGTCAAGGAATAAATTACGTACAAAGGTTAAAGCTTAACCATCATGATGGACTCCATCGAAAGTCTCCATGGACTTTGGACGGACGTACCGGTATGGGCGTCGGACAGTGGGCGACGTACCGCGTATTCTTCCAGTAAGTTACCCACCAATACTAATCGGAGTATCTCCGTTCGTTGCTTAGAAGTATATCCTTCGGGCTAGTGCCAAAGGGGACTAGAGGCTGAGCTTCTAGTCCAGCTCCGTGGGTCGTTTCTGACCCTCCGTCGGCGATATAACTTTTCTCGACGTCTGGGCAAAGTGTAGAGCTGTAGCAGTGTGTCTGAGTGTAGATACTTGGTACCTGTCACTTGAAGACTACGTACTTGAAACGAGTCGATGGGATTGGATAGATGGCGCCGAGAAGTTGGAAGAATCGAACAGTCTAGGCATAGGACCTAGACCTGAAGTTACAAGTACCGAGAACTACGTAGTTTGATGCCGAGTAGTACCTGCTTCGAGTCATACAGGCCAGGCAACATCAACACAAACGGTCTGATCAAATAGAATCATGTAAGGCCAGTCCTTTGTTGAACTACAATCTATAGTACTCCTCGTCCTAGACTCCTAGATATTGGTAGACTACTCGAGGAACACTGCAAGTAAGTGGACTGTGGATATAGATCCTGCCCGGAACGGTTGCTTGCATCAATTCATACAGGCGACATTACCTCAAAAAGACTAGGGCGTTGTTACAGGTGGATTCTATAAGCGAGTCATATTGGATTAGTAGTATTAACCGTGGCCAATGAGGCTGCTTTATGAGTGTCCCCCACCAGCCAATCCCGGTAATTATCCACACTCCCTTGCTGTGCCATGCATATTCCATGCGGCTGGATCCACCGAGTACGACTGCATACCATACAGCTATACGGTACATACATAACTCAGTGCTTAGTCTGTACTTGGGCAGGACATGCAGTTCATCTTGTAGTAAGTAGATACTCGAATAGTTTCGCATAGTACCACATAACCTACATCTATACATGATGTTTTCCGTCCTCTGTACGGGCACTGGTACTGCAGGTAGTTTACCGGATAAAGTCATAATACGAACGGATCATCGTATCCCCACATCGCCACCATGCCACTGGAGTGGCAAGCGCTTGGCGCACGCTAGCACTGGCCACTGGTCGCCCCTTGTTAGCCTGGCTTTACGTAGCAGGCTGCACAGTGGAGTTTACTACGACTGCTAGTGTTGAGCCACGAGGTCGGTCCGATATTTGATGATGCATGGACAATGAAAAGGGATGCCGAAGCTCCCTCGGAAGTTTGCACGGAGATACCACTACAACAGTTAGCACATACGTGTTGTCTAATAGTTACTATCCTACAGAGGACAAGCCTCGGTCGGTGCTTTGGGAAGATGTCCCGATTCCATGATCTTGAGCCTTGAAGCCCAGGCCTGTATTACGCCAAGGCTGGAGAACTCGGGACGAGGCCCTCATCTAGATATCCGGCGTTGAGGAGGTATATTAATTTATCAAATATGCATCTATATACCATACGGCAATTGAGCAAAAGAGCAACGTCTGTATGATCTCAGTTGAAAGAACAAACAAGTGGTCCTGGCGTTTCAGAGCTCTGCTAACTCGAGGCAAGCCTCGACTAGTGGCATTATTAGGGCTAGCTTGGGCTGCCCATTAGAGGAAATTAATTTATTGATGCACATCAAAATTTATGGTATTAATAGTAAATAGTACTTAATACGTACTGCCGTCATCGGTGATGATCAAAGAATGGCCGAAGAAGATTGAAATGAGATTGATGTTTTATGTTAACTACGCCATATGATATTGAGCATGAAGTCCTAGTATGTGCTCGGTATTATTATACCTATGGACTCCCGCACTACTGCGCTATTCAGCCAAAACCCCACGTCCAGGCTCCAGCAGCACTGTCAGCGTCGTTTTATACCACCGCATCATGCACTGTCTAAAATGAAATGGACTGATGGATATATGGCAAGTTGAAGCCGCATTTAGCGACACGCGACCTGGTTGGTTTTGGTAATGTGGCAGTCGCGATTCGTCGATCCGGCTGGCCATGCCATGGTCCAGGTCTCTCGACCCCTTCCAGAAGCTTGGTAGCTGGGCCAATGATTTGTCAAAGCGCTTTTATATCCGAGTTCGCTACATAAGAGGGCTGTCTCTGTCCATACTCCATAAAAATGCAGACGTAGTGTAGTCTGTATGTATACTAAGTGCTTCAACATTGATGATAGTACAAAAGTGAATAATAATGTGGTGTCAAGCGCTGATAAACGTTCGATCCACCCGTACGGTAATCTATCACGGGGTATTTAATTAGTATGTTACCACTTACCATCTCGCGCCATGCCTCTCCAGTCATAGCGCCGCATTAGCCCCGAATACAGACCCACCCGCGACATCCGCCGTAGCCAATGCTGCCTCGTGCGCGGGCGGGGCCCACGGCATTAATTACCAACAATGCGGCACGTCGGGTGAAACCGAAATACGCTGACGGCAGGCCGTAATCTGTAATATTACCATCCAAATTTCCTTCCGTTGTCTGAGATCACTTACTCTCAGTCAGTCTCTCTCAGCGCTGAGCGATCGGTGCTTGTCGGTCGTCGTCGCCGCCGCCGCTTCGTCCTCCAATTAATTATTTTCCCTTGCGAGAGACCTCAAGACTTCATTCCATCGACCTCCTCACCCTCTCCCCATTGTGCGTGGCTGGTCGCTATCATCTGTGTTCTCTCCATCTCCCTTCTTTTTCTTTTTTCCCCTCTTATGTTTGTGTGTCCGTCGTCGTCTCCTCCCGTCTCCGCCCTCCGAATATACGCCTGTAAATCCGCCTCCATTTCCCCTACCATCGCCCGTTCTTTAGCCCGCGCGCGGGCTAAGGGGCAAACAAGTTAATAACGATTTTTTAAACGAGACGACACAAAGAAAAACGGCAAGCTGGATTTCCCTATTCAAGGCAGCATCGCCAAAGGGGCGTTGCTGGACGACTCGGTCTTCCCGGACTTCCACGATGCCGCCCCTCACGATGCGGTCGACAGTCCCGACGAGATGCAGCGAAAGGATCCGTTGGCAACGCAAATATGGAAGCTGTACTCGCGCACAAAATCTCAATTGCCCAATCAAGAGCGCATGGAGAATTTGACGTGGCGGATGATGGCGATGAGTTTGAAGCGGCAGGAAAGAGAGCGGGCGGAGCAGGCTCGGTAAGTTTTATTTTATTTCATGTCACTTTTTTTCTGTTTTTTATATGTTCCATCAAACGCCAGAATGAAACCCTCTGGATGGAGACGTATGGGACAGATGACAGGCCAGCTGCAGCTTGCAGGACGCTAGCTCTGTACTGTTATCAGAATCGAATCCTCCCTTATCTCTGCTCCCCTCGCCCTGCTCAATCCTACCTTCTTTCACACATTTTCATTTTTCACACCTCTGTTTGGACAGCTTTGACCGTCACGATAATCATAATCGACCCCATATACTGACTTGACTCGATAATTCTACAGTCTCGCCGCTCAACAGACACTTAGAAAGCCTGCTCCCAGTGGAATTGCTCAACTCCGCCAGGCCAGCCTCAGCAACAACGCCGCTGCCTCGGCCGTCTCGGGAGGAGATTTTATGAACCTGGACGACTTTATCGTTCCTTCGTCGATTGGCTCGCCCGCTGGCATTGAATCACCACTTGCTACTACCGACAACAATCTGGCTCACGCCAATTCGGTCAACCCCTCGGGTATTCCCATCAAGGGCCGCAAGGACCAGAACCAATCGCACAATCCCCTCGTTCCAGCGTCTTTGCCTTATCCTTCTCAGGACCTGCGTCGCAACGACGAGTTTGGTTATGTGCAGCGTCGTGTACGGAAAACCAGTGTAGACGAACGCAAGGTTAGTACCCTCTCTCTTTCTTTCACCAAAGATAAGGAAATGTGGCATGAGATAAGCAGTTCTAACATCAAAATAGGCACCGCGCAAGCGACCTGCTGAATTTTCCCCTCAAGTTATTCCTACATCCAACCTTTTGGGGCATAATGATCACGAACTGGACACTGCCATGATGCCAGACTATAGCCTGGACCACTCACACTCCGCCTTCCCCACCACTAACCATACCTCTCCCGGCGTGCCCTTTAATCTCGACACTTTCCATCTCAACGATGATCCCATCTTGACATCTGCCGGTCCCTTCCAGCAGAACTTTGCTTTTTCCCCCAACGAGTCACCGCTCGTGACGTCGGGACCCTTTGGTCATGTCTATGCTCAGACTCCCATTGGAACATCATTGAACTCGACCGACTTTTACTCCCCACCGCCATCTGGATACCAGTCAACAGCCTCGACACCACAGGCCACATATGATGGGGAGCACTCTATGTATTTTGATCAGAGCAACTCCATGGATGCCCGTGTTCAGCGCAGAGTGCCAGCTTATGCTGCGCCTCATCGTACGTCCAATCTCACTGCGTCTTTGCAACCGCGATATAATCCAGGAGCCGCATACAATACGATGAGCGGACCCCCTTCTAGCATTCCCTCCCCTGGGTTTGCTTCAGGCCAACAGCACGTTGATCCGTCGACGGTCATTGGTCACAATGACTTTTCAGCCCCTCCTTCCCATCACAATCTAAACCTCACAAGTAGTGAGAATATGTTTACATTTGGAGCCGACTCTGATGCTGAAGACGAGGACGGGCCTACTTTCCCCGACCAGAATCTTGCCATGCAGGCCGACTTCCAAGGTATCGATGACATTTCTGGTGACATGTCTACGAGCTTGCAATGGGATGCTCAGATTGCTAGTCACTATGGTTCCATGCCAAATTTCTCCGGTATCAACCACGCAAGAATGGGAGATCTCATGGACCAATCTCACGATTGGGAAAGTGGAAGTCTACCACATGGCCATGCGTCAGTCACCGACATGCGTTCTCAACACGATCCGAGAAGACCAAAACTTGCTCGGGCGATTTCTACCCCCAACGCCGAACTCATAGGCATGCAGGGCTTGCAGTCCCATACATCGCCTAACACACCGCCGGAATCTGGATTTAGTAGTGTCGCGCCATCACGTCCAGCCAGCCCTGGTGGCACAAAACCCGGTGATCAAGGCGCCCCGACTACCTGTACCAATTGCTTCACCCAGACCACTCCTCTCTGGCGACGGAATCCAGAGGGCCAGCCACTTTGCAATGCCTGTGGTCTTTTCCTCAAACTACACGGAGTGGTCCGTCCTCTTTCTCTGAAGACCGATGTTATCAAGAAGCGAAACCGTGGCGGTGGTAACAACCTCGCTATTGGTATATCTTCTGCCCGTTCCAAGAAGAATTCCCGCAAGAATTCGGTCCAGCAGACACCTGTTGTCACCCCACCGAGTTCAAGTAAGTTGCAAAGCGCCAATGCTTCTGAATCGCCGCCATCGATTGCAGGCTCTGCTGCCAGTATTGCGGGCTCTGTCAAGAGCGGCGTTGTCCCCATTGCAGCGGCTCCACCGAAAACAACACCATCCGCCGGGGCCCAAGCAAGGGCAGTCCAAGTTGCTCCCAAGCGTCAGCGTCGGCTTGACAAGGACTCGATCGGCTCACTGGCCAGCATCCAGGCGGGTCTGTCTCAAGACAGCCCCGAAACAATCGGCAGCGATGATATGAATATTGAGAATATGAGTATGAATAATAACAAAGCTGGTGCTGGGCCATCGGCAGCTGCTGCAAGAACCAAGAATGTGCCGCTGGCACCAGCCATGCCGCCGGCAGCAACGAATCCTGCTCATCACAGTCTGGCTGCGGGATCAGGCCAGACAGCTAGTCAAGAGTGGGAGTGGCTGACAATGAGTTTGTAATCTCGGCCTTTTTCTTCGGCAAGAGAGTCGAGAGTCTTAATAACAGCAATGACGACCTTCTTATCTTCGATATATTAATGATGGCTGACGAACTGGCTCATTTCTCATGCCTTTTTTATTATTTACACGGATTCGCTTATAGACATGACGTGGGCAAACGGTGATTTTTTTGCGTCTGGTTGACTGGCTCGGGTTTTCGATATCATAGAACAGGCTGACGGCATGTTGTCCTCCAGCATACGCAAGCTTTTTTACATATGGTTTCGGGTGGCTCTGATCGATATTTTTTGTTTTAACGTTTTTCCTTTTTTCGGATCGAATGTCTCGGGCTCCAGGTATAGAGATTGCCATTTTCTTTATATCAGGTTCCTTGTCAGTTGTGTCGTATTGCGCCGATGAATACATAACTGGATTCAGTTATTACGAGTTTGTGTTCGTCGTTTTTTTTTGCTTTATAATGATGTTCTGTGCTTATTGCTTGATACAATCGCGTCTGTTCCGGTATGCTCGGCCTGGTTTCATATCTCTTTTTTCTCTTACGTTCTACCTCCATTTTCCCTTTTGTAATGGGCTGAGCAACCGGGCAGAAGTGCGCACTGCTTTTGATTTTTATTTTCTTTACTACTTTTTTCAAAGATTGTGAATGAATAATAGTTGGCCTGGCCAGTTTTACGACTGGGCCAATTTTTCTTCTCTTCGTATCTTTTTCTCTATAGTTAATTTGAATTTATTTATGAAAGTTTATACATATGTAGTATCTGATGATAGAATTAAATTAGGCATGAGATTATGTCGGGGTAGTCAATAATGAATAATGCGTAGTTGGCATTTGACTTTAGCCAACAAAACGGACTTCTTGGCTCTGTTCTTATCATTTACTACTACTGTACATAGCTACACTAATCTCGGACTTGCCATCGTCTTGATCCACCACCGTCACCTCATTTGAATAATCAGACAGAAATGGAGCGCCGTGAGCTCTCCTTTGTCCCTGTTTGCGGCAATACCAAGAAAGATGTCCGCGCGACAAACAAGGTCGTCAGGGCACACGTTATGCGCAGATACAAGCAGCAGCAGCGAATCTCCATGCGCAAAGCACGCGAGGAAGAGGAACAAAAAGACACCACAGATGAAGTGGTCGAGCCGAGTCTGACCAGCTGGCTCGATGGGGAGTTGGACCCCTTTCAATGCTTACCTGTTCATCTGACACGACGCGAGTTGATGCTATTGCAACAGAGTGAGTTCCCTCATATCCCTATGGTGATGCATGACTAATTATCCAAGACGCATCGACCACCATTCGCACATCGGTACATGCAGATCCATTCGACATCTACAGAAAATCATGCAGCAAAGATCCTGCGTGGCTTTTCATGAACATGTTTTACGCCTCGAATCGGTTTTCGAAATCTCATGAGCATACCGAGAGGTACCTTTTGCAGTCAATATCTGCGGTCAATGAAAGTATTGGGCGATCGCCGAACGAGATTAATGACTCTACCATTGCCACTGTGGCTTGTCTGGCTAATATAGAAGTAAGTCCTTTGTATTTCTTGTTTGCTTGCTCTAGGTGTTGACCTGTCAAGAACCTCAACGGCGTTGCCTCGCATGCAGCTGTCCACATCCAGGGCTTGCAGCGCATGGTCGAAATGAGAGGAGGCTCCGAGCATCTTTGCATGCGAGGTATCTTGCGCCGTTTGGTCTTATGGTCAGATCTGCTGCATAGCTCGAGCTCCGAGAGACCGGCTTGTTTCCCGTTTTATGCTGCGGATAACACAGCCCATATTTCAACTTTTATCCTACCAGCGTCTCGTCGCGCCGAGTTCCTCATTCATACCAATCCAGATCTTGACGACATAACAACAGCGAAAAGCAATATATGCCTTTTACAGATATTACGTTCTCTTCATGAACTTTCTACATTCCTCAGCATCATCGGGGGCGACGGCTCCTCTCACGAGCAGCTCCCATGGGAAGTGGCCTATCCTGATCGTGTATATCATGTTGAGTATCAGATCGTGACGTCCCTCTTTGACGACGACGAAATTATGGTCGCCAGTTCAGACGTCAAGGCCAAACTAGGCATCCTTATCCTACATGCCAGTCTGCTTTTTATCTACACGAATCTACGGCAGACTCCAGTCGGCGCAAGAATTCGAGCAAGGCTAACAGCTCGTCTCCGTCAAGCCCTTGACGAAACAGATATAGAGAATATTGCGCTACGTTTTCCGGCTGAAGTCCTTTGGATCGTCCTAATAGGGGTTACCAGTCGCACGGCCAAGGGGGACGACGAACATTATTTCACTCAATTACTGCGACGGATGTGCGCTGTTCATGATATTAAGACGAGCTTCGATATGCAGATGTTTCTAATGGGCCTACCGACGCTGGTAAGCGAGCGTTGGAGACTTTGCCGAGAGATTTTGGAAAATGGTAATCTCTCTTCTGTTAGGCAGGAGACGTGTTATGAGATCCATGAAATTCTGAATTGTTGAATCAGATATACCAATGCAAACAAAGATGTATTATTCTATGCTATCTGTTGGTGATCATCATAAATGATCCAAGTTTTTACACGGTTCACCACGCAAGCCATGTTCATTCAGACCATGACGCTATTGTCACCATTCAGCATTTTTGTTTCGTTCGCATGCACAGACAAACCGATGCTTTGTCGGATAAGATCAATATCGGCCAGCACGCCGATCAGACTGTTCCAGATTAGCGATGCATTCCAAACGTTCAAGTGGAAGAAACACTCACCGTCGCAGACCTTCTGCCAGAGTCTCTCGTTCCTGGCTGAAGACCAGTCGGAATTGGCCGTCTTCTTCAGCATGCTCCTCACCAGGGTGCAAACCGACACCAGCATCCAGCATCCTCTGGGCTAGCACGAATTCCCAGTTATAATTATGCTCGCTGCCGGCGCTCAATTTTTCCAGCCATGGGCCCAGGTCGATCAGAAGGAAAAACCCAGCGTTACTGCTCAAAAACTTCAGTTAGTCTTCAGCTGAGCTTCACTCGGAGTGGTAGGAGCGTACGGTTTTCGATACTTAACCCCAGCACTATCCAACATTTGCATTGTATAATCCCGCGTGTCTCTGAGCCTCTCGCGCGACAAGGCTACAAACCGCGACACAAATTCTCTATCTTCCAGTATTTCGGTTGCAATGGCTATGGATATCCCAGAAGGGTTATGGAATCGCATGTTGCATGCTACTGCCTTGCGTAAAAGTTTGGATCGGGTAACGAGACAGCCAAGTCGTAGGCCGGCAGCAGCGAAATCCTACATGAGATTCTTAGCAAATTAAATAGCACTATCAGGCGCTTTTTAACCAACCTTGCTCATGCCATAAAAGACGTGAACCCGATCCTCGTCAATGAGACCGCGAGTGTCAATTGACAGGACTGAGGTGAAGTCATACCCGTGCTCTGGATCTTTGTCGTATACCGAGAGACCGTAAACCTCGTCACTGATTAGATGGATGCTGTTCTTCCTACAAAAGGCCATCAAGGCCTTCAATGCCTCAGCTGAGTAGCAGCGACCTGTACTCTCTCTCTTAGTTCACGGACGAATCTCACGCGTGTCAACAGCATATAACTACATACCCAACGGATTGTGAGGATTCACAATAAGCACAGCCCTGATACGTACCCCTTCCTGCGCCGACCTGTCAAAAGCTTCTTGATACCCGGTCACAGCCTCCGCAGAGAACGGATCAGTCCCGTGCATATCGGCGTACACAATCTTTAGATCGTCGGTGTTTCCGAAATCAAGCTCAAAGCGACCATATACGGGCCGACTGACGATAATCCCTTGACCGGGGTCCGCTAAGCTGTAGCCGACTAATTCGTGAATGGCCGTCAAGCCCGACGCGGTGATGATTTGGTCTGCCTCGACGGGGATGAAGGTCCTGAAATGCTCGTTTAGATGCGCTGCCATGGCGATAGGGAAGCGAGGTCCGCCCATTGTGCTGAATCGGTATGCGTAGGCGAGTTCTGGAATCACTGCCTTTGGTTCTCTAGGTGTAAGCGTGGAATTCAAAGCTGAGGGGCGGATAAAAGACGTACATTGTTGGCGACATATTCATGAAGATCCTTGTGCATCAGACTCTGGAACGCCCCCTTAATCAGCTCATGTATATCATTACCACTGCAGAGTAGTCTCACGTTTTCGGCCGTCGCAAAGGAAATGACTCCGTTGGGATTGGACACTGGATGGTATCTGTTGCCACCGCCCGGTGCGAAGCGCCAGGGGATATCTTGGCTAGCAGCGCTTTTGGCGCCTCGTTTTGAAAGCATGCTGTTGAATTCGAAGCACAATTGATTTTTGTTTTGTTTTGTCTTCTCTGGGCCAAAAAGGTAGCTTTAAAAGGCCATAACGGGTAACTTAGGGTTGGCCGCCCGTAACCCTACAGTAACCAGAGGATCGACTGGGACTAACATCGATGCGTATAATGCTGAACTTTAATGCCAACGAGTGGAGAAGACTAACTGAATTTGTATAATGCTGAGATAAAGAGGCCTCACAGCCTAAATCATCTCTCTTAACATTCATATCCCCTCTGCATTAGGACAATGCTAAGATACGTCCTGGCTTTTACTCCTCACGCTAATAGCTGCTGTGTTGGAATGCGTATAGCTCGCAAGGGATGGGAAACACCGACGCTCCCTGACGTATAAATGACCCCTGTCAGCTGAGGAAGAGTAACCATATAGTGGGAATCTACCTCTCGATTGAAGAAACATATACAGCAGGACTCGCTTTTAGACCTGGCTGCGAAACTGAGTATAACCCCAATATGTCCATCTCTACAGCCAACGACCACATGGCAAAATCTTCCCCGGACGCCATAGAGAAAGGCCTCACCACCACATCGACTGACCCAAAGGGGGGGCTGTCTGCCAAGTTTGGAGAAATCAACGAGCTCAAGCAGGGCCTTCACCAGCGACATGTCCAAATGATTGCCCTTGCCGGCACCCTGGGAACCGGCCTCTTTCTCACTTCGGGAGAATCAATCGCCTATGGCGGTCCCCTCGGCGCCTTACTTGGCTATTCCATCATCGGAACCGCTGCCATCAGTGTCGTCTTTGCTGGTGCCGAAATGAGCGCTCTTGTACCCCTGAATGGCGGCATCATTCGGTTCGCAGAGCGGTTTGTTGATCCAGCCCTCTGTTTTGCGATTGGCTGGAATGAGGTGTATGCGCATATCGTTTCTGTTCCCTCGGAGCTCTCTGCGCTCGCCGTGCTCGTGAAATTCTGGACGGATATTAATAGTGCTGTATGGATTACCGTCTTTGGAGCGTTGATGCTTGCGACGACATTGGTCTTTGTTCGTGTCTATGGAGAGCTCGAGTATGGCTTCTCTATACTTAAAATTGCTCTTGTCATTGGTGTCGACCTCATGGTATGTCCAGACCTGACCTTTCAAAGAAATAGTAGTTGCTAACTCATTTCCATCAACAGTCTCTGGTTATTACATGTGGTGGCGGACCGAACCACGAAGTCATTGGTTTCAAATATTGGAATAACCCCGGCCCATTTGTGCAGTACCTCGGCATTGGAGGCTCTCTTGGGAGATTCTTGGGGTTTTGGCAAGTGCTGGTCAATTCTTTGTATGCGTACTCAGGAATTGAGAACATCACCCTCACTGCTGGAGAGACCCGGAATCCACGCACATCCATCCCCATTGCAGCTAAGAGGGTGTTTTGGAAGATTCTCCTCTTCTATGGTAAGCTTCTCTCTCTCTGGTCAAATAAAGACATAGGCTTCTTATACTAACGTTAGCTAATCCGCAGTCATTACCATTTTCTTCGTCGGCCTCATCGTCCCCTCCAACGACCCCAATCTATTGCTTGGAAGTGGCAACGCATCCGAATCACCCTTTGTCATCGCCGCCAAACGAGCTGGGATTTCGGCAATCCCCGCGATAGTCAACGCCGTGGTGCTCACGTCGGCCTGGTCGGCGGGCAACTCAAGCTTGCTCTGGGGCTCTCGCATTCTTTATGCCATGGCACTCGAGGGTCGCGCCCCAAACTTCTTTACTAGGATAAACCGGTTTGGTATCCCTTATCTTTCCGTGCTCTTTTACGGTATGTTTATGGCGCTGGCATACATGTCCCTCTCGAGCACGGCAGACACAGTCTTTTCTTGGTTGAAAAACCTGGTGTCAATAGCTACCTTGGTCAATTGGATGGTTATTACCATCACATATCTGCGCTTCTACCATGGTTGCCGCAAGCAGGGGATTGATCGTCGACGACTCCCATGGACCGCACCTTTACAACCTTACATGTCCTGGTGGTCCATTAGCTTGTTCGTTGTTCTACTATTGACTGGCGGATATTCTACATTCATCCATGGACAGTATGCTTTCCTCTTCAAATGCTCACGAATTAAGTGCTATATACTAATCCATATTTCACACAGCTGGGACGATAAGACGTTTGTGTCTACTTATATCAACATCCCCCTGTTTTTTATGCTCTACTTTGGTTACAAACTCATCAGGCGATCAAAAGTCATGCCGCTGAATGAGATCCCAATCGGACATCTTCTGGCTATTGCAGAGCAAGAGGAGAAGGAGCCAGAGATTGAATCGACCAAGTGGAAATGGCTGACTTCTCTTTGGAGGTGAGAAAAATAAAAGGTACGCTTGTCCAATAATTAACATGAAATTATAGAAATTGATGTTGAATATGATAGAGCCACGAAAATGATTTTTAGCCACTTTTGATCTACTAAAGTACGTATTTATGAGGCACCAGGAGCTAGTTAATAAGAACTAAGGTTCTAGATAAATATACTTGGAAAATTATACGTAAGAAGTTCTGGTTTAAAAGTAAGCTCAAGATTAAGAATTATCAATTATCTAAAGAATATATATCTATTTAAAATAGACCGAATATAGAATACTTCTCGGGCGGTAGGTGTAAAATAGCCTGACTGTAGATATCTCTACCTTCAATGGTATTAATTATTAAGCTAAGTATGTGCAAAACTTTTCTTCTATAAGCTACTGAGACATAAGTCATTGACACTGTATTAGCTTGGACAGTGAATGGTCCTCAATGAGGGGTTTTGATCAGATTTGAGCAGATTTCTAGCCAACAAAGAACTAAGCGGCGTCAAGCTAGCATGGAATTTTCGTATTTCCAGATCCAGCAAGCTTGCATTCTATTTTCTCTTGGGCATGAGCTTGGCAAGATAAATTAACTATTAATTATGAAAATGCGATAAAAATAACATGTGCTGAAATGCTAAGGTGTCGAGTTGTTGAATTTGCTCTATATGCCTCGCGGTGACTGCGCCCACTTAGTGGTCAAGGTACGATGACCTTTGTATATTATCTTTGGGATATCCTCTTGATATTGGTTTTTGTGCCTTGAATGTACTGGGAAACCGTTTTATCCCTTCTTAGTTCCCTCTCCTCTCAACGCTTTCAGACGAGTTCCCTCGTATCTAACAGTTTGTGCATTCGATAGTCAAGGAAGCGAGTGCTTCTGTGAAATGGCCTCAACCAATCTTGGGGACGACCCTAAAGTCCCTATCAACGTCCGAACGATAGGCGAAGAAGAAGACTCGGGCAGGTCTTCCACGTTGAGTCTGGAGCAAGAGAATGAGAGAGAAATTCTTCAACACCCCCAAGATATCACCCAGAAGGCACAGGCTGGAGTGCAAAAGGCCGAGGCCACGGCTTTGGTGTGGTCCAAATCGGCATTGTATGCTACATATGCTCTGTAAGTCGGAATCTTTCACTTTCAACCTGATGTGTGCTAATCAACGTATGACAAACAGGATCTGGCTCTGCTTCTTCGTTCTGTCCATGCAATCGTCTATCAGCAACAATGTGATCTACTACGCATACGCAAACTTTGCTTCGGCGCCACAAATTTCTCAAGCTTTTATTCTATCAACAATCATCGGCGGAGTCCTACAACTTCCAATCGCAAAGATACTCAACCTATGGGGTCGTGCTGAGGGTTTCTTGATCTTCCTTGCCGTCTTCATCCTTGGTCTGATCCTGATCGCCTCATGTAATGGGCCAAGAGGGTTTGCAGCCGGTTACACGCTGTACTCGATTGGTTATTCAGCCTTAAACTTCATCCTGAGTGTCTTCGTTGCCGATGCCTCTGGGCTACGGAATCGAGCCTTTGTCTATGCCTTCATCGGGACTCCGTCGATCTGTACTTCGTTTGTCGGCCCGCTCGCTGCTCAAGCTCTCTATACCCATTCTACCTGGCGTTGGGCCTATGCCTGCTTTGCTATCATTGCATTCGTTATCTTTGTTCCTCTCGCCGTCGTCTTCAAGTACTATCAACGCAAGGCGGAGAAGTTGAATATTCTCACCCGGGAACGAAGTGACCGGACCATTTTGCAGTCCATCATTTATTACTTCCATGAGTTTGATGCCGTGGGAGTATTTCTCCTGATGGCAGCCTTTGTTCTCTTCCTACTTCCCTTCAGTCTCGAGACTTACGGCTACGGCGGATATTCATCGTCAACTTTCATTGCCATGGTTGTGATTGGTATCCTGCTATTTCCAGTATTTGCTATTTGGGAGAAGTTCGTTACTAGGACTGCGTTTGTCAAATGGGAATTGCTCAAGTCACGAACGGTTCTTGGAGCTTGTGTCCTGTCCGCTGTTATCTTTTTCAATTACTACGTTTGGGATCAGTACTTTTATTACTACGTGCAAGTTGTCTATAACCTAGACACTTCAAAAACAGGATACATGACGCAGATCTATGCTGTTGGGTCGACAATATGGGCTGTCATGTTTGGTATTTGGATTCGTCAAACCAAATACTTCAAGAATATCTGTCTCTACTTTGGCGCGCCGTTGATGCTACTTGGCGCGTGTCTTATGATTTACTTTCGTGGCAGCCAGAGCAAGATCGGATACCTTGTCATGTGTCAGATCTTCATTGCCTTTGGAGGTGGCACCCTTGTTATTGGCAATGAGATGGCTGCCATGGCTTCCGCAGACCGTGATGGTGTCCCAGTCATGATCGCCTTGATCAGTCTATCCTCCAGTGTCGGCGGTTCTATCGGCTATGCTGTTGCAAGTGCCATTTACACCAATACCTTCCCTCAGGCCTTGTTAAGTGCCCTTCCGGAATCTGCTAAAGCCGACTATGCCGCCATCTATGAAGGTGGTTCAACCATCCAGCTCACATATCCCCCCGGCAGTGATGTTAGAAATGCAATCAACTACGCCTGGGCACAGAGTCAAAAGTACGAGTGCATCGCGGCAGCTGTCATTGTCCTTCTCGCCTTTCCATCAATTACGGTTTGGAAAAACTACAATGTTGATAAGAAGCAAGTGAAGGGTACCGTCATTTAAACCTGCCGTGAGATGATGGGAAGCCAGTCTGCCAACGGGGAGAGTAGTAAAAAGAGCTCTAACTTAGACGGTTTTGATAGAGTCAGATTTTAAGACGATAGTTTCTTCAATGTATAGTTACGTTCTTGCACTTGAATCCACCTATATCGGCGACAACATTTACCCCCAGCCAGGTTACGTAGATTCTACAAGTAGATACTGGCTTTTTAAAAATTGGTTTTTCTCATCCCCAAGAAAAGACTGGTAATAGTTAGTTAGTAGAAACTCTGTAGTTGTCTCTAGGCACCAAGTTAACTTGCAGGGAACTAATACAAGGTTGCAGTCAAGGTAACGAACATCACGGCGAAATATTTCTTGGGGGAAAATGCACAGGTAGCTAGCTAGAAAAAAGAAAAGCAAGACTAGCCAGGCTGGCTTATAGCTGAAGCAGGAGGTACGAATTAACCGCGAAATTTTCCAAAGAGACAGGCAGCCTAATTCGGAGCTGCAACATTATCCCCTCCAAAGGTACTCGATGAAGCCCTGTACATAGTTACTAGTACTAAGATCCTGGCTTACTCATATTGCCCTCAGTCCGCTGGGCATGAACAGGGAAACATGCTCAATTTCACGCATGACCTTCGATAAACACACCCCAATGGCCCTAACTTCATCTCAAGAATTATACCCTGGCTTCTTGAAAATATTTAGGTAGCATTGTTCTCTCGCCGAGCCTCCCTGAAGAGCCAGTTTAGTGTTGTGGCTGCTCGACTAAATGCAATACTAATTTAGAATGAGTTAATTTGAGTCAATTTACTAAATATCATCAGCCTTGTGCTATGCATAAACGAGTCATTAAATAAATCTGTAACTATACAAGGCCAGTCTAGCCTGTTCTCACACAAATATCGCTGCAATACTTAATACTGATTATGAAGCAGCAAACCGAGCCGTTGGAACAGGATGGCTGACGACTGGCTGAATGGAAAACTCTCTCTACGGATTACAAATACCTAAACGATAAGCAAGGCTGTTTTTAGGGATTACAAAACGTCAAGGAAATGATAATATTAGTGAATGATTCAATGACGCGTCTTTTAGGCTCTATGAGCCTCGTATCTGACGGACTCAAGACTCGCAGCGAGGGTCTCGACATCAACGTTGATCAGCCCAGTTTCGAGGCTAGCTTGCATATATTTTGCTACCAGGGTCGAGGTAACTTGTTTAGCTGAACTGACAGTATTATGTGGCAGGGCTGTCCATAATGCCCGGTTGGTTCTTGTTACGAGCCTCCCTGAAGACATTCGTTCAGCAATTGAAGTCCATCTCACGGTTCTTCTCGTGAGAAAAAAGACCATGCATTCTGTCCTGTTCACGAAGAGCTTGTGTTTCCATCAGGCTTCTTGACACTCTTCCACTCCAAAAAGCAAGCTGCCACAAAAGCCGCCGCCATCAGTGCCAGGCTCACCCGAAAATTATCTCTCAATCCGACAATGTAAGCCTGAACGACACCATCTAACTGATCTAGTTGACCGAGCTCAGCAAGCACTTTCCTCACCTCTGTGGCCCCCGCGCCAGTAATTTTACTCGGATCAACAGTGGGAGCGTGGGTATGAATGCCCCTTATCAAACCATTCTGGAATACCGACTGACCCACCGTCAGAAATATAGCGCCACCCAGTGTTTGAAAGAACATGACCGTGGATGTTCCAACAGGAATATCGGCCGGCTTCAGTACAGTCTGCACAGCTGTCACAGGAACTTGAAGACCAGCACCAATGCCCGCGCCGACTACGACTTGGTAGCCGATCCATTTTCCGGTGGATATATCGGCATTATACAAGGTCATCAGACCTGCACCGATGGCAGCAAGAGCAGTGCTTACAATCAAAAATGGGGTATAGTAGCCCAATGCATTGACCATTGCGCCCACCATTACAGAGGACACGACAGTGAGGAGCATAAGCGGCAGCATTTGAAGGCCGGAAGTCATCGCAGAAGATCCTTTCACGCTCTGAAAGAAGATTGGAATATAGTAAACGAGGAGGAAAAAGCCCCCGCTGAAGAAAAACGAGAACAATGCCGCAGAGAAGATAGTGCGCTGCTTCAGGAGAGAAGGTGGTATAGTCGCCCGTTTGCTCTTTTCAACTCCCGCATCTTTCTCGTCTTTCTTGCCCAAGTAGACCTGGAATCCGGCAAACAGTATGGCCAGCAGACCAAAGCCGACGAGCAGTCCGATTACCTGGGAGCTGTTCCAGGGATGACTGTCTCCACCCGACTCCAAGGCAAGAATCAAGCAGACGATAGCGGAAATAAGCAGGGTTGCACCTACTAGATCAAGCTCCTTGAGGCGCTCCAATAGTGGTATGCCGGTGTACGCATCATCGTTGCGGGGAAGGCGGAGGATGAGGACAACAACGACCATAGAAATACCGCCAACAGGGAGATTGATGTAAAAGCACCATCTCCAGGAGACACCATCGGTGAAAGCTCCGCCAAGTAATGGGCCTACAATGGATGCCAGGCCCCAGACCAGACCGTATATACCAAAAACGAGGGGTCGTTTGACAAGCGGAACGGTCTTTGAGATGATGATAAGAGCGCCAGAGAAGATGCCAGCAACGCCGATGCCCGCAGTCGCTCGGCCAACAATCAACACTGTGCTAGAGGGGGCCACACCGCAGACAAGCGATCCGAGTTCGAAGATTCCCACAGCAGCCAGAAATGCCCATTTGACCTAGATCAGTTAGCCATAGGCCGTATAATATCATTCAGAGAGATTCAAGCAGGTGACTCACGTGGAAGACCTTGTAGATCCTGCCATACGAGGGCTGCATCGCAGTTGAGGTCAAGAAATAGGCGCTGCCATACCAAGCTATGTCCGAAATACTTTGGAATTCGTCCGTGATCTTGGGAATGGCTACGCCTATGATAGTCTGGTCGAGGGCCACGAGGAAGGCTGCTAGGTAAATTGCCAAAACGATGATGATAACTGTGCTAAGAGGGGGATATACGTCCGGCTGTCCGTTGGAGTCTGCAACCTCAACATTCGTCTCTTCACGCGTTGTCTTGTGAGCAGTTGTATCCTCTGGAATCTGGAAGTCTGTGGAACTGCTTTCTTCACTCATGGTGATGAGTACTTGCAGTGCAGAGCTAGAGATTGAAGTGCCCTTGTTTGAAAGACTGGATAGGAGAGGCGAAAAGATTAAGTATGGGCAAACCCGGTCAGCTATTGCGAGCATCCACCTTGCCGTATGCAGCACGGCGGACTCTTGCGTGCTTCTTCTAGCCTTTCTTATCTGCAGGGATTATTATGAGGGCGACGTAAGCCCACCAAGAAATCCAATCTCCATCAATGACCTTCTAAAGGATTTCTTTCAGTTGGAGAAAATGGGGCCCAAAAGCCAAGATATACTATTACAAATGCCTCAAATCTGCTCGTATTTTGTCTGTATAGAGCCTAATAACACGAGCTGCAGGTGTCAAAATTTGGAAGAATGGGTTGAGTAGTTGCCTCGCATGGAGCGAATAGCGTCAGATATATGATAATTCCACGTAATCGAGACTCGGATTTTGTAGCTGAACAAGATCACAAGGTATAAATCTACCTGGAGCGATAGTAGCTTCAGTCAGCACACGTTCCAACTAGGGTTTTACGAAGACTATTCAGTCATACTACATACGAATCAAGGCAATCCTCTCTGCGGCTGATAATTGCCTCAAACATACTCATGACTAACCGAAAGGACACCCTTTAATATAAATTACCAGACTTGTAGATCGTAACTGGCAGCACAAGTATCCACGAATAGAGAATTTCCAACATCTAAACACGCCGAGATTGCAGGTTTTTCACTTCGTTGTTGAGAAAATAACTTCTGTTTGCGGTTGTGGAGACAAGTTTCTGCAGAAGACAAAATACCTGACACACCTAACGCGTTAGGGTACTCTAATTGGACGTGTTATTGAAAAAGAGGGAAGTAAAAAGAAAACCACCCAAAAAGCGCAAAAAAGAGACAAGGGGGAAAAGGTAATCACTCCTACTTATACATACCAGCTTTTTCCCCTTTACCAAGCCCCATATCTGCAGTACGTCCCACCCCTAAAAAGAGCCTCACAACGCGGTCAAAAGTCGAGATATAGGAACAGGTGATCTCACTATATTGGATCAACATGGGTTCCCTCGAGACGCATTTCGGCAACTCCGCACAGGAGCAGCGGCCTGGCGATGAGAGCTCTTTTGAGACTTCTTTCCAAGTTGGCGATGAAACGAACAAGACCACTCGGCTTATTCTGGATATCTTTCTGGAGCATGCGTTGAATAAGTTTGAATATTCAGAATCTCAGCATGAGAGCGCTGGCCAGGGTTTCCTTGCGGTCATCAGTCGATTTGTCTCCGCAAAGAAGCCAGTGCGCGCGTGTCTCCCTGCATTTCCGTTCAAGTCGGCGAACAAGGTGTACAAGGTACTCGGATCCCTGCCAGACAAGGCGGAGGAGCTTGCTCTTGAGCGACTGAACACCATGTGTCGGCGTATTCAGGAGGTCTATTCCCCTGGTGCCCAAATTGTCATCATTTCAGATGGCATTACTTACAATGGTATGCCCTCAAAGTCGTCCACTCATGTCTACTTGGGAATATTCTTTTGCAAGAAAGAAAGGCTAATACATAGGAAATTTGGGACTGCAGACTTGCTATGCATCTCCGATCAGGAAACCTGGGCTTACGGGGAAGCCCTTCGTAATATGGCGGTCCAGAAGGGATTCAGCAACATTTCGTTCTCGAGGATCAAAGACCTTCTCGATATCCCTCATCTGCCGGAGAAAATGAGTGAAGTCGTCTACGTCGCCAACTGCACCAATTTCCGTCGCTTACTCCTTAACGAGTATGGAAAAGTCGACCTCGATATCAACCACGAGATTGCAACCAACATGGATACCAAATTGACATATCTCGGATACAAAAGATTCCTGGAATCGGATCTCCAACATATTTTCCCACGCGGAGAGAATAGGTCTGTGCATGGATACAAACGAGATTGCAAATATTTGGCCAAGCAAATGCTCATAAGGGGACATGTAGGCCAGATGGGAATTCATTCAAGCTTCGTGGGATTTGGCTGCTGACTAAAATTTACAGGCGTTTGCAGGGGCAATCAAGGATAAATTTCCAGAATATCTGCGGCTTTCCATCCACGAGTCCATGAATGGCACCAAGTTACCAATCAGTTTACTAAATACTAAAACCGGCTTTACAACTCCATGGCATTGCAGCGTTGCTCAGTTGGCAGATGGAATGTGGGTTAGTGCGCCCATGGGCGAATTCAGTCAAGATGACCGCCTGGAGCTTGTATATGACAACGGGCAGCCCAGTCACTACAGGGAGAAAAACGGTGTTGCTATAAGCGAGGCATCGGCAAGCTATCTTCAAAAATCTGGACCCATCAGTATCGGAAATTATATGGACAAAGCACAAAAACAGTCAAGCCCAACCTTGACCTCGTCCAGTGAGTTTTCTATCACTTCGTCGGGAGACAATCCATCGACGACGTCGGAGATCTCATCTACTGATGGTCTCTCGGCGCAATCAAAGGCAGGAGCTACCGTGGAAGGTGCCCGAATACAATATGGCAAAAGGCTCCTTCCTCAGATCATGGATGACCTAGCAGCTACCAACCCAGAGCAAACTGTTTTCTCGCTTGCATACCTATCCAACGGATCACTTGGGACTAGGTCAATTTCTGCTCTCGAGTTTATCAGAGCCGTTGACAAGACTGCCTGGTGGCTACGTAGCCAGGTTGGCGCAGCCGACTCAATTCAACCTGTAGCTTACATTGGACCTCGTAAGTTGAGTCGCATCTAAAGCCCCGATCTAGGTTTTCTTCATGGCACTAACTGCAAATTTTAGATGACTTACGACATATTTTATTGACATACGCATGTGTCAAGGCTGGTTTTGCGGTATGTTCAAGTTCTCTCCTCAGATGCCTAGGTGGCTAACTTTTGATTTGCATCTTGATAGGCCTTATTTTTGTCGCCCAAAAACAATACCGACGGAGTCCTGGCGGTTCTTGAGGCAACAAACTGCAATATATGGGTTGGTGTAGCCGACGCTTCCCCAATTTCGCTGTGCAAGGAGGTCCATCAACAGCGCACCATGACCTTTTTGGAGCTTCCTTTGCTCGACGAGCTTCTAGATGCTGGACCCACTGAGCCTTTCTCGTACGTCAAATCCTTTGAAGAAGCCATAAATGATCCGTTCTGTTTCCTGCATACATCAGGGAGTACTGGGTTACCAAAACCCATTCCTTGGTCTCACGGGTTGATCGGGACTATGGATGCTGTACGATTACTGCCTCCTGTGGGAGAGAATGCGGACCTGGTTCCATGGACATCTGGCTGGGATGAAGGGGACAAGATATACTCATCATTCCCAATGAGTCATGTAAGTTCCTCTTTTTATTCTGTCTTGTCTATTACTTGACCTAACTGGAAGTCAACAGGGCGCTGGTATTATCATGGATATTCTGATGCCCGCACTTTTCAATCTTCACTGTGTCTTGGGACCAGTGGGTGTATCACCCAATCTTAATCTCGTGGAAAGGCTGGCTGAAGATATCAAAATTGACATTTGGAGCATGGTCCCATCTCTCGCTGATGAGCTGGGGGAAACACCTGAGGTTCTGGTGAAGCTCAAGACAAGCAAATTTATTTGTGCCTCTGGTGGTCCAGTTAGCCCAGTCAGCACTGGCAAGGTGAATGAAATGGTTCGAGTGATCAATTTGACTGGGACTACAGAAGGTCTATTTATTGGGAATCTGATACCTAAAAGGGAAGACTGGTTTTGGTTCTGCTTCCACCCATACTCTGGCTTCGAATTTAAAGAACTTGAAGCCGATACTTACGAGCATTGGATTCATCGCAACGAGCATTGGCCTCTTTTTCAGGGTATCTTCCATACATTTCCTGAAAAGGAATCGATCAATTTCAAGGACCTCTATATGAAGCACCCCACCAAGGTCAATCATTGGGCTTTCAAGGGAAGAAGTGACGATATTGTCGTCTTGTCCAATGGGTACAAGATATCACCCCTAGAGACAGAGGCATTTATCACCGGCCACCCGGCAATCAATGGGTGCTTGATCTTTGGAACAGCAAAGCCTCAGGCGGGTGTGCTCATTGAGTTGAAAGACTCATCGGCGAAACCAGTTGAACTTCTGGATAGTATCTGGGAAACAATTCGGACCGCCAACTCGATGTCTCGACACAAAAATCAGTTATTAAGAGATTTCGTCACTTTCTCGATACCCGATATGCCTTTTCTCCGGACAGACAAGGGAACTGTGAAAAGATCAGCTACATTGGCCTTGTACGCCGACTACATTGAGCGTTTTTACAGCTCACGTAGTGATGATCTAGACGAGGCCGCCATTCTAGATATGAGCTCTATAGAATTGATCCAGGGCTCAGTACGTACAATCCTGAGCTCTTCACTTCCCGAGGCCGAGGAAAGCCTTCTAGATACGGATCTTCTTGCACTTGGCCTAGACTCTCTCGGTGTTTTCGCGGCTGTCAAGGCAATCCGGGTGGCTTCAGGTTTGGGTGAAAAAATCGGTCCGCGACACGTTTACGCGAATCCAACAATTGCTAGCCTGTCTACCGCTATCGCTCAGCTGGTGACGGAAGCACGGGATACTAGTGATTCAACTTCGTCGGGCAAGTCTCTGGATAATAACGTGTCTAGAATGAACGACATGATCGCCCAGCACAAGACGCGGCAGTCTTTCCGATTGAATGCTTTCGACTATGTCAATCCCAACCACGGCATGGGTATTGTCCTGTACTTCTCTATCAAAGAAGAAATATCCTTCGAGCAAATTTTTTCCAACCTCCAAGAGGGCCTTAACCGAACATTTGATATGATACCAGGCCTCAGTGGCAAAATAATGAACTGCTCCGAGCAAGAAATAGGCTACACCAAGGGAGATCTCTGCGTGACAATTCCACCACTGTCTATGGCCGCAGGGGCCCGGGATCGCCTGGTATGCAAAGATCTCTCCGATGTGTTGCCTTCATTTGAAACGCTACGAGAAGCTGGTTTCCCGCCATCGGCTTTCAAAGATGATTTAGTTCTCCGCGACGACCCATTCCCGAAATATCCCGCCGACATCTTCTCTGGACAAGTCAACTTTGTCTCAGGTGGATGTATTATTGCCGTTGACTTGAATCACTGCTGTCTCGATGGTCTTGGAGCCATGGTGGCTCTCAAAGCCTGGGCAGAGAACTGCAGATATCTACAAGGGGATAGCTCAGCAACCTGCAGCTGGTATGATCCCGAAAGCTTCAACCACAGTTTGCCAGAGATTATTCATGAGCAAGAAGGCTGGGCACGACCTGTCAAGGACATTGACCCTGGAACATGGGGTTTCTTGCCATTTTTTCCACCTGATGGCAAGAAGAACGATCAACTCAGCACCGAAAAGGCACCCAATGAACATAATTTACCCGCTATGCCCGATTTCAAGCTGCATAATATTTGGCCACTTCCACGTGCCGAAAGATGCACACGGACAACATTATTCCTGATCCGGCCTGAGAAGCTTGAAGAGATGAAGCAAGCTGTACTTGCGGATCCAGAAGCCAAGGGAGTCATCAAATCGATCAGTGACATCGTGCAAGCCTTCCTCTGGCGAGCCGCTATCAGAGTACGATGTCGTATAGCTAAGGAAATTAGGAAACAGGATTTTCAACCTGACGAAGTGTCAATTCTTGAGCTCCCAACGGACGGGCGCCCATACTTTTCTTCTCTGTTACCATCAACGTACATGGGCAGCTTGCTTATCCTCAACCGCACAACCATGCCAATTGAAACGCTTTGTTCCGATGAAACAAGTATTGGACGTGTCGCTTACTCACTTCGTCAATCTACGGCACGCATTACTCCGTCAACCGTGCATGATGCCTTTTCCATTCTGCAGTCGCTGCCAGATCACAGCCGCTTCTCGACCGCCAACATGGGCCTTGAGCATATGCATGCCATGATTTCTAACTTGGCGCTATTCCCTAGTAATGGAGTATGTTTTGGAGATGCCATGTTTGCCAATGGAGGATCACCGGAGTCATTACGGCCACAGCTCGAGCGTGGAAACGGCCGGTTCCGCTTCCTGGTAATTCTTCCTATCAAAAAAGATGGAGGCATAGAGTTGGCTTTGGGTACACACCCTGAGGAGCTGGAGATGTTCCAGGCGGATGAAGAATTCACAAAGTATGCGGAACTTGTTGATATTTGTTGCTAGGCACTCGTATATTAGTATCTAGAATAGCTATAAATTTTACCTCGTGCAGACCGCAAGGACTAGTAGCTTTATAACTAGTGTAGATAGAGAGAATATACCTAGTTGTATTGTAGATAAGCCATGTATGATGTCTATATAACTCCGGTGTCGATTCAGTCATTCGTGGCGGTGGCATGACGTTTATACCGGTATACCTAATAGCCACTGGAGATGGATGCCGCAAAGTTTATACACCCAAGTACTGTCTGTAAATGGCCACATGTAAGCTCATTGCCAGCCACGGGTATAAAAACTGGCCCAGTGGCTCCTCAGTACTCTGTTCCATATGAACCACCACACTGACTGAATAGCCTCGATCCACTCTTGATATTCCTAAAAAAAAAATGCCAGTCGACGAATATGGCATCTGGAAGGGCTTGCCAGTCCATTATGAGTTCGAAGATCGCTACGAGGACCCCAAATTCCCTCATCTATCACTATACTATCACGACAATGCAACTGCTCCGCCGGAATTCGATCGCGAGTACCGTCCCAAACACAAAAACAGACCACCCGTAAATAAGAACAGACCAAAAGAAATCCCGGGTCTCTTTCGGGCTGCTATCAACGTCAAGTCTCAAGATTATGATTCGCGGCTTGCGTTTTGGGTTAATCACAACATCGGCGAGCATCCGATAGTGCAAAAGCTGGCTAATTTGGAGTTTGGTTTTCATCCTATCGGGGAATTTGACGAAGGAAAAGGACTGGACTTTATTCGAAGCTCCCTCTTCGACACGGAGACTGGCCGCGTTCTTCCGCATGACATTAACGGGCCAGTTCGCGATTTTGTTGATGTCTTAGAGCCAGAAGTGCGCAAATCAATTGACCAGAAAGCAGAGATTTATCTTTTCGGATCATGTTTCAACACCCAGAATGGAATTCATGATATTCATATGAATCAGGGCAACATACCAAGGTTTCATCGTGATGATGGGGCTCTCCAGGATGGTGGGCTTATTATACACTACCAGGATAGCTGGACGGGCGTGTTTCTCGCGTTTTCGTCCCAATCTAGATATACGGATGATGAGACGGGACATGCTGTTGTGCCACCCGGCTCTAGCAAGATAGTGACATGGGGGGAAACCCTATGCCCTAAAGCTCGTTGAACAATTTGATAACCAGAATGTTAAATATTAAACATTTAAAGTACACATTTCTCTGTCTGGACATGGTCTGAAAAGTAAATTAAAGAAAAGAAAGTAGAAATTTAATTTCCAGGCTAGGAAGACATATGACATGGACGCGAAATCAATCCTCCGTGTCAACATGAACAGTGCGAATCCTCCCTTCTAGATGTACTTCCATATCCAGGACCGGGGCGTAATAAATCCTGTTATTACCTGTTGAGGTCCAAGAGCCCTCCTCGTCGTGGCTTTTCAGCGGCAGACAAGGCCAGCGGTGACGGTTCTTGATAGAAATATGGACCTTTTCTTCCGTAACATAGGAACCATGGCCCAGGTCATTGTAAGCAAGCGGAGTACGATTTGATTTTGCACCCAAGATGGTTTCCATGGTCCGGACTAAACCTGCAGTGCTGGTCTTGCCTAGGCTAGTCGCCCATAGGTTGCTGGCACTCTTTTCCTGATCAGCAGGAGGGATATCGAAGAGATAGTCAACGTCAAAGTCTAGTTGCCCATGCTTTGTACACTGAGCTATCATCCACGCCAGTGGAATATTTGATAGATGGGGATCATCGCCGCCACCGCCGATATCTATATGAACGCCAGAGAACCACACTTGCAGGAGCTCTTGCCCATCCACCTTACGTGGGATATGCCACATTATCGGCTGGTAGGCAGTTCTGTCTTCATCAAGAGCTAGTGCGTGAAACGCGTACTTGACATTTGGCGACAGCACTGTATTACGAAGCTCCAATTTCTCACCGGAATTCTTCCCCAGCCAGGGCTTTTGAAACCCAGTTGTATCCCATACCCCGATAATCTTGACGGTGAAAGGGGGCAATGGATCTCGAAACTCGAGTCGCTTTCGTTTTGCATAGGAGTAATTTTCTACTTGCTTCTCGTAAAAGTCGTGATAGACGTTGGTGAAATTATCCATTCCTCGCGGAGTCAAGAGACCCAATTGACAGACAAGCCCAGCAACTGCACGCGCAGTATATGCGCCTCGGGAAAATCCAAAGAAGAATATTTCGTCGCGTTCTGAGTAGTTGTGTGCCAGGAAGCCATAGGCTGCTCTGACATTCGCACTAATTCCCAGGCCAGCCACGCCTGCAGTAGTAATTCATTCATGATTATTTATTGCCCTTTGCTTGTTTTATGATCTGAGGAGCTTACCACCCCGAAATTTATCACCTGGACTCGTTCCAGCAGCTGTTTGATAATACATTATCTGGGGAACGGCCTTCTTCTCGCCACCTCTCTCGACAATCGCCGTCTGGCGCAGGGCTCGAGCAAAGCGTGTCAAATTGGAGGGCGGCTGGGCTGAATCGGCAGTGGAATCATGCCAGGTTCCTAACAGTAGAGTTAAGTTATTGCAACTAAACGAACAGGGCAACAAAGGGGGAGGGGCGTTTATCCCTACCATCGCAGCAAACAATGAGTCGTTTTTGCGGCGTGTCGCCATTTTGAGGCATCGTATGTGGTTGGGGCTGATCGTTCAGTCCACCAAAGGCTGACTGGTATAACATGTAATGCAGGATTTTTTGCAGTTCCACAATTTATAATAAAATGCCGAGAAGAGGGGGGGTTGTTTGCTTATTTAAACCATATATGTTGTCCAAGAGCATCTAGAACACTGAGTAAATCTTAAGTACTCATGGTTCTTCTGTACCTAGGTAGGGAGTTAACTTCGATATCCTCATATACGGCACATGATCGGTACTGGGTTGCATAGCCAGCATTCTTATAGATCATAATAGGCTATTAAAAGATGCACCCACGTTATTATTTGGATGCAGGAGTCAATCCAATCAAAGAAAGAATGCATAAGAAGAAAAAGATTCGAAAAATATAAGACAAGCGCGAAGTTATAGTTTATGGTGTATGAGTTGAAGTTTGCGTCATGCCCATCACAATCCATGGAAAAGAAAACCCAAACTTGGAATATCAGCGGCCAAAGTTTCCAAAGAATGAACCAATGAATTATGGAACTCTATGGTTAAAATGAAAGGAATCATAATATTTAGATTTAGCAACGCCACTCATATATTCACCGTTCAAGCAAACGGCGACACTGTCAACATTGATTTAAAGGATGGGTTCGCTTCAGAGTTGTATATCATTGTTCGTGTATTTGGGGGTTTGGCATTTCTATTCTACACTATGATATTCGTTCATTAAGCTACTCATCTATCAATCCGCTCCTGTTATTTTTAGTCTACCTGATGTCCTGTGGGTGGAGAGTGAGAACTGTAGCCAAACAGGTCTTGCAAGCCATTATTACTCGCATTTTAGGGCTATGTGGGGCATCTCCTCCTTGCTCGAAATTCTGCGTATTGATTTGATTTCCGCCTTGAAGATCATTCTGAAAAGGTTCTCACGAGTCATGTCTGAAAATGTGAAGCGGCAAAGCGGAACACTACCGCAGGGTGCCCTCATAGCTGTGTATATATATCAGACCATGATTTCTCCAAGCCTAGAATGACTCTTATCATAAACCGCTTGATCTCGTTACTTCTACCTCTTCGAAGTTCTCGCTCAATCGGGTGTCAAATCTTCTGATAGAAATGGCCAGCCAAATATTCCAAGTCGGCATGATCGGGGCCGGAGACATCGCCCAAATCGTTCACATTCCAACTTTGCAATTCCTCTCTCGGAAATTCAAACTAAAGGCCATCTGCGATGTATCCCTAAAAACCGCCCAGCATTGCGCGAATCGCTTCAATATCCCCGTCGCAACTACAAATGCGGCCGATATTTTCTTAGACCCGGAAATCAACCTCGTGTTCGTTCTCTCCTCCGATGATGCGCACGAGATGCATACCATTGCCAGTTTACAGGCCGGAAAACATGTTATGCTGGAGAAACCCATTACCTCAAGCGTGCCTTCAGCCCACCGAATAATCGCTGCAGAGCGAGCTGCCCCAAACGGCGCACGTGTCTTTGTAGGCTTTCAACGCCGCTACCCTCATAGTCTTCAGGCATTTAAGCGTGAACTAGCCACCATCAACCGCGTTCTATATGCACGAATCCGAGATATCCTCGGTCGAAACCCGATTTTCCTCTCCCAGTCAGGTGCAGAGGTGGAGAAATACGTGGATGACATCCCGCTGTCTGCCTTGAAAGAACGACAGGAAAGATTGGAGAAATTAATGAAGGAAGCATGAGGGAGACCATTTTCCCAATTTGAGTCGCAACCATGTTATACTTTGTGGGCATTTGTATAGCTTGGGGATTCATGGAATCAGTATGATGCGTGAAGTTCTCGAGGGGCCGCCACAGAAAGTGCTGGCAGCCACGGCTCATGATGCAAACTGGGTGAATGCCATGTTTGCCTATGACTCGCCGAGAGGGAAATTTACATGCACGTATGAGATGGGGAATGACACTTCATCTGTGTGGGATGCACAAGTAGCTGTGTTTAGTGAGAACAAGAGGGTCCCACTTAACTTCAATACGCCGTTCGTCATGGGCCTGGGAATTACTGTCGAGGTCGACGAGTTGAATGAGAGGGGGGATAAAGTCCATCGTACAATTCAGACGTCGTGGGAAGATGCCTATACGGCAGAGTTGAAGGAGTTGTACGAGTGTCTGGCCTATGGCAAGGAAATCAAGACAACTCTTGAGGAGGCCGTTGAGGACTTGAAGATTTTCAAAGCTATGGGTGGATTTGTTTTCTTCTGTTTGATTCTAGCTCTATATAACTATTTGGTATTCGTCAAATTTCTGTTCTCATGTAAAATACAATCGTCTCATAATAATTGATGCAGTTGACATTCTAAAAACAATGTTCTACGCAACCAACGGACCGCCCCCTATTTTATTCAACATCAGATTATCTCCGCCTTAAAAGTAATGTTAGGACTACTCACTGACCTTCTAAATCACCATCTTCCCATCCGGGCCTCTGCCTTTCCTTGTCGAGTCAAAGGCAAGCGCAGCATCGGTGAGTGGAAACCTGAAGCATAAGATTAGTATCAATATCAATTATGAACATTGTTCTATTCCCACGAGTCACGTCTTTTGAATATGAAAACACTGCCGCTGAAGTAGTTACCAAATATCCATATTTTGCAAGGAAGCACTCAGTAAACCTATGTAGATAGCGTACAGCTGTTAGGGCTCTGGCGAACTCTGCAACACTCATAGTTGTGTTCCAGAAGAGAGAGTTGTAGAGGGTCTACTTGTTGGAACACAGCTAACATATTTGATTATTCTGATGTCTCTGTCCATGGTTCCCAAACCTTGAAACCACGCTGTAAACTTGTTAAACATTCCCATACCACACAAAATATAATAAGGCCCATGATAATAGACAAAGTCTTTGTGAACCCGAGGCGATCATGGGCAAGTGGTAGCATAACCATAACAAGTCCAATAATGGGACGCATGATAAGGCGCATTTGTTTTGGAAGAATCAACGTGCCGCATGGGTCGTTGGATGTCGCCAATAGAGCAAAAAGATAGAGAATATACACACTGAAACAGAGGCTACCACATAAAAGCCAGGAATGAGCCACAGTAAATCTGTCCCAGTGATGATTCGATTGCCCTGCGGTTCGAGCGTCTGCTAGTTGCGTGCTGCCTACAACGGCCACTTGGCCTCCAGCTAAAAGGCTGGCGAGAAGCGGATTATGCAACAACAACCATTGCGTTATAACCGGGAAGCTGCCGGTTAGAGGGTGCCTAGGTTGTAAAGCACCATCCCCATTCACATACATCCAATTCAAGCCAAACGCAATGATCAGAGTCCATAATGCGAGGAGAGTACGGAAATTAATCCCGGTAACAGGAGAACCCACAACAAGACTAAAAAGAAATTGTGCAAGCCCCATACTATATAACGATCCGTAACGCTGCTGCTCATGAAGTGAATATACCGCCGGCTCATCACGGACATGTAGCACCTTCGCAGCCAGCGGGGAAGTGCTCACGGCCCATGAAAAATTCCTAAAAACAATACCGGTGGCTGCAAGTGCAATTTTGGTACGAACTGATACCTTGCTTGAAAGTAGTGGAATCCAGAAAAATGACCCAATGGCAACCAGTATTGCCCATAATCGCAGCTGTGCACGATAACGGCGACTGCTCACCGAATATAATAAAGATATAATCGTGCTATTTGCGTGTACAGCCAAATACAGGTATGTGCATAAGCGCAGATAGAAGATGTCTTTATCAACCAAAGGCGCATTGTTGCCGTACACGATCAAGATAGCCGTGTTCAACAAGATGTAAAGTCGCTGCAAGATATCATCATTGTACCAAAGATTCATGAGTTCGTTGAGCGCAGCCCAGATATGCCATGATGGTGGCAGAATCAACTGTAATCATGTTAGTAAGCGTTCGTAGTCAGACCAACAGAATGGATCTCATGGGTTGTAAGTACCTACTATATATTTGATAAATTCATGGATACTGAGGTGAGCTGTGAGATTCTCAGCAAAGTTGGCCACAACGGCTACGTAGACGAGGTCGAGGAAGCGCTCAAAGGGGCCTATAATGTCACTACATATATTCACCATCTAAATGTATGGGATGGAACCTTGGAAGGTAATGAGCTCACTGACTCTCGGCCCGCCAGCGCGCTGAACTAACTTCCCGTGTTCCCTCCATTGTAAGGGCCGGGGTTGTCGGATGAGATACCTTGTACCTGGCTGCTCTTCGTTCACCTCCATATTGATAAAATAAAGGTCAATCTATCCACAATTTGCAGTTCAGAATCCATAGACTAGCGCACAGCTTTGTTCCTTGCCAACTACCTACTTATCCTGTACATAAAGATTTTATTTCGGAGGCGTGAGATATTGACAGATTGACAGGTAACGCAATTTGACATTCTTCATAGATATTGGTTGGTCCGATAATACGGAACCATGGGCCTAGGTATGATGCCATATTGACACATTTCGGGGATATCCTCCGTGACCCATAGGTCAGCAATTTGCCGAGTTATCATAATATATTCTTTCTATTTGCCGCATGATCAGATCTATCTTTGAAAGTAGTCCCCCGTAAACCAGGACGCAGCATCTGCGGCAACGCCACATCGTCCAAGCGAATAGCGTCGCTGGGTTGCATGGAGACGCCGAGCCGCGCCATATCTCGAACGAAGCGCCTGATCCCTCTAGAAGTATCTAAATTTCTGACGATTCAAATCCGGGGATGGAGAGGTGCCGGCATCCTGATCAGTATCGCCACGTGAAGTCGGACGTGGAATATCGAAACTGGAGCGCCCCCTCCACCTGGTCGGAGAAGTGGTTTTTGACTTGAGATTATGGCAGCTTATCTACATGCTTCCTCTTCCTTTGTCCACTTGGGTTATTTAATGGGGTTTGCTTATCGCAGATCCAAGGTGAATTTTCATTCTCTTAGGCTCTTGACGCAACAGCTCTGTGAGTCAATATGAGTCGTGTATTGTGCGATATTCTTCTTCACGGCGGCTGGATCCCCCCTGTTCACTGTATGCAGCACTTCAATTATCCCAGCCAAGTACTCCAAAATGAGCTTTTAGCTCTCTTCCTTTCATAAAACTAAATCCTGCATCAAATGTCTTATTGCGTGCGGCACAATTGTCTGTCATATTGGATAATTGCTGTATTGATGGATGGAATGTAAATAAACCACGAACAAATCTTGTAGGCAAGTCCCGGTGTATTACAATGCTTGAAGTGTCCAACACCACAGCACACAGCTTAACTATCTGATGTTGTGCGATTAGGGTTATTCTATTTGCGGAAGGACGGGGAAATGCGGGGACCCCGCACGACGCCTCTTAGCAGTCTTTAAGTCGAATAAATGCCTCGAATCTGGAGTTACATATAAGAAGGCTTCTTTCTCTCGTAGTGGATTGAATCAAACATAGCAACCACTACTTCTATACTACTGATCTGGGCTTGTTCTACTTCTATACTACTGATCTGGGCTTGTTCAACTTCTATTGTTTGACCAACACACTTTTGTTACAATTACACATTATTTCTCTGTTTAGCCATGGAGGATACCCCTGATACGACGGGAAGGTCTGGTATCCCAGGCTTCCGTGATATTCAGAACAATACCGACAAGAGTTGGTGGCGTGACAGAGGTCAATATTTCTTTTCTTTTATAATGCTTACCATACTTAACGCTGACATACTTGGTGCATAGCGTTGCGTATCAACGTTTTTCATTGTGCTGGTCTTTGCATGACATTGTTCTTTAACGGCTGTAAATTTGATTTCTGGCGGCCTTCACTAGAATATGACTGACACTAGAGAAATTTGATGTGACACAGATGATGGCAGTCTATTCAATGGATTGCAGAGTATCACCGAATGGGAAAACTATTTTGGCCACCCAACTTCCAATACTTTAAGTATTATGAATTCCTCCGGATACCTGCCTGGAATTGTTGCTAGTTTTGTTGGGGTTCGGGTTGCCTATTTCATTGGTCGTCGATGGCCAGTGTGGATTGGATGCGTGATAAATGTGAGTCTGGCAGGTGATCAAGAATGGCCTGTGACAAGTTTTGTTGTTAACACATGTACTGGATTGAATAAGATTGTCGGATCCATAATCATGAGTCTATCAACCTCTGTCGGCATGTTTTGTGCCGGTAGAGTTGTTCTCGGTTTTGGTACCAACTTGGCCCTAGCCACTGCACCGACTTTGTTACAAGAAATCGCTCATCCTCGACTGCGTGCTCAGTTATCTGGAGCTTGTAAGTCTCACACACACTAATGACTCCTGTTTGGCTCATAGTATGACTAATAAAAAATCGGTCACAGATACATGCATATACTATGTCGCTGCTATTATTTCTGCGGGTGCCTGTTTGGGATGTATGAGTATTGGCAATGATAGATCATGGCGGATTCCCTGCTTCCTTCAGTTGATTGGCCCTATTGTTTGTCTTGCAATGACATTCAGCATGCCTGAGTCTCCCAGAGTAAGTTTTCCCCCCTGATGTTACATTTCAAATACCCTTTTACTCATGAAAATGATATAGTGACTCGCTAGCAAGAATAAAGCCGACGTTGCCTACCAAATTCTGAAAAAATATCATGCAAACGGCATTGAGAATGATCCGCTGGTTGATTTGGAGGTGCGTGAGATTGAAGCAGCATTGGAAGATGAGCAGCGTAATAGACAAACCACATATCTCGACCTGTATCGCGGAAAGGGAAATATCCATCGCAGTATCATCAATCATATTGTCGCTGCTGGTTCCAACTGGGTCGGCAATGGAATCGTTTCTTACTACTTGAGCCCGATTTTGGCGTCTCTGGGCATCAGTAATGCCAGAACGCAACTAGAGATATTGCTTGGTATGCAAATTTGGAATTGTAAGTCAACAAACACAAAACCTCCGTTGAAGCTGTTTTCTGAACTAACGCGGAGGGACACAGTACTTGTTTCATCCTCGGCCGCCTTTCTAATTGAAAAAGTCGGTCGTCGCCCATTGTGGATCACTTCGACTGCCGGCATGTTTATTACGCTTGTTATCACCATGGGTCTTTCTGGTGCCACAGCTGCGAATGGCAGCCGCGCAATTGGCTTTGCGGCAGTGCCATTTCTCTTCCTTTTCTATGGGTCTTATGATATCGCCTGGACGCCTCTTCAGTACTCGTGAGTTCAATAGCCCTATCCACTATAGACATGTCCATTAAGACTAATATCGACGAAGATACTGTGTTGAGATCTTCCCATTCTCTCTCCGCACCAAAGCGTCAGCTGTATTCCTTTCTACACAGACCATTGCAGGTGCTGCCAACGCCTGGGTGAATCCCATTGCGCTGGATGCCATACACTGGAAATAGTAAGTTACCGTGAATATGGAAGCAATATTATTCATAAATTCTGACTACTTTCGTTCTGTCTAGCTATGGAGTTTATGTGGCTATTGATGCCATTCTTCTTATAATCATCTGGTTCTACTTCCCAGAAACCAAAAACCGTACCATAAAAGAAATTGGAGAATTGTTTGACGGCATTGACGCTAGTGGAGTGTCACAAGTCAAGGCTTCGAAGGTTCGTGGTGATGATGCAGAGCATGTTGGCACTGTGCAAGAAGTGGAGTTTAGTTGACTACGGCAGCTCAGATTCAGCTCTACTTTTCCACTCCTCCGTTAGTTTGTGGCTTCGATGTTTTATTTGATTGTGTCACGTACCTTGTAGTGATGGAGGATAAGGGAAATTTTGTCAAATGGCTCATAGAGGCATTCAAATGCTTAAATCCCCTGGTGGGAGATCGATCAGCTATGTTGCCCGGGCATATCGTTTAGTTTTTTTACTTGTTCATCAATGATATATGCCTGGATATATAATTTCTTTTAAAGAATGACTTTGGAACTATTCTTTATACCTTCGATCTTCTTACATAAGTCAGTTTCGTTGGTAATATTGGCTTTTATTGAAACTGCCTTGAAAACCTGGAAAGGGTTGAAATTGAATACTATTATCAACATTCTGATATACATATTATCAAAGAAGTAGATAGAATTCTGAGTATGTATTTATGTAGTATAATCCAGTAGAGAAAACTGGATGAAGTGGTAAAATTTAAATCTATTTACAATCCCGACTTCTCAATCTCAGCCTTGATAGCATCCCTCGCTCTAGCCTCCCCGTCCAAAAACGCATCAAAGACATCCTTGATCTTCCTAACAACAGCTGGATCCGACTGCATTTCCTTCACTAGGGCTGCGCCATCATTGGCAATGTAATCCTTGTGGATATCGGCCGGCTTGCCGTCCCAGCCTGGCCCCAGCAAGGGATCAATCTTGGAATGGCCGGCGAATCGAGCAGGAGTTTTGATATATTTATAGTATGGAGTTGTTTTCTTTGGACCGGGGTTGCGCAGGAACGGCCATTGGGCCAAGTGGCTCTCCTCAAAGGGTGTCTTGGCCATTTCGATGATGTGGTCTGCCCTAACGGTGATGTGTTGGCAGCCGAGCTCGGCGGTGGCAAAGACTTCGTTGACGTTGGCGTTGCTAGTGTGAGGGAAGTTTAGATATATATTCAAACAGCATTAAAATATAGACACGTACCTGGCCATCACAATGAGTGATTGTTCCTTGCCTGTCTCGGCATACAGTTGCGTGTAGGCTCCCAGGATGTGAATCAAGCGAGGCGACATGGGGTGCTATAATTATTAGCACTTGAATGTTTCTCAATCCGGATTTAAACTTACATTCAGGGCCGGATCAGCACTCTTGTGCAACAATGAGTCATCCGAATACGCCGCAACTTCGTTCAAATACGGGCTGATGAGCAAGCAGCCCGCCTGACTGGCAGCAGCTGCCTGTGCCAGGCTGAAAAGCGAGGTTCCCAAAACACGAATGTTTTCTTTACGCAACTCAGCTGCAGCAGCCATTGCTGGCCCCGTAGTGGATATCCTGATGGCATACTGGTCGCGACTGATGCCTACATCTTTGAACGCCCGGTCAAAGGCGTAGCATTGATCAAGAACACTCTGTTTGTCCATGGCACGGGAGGGTGAGACCTGAACAAGAACGCGTCCAGTGATGTTTTTGATATTGTCGGCGCAGAATCGGACCATCTAATCAACCATTCTTAGTTTTATAAGCTCGAACCGTGAGTAAAGAGAGTGGAAACCCTACCACTCGGTTAAAAACCTCATCCCAGCCTTGCGAGCCAAATTCTTTGACTTTGCTCATCATCATATCGCGGTATTCGGGCAACAGCATTGTATCGGAGCAGATGACCTGGTTTGTTGTTTCTTTGCGTTTTTCACAGTTAGTATTCAGAGTATTTGCTGATAGGTATGAGACGAACTGGACCAGACATACGGTTGTGTGGCTTGAACGGCAGTGCAGTCGCGATGTGAGGATCGACCGAGTCTACATCAACATTGGTGACGCTCTCCAGGGCATCAAGAACAGTTTTGTGACCCATGTTGGAGATTTGAAGATTGCGGTCTGCTTAGTATTGGGGGTTGATGAAAGAAAGAAGAGCAAGGATAACGAAACACAGCAAGAAGCTTCATGTCGAGCTATATATCCCTGCAGATCCCCGCATATCCCCCCTCATTTTCGCGAGAAAAGTGAAATGTCACAGTGAACTTAGGGCTGGACCCAAAAACGGCAGTCTCCCGCTTATCCGCCGTCGACCTGTCCATACGACTACGTAACTGTACCAACACCAGTCTTGGCTTTGGATGGTCATTCGACGGTATTTTCTTAATGCCTCCAACCTTAGTCGTCAATTTAATCTAGGCGGTTACCCACCTATAGATACTCTCCGCATAGAGCAATGTTTGGACACCTCCGGACAATGGACTCCCGATGTCCCGAAAACAAAATTTGTAACGTCAGGTCTAGACTTGCTGAGTTAGTGAGGAGTCTGAGGACAGACAAGAGAAAAGTACAGTTTATAATCAGTAGCATCAAATAAAACAATTCTACCTCTGCCATTCCACTTCTTTGTTTTGAGAGACTTGCAAATTGGAAGGTAGTGTGATGGTCTGGGTTGCACGTGACTGGCCAAGCCCTACCTACCTTGATAGTATGATTTAACCTACGCAAAACCTTTTCCTAGAGCGAGATACGTATATCAAAACAAAAACATTGGAATTCTCATTTCGTTGGTACACTATAGAGTTTCGCCACTCATGATACCAGCCGCTGACGAAATCAATCATACAGACTACCCTTAAGGCCTCAAGAGCTACCCCTTGGGAGGAATTTCCGATGCAAGATATCTTTTTTGATGGGTCTCATATGGGTTTTGTGGATTATTTCAATTCCAGTGGGTGATTGCTAATGTCGTTATGTTAAGCATAAATATGTGTGTTGTTGAATTAAACTTATTTGGACGGCATGTTGTTGTTCCTCAAAGGCAAGCACGATGGGCCGGTCATGTATGCAACGAGTGAAAAGTGGGATTGCTATCAATTAACCTATACAGTTCGGCATGACTGAGGAGCAGAGCAAACATACTGTTAAAGTAGCAGAGATATAATGCCTAATTTGACTAATTAGTAAGATACATGTGCGACCACTGTACAGGTCCATTCTCGTCTAAAAAGAATACACATGTTATTCCCCTCGAGTAGCTGCAAAATCGGATCAGCTAAGTGCTTTATATTGGCACCCTCCTGAAAGTCTGTTTTCTCAATGGCAAATTGTGGTGAAATCCCGAGGATTCAGGTTTCAAATATCAGCGTAATGCGCGGGAGAGCCGGATGTCTACCTACCTACCGGAACCAAATGCCTTTCCAACATATCATACGATTGACCATTCTAATTATGGTCATATCTAATTCGTAGAGTTGTGTTTGTTATCCATGGATTCCGCCTTGTCTTTCCCTTCGCCATAGAAAAATACGATATTCTGACATCACCGGACCAGAGAAAACCCAACCAACCGATTGATCAGAACCTACTCAACTTGGATTGTTCTCAACTGTCTCTAAACGAGCTTGAATTTAGGGCATCCATTTATTCTGCTTAAATTCTCAAATTCGAAATCAAGGCTGTGAGAGAACTGGGAAGACATCATGGCTGACAGGGTAATAATCCGCCTCTTGATACACTTGGTTATATGAATAGGTATATTCGTTGATCTATCGAGGTCTAACTTGAATTCTTGTTCAAAATAGAGCAGCAGAATGAACCGCTCGCCAAACACCTCGCGTGAATCGTCTTATGAGCGCGCGAAATCGTACATGGCGAAAGCCATGCAGCCGGGTAAGACACCCTAACTACGCCATTCTTTCTTTCCCTCCTAGGTTAGATTTCAAAAATATGGGACTAATGACTATCATGAATAATAGGAGACTCAAAATCAACTTCTGGACGTCTACCGCCGGACGAGCGAGAAGCCATTTTACCGATGCGAGAGGACGAAAAGCCTCTTTACGGGCAGCGGCAGAGCACGGAAAATAATGGCGGTGCTTCTGCTAGAGAGAGAGCGGCAGAGAAAGGAAAGGGTATGATGCAGTCGGCCGGTGAGACGGTTGCGAAGGCGCTTGGGAGGAGAAAGTGATGATCCTGTTTTGGTGCCTTAGCGAGTGCTTGAACAAGGGCTCGAATGTGTATGTATGTGTTTGGATAAAACGGAGGGAGAGTGGCCAGGGGCCATGAAAGAGAGATGTTTGTGTTTCATATATCTCAATGTGTCCTGTGGATGGAATCGTGATTAGGTAGATATTTTGAAGTCTGATAACGAACAAATGGACTGCCCGTGGTTATGATACGATGCGGAGGTATCCGGGGCTACCGACAGGAGGCCTTTTGGTAAATAAATACACATTCAATGTAACGACTAGAAATCAAGATGGCGGGTTTCTTTGTTCTCGCTGCCTTTCATTTATTTTCGCAATCCAATTACATTCTCTGATTGATACCTAGGATAGAACAGAAACCCCACCTCGCTTGCGCACCAGGAACATGAAGGTAAGACTCTGTACCTACCTAGCTACCTAAACATCATCCTAATCATGGCAACAGAGATCTATATATTAGGCAGCGGCACTCCTATACCGACCCCGGACCGCTTCGGAACAGCCTTTGCGGTCAAGATCGATGATGAGGATCTCATCATGGTGGACTGCGGGCCGGCGGCGACCCTGAAACTGGCGCAAGCGGGGTTCTCGCCGTCTGACGTCTCTACGCTGTTCATCACACACCACCATTCCGACCATAACGTTGATGTGCCGTGTCTTTTGCTTAGTAGATGGGATGAAAGTGTATGTTCTGTTCTATAGAATCAAATCCCTCCGATTTGAATTGACGCGGTTTGTAGATCTCTGCCGAAAAACCGATAACAGTCTTCGGTCCTCCGCCAACAACAGACTTTATCAACCGCCTAATCGGTCCCGAGGGTGCATTTCGACCAGACTACGAATCTCGCATCCACTGGAAGACATGCCAAGACGATTATGTCGCGCGCGGGGGTATACTACCTAAACAACCACCAGGTGCCACTGTCCAGACCGTTGAAATCCAGGCTGGATGGGTGGGAACAGTCGGCACAGCAGCAGCGAAAGTAACAGCAGCGTATGCAGCGCACGCACAACCGTATCTTGAATGTCTGGCCTATCGCATTGACACACCGCACGGATCGGCTGTTTTCTCGGGCGACACCGAGTACTGTCCGTCCGTAGTCGAGCTGGCGCGTGGCGCGGATGTGCTCTTTTGCATGGCGCTGGGCGACGGCCTGGGAAGTCATCACCATGTCGCTGGTGTTGCCGATGCGCGCGACGCCGGGCGTATTGCAGCCGAGGCAGAGGTGAAGAGGCTCGTTTTGACGCATACGGGCGTGCGCCAGTCGCTGCCAGAGAATCGGCCGGCCGCGGTTAACGAGGCCGCGGAGAGATTTGACGGGGAGATTATCTTTGGCGACGAGCTGCAGAAAATTACTCTCTGATTTACCTTTTTAAACATGAGAACCACCTTGTAACCCCAGACGGCCATGTCTTTCCCCATATTTTCTGTGTATAAATCGAATATAAACGAAAGAAATAAACCAATATTCCATAGTTTCAAGGTATCCGTCTATCTATGTATGTGGGTAGATAAAGTAGTAATCAAAGTGCTCATAAGAAGAAGAGTAATAATAAAAAGGAGAAGGAGAAGAAGAAGAAGAAACAAAAGCCAAAGAAAAGAAAGAGGTATATATGACATGATAAAATGATGATGATGATAAGATGATAAAAAAAAGAAACCCGTTTGCGCCCCCCGCTAAATGATCGATATACCCAATTCGAGTAGCTCACTCACTCACTCACTCACTCAATGATCATGAATATCAATGACTTAAAAGGAAGATAGGAAAAAGGAAGAGAAGGTATGGGTGAAATGATGAGCATCAAAAAGGGGAAAAAGAACCAAGAAAAGATCTAAAAAGTGCTAGCACATGATGACAAAATGATATCACAACGAAAGTAGTTAAGAAAGATAGTGAAAAAAAAAGAAGAAGAGAAGCGAAAGTAGAAGTGAAGTGAAAAGAAGAATGAATTATTTACGGCCCCGACGCTGGGTGTTGGCCCATTGGGAAGTGTTCAGGGCCCGGAGGCGGAAACATGGTTGCATAACTGCCATCAGCCATGGGTATAGCATTCATATATTGCTGCTGATGCGGCGGTTGTTGAAATGCTATTGGCGCTCCTGGAGGATAGTTCACGGGTACTACTGGCACCTGTTGTGACATATGCGGATGATGCGCCGGCGACGCCGAGGGGCTCTGTAAAGGGGAAGGTTGATTTTGTGTGACGGCAGGACTGGTCATGCTGCGTTTCAATTCGGGAGGCATCCCCGCCACAAAGCCTGGATGTTGCTGGAACATGTCTGCTTGAGAAGGGATCGTGGTCATGGCGCGGTGCGGTGGTCCAGGCCATATTGACCCGTCTGGTTGTACTGTGTAAGCCGTTGCAGCGACCGCGGGGCTCAGCATTTGTGGATGAGGAATTCCGGTGGCTGCTATGGGTGACGGGGTAAGCGAGGATGGATGAGGCGGTGCTGCGAGTATTTGGCCTTGTTGTGTTGTCCACATCACTGGCGATGGGTTTCCCATGCCGGGATGTGTGTCCCAGTTCGGGTCGATTGTCTGACTAGGTACAAGCTCTGGACGTGGAACTGCATCTGTTTGTCAGTATAATCGGCTACATCTAAAACTGATCATGGTCTAGGAGCAGTCGTACGAGTAGTGGTAGGCACAAAAGCTCCCGTGGGAGCCATCGAGAACCCAGACGGATGAAAAGCCGTCGCCGCCATCTCCGGCGTCGTCGCTGTCGATTGCATGGAAATCTGGTACTGGTAGATATCATTTGGATCCATTGACGCTCCTCCCGCTGCTGTCCCCGGTCCTGCTGGCCCTCCTGTCAGCGCAGCTGCTGGCGGTGGCGAAGATGAAGCTATTGAGGGGTCCGCAGACGACGTCGGCGTCATCCCCGGCCGCGCTTTGCGATCTGTCGGCGGTTGTTGGTCTACGGGGTAAAATTGGCATTCTTTCCTAAGTCGGATGCAATTATCGCAACGGCCTTCGGTGTCGTCTGCTGATACCAGGCATCGGATTTTGCGGCGGCGGCAGTGCACTAAGCATTCACCATACACGTTAGAAACTGTCCGTGGACTCCAGGTGGGGATGCTTCTTTTTGGTAGAGAAGAGTAAAAAAAAAAGACTGACCACATGCGACTGACGTCCGGGAATATCCAAGTTTATTGCGCTTTTTGTCTGCGCCGGATGCGCCTGAGGGATCCATGACCAGGCTTGCGGGATTTGGTATCGGTATTGGGCACGCAGTCTCGACCAGCACTGAAGGCATGCCTCCAATGTTGTTATTTGGGGGGAAGAGAGCGGGGAAGCGAAAGTCAGCTCAGTCTCCGGGGAATTCTCATAGATCCGCGATGATTAAAGAAATTAGATAGGTAGATTCCGTCTGCTGTGTTTGCGTGGAGTTCTCCGGCTGCTTTTCCGAAGATGTAAGGCGAGTTATGCTCTTGTATGTCTTGTATATCGTAAAATATAGACGAATTAAGAAGATAGATCCAGGTAGATAGACCGAGGCAAATGTTTTGATGAGTTGGGCGATTATGTTGGAGTTCCTCTTTCAAGGTTGTTTTTGCGCAGGCGGGCGAGAAATGAAGTCACTTTGTATATAATAATTAATATGAATCTCGTTTCTTTCCGATAAGAAAATAAAGCCCGGTCCGATTTCGATGATGAATGCGCTAATTTATTCACGCGATTATTATTTTAAATGCTGTCTCTGCTCTTCTTTCTTTGATCTCCCAGGCGCAAAGGAAACAAAGAATATATTATTTTAAAATATATGTCTGTGAAATAAAAATAAAAGAAAGAAAAGTGAGCGAGCAGAGAGAGCGTTGAGATAGCCCAGAGAGGGGCAAGGAGAGTAAGAAAGAGATAAAATAAAATCAGGTATGGTAAAATAAATAGAAAGAAAAAGAAAGGAAAAAAGAGTTTGAAGAAGGGAAAAAAGGTGTCAATCAAAATAGTAGGCCATGTGGTTTTCTTTTTTTAAAAAGAAAAATCGGGTTTAATTTCTTTTTTTATTTTATTTTGTGATGGTAAAAATAATACTCACGTATTACTTACATACACAAAACTACGTATGGGTTGAAGATTATTGACTGGTTGGGTCTAACCGTCTAGCCTAGAAGTATGTATGGATGGATGGGGATGGCTATGCTCATGCCATGCCATGCTATGTCATGTAAAAAATAGGGGACGCGTAGGACAGGGCCAGAGATACGTAGCCAGTAGTAGTACGAAGTAGCAAAGACTTAAATAGAGACGTGGTAGATCTTAGATTGAAAAAATAAAAATGTACCTTGACTACCTTAGTTCCTGCGTGGCGGACGAGGGATAAAAAAAAGGCGTACCTGCAAGACAAGAACAGGCTAATCGTGGGGTGAAACACTAGGCTTGATTGTTTTCAGAGTGTTCCAGATGGAGCTTAATTCACCTTCTCCTTTTCAGACGTATTCTCCATCTAGTATAGTACTAGATGCCACCTGCACAGTGGGCTTGAACAGTGGAGAGAGAGAAGAGAAAAAATCAAGCCAGATTAGTCACCGATTTGCAGATAGCTTACTCGAAAACTAATTGGTTCTCACATCGTAAAATAGACTTCAGGGGGCTGGAGAGGCCAATCATACCATGATCCATCGGCTGGATTGTATGTAGCATGGCCGGAGGGTACACGCTTACGGAGTTCTCCTGGTGGGTCAAACAGTAGTGTCGTTGGCCCTTGGCAGATAAGTTCTTTCAATGACGGCATTCTGGTGATGGATGGGCAATGGTCAAGCAGGGCACATAACTAGACGAGATGCGACTTGCCTTGGTTGCAAGGTTGTTGGAATGGCGCATCAGGATCACTAGCTGGTTGGTTAGTATGGTATCATGTCATTCCTTCTTTGTTCTCTTGTTCTTCTTTGTGCCATCTAGATCTATTTAAATTCTGCGTCAAAGGGACGAGATCTCTACCTACATAAATAGCACCGAGGTGCTATTCTGAGTCTATCCGATATAGATATGGAAGATGAGACTCATCAACCGAGGCCTTTGATTCAATGGCCGTTTTCTCTTTCGCAAAAATTTCCTGTTCCTAATACCACCAATCTAATTAGAGCATGCAGAACATCTACACAGCCTCCTCCTATCTGACTGCATGAGATAAGTAATGAAGCCAGGCTAACTATATTCAGCCGATCTTATGTACGAAGGAGTCACTGACAGGCATGAACACATGGCTGGATTGGGAAAGAACAAGCCAGGTAGTCGAGAAGGGTAACATGTCATTGCTACCTTTGATGCTAGCAAAGCAAGGAACCGATGTCATTCGGTCAACCCGATTGGCCTTTTTGACACCTTTCACATGTTTGAGATACGATGCTTTCGGGACTGGGGTTGGGTTGCTATTTCGGAAGACGACTGACAGTGACACATCGTGACATCGGAGCATTGCCGGTGTGGATGAAAGCATAACCTTGGAAACGTTGGAGCTTGAAAGATTAGGGAAGGTGAGTTGAATTTTTCCATCTTCTCCTATATCGGCGTGCTGTTCTTCGCACAATTCACTGATTCAGCGTAGAGACCCGAGGGAGAAAAAGCAAGGAGAAAAAGGAGGCAGCAGAGAGCAAAAGATCGACAGACAATTATACAGTATAGGTGATGTACCATGGAACGAAGTCGATGAGCGAATCAAATAAAATAGCTCATGCTTCTTCTTCATCTTAAATTTTGCACTGCCACGAAGTTAATTTATATGGCCCTTTTGTAGATGGTTCGTCGACCACAGCAGATGCCGGGGATGGAGTATCAGAATCTGATTTGATGGGTGGGGCCGGCTATCCACAGAACTATTCTCTTGGTACCTTCTATACTCTGTATCTCATACCATATGCTACAGTACTCTGTATATATCGTATATCGTACGGATATATAGTGCAGAAGTATAGTTTCTGAATCATCGAGATACTCCGAGACTCGAGACCTAGTCCTCTGCAACGTCGAGATATACATAGTAACGGGCGCAGAGATGCTAAGATAGTACGCAGATATACGGACAAGGTTTAATTTCAGGGTCAAGCCTCCCCACCGTGTCAGCCCATTAGCCTGCCTCACCATGAGCTTTTGGGCCTGCTGCTGTTTAAGCGATCGGCAGTTTCGTGATGCACCTGCACGTGATAGCTGAAGCAGGGTAAAGATGTAGCCGAGCTATAGCAGCCGGGATTATGGCCAGTATACGGAGTGTAGCGAGAGGCAATCCAGCCAGCCATATGTGTGGTATTATTTTGTATGGGAAATAGCAGCGCGCATGATTGGCTCGTCAGATTTGGAGTCTGTGTGTACCTAAGGTAATTTATGAAATGAACCATCCATTAGATTGACTGGGATATCGATTTAACCGGTCACAAGAGACCCCTCTATAGATTGATTGACTCCTTCTTTGTTGTCACCTGACCAGTCTGGACTCTGCACATATTAAACACAGATATTAAACAGACATATTAAAGAGTATGCAGCATATACTCTATACGATATAGTGCGTAGTATACACAAGACACTCTAGAAAAAGAGAGAGAGGGAGAGAGAGTGCGACGTATCTGGCCCTGCCCCACTTGATCGGCGGCTATTGGCCATAGTCTTCGCACGGGGAGAATCCTGAAACACGCCCCAGTCTTGGCACTCGCCGCGCTAAGCCGCTTTGGAGCATTTTAGGGCTTTTTTCTTTTTGACGCCTGAGAGCGAGCCTGAACTGTTGTTGCTATGAATAGAAATTTCCTATTTCCGCCCAATGGCATCCCCCATAATCGCTTCCACGGAACATCATTGAACGGATATCGAATGAATGGAATCGCAGATGAGCTTGCCCGCGCGGCCTTGGTTCCTGAATCCAGTAAGCATGCTCCGGACTTTTTTCCTCTCTTTGTGGATGTATACTCCCCTCTTTCATACTGCTGAGTACTCCAGTCCACCGCACTAGTACGTACCGAATCTACCACGTAGCTCCCTCCTGCCTAGTCAGACAGCTGAAACGCATCGCCATCGAGGTACTACTGTTACATACGGAGAACGCCGTCGATCTTGGGTTGTCTGTTTGACGTCATAATCCATTGCCTTGTTGGTTAACTAGTCACCAAGTCAGCTAACTACTGCTGTCATCTACGATCGTCCATGAACCTTGCCGAGTGCTACACGGCTAGAACCTTGGAGTCATGATATGATAAAGAAAGATTTGACATGTCTGCACCTGTCTCTAAAGGATCCAGCCAGGCCGCGTATGTAGCAGATAATGTGTAGGTCTTAGCATGCTTTAGTCGCATGTATGAGGAGGTTTTGGGTAAGCAAGTAGCCAGCCCGAGTCTTAGTCAGGCGTCCCTAATTAACCAACAGCGAACACGGCAAATACTTAGTTGTATTAATTGACTTATATTATATGTCTGTGTAATCACTAAGTCGAGCACTTGGACGTGCGTTTGTTATCGGCAGGATTACTATAGATCATACCAACACCTGCTCAAACCATTGCACGGACAATGTACGTAGCTTTATTCTGAGCCCGATACAGAGGTCTTTTGCGATTCTTTGGAAATGCGTCTCCTGCATGCATACGACCTGCATATATAACTTATGCGGGATGCACGCTGCGGCCTGCCTTAGGCCGACTTACCTTGGTAAAGTGTTATGTACCTAGGTCACTAGGTGTACATCCTCCCGGACTATTCCCAACACGGAAAATAGCCTGATACTTGCATAGTACACCGTACATACCGATTCTTTTGTTGACCGCTACTTATGCGTATATCTCCAAGGTTCAATTGGTTGTGCGCGCGATTCTAGGTTTGATTTGTATTAAATCTTATATCCGTGGAAGAATGCATGAATTCAAAATGCCATGTATGCTTTATTCCGAGGGTTGGTGGGATAACATTGATGAGGCATTTCACTAGATCCATGATCCATGATCCATGGATATCAAAAAATTATATGATTGATTTAATTGTATATATGAATCAATGTAAATTGGATTAATCCACCATTTAGAAGACGTCTCTCCGATTCAAACAATCGGGCAGATAAAAAGCCTTGGTATAACTCGGGGTTTGGATAGGTCACATGCACCCTAATCTATTGTATGCACTCAAATAAAGTTAATATAATAGCATTCCTGTGCGTCACTGCGTAATACATAAACGATAGGTGTTCAGGTAGAAATATCTAAATCTAACCAATAGACATTGTCTCTCGGTTCTTGTCGGGCCATTGCACACAAAAACCTAAACCGTCATATCGGCATTTGAAATTGATTCTCGTTTCAACCATAGTTGCGCCAAGCTATCCCAAATGACAACATCTGATCTTGATGTATCATGTATATAGACTGTGGATGTAGCATCGATGCGTTATATTATTACGTACAACGTACATGAAACGCGCCTCGTAGGGTTAACCCATCTGACATACATCCCCAGATTGACGCGGTACAACTGTCGCAGATATATGCTTGATACAATATATGTGAGACAATACCATATCTCATGTAAAGCAGCTAGTTATCTGCCCAACGGTCGGAGATATCATCCGATGCCAGTCAGATGCTTCCTTACGTAAGCGACGACCGCCCACTGTCTTGTATGGAGATGCATAACTCCCCATCGCGGAGTCGTCGGGCATATATTCTACCCCTCACGGAGTCAAATGCGGCGTCGGTGGCTGCAATTTAGCGTGTCGTGGCTGGCTCGTTCAGTAGTGAATGCCCTCGTGCCCGATGGTCAACGACAGATTAGTGCGTACCAAGAGAGACAAAAACAGGCGTGGCTTGCGCCTCTGTATCTCGGTGACAAGGAAGGCTTGCATCGGTCTGTCGCCTCCAAAGGATGTGAAACAGGCCACGTCCTCATTGCGTATATGCAGATATCCTGCGGCTGAATCAAGTCCGATTGTATTGTAGCCTTAAATTTTTCCTGGCAATTCAATGATATCATTTCTCAGATCCAGTCTCACGAAGCACTTTGAACACTGCCGCTGAAGCCCGTCCAATTTCACCCCCTTCTTTGCGCGCATTATCCACCCCACGTTCAACAGCTTTGCGAAACATGTCTGCAAACACGCGCAGTCGATCTTCTCGGCTTTCGTACATCTCGCCTTCTGCATCTCGCGGCTGACCGAATAGATTTAGATAAGCGTACGGCGCAGATCTGTCGGGTATCATATTCTGCTGAACAGAGAGATCGACTGGGAAGAACTCTATTCCAACTGCACCCCGATCATCATCTTCATCATGCATGACGACCTCTTCTTCTTCTTCACTACCAATCCCAGCACGAAGAAACTCGGCCAGCGCCTGAAGCGCCCTAACCATAGGCCGACCTTCACTACCTGCTTTGCCAAACGAGCTCCGATTTGAAGACCACTTAGCCGACTCCTCCGTGTGCCAGCCAAGAAGCGACAGGAAGCAATTGAGCGTCTTAATCCATCCACCAGGGCAAGAAACCACTTCGCTGCCTGCAGTCTGAACGAGCCAGGCTAGCACTTCGACTGCAGAAGAGCGAATATCAGCTGCCAAATGGGTCATGCCCGCTCGTATGTAAGGCAATAACTGAGCAGCATGCGCCTCTATATCGGCAGCAGGTAAGCTTTTCAGGAATTTTAGGAGCTGTGCTCGTACGCTGTTACTTGCGTCGAGAAGTAAGGGTACTAATTTGGGTAGCATCACGCTCACTGGCTGTGGCAAGGCCGAGTCCACGGGTCGAGAGACCACTGATGTCGTGAGATGGGCGAGTGATTCTTTGCGTTGCGTGTCTGATTTTGATGATAGAAGTGATAGATGATGTGAGAACTGGGATGAGGATGTTGGTGCAGATGTCGATAATGATTGTTGGTTTAAGACAATTGCTGTGTTTGTTAGTATGACCTACATTAGTTTACAGTAGAATTGTTGCATACCTTTCGCTCTGAAACTAGTATCCGTGAAATTTGCTGGCTTGGCCTTTGCCTTGCCAACCTTGAGCTTTGTTTTCTGCCACATCGTCAATATAATAAGCTCATTACAATAATGTAAGTGCAATTGAACTAACCTGAAAATCCTTCTGCTTCTCCTTCTTCCTTTTCTGACTTGACCCCATTTTGTCCTGGTCGAGCTGAAGTGATTCAAGATATTTTCGTGTCTTGAAGAAAATGTAAAAAGTTCGTAAAAAGTGTGAGCTGCGAACCAAATGACGCGACCTAGAAGACTTCCTTTCTATCCCACGCAGATTGACCTAAAATCGTATGACCGTAGGCGAGAAAAGATGGTTGTTTCTTTCCATCGACGTTGTTTGTATTTTTTTGAATCATCTTTTTTTGATGCCAAGACTAAGTTCTTTTTCCGGCACGTGACTCGAGGAACAGTTAGTGGTTCAGAAGTATTTGTGACGGCTATTTTGCGCTAACTGCATTGCCACGAAGTTCAACCAATGAAATACATTTATGGCATTGATGCATGTGGGGCAGTGCAAATACTTATGGACAACTGTTCTACGTCTTCTAACGAACGGACTATCGATCCCAATGCTGTAGATAGATCTACTTCATGCTGACATTTTAAATGGTATCATAACGGTCGAACCAATCATCATCATATGTATTATACAAGAACCAAAATCGCCCGGTTTATTGACTCCTTCCTTGGGCGATACAAGGATTCGAGCCATACAGTTCATATCACATAGCCACCAGTAGTGCAGTACTAGCACTTCACCTAGACCCCCCTCCAGAAGTAGCAGCAGCAGTCCCAGCAGCTCCCGAAACATCATGCACAACACACAGCAAATACTTCTTATCCGGCACAACGACAATCTCATGCTTCTTCGTGCGCAGTCGTAGCAGCTTAATCTCATCATCTTCCTCTCTGCCTGGCACTGCAGTCTCATCCAGTCTCTTCTCAGTAGTATTCGAGTTGCTGCCATCTTCTGCCGGTGTTGCAGTTCCGTTTATTGCGCTTCGAGATCGCGATTCGAATCCAATTTCTTCGCTCGAACCCGTACCTGACAATGATAGCGCCAGACCGGAGGCGCTGGTCATGAAAGCGAAAATGTGCGCGGCGAGTAATTCCGCTTGACTGGGTTTATATGATTGTTGGGTATTGTTATTATTGTTTTGGGCTGAAGGAGACGCAGCCGATTCTTGATGCGACGATGTGGTGGGCGAAGCGAGATCCGAGGAACCCGTATCCGTGGGAGCGCTGACATGTTGCTCTGTTATCACTGCGCTGTCTCTGTCTTTATCTGTATTCGTCGTGTTTCCAGGCGTAGAGCTGCCGCTGGCAACGGCTAACAACCCGGTACTCTGTATGATCGAACCATCTTTGCGAGACAGGATCAGCGTCGATTGCACGCCCGGTCGCGAGGTGAGGTGTGAAAGTAGTGCCGAGACGTGTTGAGGAACTTGGGAGGACTGTAAAGAATTAAACAAAGTAAGTCTATGTTATGCTATGCTATGATAAGACTCGGTTCAACAGATTCGACGACTTACCAGTGTTTGTGCCATTGCAGGAGGACGATATTAGGATTAGTATTATGGGCGTTCTTGATTGCGATGCTGAATTGAAAAGCAAAAATTAAATCGCACTCGCTATGCGTGAGGAGAAGAAGAAGAAGAAGAAGAAGGGAATTTGCGCAGACCTGTCTGCATGTGATAATTGTTGAGGTGTTGTTTGTTTATCGAAAATGAAAGGCCGCCGCTGGGTGGTCGGGATCGAAACTGGCCAATTATGACTCTGGCTTCCATGACATAAGCAATCACCTGGTCCGTGCACCATCGAAGATATATGCGTCTTGTTGATGGACAACTCCGACGTTTACACATATTTTACCAGATCAACACTCTGAGCAAAATCATAGAGGGACGCAGGAGTGTGGACCTCGTCGCAAACGCGAATTGCAAATTGCTACACACAACATATGTCGAGTTCGAATATGACTGAAACGACCAATAGCTGTCCATATATATAATGATATTTACAACCTATGATCTATAATATGATCCAACCAGGCCTAGAGGAATCGCAATGCACAAGACCAACACTGCTCTGGACATATGCTGGGCCCTGACAGAAAACGCAAGTCGCAGAAACGAATAACCAATAAGCACCCCATACATCCCGATAAAGCAGAGCCCAACATAAAGAGCTTTGTGGAGGCGTGACGTTTCCCATGGGATTTCCCTGTCAGGGTCTGGCCTCGAATCCCCCATTTCTAAATGGAGGTGCTTCGAATTCTTGGCCGATCCTGAATTATCAACAGCTTCTAGATCTTCAATGCCAGTACCAAGTGCTGCCCGCAAGACATCGACGATTGCAGCATCGTCGGATGAAGAAACCTCGTTATCGCCTTCATGTCGCGGCGGCTCTATCCAGTGCAGACGGTACAGAATGGAAGTTCGAGGGTGGGATACAGTCGTTAAAGATTGCGCAAGGGATAGCGCACATCTACCTCCAGCATCTTGCCGTGTCAGCAGGTCAATAGGGTTGCTAGACTTCCCCACCAAGACTTTCACACAGTCTGTCTTGCCAAGCTCGACTGCAAGTGTGAGCCATGTATAACTTCCCACGGACTGGTACCACTCCGTGTCGGTACGGAAAATATCTTGAATGTTGACATCTGATGGAATGCCATGGTTGAAAAAGATTTCAAGCGTGCTAGGATGATTGTATAGAAGTGCATTCAAGATATAACTTCTTGCGACAAATGTATCCTGGGAGCCGTAAAGATTCGATGGTAAAAATATACCCTTTTTGAGCAAAGATTCCACAGCGTCAGAGCGTATGGTACGGTTGCATTGGAGAACGGCCACAATCGGATCCGAGCCATCATGCTCATCAAGTTGGCCCTTCACATCTGTTAGGGAATCTATAAATGTTGCGAATAACTGGTTAAATTTGGTGGATGTCAGTTCTTGCGAGTGCGAGTCACAAAGTAAAGACAGAGCCCTAGCAGTGGAAGCACCCGCATCCAGTAAGGAGGTAACAAAAGGCATCTTCCCAAGTTTTGCAGCTAGGCCAAGGTAGTTTTCCATTAAGCCGCCCTCGTCCAGATCAATGCCGACATTCAGAAATGGAATAAGCATCTGTCGTGTTCCTCTTCGAATGATTGTTTGAAGAAAGACAAATCGTTCTTCTATTGCAGATGATTTTACCTGTTCCACTATTCTCCCTATTTCAAACTGTAGCATTGCATTCTCCCTCTTCAGTGTGGTATTGAACGGTGACCTAAAGCTGGCGAAATAGTCTTTCAGAGCTCCACAAAATGTTGCATCTGTATAAGCCAGGATGCCAATATACCACACACTGCGCATTGTTAAGTCTTCAATAGACCATATCAGGGACTGGTGGAAAAGGCAAGTATACACGGCTTGGAACCCTGATACTTGTTCGATAACGGCACAAAGGATAGAACTGTCAAATTCTCCATCCCAGTCACCATATCTACGAGACCAGCATCCTTTTGGGATGAACAACCTGGATGGTATCTTCACCGATTCTAGGGAACAGTCTCCAACGGCCAGGGTACTGTGGAGATAATTGTCAAGCAAATTCTGGTATATTTGGCGCTGGTCATATACCCAGTGGTCGTTCGCACTGAGGAAAAAGCCAACAATGGCCCGAGCTCTTTCACTGGTCAAAACATAAATCTTCTATAGTGATATAACTGGGAACTTACGATGGCCGCTGCTTTTGATCCAGTAAGAACTGAAAGATAAGTCTGTGCCTGGAGAGTTTCCATGAACAGGGAACGTATGATGTGAACTCCTCCAGAAGTGCCTATAATGCATTGTCATTGCATGGATCTACACGGTTGACATTAGTATAACTGACCTCCAATAATGGAATAGGCTCGTTGAGATTTTCATCAAAGACCATATCTGTAGGCCGCGCTTCGTTCGCTTGGAAAAGGTCTTTAAGCTGCTGGATATCGCATAACGCGAGTGCCTTCCGAAGCCAAGGGCTTTGATTTATCGTCAATGGCCGGATGGACCATTCGAGTACTGGGTTGGCGTACAAATGCTCAACATACTTGTCCACGTTGATGCGAAGCAAGGTGTTTGAGAGCCACGATGGGGGTAAGAAAGTGATTTTATACTTTCCAAGCGTGCTATCCTTGGTTTTGCGGCGGACACTGGTGAGATTCACTTCCGTAATATCCATTGAAAGCCGGCTGCCAAGCAACTTATAGTATGTTGCTATCTTGACCTCTCCAACGTCCTGGTTTTGACTTGGTGAATTCTGGGTTCGCTCAACACCACCCGAGCCGCGGCAGGCAACCTCCATTGATTCAGCATTGAACATAGCTGTCTGGCCTGTTGGAATTATGGAGAGAAGCTTTTTCGCATATGCAGCAGCAGAAAGAGCCGCATACCCTTGCCAAGTGTCGTTTTTATGTGAGTCGGAGTAGTCGCAGATTCCTCGGATCACCAAAGTAGGAATTATGTTCATGATGCCCGCAGCCTCCATCTCAAAACAAATATTTCCAAGGGAATGTGCCAGCCGATCCCTTGTATAACCATCTTTAATTACCATATTACCGGACGCAATTAGCCCATGATGGATCTGAGGGCCATCTGAAGGACGTGGTATGCGAGCAAGAAGTCTGCTCCTATCACATTTCATGCAAGTAGGATCATCAAGTGAAGCATGATCATAGGCCGCGTCGAAAAGTTGATCTTCCTCAGATACAGGTCGAGAATATCTAGACCTTAGCTGTGGTTTCTTGCCCAAGATATCGGATATTATGTGCGAGATATGACCGTGGCCTGCCAAATATTCCGCCTGTAAGCGAGCCACTGCAGTGAGCACAAAATCCGGTGCTCTGTTTAACGACCCGATACGCTCAAAACTACCCCCAGCAGTAGCCTTTCCAAAGTCGTATTGGACGACTCCGCTCGACATCCGAGTCGGTGTGCTGACCGCAACGTCACCTAGTCGAATGTTATGAGCAGGTACACCCCCTCCAATTCCAACCAGCAGTCCGACACGAATATTGGGAAATGTCGACCGCATCTGACTGACGCCACTCGCAGCAGCTGTCGTACCATAAACGCCAGCTGGGAGGCAGGTAACCACGATTTTGTGGCCTGAAATCTCTCCTAGCAGATATGTGTTGCTATCCGTTGCGCTTTGCGGGAGCTGATCATGGATCGTATCCAACATGGCCCTGGCTGCAGTCATTTCGTGCGGCAACGCGCAGATCCACGCGACTGTATATTCACTATGCGACATACTGCCTGGTTGTGTCATTTTCAATAACCTGGCAATGAATTAACGATCTCAAGTCGTGAGATTGCACCAGTTGAGGTTGAGGGGCAAGGCTCACCTCGACTTCAGCCTTATGCTAGTCCCAATATGAAAGTCACGAGGCCAGACGTGACAGCCATTTTATTTATATATAATACCATACACGTAGGTCGTACTTTGCTGGCTTGGAAGACATCTTTAAGCTGAGGAGCCAGTGATGTCAAGGCTAGATCTTTGATACTGACTGCTAGATATTTTGATGAGCGGCCTCATAGGTGCCTCAGGCACTCTTCAGGCATCGCTTCCACATGTAGTTAGCCTTGTGCGACTTAAATAGGCCTGCGTACGCCCTTGCACCTTCTTCTTCCCTACATATCACAATATTATCATATTATGCGCTCTCTATGAGAGATTCCATTATATTTTCTGCATGCACTAGCAACAAGAGGCTGTCTGCATTGCGCCGTTTACGGATAGAGGATTCGGGAGGAAGAAAACGAGAAAACTGGGTAGTATGGAGTATGGAGCTGAATGATCGACAGCTAGTACATCTCAATTACTACGTGGCTAGGGCCGCTAGCAAGTACTAGGTAGATCGCAGCTTTTTACGACGCATTAAAGATGAGTAAACATGTCAGTTCGGGCCAAGAGCCAAGACTCTAGTGAGGTATGTATTCGATTGAGATATTTTCCCAGCCCCCAGCAAAGTTTTGTGGTGGAATATTCATGTTATGGTTAATTCTGTCCTTCAGAGCTATATCACTCGTTCTGTTTCTGCGTTTAAGTTTGCGATGCAAGGGGCCATGAGGTCGTGGGCTGTACTGATGCTGGCTGTTCTCGGGAGCACAGCCAGCAGTGCCAATTCGACAGCAGAAATCTTGGATTATGACTATATTGGTACGTTGATCTTTCACTCTCATGGTGCTGCTGTATTGATCCCAAGTAGTTATTGGAGGAGGCACCGCCGGCCTGGTGATGGCATCGCGTCTTTCGGAGATCGCTCGAGTTGCTGTCATCGAGGCTGGGGGTTGGTATGAGGTGGATAATGGAAACTACAGCATCGTCCCCGGCCTTGCTCAGTCGATGCCTTTCTTGGCCACCACAGAAAGCTATCCCGTAGACCCTCAAATGGACTGGGGATACCTGAGTGTGCCGCAAACGGACGCCGCCGGCCGCATCATCCACTATCCCCAGGGCAAGACGCTCGGTGGTTGTTCGGCGCTTAACACCATGGCATATCACCGGGGGAGCAATGGTTCGTATAAAAGATGGGCGGATCTGGTAGATGACCAAAGCTTCACCTTCTCCAACCTCTTGCCCTACTTTCAGAAATCAACTCATTTCACGCCACCAGACCTGGAAAAACGCGACATGCCCAATGCAACGGTGAACTACGACGCGAATGCCTTTAACAACTCTCTTGGAGGTTCCCTTCAGATCTCATACACCAACTACGTCGATACTACCGCAACATGGATGGCAGTAGCTTTGCGGTCACTCGGTCTGGCCGAGAGCTCCTTCGGATTCAATAGCGGCATATTGTCCGGTTTTGGGGCCTGGGTGACCATGACTATCGATCCCACCAATGCGACTCGATCCAGCTCACAAACCAGCTACCTGGACCATGCCGAGAAGCCGCGCAATCTCGATGTTTATGCGCACACCAATGCTACAAGAATCATTGTGGACCCGTTTGTGAACACAACTCGCGGTGTTGAATTCGTCAGGTCAAACGGCCAAGTTGGCATTATGATAGCCAACAAAGAGGTCATACTCTCGGCGGGACCCTTTGGTTCTCCCCATCTGCTCATGCTTTCCGGTAAGACATCCTTGGCCAATAACGACCAAAATAATACAGACAGCTAAATGTCCTAGGTATCGGACCCGCCGCCGCTCTAGAGGAACATGGCATCCATGTCGTGTCAGACCTCCCTGGTGTTGGCCAGAACTTATGGGACCAGATTCTTTTCCCTGTTGAAACGGCGGTCAATACCCCCAGTGGTGCGCAATTGGAGGCAAATCCCGAAACCAACGCGGCTGCTCTCCAGGAATATTACCAGGACGCTGCTGGGCCCTACAGCTCGCCTGGTGCCTACATCGCGTTTGAGAAGATCCCGGAGCAGCTCCGTTCCAATTTTTCTTCTGAAGCTCAATCGGCGCTTGACTGGTTTCCTTCAGACTGGCCCGAAGTCGAATACGTAGGAGGCAGTACTGTAGACGCAAACGGGACAAGTCAAGGTGTTTGTACGGCTCTTTTGGTTGCTCCAGTGTCGCGAGGAAATGTGACGCTTGCCAGTTCCGAAATTCTGGTGCAGCCTACCATTGACATGGGTTGGCTGTCTCATCGGGCTGACCGTGAAGTGGCCATTGCAGCCATTAAACGCTGCCGAGAAGCACTTGCGTCCCCAGATGTTGCGTCCGTTGTCACAGGCCCAGAGGCTGTCCCAGGATCATCGGTACAGACAGACGAGGAGATTCTAGCCTACGTTCAGAGTGCAGCAACTCCCATCTTTCATGCTGTCGGTACTTGCGCCATGGGTAAGAGCGGAGATGCAAACGCTGTTGTTGATGTCCATGGCCGGGTCTTTGGCGTGGGAAGTTTACGCGTGGTTGATTCGTCCACTTTCCCAATTTCCCTGCCAGGTCATCCACAGTCATCCGTTTACATGCTTGCTGAAAAGATTGCAGATGACATCAAGAATGGAATTTAACGTGATGCTGCTTTGTTTTGTTCTGTTTTCTGGCACCTGTATAACAAGACTTGGGTTCTCTGACTTGGGCCTCTGAGCGATGTTGTTGATTTATGCTTAAATGCATGTGTCGTTGAGTTAAGCTTATTTGGACGACACGTTATTCTTCTTGAAAGGGTAACTACAACGGGTGGAACACCTGCTTTGTGAATGACCCCATTCAAAGCATTGAAGCTTATTTGGACGACAGTTTATTATTCTGAAAAGGCAACCGCCGCTATAGGCAAATGCAGCTGCCCCTGCGTGCTCATACTGAAGCCCCATGAAGTACGATCTTGATTTCCAGCTTTGGCTGCCAATAATGCCGGAGCAATATGCATTTACTAGACGAATTAAGTCGTAACTCAAATACCTCATTTATGTTTATATAACTGGAAGCCGTCCCTAAAGATTAAAGTCTGCCAATGATTTCATGTAATTACATCCAGTAGTTGTATACCAACAAGTTAAAACACAGGTTTTGCAACCCTAATAACAACCCCGACACCCAATGCCCTCGCCTCCCTGACACAGCACGCCAAACACGTCCTCCCAGCCCGTCCAATGAGCGCATGCACTCCAACAGCAGCGCACCATGCACGCGCAAACGCCTCTTTGTCACGACTGAAGCGCGCGTCGAGGATCCAGATCGGTTCTTGCTCTTTCTCTTTCTCTTGTTCTTTCTCTGCTGGTGGATCAGCAGGTTCACCTGTGTCTGTTTTCGTGGATATGGATTTTCCGGACTCAGTACGGTGATGGTGATGGGAAGAAGAAGATTCTTTCGTGGGGGTGGACGAAATAGGAGTGGAACAGTCGATGACTGGTGGGAGCGTGGACGGGCGTAGGTCTTGTAAAGGAACGTGTTTGTATGTATATGATTTGTGGAGTGGGTGACCCGGTAGATGTGTATTTTGTTTGATATCATCGTCGTCAACATGTTTAGCATCGGCATCACCGGCATGGCGTATTATGTCGTGGGCATGTGCAAGTGATCCCCGCGGTGGTTTGCAGGTATACGAAGAAATGAATATGGAATTGTGCGTCAAGGGGAGCTCCACTGATTCGGTAGAACCCGTACTAGATGTAGAGGTGATATCGAACGAAATTGACGCTCGATCAGCCACAAACACCCTTCTGCTAGATTCCGAAGCCGCTTTGCGCTCTTGTCGAGATAGCGAGAGTTTGTTCACCTTCACAACAAAACCCTGCTCATTAGTATTATCGTCATCAACCGGTATGGTGAACGTATCACTAGCCACCCTCCCCCTTCCAAGTGGAGTCGATTCAATCGCCAACCTCGTACCCTGTCGAATACGCGTGTTCTTCTGCAGGGGCTCCTGGATGCCTTCGATCGAAAACCATGTATCCCTGGCTGCCCTTTCATCTCCGTTGTCATCAACAACAGGCGTAATCTTCGCATGCACCCAGCCCATGCACACCCTCGACCCATCCAGGGCCGCGAGAACCCTGCCAACGATGCATTTCGTGCTCCACCATGTCGAATCATCACCACCATAGCTCAGTCCGCCGTACATATTCGCCACCGTGCCCAGCTTGCCGAGTGCATCAGGGTCATTTTCCAGCAGTGTAGCCATCAAGAACTGATTAATGCTTTCACCCGGCATCACGAGGCCTGTGAGCCACGATCTGGATAGCCATCCACCCGTTTTCCCCTTTCCATGAAGAACCACGTATCGATGACAGGGATCCCTGGCATAGGTATCGTTCTTGCTGAAAAGTCTTGCTGTCTCCTCACGCTTAATCGGCGCACTGTACGCCGAACAGACTGTGTCTGATGTCATACACTCTCCTTCTTTCTGCTGCACTTTCGACCGAATGCGTGCATCAAGAGTCTCGTAGCCTGGCCAGCCGAGTATCTCGGCAAACACGGAGATACCTTTCAATTGACGCTCCGGACGGCGAGGGGCAGTCACGACGCAGTCCCAAACGGAGTCTTGGTCAGTTGATGCGGATTCTTGCGCAGAAGAACTAGAATGGTGGAGAGGAAAGTGATGCGAAATACTGCCAAACTTGGATCGAAGACTTAGGCGTTTCGTCGTTGCTTCTTCCGCCGATGTTGGTGTTTTTTGTTGTTCGGTATGATTCTTCGGCACATACTTGACAAGCACATTATCCGAAAACCGCTGGAAAAAGAGGATATCCCAATTGACCTTCCCATGTCGCAGCTTGTCAAGCTCGCGCATATCTTGTGCTGTGACCGACAAGTCTTTCGAGTGCTGCAAAACCGCTACATGGACAATTGCATCCAAACGCAGGAGCAGTTCTCCAGCGAGGAGGAGCTGCAGGAGAAGCCATTTTCGTTCTAGTCCGTTATCCACAGTTGTTTTTGCCTTTTTATTATCTGTGGTAATTTCTCGCTCTTCCAAACAACAGTCCATGCAATCGCCATCTGCGTGCGGCGGCATCTCCCACAGTATCTGCCCAACACGCAACCGCCACTCGGGAAGACTCAGGTCCAGCCAAGCGCCCTTTACAGCAAGAACGCGAGTCAAAACCTCAATCTGATTCTTGAGTTCTTCGTGAGGATGATGATCCCATCCTCGCGGAGGCGGAAACAGGAATTTGGTAAAGAGCTGCTTGTGCAGTGACTCTAGCGACTCTTTGTCCAAGAGGGTCATTTTATTGTTCTTCTTCTCTGGGTTTTGTTCGTGTTGCTTCAGGGCCTCCACTCTGAAATCAGAGATTTTGGCCAGTCTCTCCACAATATCTTTAACATGGACATCGCGCACGCCGATTCGTTTCCATGCCGCCGGACCCTCACATAGCAGTTTGTGTCGATCCAAGACCACATCTTGGTTACATTGTGAATAAGCATCTTTCAAATGACTCAGCGTATCAAATACCTCTGTCAATGGCATGTTTGACAAGAGTTTTGGATCAAGGGATTCTCCCTTTGGCACGGCACGTTTGTATCGCACGGCATCGGCTGTTGCCAATTCGAGAAAATGCCGAAACCCGATAGCGCCTGGTTCTTTGCCGTTCATAGAGAGCATATTGGGTACTTCAAAGATGCCGAGATCGTAGGTTGGTCGTTTGGCGCCCTCGTCGTATTTCCACGCTTCCTCAGCATCTTTTTTATTATTATTGCTGTTACTACCGATGTTTAGCGGTAGGTTCGTTGGCACGGGTAGATGCGCATGTAGCGTAGACAGCGTGAATGATTCATGGCGCAACAACTCACGATCCCAGAGGTCCTGAATCGGCAAACTCGAATCCCAGGGAAATAAAACGTGAGGATACCAATGGTTATGTCGGCCCTTTTCGAGCATGAAATGCGGCGCTCCGGAAAAGAGGTATTTCACGTCCTTGCTGGTCAGAGCCGATTTTAGTTTTTCTTCATCTGATGTTGTTTCTGCTGGTTTTACATCGTCAATGGTTTGCAGTGTAGTTTCTATTATGTTTGGGATGTTGGCTGGTTGCTTGGGCTCCTCGTCGAAGGACCTGGTTCGTTCTAGAGCATGCCCGTCGTGCTCACAGTCCTTGCTTTGGCCGGCGTCCATTTTGTATTCGGTCGAGTGATTTTTCTTTCGTAGTCGAGGTTGATTATATCTTTCAAGGCCGATACGCTGGCCAGCTCACTATGAAGTTTTTTGGATCGCAACTGGAATAAACATATGATCGCTGAATCATAGACCCATAGTAAAATAGCCCCGCAATGTGATCGACGATCGGATGTATGGCGCAGTCGAACTGGTCTAGACAAAGCGCATCACAAACAAAGCAGTCGTAAGCAGTCGTCAGAATGTAAGTAGCAGAATTTATAATCAAGCAGGCTGTGCAAGCTATCTATATATTTCATGGTATCGCAGTTGAGTTATTTACGAGTGATCAAGAAGGAAGATCGAGCTCGGCCTTTCGGACGGGCCGGCAGCGGCAGCACGGCAAGCCGACCCACCCCCGGAAAGGGAAAGACGGCACTTTTATTTAGTGATGGCAAATTTTATGGGAATTACACAGAATGAGACGGAAAACAAGACAGAAAGGCTAGATTATTACAATCTACCAATGTCCCAGTGGGCATAACATATAATTTTAAATCTTGGCCACCACGTCGAGTCACAAATGCTTGTGGAAGAACTCGAGGACAGTGTTGTATCCACGCTCATACTCCTTCTTCACCTCAGGATCCTCAAGATTCGACCTTGCCGCCATCCAGCCATGGATCTGAGTTGAGTAAGTCTCAACATGGTTCGCAACCTTCAAGTTAGCCCCGTATCCCTTCACAGCTTCTGGGTCCTCGTCCTTGGAGGCGAGCACAGCAATAGGAACGGTGATGTTCTTCGCATCCTCTGGATCAAGCATAGCCGGGTGAGCCTGTGCACCAGCCTTGAACGTGGTATTGCCCTTGCCCAAGGCCAAGTTGGCGACTTTGCCGCCCCAGCAGTATCCGAGAATGCCCCAGGATGAGTGAGCGGCACTGGCGTCCTTGTTGGCGTCGGAAACGACGCCGGGGATCTTGGAGAGGGTGGCTGGGGGGCCGGCCTTGGTTTGGAAGAAGTTGCCTAGCTTCTGCTTGTGCTCGTCGGTCTGAGGGGGGTACCAGGAGATGTCGGCGGGTTCGCCCTCGAAGAAGTCGGGAATGTAGACGCGGTATTTACGGTCTTTGTCGGCGGAAGCGAGGATGTCGGCGCCCTGGAGGGTTTGGGGGAAGAAGCCGAAGATATCTGTTTGTGTAAGTTTCTCTATTTTCCCTGTGTCTGGTGATCCGAGAAGCTGAGAGCTTACCATAAATGACCAGAATGGCATGAGTAGCGTCGGCAGGGCCGGTGACATCTACATCAATCAGTAAATACTGGCAAGCTAATTGAAAGATATGGTCAGAACTGACAGGTCTTCAGTCCCCCAAGAGTCTTGTATTCACCCTTGGGCTCATAGCCCTTGGAGATAACGGGAGGGATACTGATGTGCTCATCAATTAGCCAATTCGCAGAAATGTAGAAGGTTAGGACACCCACGAGCAGCAGGCTTTGCTAACACCGGCCATTGTTGCAGAAGAGCAGTGAATTGACCTGGTAAATAGAGGCGTTGGTTGTTTGGTGGGGGCAGTTGAAGACGGCTGTCGCAGCGGATATTGTCGGACAGCAGGTAGAGTGGATCTCTGTAGCAGACGAGTATATACAGTTGTAGTTGTAGTTCTTGTCAAGTGCATGAATAGAAATTGAAATAAACTGAGGCGTCCTTGTTGAGGAGAGAAAGAATGGAGGAAAGAGGCCCCTCACCCCGCTCGGATAGCTCCCTTTATTTTGTCGCGATGAGGTCATCTTCCCGAGGTCCTGTTCCGATGCACGCCGCGGCCTGATTTGTCAGGCGCCTAACCTGTTTTTCTCACTCATTTGACTCATACCACGACAAAAAAAGACATTTGAATCTTTCAGTCGGAGGAAAGAATAATGAAGTTTATTGTTACAGTTTTATCTGAATTGGTCAGAACATGGACATAGTGGATAGTAATTACGGTATATATATACTTTGGAAGCCATCTACCTATGAGGTGTATTTACTTATATATTGGAACTAACTATTCATAATATTTCTTACAATAGGTAAATAATTGATATCATAAATATCGAAACGCTTTGTAAGCTTTACGCAATGCCGTTAGTTCCATTCCTAAGTGGTCATTGGCCCCAAACTCTCGTGCTTGTATCTTCCAGACCAAAGGCTTCACACATAATCGCAGTGATAGGCCTCTGGCTTGTCACTAGCAGCCTGGGATTTGAGAGCAACGTCGAAGGCATTAACATCAGCTGTTTTGAACTTTCTCGCAGGTGTACGGCGCTCAAAGAGAACGTCCAACTCCGCAAAAGACCGCCCAGAAGGTTCCGGGAGACGAAAGTATTGATAGATGACCATGAGAAAGCAAGTGCCACCCCATAAGAAACCAGCATAATTACCCCAGTTCCATGCAGTAGGGTTGATCATGTAAGGAGTCAGCACGTTGACGACGATGGCAGCCAGGTTGTAAGCGATACGAGACAACGCGACAGTCTTGACTTGGAGACGGCGCGTGGGCAATTCGCCAACAAGAGAGAAAGCGACTGTGCCGACAGAGAACTGGTAACAGGCGGCCCAGACGAGCATCATGGACCCGGTGGCAATTGATGCGGCGTCCTTGTGCTCCTTGGGCACGAGACCAAGAAATCCTATGATGAGCAATGTGCAGCACAGACCGCTGAGGCCGACGAGGTACAGCGTTCGACGACCAATGCCCCAGGCCATAAAGGCCCAGGTTACAAAGACACCCACAGTATTGAGGCCGTACTGACCCAGAGCAAAGTCATACGGAATGGTACCAGTCAGACCAGCCTGCTCAAAAAAGTAGGTCGAATAGTTGGAAAAAGTGTTTCCGGCGAGGTTCTGGGAAACGAAAAGCATGCAGACAATTTCGGTTCGTCGCAGATTGACTCCCCTGAAGCAGTCTAGGTAGGTGGCACCCTCGCACAAGTCTTTCTCCAATTCATTTGTGTGTTTTATCATGTCGATGGTCTCGTCGGCATCGAAAGTGGGATGGATCACTCTTGGGCGAAGTGAGACGGAGGAGAGACTTTTTGGCATCCTCATATCGCCCCACGCGAACTAACCACCATGGAGACTCAGGGGCCAGGAAGATACCAACAAGGAGAAGCGGGATCCACATCCACTAGAGATAATGAGTTTGTGTTCAATAGACATAGAAGGAGAAACCAATTTACCTGAAGGCCGTAGGGAATCCGGTATGCCCACTGGTCGTCTCGTTGGAACATACTCCTAATAACAGCAATGGCCAAAAGTTGTCCAATGCCCCAGCACGAGTTGCCCCAGGTTGTAAGATACCCTCGAAGAGCAACAGGGCAAACCTCGCTCGCGTAAGAGATGGCGGCTAGAACAAGTTAGTACATTTGTCTAACGAAACCAATAGAAGATACTCACATGACATGAAGAATCCAAAGGCAATACCAGCGAGGCACTCGGCTAAAAGGATGATTTTGATAGTCGGAGCACAAAAGAAGATGGCAATCACGGCGCCCAGGTAGAGTAGAGACCCAAGAAGGAAAGGCCGGTAGCCGAATCGCTCAACAAAATATCCGGTAACTTTAGAACCGTTAGCGGTTACAACATGAGACAAAAATAAAAGAAAAAGAACACACGTAGTAGACCGATAATCTGCCCACATTGAGCGCCATTAGAGATACCAGTCTGCCACCTCGCGGGCACCTGGTAGGATCCATCGGACTGAAGCTCGCCATACTTCCGGTTGAAAGGGGGGAAAGCATAAAAGTTTCCGATAAGAGCGATATCATAACCATCCATGATGCAGCATGCGGCGATGACGGCAGCCCAAAAAATAGCTTTGGGGTAGAGACGAATACCTTGCAGTAGTGTCATGCTGTGCTCCTTGCCTATGTACCAGAAAATTAGCAAAACACAACAACCTTGAAAATGACAGGACTGACCAGTCCGAGGCGGCGTTGGCAAACATGTTGGTAAGAGCGACATCGTCCGTCGTCTCATCGACGTGCTCCTCATCTTTTTTGGATATGCTAGCCATGATGGTTTATGGTTTGCATCAAGATATCGTAGAAAAGGGAAAGAACTGCTATATATCACACAGCTCGTACAATAAATTGTTGGCAGATTTTTTCTCCCGGAGATTTCGATGAATGGGTATGGATTGGTACCACCAAGTGGCAACCAATCCTCTATTATATTGAAAATCAGGGACCAGCTGAATTCCGGGGACCCCAGGTTTTGCGGTGGCGGGATGGCTTGGGATCGGACATAATCAGGCCATCGGACTTATATTTAAACCTTATGCTATTATCCCCGACGACTTTTTGGCGATCATCACCGGAACTCAGTTTCCGTATGAAACCTGGAAGGAATTTTGAATTGCCGCTATACGACACAGCAAAATCATGAGCAGCTGAAGAGTCTGTGTTTCCGGTTGATTTGCATATAGGGTTGACTGTATCAAGATCATAATCCTCACTATAAGCATAATCGAGCCATATTTCTACGAATTCAAAGCGATTGTCGTTAATTTCACCATCATGTAGTTATATTTTTGTGCTTTATGTGATCCGCCGTATACGAAATAGTCACGGCTTCTGTCCGTCGTGATAAAAGGACTGGATGGATCCGCAGTTCTGCAAACTCCGGCCTTGTGGGTAGCCAAATCCCGGAATCGAGGCATGTACAACTATGGTATACTACATTAGAATGTAGTTTCAACTCATGTCTACCATAGCTGCAGAGTGAACTGGTGTAAATGGGGGTAATGAGGTCGAATATTCTAACTATGTATATCTATTTATAAATCTTTACATGGTATAACCTTGGAAAGCTTCGATAATCACGATGAGCGTTATGTTTACAGGCCTGCACGGAGTGGCTTTCTACAGCCACATCGCGTGCTTGATTCCACTCTCCAAATTTTCATTCAAACCGGCCACAAGGGTCCAAATCTCACCTCTGTGCCCACTGATCTCGTATATCTCGAGTCCGCCACCCTCCTGTCCAACCACCACAACATACCTGCCGTCACTACTGAGCTGCATGCCCCGGATAACATCGACATTAGTTCGCACATGTTTGATCTAATAAAGCTAAAGTTGTTGTAATAATAACTGAATTACATGTTATAAAATGTGCTCCACTAACACCTATTTTTCTTCCAAAAAACCCTGAAGAGATAGAACCTAATAAAGGTAAAATTATTAATGTTAAATACATTATTTATATTGTATAGGATATTTTCCATCTTCTTACCATCGTCCGAGAGCAAGATGATTGCTACAGCGTCTCCTGGCGGTAGGTCCTTGGGAACGCTGTTTTTGAGGTGAGGTTCACGCTGCGCAATGTGTCTTTCCCATCTATTGCTGACATATAAGACGTTGGGAATGATGGGATGAAGACAAATCTCGGCGGAGTCCATCATGAATTGATGATCCTGGTGAACAGTAGGAGGGATAATGTTGGGTTGAAAGTTGTCGATAGGCTGGATGATCGTGTCCGCGGAGGTAGTGGATGACAAGTCAAACGCTATGACTGTATGGGAGAGCTCTCCAATAACATAAATTATTTTATCTGACCAATATTAGCCTACTTGCCAGCTTGAAAAGGGAAGTTGGAGAGATATACTGTCGGGACTCAAGACGGCATGTCGAGGACCTGTTCCAGGAGGGCATTGAAGCCAACCACATCCTTCAAGCTTCATTCCGTCACGACGAAAGATCCATACGCGGTCTGATCATACGTCTGGAGCGTACAGAAGACCTCGTTGTTTGTCTTCTAGTATCTGATGTACGTGGCATTGTCGTTGTCGATCTTCATTTGGACCGTGCTGAATTGACTCATAGGGGAATTTGGGCAATAATTCCGCTTGGGGGCAATCTTTAAGAAACGGACCGTCTGTGTCAGTGCTTTGAATAAGGTAGAGGGCAACAGAACCTCCTAGATACTAGACATCGTGTGAGATATTGAGAGAATAATGGCGAAACATTTACTCACGGTGCTAACCGCCAGTGCAGACCTATCTTGTAGGAGAAGTACTATCAAATTAATACCATCTACAAGAACTATAGCAGCACATACTTACAGTGAGCTGGTGCCCCCAGAGTTTTCTGCTGACTTGTAATCCTGCAAGTCTTTTGGGCGTGATCAATTTCGAAACTATACACGAGACCGGACTCATCGCCTTCAGACAACCCTAGTAGACAATCAATGCCCCCTTGTGAAGACGAAGATACGGGTTCAACCCATGAAGCATTGAAGGGTGCCGTATAATTGGCGAGAACACTTAGCTCATTTGTGTCGGTGTCGAGCGAGAGCGTTGTAAAGTGGGCCCGCTCGCCAGATATTAGAAGTTTGTGCATGGTGTCAGACTGAGACCTTCTGATACGCAAAGTTTGAAGTAGTAATAGCGTATATGTCAATTAAGATCTTATGACTGGCAAAGGCTCGAGACACATACTCTCTTCCGACCCTAAGTCGGAGGAAGGCCGGATGAAAATGGGTCGGTCAAGGCCGTGCAGCTAGTTGAAACCCTTCCACGAGTGCGAAAATGAGGTTTTTTTTTCTTAATAACGAATATGTGGATCATCCCTTGTGCGCCTCTGTCGGGGTTTGCTACATCGGGGGTAATTCGTGGTGGCAAGGATTGAAATGTCCGATGTACAAGCTCCGGTGGCATTATGTCCGATATCATGGAGCCACTCTGAAGAAAAACGGCCGGAAGCATTTTCATGGGCCATAGCGTGTTTTTCAACAGAGGCGAGCAAAAAAGAAATATTTTCACTATATCATCATTCTGATTCTTTCTTGAGAAAAAAAAAGGCGAAAACACCACACAGCCAAGGACAATGGCTCTACCTACTCATTTTACGCTCAATACCGGTGCCCAGATTCCCGCCGTTGGTCTCGGTAAGTTGTTGCGTCCTCGTCGATGATGTGCAACTGCTGACAGAATTTTATGTGCAGGAACCTGGAAATCCGAGCCTGGAGAGGTTCGCAAGGCCGTGGCTTTTGCCCTCAAGGATAGGTACCGCCACATTGATGCAGCACTGTGAGTTTGATAAGACCCCTCTTGTGAGGTTTCTGCTGAAAATGACGATTTCAGAATATATGGTAAGCTTGACGATTAGTTATTTGAAAAGAAACCGGCCTAATCATGTCCCCAGGCAATGAGAATGAAGTCGGTCTGGGAATCAAGGATAGCGGTGTGCCTCGTGAAGAAATCTTTATCACTAGCAAGCTTTGGAACACGCACCAAAGCAACGTGAAAGAGGGTCTACAAAAGACCCTTGAAGCTCTAGGCGTCGATTACGTTGATCTATATGTAAGCCGTCACATTACCTATTGAAATAGTTTCAAGGGAAGAGACTGACAAATGTCAACAGCTTATTCACTGGCCGGTTCGACTTGTTGCGGTGAGTGTTCTCCATTTTTGTTCTCGCGTGATCGATCTATGAGACTGATTTCCTGCAGAACGAGACCAGCGAACTTCTCCCAGTAAACCCAGACGGCACCCGTTCAGTCGACCGATCGTGGGACCAGAATGAGACCTGGCGCCAGATGGAAGAAGTATACAAGTCCGGCAAGGCCAAGGCAATCGGCGTTGCCAACTGGTCTATCCCATATCTAGAGGAACTTCGCAAGAAGTGGACGGTTGTACCAGCTGTCAACCAAGTCGAGCTACACCCCTTTCTCCCCCAGCATGATCTGAAAAAGTACTGCGAAGACTTGGGAATTCTGCTCGAGGCATATTCGCCTCTTGGCTCGACTGGTAAGCTTGATCTTTATTCTTATACATTGGGAGTTTATTTATTAAGCAAACTATGAAGGTGCCCCGATCATGTCCGATTTGGACATTCAACAGATTGCTGAGAAAAATGGTGTCTCAGCAGCCACCATCCTCATCAGCTACCATGTTAATAAGGGTGTCGTTGTGCTTCCAAAATCTGTTTCCGAGAAGCGCATTTCCAGTAACAGAGATGTCATTTCACTCTCCCAGGAGGATCTTTCTCTGCTCGACGGTCTGGCTGCCAAAGGTAAAGCGAAGCGTTTGAACACACCTCTGTGGGGATTCGATCTTGGCTTTGAGGACTGGTATGGCCCTGTCAAATCGCAGTAGCTGTTGTAACAATTCAGAAATTGTATTAGAACTTATATGAATAGATAGAAATGTATCGATTATCAAAGACTTGGGAATATCCGTAAGAGTTCCAGATGCATTGAGAACTAGGCCCTTAGGCTAGCTTGGCTAGATACATGTAGCAGAGGGGCATTTGCCTGCTGTTTAACTAGGAAATCCTTCTTGCAATACATTACCTGCCCATTAATGCCCTTTATTCAATGCCACATATTCATATGTGCCCAATCTTCTGTGGAGGGAGTTGCACGATTGCCTGAAAATCAACAATATTTCGATAAAAAGCATCAAGTTAGATATACTCCAAAGGATCAATTTCTATTATCACTCTCACGGATAAATCCACATATTTTAACCATGCTATTGATATTATGTTTCATAGTGCGAGTAGTTTATCATTAGTAAACGTCGGAGTGGAACTTGAATACCTAAGAGGAACGTCATCACGAAGACCGAGGTTTATTGCGTAGAATAGATCTGCTATTAGTGCCTGAGGCGAGGCGTTAAAAACTATTGTTTCCAACACTACGTAGGATAAGGGGAAAATACAGAACATAGATTGGCATGAGAAAGATGAGATGAAAACAAAGAAATATACAAGAATAGATTTGAAATTATAGATGATCGTCTAAAGTCTAAGTCTTACGCCTTGTAAGGAAGCGACGAAATGCCTTCCCTCAAAGCTTTCAGTCGCATAGCAAGAATCTTGGAATGGAAACGGGTGTATGGAAGATACCCAACAAAGATCCAGAGGTTGGGCACACCAGTCTCTCTATAAGCCGTCTTGATTTCGCCCTCCTCATCAATACCCTAAATAGGCCCACACTGGTCAGCAATTTTATCCCCAAGTGTGGCACGAACAGAATCAATAGTGTTGGAAAAGCCTGTGGCGAAGACAACCAGGTCGAACTCGCGCTCACGGCCATCGTTGAGAATTACTTTGTTCTCCGTGAATTCTTGAATATAACCTGGCTCCACTTTGATTTTGCCATTGATGATGTGCTCACAAGCACCGGCATCGTAATAAAAGCCACCGTTTCTGGTCTGACCAAGTGTAGAACTGCCAGTACCACGCTGGCCTCTCCATGTTCGGAGACCACGGGAATTGAGTCCATCGAGCAAGGTCCTATCGAGGTCCTCGAGGACCTTGGCACCACGCTTAGAGAGCTCCTCGCCGGGGCCGACTGGAGTGGCGAAGAAGAGGCGATCCTGTTCCTCGAGATCAGGGCGATTGCCGTTGGCATCAGGACTATAGCCGCCGATTATACGAGGAACGGAGTGGGTGAGCGACATGATGTAGGTCGGCGAACGCTGGAGAAGGGTGACATCGATGCCGCGTCGGGAGCAATCGAAAGCAGTGTCGAAGCCGGAGGATGAGGTGCCAACGACGCAAACCTTCTTGCCGACAAAGTCTCGAGCGCTGTCGTGTGCGGTCGAGTGGCGGATTATTCCCTTGAAGTCAGCCATACCGGGAATTTCAGGCGTCATAGGGACACCGCAGAGCGAGGTGGTCATGACGACGTGCTTAGGGTGCAGAGCTCGGGTCTCTTTGCCCTCCTTGTTGATAAATACGGTCCAGTTGCCCTGGTCATCCTGCTCAGCCTTGAGGACTGATGACGTGGTCCAAACATTAAGCTCCAGAGCCGAAGCATACCACTCCATGTAGACACCTTGTTTCTGAGCAGGAGTGTATGTAGGCCAGTGTTTAGGGTAGCTGAAGTAGGGCAGATCATCAGCCCAGTGGGGGAAGTGAAGCGATAGATACTCGTAACGCTTCTTCCAGACATCACCAATCTCTTCGCTGCGCTCGATGATGAGGTTTTCCATACCGAGTGCCTTGCATCGGGCAGCCAGCGCAAGACCGCTACTCATCGTTAGTATGGATAGATGAAGTCGGGCGGAGGAGATCACTCACTTTTGGCCACCGCCAATAATCAAAATTTCAGGATTTGCAGCATCAATATCCTTGGCCCTTTGCTTCTCCCAGCTAATCGAACCGGTCATATGTCCGTCAGCGGGCGGGACCTCAGGGAACTGCTTCAGTTTCTCGGCGACGGTGTGCATGGTGTAGATCTTCCAGCCCTCCTTGGTGAGGACTGAGTTGATCACAGCGGAAGCAACAACGAGATCGGTCTCAAAGGACACAATAAATTGAAGCTGAGCATAATCGGGGTATGGACGGCTAACATTAGGGCTCGGCTTGAGAAACTGGAAGTTGGTGGCTTTGGTTTTTGGGAAAAGATCGGTGGCTGCTTTCAGGATTGCTGGTCGGAAGTTGAAGGTCCGGTAGTCCCAGGTGATGGACAACTTATCGCGCCATACACCTACATTACCAGTCAGTCAGTCATCTATTCAATGATCGCATGCGCATGAGAGGTCAAACCTACCATAGTCAAGAAACATATCGGTAAACGCCTCCGCATCCCCCCTTTCCATGATCGCGGACAGTTGCGCTACAATTCCCTCGGCCTCCTTCTGAGCATCACAGTCGACTGGAATCTCAATTCCAAGAACGTCGGAAGTTGGAAGGACATGGTTGTACTTGAAGTCGTACATGAAGTTGTCGGCGACAGGAGGCTTCTCAGTAGGAAGCTCTACATGGCTGACAGCGAGTTTGGGCGCCTTGCTATCAGCAAAGCTGATGTTGTGGTCAACGGCAGACTCGTGAATGGCGATGGGAGGCATTTTTGCTGTGAATTGTCTGATTGTGAGTGCGAATGAGCTATTCTCTTGCGTTGCAACGTCTTAGGGTTATATGTCTCATTATGTCCGATGGCTGGGCTTGGCGGACCGGAGATAATTCTTGCCCCATGACGCAGTACTGCCTGCCGCCGCCCGCTCTTTCCCCTCAAAATTATTTCCGACTCTCTACATCTCCGGTCTCTCTGCGTGGTGTCTACAGTCAACGGACGATGCAATCAGCATGCCCAACAGGTCACGCCCAGATCAATCGCTTGCATCGGCCAAGCGCTCGCGTCGCGCGGGCAGCGAGGGCGAGGGGTCGGGACATGGCCAGAAGCAGCGCAAACAACGGCCGTGCTACAGCTGTCAAGGTGAGTCCCTCGTGGAGCAAGCAGAATGTAGGTGCAAACCAGAGGGCTAATTTGCTATGCCTAGAGTGTCACCGACTCAAAATGAAGTGCGACAGGCAAGGTTAGTTAGTGGTGGTTGATCATACAGAAATCGTACACAAGCTAGAAAATAGTGGTAGTGCCTTGCTCGAATTGTGTCCGACGACACCGCGTTCAATACTGCAATGGGACAACAATTAACAAGGCGCCATCTCGGTCTGTCCCCGCCCATATTAGGTATACATACAACTAATTTCGTACCGCAGAAGAGGACCCAACGAACCATCTGAGCAGCAGGATGCCAGGCATCCGCAGACATATACCGAAGATGCTGGAGGCGCCTCGCCCGCGGACCTTGATGTTGATTATCAAGACATACACCGAGTGCAACAGGAGACTCAAACTGATTTATCAGAACGTCGGCCACAGGATCGTTCAATAATGGCACCATCTCTGATAGACTCTAGTCACGGCACTCACGATGAACTCGATCCACTCATTCTGCTCACACGCGCACTTCAGCCTGATGTGGACCCAGGTCCTATATCAGATAGTCCCAGTTCGATGCCCCCAGCAGGATCTTTTCATAACTACATGAATGGAGGAGCTTGGAGGCCCAGTGATCCAGCCTCGCAACCGGCCGTCGTTGGTGAGCAGAGTGGCTCCCACGGCACATTAATGCTCAGTAAAGGGGGTGGATCCAAGTATCTTGGTCCGACTGCAGGCACTGAATGGCTGAAGGACGTATGTCAAGTGACTTTAAAACTGTTCATTGAGCCCATTTAGCTGAATACCTCTAGTCAGAAACACAAGATGCACCAGACACCCCATCGCTCACTCGCGCTCCTTCTCCAGAAATACCACCACCTGCAGTTTCCTCCCAACATAGCCGATTCACTTCTGGCATAACTCCCATTTCGTTTCCTTTCAACGGCGCAGACGCTCGTATTAGTACTCGGGATCTTCTTTCGCATCTACCTCCAATTGAGGAGGCGCGGACTCTAGTGGAGTCGTATTACCGCTATTGTGCCTGGCAGTGAGTCCTGTAGACCAGATTGTGGTCCAATTTCTAACCAAATCTAGCCATAACGTTGCGCCCAAAGTTTCTTTTGAGAAGACATTTAACCGAGTCTATGCACTTTCAAATGGGGGTTCCCTATCTCCTCCAGGCAGTCCTCAGGAGATTGCCCTTGTTTTTATCATAATGGCTCAGGGCACTTTATTTAATATTGAGATGCCCAATAATGATTCATCTGTCGAGGAGCTGCTAAGTCTCTCGGAACGTGCCTTGGTCAAAGGGAACTTTTTATCGAACAACCATATTGCTGGATTGCAAACTTTGGTAAGTCCCGAATAACCACCTCTAGTCAGCGCCGCTAATATTTTCTAGCATCTGATGGCCCATCTGCATTTGTATGTGAAGGAATTAATCTGGCTGTGTCTTCTCCTCACTGACATATGAGTAGACAGTTAGACAAAGGTCGATCCGGTGACAACGCATGGCCGCTGTTTGGTCTTAACATGCGTTTAGCTCAAGCGGTAAGCAGAATTTTAGTAGTAAAACAACAAAACTGACAAAAAGACACTTAGATGGGTATGCACCGGGACGGTGCCCGCTGGAGTCTGCCACCGGATGTAGTCGAGGAAAGACGCAAAGTGTTCTGGGAGTGCAATGCTGGCGATACCTTCCAAGCCCATTGCTTCTCAAGACCGTATGATCCCCGAAGACTATACTTATGACAGAGATTAATTCGAACAGATGTACTATCAATCCTGAACATTGCGATACAGCTTTTCCCTCTGAGCCGGAAAATACGAGCGGGGAAAAGAGCTACAGCATAATCCGATTCGAGCTTTCTCAGCTCTCTTCTGAGTATGTAGCTTCCATTTAGAATATGCATTATGGCTAATCAATTTCTAGGATTCTAAATATGGCGATGAAGGTGAAAAAGCCAACATATTCTGATGTCATTGATTTGGATTTCAGACTGTATGGTTTCCCAAATAACAACATAACACCCCATCTGCTTATTGATAAAAATTTCTGTAGTTGTGAATTAGAACGCAATCTTCCGTTCTCCCTTCGTTGTAGGGCAGCGTTTTTAGCGATGCCCTCGCGATTCCCCCAGTTCGAAGCGGCGATTGAAGCATCTCCAGAGCCATCTCGGAGGTCGATGACCATCTCTTTTCAAGTTAGTATGCTGGTCAATTTTGACGGCTGCGAGCTAATAACAACTAGCAAACGAATCTTGCGCTCAACATCTCCGAGACGATCATCAATCTTCATCGTCCTTACTATGCGAAAGCACTCTATGATGAAATTGACGAGGGTGTTAAATCTGTCTACGCGCCTTCGGTTTTGACTGTGATTGAACGTTGTGCAGTAAGACCATTCTGGCTTTCCCTCTGAGAGCAACTATCTGATATTGACAGATTATTATCAATATTGTCTCGGACATCCATACCCGTTTCCCCGCGGTTAGTACAAGGCAGTGGAACTTTTGGGTAAGGGCATACTTCTGCACGCGTGATAGTAGGAAAACTCACGTTCTTTTATAGTATCATGTGTTCGGTTCAGCATTGTGTTTAGGAACGCTAGCATTGCGCGATCCAAACAATGTCATGGCCACCTTCGTCCTTGAACAGATCGATGCCGCCATCATTTTATTTACTTCCTTGATTCAACACGGCGCTAGTACTACGCGCTACAATCGTAATTTACAGTGGCTTGTGAAGCTACGCGCTCGAATCTCATCCAAGATCTCTGCGGCGTCTAACGCACATAAGGCGGATTTGCCGCGAGAGGGTGATTCGGATCAGCGAACAAGGAGCGAAGAGGCTGGTGAAGATGTAGATCTCCTCGGTTGGCGGACCAGACTTATCGAGAGGGCGGGTCAAGGTCGTCAGACTATCAGGACTATTCGCATTGGCTCCTCCTCGTATATAGCAAATGATTCGAATCCGCCGACGAATGCAACTCAAGCTGAAAGCCCTCAAAATCAACCCAGAGTTCGAGAGATAATTATGACCCCCGGCACATCGTTCCCATTGATGACTCCTGATTCAACGGATGACATTGTAAGACCATTACCACCATCTTAAACTGCTGATAGCCAATACTGACATGTCCGAGTTACACGATTTCTGGGACCCAATTCTCTTGCAAGATATGCTTCGAGTTCCCCAGAATCAGCCAAATGTGAGTTAACTTTTTACATTTTTTTAAGCTTCAGCAGCTAATGAACTATGCAGCCTTTCATGGATAATGGGGCCGCCTGGTGGGAAAACAATACGGGCGCCCGTGATGTCAATCAAGCCTAACTTGATCAGATGTGTAAATTCAGGAATCACAGTAGTTATATCAGCTAAATGTCTATTCTGGATGCAAAGTGTCTGAGGAGACACGTTATTGCAAATGACTGTAATCAAGGTAAATATTCCAAACGCCTTAGTCAAATAAATTGACCGATTTCATGAACCTTTCCCGTCATATCGTATAAACTAGTGGCCATTGGCCGCAGGACTCTCCAAGATAGGCAGACCATCATCGTCGAAGTAAACAGGCACGCGATTGCGGAAAGAGTACTGCAGAGCCGTGGCAATCTTGGCCGCCTCATATGCATCATCCGGATTACACGTGAGGGGCTTATTGTCCAGGACAGCGCCAGCGAATTCGGCCAAGTCGTGGATAAACGAGTTATCGTAGAGCGCAAACGCATCTGGAGTAGTCTCTGTACGGACACCATATGAATCACGAACCTCTACACGATTCAACGTGGAGTTCCCATTAATGATTGAGTGGCCCTTTGTACCGCATACGCGCGTCATGCCCTCGAAGCCGTTGGTGAGAGTGCGGCCCAGGTGAGTGGTAAGAACCTTGCCATTGGCAAATTCTACCAGACCCCAGCCGTTATCGCAGTCGCCGTATTTGGCGAGTTCGCCGTAGACGGCCTGTTGACCCATGGCGATGATGACTCGGTTGACTTGCTTCTTTGAATTGGTGAGGCCGGACTTGACATCTAGGTAATATCGCGCAACGTCGATGTCGTGCACGGCCATATCAAGAAAGATGCCCCCTGACTGCGCGGAGAAAGTGACGAAGAAGCCTTTTATTGTTAGTTAGGGGACGTAGAAGGAATATATTAGGGGAATCGATTGCTTACCAGTAGGGTCCTGTTGGTCGAGGCATGTAGTCTCGACAGCGTGGATCTCACCGAGAGAGCCATTCTCAACCAGCACCTTTGCAGCACGGTACGAGCCATCGTCTAAGACTGGTTAGCATTGTAACACATATCCAAGCATAAAGAGACACTCACATCGCCGGCAGAATGGGACCAAGAATTTAAGTTGAGGCTTGGAGGCAGCCTTGGCCAGGACCTCCTCGGTCGTAATAACATCAACTGAGATGGGTTTCTCGCACATAACATGCTGCTACTGTCAGCTTTTACAACTTGCTATTCAATGCAAGGCAGCAAGCAGACTTACCAAGCCCAGGTCAAGAGCCTGGCAGATTAAGGTAGCGTGGGTAGCAGTCGCGGTGGAAATGAGTATAGCCTCGGCACCGCTATTCTTCATGCAATCCTCAGGATCCGAGAAATATTTGACATGGGGTGGTAGATTTGCCGCTGTCTATTCGTCGCTGCCAGGCTTGGTGTCGCAAACAGCGATGAGCTCGATGCGAGGCTGCTGGAAAGCGAGGATGTGGGCACGGATGGCTCCCAGGCGGCCGAGGCCGATTAGAGCTATCTTCAAGCGATTCGCAGTGGTCATATTGTATGTGAAGGGGTAGTGATTCTTTGGCTATTAAAGCGAGCCACCAAGTTGAATATGAATTATATTTCGAAAGTTTTCAAGATCTCCGACGCTGACATCTTGGGGTGTTTTAAAGCGATCTCCAGCCCTAAGTCCGGGATGGGGAACCCCCGATGCTACGGGTACACCACCGGAGATTTTTTGCCGCTTGATTATGTCCGATTGTCCTAATTTGCCTTGTTTGCATGTGTCGGACGTATTTTAAGCTATATAACTTAGAATATAGAAATAAGATAATAAAACAGCGATGAAATGCAATTTAGAGTATAGTGACATGTGGAATTAAATTGCATATATACAAACAACGAATACATTTTTTATTCTCGCATCAATCTTCATTTGGTCCGCCTATCCGTACTAGCGATAAGATAAGATAAGATAAGAAACTTGGTCTTTGCTTCCGCAGACAACAACAAAATGTTTCTACTTCCTCCACTAATTCATACATGTCCTCCTCAAACGATATTCATAGATGATACGCAAGCATGAACTCATCCAACTCATTTAATCCCCAGGCATCTAGCTCAAAACCAACTCGGGCAACCGCCCGTCGACGAATCATCTCCTGCGACACTTGTCGACGTGCAAAGACGCGATGTGACCTTAATCCAAAGACGTCTTCTTGTAATCGATGCCAGAAGCTGAGGTAACTCTTAAATGAACCATAGTCTGCATACTATATTGATTATTTGCACCAGAATGAGATGTTCATTGAGTTCAAGTGATCTCTTCAAGAACAAGAGTCGCGATGACGAGGCAGACGCAGCGCGGTCACTGGAGAACAGGTATGTTATGGATACGATAGAAATAGATTAAATACTGATATATTTAGGTAGGATATCCAATATCGAAGAGTCCCTCTCTGAGATGAAGAAAACCATGGAGAGCATGTGCTCTTTTATGCAAGCCCTTTATGACAGGTCAACAGATGTACAGAGGCCATCACCGGCTACTGAAATTTCTCATACTCGCACGAAAGATACTGAGGAGTTCCCCCATCTCCTTCCCCTGCGCACCGAAACAACAAAGTCTGCCCCAATCATGATGGTGCGCAAGTTTCGACCAGATAGTCGGCGGCTGTACAAAGACCAAGGAGGCGATATAATAAAAAAACGGATCTTGCCAGAGGAGGTTGCAAATTGTCTGATTTCGGAGTAAGACATCCATTTCTTCACAAGAAAAAGAAGGAAATAACACTAATCTCTTACTGGGACAGATTCCTGCAACACCGTGGCTCTGTCATTCACCTTGACGATCTTTCACCAGTTTTTCCAGACTTGCGGCATCGATCTCCACTTCTCTTTGCAGTGTGCGCTCTGCAGGGCCTGAGATTTTCGCATCAGTATCGCAATTTGCTCAATAGTACCATACATAGAGCGCTCTACGAAGAAGTGAGAGACCTGCTCGGACAAGCCGTTCTCGCTAGTCCGCTGCCACTAGAAGAGTTGTACGCCATTTTGGTCATGTCTACTTTTGAAGCTGCACCAAAGGTATGCATTCAGCCTGTCATAGCAGGCAGATAACAAGAGACTAACGATGAGCAGCCTAATTATGAATATATCGAGAGTTGGCTATTGAGTGGTATATGTGCCAAACAGGCCATTCTAAGTATCAATTTTCCACGGATTATTCAGAATATTGAAAGCGGCCATCTTGAGCATAATGACAAGCAATTGATGTCCTTGTGGAATAACATTTGTCTGATCCACCTTCGGTGAGCCCCTCAATATACTAAGGATTAACATGTGATGCAATAATTGACAATAAATAAAGATTCGCTGTTGGAACCGGCAAACTTACCACCATCCCAACCGACTACATCGAGCAATGCCCGGCTATCCTAAACCACCCAGAAGCTTGCGTCGAAGACGGCGTTGTTCTTGCCGAAATCCTGCTATATAAGACATTGTATCACAAACTGGCAACTTTCCCGTTGCTTGATGACGACGAAGAAGAAGAAGATGACTATTGCGGAGAGTTGAGAGCCTGGGAGGATAAATGGAGACATCTACTAGGTTGGTCCTCACCCGCAATTCGTTCCCTTGGTGGAGATATCTCTGTAATAATCTGAAAATCAGACTCCCCCAAGGCTATCACCTTGCGATTGAGCTATGATATTGCTCACATGGTCATTGCACGACGAGCTATTGAGGATACTTCTACCAAAGATGGATCACAGCTCAAATCATCAAGACAAGGGAAAAGCAGCTTTCACAACTTAGCTTACAAATCAGCTCTCTCTGCCGCTGAGAAGTTTATTAATGCACCAGTATCTGTGGTTCAGGCTTTGCCAAAGTTCCATCACATATGCATTGCATATTGTGCTTTGGTGCTGTCTGAGTATGCAGGAGACAATAATCCAACTACAGGAGGATCCTCAACACATGACTTATTATCAACATTGAAAAGAATCAGGCACCATTACCATGCAAGTTTTGGCGGGGAGGTGCCCAAGGCGATGGACGTTGCCGTTAGTCGGGTTACTGCTGCTGGCGATTACGATGGTACAGAAGTCGAAAGGACTGAGCACGAAGGCCTTCCAGAAATAGGCGGTGCGCCGACAATGGGAATTGAGTATCCTGCGGTCGGTCAATATGTTGATTCGAATACTGCTGGTATGGATATGCAAAACTTTGGCAGAGATACCCCCTTGGAGGAATTTCCGACGCAGGATATCTTTTTTGATGGGTCTCACATGAGCTTTGTGGATTATTTCAATTCCACTTGGTGATTGCGAATGTCGTTGTTTTAAGCTTAATACACGTGTTATTGAATGAAGCTTATTTGGACGTCTTGTTACTATTCTGGGAAGGCGACCACGACGGGGAAACACCTGCCTCACGGAACGCAGCGTCGAAGAATTTAAGCTTGAATACACGTGTTATTGGAGTAAGCTTATTTAGACGACACGTTGTTCTTCAAAGGCAACCACGACCGGTTGGCATCTACCTCGTGAACGACGACAAGCAGCTTGCATCATCAATCTCTGTTCTTCTTGTTGGCTAAAGCTCTAAGGTGGTAAATTTGCGCCTAAGAAACTCAAAAGTCTAGCCAGACATTCAATCATAAGAAGTGATATCAAAAAGCAGGAAAACGAAGATGCGACTTAAAACAACCACGAAATATACCGTTTGTAGAATCTCGCAGACTTCTTCGCGTGCAGTTCATCATCTTGGTGATACTCCGCCCATTCCCTCTCATGCTGTTCCACCTCCGCCAGTCCCGTATGCAAATCAGCCTCCAGAGCAGAGACGCCCTTCGTCTTATACATAATCTTATACCAAAACAAAGCCAACAGAAACACCGGGATAGCAATATACCCAACAATGAAGTTCTTATAATCAAAATCGCTTGTCGACGTATGGATGAAAACCTTGAAATTCTTCGTCAACGCGACAAGGACACAAAACGCAAGCCCAAACCACGAACCCCAAACACCCAGCGGTGCTCGGTAGACTATTTGTTGTGGGGGGATATTCTGTGCTTTGCGTGCGTGGACGAATTTGATATGGCTAAGGAAGATGCAGCACCAAACAATCAGGCCAAAGACAGTGATGCAGTTGACAAAGTAGTTGAAAACTGTTTTGGAGTCACTGGAGACATTCATGAATGCAAGCAGCGCTATGAATGCGGATACACCCAATGCAGCAAAAGGAACACCTCGCTTGTCAGTGTTTGCTAGGAAGCGGGGAGCTTTCCCATCTTGTGCGAGGCCATAAAGCGTTCTACTCGCGATGTAGAGGTCGGAAATGCCAGCGGAGAAGACGAATATCAAAATACATGCGTTCAGGATACCCGGCAACACCTTGATTCCAGCGAGCTCAATGGCGACGACAAACGGCGACGCAGCAGCCGAAGTAGATTGTTCCGTGGCGAATGCTAATTCTGGCGAGTTATATGGTACTAGCATCCCGAGAAAAAACACACTCAGAACATAAAAGAACACAATTCTGTAAAAGATCAACCGAGCAGCGCGCGGGATCGTTTTGCGTGGATTTTGGGCCTCGCCAACAGTAACGCCAATGAATTCGGTGGACAAATAGGCAAACGCAGCCGTGCCCATGGTGTTCCAAACACCCAAGAATCGACCGAGGGCACCAGACGCGTCGAATTCTTTGAAGGCCCCCGGGTTGTGCCAATACCGAAACCCCTTGGGGTCATGGTCTGGTCCTCCACCGCAGGCAAGAACCAGGGAGAGTAAGATGACCCCAGTTAATGTGAGGACTTTTGCGCTTGAGAGCCAGAATTCGAACTCGCCAAAAAACTTGATACCGATGTAATTGACCAGAATGATCACAACGAGAAAAATAGCGATGAAGACGCCTGGGTTTAGTTTCTCTGCTGGAACCCAGTATTGAAGGACCAGGGCTATGGCTGTTAATTGGTTAGGCGTTGAGATGGCATACTTGATCCAGTATCTGCAAATACACTGTTGTCAGATCAAGTAAATACATTAAATGGCGCAAAGGATTCTTACGACCATCCCAGTGCAAAGCCCATCGCCGGATCCACGAATCGAGATGCATATCCAGTAAATCCCTCGGGGACTGGCAGATAGGTACCCATTTCACACAGCCCCGTTAACATCATCCAGACTACAAATCCCACAACACTGTAGCAGATCAATATCGGAGCTGGTCCTGCCGAAGCGAGAGCAGACCCAGTTCCAATAATCAGACCAGAGCCCAGAGCGCCACCAAGGGCTGAAGTCATATCAGCAAAGCACTTTTGGATATGGACTGAGGATTAGAAAGAAAGGCATACCAATCATAGTCGTGTGGCGCGCCCGAAGGCCTCGATGAAGAGCAGTCTTTTCATCCTGTACGACCTCGTCTTTATTTTGACCAAAGCCATCGTGGGCAGAAGAAACATTCGTTTCGAGCGCGGGCGTCACTTTGAAGCTGCTGTCCTCAGTCATCGCAGCGGTCATTTTATTGTTTTCTGCCACGTGTGTTCGTGGGCGGATTGACGACTTGGGCTGGGCAAAGCACGACATTTGTACTCGCACGCTGATCTTCGTGATAATATGTGCTCCATTATGGACTACTCCGTATGTGTATAGTTCCCAGAGAGCCAAGACTGCCGCTGTTAAGGTCGCTATTAAGGTCTTGATAAGCAGCGGCCAATCTAGACACGTGAAAACGGACATCGCGGTTCTCCGGCCGCGGCACTGATAAGCTAGTTGACATTGGTGATTGGCTGGGGGGATCTACACTGCTCAACACCAGATTCTTCTACAACAGAATATGATCAAATTACAACCTATATGGTTGATAAAATCGATAGAACGGAATCATGTCGCACGCTCTTGGGGATCCGGACTACGTCTCTCCTAACAATGTGAAACTATACAATCCTCCGTGGACGTGAGAAACACTTATCCTCCCGTTTTCTCTTCCTATATCCTTACGACTTGAATAGGTACAAAGCTACAGGCACATGGTCACTTGCAAGCAAGCGAGGCAACACACTATACATATCAGGTTACTACGTCCCTCGCTGCTCCTGTTGATGATAACTGATCAGATAGGCAGGTCTCCGGGGAATTGACCCATTGACAAATCAATTGATTCCTATGGACGGTCTGGAGAGCTATGCTGGACCATCTTCTCGAGAGTCTCCTGCATATCCGCGAGTTTTAAAAGTTATGTGTATAGATATAAGCCAAAATCACTACAGATCACTAACAGACTCAAACAGCATTCGAAAACATGCGCATGATAGCGGAATCAGCCGGAGCCACAGTCGGAGATTGCCTACGCCTAGTGATGTACAAAGATTTCTTTTTTTATGTTGTTCTCCAAGATCTCTAACTTTCTATATAGATACACAACGGACATGTACCGGTTCCGTCCTCTAGTCAATGAGGCGCAAAAGGAGATATGGGGAGATATTCCATTTCCACCTCGGTCGATCATTGAGGTTTCTAGGCTGAATCAGGTTTGTTTGTTTCCTTGAGTTTCAATTTGTGATGGCTGTTGTTGACTTTGTTTAGGATGATATTGTGGAGGTTGAAAGTACATTTGCCGCGCCCGATTGAATTTTAGGGCTATGTAAGAATAATAATCTTAGGCAATAAAATTATACATGAATATATCACTTAGATAAAATAGAATCTCAATCTAAAACTAGGTAGCAAAATAATAGGCATGATTAATCGTTGGGCAAAATACAGTGGGTGTAGTAGCATTCCGCAGCACCTTTTATTTCCGTGCATTTCCTGCTATCGCCGTCGGAGATCCACGGGGATCGGTCACCCACACAATCCCTCCTGTTTCCTCTTTTTCCCCTTCTTTTCATGAAAGTGTTCTTAGAGATACTTGTTCTTGCAGGGTATAAAGCCAAAAACGAAAATATGGATCCGCCAGGAACCCGCGTTGGCACCGGTGTCATGAATGAGAGCATGGCAACACCTTCGCCGCTCGCAGAGAGACAAATCCCAACCCCAAGGAAACGAGTGGCATTGTGTAGCGTTCTTGGGCAAAAGATATCAAACAAATACGCCGACTATCTGCTTCTAACATGTTGCTTCATTTCCGGCCTGTCAGACAGTGGATGTTTTAACACATGGAGCTGTTTTGTAAATATGCAAACAGGCACTTCCCCCTTCCTCGAAAGAAACATCATTTTTGTACGTGTATAATGACAAGATTCTAGGAAATACAATCTTCCTCGCCCTGGGCGTCTCACAACAACCCACTAACAAACCTTACGGCTGGCTACATTCTCTAATAGCCATAATCACGTTCTGCATTGGATGCGCCTGTTTCGGCCTTGCGCAGCACCTCCTCGGACGAGCCCGGTGTCTACTAATGGGCTCATTCGCGCTGCAGGCAGTTTGTCTCGCCGTCGCGGCGGCGATAGTCCAGTCTGACTTTATCCCTCCAGTTGCTGGATCATCGTCATCATCATCAGCCGATAACAGCAGCAGCAACGAGGAAATTTTCAGAATCCTTGTTCCAATTGTCCTCGTTGCGTTTCAGGCTGGCGGGCAGGTTGTTTTGAGTGCCTTTTTGGGATATCCGGAAATCCCTACTACGGTTTTGACGAATGTTTACTCTGGTTTGATGACTGAGAGATATGGGGGGAAGAAGGAGAACAACAAGTCGAGTGGACGAAGAAGCGGCAGCATGGTCAAATGGTGGAGACGTCTTGGTGCCGTGTTGGCATTAGGGGTTGGAGCTATAGTTGGTGGCTTCTTGTCTAGGTCTGATAATAAGGGGTTGGCGGTGATTTTCTGGATTGGAGCAGGCTTGAAGTTGAGTATTGCTGGGGGGTTGTTTTGGTGGGAGAAGGAAGTGGAACAAGAGCATCCAGTGTAATATTATAAGTCATGTAGGTAGCTAGGTAGATGGCCTTTAGGTAGGCGCTACTCAGAGAGCAATGTATGAAAAACCTACGAACCGGGTTGGGTATAAAGCATCGCACATTTCATTTTTGTAGTAGGTATGTATGCATATATGTACAAAAAGGCCACACAGAATCAGACAGCAATAAAACAAGCTTAGCAAGAGAATTTGACGGTACATGTAGCGTCCACGTTCGTACCGAGGCCATAGTAATCAAGGTCTTTGCCTGTAGTGCCCGACACATCAATGTCTCCGCCGTAGCTGGCCGAGCAAGAACTACAAGTTGGTTAGGTCAAAGTGTCACACATAGGGAAAGAGGGAGAGAAGCATACGAGAAGGTCAAGAGACCGCATTCAGTCGACATCTCAACTACATATGGGAGCTCAGAGTCAACATCTTTTGTAGACCCGCACACAGAGGTAGAGCTCTGGGCAGGAATGATGCTTCCAATTTCGTTGTTGTCATTGTCTAAGATGTAAATTCCATCACTGGTTACGGCGCCCACATCACTGATGCCGTTGGTATCTAGCCATGCAATGGCTTTGCAGGTACCGGAGACATAAGCTGAGGCAGAAGGAATTGCCATGAGAGAGGCGGCGAGGGCAGTGAGAATTTGTTTTTGGGCGATCATCTTGGCTTGAGGGGGTAGCTCGTATAGGATTTTGATAAAATACAAACAGTTGGTACTGGCTTTCTTGGCTGTTGATCGATGGATGGAGAAAAAGAAGATCGATTGACAGAACTGTATATCCCTTTATATAGCTTTTGAACCTCGTAGTTCACATGCTTTCGTCAAACTTGATTTCTTCCCCAATCTAGAAAAAAGAAAAGAAAAACCTCACTGGCTTCAGAGTGATGCTTCAAATCAATGAGCGTACGCAATCCAATGACCTCAGAGACATCCTTCAATGCAACCTTACTTGAAGTCTTGAAGATATTCTTCGGAGGTTTCTAGAAAACGGCCCCATGGGGAAACTTGATTCAAGTTTATTGACAAGATCTCTCCAAATAGTCCGGGGAATGGGGTTCTGCTAGAATCTACTTCTAGTCTCATCGTCCTATAAACATGTATACTCGAGTTTCGATGTTGGTCTACAACTGTTGATCATCGCCAGTATGATATCATGTCCCCCAGCTAGACTGCCCCAAACTGTTCGCACGATCTAGTCTATATGCCCGGTGGACATTTTTGTAGATTTGGCGTCTCCTCGCATACCACAAATGGTAAGCAGTACGTAGCACGTATGGAGATGGAGAATCGGAGATGGAGAACTAGGGCCCTGCTAAGATTTTATAGCCTCACCAACATGTGTCCCAAAAAAATTATTATTGGTCGTATAGGCGCTGATCATAATGGGCATGATATCATATTCTCCAGTTCTAAAAAGTTCGTTCATACTCCATAATCCACGCGAACAACACCCGACAGTGCCGAACACCGATGCTGACAGTGATCGCTGTTGCTTGGTGTTGCTTGTCTGTAGCCCTAACCAATTGACAACCTGAAGCAACCAACCGGCCCCCACGCTAACATCTCGAATACGTATGACAAATGGCACAGACATCTACATGTCCGCTTTTTTTGCGCGCGGTTTTTCACCGATATCCGAAAAACTTGACGTGTGACTTGAGATCAATTTACTGCATAGAGTATGGAGCCCAGTGTACAATTAATGATTAGAATAACTGCGTGGCTGGCTGGTTTGTGGAGTCCATCTCAATCCGAGTTCCGTTTGTCGTCACGTATGTCCCGGATATCGCCTTGTAAGCAGAGCGGAACCCGGTGCTCGATATGGCATCGCCTAGGGCATGAGCGCTAGATTAATAGATAGTTGTAGGTAGTGCAAAATATGATGTATGAGAAAGATGATGCTAGAGAGAGAGAGACGGAGAGACCAATTGCTGACACGTCGATCATTGCCCAGCATGGCAGGTGGTAGATGGCAGTCACAGGATTTTTCGTGCCCTAGTTTCTGACTTCAACCTTCCTGCCTTTCACTTCTGTCCGTTTTGCTCGTTTCCTCTTTCTGGTGTGTCTTCAATACACGCTGCAATAGTTAATTTACCCAGGTCAATCATGAAATCATGAATAGTAATATCTCTTTCTTGTTTTCAGTATTTACACATACAACACATGCATATGTAAGGTCATGTAGAAAAGAAAAAAGAGACGAAGAAGAGAAAATTATTTATAAACGTCCCATTTCAAATGCCCATCCCGTATTTCTCCTTGCCAATGGACAGTAAACCTTGATCAACGAAGTCAATCAATCATATACGACAGAGGTCGGACATGGAAAGGGAAAAGAAAAACGTAATGCATAAAGAAAAGGAAAAAAAAAAAACAAATTCGTAAACCATACAGGAAAATATCTTGAATACATGGAGCAGGATGACAAGTGACAAAGAAAAAGATGCGCCCATAAAGTCAACAAAAAGAATCCCTCCCGACACCTTGCTCAAAAATGATAACATTGAATGTTGCTGTTGATGAAAAACTGGAAATAGAAAAAAAAAAGACGGGTCAAAGTTTACAGGTATGTATGGAATTCTTTAAATACCATTCGAAAGCGGACTCGCTTTATCACTTTGGGAATCGATTTTGGTTAGCCCTTCATCGTCCTTGGCCCCGGAATTCGAACTCGTATCTGTATTCTTGCCGCATCCCTTGACAAGAAGATGTCGCTGTAAACAAGTTAGCTTATGTCTGAAGTTGCCGAGGGGACAAAGGGAAAATAGGAAAACATACCTTCAACGCATCTTTCCGTGAAAAACTCTTTTCGCAGTGAGTGCAAGGGAAAGGCTTCACGGACAAGTGGATACGCTTATGTCGCTTGAGATCGTGATTTCGGTTAAAAGACTGCGGGCACTGATCGCATTTGAAAGGCCGGTCGTTCGGCGGCGCAGACTGTCCATGACCTTGATGGTGAGAAGGGTGACTGCCATACATATGCTGCATACTCGCGAGATGACCGCTTGTGAAACCTGGCATCATAGTGGTGGCCATATTACCCATCAGTGACATTTGTCCGTTAGGATTGTGCACATTCGTCATGATCGGTCCCGTCATGGCAGGGAGTGAATACGATGGCCACGGTGGTCGGTTATACCCCAGTTGCGGCGGCTGCATAGGTGGAGATTGAGCTGGCCCAGATTGAATTCGTGGAGTGTGGATGCCCAATCCGCTCTGGTTTACGGGGGACGGTCCCCCATATGAAGGCGCGTATGTACTGGGATGCCCCGCGCCGGCTGATGGAGAGGCATTATACAAGGGGCTAACAAGCGGCCTTGATCCATAGAGATCAACAGTAGCCATCTGATGCGATGGGCCAGCGGTAGTGGTCGGTAAGCTGTGGGTCATACCCATGGATTGCGGATGCTGCGCGTGCGGTAGAATCGAAGTAGCAGGAGCGGGAGACGACGTAGGTATAGATTGTTGCTGGAAGGGCGGTGGGAGATGATTTAGATCATATTGTTGAGCCATTCCTTCGCTTGTTGGCGGCAGACTGCCGCTATTTCGACTAAGCGAGCCTGACGAGGGAGAGAGCACGCTTCGAGACGGTGGGTAAACACCGGCAGAACTTTGGCCCCAGGATGCCTGGGAGGGTGAACCGTATGTATACGAATTCGGATTTTGCCACGAGGGCGGATAGGGAGGCACTTCTTGTTGTGCTGCGGATATTGCAGCTGGGATGCTGGGTCCAGGGGCTAATGTAGTGCCTTCACCGGAATGATTCGATGGCGGCGTGAGCAGATTACTGACGCTTGACGGCGACGGGAACTTGGCAGCAGGATTCGCTAGGCCAAAATTTGTTGGCGGAGGAAGCTCGAATACAGGTAGATTCGAGGCTGCTGGCCGGCGCGCTGTTAGCGGTTGAGGAGCCGGATTCAGCGCGTCAAGCGCAGGACCCATTCCGGGTGGAGGAACTGCTAGAGCCGCCAGGTTGGTGGTTTGTTGGCGATTGAAGCCTTGAGCTGATCGAAAATAGTCGGGATCAATGGTAGGGGGTGTTGTTAGATTTGCCGCTGAAGTAACGGTGCCTTCGAGATTTGCAAGAGGATTCACGTTAACCGCACCCGTTCCCACGGACCAGTACCGGCCACTGAAGCCGCCTGAAGGATCCAGGAGGGATGGCTGTCAGAGGGAAGAAGTCTCCCTATTCGATGGGTGGGGGTGGAAAGGTGCGCGAAAAGACCGTCGATGGTATCTCCCAACAAGGAAGGGTTTCGATACCACGAGAGGATAAGCGGCGCAAGTTCGGCGAATTGAAATGGCAAAGTTTAAACAAACAAGGACCGTGGGTCCAGTCGGGAGTTAGACAGAGTAGCGTGCACCAGATTGCATGGTAGAGTATTTCCCGCTGGTTTCAACAATATAGCCAAGCCAAGTTTAAATTTTTCCCTCCGCCAATTTGAGATGATCTCGCACACGATTATAGCAGCAGACTGCTGAAAAAGTCGGGCGTAGTAGAGTCGAGCGTTGGGAAGCGAAAGCGCTGACCCGGTGCTAACGATGGGCGGTAGTCAAGCGTCGTCGCATCACCAGTAGTATGTACGTTTTTGAAGTCGTCGCAGATGTGATTGTGAGGGGAATCTGTAGCGCACGCCCTTCTCTTTTGTTCAGTTCGACAGATATCGACAGCAAAGACTGCCTGCCCCAGTGTTCTGAAACAAGCAAGCTATGTTTGATTCACTCGCGAATAAATAATAATGATCGGATCTCGAGTACGCGACAAGCGACTCGACCACGGCGAGGTCTATTTTCCTTTTGATGTCTGTGCACGAAAGCGGGCTCTGGACAAGATTGCGGTGAGACAGGGGAAGGCACAGGATGGAGCAGGGAGGAAATGCACGCAGTAATAAAGGAGAGGCGCAGGAGAAGAAGAGAAGAGAGAGAAGAAGGGGAGAGGAGAGGGGGGGGGGAGGGAAAAGAATGAGGTGCGATGAGGACGAGAATGAGATAGAAGATGGAAAGAGGGACCAGGGCACTGGAGAAGGAGGTATCCGGCGAGGCGGGTCTCCACGATCGTGCAGCAACGCAGCGCAGTGGAATTAGTCGGCCGGCTGTGGCTCTTGCAGAACTGAACAACTGGAAAAGGTCGGGTCTGGACCAGCGTCGCCCGGCGCGGGGGGAATCCGTGCTTTTTTTCTTCTTTCTCTTCGCTTTGTATGTATTGTATCTTCCAGATATTTGTTGTCGATAAAGAAACGTATGTGCGAATAGATATATTTATTATTTATTCACAGACAGAGATGAGAGCGACGAGAGAAAAAGTCGTGCTGACACGCCTAGGAAACTCGACACACAGACTCAGTCGCGACAGGAAGAAATTGTCAATAAAACGGCAATACGGCTAACGCGAATTACCGATACACGTGTATTGTACCAACACGTACAGCACACCGGGATCCAAACATTGTAGTCATTCATCGAGGCCATAATCACAGAATGTATGCTACAGCTTACTAGTAGGAGTAACGACAGAGCGCATGAAAGGGGCAAAGTATTCTGTCTCATTCTGCATTCTGTGTTCCTAAAATATCATGTTATGTATTTATGGTTAATAGCGCAGGATAACTATGCGTGCCTGGATAGTCGATACGAACAATGAACATGCATACTATTGTGCAAAGCTAACCCTCTAACTGCCGAGGGAAAGAAAGGAAGGAAAAGAAAAGAGAAAAAGCAAAGGTGGGTGCAGGCCCAGCCAGCGGTCTGTACGGCGTCTGGTCAGTTGTAACCGCGTACCGACTCGGTATTTTACCGTCTGCGTGTATAGTCCGTACGGTATTATTCAGTCCAGTCGAATCACTCAATCAATCAATCAATCGTGCTCAGTGAATAATAAGTTGTATAAACAGATTTTTTCTTCCTTAATCTAACTATATCAACCAGTCATGTATTATTTGATTATTTAACGCTTGTCCTGTGCGTGCGCTGACCGAGGCTGAGCAGGCAAAATAGATTAATTCTGTACGATTACTACTTAGCTACTTAATTAGTACGGAGCGCTCCGTACTCCGCGCTTTATAGTCGATAACTTAGTAGCCAACTACGGTGGTAGTAACAGTAGTAATTTTAAATGTTCAGGTTGCAAAATGCTAATAAATCCGAGACTGGCCGAATGAACTCCTGTCTGGGAGTCTGCAACGTTGAGGCTACTTGCCACCTATAAGATTTTGGTCATATTATACAGATGGCCAGAAAATAAAACAACAAAGTTAAGAAATAAGAATAAGAACCAACAAGAAAAAATAATTATGGATCAGGATCAGCACTGGCAACGTGGTTGACAGGGCTGGGGGCGCTGCGGCGCTGCCCATCCTGACGGGGAAGATCTGGCGGTCACTTCCCGATTGGGTTTGCCTCTCTACATAGTACACCAGAGTACACTCAACACTGGAGATACTAGACACACATCTTGCATATGTTTTGGCCCTTTTCCTTCATTTATCCGAAGCGTGGGCGATAATGCGAGTGTTATAACTCGACTATAGACGGCAATTGTACGTAAATTGCCATTCGAATGGGCATTTGTCGCCGCCCGAGGGAAAGGCTGACGGATCGAAATACGAGATGCAAACCGATCTCTAGATCTTTATCTCTACTTAGTCATCTGGCCCAAGAAGAAGAATAAGACACAGAAATAAGCGCCTGCCAAACATGTCCAAGATTGACGCTGTGGAGAACAAGGGGAACCGACGATCAGCGGCGCAGTGCAGTCGAAGATCAACATGTCTTAACTATTTAAACGTTTAAGGGTTTTAAGCTCATGCAGCCTTAAGAATTTTTCTCTTTTCTTTGCCACTCTCTCTTTCATCCCCCTTTCTTTTTATTCTCTTCTTTTTTATGTTTATCCCGTCTTTGAGTCTACAGAATACCGTTGTTGTTCGCCTGTACCAACCGTACGGTATTAACACGGTACGAGTCCTGTCTTGTACTCTGTACGGTACTCGGTACCAAAAGAGAAAAATATTATTGTCATGTGGATACCTATCAGAGTCACTGGCCATTGGACAATCAATCGCGTGGCCCCGGCGATTGATTCGTTCTGTGACCGACTCCTTGCGTCCGGGGAATCGGTTGATGTGCCTCCGTTCTAGCCTCCTGATACAAGGTTACCTTGTTGACAGCGAACGGACAGGGGTGAGGCCTTTCTTCAGATCTGTAGCGCCGCACATGGGTGAGGATGCTGAACATAGGACAGCGCGCGTGTGTATTGATACAGACACATGAATAAATAAATAAAGACGAACTGGTGGTAGCACTAGTACGGAACTCAGTCTTCTGGGTAACAACTGACTGGTTACCATGGAAGGATTCAGAAATAACGGACACGCGCTCCACCCAGGAATCACATGGTTCACTCATACATACATACATACATACATACATACATACATACATACCCCGTATGCATGTATGTTTCTATCTATACTATGTATGGCCTATGCATGTATGCATGTGGTTCGGGCCAAACTAAGCCCGACAAGCAGACACCTCGTCGCCGCATCGCCAGTAAATGTGGCCCTGTGTATGGATTATATCTTACCGCTAGGCCGGAAACAGAGCTAGCGGCGGACTAGCGCCGTCTAGACTCGGCAGCGAACACCCGTATTGAATGGGCGCGGAATGGGCTAGAACAAGCGTCGTTTAAACGGGGATTGGGCATAATTTTTCTTCCTAACCGATGCTTGGTATTTTTTCTGTCTGGTAGTAAAAAACAAAAATTAATGGGAATCGAGATCATGGACATGAACCAGTCAGCTAGTGGCAAATAGTATGTTTTTATCGTTACATTTTCCTCGCCCTAAGGGCCTAATCCTATCGTCCTATGGGACAGTCTAAGCTGGTAGCTTAAAATAGGACGAGCAAGAGCGTAGCATAGCTAAGAGCAATTAATATAAAATTCCAACGACTGTGAAGTTTGCAGAAACCCGACTACCGATTTCTTTGCCCTCAACCAGTTTAGTCTCCAAGCGCTTACTCTTGTCTGTCTTGAGTCTTGACAGGAAGACTCAGAGTCAAAGACTGAAAAGTGGATCAGGCTAGCCTTTATCCAGCCAAGGCCCGGCGCTAAGACCAGTTGGGTCCAGTCACTCCAGTGCCCTAGTCTGTTAGTGACCTAGCGTCCTTTGTACTTTGGCGTGCGAATTGCGGAACACTCCGTAACCTAAGCCGCATCCGGGCTTAGTCGCTGGGCAGCTGAGGCTCTGGATTGGCTGGGATTAGGGCTGGGGGTGCCAAGACCGAACAATAAGCATGCGCTGATAGGAGTGGGGGTCTCTACCAACTGCTGACTGTACACTGTGCAGTTACCGTAGATTGTACAGTTCATTGTTTTATATTGTTGTCAATGCTTTGACTCTTGCGTCTGCTCTCTATGATTCATTGATTACACTGCTAAGTGGGTTCAACGTTGTATCTCATATTCCATCGTCTGATGACTGAAGTTCTATCCATGGAGCAAGATAATGAACGGTCCACTCGAGTCCAACATCTAGTTTATATACGTGCGTCTAATACGTCTATACGAAAGAATACCCATCTAACTTTAAAAGTAACTGTAGTATCGCTAAGCAATTTCTCAAGATTTGGACCTATACAAGATTACAAGTGCCGGGCTGAATATATCCATAACGAGTAGTAGTTCACTACCTAACTTGTATAGGTAACTAATAAGTTACCTATTTGTACGGAGTATGAGCTGTTCCTTCTAGAAAATTATACGTCCGGAACATTTCAAGGCCACTAATAAAACGGTCGGTTTTTCACGTGCAGAGCCCCCTGCCCCCACTGCTACAAACATATCACTAGTTAAATAACTTAACAGTCGCGTTGCCCAATAGCCAGAGACACAACGTTTAATTACTTGACCTATCGACTGGCTAAAGAGCTGCTAAGTTATATCGTCGGTAACCCAGCAAAACTCAGTACCAGACTAGGTAACCGAGCAGTAAATAGGCGCTGAGTGAAAAGGTGGATTACTTCCGCCGGTCCAATCGGGTAAATCTGAGCGCTGTATGCCAAGTCTGCTCGTCTACCAACTCGCTCAGTTTCGCTGAATGTAGTTGCATTTGATTGAGTCATGTGAGTGAGGAAATTGCTGCTGGCTGGCTGGCTATATTATCCCCATGTTGGTTGCCCAGTAATCGGTCTCCATATCGAAAGGAGGTTGCATCTTTCTTGTATGCAATATGCATGTTCATAGTTCTGGCCGAGATGCACCTTATTGGATGACAAGTAGATATTTGCTGGGATGACCGTTGTATCGTCTGTTCTGCATGTTGCCAGCTAGCTTATCACATGACATGTACATGTACGTATGTCAGGTAGAAAGATAGGAATTTTCTTTTTCCTAGTCGCTGTCTGACTGATAGCCCTGGCCCCTAGCCCACCGCCATACATGGATTCAACTCAGCCCCAAGATCTTAGCTAGCGCCATTGCTACAAGCGTCGAGTGACAGTTATTCAAAAACAGACAGCGAGTGCGTTAGATGTTAGATATCATACGAGGAGATCCTGCCCTCAGGACAAATTACTAATAACACCCATCAAACCAGCCACCACTACATATATATCAAAAGCATACCTAATTAGCCACAACCCAATGAGCTAACTTTAGATCAAGGAGAAGAGAGAAAACTCACCAGCCCCAGCAGCCAACAAAAACCCCGCCAGCGCAAACCCCGTCTGTATATCCCCCCTCAAAACACTCCACAACACCCCCAACACCGTCGACGCCAGCACCGGAATGGACGTCGCAACAGTCAGACGCAGCGGACTCCAACCTTCAACAAACTCGAGCTGGTGTCGCTTCTTGTCTGATTTCTGTATCTCAAAGACCCAGTCGATCCAATGATTCTCCTCCTCGTCATCGGCAGGGTGATCGGTATGCGGAATATGATAAACCTGGTACAGAAAATCATCCATATCAAGCTCGTTCATGTTGTACACTATCCTTGGCCTTTCTTTCCCATTGTCCTTGTTATAGACTCGTAGTCGCACACAACGTAGAGATTTGAGTGAGAATGCGCGTCTCCAGCCATCGCGTAGTTTCGTCTCATACCCTCTTCTGAGGGCGTGGAGAAACTCTCTGTCGGTGGAGAGGAGGCGCGTTCCTTCCTTTCTACCGGTGTTGATAATGTTGTTTTCGTGCTTGACTGCGTTTACGAAATCTTGTCTTGATATTGGCGAATTGGAGGGTCGTCGCGCGACTTTGATACGGCATGATTTGGGCCCTGAGGCCCATGACCGATAGCAGACGAGGTTTAGAGATCGAGTTTCAAAGGGGCTATTATTGGCATTGTCATTTGCTTGTGGTGCTGGGTCGTTGGGAGGATTGTTGTTGCTGTCGTTGTCACTACCCCGACTTGATGGCGTGGTGTGGGTATACAAATCTTCCGAGTTCGCGTTGCCGTCTTCTTTTGCGTCCTTGGATGAGCGCAATATATGGTTGTATGGCGCTGGATAGTTTGACTGCGAGAGAATAATATCTCGCTGTGGTCCCAAAGGAATTTGAATTGCCGTCGAAGATGTTTGTAGGGTCAAGTTCCGAACTTCTCCTCCTGGTGCTGCAGAACTGTTTTCCATACTCTGCAGAAAGAGTCGGGAAGCCGGCGTGCTTATTCCTATAATGCTCTCATCGCTTGACCGGCGTTGTCTCGAGGGAGATCTGTGATCTGATGTTTTCTCCATGTTGGTCAATTTCCCACTTGTCTCGAAAGTTTAGTCACTTGTGAGATGATAGATTAAGTATGCTAAAGCTTGAGGTTTTGTTTTACTGCCAACCAGTTAGAAGCTTAAGGAATAGATATATGCAACTGAGTGAAATGGTTTTGTTTCATTTTTCTCCTCGACAAAATGATATCCTAGTGCAATCGGCAGGAATATGTATTAATGCCCAACAACAGTATATTTGGGTAGTATGTAATAAACCACACCAAGCGACAAAATTAATAGCCTAGTCCATTCCATTCAAAATGACGAAGAATTGCCGACAAGAAAAGAGGCTATTATCGCAGCCTTGTTGACGGGGGAAGAAAATGTGAGCCCTAACCCTGTGCCCTAAGCCCATCATTTCCGGAATGGGACTGACATGTCCATGACGCAAGTCCCCCGACAGCCAACAGCACCATGTAAGTAATTACATAAAAAGTAGAAAAAAACAAACAAAATAATTGATTGAATAACGTAAAATAAATGAATTCTTGATTTGGTAACGCCATCAAATGGATCTCTGAGAGCGTCCAACAAGTGCGGAGAATATTCAGCCAACGCGCGTATTGACGTCATGCATCTTGCACCCAGAACATCTGGGACGTCATGACACCCCGGTTGTTGGTAGCGAATCGAATCGCCCAATCGCCCCAGAAAGCCTGGAAGAGAGGAGAAGCTTGCGTCAATCGTATGATCGACGTAACATCTGAGATGCGTAGTCGTTCGAATAAATAACTCATGTAGATCTAGATGTCATACGAGAAGCTTAGCCTGGTTCGAGTGAATCAATCTATAAACCCGGCTCAAGTCGCAAAATATTATTTCTCGATTTTTCGATCACAATTGATCTAGTATTCTAAACGTTTAGTTGTGTTAAATTAGATCAATCACTCGCCATGTCGCTTTCTCGACACGTGAGTATGCGCAGCCCGCTTTTCATGACTACCTACTGAGAATGACAGATCGACCCCGACGAGCTTATCAAAGCTCTCCACGCCGACTCCAAAAGCAAGCTCAAACCAAACATTCACACTGAAAATGCCTTTGCGAGCTCAACACCTTACTCAACACGTTACGCCAGCAAGGAAGCTTTTCCCAAATTCCGCATTCCGCAAAACGGCGCCCCCTCAGACGTTGCCGCACAGCTGCTTCGCGATGAATTGGATCTCGACGGGCGGCCGAGTTTGAACCTGGCCAGGTATGCGAATTCACTTGGAAATTGCATTTGGAGACTAACCTGAGCAGTTTTGTCGGAACGTATATGGAGCGAGAGGCAAACGCCTTGATGGCCGAAAATCTTGCTAAGAATCTGGCTGATGCTGATGAATACCCTGCACTCATGGCCATGCACGCTCGATGCGTATCTATCATTGCCAATCTATGGGGCGCCCAATCCAACGAAAAGGCCATCGGATCGGCAACTGTCGGGTCATCCGAAGCAATTATGCTGGGAGGCAAGGCGATGCAGCGTCGATGGCAGGAGAAACGAAAAGCAGCCGGAAAGGATATTTCTCGGCCCAATATTCTGATGGGAGCGAACGCACAGGTAGCCTTGGAAAAATTCGCTCGATACTTTGACGTGGAGGCACGTATACTGGATGTTTCAGAGAAGAGCAATTATGCCCTGGATCCAGAGCTCGTTCGCAAAAACATCGATGAAAACACCATTGGTGTCTTTGTTATCATGGGGTCCACGTATACCGGTCATTATGAGTCTGTAGAGGAGGTATCAAAGATTCTGGATGAATACGAGGCAAAGACTGGCCACGATATTCCAATTCACGTCGACGGCGCTAGTGGTGGTTTCATTGCGCCATTCACCTATGCGGGCGGTGGCCAGAAATGGTAAGTTTTTATCAAAATGATAAATTGATAAGCGCGTACTTACATTGGGGTAATCACAGGAACTTTGAACTTCCCAGAGTCAAATCCATCAACACTTCGGGCCACAAGTTTGGACTTGTATATGCCGGACTGGGATGGATTATTTGGCGAGACCAGTCATACCTCCCCAAGGACCTCATTTTTGAGTTGCACTACTTGGGAGGCACCGAAGAGTCCTATACCCTCAACTTCTCACGACCGGGCGGGCAAGTCATTGCACAGTACTACAACCTGATCCATCTTGGATTCAACGGATACCGCGACATTATGGAGAATTGTCTAGCAAACGCGCGCCTTCTGAGTAAAGCTCTGGAAAAGACCGGCTGGTTCAAGTGCGTCAGCAGCATTCATATTAAGAAGAACGCATTGAAGACGGCTAAGGACACGGTGCTTGGTAGCGTAGGGGACGAGACCTCTGCCGATTATGTGGCAGGCCTGCCAGTTGTGGCATTCCGGTTCTCAGACCAGTTCCAGAAAGACTATCCTCACGTGAAGCAGGAGAGTGTCAGTATTTTGCTGCGAGCAAAGCAATACATCATCCCGAGTAAGCGTTTCTTACTTCTCCTTGACTTTGAAACAACCTTGCTAACATCCAACCCTAGATTATCCTTTGCCCCCGACGGCTGACAACACTGAGATCTTGCGTGTAGTTGTCCGGGAAAGCATGAGTTGTGACCTCCTCGAACGCTTGATTGCCGACATTATTGCCGTTACCGACAGCTTGGTGGACTCAGATCCTGTTGATCTCTCTAGATTGCAAACTCATCCTCACCAAACTCGTATTGAACACCATCAATCCAAATCGCATGGACAGCATCCTCACGAGCATCTGGCTGCTCGGATGGGAAAGAGCGGTGCGGCGGTGCACAAGACCGTTTGTTGATCGAAAGGCGCTGTCATTCTCGTCTCTGCCTTCTTTCTTCTGTTTTCACATGTGTAGTTGTCGTGTCTAAGCTCGTTCGTCCTCGTCCTCGTTCCCCAGCTTTCGCTCTCCACCAATTGATCACCACTCTATAGCTTTCACAAAAGTATAATGCCACCCATATCACCAACTTCCTGATAAATGACGATTCGTAGCCGTATTCTCCCGAAAATCATTCCGGTGGTTAGGCGTGAAGCCATCGTTGGCCGTGTGACTGGATTCTATATTTGTCGAGACACGAGGTAGACTGACTCCAGACTCCCAGAGACCTAGATAGATCCTGGATAGACCTGGATCTCTCGGACAATTTGTGTAACCAAACAGTCGTAAGCTTGAGTGGATGAGATCTCCAGCCAGCGAGAAGCTGGGTCCTTCCCATTTCATTTGAAAACGGGCTGGATTACTTAAGGGTGTCATGTGAGGCAGGTGCACGGGGAAGGAGGGAAGGCGCTGCCAGCACCCGTGAGCCACCCGCCCAGGTAGGAAGCAGCAAGGTAGACGGTACCCATTGTTTACAACCAAACCCCGAGACGGTGAACCTCACTTTCTGCGACGCAGAGACAAAGGAGACAAAGGAGCTATTCTGGGAGAAGCAGCAACTCTGGTTGGGGTCGATCCACGTCAGCATCCCGCTGCTTGGCCCTAATCTTTCAGGGCGTCAGGTTCCCCGCTGGTCTCTGGACGTGTCTACCGCCTAGTCCTCGTCTGCACAAGGAGCATGCTGGAACAACGCATGCCAGAGGGAGGTAGACGACAGGTACTAGTTATATGCGGCATCCAGTTCCGCCACTCGTGCATCCTCCGTTTCGTGAACGTTTTCTACCCCACACCTGCGTCTACTGACTGAACGATGGCCATGGGCTCGGCCTTCATCTGCGAAACCATTAGATAACCAATACCATTGTCTGGCGAACGATTTCGTGGCGAAGTCGGTCACGGACACATTCGAACTTTATGGGATGCCTTCGTTTTCGTCCAATGTCGACAGTTTTCTTCAGTCGGAGCATCGGCAAAGACAAACAAGAAGACGTTCGCTTCAGAAAGCACACATGAAGTCGTATCGATGGCAGCACGTATCAGTATCGTTCGTATAGTCAGCATGGTGGCTCTCCTCACTCTATCGGCTGATCGCTGGCAAGGCCAATGCCCAATGGCTTACCCACTCAGGCTGGGCCCAACTGTTCCTGTGGTGATTCGCGGCGTGCTCCCCGCATAAGGATTTATTCAATCAACAGCCGGCCTTATCTTCCAATAATGTGAGGCCCTTTTTTTGTCGTTTTGATCTCCGCACACCATCTGAATCCTGACTGACCAACTGAGACCGTCTCCCCATCCGCCATAGATAAGCCTGCGACAATCCATCTACTTATACACACACTGACGTCCACTCTGATATCACCGCATCCATCTTCGACCTGCATAAAAATATCTTTGTAATTCCAGGATCCTGCATTTACTTTATAGAAATCTATCGTGTGTGTGGCTCATCCGTTTCATTGTTGCCGGCAATCACAACGACGTTTCGAGTGACGGAGGGCACTTGCTCCACCTGGTGGCTCTTTCTTATCTATCAAACTATCGTCAATCTACCACGAACAACACATTTGTCCCCCGCCTCCTTGCTTATCTGTTATGTTCTCTAATGTCCAGCTTTTTCTGAACCCGATGCATGCTATCTTTGTACGGGTATGGATACAATAAAAATACCTTCGCCTTCGGCCATTCTAGATCCGCCACCTCCACAATCTGTCTCTAAGAAGTCTGTCTCGAATCCTCCTCGACAAAGTGCAACAAGTCCAAAGAAAAAGTCGGCCCCTATTACCATACCACCAAATGGGAGCCAGCGCCCCAAACAATCCAAGAGCCGGAACGGTGAGTCTCAGCTTCCCAACTTTCACTCAACTCACCGCGTGGTGAGGCCACCCCGAACGTCACACAAAGCTGACCGGCAATAGGCTGCATTACTTGCAAAGCAAAACGCCTAAAGTGTGACGAGACAAAGCCAAGGTAAGAAAACCGGAATATGTCTTTACTGTGGTAGCGGATTGCTAAGCCCATTTGTTTTGGTTTGTTTCCCTTTCTGTAGCTGCCAACAATGTCACAAACGCAACGTCACATGCGGAGGCTACAAAAAAGACTTCAAATGGCGCCCCTTCGAGGAAACAATGGCCATCACCAAGCCGGCCCCGAAAAAGAAAGGTATATCTATTCTTCATTGTAACTTTGCACTATCTCGGCTAACATAGAATCAGCATCGCCTCCGCCAAACGCAAAAGATGACGGGGCATCTTTTCAGCCACGCAAAGCGGCTAGAAGAAGCTCTACTACATCCTCAGGGCAGACTTTAAGTTTAAATGAGCACCAGAACTTTCTTTCCCCAATTAGCAGTTCTCTGCCCGATGACCTATCTTTACCGGATAGTTCCATGTTTGCCGACGCGGCATCACTCCTGGGTCATCCACAGGCACTTGGTTTAGTCGGCACAGGTCTAGAAGACTTTAATGCACCGGGGGCCTTGGATACCCCCGGGCAAGAACTATCTGGATTTATTTTCTCAAGTCCAGAACTAGATTCGGTATCTCATTCATTACCTGCTGACCTCGACCCGGTGGCAATCAACATCCCGGGCAGCAGCCAACCGAGTTTCTCATCAATGCTGGAAGATGATGCTGATGATGTAGAAAACATAATTAGGCAATCGGAACCGGGATTTCAGCTGTGGCCTGTTAAAGAGACCCCTCCACCTACTACGCAGGGAGATGTGTCCCCCGATCTGTCTATGGCGACAATGCTAATGCAGGAGCCCGAGCCGGCTCCCGGCAGCGAGGAGTCCTTAATTGTTCGATTTGATCGATTGACCTGTGGTATTCTCTCGGTGAAGGATGGGATAACAGAGAACCCATGGCGAACACATATTTGGCCGATGGCGAGAGAATCGCCTGCGCTGTACCACGCTGTTATTTCAATGGCGGCATTTCATTCCTCCAAGGACAATCCATCTCTGCGAGTCTTTGGTATGGAGCACATGCGTCGGAGTATCAACTTCATGGTCCAGGGAATGGAACATATGCAGACAGATGCTGCCTTGGCGACAACTTTATCTCTGGCGTTTGCTGAAACATGGGATCAACATACTTCCACGGGTATCCAGCACCTCAAAGGAGCTAGGGCTCTCATGCGTCAGACTCTGAGAACCAAACTGCGGCGCCAGACGTCCTCAGATGAACTAGGGAGAGTTCGCTTCTTATACAACACCTGGGTTTATATGGACGTAATTGCGAGAATTACCTCCATGGACGAGGCCGACGCCGAGGGGCTAGGAGGAGATTTACGTTTTGCAATGCCAGAAGATGGGATTCATGACGTCGATCCATTAATGGGCTGTGCAGCAACTCTATTTCCACTCATTGGCAATGTAGCTAGCCTTGTCCAACGGATACGAAAAAGCGACAGGAACTCCTTTGCGACCATTTCCCAGGCGCGAGAGCTGAAAAATGCTATTGACCGCTGGGTCCTCCCTAACCAGTTTAACCCACCGGAAGATCCTCACTCTGAACTCCAAGACAGTATTCAAACAGCGTATGCGTATCGATGGGCAATTCTTTTATATCTTCATCAGGCTGTTCCCGAAATACCTTCGCAATCATCTGCTGTCCTCGCAAACAACACCTTGAAGTTGCTGGCTACGGTGCCTCTGTCTTCGAGGACGAACATTCTACATATTTTCCCTCTATTTGTGGCGAGCTGCGAGTTTGAGGATGAGGAAGACCGCGAGTGGATATTACAGCGCTGGGTCGCGATGCAAAACCGGTTACGGATAGGCAATATCGACCGCTGTGTGGAAGTGATCCGCGAGGTCTGGAGACGGCGCGACATAGCAAAGGCGGAGAAACAGCGTCTGCGATCACATCCTGGGAGTCGCAAGGGGTCTGTTGTATTACCGGCAGATCATCCATCGAAATCAGGTATTGTGTACGGAAATTCTGTCGATAATAGCCAGATATCTGGAAGTCTATACTCTATGAGTCCTACAAATGGAAGATATGGGTCTATAATTCCAATTGTAGAAGAGCTAGACTTTGAACAAACGGTGCGAGGTAGCCATCACTGGGTTGGAGTAATGGGAGATTGGGGATGGGAAGGTAAGATGAGAACAAAAAATAACGATTCATTTCATTTTGGTCACAAAACTTTTTTTCACCGGCAAAAAACTAACGCAGAGTTTCATAGTTCTTTTGGGTTGATGGCGGTAGTTCTTTCCACTGCACTGCCCGCCGGTACTTCTCATTCCTTTCAATAGTCGCCTCTGAGTTAATCTTTTTCTCTTGATTCTGCTGCACATTTTCTGTCCCGGAGTCGGTTCGGCACAGTTCTATCTGGTGATCGCTCCTGGGACTAGCGGTCGATGTTTCGAAGCTGGGATTCCGATCGAGGAATAAGCGAAGTGAATCGACATAATTCTCGAGTTCCCTGGTCATGGTGACGGTCGGCATTTTCGCTTTTTTCATGTACAGTTGTCGCTATCGCAATAATTTTTTGTTCCGTGATTTGGGTCTTTTTCCGGCTGGGAATGGTAAGCTTGCTTCTGGTGCTTTGGACGCCGTCTTTCTTTCTTTCTTTTTTTTTTGAGCGACCCCGTTATGTTACAAATGTCATGCGGCAAGAGACCAATTATTAATCTTTGTTGTTTGTGAGGGATATAATCAGCGAGGCGTTCTGCGTTTTTCTCCTGTGTCGACTTGGTATTTGTCCTTTCGTTTACTCTTTTCCTTTGTCGGGCGATGGATGGGAGCAGCGGGCAAGCCTACTGAAGTGAACCGACAGGCCGTAATCGCGTTGGGCTTGTTGATGCTGATCTAGTATTTGATTGCTGTGGGCTGCTAACAATGGGCACAAAATGCGGAATGATTTACTTGTCGAGTTGCACGGATCCAAATTTTTCCGGTTAATTGAGTGGATGGACGTGTTAGAGAAGGCTTTCCTCTTTTTTCCTTTCTCCTTGTTAGGCTATTCTTGTTCTTCTTATACAGAACGCATTCCTCGGTCTATCATTCGAATGGTGCTGTGGTGTTGAGTTCGGTGCCTCCTTGAAAGTACCTTGGTCGTTCTGCAGCGAAAGGGACAGGAATGGTTATTTTAGTGATGGCTTTCTGCATTGGGCGTTTTCGCATGAGAGCTTTGATTTGTTTCCTTTGTCGATAATGTTGGTAATAAAAATTGGATATCTTTTGAAATCAGGAGCTATAAGTTTCTTCGAGTTCTTTCGGTGCGAGGGTAGGGGATGGGTAGAGGTGGGCAGGTACCTGTTTATATCTGCTTGTCAAGGCTTGTTAGAACTTGTTGTTCAATCCCAGCTGCTGAGAGCTCAGCAAAAGAGCAACATAAAAGAAGAAATAATGGCAGTGCATATACCTACCTAGGTACGAAAGCGGTCTCGCAAAAAGATGGAGAAGAGAACGGGCCAAAGAGGTCGATCGAACGTTGGATGAAATCTGTAATGAAAACAAAATCTTAAATTAGAATCATGCGAATACCATTCAAACCAGGTGGGAAATGGCAGAAAGATATAAGAGAGCTCGGAGTTGGGAGGTCTTGGTACTTAGAGAGGAGACTAAACTCTTTCCGAGAATTCAAAAAGCGCGTGCAGACTGCAAAGAGAGGGAAGAGAGAGAGAGATAGAGAGAGAGACTTACTATTACCAATATTAAATTGATACGATATGATAATAAAATGATACCATCCCATCCACAAAAGACACGAGGTTCCTAAGTATTTTATAGCCGCGCTAAACGGGAAATTCAAAAAGGGAACGGAATAGAAGAATCCGGGTTACTCAGTTAGTAAAGGCAGTTCTTTAAACCAGTTAGTTCAATCAAAGTACGCCAGTCTTACTTACTTACATAAAAAAGTAACTTTCGGTTTTTTTACTGGTTGGGGCTAACGAGACTACGTACCTAGCTAAAGGCAGAGGACCGGAGAGTTCAGTGAGGGGAAAGAACGAGGTATCCAATAAAGATAAAGAAACCTTGAAAAAGAGAGAAAAAACAAGAAAAGGGGAGTTACCTAACTAACTGCTTTCATCTAGTAGGGAAAGTGAAAACAAATGTAGATACGTTATTGAGTGTACGTGGAAGACAGTGCGATATTGAGTAAAAAAACCTTATATCGGGTCTGATCATGTATTCAGCCAGCGACGTCATATCACGTATGTACGTATGCAAGGAAGGCCGAATTTAGAATAAAGGTGCTTCTACAGTTATTCCAAAGCTGTTTATTATTATTATATAAATCTATCTCGTAAATACTTGGGTGTTCTTCTTTTGGAGTGCTTCTGCTTTTCTTTTTTTACACATCGATCGGTCGAATCGGGCCCGACCACGAGCTTGTAAACTAGTTACTTAGTTGCAGTAATGCGCAGGCGGGGTATTCTATGATCTAGAAGCTGGAAGCGACTCTATTTAAATCCTTATCTAGCTGTGGATATGAAAGACAGCGTAGGAGGGCCAAAGCCGAATTGTGGGTAGATGGAGACGCCCAACTCTCAGCCTGTTGCCACCAACACCGCTCGTTGCCTGCTTGAAAGATGACTCTTAAAGGCAAAATCGACTGGTGGAATTTATGCTGTCCATTGCTTTCCATTATTTAGCCAACCAAACTATTCTCATGGTTGCTTTTAAAAAAAAACTCGCAGAGAAGAAAACCGATACAAAAGAGGAATTAGGGCAACACGCTGACTAAACCACATCCGGACAAGGTTCGCGGCGATTATTCTTTCCAAAATAGGAAAAAGAATCCCCCCTGTCTTTTTTTTGGTTTGCCAAAAGCATGGACTCTCAACTAAGTACGAACTTGGGCACTTGAAGAGAGAGCCTATGGGACTATGAACGTACGTAGTTAGTTGGTTGGTGTATGTCGGCTCCACGCTTTATCTATTCTTTCGTGAGGGGAAAGCAGATTTGGACGTACTGAAGTAAACCACCACAAAACTCGACTCTAGGATGTTATGTATTTGATGTAAAGAAAAAAATAATTCATATATATTACATTCCAAATTGATACTGTTTCAGGAACAGGAAAAACAAGTAGCACAGAACGCCAATTATCAACGCCATGTCGTACAAAAATAGGCACAACGTTTTTCCTCATAATGTCTCTCTTTCTCCGCACGGCTGGCTACTAAACGCCGTGTCAAGGAAGCTCTTGATAAATGGAGTACATAAAACTGATCACTACTTTTGGATTGTTTCTTATCTCCCAATTCAAAGCATGCCATTGGCTCGTGGGCAGATAGAGCTTTTGACAAATTCAAACGCTACACGCTTGAAGTAAAAGGACCCTCGATCCTGGGTATGAACCGTTTCGGATTTCATGCCCTCTTAGAAGCAGGCAGTTATTCAATGGTTTCTGCATCCTTAGCAACGGATTACCTAGATATATCTAGCTATTTAAAGAGGATCAAGTTTCCCTTTTGAATTTTGTGGACTCTCTCTCCTCTTTTCAATATATAAAAGCTTCCATCTATCTCCAATTTTTCCATCCCCACGTACCTACTGACAACCAACTTATATAAACATCAATACCTACATTCGATTTCAATACCATGGGTGGAATTCTAAGTCGTGTATCCAACACCGCCACAGCTACTACAGAAACGAAGATGGGTCCCATTGCAATGAATTACTATGGACAAGCTCAGAGCACATTCAAGCCTCCATTGATTGCGAACGAGAACGCCTTCTTGGGCGATATTGCTAGCAGGTATGCAAACACCTCTTAAAAAAGATCACCCTTTTACAGCAGTATAATCGGCAACAGTTAATCAAGCTAACTCCTCACCTGCATAGCGACAAAATCGACGCCGAGAAACCCGTCTCATGCGGTCTCTATCGCCTCGAGAAAGGCACCCCGCTCGTCTACGAGTACACCTATCATGAAATGAAGATTATTCTAGAAGGCGAATTCGAGATCTCGGACGAGACGGGCCAAAAGGTCACTGCTAAGCCTGGCGATGTCTTTTATTTCCCCAAGGGCTCAAAGATTACTTTCACTACGCCGTCTTATGGGTTGGCGTTCTACGTATGTTCTCTCTACACATTTGATACCTAAGAGTGCTAGGTACAGGTGCTGACGATATTCTATAGACCGGCCAGCGAAAGGAAGGTGCTGCTTAAGGGTTTGAAGGCGATGTTGATGGCGTGGAAATACCTATAATATATAATGCATATGATATGGTTCTGGAATATGGGGCTCACGAGTCATGATGAATAGTCTTTTGCCTAGCTAGCTTCGTACCAAATAGAAGGATTTCTTGAATTTAACTATTTAACTCAATAGTCGTTTAGGCCACTTTCGCATCCTTGTCCCAGCGGCCTGGTTTAAGAACGTGCCATGCATACCTTGGTTAGCTTTCGCTAGTTTTCATTCTTCAGGGTTTGTTCCTTTAGCGTTATTGTGAAAAATCAATAGTTCTGTGTGTCGGAAACTTGCAAATGAAAACCATAAACTATAATACAGTTCTTTGTTTCTTTCATCTGGTGTTATGTTTAGCACAATGCACGGGTGTGTTGGTGTGGATATGCTGATGAGGACGATCTCGGGTTAGACCGATCGCTGCTTCCTGCCTGTCATAATAATAAACAGGAAATAAATTGCGTCGATAAATTAAATCTACTCCAGCAAGGGGGATGGTTTGCATCCACAAGGCTGGCTGAATGAGCTGAAACCAGATTGTTTCCCAGGCAACCAGCTGATCTCGGGCGCCTCAGGCACCGCGGCTGCGTCAGTGCGTGCGCTCTCCGTACTTGCCTTGTTTGACCAGTCCAGCGTCACTCTTTCTCCTTCCTTCCTCCCTCCCTGCTAGAATAACCACCCTCTTCTTTCGATCCGATACTCTCGTTTCTGCTGTCATCTTATTGTTCTCGCATCGCCCAATTCTAACAGTGTTGATTGTCGATAGTTGGTTTGTTGTCGATCAACCGGCGTCTGCTTTCCGCCCCGCCATTTGACCAACTACTCCTCTTCAACCGCCGTCTTGCGCGGCCAAAGCAAACTGCCACCTACCAAATAGCATATCCCTGTCTGCGATCGCGATACAATAATCAACCATGGCTCCTGGTGCCTCAGAATCGCCTGCAAGGCCCAGTCCCCTCCAACTTCCCAATCCTCCCCCGCTCCTTCACACCCGCGCCAGCCACGAGAACTACGACCGCCCCTCGACGCCCACCCACAATCCCAATGAATTCACAAGCCCGGTGCAGACACCAGTTGGCAGTCCCAGCAAGAACAAATTGCCTCCCGGTGCGCTGACCCTGCCCGGTGTCTTTGACAAAGCGATGAAACTCGCCCCGACTTCCCCCACCAAGTCCGGCTTCGGCACACCTGGCTCTCCTGGTAAAGGGTTGTCGGTGTTGGAAGATTTCAATGGAAGCGTTGTTCATCAAGACCCCTATTCATCCGCGCCCGGAAGCCCGACACGCCGATCGAACAAGGAAAACGCCCCGCCAAATGTACCACGGTTGGGCAAAGACATCGGGCTGAATGCCAATGCGGCTGCCGTATCTAGGCTCGAGCAATACCAACAGCGTGACATGGAAAGTGTGCGGAGGGCCCAGAACCAGACACTTCGTGGATTGACCCAGGAAGAGCTTGAGAAGCTTCAGCTACCCAAGGTCAAGCGATTGGCTAATGTGACTCAACTATGTAGGTTGGCCATTGCGATTATTTTCCATACAGAGAATTGCCTTCTAATGCTGATATAGATTTCCTTGATCACTACTTTGACATACTCAGCTATGTTCACAACCGACAAACTCGCTACAATCAATTCAAGGCCGCCTATCCTGCGCCTCCAGAGACCCCTGCCGACGACTACGAGCCTGCGCTTCAGAAATATCTCGGTCGTGAACGGGCCAATCTCCGTAGACGACGAACTCGCCTGCGCCAGGGTGACTTTCACATTCTCACCCAAGTCGGTCAGGGTGGATATGGGCAGGTTTATTTGGCACAGAAGAAAGACACACGTGAAGTTTGTGCTTTGAAAGTAATGAGCAAGAAACTGCTATTTAAACTTGATGAGATTCGCCATATCTTGACCGAGCGTGACATTTTGACTGCTGCCAAAAGCGAGTGGCTAGTGAAGCTCTTGTACGCTTTTCAGGATGATCAGCAGATCTATCTTGCGATGGAATACGTGCCTGGAGGTGACTTCCGAACGCTCCTCAACAACACAGGTGTCCTGCATAATCGCCATGCGCGCTTCTATATTGCTGAGATGTTTAGCTGTGTGGATGCCTTGCACAATTTGGGATACATTCACCGAGATCTAAAGCCAGAGAACTTCCTAATCGACGGCACCGGGCACGTCAAGTTGACCGACTTTGGCTTGGCTGCCGGGATGCTAAATCCAGGAAAGATTGAGTCCATGCGTATCAAGCTGGAAGAAGTTGGCAACACGCCGGTTCCATTTGGACGACCGACCGAACAACGCACAGTAGCCGAACGACGTGAAGGATACCGGTCATTGAGAGAACGCGACGTCAATTATGCCAACTCCATCGTAGGATCTCCTGACTACATGGCACCAGAAGTGTTGAAGGGCCAGGATTATGATTTCACAGTGGACTATTGGAGTCTAGGCTGCATGCTGTTTGAAGCCCTGGCAGGGTATCCTCCGTTTGCAGGTGCCACTGTCGATGAGACATGGCAAAACTTGAAGCGCTGGCAAAAGGTGTTGCGCAAGCCTCAGTATGAGGATCCCAATTATTTCTTGTCTCGACGAACCTGGGATCTTATTACGCGACTGGTAGCGGCCAAGGAGACGCGATTCAAGAATATCCAACAGATCCATGACCATGAATACTTTGCCGAGGTGGACTTCAATAAGTTACGAGAACGGATGGCGCCGTTTGTTCCGGAGCTGGACTCTGAAACTGACGCTGGTTATTTCGACGATTTCACCAACGAGGCAGACATGGCAAAATACAAAGAGGTCCACGACAAGCAACGGCAGTTGGAGGAAATGGCCGAGCGGGAGGACCAGATGGGCAAAGGACTATTCGTTGGGTTTACTTTTAAGTATGTCACCATTCCACAATCACAGAAGTAGACAATTCCTGACTAACTTGAGCAGACATCGCAAACCAGCTGTGGAAGATGGTCGAAGCAGTCCGCGAAAATCCATTCTTACAGAAGGGACATTCGGCACAATCTTCTAACCCTCGTCTTTGCTATTATTCAGGACTGGGGCTTCACATACATACAGAGCAGGCTCGATGTAACCCAGTTTTGTCTTTTTCTTCTTTTCTCATTGCAAAGCAAATTATTTTAATTATTCGATGTTCATTATGTTATGAGTACCTCGTGGTTTTCTTTTTTTCGAAGTCATTGCATGCATACATTAATAACCTATCATCGACATTGACACATAGTTACAGGCTTCATTCAGTTCCTTGATAGAAAGGAATTTGCCTGCTTTAGTCCTTTTTTTATTCTCACGCTTACGTTCAAGAAAAGGCATTTGTTTAGATGCATCTTACAGTTGTATTCCTTTTTTCCATTCTTGTTTTGCTTTCGAGTATATATGCATGCATGTATGAGTATGATTCTTTAGAAATTCGATTCATCAATATTCAATCTGGACCTATACATTGGTCAATATATTTTCTGGATTCTATAAGCCCTAACGTGCTGAATGTGCGAAGAGGTCGTCTACCTATACAAAGCCAACTATGACCATCCATCATTTTAGTCACTTGAAATGATATCTATGGAACACATCACCTATTTCTTACCTACCTACACTCCCTTATTACATATGTTGTTCCATTCATGCCAACTTCCACTTAGAGTGTCTCACGTATCAAGGCACCCTCCTAGCAGCGACTACCTGTATGTGTATACCCAGTTAATCTATACTCCTTCGGCTTAGCTCGAGCCCGAGAGATATCCCTGGACGATGATAACTTACACCGTATGTCTAGATAATCATTCGTATTGATTCAACATATTACTGGTTACTATCAATGAAAATAAAAATACCGCATAGCGTGATGGTTTTATTGACAACTTCGTATATTCAAGAAAACCTTGGAAGCAACGGACTGCATGCGTAGCATGACACTGCAGCAGAGGGAACATTGGAAGCACTGCAGTCAACGACATCGGGATTCTTCAACTCTAGCCCTCGGTTTACCAGTAAAGCAAATGGATGATATAGATGCTTCATACTTGAATTTGTTGAATTTTTTAGTTTGCTCCACATTCTAGGTAGATCAAAGTCCTTGAACTGCAGATACTATAGTATGACAGCTATGCTCAACTTTGAGATATAGATGATCATCCCAAAACTTGTGGCGGCTTAGTCCCTTGCCTTTCGGGTTTTGCTTTTCAGGTTTGGCTATTCTCCGAACATGACCGAATTTACTGGCCAGCCAGCCGGAAAGATCACAATTCCTGGTGACGCTGCTCTCTGCGGTGTAATTCTTTGGCTCATCGGCCACTACTGGTCAACACGTTTTGATACTTTTCTCTTGAAATGCATAGTGATTGGTTATGCTTGGCTGGCCTGGAAAATTCTCTACATCTGCTATAGGACCCTTAGCCGACGCCGTTGCAGTGTTCTAAAGGGGTTCCCAGGCCAGAGTGAGTGATTCCGGATATATTCACCGAATAATTGCCATTAATATAGACGGATCTAGTCCAAGAATTGGTTATGGGACTATGGTTTTGACATCTTTGGGGATCCCCTCGGGGGCTGCATCATTGATTGGGTAAATGCCAGACCATATCCCGACGGGATAATGCATTTCTTCACCTTATTCGGCGCCGAATACATTGTCCCCACCAGCCCCGAAACCCTTGTCGAGTGTTTATCCACCAATGCCTATAGTCTACACAAACCCACAGCGTTCAGCAGATACGCCCAGCGATTCTTCGTCCACGGGCTCGTCACCCAGGAGGAAGAGGAGCACTGTGTGTGTGTGGAGGAAAACATACCTTCCAGTCTTCAATCCAGGAGCCATTTCACGCATTTGACCGGTGTTGAAGGCTAAATCAGAGCAGCTTCTGGATCACATATCAGCACAGTGTGCTACTGGGAGAAATGACGAAACTCGGGATGAGTCGTCCTGCCAGATCCCACCAGTAAATTTATCTGTGTTACCGATTACTAGGTTGGCATGTTTGGCATCGCTGGATATTGTGGGCTTTATGGCAATGGGCATCAACTTTGACACTATTGCAGGGAAGAACCATCATATATACGAAGCCTTTGAGACTCTCTTCTCCAGCAACAATCACAAGAGGCTGCTCTTCATGTGGCACAACATATTACCTTCGTGGATTATGAGACTCTTCCCCTCTGCGTTAGAAAGCGATATGGATCGAACACATGCTCTCCTTGTCTCTATTATTCAGGATGCAATTTTACAGAGACAACAAAGTAGCCAGGGCAAAATCCCGGACTATTTAACTGGGATATTGAGCGAGCGTTCGTTCCGTGAGGAGGAAGCTATTCCTCAGATTATCACCATAATGTCTGCAGGGTATGTAACGTCAATTTCTATAGGTAACATGCTATAGGTTTGTTCTGACGTTCAGGGATGCTAGGTACGAAACAGCAGGCGGTACTCTTGCCTGGGTGGTTCATTGTCTGGCTATTCATCCACAGATCCAGAGATCCCTACGTAAGGAGCTTGAAGAGGCAAGGCAGTCAAAGCAGTCTCTAGAAGATACCAGGTATGACCACCTACCTCTCCTCAATGCAGTAGTAATGGAGGCCGCCCGACTCTACCCCTCATTCCCATTCCTGTCCCGAAAAGCTGTTCGCGATACTACCATCGGGGGATGCCATGTACCAGCAGGAACCTATATTGGAATATGTCCTATCGCTATCAACTACGCGAAACACCTTTGGGGACCTGATGCAGACAGCTTTAATCCAGAGAGGTGGATAAGTCGGTCTGGCTCCGGTCAACCCGGAGAGAATATCTTGGGAGGTGCTCCGGCATCAGTCTGCATGATGTCGTTTGGATATGGAGCCCGCAGCTGTGTTGGGCGGGCGTTGGGCATTGCTCAGATCAAGATGCAGGTTGGCATGTTGGTCAAGCGCTTTCATATTGAGCCGGAGAGCAAGAATGATCATCCTCGTCCCTCCGGGCTGTTTGCATGCACTCCTCCGCCTCATCTTTCAATTCGGTTCACACCAATCGATTGAAGTAGCTGTTTCTCCTGTATGCGTTGGTTCTTATTATCTGCGTATGGGCGTGCTGTCCTCACCGTCAGAAAAGAAAAACCAACCGAGCTGAATGGCCAATATGAACATTCATCATCAAAAGCAAAGGAGAGACAACACAGTCACATATGCACAAGAGGATTTTTCGGGATTTGAATATGTCTTTTCGGGGTTTGCTCTAATTAATATCTGTTTTTCATTGGGTCATCATCTGATAAAAAAAGTTCCATGCATGCATCCCAAAAAGGCCTCTGGTCATCGCTTCCTACAAACGTAATATGCATGTAGCTCTTTGGTTTGCTCTGACGTGCATATGACTCTTAGTCCACATTCCTCAAGTGTAATATGGCGTAGGCTAAAGAGAAGGCACTTGAAAACGAGAAAAGGTCTGGTTTGGGATAATGATAAAGCCGACTCATCCTGTGGCGAAATGCTCGAAATGTGCCTATTCGGTTGAAGGGTTTCTCATCTACCTAAGTGAGAAACGTGTATCAACTGTAACACTGTCAAACATGGATAAATTACATGCTGACTGTTGCAATGTTCCGACCAATCACCAAAATCGACCGGTTACTGTCGTGGGTTGTGGCATCCTAGGCCGGCGTATTGGTGTGTTTCCGCCTCTTCAACGCACATATTGAGGGAAGACGCTAAAAAGTGACTGTTTGTGTCGTTGAAACGCTCTCAGCATGCGTGTGGGTTCCAGGTGGCTATGAAGTGTACATCTTCGATCACAACAGGGAATAGATCGAACAGGGTCTTGCCTACATCCATGAAATTCTCACCAGTTTTCCATTGGGAAACCGGGGACAACAGGGACAGATTCATACTTTGGATTCCTTGCTGGACAAAATTCACAATAGCTGGCTGGTCATTGAAGCTGTCCCCGAGGACCTGGCCGTGAAAACCCAAGTGTTTGCCATACTGGAAAGACTCGCCGTATCCGACGCAATCCTAGCAACGAGTTCTTCCTCATTCAAGTCTTCTAGTATGTTGAAAGGCCTACGTGACAAGCAAACCGGAACTAGAATTCTCAACACGCACTATCACATGCCACCAGAGCGGATGCTTGTGGAACTCATGACCAGTGGCCATACAGCGGAGAACGTAATTGCTTTCATGGTTCTGAGGCACAAAGAAGTGGGAGCGCAACCCTATATTGTTCAACAAGAGTCTACCGGCTTTATTGTAAATCGAATCTGGGCATCTGTCAAGCGAGAGGTCTTACAAATCTTAGCTGAGGGGGTGGCAACACCGCAGGATTTTGACGAGTTATGGGGCAGCGTCATTGAATCTACTCGATGTGGACCATGTAAAATCATGGATAGTAAGTTAGGACCCGAGCTTATTATTTGATTGAACGATTTTGTTGAAATGACACTGTTGTGATCAAAGAGGCTGGCTTAGATACAGTGGCCGCGATCGAAGCTCACTACTGTGATGAGCGCGGTCTATCGATGGAGAAGACGGTCAAGTTTCTTGAGAACGATTACCTTTCTCAAGGTCGTCTGGGCTCTAAAAGTAACCAGGGAGGTTTTTATCCACAGTTGGAATCTTCGCCATCGGTTCATGTCCCGGCTTCCACAGACAGTGCTCCTTGATAATAGCCCTAGACACAGGCATTGGACGGAAACCCCGTCTTGACGAAGGTGAAATTATAGCATTCTCAATAGACGATGACTTGGTAAGAACAATTGTGGATAACCAACACATCCCGGATGGAATCGATGTCGACACAAATAACGGCCGTCTCTTCTGGTCCCGCATGGGGTTTCCGGGGAATATGGACGGGGCAGTCTACTCAGCTAACTATGATGGAACTGATATCCAAGTCGTAGTACCCCCTGGAAAGGTCAATACTCCAAAGCAGCTCCGTGTCGAACCATTTTCAAAGAAATTATATTTTGCGGATCGTGAGGGAGAGTCTGTATATCGCTGCGATTTTGACGGATCCTGTCTTGAGCGTTTGGTGGACAATCGCGCCCTCCACAAAGAAGATTGTGCTGCTGGAGCAGATGCTATAAAATGCCGGTGGTGTGTTGGAATTACAATTTCTCGTCGACTTGGTAAAATATTCTGGACACAAAAGGTCCCCCTAAGGGTGGACTCGGCCGTATCTTCAGTGCAAATATCAACATGCCCCCAGGAGAAACTGCTACTTTTCGCACGGACATATCCTGCGTGCTTGGCAAGTTGCCTGAGCCAACAGATCTTGACATTGATGACGATCGCTTGATGCTTTACTGGACGGACCGGGGAGAGCTACCATGGGGAAATTCGTTCAACCGCGTTCAGCTGGATGGAAGTGGCATGGCGGTGTTTAACTCCCCTTCTACGAGATATACCGTCTTATCTCGAAATCTGAATGAGGCTATTGGGCTCAAGCTGGACATTGAAGCCAGTCTGATGTATTTCTCCGATAGTGGAGGGAGCAATTACCGTAGTCAACTGGACGGAGGAGGGCGAATCAGGCTTGTTACGTGTGAACGGAATTTCACTGGCATGACACTACTGCGAATGAACTGTTAAGTTCCATTCCTAGGATTTGATAGGTTATTAGAAATTGTAAGGGGTTGATGGTAAGAGAGCATTTTGATGCCAGTATTGAAATTTAACAGTATGCATACATCTATAGACACTTGGCAGGCCTTTTTAAACGTCCTTACATCATGCATCGAAGGCTTATTACTGGTCTATTCCCATCATTCTCCTTTATACGAATATAGACCATCTCACGCCGATCAGAATCGACAAGAGCACGGGTTATTAGACAGGTCACAAGGAGATCCGAAAGAGTCGGTGTGCAAAATGGGGGACGATTAAGTCGATAAACCCAACTTTTCTATCTGCAAAGCCTCTGTCAAAAGGTCCACAGTAAATTACGGCCACGAAGTGGTGCCTTCTGTCCTACAGCAGTTTAAAATGCTTCTCTTCCTCGCAGCTAGAAAGTGGGTGTTCTGCGTATGAATCAAAATATGACATAAGGAAAAATTTGGTGATGTTGAGAATGTATTTATGCAAGGGGATGCTGCATTTACAATCTGACGTAGGATGCTGTAACAGGTCCTGAGACTAATGTCTTGCGGCCCTCTTTGTAGGTTGTCGGTTCATACTCCGATGCTCTGAAAAAACCCGAGGATTTGTAATAGTTCTGTCATCCTACGTATACACTAAACATGTCATTCTCTGCTTCATAGCTTTTTATCTCCAACTGTGTACATTTTGACGGACATTCTGGTATAAAAGCTTCGAATGTTCCCTGGGACTGCAACATAAATGTAATGCTTGCCTAGTTGCCCTTCTAATTGATGTTTCTTGATTTCTGGCTATTTCAAGCATAATGCCCCTTACAAACAACGCCAGATAGCTGGCGTACTGTCGCACTTGGGATACTTTATTCGAGGAGAACATCACATGCAAGCCCCGGACTACCTCTGCCTGATGATGGTGTTCCCCCTAGCTATAACTTTATTTCATTACCAATGGAACTCATCAACGGTCGATGCATGCCTAGCAGCTATCTACACCATATTAGGCTTTGCCGGTGGCCTATGTGGGAGCATCATTGTATATCGCACCTTTTTCCACTCGCTGGGGGGTTATCCTGGGCCGGTACTGGGGAGGGTTTCCAAATTGTATCACTTCGGGTTATTATGCCGCAAGAAAAATAATTTTGAGCTGCTGGCTGAGTGGCATGCGCAATACGGGCCAGTGGTTCGAGTTGGTAAGAATAATTCCGAGTTTTATATCGAGGAGCACCCAGGGGATTGGTTATTGTATATGTGCTAAGTACTGATGAATTTCAGGACCTAGTGAGTTGTCGCTCCTTTATCCAGACGCTCTACCCGTGCTATACGGAGCACGCAGCAAATGCTACAAGTCACCGTGGTATGATAGTGGCAATCTAAGGGAGTCACTACAGACAGTCCGATCGAGGAAGATACATGACGAGCGCCGCAAATTGTGGAGTCAAGCACTCTCGGGAAAAGGTTAGTTACCTGTGTAACTATTATATCCTTTACAAGCTCATGTAGAGCCCTTCCTAGTGATGCAAGAATATGAAGAGCGTCTGTTCATCCAGGTCCATAAGCTCATGGATTGCATCAGCGAGCGAGAGGATGAGCCACTCAACATGACAAAGTGGATCAACTATTTCAGCTTTGATGTGATGAGCGACCTGGCATTTGGAAACGCTTTTGGCATGTTGTCAAGCGGAAAAAGCCATTTCATTATGAATCTCGTGCATAGCGGTCAGAAATATCTCAGCGTCCTTGGTCCTGTGCCCTGGCTGACACGCATCTTGCTCAATGTTCCGGGAGCCACGGGTGGAGAGCAGGATTTCAGAAGTTGGTGTAGGAAGCAGGTAAAGCAGGCAAAGAAAGTTCGTGTGTTCATTTAGTATTCCATCTTGCATCCTTCACTAATGTTTTCGTCACGGGGAGGTTATATATAATCTGACAAGCTGCATAGGATCAACACGAAATCCCTCATCTTATGGGCGCCTTTCTGAAGGAGGCAAACAAAACTCATGGGGATTGCCGTCTTGTCGTCATTGCTGGAAGGTTGGTAACAAACATATGAAGTCAGGAAGCCCCCCATGTTCTAATTATTTCAGTGATACCACCGCATCAACGCTTGTCCACCTATTTTATTATCTTGCCTTATATCCTGAAAAGACGCAGAAGCTTCGACAGGAGTTATTACATAGACAGATGCCGCCATTGCATAGCATTCGGGAGTCGGACCTGCAAGATATTGAGTATCTGAGCGCCTTTATCAACGAAACTCTTCGTCTTCACCCTCCAACTCCATCTGGCCTCCTACGTGTCACGTCCCCGGAGGGAATAATGTGCGGAGAGCATTTCATACCTGGAGAGACAACGGTTTCCGTGCCATTTCACGGAATGGGCAGATGTAAGCCCCTAATCTGATGGCCTTGATTTAATCGTACTGACTTCGCATGGTTCTCCGTTCCAGCCGAGCTTGTTTATGCTCGGCCCAGTGAATTTATCCCGGAGCGTTGGTCTTCCGAACCTCATCTGGTTCGGGACAAAATGGCCTACATGCCGTTTGGAAGTGGTATGGAAAGTTCATCCAGCTAATCCTGGTTATGTGAGCAGCACTGATGGCTAATTTGATTTTTATAAAGGTTCTTTTGGATGCGTTGGGAAACGATTGGCATTGATGGAGCTTCGAGCTGTGACAGCCCTGATGGTACTGGAATTCGATATATGCCTTGCCCCCGGGGAGGATGGTTCAGCCCTTTTATTTGAAAGTTTAGATGCTTTCACTTTGGCCACGGCTCGTCTTGACCTTGTGTTTCACCGTCGAGTCTCGCAACATTCATAGAATGTGTCGATGCTCTCTTTAGACTAGTCAGCCTGAATATCTTTGAGCAGCATCACGCCGAGCAATTAAGGGTCAGAAAATATTTCTTTTTCAGGTATCAAATTTAATCTATCTAATTGTACAGGAATTATCGATATTTTGAGTGGATAAGAGTGAAATGGGAGAACCAACTTAGTTTCGTTTCACTTTCGCATCCCAGTTTGTTTCGTAAGTAGAGTGATGAGTTTCGGAATTTCACAAGGTCACTCAATAAAAGACCAAGGTCAAAGACAGTAGTGAGAGGAAGACCCGGGGAGTGATTATATTGAGTCATTCTCCTTCCTCAATAATCCTAATATCTCAGACTTGTGCTCGCCCGCCACAGCTCGACCATTATTCCAGTCGACCACCTGTACAAAATAGTCAGTTATCATGCGCCGTTATTATATATAGAAGGAATCAAGGAAGGGAACATACAATCGGCCTTGTAAACCCGTCATCAGGAAACCCTTCCTGACTCAACTTCCTCAACGCAGCTTCCTTGGTCGCCGCCCCTTCAATCACAGCCGAGGGCTTGATTCCCTTCTGACCCAGGTAATCAAGTATAGTATCCAACTGCTCCGGTGTAGGCAGAGACTCTGTCACTTCGAGTTCGAAGTCGTCGCGAAACTGTATTGGCTTTGGTGAAGAGGCAGAGGAGACATCGCTCGCTTGGTCTAGTGTGGTGTTGGCAACTTCGGAAGCTTCGGCGGACGCGGTTCGGAGGAGGTTTAGGACGCGTGTTGAGCTTTGTAGAGAGGGTTTGTGGAAGAGGGTTATTATGTCGAGGGTTTTGTGCTGTTAAAAAAAGAACGCGTCGTGTTAGTTGGTGTTTTCTTGTCCTTTGCAAAATTGTCTGCGAAGTAAAAAGGAGAGATACATACAATTCGAAACATCTTGTATCGTTGCAATTTCTTGACTTTCCTTTGGTATTCTTAGCTGTGACAAATTAATTCTGGTCTTGCGAGGATGAGGTTGAAAGATGAACAGTCACCGCGTACGTCATGGTGGAGCAGGCCCATCACGTGCACCGCGCTGTCCAGACTGCCCAGACAACAAAAGCAAAGTTTAAAGTTAGGGTTAGGGCAAGCAGCGCTCAACCCTACTTTAGAGACCTCCGGAGTCTCATATTGAAACATTTTTGCTATACAATCTCTACTCTTGCAGATTCAGTTAATAAACTGTCGTTTTTCAGAGCAAGAGAAAGGGAGAACCGGATTTACAGCTGCATAAAAACACGTGATCGGCAGATATTATTACTATATTAAGCGGGGGGAGCTGAAGACGATCACTGTTCGGCGTCTTTTCATTTGCATTCTTGCTTCTTGCAACGGTTTTCCAACATTCTTCAAGATGTTAACGTCTATTCTTGGATTATCATACCTTCAAGTGTTCCAGTCTGTAGCGTCAGCATCAGTGTCGCAACAATGTCGCTGTTTTCCTGGTGATGCCTGCTGGCCCTCCACCGCCACATGGTCGGACTTCAATCAATCAGTCGGTGGTGCACTGATTGCGACTGTACCTCTTGGAGCACATTGCCATGTGCCTATCTACAATGCCTCTGAGTGTGATATTCTTCGGGACGGGTGGCTTTGGCCTGAGGAACAGTTGTGGCTACCTATTTATCTATCGTGCTCAAAGTGTCAGCTGGCTAACGAGACCTCGCAGCTACGAATCATCTTCGTCCATTATGGCTCCGTGGCTCACCAATGAGACTTGCGATCCTTTCCACCCAGTCTCGAAGCCATGTACGCTAGGAAATTATGTTCGGTATGCAGTCAATGTCTCGTCGCCAGACCAGGTTTTCAAAACTATAGCATTTGCAAGCGAGAAACAACATCCGCCTTGTTATCCGCAACACCGGTCATGAGTTCGTTTAGTTTAATCATTCCTTGTACTTTCAACTTATCCTCAATTGGCTAACCAATGAATTAGCTATAACGGAAAATCCACAGGTGCTGGAGCTATTGCCATCTGGACCCATCACTTGAAAGACCGGGAGATAATTGATTATAATAGCACTTACTACCAAGGGAAAGCTATCAAGATGGGTTCTGGGGTTCAAGGAATTGAAGCGTATGAGCTGGCAGACGAGAATAACCTCCAGGTCGTCGGCGGAGAGTGCCCAACAGTGGGTCTAGCTGGTGGCTATTCACAGGGAGGCGGACACTCTGCGCTTGCTTCCCGGTATGGGTTGGCCGCGGACCAAGTTCTCGAATGGGAGGTCATTGACGGGACAGGTGAGTACAGAGTTGCAAATCGCGACCAAAACTCGGACCTGTATTGGGCGCTGGCCGGCGGCGGCGGTAGTACTTACGGTGTTGTTTGGTCAATGACATCCAAAGCACACCCAGCCACGCCTGTCTCCGGCCTCAACCTTACATTCACAAGCGATGGGATATCTCAAGATACCTACTATGATGCTATTGGTTTCTACCATGCGCATCTTGCTCCTATTGTGGATGCTGGGGCTATGAGTGTTTGGTACTTCACCAACGAGAGCTTCTCAATATCTCTACTTACTGGGCCGAACATTCCAGTCGCCGACCTTGTTAGTCTTGTCAAGCAATTCACGGATTATCTCACCGAGCTTGGAATAGACTACACCACGTTCTCCCAGCAGTTCGACACTTACTTGGACGAGTTCAATGGTATGGAAGCTGCCATCGAGGTCGGAATAGCTCAATATGGTGGGTGGCTCATTCCACGGTCAGTCGTGGAAAACGAAACAACGACCAACTGACGGCTGCGTACCGCAACATCACCGAAGATAGAGCCCAGTTCATTGGTGTTGGCGTGAATGTTTCCACCGCGCTCGTGGGCAATGACATCTATAACGCTGTCTTGCCAGCTTGGAGGGATACATTGATTGGTAGCGTGATTACCACGCCGTGGAACTTTACAGCTCCTAAATCTGCCATGGTTGCGGAACAACTCAAAATGACCAATGATTGTATTCCGCAGTTGGAGGCACTGGCTCCTGACTCGGGTGCTTATATGAACGAGGTGAGTTGTGGTTTAGAATTGACTTTGGAAAGCTTTATGTTTGCTAAGATCATATTTCGATAGGCCAACTTCCAGCAGCCAAACTTCCAGCAAGCCTTCTTTGGCGTCAACTACGATCGATTGAGGTCTATCAAAGCCAAGTACGACCCTCAAGATTTGTTCTACGCCCTTACCGCAGTTGGATCTGAAGAATGGACCGAGTTAAAGGATGGACGGTTGTGTAAATCATCTATTTGATACATTATACAGTGATTGATCTCTTCTGCTAGCTGGAAACTGGATAAACAGACTCGTCCTTAGTCGTCGGTAAATGATCCTTTTTATCAATCCGTAGCCGATGGAGAATTCCAGACAACCAGTGCAGAATACCAACTGTTTCGACTAAAGTCGGGTTTTAGCTAATGCTTCCTGGCCGTTGTAAGCACCGATGTGATAAGACATACCTTTAATCCAATGAAAATATCGCCATGCCTCTCCAAGGCCAGTAACACTCAGGTCTCCTGTCAAGACAAGTACACAGGCGTATACAGGGATACAAACTGCCGGGAGTGTGATTGCAAGAGTTTGCAGGTCTGCTGAGCTTGGTAGTACGGACATTGAAAATACTGACTGTTGCAATTGATATTTGTATCAATAAAAAAGACTGGTACTTCTTAATATTAGAAATGACCAGGGCGTACCGTAAATAGCATTATGGGAAGGAAGGCAGTTGAGATCTTCTGTAGTTAGCATTTATGCTAACTATGATACAGGAGGGAGTCAAAAGCAAAGAGAGAGATTTACTGACCGGTGTCAATGTGCGAACATATCGCCCCTGTATAACTGCTGTCCTTGCTTCTCTCGCTGAGGATGCACTTGATACCTATTAACACGCAAATGGTCTCTGGTTAGCATCATTCCAATTCAATGCCAAACGAGATGCAGAGTATAAATACTTCTTGTAGCTGCATCCTAATCTCCTGCCTCCGTTTATCATTCAACTTGTCATCTCCTGAAACTTTTGCATTTCCAATTCTATCAGATGGATAGACTTGGGGAGTTCTTCTGGTAGAGAACTACTTGAATTCTGTGAACCCGGATCGTGATCTGGAGCTGGAGCTGGATGATATTTCAGTACTGGAATACCTTTGTATACTTCCCACTTCTCCAAGAGAGATTCCAAGCTGCCAGTTAAGATTTCAATGATTTTCAAGGCCCAGAAATAGTTTTTGGATAAATCAAAACTTGAATCTCCAAAAAAGTTGTCTCGGATGGATTCATCGAACATGATATCCTCCTATCGAATTACATACAATAGTCAGCAAGTAGCGGTTTTATTTTCTGGAGAAGAAATCCTATTTTACCTTTGCCTTTGTCAATTCCATAATTTGATTATATACCTCACACATCTTCCTTCGAGCATCTGTCAGTTCCTCTAGAAAAGTCTTCAAGAACGCTTCGTATCCGGCGTAGCAGGTAGGTGATTTGAGAGATAACTGTGTACGTTTCCAGTGGTATCTGCCATTCGCAAGGACAAGGACACGCCAAGCACCACCATGATTTTTGTTCCCGTATGAGAGCGTAATGATAGTGCTGGAACGACAGAGGACAAGGTGGTCACTGCCTGGAAATTTTCCATAGTCTTATCGTGCATTCAGGGGGAAGAGCGGCCTCTTTGAGGAATCTACGCCGTATAACTTGATGGACCAGGACCAAGCGAGATACGGTCCATCGACATTGAGATGGCAGTGCGGAATCCTAAACTTTTATGTTAATTTGGTCAGTCAGATTTCTACTCTTCTTTAGAGAAGGTGAATGAAGATTTTTAAATAAGATAACAAGGGCAGATAAAAAAAAGTTCGTACTCGGGATGAATCTTTTGCAAGAAAGTCTGTGAAGATTTCCTTGATATCGAAATAATCTTTCAAGCAGCAGGCAATCGTTAAAACATCTTCTGGGGTTAGAGAACGCATAGATCTGTAGCCGGTGAGAGAAATTTAAAAGCAGTTCAATGTGTATGTTAATGAAGAAACATACATACATAAGTTGTCCATGTATGCCTCCAGCCCCTGTTATATCAGTTGTCTATCCCGGCATCGAGTTAGCTAGCGTGTGGAATAATCTATGAATAAAACATACAGATAATGCCTCCCACGACTTCCGTGGGCTATTGCAACTAGCATATCTTGTCTCATCTCCTTGCATGCTCATGTCAATGATCTCGTTTTCCGGAAGTTGGCCGCCATCGATCAACACAACTCCGATCCCGCTAAGAAGCCTCCCCATAGAAGGACAGTTTCGAAAGATAGCCAGGGCTGTTGCCCTTTGCGCATATGTGTAACGACCCCCACTTTCCACGTCAGGATTGAGGGAAGTCATGGTGAAAACCCATCCGGTGATTATTGAAAGATAAGGTCGGCCAGGTTCAATATAGTAGCACACTCATACACTGTGTCTTCACATGTATATTAATGACCACGCCTCTGGCAAAGATCTTTTATCCGACTTGATAATGTTCTTTCAAGGACATGATAATAATAAAGCTAGTTTTAAGAGAAGGACGTTTTGTGACAGTGGAGGTGAGCTGCCGTACAGCCTTGCCTTGCCTTGCATCACTGCCACCGTACTAAGCGAGTAGCATGCAGCTATCCAACCAACCAGAACCAATTTAGCTGGTGTTGCGGAATCAACACTGGATAGTAAGGCTCATGAGGCTCATGTTCGACTTCAAAACTAACTGGCTAGTCTCTCCACATGAAAGATAGGCACATTTCCGAAAATATAGGTTTCTTGTATATAATAGCAAAACTCCAATAACCCTTCTGAATGAAAGGTTGTGCACAATACATGTATGATATAGGTAATACGCCTTAGACAAGGTGGTTAGGTACCCCTTGAAAAAAGCAGACAAGCATCTAGCTAGACTTCGGAACAAGCTTTAACCAAGCATCGAGATAGTCATTCGACTGTTGACTCCTGATAAACTGTGTATTCACTGCCAATTGTTAATACCGACTGTTGCACCTCTGGTACTTTGGGTTTTTTTTTTAAAAAAAGAAATACTCACAGCTAGGCGTTGTGGAACACTCCGGACATGGAACGGAAACTTCGGCTCCTTTGCCTTCCATTTCTTCACATTGGCATGTTGTGGAACTTGGCGTACGAAATTCATGCTGGCAAATGTAGAGCGTTACTTTGTAGCACATTTTGTTTTGTGGACAGTAAGCTCTGGATGAACAATTTGGATATAAAATCGTTAGAGTGCAATGCTATTTTCAGGTCAGCAGGCAGAGTCATTCATTGCATAGGTACTACAAAGATCTCACAAGCTCGGACTATGATTTGTGAGCAATTAACCAAGGAGCACCTGGGGTCTTTAATCTCGGGATCGTGCAGTCGAGTTGACTTGATAGATAGTTTGAACAGAAATGGACGGGGAAAAATATTGCATGGGGAGTCAGCCCTTTTGAATATTTTCTTGTCCACAGCCTCATAATTTCTGCTATCTTACTATTCACCTACAGTTACCTGCCCATGAAATTGGGCTGAAATGGCTGAGCCTCCGATAGAAGTACGCGATTTGAGGGGGTGCTACGGGGTGGCTGCTACAACACGAGTGCCTACCTGTTACCGGTAAAGCCCTATCACCCGAGGCTGACTCGGATCCCAGCCTCTCTTTTTGTAGCTATCTCCAACGAGATGAACTTTATTTACTGGTGAAACCAATGGTATTCGTGAAAGAATTGTGTCTGTGCTCTGACATCTGTGTTCACGCAACACCTAACCTACACAGTACAAACCGTCGGGTCCGTACATCATCAAGTAGCACAAAATTCGATAGAATAATTCAGACAACATGATGGACTAGACGACTAGACGTTGGCAGGCCAGGTGTTCTTTCCTGGCCTCAGTCCTCAGTAAATGCCCTCAGTTGTTTTGTTGCTGACTAAAAACTCGCGCATGCCGAATGCGTCCGTTGTTCTTTCCCGCCAAAACACTAACTCCAAAACATAAGACTACGAATTATTCACTTTCCCCTCACTCCCACTCTCGCAATCGAGTGGATAGTCATTGCTACGCCTACAACTTTTACCCATCTGCTGATATTCACCATCAATACTAGCGGGCGCGCCGCTCAATTACAGTTACAATGGACATGCCAGGCACATCTACAATGTCAGCCATGTCCTCGGGTGCGACTTCGTCTGGCTCGAGCATGTCCTCCAGCATGACCATGACAATGGAAATGGTCTTCATTAACAGTCACACCACACCGCTATTCTCATCCTCGTGGGCACCGAACACACCCGGCCAGTATGCGGGCACTTGCATCTTCCTGGTTGTCCTGGGCATCATCGGTCGGTGCCTGATGGCTTTCAAAGCCAGCATGGAACGACGATGGTTAGCCATTGCGCTGGATCAGCGATATGTGGTCGTTGCAGGCAACAAAGGCTCCGAATCTGCGCTTGGAAATGTCGATGTGGACAATATCAAGACGGGAATCCTCAAATGTCAAGGCGTCGATGAAACAGTCCGAATTGTGCGGCAAGTCGCGACAGAAACACAACCGTGGCGATTTAGCGTTGACCTCCCCCGCGCGTGTCTGGCGTTTCTCGTTGCTGGAGTGAGTTATCTTCTGTATGTTCACTCGTTCTCCCTCCCTCTGTCCTTGTTCTGTGCAGGGCTAATTGAGCATAGCATGTTGGCGATCATGACGATGAACGTGGGCTATTTCATGTCCGTATTGGCTGGTGTGTTTCTGGGAGAGCTGGCTGTTGGTCGACACATGGTGCACTGGAACGAGCATTACGAAATTCATGTGTATACATACAAAGAGATGCAAAGGGAAGGAGCGTTCATTTTAAGCTGTTTGCGGGTCCCGCCTGCCCCACCTGCCATGCCCTGCGTTAGCTGCTTTCGGTCTAGGCTAATAGCATACCATTTGGTATTTACGAACTCAAGATTGCTTCCACCTCGCACTGCATAGTACGTAGTGCATAGTCTCTCGTCTATATGCTGTATATGAGCTATCTTCATACTAATTGTGGCTATGATATGGTGTAAATGGCTTTCTGGTATGGAAATGACCATCGAAGGAATACCGACTGGAAAGCACCCTATTGTCTCCATACAAACTGCCGGCTTGAGTCTTTTTGCCACTGTCATTATTATTATTCTCGCAGTCCTGCAAACCAATGTTTATGCCATAGTTACCAGTACCGAGGCATATAAGAATAAATAGTCGGACGTTTCACAGCCAAAAACCAAGGCGGAGATAAGCTACTCACCGCCTGATTTATCTGGCAGATTCTTTGCCGAATTGCCCAATCACATGCACGCATCCAAAGCGGCAAGCGGGGAGGGACATATCGGTGGTCTTTCCACCGCGAGCTTTCTGTTTATTTCATCCCTCGCGTGTTATTTTATTGTTGCCATTACACTTTGTTGTAATCCGATATAAATCAGCAAGATGTCGTATCGGGCTCCCTTTGTCGTCCCTGCTTTGAAAAAGCACACGGCAACAGTTATCATGGCTCATGGGTTGGGCGACAGGTCTGTCTTTTTCCTTTTTTCCCATTATTTGTATTCTCCAGATGCGATACTGACTTTTGCATTTGTATAGTGGCGCTGGCTGGTATGAATTCGAATCCTCCCTTTCCTCCGAAAGTTAACCATATCTGATATAATGCGCAGGATGGGTCTCGCACAAAACTGGCGTCGACGAAGCAAGTTCGAGGAGGTTTCGTTTATTTTTCCTAATGCGCCTATGATTCCAATTACCGTTGTACGTACCGAAAGCGCCACTGAATTGATTTTAGTACTCTGGAAATTGACTGCGAGTCTCTAGAATATGGGTATGACCATGCCGGGTTGGTATGACATTCCTTCTCTAGGTCAAGATGTATGTATCTGTTTCTGCTCCCGGTATGTTCTCAAAGCATTCTCTAACCTATAACTCAACAGCTGGATTTCGAAGAAGCCCAACGCAATCAAGACGAACCCGGCATTCTCAAATCCCGCGACTACTTCAACGGTTTAATCAAGGAAGAAATCGACAAGGGAATTGACCCCTCGCGCATCGTTCTAGGCGGCTTTTCTCAGGGTGGAGCCATATCGCTATTCACGGGTATCACAAATCCTACCAAATTGGGGGGCGTCTTTGGCCTGTCGTGCTATCTCCTGCTCGCCACCAAACTCAAGGAGTTTTCGCCTGATGGGGAACTGCCAAATCAAAAGACCCCGTTCTTCCTTGCTCACGGCGAGGAGGATCCCGTGCTTCCGTATAAGTTTGGCGATATGACGCAGAAAGGCCTCAAGGATCTAGGATTTAATGTTGATTTTCACAGCTATGCGTAAGTTCTGTCTTCGTTTCATCTCTGTTTTGAAGTTGCAAACCGGCTCCTCCACTGGTTACGGATACTCGCGTAGCGACTCGCGAGGCCCCGTAACCAGTGGAGGAGCCGGTTTGAATTTTACTGACAATTGATAACAGCGACCTGGGCCACTCCGCCGACCCAGAGGAGATTCAAGATCTCGAAAACTTTCTCACAAAAGTCCTTCCGCCCACATCGTCGAGCGATTCAGCTGGACTGTGACTGGATGAAACCTTTCCTTCTGAAACCGGGTCGGGCATACCGACGAGGCGGGACCAGATGACTTCTACTTCTACATCAATAGCAGCAATGGCGTTTCTCAGCTTGTTTATCTTTTTGACAGCCTGGGCCTTGCGGAAACATCAGGATTCCAAAGTTGACCAGGGGAAAAAGAGCAACTAGCCTGGGAAACGCCCGTATGCTCATTATATCCTTTTATGCGATTCCCGGTTGCTATTTTTCTACATATTAGGCCCTTCTTTACACAGCACATACGTCGATATACATTTTTAGAGGCCATCCATCCTTGAAACTATTCCCTACTTTCCCATAGCCATTTGGTAGAAAACTATCAACGGAATATTTCATGAAAATTACTAATATAGATCAATCAATGTAATGTATTCAAAGATAATCGATGCATTGAAAAGCGGAGGGAATTCTGTGACATTTGAAATGATCGACAACCTCGGTTTAATTTTCAAGGTTTCCGCTAACTAGATCAAAAATGTCCAAGCGCCACTCTATATGACCGAACATGATACGTCTTCGTCAACCCCCCTGGCACAATCATGAATAAATACATGGATCTAGGCATATGACATAGCTTATTTACCTAGAAATCTAGGCAACGATTATACTATATATGTCAGTTGAATGCGGACGAAAAAGGACTGGCCAATCACCAATCAAATTACTCGGCAGGCATAATGGCATCTTCACCCTCAGCAAATGCAGTCGAACATGAACTACAGCAAAACAACGATCGACGATCAACTCTCGCCCAAGATACACACTTTGTCCTAGGCCTTGCATTCCGTTCATTATGGACCCCCGCCGAAGTCTGGACAGGGTTCGCACCAACCCTACATGAGGTGACGTGCGGGTTACTGGGTTCTTCGTTTGAACCAGAGCGAGATATAGCTGATTTAACGGGGAAAGTTGTTTTTATCACTGGAGGTGCGTCCCCCCTTCCCAAAGTTATTTACCTGATTGATGGTTATGCTAACGAATATACAGGAAACACCGGCCTCGGCAAAGAGACAATCCGCCAGCTGGCTCGACACAATCCGGCGCGGATTTATCTTGCAGCCAGGAATGAATCAAAGGCAGCAGATGCTATTCGCTCTATCAAAGAGGAACTTCCGTCGTCAACAGTGGATATACAATTCATCCACTTGGACCTGGCGAGTTTCGCATCCATCAAACAGGCCGCTGAGAAATTCATACAGAATAATGAGAGACTAGACATTCTCATACTCAACGCCGGCATCATGGCCGAACCGGCTGTTACGACGCCGCAGGGTCATGAGATTCAGCTCGGTACGAACCATGTTGGGCATTTCCTGCTTACAAAGTTACTGCTGCCGGTGTTGCTGAAGACGGCGTCTTCGACTACTACTACTACTACGCCTCAAGAGGCGACAACAGATGTGCGCGTAATCACATTGACGAGTGTAGCAAGTGGCTACACTTCAACATCATCTTCTTCTTCATCAAAGACGGATACCGATCTAATAAGCACAATATCATCAACCCCCAAACACCTCTCCCTCTCAACCTGGGAACGCTACGCCATCAGCAAAGCCGCCAACATCCTCTTCGCCACCGAACTGGCGCGTCGCTACCCATCTTTGACGTCTGTCTCAGTCCATCCGGGTCTTGTGGCAAGTGATTTGTACGACGGGACAAAATCAACTAATAAAGCTGCGAGCTTGGTGTTGCCGTTGTCTATGAAATTGATATTTCGATCTGTGCGTTCGGGTACGCTGAATCAGTTGTGGGCGGCGGCTGGGGCGAGAAAGGAAGAGCTTGTGAATGGCGCGTATTATTCCGCTGTTGGTTTCAAGGTCAAGGGGAATAGGTTTGTGGAAGATGGGGAGTTGGCGAGGAGGTTGTGGGAGTGGACGGAGGAGGAGGTGAGTAAGTAGTCCCTGCACATAGCTATACCATGTACATAATTGGAAAATGATAATACCAATCTAGACGCATTTTGACGCATTTTGAATACAATGATCACAGCATCAAGAGTACATTACACTGAAATAGACAGAAATAAATAGCTGAACTGGTATGTTATGTATATCATTTCGCTAGGGAGACAGACTTGCATGCAGCAATTCGGTTCATTGCACACAAGATTTGTTGTTTCTTTTTTAAATAGCTTCTCTTCTTCTTAAACTCGACAAGAATTCAAAAAAAAATCCGAGAATATATAAAAAAAAAGAGAAACAAACTTTTTTTTTTATTTCAAACAAATAAAAAAATTAAATTCGTCTTCTTTTTGTTTACTCAACGGTACCCTCGAAGTTCTCGCCCTCAACCAAGTCGGGGATATCATCTTCATCCTCGTCGTCCTTCTTGTCACCAGCCTCCTTCTTCTGCAGGCTCTGGTAGCTCTCGGCAAGCTTGCGTAGAGAGGCCAGGCTGTCGGGGCCGAGCTGGTTGAGGATACCGGGCACGAGTTCGGTGAGTTCCTTTTCTTCGCCGTTGCCGTAGATGGCGAAAGTGTTGGAGGGGACGGCGGCGTGGACTGCATAACATCAGTATTCAACATTCGGAATTTTTTTATTCTTGTGGGAAAAAGGAGAAAGACGCACCCTTGGGGTTGGAGAAGTGGATGACGTTGCCGTCCTCCTTGAACATGTTGACTTCCTCAATGGCCTGGATGGGTTGCACATTCATCTTCTTGAGTGTGGTTTGGAGCTTCTTGTCATCGGTGGTTGATGTCTTGTGAACACGCTTGGTCTTACGGCGGGGAGTACCCTTGCCTCTGTTTATTGTTAGTTTTGGATATTCTTCATTCAATATAGCGAATCGGTCGAGTCGATCGAATTCCGGAGCGAGTAATAGACATACCCTACAAACATAGTCAAGGTTAGCAAATGCACAACAAACTTTGGTTTCAACAAATATCATCCAGCCCATCCAATTCCAATTCCAATTCCAATTCTGTATGCCCCTCCCTTCTTTCCACAAATGTCGTTCGATACTTGTCGTGCACATTGATGACATGGCTGTCATGTGACGCCCATCCAACCTCTCCCATTCCACCCCTCACGAAACCCGCAATATCAAGAAGAAAAATCGAGCAAAAACAACATACCAATGCGCACGCTCTGCTGGAGCTTGGCCAACTTGGCTGCATCCATGATTGATAGATGGACTGGCGAAAATTAAGCGGGGAGATTGAAAAGCGAAAAACTACCGCACAGTTGCCGTAGTTTCAAATCGTTCAGTCGTTGGATGATCCCCAAAAAATTCGGTTATCCCTCCGGGCCGTTTGAGGATTTCGTCAAAGATGTCAAGGTCAAGTTGTTGGAGATTCGTGGCGGTCGTCGTCGTCGTCGGTGGTCGTGGTGGTGGAGGAACCCAAGAGAGTCAAGCTTGGCCCGGTGCGCGGAATATTATTGGTGCGTCTAGCCGGGCGAATTTGTGTGGAGTGCAAAAATTGGAGATGGACGAGCCGAGACGATTGTTCGCGGCGTTACCTACTATGAATTATGTGTGCGCAATGCTAGCTATAAAATTTTATTTTTATATATATTGGTAACAATTATATAGTTCATGAGGACATATTTTGTGCTATTGCTCCTCGCTGAGAGCGTATTTGTTCGGGCTCCGTCCGCTCTCTAGTTGCGGCTCTTCTCGCCTAAGCCCTAACCACCAAAAAAGAATATCACGATATCACGACGGCGATTGTTGTCGCTTTCTGAATTCTAAAACACGCGCAAATAATACAGATCTACGTAATTGTTTCTGGGAAGACGTCGAAAATGGTATTATGCATTAACTAGTTAATCGCTTTTGAGCAGTCTAAAAAAGTGCGCTAGCGCTAATGTACATGCGATTTAACGAAAAAAGAATAACCAAACGCTGGACAAATCATATCATGCTCGCATCATGAATCAATTAAAATACATGCAAAACCTGGCCGCCAGTCTTGAAAATTCGAAATGCCGTATGCTTTCAGCAACAATTTCTCCCAAAGTCGGCGAATGATGTGAAGGTAGTGTAGGATGCGGATCGGGTATGAATGGCGATTGCTGCCGATAGTCTAAAAATTGTCCCCCATCAAAATGCAAATATGTGCAAGAAACGACGACTTGAAAGAAGGAGTGCTACATGCTGTATCGATATCCATATCCGTGGAATGACGCACCACAGGAGTATGGATAGCTATGACACATCGGCCGCGCTCTTTCTATCATGACAAAACACACAGGCGATACCGCACTGAAAATGTAATGTCAGAACCACTAAGCAAATAACCAACTCTATTCTCTCGAGCCAACTGGTGAAAGTAAGATAGGTGGGCGTAACAAGCTAGCGATGCTTGGGAAGCGTCCTCGAGATAAATGTTCTGACCGGTAATTGTGGAGCGTTGAGGGATGGTGGTTGATTCTGGACTTTACACCCAATGAACCAACTCAGCTGCAGTCCTTGTCGTGACAGGAGAAGTTCAAGATTCTTCCTTCAGGCCACAAATATCGGTACCCAAGACCTGATCAACCATGTACCAGAAACGCCAATACAAAGTTGATTTCTGGGAGTCGAATTTGCCGTCCTCGCCAAACTGAGGGCCGTCGCCGACAATATCTCCAGTGAACCAGCTGAGAATAGGAATAGAACGGAGAACACGCTCGGTCACGGTCGGCTGAGGAGGGAGAGCTTCGCTAATCGGACGGAGAACGGCTCGGCGGACGGTGGGGATATGCGTCATGAACTCTGACTCTGGCTTGGGCTCCAACTTGGTTTCCTGTGGAACTCGCTGACGAAGCGAGGAGCTCTGTTCAACTGCAACAGCAGTGGCAGTAGCTGAGCTAGCAGTAGCAGTAGAAAGTTCAGAGTCTCCTTCATCGAGATCTCCAATCGCCGCTAGATTACCCACTCCAAAAGAACGAGGCAATGTTGACCTTTCAGGCTCCATGCTTCCAAGAAAGGCCGTCGAATGAGAGGATGTGAGGGTGCGGTGTGTCTTTGAGCGCGTGCGCCCAGCTTCGGCCGACTCTTTAGGCACGGGGATGTCTTCAGCAGGGCCCTGTCCATGGTACAGCTCGCAAAAGACTAAGTGACCATCGATCTCTTGTGGAGAAAAGAAGCAAGCACGGTCGGCTGCAGTAGTTGAGTCAAAGGTGACCTTAATCCAGTGGAGGCCACCGGCATATCGCTTCGATTTGCGGTTTGCGTCCGAGGAGAGGTTCGCGCGGATCACGACATCGCCACCACTAAGCAGCTGGGAGTACTTGTTGGACACAGCGGGGTCATTTCGTGGGTAGTCTTCGCAAATCATGCCCTGTGAAATGCGTTCGTATTTGTCGATGACCTTCCACTCTGTGTCCTTGTTCTTGTACCCGTAGAGGATGCACTCAGTTGCCACCTTTTCGATGCCCTTCCTGGAGCCTTCAAGTGTGGACGAGGACGATGATTTGGGGAGAGTGTTATTGGCCCGTTCTTCCTCTTGCTGCATAGAGAATAATTGACTGAATTCAGCTACACTAGGATTTTCCTTTTTAGCAGGAGTCCCAGTGCGTGTGCGAGATCGGGCAGTTTCGTAACGAGCATTTCGACGGCGACCAAATGGTCCAGATTCTTCAGGAGGACGCCTCGGATTGCGGCTCTCACTGGGAATTATGTTAGCTTCAGCTTTAGGGATTTTGGGTGTTGGAAATAAAAATGTCGAGGCATGGGGTAGCTAGACTTACTCCTTGTAGACATAGCCCCATGGTAAGAGGTTGCCTTTTTCATCACGCGCCCGCTCTTCTTGCGGCACGAAGTGGTATTCCATTGTAAAAGCAGAGAGAAGAAAATGAGAAGAGAAAGGACAAAATCGAAGAAAACAAAGAGAAAAATGAAGAGGTGGGGAGGTAGCTGGGTATCAAGACCAAGGTGGGAGATAACGTCGCGTGGGGAAATTATGTTGACTGAGCTTGAAGCGTGCGGAGTAAAGCACGGGTCAGTCAAAAGAGAGGCAGACTAAAAAGATGTGATGACGACGAAGCAGCAGCAAGCTTTTCGAGAGAAGGAAACCAACGGGGTAAGCCCTTTGTCTTGCGTTTGATGGTTTTATGTTTTTGCTTGACTGAGCGAGGTGATGGAGGATTGCTGTGGAAACAACCGCTCGAGTTAGCTTACTTTTCATTGGCGGGTGGCTGACTCATCATAACGCCCTAAAAATCAGGCACTAAGGCACCAACTTCGGATTCTCCCATAGTTACACAATGGCAGAACAAGAGATAATGCAGAAAATATATGGGAGGGCGTCCAAATACTTGACAAGAGCATAAAAAGAGGGGACTCGACTTACTTTTCTTGACCCTGGTTGTTTCCATCTTGATAGAAACGAACCACCGTGGTATACTCCTTGATTTTATGCAGGGCCTTTGCCACAGTGCCTTCATCCTTCGAACTCTTCGAACTCTTTGAACTCTTCGGACACTTTGGACTCTTCGAACCCTTCGAATTGCGCCGCTGAACCTTTGGATAGTCGTATCGAACGGTTGTGATGGTGTCATAAAGCTGCTGACCTGCGAATGATTGCATCATTGGCTGCATGTGCTGGCCGATTCCGCTCATGTCGACATATGTGGCCTGGACGCCTTCCATGTCTCTAGGGTAGGAAGCAGAGTTCATTTCTCCTTCAATATCCTGTAAGACGACTATGAGGTCTTTGGCGAAGCTATCATAGCGGCATTCCTCCTCTGCTTCAATAATAGCAGCCCACATATCCGTCACGAAATTGTCGAAGATGGCGGTCGACTGGATTTCAGGCTCTTGAATAGAGGCTGGCAACATAAAAGGCTTTTCTGTGACATTCAGGGTATCATTGCTGTCTGCCTGCAAGGTCTGCAGTCTTTGTGTACTCAAATCTTGTGGATTGGGAACCGTGCTTCGTGAAGAATAAAAGGCATGCAGCCGCTCCAAGAGATAATTCCCGCTTGTAGGCTCAAGTTGAACAAGCGTGGGAGGGCGCCAGGCGTCGAGATTGTGATATCCACTGTGGTCTCCGTCACTTTTAGAAGAATCAGAAACAGACGGCTGTCCCAGGTTATGATTCATGCTGTCTGCCTGCAAGGTCTGCAATCCTTGTGTACTCAAATCCTGTGGATTGAGAACCGTGCTTCGAGAAGAATAAAAAACACGCAGCTTCTCCAAGAGATAATTCCCGCTTGTAGGCTCAAGTTGAACAAGCGTGGGAGCACGCCAGGCGTCGAGACTGTGATCTTCGCTGCTGTCTCCATGGTCACTTTTCTTTGGACCATTCGAAGAATCCAGGGCATCCTCCCACACAACCTTCTCCTCCTCGTCGTCGCCATCTTCATCCTCCTCGGCAATAGTCTCGAGTCCCGTCTTTGCCAAACTTGTATCACCCAGGATTACCTCGATACTGTCTGCTGTCTCGACTTTGTCTCCATCCTTCTGTGGATTCACTGGCAGCAACTCAAAGTTTTCCTCTGATAGGTCGGGATACAGGCAGAGCAGTTCACGATCCTGGTTCAGCTGACGTAGCTCATACTTCGACTTTTCAAGCTCAGTCTGCCACTGCTGCAGATCCTGGCCACCTTGGTGCACCATCCATTCAAGAATGTACACGTTCTCTCGAATGGTGGCCTCCATGAACTCGGCGTACTCGGCCTGACTCCCCACGGTAGGTGCAGGCACAAATGCCTCTGTAGAAGCATCGTTTAGGTATTCAGGAAGCACGTCATCGCCGCCGCTGCTGCTTGTCTGTTCGCTCTCGAACTCATTCAGGTAATCATAGACGACATCGTTGTAATCTTCGCCAAAGTCTTTGAGTGCGTCATCGATTTCTAGCTTAACTTTCTCTAGATGTTGAGGAATCATGTCAGAAATGTCTGCAGGTTCAATATAACTTTATCTTTCCAACAACGGCTGAAGCTTGGGGAGAGGGGGAGAGGACGTGTCATGCAACACCAAGAAGGGTGGTGGGCAGCTAGATGGAGGGGCAAGACATACGCTCGTCGAGGAAGTTCGCGTCAAAATACGCGTCGAACGCGAAATCTTGACCGTACATGTTGAAGACTGACTGCAGAAAGCAGAGTGTGTGGGTGTTGCAAGTGTCTTCTTGGTTTTTTGAATATCCAATTTCCAATGGAAATGCTTGGTTTGTAGGTTGATTAGAGAAAGAGATGGGAGAGGTTGGTTCTTGTAAGTGGTTTGAGATGATGTGTTCAAAAAGTTGAGGAGGGGAGAGAAGAAAGAGATTGGAGAGGTTGGAGGGGAGAAGCAAATTGGATGGTTTTGCCCATCTCACATGCCATTTCCTATTTAGGCAGTGCCTCAGGCTCGTTTGACAGGGCCGCCCCATCCAATTGCCCTTTGTCTGCTTTTACACGCAATTTGAGTACTGGTGCTTGCAATTTCTTTGTGCTCTTTGAATACAGTCATATTTCACTCTTTTTTTTTAAGCAGTGATAGATATTTGCTTGGAGTTTGATATAAGAGTAAGCCCTATAGTTGTTTTAGTGGCAAATGCATACCGTCTAAGTATGAGAGGGACACCCTCCTTAGAAGCTAATTTTTTATACTGAATATGTTCTGCAAAATAGATTGGTCAGCCTTTTTAAATATAGGAGTCAAAATCGGCGGAATTCCCCAGGAAGTTTTGAGGCGTGGTTAGATGTCGAGGTTCTTCTAGCTGGTCTGAAGACACGGGTAATCCTAGAGAGTGCCCACTGCTGCCAGTCATGCCCCTCATTATATTATCTATGCGAACGCTGTATTCTTGGTATGGTTACCAGGAGACCTCTGGAAATAATTAGTGCTGGACTAGGATACTAAAGCGACCTGGAGCACTCCTGCTAATCGTATGAAGGCAGTGTTGATTGATACCAAGTAATATTGAGGAGAATGCCTAGAGTTTCAAAGATCAGGCAGCGTAAGATATCGAAATAGTTCGTATCACTGTCAAAGTATCAAATGGTATCATAAATGAATCAAGGAGTATCCTTGGACGCTAATGCTGTGACTCGCTATGACTAGAGAACTTGTTTATATACCATCAAAGCTTTATTTCACTGCCGTAAAAATGTAAGACCTGTATCTTCACCATCTGTGCCACAAATATCAACAAATTCCCCGACCTGGGCTCTTCTTCGTCCAACCTTTTCAACAAAGAGATCGAGAGGACAGCTTGCTCCTGGACCATCATGACAGTCTGCTAATGGGACGACATCGTCGTTGATATTTATGCGCACAAATGAACCCCCCTGGGAGGAATTTGTAGCTGCCTCGTCGCATTGAAGTCGTTCAAAAGTAATTCTTCCGCCCATAGGCATCACCATCGAAGTTCGCCACACACGATCCTCGGCAATATGCGTTACTGGAAGATGGATGCCGTATTTGGGGTCATAGAAAATGTCGAGAGCAGTGAGCACGGGGGCTATATCACCATCATGGACACTGTGTATAACGGTTGTTAGAGAGAGACATGTCGAAGGACCATAGACAGACAAGCATACAAACTGAAAAACGTGGTTCCCACGTCAGGTCCAGCCTCTAGGAGCTTCGCCGTCGCATCCAGCCACAACCAGCCCATCGCACCTGCATATCTGTTTCCCGGCCCGGCGCGATAAAAATGGATCAGGTCCCTTGCATACTCGAAGTGATCCCAGTCTTCCCTTGTGAATACGTTACACCACGGACTTGAACCCCTTGCAATAGTTTCGAAGCCGCACATCTCCTGCATGCTATAGATTTCGAGATTGGAAAAGGACCCCACTTCTTGGTTGTTCTGTTCATTCAAGAGCAAATCCGCAATAGGGGGAATATATGCATTCTGAAATTGTTCTAACATGTTTCTCCCGTAATCATGACCCAAGATAGTGTCGTTGATGTATTGTGTACAGGTATCCCCTGGCGTCAGCGTCTCAGTATGCCGATCAAAGGTTTCCGGTATGACTTCAAGTTCGGCTCTTCCCTCCCTTTCCCATTCGATCCCAAATAAGCCCGCAGCAAAATGCTTTGCGGTATCGATGACGCGCTTTGAGTCACTGGCCCAGAACCGAGTAGGCTTCTCATTCTTGGGTAATAGATGGCCATATCGTGTCCGAAAACGAACACCAGTAGTAAACGACGCTAATGTGCCTGCGTATGGACCGGTAGAAGTGAGCTGTTCAAAGTCTTGCTCTGGGTTGTCTGTAAAATAGTCCCATTCGTTGAAAAAGGCAAGCGATCCATTCAAAGGAACCTCCAGGCTCTTCAATCGTTCAACGAGCGCCAAGTGACGGCCTCCAGCACTCTTTGTTGGGTATCTTTCGGCATGTCGAGAAAGCTAAATTGAAAGAAAATGGAAAGAAAAAGAATAAATATGTCGATTCATCCACGATGGCGTCGAGGGGTTTCGTTCAAGTCACGCATTACATACCATGTGCACCTGCTCTACCACGCAGGACTGCGGAGGAGCGTTACTGGGCGAACCAGGGGTAATCCTCTGTATCCACGGGCCATTGCCACCCAACTGATACAAGAGTTTGGATCCCTTTAGACGTTCCGTCAAGTTTGTCTTCAGTTCCAAACGCTGTGGGTGAAACCAGGTATTCCAGCCGGGGAAATGCGGCGGGGGCGAATACCGTAATATATTTGATGATAGACAAACTGTGTCTACTGTATCTGCGACCTTGTCCCACCACACATCCCCATTCTCCTGCAGTTCACGGTGTACTGAAAGTATCACAAAAGCCAAGACAGGGAAGATAAACCTCGGGCTGAGAAAAGAGAGCATGGTAATCGCACCCAGCTGGCCAATTGAGCTGGGAAATTGCCAGCCTGTGGTGGACGGACGTAGCAGAGAATAATTGTTTTGGTCCCTACTTTGTTGTGCTACGGTGTTTTTGTTGAGGCCTGAAAAATAAGGACTCGACACGGTAAGCCGAGGCTAACTCCACTTCCAAGGTTGCTCCTTCCCATCGCGGCTGGCCGCCTCTCAACGTCATAAATAACCACCACGAACTGTTCTGTATATATTCCATCTCTTCAATAGCACTCTTGGAATCCTCGTTGAAGTCAAGATATCCAAAGTGAAGCCGTCGATAGATTTCCAAATTGATTTGCCATTTCACTTGTCCATTTCTTTGCTTATTTGCCCGCTTTTTTGCCGTATACATTCCTCGCATACTCTCTAATCGTGTTCAAGATGCCAGAAAACTATGGGCAATATCAGCAATCAATCTATGCCAATGGAATGATGTCCAATGGCCGACCCATCGTCACCACCGATCCTCGCCAGCTCGAAGAGCAAGCCCGCCAGGTTATGAATGCACAGGCATTCAATTATATATCTGGTGGCGCTGGAGAGAAAGCGACTATGGATAGCAATCGATTGGCTTTCCGCCAGTGGAAAATGTAAGTGTCAGAAGTGTATACGTACTTCCAGCCGTCTTTTTTATCATACTCTACTTTTGGGGTGCTGACGATGGATACAGAATACCAAGAATGCTGAGATCGGTTAGTAGATGAAACCTCGCTATTCATTAAATGTTTGATCAGGCAACTTATTCTCCTCCAGTTAGAGGTTGATACCTCGGTCGAGCTCTTTGGGCAGAAATACCCAAATCCGCTCCTGATGGCACCTATCGGAGTGCAAGCCCTTGCCAATGCTAATAAAGAGACCGGACTTGCCGAAGCTTGCGCCGAAGTTGACGTCCCGTATATCTTGAGCACGGCATCTGGCTCATCATTTGAAGATGTAGCCGCCAGCTGCGGAGATGGCAAAAAGTGGTACCAACTATATTGGCCAAACGACAACGACATTACACTCTCTTTGTTGAAGAGGGCAAAGGAAAACGGGTTTGGGGCCCTTGTAGTCACCTTGGATACCCGGTCGTTGGCATGGTAAGTTGATGATGTTAACCAAACTCCCCTGCTGCCGTTCTGAATCGCGCAAATATAGGCGTCCTGCCGATCTCGAAACTGGTTATCTACCTTTCCTCGCTGGTATTGGAACAGAATTCGGTCTTTCGGATCCTGTATTCCGTGCCAAATATGAGAAGAAGAACGGTACAAAGGTTGAAGACGACCGACTTGAAGCCTCGAGAGAATGGATACAGGCTATTTTTCAAAACTCAAATCACACATGGGAAGACGTGGCTTTCCTGCGGAAGAATTGGGACGGGCCACTTATTCTCAAAGGTATTCAACACGTGGACGACGCCAGAGCCGCACTCAGGTATGGATGTGATGGCATTGTGGTCTCAAATCATGGAGGTAAGCCGTTATACACTTGAAGATTGCTGTATATATTGCTAATAGAAAGCTTCCCCAATTCAGGCCGCCAGGTAGATGGAGCAATCGGTTCCTTGGAAGTCCTTCCCGAAATCGTTGACGCCGTTGGGAAAGATATGACTGTTTTGTTCGATTCAGGAATTCGCACGGGTGCGGACGTCGTCAAAGCTATTGCCCTCGGTGCTAAGGCGGTGTTTGTTGGCAGACCAGTAATGTACGGTTATGGAGTCAACGGCCAGGCTGGTGCGAAAGAAGTATTGCAGGGTCTGCTGGCGGATTTTTACTTGAACATGTCCATCGCTGGCATTCCATCGATTGCCGATTGCCGCCGGGAGATACTTCGGAAAGTACAATATGGCGGCGATTTGAAGACTTCCTTGTAATTATTAGCAAGTGCCACATGCAAACTAGCATAGCATAGGCTATAGAACAGCATAATCTACTTAATTTCCGACTGCTAAGCCAATTTGCAGCCATCCATTCACATCAAAACCTGACCTTGTTGACTTACATGGAAACCTCGGTGCTCCAGAATACTGCAGTTTCAGTGTTCAGCAAGAATAATAAATTGGACACGTGAGATAAACAGTGGCGATGATGTAGTGGCATCAGACGATAAAGAAGCGGGCCGATCACATGCCAACAGGGGCAGGCACGCCGTGCTTTGACGTAGCCAGCAACAACTCATCCCTCAACAAAAATCAGGTCTAGAACCTTGCCAGTTCCTGTCTTTTTCAAGAATGGCAATCCTTTATACTAGTTCGATATTTAATCTTCCTTACATGGATTCCAATATACAGACAATAGCATTCATCTGTACCGCGATGAACAAGCCCTATCTAACCCGACATGACTGAAAACCCCGCGGATGAAAGAACAACAGCACAGGAGGATGGAAATTCTCGTCAGTCTTTAATTACAGCCGCCGCCAAAAACGCCACTACTCTACTGCCCCAGTCAATTGCATCGGCCATTTCCTTTTTTGCGCAGTCAACATCCCTTTCTCTGCGCATTGGGACGTCCTTTGGTGGTGCTGCACTCGGTAGCGCTAGAGTGACAACCCTAACAGGCTTGGAATTGAGCAGGGCTGTGGTGGAAGCCATCTTGACGAGAGCTGGTCGTGATGTTGCAAGCCACAGCCATGGCGAGTATGGCAGGACAGAAGCCGAGACCTTGCTCGAGCGTAGCGTGAGTCATAATCTACTATCAAAACGATGCCTACCTAACATATTGTTGGACTCTAGTTAGCGGCTTTACATTCAACTGTGACGTCCACTTCATTTTTTGCGTCTGCAGGTTTCCACTTGTCTGAAGTCGCACTTTCTTCTCTATCCAACTTGTCCCAGAATCTTTTATATACTCTAGATGCTATATTAGGCTCTACAGAGTCGTCGCGGGCTATTGCAGCAATCATCACCCTTATTCGAAGAGAATTTTTCAAGAATGAAGACGGCAAAGATGGTGATGTAATTGGTGTTGGAGATTTGCTTGTAGGATCGATTGGGTTTGCTTTGTTACAGCGCTGGGGGCGTCTAAACTCCGAGAGGCAACTGCGGGAAACGGAAGGCGAGGTTACCATATGGGACGTTGTGATCCTGGATAACGGGTCGAGAGCAGATGTTATTGGAACCCAGACCACTGAATATGCTCAAGACATTCTAGACGATGCCGACGGTCCATCCCGGCCGGCGTCATTCTTGAGTCCTACCGGAAATCAAGAATCGTTTGATGCACTGGAACGTGCTCATACTCCGAAAGAGACTCCCTCTTATCCGTGGGATTCATCGCCGAATGTCCACAATCAATTGTCAGATGAAGATATCCGTCATTATATCATGAGGCAGCTACCTCACGGCAGCCGTGCTTCAGTTAGAACGGACTTGGTGACAGCACGCACCATCACAGTGGATATATTCGATGATGACACTGCAGAGATTGCTGCCCCTCCAGGGACAATGATGGTTGAAGAAAGGTTCCATCACGATCAGGTCTCCTCAGATGCCAACCGCCTGCCCAAACATACTGTCGTGTTTAGGACTGCCTTTAATGAATCGCAAAGCACAGATCTACGAGCAGAAGATTTCGAACACCGGCCAATTTTACTCCCGGACTCTCGATTATCAAACGATGTGGCGGATAAGACAGATCCTGGCAAAATCCAAAATGAGAATGGATCGAAAAGTGATGTGACAGCCCCCAAATTTCCATCATCAGGTATATCTGCGGACAACCTTGCCAATGAAGGGCGCAAAAGACCACCTCGTAACACGAGCTCATCGTCACTGAGCGGTTCCGAGACTCCTCCTCGAAGTTCCTTTGGGAAGGCATCATTCTCAAAGATTACTCAGAAAGTAAAGCCTGGTCCAAGCGAAAAGTCGGCACCAAAAAGCAAAAGCCTGACCAAAAAGTCACCCGGAAAGTCCAACGGTACTAGTTACTTACCATCGCCTAAGACAAGTAAAGTCCCGAATGATGGAGATCAGAAGAAGAGTTCGGCCATCACTTCGGACAATCGAACTTCTCGGTCGAACAAAAACCGTCTCTACGCACCTACACGAGCGAGTATCAACCGATCTCTCCCACCCGCACCAGTCAATGAGTATACTAGATACCGTTCGACACCATCGCCAACGGCGAGCAGAATGCCACCGCCCAACCGAACTTCTTCTAGGGCAGGTCATTTCCCTGTACCTGATAGAGATACTACCTCTTTCGTTGCTCACGCTGATTCTTACTCGATTCATTCCATCGAAAGCCGCCCAGGATCTGCTTCCTATACTCGAACTCATTTCCGCAGTAGCAGTTCGTTGTCTCGAACTCGTCCAGAAGTGAGCCGTGATGGACCACCACCGGGGTCTCCTCAATCACATCGGCGGTCCCGTTCGTTTGTACCTAGCATTTATTCTATGGCCGCCAGTTCCGAGACATCTTTGATACTCGCTCCTCGACCTAGAAAGAGTGTCTATGAGGATGAATCAACAATTATCGGCTTGAACCGCAATGGTCTTGTCCCGGGAATATTCCCACACAATCATCTAGTCAAAAATATTCGTCGCTTCTGTCGCTTCTCATCTGCATCATATGGCTCCAATGCACTGAAATTCATGGGGGTGCCACGTGAACAAAAGACGATTCAGTATCATGACCCAGAAAACCATGAGCACAGTTCATTCTCCAACATGACTGGACTCCCGCAATCCACCATTCTTCTCTCGTCATATGTCGACCCTGCCGGCGGCACCAACTCTGCTGGAGAGATTGAGAGTGGTTTCCCTCTGGTCCACTACCTCTTTCTCGACCACGAATCCAGAGCAGTCGTGCTCGCCCTTCGTGGAACATGGGGTTTCGAAGACATCCTAACAGACATGGCATGCGACTACGACGACCTTGAATGGCAAGGGAAAAACTGGAAAGTCCACAAGGGCATGCACGCATCAGCCAAACGGCTTCTAGAAGGTGGCGGCGGAAGAGTCATGGCAACAATCAAAGCTGCCCTTGAAGAATTTTCAGACTATGGTGTGGTTTTTTGTGGCCACTCCCTTGGCGGTGGTGTAGCCGCTCTCCTGGCAACGATGATATCACAACCAAGTCCTGATACTACCCCGTCGGGGCCGTCCTTTGTGACAGCATCGGCCCTGCAAGCAACACGACCACTTCTGCTGACGGCAGACCATCAGCAACAGGAAGCCTCTTCTCGCACATTCTCGCTGCCAACCAACCGGCCCATACACGTTTACGCATATGGCCCGGCGGCATGCATGTCGCCATTCCTGCGGAGGGCTACGCGGGGCCTTGTCACTACAGTAGTCAATGGGAAAGACGTCGTTCCAAGCCTATCTCTCGGAACACTCCACGATCTTCGGGCGGTAGGTCTATCATTCAAAAGGGATACTAACGCCACAGACTCCAAAAAGACGCACATTCGGTCCCGTGTCTGGGAGGGTCTGCGACAGAGCATCCTGAACAAGTTCTACGTGAATCAGCCACCAATACCAATGAATGCCGGAGAAGGTCTGGGGGAGGATACATGGGCATGGTCGTCCCTGCAAAGCCTCCGTGAGGAAATGATTGCACCGAAACTTCTCCCGCCAGGCGAAGTATTTGTGGTAGATACCATGCGTGTCTTGCAACGCAATGCATTCACATTACCAGGAGCATCGAACTATTTCAATGAAGCCGGTCATCCTCAGCTGGGTAGACCTGCTACCAGAGTTCAGCTCAAGTTTATTCGGGATGTGGAAACGTATTTTGGAGAGATGAAGTTTAGCTCTGGTATGCTTGGGGATCACAATCCAGTGCGCTATGAGGCTAGTCTGGCGGCTTTGGCGAGAGGGATCATTGATTGAGTCTTTTTATTTTCCTTTGTTTTAGATTGGTTTTCGGATTCCGGGTATTAGGAGTTGGGGGTACAGGTTTAGATTGGGAAAGACTGGAGGGATAATGCGGTGCAGGGAGATATGATGCCAGGATGTTAAGATAGATCTTTTTTGTGGCTTTATACAAATATATATATACCTATAGACTACCATTTCGTTTCTTTTCCTTTGGAAATTTGTTCACGTCTCGTTTGCGTTCCTCCGGCACTGTTTCATAACCGTCCTTCTGAATCATGTTTTGATATAATGTATAGACAGGTATCTCGGAATGTGATACCAGGACTTGGACAGAGATGCTGCAGGGTTCCTCCTGTCACTTGATCGGATCAGCGTTGGCCAGTTCGCGGGTTGGTAAGCCGTCTTCGCGTGCGGGGTGCGAATAAAACCAGATAAATGATTCCTGCAGGCAGTATGCCGTGTTGCGTGCGGTGTAGCCTAGAAAACTGAAGATCCAGTTTCTCGAAGATAGGATAAAGTCTCCGTCAAACACGATGGAATGATATTACTCCTTCACCAGGGCGACTGCTCCAATGAAGACTGATCGATTGTACAGTCTTTATATGTTGATATGACTGGAGCTGCACATAATTTTCAAGTGCAACACAATGGGCTTCCCAAGACGGCAAGGTGAAGCACGAAAGCGATCTTCTCGCGGCTCGTCTCACTGTATCATCTCATACGAATGGCGGCGCGTAATATAAAGTTGAAATGACAGCAGCCTGCTTCATTTCGGTGATCGTTCTTGTTGCGATTCGTTCGAGACTGGAGAAACTCCTTTCCGCGCCTTCTCCGCTATTCTCCCCTCGAGGTCTTGTAATTGTTTCTCGACGGTGTGCTTCTTCGATACCAAGATTTCTCGTGCACGCTCCAGGGACTGGATTTTCTCTTCAAAGGTTGCTTCGTGATCTTTCTTGGTGGTCTATGAGAAAAATCAAGTCAGTTTTCCAATTCAGAACAGTCAATTGAGATAATCCAAGAAGTTACTCACCTTTTGTTTATCTTGCTTCGTCTTCAACTCGGCTCCATAGAGGGTGCCACCAATCGTAATAGTTACCGCAGCGGCGGTGTAAAAATACATCAACACCCTCCGGTTAGACGTAGCTATCGATTTCTTCATATTTGCCTTGTATAAGAAATTCGAACCCCTGGTGTCTGGAAATGCAGTCGAGAAAGCTGCGGACGCCAGACGGAGATGACAGATCGGACCCGCTTTTATTTATTCTAGATTATGCCGCTTTCTGCCGCCTTCTAAATTACCGTCGCGCGTGTCGCGTAGCCGCGTGGGACCCTCCATGACGGGCTGAACTTGCAAAGTCAGTCATATGTTCCTCACTTTACACCCCGCATAAACACTACACTACACTATTGCATGGCTACGATCTGCTAGCGAAGTCTTGATAGGCTATGGCGTCTTTAGAAGTGCCAACCGACAACCGTCGTCGTCGCAGACGCGTCGACGATGACGATGACGATGAAGAGCAATCGACCAGGGCAGCAACCCCATTTTCACAGTCCTCCAACGGCAGCAAACGCCTCCGCGTTGATGACCCTAGCGAGGGAAGCGATGACGAGAATGAGGAAGCGGAATATAATCTCAACGATGTAGTTGCAAACCCCATCAGTGTCTTCCCCGCCAACCAGAAGAGTAAGGAGGAATTTCAACCTGGCGCAATCGTGCGGATGAAGTTAAAAAATTTCGTCACTTATACCCAAGTCGAATACTACTTTGGACCAATGTTGAATATGATTATCGGACCAAACGGTACGGGAAAGAGTACATTGGTCTGTGCGATATGTCTAGGTTTGGGTTGGGGACCACAAGTAAGTCCACGTAATGCGCATCATCAACCGTTTCGTCTAACTTTTTTTTTTCCTATCAGCATCTCGGGCGTGCGAAAGATGCAACCGAATTCGTCAAGCACGGCTGCAAAGAAGCAACAATAGAGATAGAACTCGCACGTGGTCCCCATTTTCGAAAGAATCCCGTGATTCGTCGAGTTATCAAGAGTACAGGCAACCAAAATTCGTTTACTATTGATGGTCTACACGCAAACCGAAAGAAAGTTCAGAAGCTCGCCCAGAAGTTTCATATCCAGATCGACAATCTCTGCCAGTTTCTTCCGCAAGATAAAGTTGCCGAATTCGCGGCACTCACACCTGTTGAGCTGCTTTATTCTACTCAGAGAGCCGCGGCAGGTCCTCAAATGCTAGAGTGGCAGGATAATCTCATTGCTCTGAGAGCCGAGCAAAAGAAGTTGCTCGCGGACAACAAACAGGAGCGAGAACTCCTCGCCAATCTTGAAAATCGACAGGAGTTGCAAAGAGCGGACGTTGAAAAGATACGTGAAAGAGCACAAATCAAGCAACACATTGAGAGGCTGGAATCTTACCGTCCTGTTGCTGCGTACCGTGATTATGTACTCGAGTGCAACGGGATCAAGGCCAGAAAAATTCAAGCCCAAAATGACTACAAAGAGTTAGAAACTCGATTGGCTCCGGCGTTGGAGGCGGTCAACGCGAAAAGAGAATACTTTATGCAAGCGGACCGCTTAGAAAAGTATAAAAACAAGAAACTTGAGCAGGCAGAACGTTCTGTTAAGGAGTTTGTAGGGAGGATGGATGCGCATGAAGAGTCGGTCAAGAGCTTAACCAGTCAGATCGAGGCAGAAAAGAAACAGGGTACGAATTACAAACAGCAGCAAAGACAAGTCCAGCAGAAAATCAACAAAATTACTCGGCAGATGCAGGAGAAACCCGAGGAATTCGATATTAGCTCCTATACTGAGAAAATTGTGAGTAGCATCGAAAGAGGTTTTATGTTTATGGTGGCTTACTATTACTAGCGGGTCCTGCAACGAGAGATAAGAGACCTCCAAGAACGAGCCAAAGAAATTAAGGATGGTCGTGCGCCTCTCTTCGAGAGGCTGAATGAGAGAGAGCGTCGGCTTCAAGAGACAAAAAATGAATTGCAAAATCTAGACTCGCACAGTGGTCAACGGGAAGCCCTCCTCAAAAAAATTTCTCCGGACACATTCCAAGCCAGACGATGGGTCTTGGAGAATGAAGACAAATTCGAGCACAAAGTTTTTGGTCCACCCCTTATCGAATGTTCAGTGAAGGATCCGAAATACGCCGATGCAATCGAGTCTCTTCTTCAGAGAAACGATTTCTTGGCGTTTACAACACAGAGCCTTAATGATTTCAGAACATTGCAGAGGGCCTTGAACGGAGAATTGAAGTTACACGATGTCAGCATTAGGAATTGCACAACTCCGCTGAGTAATTTAAAAGCTCCTATTTCGGATAACGAACTAGGCAGTCTTGGTTTTGACGGATGGGCTAAAGATTACCTTACTGGCCCGCCGGAGATCCTAGCGATGCTCTGTAATGAGCAATTCCTTTTCAGGACACCAATTACTCTTCGAGAAATCACGGAGGAAGAATACAATCAAATATCGAATCATGAGGCAATCAACAGTTGGGTTTCTGGCCAACACACATACAAGGTGACCCGAAGAAGAGAATACGGTCCTAGCGCAACGTCGACACAGGCTCGACCAATGCGCGGCGCAAGGTACTGGACAGACCAGCCATTGGATGTTTCAGTAAAACAAGAATTGCTGGATGCGATACAACAGCAGGAAAAGGACGTCGATGAAGTTAATAAGGAAATCGATGAACGTAAATCTGAGATTAGTCGCATCGGCAACGAATGTAACCAAAAGAAGGCTGAAAAGGTATGCAAGTCGAAATATACGATCAAGCCGTTTGCTAACAGACTTTTCTACTTTCTTGTTAGACCGAATTGGAGCTCCAGAAATCAGAAAAGCAGACCGCTCATATCACTTTTCAAGCACTCCCCGAGAAGCTAAGTATGAAAACTCACATCGACCATAGCTAGGCCATAAGATCCTAACAACTTCCCAGGTCACGAGGAGATGAAAAAACGAGATTTAGAGGATAGCTTTCAGGCTGTTGTCGCCAAGGTTAAGGAATTTCGCGGAAAACAAGATCAAATTGCAATCGAGAAAGCCGAAACAGCCATTACTTACGCTGTACGTTCGATCAAGTCCTACAAGCTATTTAGTTACTGACTGGTTTATAGGACGCAGTGGAAGCTTTGCGAAAAGTTCACGAAGATTTGATACAAGCAAAAATCAGGAGCATCGAGGCGCTATCAGATTATCAGAACCTGGAACACGATAACGAGCACATCAAGCAAACGCTAAAGCAGCAATTGAACGTGGTGGAAGCCGTTGCTATAGAGTACAGAGAGGCGGGTCAGAGAAAAGCCGAAATACAAAGGAAAGCGAGGAGAGCCTTTGATGTCATCGAAAGCGAACCTGAGATGGCCGAAATGTTCGCAGCTCCTGAATATTCCAACATGACTGTCGTCCAACTTGAGGCGAACATTGACTCGGCGAAAGCCCGTCTAACATTCACCCACGAAGGCAACGAAGGTCTTGTTAAAGAGTTTGAGGATCGTCAAAGGGCAATCGACAAACTTCGAGACAAGATGTCTGGGTATCATGATAAACTTGCCGATCACGAAAACGCCATCCAGGAAATTCGCGATCAATGGGAACCGCGTCTGGATGCGCTCGTGAAGACGATTTCAGATGCATTTTCCGACTCCTTTGCTCGCATCGGCTGTGCTGGGCAGGTTAGCGTCGACAAGGTTCAAGACCCCCCCGGACCAAACGGTGAACCTGGCGGAAGCGACTTTGACCAATGGTCAATCCAGATCCAGGTCAAGTTCCGTGAAAGTGAAAACCTCTCAATACTGGACTCTCACCGGCAATCTGGAGGTGAACGCGCCGTCAGTACGATCTTCTATTTGATGGCACTTCAGTCACTTTCCGCATCGCCGTTCCGTGTGGTAGACGAGATTAACCAGGGTATGGACCCAAGAAACGAGAGAATGGTTCATGAGCGCATGGTTGACATTGCATGCGCACCACGCACTGCGCCCAACACCGCAAACGGAGCTGGTGATGTCTCTGGCGTAGGAGGTAGCCAGTATTTCCTCATCACGCCCAAAGTACTTACCGGTTTGTACTATGCCGAAGGTATCAGGGTGCAATGCATTGCTAGTGGTGAACATGTGCCTACAGAGGCCGACGTAGTTGATTTCCGCTCATGCATCAACCGCATGGATAGGATCAACGGCAGACCTCCGCGTGCCATGCGGAGCGGTACTGCGGGCGGAACAGTCCATGGTAATGGCCTGGCCAGCAATTCTACTACCCTTATATACGCTTAACATCTAGGCTGGTCGATACCTTTACTAGTTTAAAGCACTATTTTTACTTTCGTGTATCTTTTTTGGCCTTTCAATAATTTCCCTTAGATATTTTATGAATTATACCCAAGTCAGTTCTTACATCTATACATGCTTAGGTATCCGATAACATCTGAACGCGCCGCTCGTAAGAACCACAATAATTCATGTCACATGTAGAATGTACCAGATCTTGACTCTTCTATGAATGTCACGCCGGGATCCATGATCATGGATTCTTCCCCTTTTGCAATTTCACAGCCCTCTCAATCCACATCTTCGCAGCGACATACACGCCTCCTTCTTTCGCACATTCTCTCTCCACAACTTCATCCACCATACGTCGAACACTATCCGCGTCTATTTGCTTCTGATCATGATGATCGGTAGTTATATTTCCCTGCCGCTTACGAATAGCATCCATTCGACCCCCAATCACGCCCATGTTTCTGGTACTCGGGATCCGAAGCATAGTCTTCTCAACCTCGTATCCGACTTCTGCTGCTATACTCATTGTCTTGGCCGTTAGGGAGCCGTACATCGAGTTTAGGACCGCTGCAGCGTTGGGGTCGTTTCCTTTAGCTGCTTGTTTTTCTGCGCGGAGGGCTTTGAGGTCGCCTGTTTTATTGCTGTTGTTGTCATCTGTGTTTTCAACTTCCGTAGTTGAGGTGCTGCTTTTGGTTTTCTTCGGTGGTGGATATCGATATCTCGCTCCAGAGAGGGAATGCGAACAGCATGGAATTGAGAGGAACGGCAGCGGATCCTCCGGGCATGCGAGGGCTGCCAGTATCGGGGTCCATACCGTCAATTCATCGGCGTGGTTTGATATGATAAAAGTATTGCGAGGAAAGTCTGCCGTGTTATACTGAATATCACCGTTTTCATTCAGAAATTGGTTCAGGGGTTTATTATCAGCGGTTCCTTTCTCCGCCTCCTCATTCGCCTCGTCTGCTGTTGCTGTTGTTGAGATAAACTCGTCAACAAATGGCTTGGGGATATAAATTGACTCCTTGAACTTTGCTTGAATCCACTCCGGAAATATCGCCCATGTCTTTCGTCGGCGGGCATCAAATCCCCATCCCTGATATCCTTCCATAAGAAGCACGTAGACAAGCACGCCATTGCCACAGGCTATATCAACGAATCCAGGGAATGATGATTTCTTCTCACTTTCGTCATCTTCTTTTTCCTCGCCTTCCCTCTCAGCCTTAGGCGCCACTCCGTACATATTCCGCCAAAGCTCGATTAAAAATGCCGTGATCAACAGATCCTCAAAGACATGTTTTGATGGCTCTGTACTTTCCACCCAGCGCTGACATAGGTCTCGAGAATATGTCGATTTTAGTCTCGCATATGTGTTTTGAACCATATGCCGAGGAATGATGTTGTCCTTGATGGGGTTGTAGCTCTCATCTGCATTCTTTTTGCTTATCGTAGAAATATTGTCAGATGTAGGCGATGTTCCCGTTTCTGCTTCCATAGTCCTTATAGTATTTCGTGCAAGACGGATGTGCGTGGATAAAAGGTTATGTAATGTTCGCTCGAGTCTATCTGGGAAGGACTCAACACCGTCTGTGGATGGGAATGGGAGAATATGAAGAGATAATGTCCCGTTTCCAGGTAATTTCTCTGCCTGGTTCCCTTCCTCGTCTTGATGTTGCTGAATATTCGACTGTTCCTGAGTCGATGTCGACGACGGAGCTTTTTGGTAGCCATACAAGTACGCCAGTCCACGAATACGAGGATGGTAAAACGGCATATCCTCAACAGACTTTACATGCGGTAAAGACATGTACAAAGTCCTCTCAACTGTCGAAGATGAAGAAGAAGAAACGGTTCCTTCGTAGTAATGACAAGTCTGATTCAGCGGCTGATCCAGTCTGGGGTTCCGAGGAACCAATCTCCTGACCACCGTCCGTTTTAACGCAAAGCCAGGAACATCTGGCGCTGTCTCAGGTTCAACTTTGCCATCCTCATCCTCTATAAAAGGGGTCTGGGCAGACGATTCTTCTTCATCATGAGTTTCAGAACCTCCCTGAGGGAGAGTAGCTGTACCAGAATGCAGCGCCTCCTTCTCCTTTGGCGTTTTCAGTTCTCCGGTACTATCAAATAGAATATCTGCTCGAAACAGATGCGAAGAGGACATGTTCGGATTTCCAAGCAGAAAGTTGTTCAAGGAATACATGACATCCTGCGTAAATGGGAGGTCCCTTTCTACAAGGTCATTGGATGTTACCCAGTCTGGGAGAATCTCAGTGGATAAGCTGCCCTCGTCATGGCGGCCCTCGTTGCCGTCGACGGCTTTCTCTTCATCATCGACACTCTTGTTAAGAATTATATTTACAGACGGTATAATCGTTTCCCTGAGTGGTTTCTGTGTTGGCTCTCGTGGCTTGGCTGATTTTCGACATTTTCGGCCCTTTCGAGCCATGTCTGTACGTAGTTTTGCTGTCTTGTCTTGGGTGTTGTAAATGTCAACTTTTTAAAGGGCTCCGATTTCGGGTTAGCGCGGGCCATATCAGGCAGAATCACGCGCCCAACCGCAGCCCTAACCTGACCCTAAGCCGGTTGTACCTCTGCTCTATTTATGCCAATTTAGAGGCAGTAGGGGAAAAGAAATCTGAAATTAATGTCAGAAACGAATATATATTCTGATTCTTCACGGGACTTGTTCGATTGTCAAGTTTGAAATATGCGTTGGCCTTCTGAGATAAGTTCTACCCCCAGATCGCAAATTCTTAGGGATTTTTAGGGATGTTCAGCAACTTCCAAAGTAAAACCCCCCGAAATAGGAAGCAGCACTAAACTGGGTATAGTTGGCGGTCAACGCGATTTGTTTTGATCAGGGGTGCAGATCTTGAACCCACAGAAACGCGACCTTACTCTTCATACTACTTTTATTTACAACTACGTTAAAAAAGAGCGATATAAACCAAAAGAAGTCCACTTCAAGATGAATCCTCCTCCCGGGTTTATCTCTGGTCAATATATTTTTGACTCCCGGCTGGATAGGGGCGCGCCCCCTCGAACGCCCTCCGTTCCAGCTGCTACGCGAAATCGCGCAGCTCCTCCAATAATTACTGAGGAGAATTCTGGGCGTGCAACAAACTCTCAATCCGGGTTGGTTCCAATCAATCGTCGAGGTCAAACCCTCACCGAGCACGAAGTCCTCATTCTTTTCAACTGCGCACTCGATCTTCGCCGCGATTATAACGACGGCAAAAAGGGGTTTTGGCGGAAAGTAGAACACAAGTTTGTGCGCAAGGTTAAAGATTCTTATGGATGGAACTCTTGCAAAGGTCGGATTGCAAAATATGTGCGAGATCGTAAGACTTACTTATCTTCTCTGGCCAACGATACCGCCAGCATCATCACCAATATCAGCGGAGTAAATGAGAATTGCTCGCCACTTCAAAGAGCTGTCGACAAATGGATTCATTTTCTTGAGAAATATACGGCAAAGAGGGCTGGTCAGATGGAGAAAAAGAAGCAAAAAGAGCGCGAAGACCGGAGGGCCCTTGATTATCGTGATGGAATGGTAGAGGCCCTCGAGCGTCAGATGCGAAGGCGAGCCCAACAAGCGGGTGAGCAAGTGCAGATCGAGGACGATGACGTTGATTCAGAAGAACGGGAAGAGCGTGAAAATCGTGCTGATTTGGTCAAAACCATGATACGTCAAAGCCAAAGGCGAGCCCGAGAATTTGGTGGTGTTGACGAAGGCGATGACGTTGATTCTGAAGACCGGGATACCGAATATTACGACGGGTTGGTGGAAGCCCAGATGCAAAAGAGTGAACAGCACGGTCAACAATTTTGTGAGCAAATGGAAGCCGAAAATAACAATGATTCAACATTTCCATCATCAAGTACAACGCGTGAAGGCCAAGCCGAAGACCTAGGATTTGATGAGCAAATGCAGGAGGATGATGATTCAATACCTCCATCGTCACCATCATCGTCATCATCATCATCAAGTGCAAGTAGTGTTGCTAGCGAGGAAGGAGATATCAATTCAACAACACTAGATTTGCTGGCAAAGCTCGTTAAAATTAGGCAAGATTCAATAATGCTGCGACAGGCGCTCGAAGAGGAAAGGAGTGCAAATACTAAGGCTCTATCGGCTCAAGTTGCACAGCTTGGGACAAGTCTTGAAACAACGTTTACAAAGGTCGAGCAAACCATGAATTTGTTGTTGGAATGTTTGCCAGAGATCATTCAGCGACCTTGAGTACTGTCTATTTCATCGACAGTTTCCGGGAGTATCAACTGAATGAAAAGATGGTGCTACAAGCTCTTGTGGTGTTGATTAGTCCCTTCATTGTATATTATGAATCACAGATGATAAGGCATCTAAATTTAGCAATACAGTCTATAAATCCAATGTAGACGCAAGTCTTGTTCTCGTTACATAAATGCATATATACGTAGGGAATTCCATCCACCCACCGCTAGAGCGAGCATATGAAAAGCGAGACGAAGATTCAGGTAAACATGGAGTGAAGGACAGGGGAAGTGGGGAGAAAGAAAAGAAAAGAAAAAGAAAAACTCCATGTATGCTGAATCGCTCAGGTTTAGCGAGAACCAAAAAACAATATGAACATTTCATCAAATCCAGATTCAGAATGGTATCTTTCAAAAAATAGAAATATGCCATATGCAACACAATCATAACTCCAAATGCTCCAAGTAACAGTATATCCGTGATTCATACAACTCAGTAATATAAAGGGTGGGTATAATGTAAATCATGAAAAAAAAAGAGAAGAAAAAAAATTCAGTTTCCAATCAAACTCACTAACCGGCCTTTCCACTCGCTCAGCGTCTCGTCTTTGGCAGCACATTCATTTCTGGCATCTTTCAAATCTTTCTCCAAGTCATTATTCTTGGCACGTATCAACTCAATCTCCCGCATTGCCTCCTCGCCGCGAGCAGCCTGAACTCGTAATCGGTCAACCTCGGCCTGCGAGATACCCCCGGGTAGATTCGTTGATGATGACAAAGACCTTCGCGAGAGAATGATCTGGTTATCTCTAATACTGACATCCTGGCGTAGTTTGACAATCTCCGCTTCAAGTTCCCCAATACGTTGCCGTAAAGATGTCACGCTCTCCAATTCACGATAGAGTACCCATAAAGCGGAATCAACTTCTGTGGAGAGAGTTGCAAATCTAGACTTGCGAGCATGCGAGTCCATAATAGACATTCCTTGGGCGGAAGATTCGGTGCCACGCGGGGATAATAGAGCCGGTCCCTGCTGTCCCGGTAGCGATGCGGCAGTAACAAAAGGGCTGGGAGAGTAAGAAGCCGAAACATCCAGAGGACGATGCGATTGTGAAAGGGCATGACTATGCGTGCTTTCACCGTGGGACATTGATCGTGATATCTCGGCCAGGATGGACAGAGCTTGGTTTCCGGTGGTCTTCTGATCTGACCCTTGGGCATTGCCCTTTGTATCTGTATTCCCATCTTCTGCTGATGATCGGTCGACGGCAGAGGCAGAGGCAGAGGCAAAAGAAGGCGGCGAATCCGGCGGGGTGATTGTCGGTGGTTGCAGGTGCCATTTGAGGAAGACACACACTCTGCAGTACCATTGACGCTGCTCGTCATACAATGCTCCGGGCGGTGCACAGCTGTCATGAAACGATTTGCCACACGTGGTACAAGAAAGGAGAGATTGCGATCGATTCTGTTGGCACACCATGCAATACTCATCGTTCGTTGAGCCGAGGCCTATGTAGAAAGACGTTAGTACGTTGATTTAAACAATGATGCAATAACGAGCACAGAAGAACTCACGTCGCCAGTCACGATATCTCTGTATGTGTGCATCCATGGGTTGACCCATGAGAGCTTGAATCATCGGAGGGAGAGTTTCGATGTCCTCCGCGTCCTGGCCGTTCTCCTTGCTCCTGTCACTGGCATCGCGGCGTGCATGGCTGACGTCCTTGACCGATGATGACGCCCGCTCGTTTGCTGTCAAATGTGCTATCGGTTCTAGCCTTGGCTTTTTTGCATGGGGCTCGGTGGTGGCGGCGTCTGCTGCTGCTGGTGCTGGTGCGCGCGGCGGTGTAGCAGAGTCTCTCGGGGGCCAGATGTATTTTGTTCTTGTGCGAGGCATTCTCTCTCTCTATGTTCTCATGTGTGTGATTTGCGTCGTCTTCCTCGTATTTCTGGTGTTTCTCTTCGGCGTCGTCTGCGTCTTCTGAGAGTGCTGGCCATTCGGAAGAGCAGAGAGCGCGCGTGCTCGATCAGAGAAAAAGTTGTCGCCGGTCGTCCCAATTACTAAACCTTCCGCAGCGCGGGCAAACGCCTGTCCGCGACCGCCTGAGGCGCCCAAAGTGGCAACGTAAGTTTGGTATGTTGCCGGCTCGAAAGTTACGCTAAAGTTACGGCCTGCCACCCAAAAATCGGCGCATTCTTTGTATTGGCTCGTAAATTACACGTCTACTTACCGAACCAGGCCTAGTCTCATCGCTCTCTTCGGCGTCTTCGCTCTTATTTCAATCTCATATCAATTCTAGAAGCTACCATACGTGGCATTCATTGAGAGTTAGCTGGCAGATACTGTTCATACTATTTCTTGATTATTCCAAGCTCTTTTTGCCCTCGAGAAACGAAACGCAAGCTCCTCACGCGCTAAGCAAGAGGAAAGACGCCACGAGGCCCATGGATTTTATGTATCAAAAGTTTGTGATTACTCAACTTTGGGTTTTCAGGTGCTTTATTGGAATATTCAACAATTATAGAATATGTGTCTAGGTATGAGTTCTAGAATGCACTACACCTAGGTACATGGCATTCATTGAGAATCAGGTGGTATACGCCGATCCAGGTCATAGTTTTTCCATGCGTCTTGAATCGTCCTATTATCTTTTCTCATTTCTTTGAGGAATTCGCCCTCCTCATGCGCTAAGCAAAAGGAAAGAGGTAACGTTAGCACCGAGGTCGATGTATTTCACATCATCTGAAAAAGTGTATTGTGGTCAAATAACTTACTCAGCATTGGATTTTCAGGAGCTTTGTTGAAGTATTCAAAGACTGCACCAAGTTTCTGTGTGAGGACCCATTCCCCCTCCTCCTCGATACGCTGGTATTTTATTAATAGCTCACAATTCACAACACAAGAACTTGAATGTCTGAGATGGCATCCACGGTTCGAATACAAAAAGCACCCCTCCGTTCGTTTTCCAAGACCGAGATAAGCAGGATTCTTCACTAGATCCTTCAGAAGAAAAGTAAGCTGTAGCATTCAGCGAATACTCTATGTAAGGAGTCTCGTCAGGGTCGATGCGCGTATCCTGTATTTCGACAACCATCGGCCAGGGAAGTTGTTCTCCAAGTTTGAGTTTTGGCGGTGGTCTGACTCTGATAATAAAGATGCTTCCCAAGTCTTCATCCGGGCTCTGAAGAGGAGCGTGACTCCCTTCCATTCTTACAGAAAGTAATAAACCCTGTTTCTGTATCACAATGATCAGCATCGTATGACCACCCCAGGGCCTTTTAACGGAATATCCATATAATATACATACACTTGAAGCGTCAATTGGAGGCCTGCAATAACCGCCCCTTTCGAATGATTTCGTTGCAAGCAAGATATTTGCCGTTGGTAATACATACGGAATATCATTTTCATGGACTTTTTCTATCTATTTATGCATAGTTCAATGAGTCAATTTGTTTCCTGTGACTCTGAATCTGAGTCAATGTATGCCTTTCAACTCAGACGATGTCTTTGTGTCAAAACAGTCAGTCATCAACGTTTGAGTCAACTTAGGGCTGGTATGCGATAGTAATGATGGAATGCAAAGACTGGAGTCTGCACACCTAGTATGTTGTTGCATGGTAAGGCAAGACTATGTTTATATGCTTACAAGGTCACTCGTTCACAGTGTCTTGGTAGGAAGTTAGAAACAGATATCTTCAACTCGCACGAATTGGAGCCCCCCTCTACCTAAGGAGGAGAATTTAAGTAGATGCTACTGTATAATGTGAGTCAATTCTCGGAACATCAGCTTATGTCTGCTAAACTGTGAACTTGTAGATCAGTTTCGTTATGAATGAAATTATGTATTTGTCACTATTACGCATATAGTCATCAAATATGACTGGAACGGTTTTACAAGCGATCGAGGCAGTTTTTATCTCGGTCTCTAAGAGGGATTCATGAACTGGACTGTAATGTTTAAAAACTATGGATAGTAACCTTGGGAGCAGATCTAGGATGAACGTGGAAATTAGGGCTAGGTTTATGAATTAGGTGGGTCGACGATTTCTTAGTGATATATCCCACCAGCATCGATTGGCAGGACCAATACCTCGATACCAGCAGTGAATTATAATTGTATTATAATTTTTGAAAATGTGTTATTGACTACTACTTTTCAGATGCCCTAGGGCTACAATCTCAGGCTCGGGGGGAGGGGGACGGCGCCGGAGTTGCCGAATCTAGTTCGGAATTTTGAAATACGGCGATCTACAACATAAGTCTACAGGTATTTCGGAGTGTTGCAAAAAGAAAGAAATGAGAAATTGCTTCATATACCTGTGGTTTCCGAAAATCGGATCTGGTTTTGCGTTTCATGAAATGCGGAATATTCAGAATACAAGGCTCGATAGACAGAATTGACGACCATTGGATGCCAGTCCCTCGATTTGGTCATACGAATGACGAACCCTTGTTGAGGTCAGACCCTGGTAGCACGGCTTACTGCATTTGTTGAGCTACTAATTATTAGTAAATGCATTGCTGCAGGATTTAGTCTCGATTCAATTGTTTTCGAGCGGCGAGCACAGCCTCTTCGATATAACCATTGTCCGACCCATGAACAAAGGCTTGACCAAAGCTTGTCTTTGTCTGAGTGGAATTTAGACTTCAGAGACTCGTCACAATGCAGACAAATCTATTTATTTGCCACGATGTGACCAGAGCTGCAGGCTAGAATGCACTAGCTGCTATGCAACAAAAGAAATAAATGGGGGGTATCATATTCCAGCCTCGATCGTCGGTCAGCCACTGGTGCAATCTCGCAGCATCGCCGATCTGGTGGATCGAGATGTTGCTGTATGATGTCGTGCTGGAGGCTTTGCGGCGACGTTGGGCCTGTTAGGGGCCGATCTTAGGGCTAGCCTGGAGATCGGATCTGGTGGCGCTCCCCATGGTTGGTAGAGCTTGGCGCTAGCATTGCTAGCATCGCAACTATCGACCCCTAAGTGAGCACAGTGAGTGGCTTCAGAGAGGTCCAGGTTGGGTTGGATTCTGGAGAGCTGAACCCCGCCGATCGATGATATCAGAGGGGTAGGTAGCATGGGGGTCTGGTCTGCCATGGCACGATGGAAGCCCTCGAACATAAAAAGGGGCTTCCTCTCCTCCGATATCTTCCCATTTTCTTATTTCTTCTCTGCAAGAATCAATCCCATATCCTTCTCAACTATTTCTTCTATCTTGAACTTGATTTTTCACACAGTACTATCTCATAACTAGTCACCATGGGCTTCGGCGAACACGAGAACCGTAACGAAGGTGGTTTCGGAGGAGACCAAGGCGGCGGCTTTGGGGGAAACCAAGGTGGTGGCTTCGGTGGTGGTAGCGACAACAGACAAGGTGGCTTTGACCAAGGAAATCAAGGCGGAGGTGGCTTTGGTGGTAACAACCAAGGAAACAACAGCAACAGTGGCGGATCCAGCAGTGGCTTAGGTGGCCTGCTGAACACAGCCGAAGGTGAGTCTCTCCATTCCAATGCTGATGCGATGATGGTTTTTCTCTAACGATTGAATTCAAATAGGCTTCCTCAACAAATCCGGCTCTGGCTCCGGTTCTGGCAACAACAACCAGCAGGGCAACGGCTCGGGGAACTCTTTCGAGCAGGGTTTTGACGGCGCTGCCGACAAGTTTGCTGATCAGTATGCCCCATCAGCTGCTCAGAGTACTGTCAACTCGGGCTTGAACAATGAAATCAATAAATTTCTCTAATTTGATATTTATTTGGGCTTGAATGTTTGGGAATGTGTTTACTGTCTTGGGTGTCCGCTATTGAGAGCTATATATGTTTTTGGCATGATGAAATGAATGTTTTTTATTGAAAAAAATCTACCAATACCTAGATTCTATACATCTCTCTACTGTAGGAAGCAAAAACACGTACACATTGGCTAGGCAGGATTTATTCCTCTGGTAGCCAATTTCCGGTGGATATGTCCATTGGTTAGGGTTACCTACGTGCCGAGCATTCATAGTAGTTAGATTACGTAGAACAGACACATTCACCTACTCAATGTTCTTTTCTTGAATTCCACCATCAAACAGAAGATCATATGAAATTGTTATCGGGCACTCTGTGCACAACAAGTCCACCTTGCTTCTCCAGACTACGTAAAATTGGTTCACCCTGTGTCCGTTGGTACGGGCCGCGATCGATTTCTAGGCGTGGAATTGGCGCGCATATCTTGCATTTGAAAATATTGCTCCAAATACTAATTCAATTGAATGTCTATAGTCAATTAGCAATATTTACATCAACAACGACTTTCTAACCAGCATGAATGAGCGATGCTAGCCGAATGGAGATGGTCCGATGCATGAAGGAGTCTCCGAATGGCCGATCAAAGGCGATATAACCGGGACTCTTCAAAGGAACCATCCAATACTGTATATACTTATAGACTTGTCCAGCACATGAATAAAAACACATTTAACAAATAAATCTCATGGTATGCGTACTTGAGGCTTGAATGGCTGTGGGATAAGCTTATGGATAAGACAAATCACGTGATGATGTTTGCATGTTTGTACAGAACCTCGACGCATCCAATGGGGGATCTTTCTTGTAACGAAGTATATTTATCAAAGAGCTTTCGATAACAACAAGACAACTATTTTATTGTTGCGATATCCTGCTTAAAGACCTTTCTATTCTAGCTTGATCGGCTTTAGTGATAGACATAGGTGTGTACCTCACCGCCTTCGGCATGTTGGAAGCCGTTGCTATGCAACAAGCGCACCCAAAACATCCAGAGCTAATTATGGCTGGTGGGCTAACATGCTAGCTCCTTCATGCAACATCACCAGCGCATTCATAGCAATTCGACTTTCTTTCTTTTCTGTTTGTTGCTTGCCTTCACAAGACTTTGTGTTTGTGTCTACTAACATTATACAGGGTTTCCTAAGTCAGCAATTGTTCTGTTTATTCATGATCTTATCACAGCACTAAGCTGCCCTGGACCAGCATTGTCTACGATTATCACAAGCGATTGATACCTACAGTTAATCAGCCACCATGACGAGCATTGCGCTTGCAGAAGCAGATAAGTATGAGGTGTTGGAGAAGATTGGTAAGGCCTTTCAAGTTATGATACGTCTTATTGAATGGTATGGATGTTGACTGGCAGTACAGGAGCTGGTTCCTTTGGAATCATCCGCAAAGTGAAACGAAAGACAGATGGCTTTGTGAGTGTTACTTTTCGATATGAAAGGTCTGCTTGGTCGACTAACATGATGGCTTCACAGATCCTCTGCAGAAAGGAAATCAACTACATCAAGATGTCGCAAAAGGAACGAGAGCAGCTCACAGCAGAATTCAACATCCTAAGCTCCCTCCGCCACCCAAACATTGTTGCCTATTACCACCGTGAACACCTCAAGGCCTCTCAAGACTTGTATCTATACATGGAATACTGTGGGGGTGGTGACCTGGGCATGGTGATCAAGAACCTTAAGAACAGCAACAAGTATGCCGAAGAGGACTTTGTCTGGCGTATTTTGTCCCAGCTGGCAACTGCGCTCTATCGCTGCCACTATGGTGCCGATGCACCTGCAGTTGGCTCGAATCTCCTGGGCCCTGCACAACCTCGACAAGGTCTCAAGGGAAAGCAGGCACAAATTATGATCCTCCACCGTGATCTCAAGCCCGAAAACAGTAAGTCCGGCGAAATGCTGTATGATGATAGTTTGCTAACTACAACGTCACAGTCTTCCTTGGCAGCGACAACAGTGTCAAGCTTGGTGACTTTGGTTTGTCGAAGCTCATGGAATCTCATGATTTCGCATCTACATATGTCGGCACTCCCTTTTACATGTCTCCTGAGATCTGTGCTGCTGAGAAGTACACGCATCACTCAGACATCTGGGCACTGGGATGTATCATGTACGAACTGTGTCAGAAGGCTCCGCCTTTCAATGCGAAGACACACATCCAGCTTGTTCAGAGGATTCGAGAGGGCAAAGTCGCCCCCCTTCCCGACATTTACTCCTCCGAACTCAAGAGTGTGATTTCCAGCTGTCTTCGTGTCAACCCTGATCAACGACCAGACACGGCAGCACTACTCAATCTCCCCGTAGTTCGTCTAATGAGAAAGGAACGCGAGGTTGCAGACATAACAAACAAGGCTAAAAGACGCGAAGAAGCGGCTATGCAGAAGATGAAGGAGCTTGAGGTTAAGATGGCCAACTACGAAAAGGACAAGGCCCTCACACGGGAAGAAATTGAAGCCACTGTCCGTCGGGAATGGGAAGTCAAGGCACGCCTCGAAATCGAACGACAAGTGCAGATGCGATATGAAGAATTGGCCAAGCAATTCGAAACCGAGGTTCGCGCTCGCGTTGCCTCTGAAATAGAGAAAACCGTCACCATCAAGCCCAAGCCCGCCCCTGCGCCGGAAATCATATCGCACCAGCAGCCACGGGAAGTGTCTCGCTCGTCGACCAGTTGTAGCGATGACTCGGATTTCCCATCAACAACAGATATCAGCGAACTATCCCTAGAATCTCCTCGATCAAGCCGCAGCAGACCTCTTAAAAAGGAGTCGAGAACACCATTCAGCCGTGCAAAGACCACGGTCGATTCGCCAGTCGACATTCAAATGGGCGAACCTTCTCCAATCACCATCGCTTCACTATCCCTGTCGCCCCGTCGCACAGCACCAGTTTCCAAGAATTTGTTCTCCGACCAGGCGCAACAGAAAGCCAAGTGGGAGCCCAGTCTTATCAACTCAGACGATGAAGAGGATATCCCCGATCTCCCATCGCCGACTCGGCCAAAGGTGAAACCAGACCCTTACAAAGCAGCTCGTCGCCCTATGCTTCGTCACCAGACCACGACTGCCATGATGCAGAAGATGACCAGCCAGCCATCAATCTTCCCAGCTGGCGCATCGCGATTGCCACCACCCTCAGCAACCGCACAGCAGACACAAACACAACAGCAGCCGCAAGAAACGCGCCCAGCAGCTGCCGAAATCCGATCCAAGTCTCCCAATCGTAGACTATCCAAAATCCCATCTACCTCCAACTTAATCGGTGAGGCTACCTCGCCTCCCCGCAAAGGAGCAGCAGGAAAGGCAGCCACATTCCACCCCAAATCCAACTCGGGCAACACCAACACCGCATCAAGCACCACCCTCAACGACGATAGTAACATGTACAAAGCCGTCATGCAGCGTAACATGGGCGGCCGCACCCTTGTCGAACTCGCACAGGCCCGAGCGGGGGGTCGCGCACAGTTTGCCCTCGATGACGCAAAACGAGTTTCGAGTGACTCTCGTGTCTATGCATCATACAACATTACCACCTCTTCGTCAGGTTCAGGCTCGACTTCTTCATCTGGAGGATCATCCTCGTCGTCATTGTCACTCGCGAAGTCTGCTGAGAGTCCGGCGACTTGGGATCCGCATAGTGAGCAGATGCCCAGTCCGTTTGTGTCCAGGCGAGTGTTTCACAGCATACGATGAATGGAATAATTCCCGATCTCATCGCGGGGTCCATTCTATCGACGTTTTGCTTAACGAAAACGAATCTCTTTGGAAAAGAACTATATAAATCATTTTCAAACGAAAGAGAGAAAAAAATGACTAATGGCTCATACATGCATGGCATTGTTCTTGTGGTCGTCGTTGTCTCCAGGTTCTTGCTTCTCTTTCTTGATAGAGCACTTGATCTTGACATCACCCTCTCTCTTTTCATTCCTTCTCCTTCTCTCTTTTTGGATGACTCAAATCCGGCGTTTTTCTGGGGCAGAGGCTAGGTCGCATTTATTCGGCGTATATGTGGTGGCTCATACGGTGTTGGGATAATTCTTTTCTTGTTTGATGAATACAAATATTTACTCTTTTTCTCTTCTTTCTCCTCCAGCTGCATACTGCTAGCACTTGGGGGCTTTTTTTGGGTGGAACTCTTTCAAGCCGAGTGGCTATTTGTCTTTCGCTCTTTTCACTTCTTCTTATTTGTACTGTATATATTGATCATGACACTTGGGTATTCAGTTCTGAAATTTTAACATTATTCTGAAAAAGCTTGCTTCATTTGCTTTGTAGGAAGAACATCACAATAGTGTACATTTTTGATATCCAACATATTGGTACAATCACTCCCGTGGATAGGATACTAGAGCTCTTCATCGGTGACTTCTTCGATGTCTACTTGATGTTGCGGCCGCGCTCGCGTTTCTTCTTCTATCCGCTTGAGGATGTCTTCGGGATCTTCTTCCTCTTGCTGTTTATCTTCTTTGTTTCCGCCTGTCGCAAGGTATCCGGCCTTCTCCAATCTGTCCATTTCCTCTGGCTCAACAAGTCTTCCTTGTCCCCTTATGGCGTCTTGCTGCATGCGAACTGCAGCAGGCACAAATTTGCTGACGGCTTCCTGTCGCAAGTCTCGAATCACTGGCGCCGACTCGTAGACTGTCCTGGCTGGCGCCGTGACTGCTGCATCTGGTCTCGCAGGTAATGCATGTGCTTGACGCTGCTCGCCTTCTTCATAAGAAGGCCCACCACCCCGCCTCCTCCTATATTGGTGGGGAATTGGGGGTGGTGTATCTCTCGGCATGGGAATATTACGCACACTGTCATCTGTGTCACTGCCATCGTCGCTCTCTGCTTTCCATTGACGCCCATCATCTCTCCGTCTCTTGCCTAGGATATTATCGCCTCCTCGACGTCCATCTTGCGGTGGTTGTCGTCGCTCGAATTGTGGTGCCTTGTCTCCGAGAGCTTCGCGGGCTTTATGAACAGCGCGAAGGTCACGCTCTAATTCCTCTAGGTTTTGCTTCTCCCGCGGCCGTAATGGCTGCCCAGATTCCTCTATGGCCTTCAGGTCGTTGATCTGCCGCTGTATCCGCTCGGGATTACGACGCGCAAGCTTTTCATTGCGCCGTGCTACTGCCTCTGCTTTCCCTTTTTTGAGTGCTTTCTGTTTCTCAAGCTTGCGCTGTGCTTGTGCGGGGTTGACGGATCGTTCTTTATCTTTGGGCATGATGGGCAGAACGAGTTGTGGGGGTCCTCTATATTTTTTCAGCCGTTATAAGGTCAAGTTTTTTCCAGGCGACGATGACGAAGGCTAGTTGGTCGGTCGGTCGTTGGTCGTTGGTCGTTAGTAACGTAAGGCGTGAATGCATGGACCGCTAAACTTGTAGGTTTTGTTAGTATTTTTTTCCCTCCAAGATTTATGGAGCAATGCAAGCTTTTGAAAGAAAAGTATAAGGTCTTGCAGTGGCCTAGAGCCGCGGCGGATAAATTCGAGAGCTCTCACAGGTTATGCAGGTCTCTTAGGCCCTCGTAGGTGCATAAGTCAAGAACGTCTGTCGTCCAGTCGCAAGCTTCAATGCTACCGACCCAAGTGCTGACCAGTGACCAGTCCGCAGTGCGTCAGCCTCACACTTTGGGCAGCCGGGGAGAAATGTAGAGATAGTAGTAGTTGATTATTGCGATTAGTACAGAGTACTGTTGAACGCAAGCCTTGTGGCGAGTCAGGCAGGTAGAGTGTTACAGAAGACGATTGATGATGGCAGAGCGAGAGAGCTACTGGAGGCAAGAGCAGACCGCCCGTTCTGATTTTGCCGTGTTTGCAGCGCCGCTCCCCAATCACCAGCCTGTTACTACGACGTTAATGCTTTGACGATAATATCAGCTACGTACAGGCAACAATCTCATGATGTGCTCGGATGTGATTCTTTTCCTCCGCGAGACTAGAAAGTGACAGAAACTCTCTCGGTGAAATAAATCCAACGGATATTTGCTCCTCCTCACCTGGTCCTCCTGTATACGCAGCCTTGCATATTATCTCCCTAGGTGTAATCCGATCACTGAATACTACGTCCAACCCTTGTCGCTGCAATTGGCCATTGCTGACTGTCGCCCTCCCTTTCCGGCGAAATAATGCCATCAGTCAGTCAATAATCAGTCAATAAATAACCTCCAATATTTCTCGCTCCCATCCCTCCACCCGTCCTCCCGCGCGGCCCTTCCTATATTTGCGCTTTAGTATTGAATCGCCGCCCGCTTCTCCTCTTGTCCTGGTGAGTGAGTGAGTATTTTCTACTCGAGACAGGGCCCGTTCGCAGTTCCTGCATCAGTGCACACTACACCCTCCCTAGGTACTGATAGTAGTGTCTCGCAGTCCGACTCCGCGGGCTCCCCACAGTGTAACGCGACAAGCGGCCGCGGTTACCTCGACTGCCGCGAACGAACCATCGCGCCGGCCTGCTCCTTCGTCTTCCCCTCCTCTCCTCCAGACTCTCTCACGCTGGCCGATCCTCTGCGTCGGTAGTCGTCAGCTTGGCCTTGGGCGTTCCGGCAACGAATCTGGTCAGTGATCCGAGCAACAGTACTCTCTCGACTGCCTTGCACCGTCGCTCCTAATCTTCTCCCGCTCCATCCATCATCACCTTCTCCCGCGGCTCCGTACGACAATCGCTTCACTCCGGCCCTCAATTTAGTCCTGCCATCATGCACTGCCGTCCGTCTCGTGCCTGCGCATCCAGATTGATCGGCACCATATTCAACGCCTCAGTGTAAAGATAAGGATAAGGGCATGTCCCTCCCCTACAGGGACCCAAATGTCCGTCGCAACCTCGATTCCCGATACTTCTCTGGGCCTCACTTCCTCCGAAATCCAAATCCTCCGGCAACAACAACAGATTGCACTCCAAGGAGGAGGCCATGCTGGTAGTATCTCCAGAGGCCGCGGCTCTGGCCGAAATAGCAATTCCAGCTCCCGCGCTACCAGTGCTGCGAGCAGTCAGGGCCGTCTCTTGCTCGACCCTATGAGTCTTAGGGCTTTATCCCATCAGTTGGAATACCTCCAGGAGCAGATCCGCCATCGCATCGAACATGTATGTCTCCTCTGTTCCCATGTTCCATTCGTGCCAACTTTGATAATTACTATTGGCGTCCCGAATCCTTTTCCGGTCATCTTGACTGCAGTGCTAACAAGTTGACTCGTATACAGCTCGAAGACCAAATGCAGATATCAATACAAAACAGCCGTGACCGAGCCGGCAACGTCATTTGCAACGCCGACGCAGAAATCGCACGCACTCGTGCCATACTAGCATCAATCGATGACTTGGAAAATGAACTCGACAAAATCGGACATATCCGAGAGATTGTAAAGTCATTCCGTGCGCGCATCGAAAGCTACGATCACCGTCTCGACCAGGCTGCGCGTCGCCGTTAATCATACTACACCAGAAACGATTGGATCGACATCGCACACTCACTCAGTGCATATATCATCGTAACACAGCTCAGCCCGCACTCCTATTACGTTGTTTAGCGGCTGGTATAATGCAAAACATGTGCCCCGGTGGCCATGAATATCTACTACCTCAAGAGACATACATACAAGTCTGACTGACCGCTGGAAGGTCATTAACATGCTAACTATTGTACAACCCTCATCTGACTCATCCATGGGCCAGAGCTTTACTTTCGAATAACGACTTCATACAATACTTCGTCCTCGCGGACAAATACGATAACCGGCTCCACCCCAAAGCCTGATGATGCTACAAATGCAAGGCAAGCGGTTTGGAATCTCTTCTTTGTGTAACCCTTTATTTTTGTATTTTTTCCCATTTCTTTTGTGTTGGCATTCTGGTTTTTGGTTTCTCTTCTTCGACTATTTACTTTCCGGTGTGGAGAATGACATAAAGAGTTGGTTTGCAGCCTCGCGGCTATTGTCAAGTTACTTGCTGAGATGAGTCCATACTGGAACAGGAGGCGATTTGGTGTCTTGGAGTTTTAACGTTTCCATTTTTCTGTCTCCTTTACCTGATGACCTTCGTTACATCTTTTTTTTTCAAACTACCACGCACCATTTCGGGTTTGAAGTCTTTTTTTCAAATTTTTGTACCCTGTCTCTATTCTTGTGCTCCCTTGAAATATCCCCCTTCTAGCGACTATCTACGCCTTTGATTGAACGGGCGCTTTTGTATATTCTTGATTCGTCTGGCGTTGTGTTTCATATACATTGACAGCAATGAGAAGTATAAACCTTCATTGGTTAAAAATATAATGTGCAAGAGTCCTTCCGTCGCATTGTCTGTAGACCGTCTGTCTTTTGCAACAAAGCAGTTTCGTATTTGCACTGGATCTACAAGCCATGAATGGCGAGCAGGATATGCTGTGGACTCTATCAGGCGATGTCTGACACACTGGATGCCAGACACTGGTTCATCTGAGTCAGGTGACATCGCCGAGGCAACATGAAGGGAAGACGGGTCGATACGCGCCGCTTCGCAAGTAGATTGACATGTGCTTGATAAGCAGTATCATGGCGAGATATATTTGTGTATATCACCTGATCTTGTTGCTGTAGCTTTCCAGTCCCTCTAACTGCCGATGCCCATCGTTTTATTCTTCTGAAATTCTGATATCCGTTGGAAAGAAGCTCGTTTCATGAGCCTCCATTTCCCTCCTTCATTTGAACATCCTTCTCATTCTTTTCTTTCCTCTCTTGCTTCCGCACGGCTAGCTTTGCACTACGCTTCGTCTGATTTTGAGGAAACCGCTTGACAGTCTCACAAGCCTTGCAACGGACCACCATCATATCTGCCCAAGGTTTTTTGGAGGGATCTTTGCTTTCATTTTCGACCTCTTCTGTGCATGTAACACCTGGGATCAAGAGTAAATCACATCGTTTGCAGAAACTTCGCTTTGTCTCAATAGATAGACGCTGCTGGGTCTTTAGAGCAACGCCGCGCATTTGATTGATGTAGTGCCTGGGAATGCAGGCGCGGAGTATTTTTCTGTCTGCTTTTTGTGTGTCGTTGCCATCATCGTCTGCTGGGATGGTCTGGCTCTCTGCGCCTTTTGTTGACACTGTTCCTGCTGGCTCTTGATGCGGTTGATGACTCTGAAGATATATTGCGGCCTTGTTTAAATATGCAAGGCGGGCTCGGGTGTGACCGTGTGCTCCCCCACCTCCCTTTTCGGCTTTCTTGACTTTCGCAGCGGCCATATGAATGACTCTAGGACACGCAAAGAAAATTCCCTATTGATATGTCTTTTACGTCGAGACGAGTGAATGGTGATGGTGAATGAACGAATCGCAGGCTGTGGCAATCTCGGATACGGCTAACCGCATCCGGGGATCGACTACACCAAGAACGGCTAGACCGAGACTCCGCTGATGACTAACGCAGGCACGCCGCAGGCAGACTTTCTCCCTCACCTCAGCTCGCGACTTCATTCACACCGCAACAACCATACGTGCAAGGTCATTCCATCGCCTTTTCATCAACGCTCTCATCCCTTGTACCCTTCTCGACCTCACCCACCTCTCTCGCGCACTTTCAACCGTCTCTCGTTTCTTTAATCAACAACCATGGCCACCGAGGAAGATCTGATCGACTACTCCGACGAGGAGCTCCAGACAACAGAGCCAGCCGCCGCCGCCCCCGCCGCCGCCGCCGCTGAAAATGGCGCTGCTGCAACAAAAAAGGGCGACTTGACTGTGTCCGGTGGTCGTCCCGATAAGAAGGGTAGTTACGTTGGTATTCACTCGACTGGATTCCGCGATTTCCTGCTCAAGACCGAGTTACTTCGTGCGATTACCGATTGCGGTTTCGAGCATCCATCGGAGGGTTAGTCTAACTACACACACACTTATGCTATTTTTTCCTACCAGCCTTATATAAATTACCCCACTGTTGCTACGTCCGTCCATCTCTGCGGGAAAGGAAAGATATGTCATCGCGGGAGGCTTGTTTTGGTTCTTTTCAAAGAACTTGCCTGTGCTGTATTTCGCCTGCAGCGCATGGCCATGCCTCGGAGAGTCCGAAAGATTACACGCGATCTTCAATAGCTTGCTTTGCGCAAGACGAAAGAAGCATTTTGTTTTGAATGGGAGTGGATGGGGAGGGATATGATGTGTCTGGTTACCTACACATGCGTTGCACATGCGTTGGACACTGTGTGACCTGCAAAGGTATCCAGCGGCGAGAGAGTTACTACTCAAGTGCCATCATATCAGAGGCTTGTTTTATTTGTTCGTAGATGCGGTCGTTGGACTTTACACGACCCAAAGAGATGGGCGGACGAGCATTTCACCCTTGCGATTCGGTTCAACTTCTGGAATTTTCCTATCGAACGATATCTAACATTTCGCGACTCATCACAGTTCAACAAGTTTGCATTCCCCAGGGTATGCTCCACAGTGATCTTCTCTGCCAGGCCAAGTCCGGTTTGGGTAAGACCGCAGTGTTCGTCCTCACGACTCTGCACGGACTCGACCCTGTTGAAGGAGAAGTCCAGGTGTTGGTTATGTGCCACACTCGTGAATTGGCGTACCAGATCAAGAATGAGTATGCTCGGTTCAGCAAATACCTCCCTCAAGTGAAGACTGCGGTCTTTTACGGAGGTACCCCAATGCAGAAGGATATCGAGCTCCTCAGCAACAAGGAGACACGACCCAACATCGTCGTCGGCACCCCCGGTCGTCTTAACGCTCTTGTCCGTGATAAGAAGCTGTCTCTCCGCAACGTCAAGGCGTTTGTTCTCGATGAATGTGATAAGATGCTTGACCAGATTGGTGAGTTTATATTCGAACGAATTAGGACTGGATTTGGGAATATGCTGATATGTAAAAGACATGCGCCGTGATGTCCAGGAGATTTTCCGTAATACTCCAGCAGAGAAACAAGTCATGATGTTTAGCGCCACTCTTTCACAGGAAGTCCGACCAATCTGCAAGAAGTTCATGCGTAACCCTCTCGAGGTGTACGTCGATGACGACACCAAGCTCACCCTCCACGGTCTTCAGCAATACTACATCAAGTTGAGCGAGCAGGAGAAGAACCGCAAGCTCAGCGACCTGTTGGACAACTTGGAATTCAACCAGGTGATCATCTTCGTCAAGAGCACCCTGCGTGCTAACGAGTTGGACAAGCTTCTGCGCGAGTGCAACTTCCCCAGTATCGCTGTCCACTCTGGTGTCAGCCAGGAAGAGCGGTATGTTTTATTCATCTACGATAAGTTTGATGATTTTTCTAACATTTAATAGTATCAAACGTTACAAAGAGTTCAAGGAATTCAACAAGCGTATCTGTGTCGCCACCGACGTGTTTGGTCGTGGTATTGATATCGAGCGAATTAACTTGGCTATCAACTACGATCTCCCCGGAGATGCCGACTCATACCTTCACCGTGTCGGTCGTGCCGGTCGTTTCGGTACCAAGGGTCTGTCCATCTCGTTTGTCAGCAATGAGGACGACGAGAAGGTTCTCAAGGAGATTGAGAAGCGATTTGAAGTTGCCCTTCCGTAAGTTTTCTCTCGCGCCCACCTGTCTATTAGCGTGATCTAACGTTTCTACAGCGAATACCCCGAAGGCGGTGTCGATGCCAGCACTTATATGGCATAAGACAAATTTTGTTCTCGCCATACTCTTCTGATTCAAGTCCATTTCAGTCTTCAGTGAATATTCAAGGATGCTCAAATGTGAACGGGGGTGATGGTATTATGTATTCGGGTTCTTTTATCTTTATGTTTGTGCCTTTTCTTCAATCATGAAAAATTCGTTTTATCTGGGATGGGTAATTAGCTTTAAATTGAGGTTGACAAAATCTATATCTGTTTATTTCCGTAACGTCCTTATATGCTATGCCTGCCTGATCCTTGAGACATAAGGTAAGCCACATTTAATGCCGATATATCGCCAAGTAAACCAGGAATATTTGTACTATAATTATGTGCAGATAACTAAAATGCAGAGCATTTATATCATCGACTGATTCACATGCAGGCGATATCCCCTAACTACAAGCGAGGTGTGGAAGTAAATCACAACCCATTCGGAAACGGCCACCCATTCATTCCAACAGTCAACAACCTCCCACCCTCAATCTCCTTTGCCTTAGCCTTGAGCTCATCCACATCCCAATTAGCCCATACAGTCCGCCCATTGAGGAATTTTGCCTCGGGGCTCGACATCCATAATAGAAAGTGCGCTGGTAGTTGCACTATATATACCACGTCAGTTGACTCACTCCTTGGATGGTAAAGACGGAAGGAGGAACAAACCCGAATCCATCGGGATTCTATTAGCATCACTCTCACTTTTCGTAAACATGTACGTATTAATAGATCCCGGGTGCACACTGGCACAAAAAACATTCGGATTTTCAAGGGAAAGGAACTCCATGACTTTTTCCAAGGCTCTTTTGGAGCACGCGTATGACGAGAGATTCGCTATGGCGGGGGGTAATACGGTGGCTACTGTCGTTATGGCGAGGATGACGGCGCCTGCGCTCGTTGAGGTGTGAGTGGTTGGGAGGAAGACGTTTGCTGCGATTATGGCGCCTGTGACGTTTGTCTATAAGACTGTCAGCCCACCCCTTCTCTTTCAAGAGAGAAGGACAAGGACGTACCTCAAAACTCTCCCACCACTCATCAACAGGCGTGTCCTTGATCGACGCGGGCTTAGACAAAAACCCAGCACCGAGGATTAGTATGTCCCATGTACCAACTTTGAGTGCAATCTCGCGCATGCTCTTTTCGTCCGAGACGTTGACGGAGAAGGCCTCGCAGAATGTAATAGAGGGAGATGATTCGAGTACCAGACTCCGAGTGTGAGACAGTTTGCTCTCGTTGCGTCCGAGGAGGATGAGTTTGCTGGCGCCGGCGCTGGCGAATGTGAGGGCTGTTTGCTGGCCGATGCCGCTGCCCTGGATCAAATATCTAGTCAGTAGAGATTCCTTATATGTATGTGAAGAGGGGACATAGACATACCGCTCCAGTTATTATAATAGTCTTCCCAGTAGCACTCAACTCTGGACGCGATGAGGATATAGATGGATATACATCGTTGTGCCAGGTGGGCGTTGGGGATGGGTAGGGCGGTTTCATTTTGACGTTCAACTTCTATGCATGTCTTGGTACGAGTTGACTTGAGTCGAGCCGAAAGGAGAACATTCCATTGCCAATTATATCTGATCTCCCCATCTCTCATCTCTCTACAAGTGCTATGGAGGTGTATGGACGACCAACATCCAACATCTAGAGTTTCTTCTCAAACAGGTTTAGTGGCATGGACAGGTACGAGCCGACCAATCAACGATAAAATATGCTTACAAACGAAACCTTAATTCTGAACAAGTGAGGTTTTATTCATGCAAATATCCTCTTTGGGATTATTTACTTGCATAACTACCTATTTAAGTAGATGATGCCATTTTATAGAGAGAGATCGTTAGATGTATTCAATCAAAGGGTAATCTACGTTGGCGATGTGTGCAGGTACGAGCCGACCAGTCAGCGATGAGACCACAGTTTATACAACCTTAACTGGCAACATATGGCAAATTGTGCCTTTTCAAGACTCTGTGAGTGTGATGGATATGTAGGGAGACGTGATATATATTTTAGTGCTTACAAGCCCAACTTCAAGACCATGCCTACTGATGCCCCCCACGTAATATCCATATCCCCGGAGCCGACAATGTGGTCTGTCCGATTGGTTAATTGTATTTATTTAATTGACAAGGCTAAGTACGCAGTCTGTCCAGTGTCTATATTCCGTGGGTATATTAGAGAAGGAGGAGAACAAGGAAATGTCTCAGCCACGATAAATTGATATCATCAGCTAACTTTAAGCCGACCGAGTCGCCGGCCGACCTGGGAACTATTTAATGATCGGCCTGGCTAAAATGTCCATGCAGCCGACAATCGAATTTTATAGTCGCAGTCTCCGAGGATTAGTCTGAGTGATCAGGCAGGGGTTGCGTGGTGAATTATGATTGTCGTATCTCGTCAATGGCTAGGTTCTGTCTGCATCGGTGGCTGTGTCTGTCGATCGCCTTAATGCTATGGAGTATACATGGAGTCATGGAAGGGGAGGGGAATAATATGATAAATTATAGATGGAAGGAACGGGCATTGGGCGAGATTTAAATTTTAAAAAATTTAAACTCTGTGCATCATCGAGTAAACGAGTTCCAATGGCATATTGTTTTTACGAGTCTGAGTTTATTATATACTCCGGTCGATAACGCCGGCCGTAGGTGATTCGGAGTGCTTGCCTTGATACCGCCAGTCAGTCAGCAGGCAGATATACACGTTAATGGATAAAAAGGGGATAACGCGGGAGATAAAAACTCGAGTCCCCCTAGATAGCTATCCGAAAACGGTTATATGTTGTTGGATGTGTCCCCCCTTTTTCGGACAGGCCAATGACATGCATCGTTCTTCGTGGGGGCTGGAGAAACAAATGTCAGGACAGTAAGAAAAAGAAAAAGAAGAGCAAAGCTTGAACACGAGAAGAAGAAAAAAAATAATGCTTAATTCTGTCGCTATCGAATTGAATACTCCACGATGGCTGGTGATACACCACGCCAATCACTACTCGGAAAAGCCATGGCTGGCATTCCGGATGTTGGCTATTGCGACGAGGAATGTCAAAAAATTCAAAACAACAGCAGATAGATGCTCAAATACTAAATAGAGTAATTCCGTCCAAGTCCAGGAATGAATGAATGACAGACAGCTCCGATTAGATTGGTCGAAATGCCAACCGGAATGCCATTTATGCTACCACCAGTGTGCAACTGTGCTACGCCTGCTGGATCTGCCAAGAGGTATACTTGGCGATATTATAGCGATATGATAGAGTACTTGCGTAACCGCGGCGCTGCACGAGCGCTGATAAGTCGTTGTAGGGCCGCCGGTGGAGCGACTATTGGGCTAGTCCAACGGTAGAGCCACACTATATTCTAGCCCGTTAAACAGTTGTATTGTTTAACATTGTGTCAGGTCTTGGTTTTTCAATCAAGTCGTTGAAGAAAGCAGCAAAAAAAAGAAAATATATGCTAGGACCGGACGAACGTCAATGCACCGCTCCGTCCGGCGTACGACGCATTGTACGACGACGACTATGGAGGACGACGTGTAGACAAGAGTTGAAACGATCTGATCATCATAGCCTCATACTGGAGCAAAGTTGAAGGGTCAAAGCAAAGCTTCATAAGGTAGCTTGGCTGAACTACGCCGTAAGAAGCATAGAGGGCGTTTTATAGTGGCAAGTTGCATGGAAGTGGCCCGGTGGGTGTTCTGAGGCAACATTAGGCACCGAGGGGGATCCCCACAGGATCCATGGATGTGTCTACCCGCAGAAAAAACTGTGCTGTGCCACCCACAACTAAGACATCCGCGTTGCTGACTGCATCATTCTTCCCCTTTTTTTTGTGTCCTTGTCCTGGTAATTATGTATATATAATATACATTATACGCTCCGCAATGGAGATACTTATCGACACATGTACATATACATATCCGCTCAAGTATAGGCAGTTACAGACAGTGAAAGGATAAGATAATAATAGATTTGATGAATTATGGGCCCTCTCCCTGATTCGCGTCGCCCGTTCCGGATGCCGCATCCAGCCTGACCCACAGCCCTGTGGCAGTTCAAAGGCTCTTCTTCTTCTCATAAGGACGAGGAAAAATTAAAGCAAGAGAGTTTATACAGCATGGCAGAATGTCCGTGTAGGTGAAGCTGGAGGTGAAACTAGTTCGTAGCTACGGCCATGAAACGGACGTGTACTGTATTTATCTGATGTAAAGTGGACTCACATACGTACTCACGCCATGCACCACGTAGCCCGACGTACGTACGTCCTTCGATCTGGCTGTGTAATCGTATCGATCTGTTCTGGACCGATTGTTTCTTGTTTAGTTTTTAGTGTCAGTCAAGTCAAGAAGTGTATGGGCTAATTACTACTGCTCCTGCCTTGACTTGCCTGCCTGGCCCTGCACCTGCCAACTGCCGCCCTGCTCCTTCCATTCTTGCTGTCCAGGCCCATTTTTCTTCCTTCCTTCCTTCCCTTCTCTCACTCTCACTCTACTCTGCTCCTTCCCTCTACTCTCTCTCTTTCCTCCTCTTCCTGCAATTCTCCCTCCATTTTTTAATCCTCACCAATTCGCTTGGTGTCCCTCGTTTCCTCCCTTCTCTCCCGCCCTTCTTTCTTTCGTTTCTTTTTCGTTTCTTTTTTTTTTCTCTCCCTCCTGTGGTTGCATTCCCCCTCCCCCTTTCCCCGTTGATAATTCTACTACGTATCCGGCGCTCCCGGCAGGTTCACACTCCGACCGACCGACCGACTTGACTCTCGTTTGACCGGATTGTTGGGGACAAAAAAACTAGTTTTACTTTGCTTAGTAAATCAGGGGATCGAAAAAAAAGTGACAAGAGGATTGGGAGGTGCATGCATATCGGGCTATACCCCATCGTTGGCTAGCTATAGCTATCGATCGCCCTTTTTTTTTCTTGCTGCGCTGCTTCCCGTTTTGCACGCGCTGTCCTCCTACCGACCGACCGATCGACCGACCGTTGTTGCCTGCCCGTTTGGCATCGACTCTGTTCGGTCTTGCCTCGTTTATTTATCTCTCTGTTTTGTTTGATCGAGAGCGACTGCCCGCGTCGCCTTCGCCAGTCAGTCAGTCGCAATGGCTCCTGCACCGCCGCGACTTCGCATTCTGTCAGGTACTGCTACTTCCCGTTGTTCTTCCATTTCCCCCAATCTCCCTCGATCTGAACCTCGCAACACCTCTCACCAAACAACATATTACTCTCACTCATTCAGCACCTACGTTCATCATTCGTTATCACTCTCTTTTCTTGTTTTCTGCTTTCTGTTTTGTTTCAATCACTCGCTCGGCATATCTTCCATTTACTTGCATACTTGTTATGCAATATGTGGAAACGAAAGCTAATGCAGAATTTCTGTGTAGTCGGTGGTAATGCAGTTTCAGCGTTTCTTTCATGGAGGCTACAGACGACAAATTCTTGTGATGTGACGCTGGTCTGGAAGTCTGGCTTTGAAACGGTCGCTCAATACGGTGTTTCATTCCGGTATGCCCTCTCTCTTACTGCCTGAAAATTGCAATCAATGCTGACGGTTCAACAATAGGTCAAAAGCATTTGGGAACGAGCGTTTCAAGCCTCGACATGGTGAGTCTTGTTGTGATAGCTGGATTGTCTAGAAGATGGACTAATAGACGTCGATCTAGTCGTGCGAACACCCGAAGAAGCCGCGACGCGAGAGGCCGCTTACGACTACGTTGTTCTTTGCGTCAAGGCTTTGCCAGATATATACGACCTTGGATCCGTCATCGAGTCCGTCGTCACTCCCCAACACACATGCATTCTCGTAAACACCACAAACACTCTAGGCGTTGAATCACATTTGGAACAACGCTTTCCCACGAATGTTGTCTTGTCACTCGTTTCGAACGCCGTCATCACACAAACCGGTATGAGTGACTTTGAGCATGAAGGATCATCGGAAATGTTCGTTGGCCCTGCCAGCAGGAACCCGTCTATCCCTGCTTCTATTCAGAACGACATGGCGAACGCCCTGGCCATGACTCTGGCATCGGGCCAGGTTGAATGCAAGGTCTCACCAAACATCAGGCAGGAGCAATTTGAGCGGATGATTGGGTAAGATCACATCATTTTTATTGTGCTATCCAATGTCTAACACTGTGGCAGACCGATTGCGTTTCACCCAGCCAGCGTCCTGTTCAATACCCCCAATCACTCTCAACTCCTAGAAAAAGTCGGCGTGCGGCAACTTGTGACAGATGTTATCGATGAATTGCTCAAATTAGCTTCGACACAAGACTGCTCCTTCCCTACCGACTACCGTGATAAAGTCATCGAGAAAATGATTGCCCAATCCGATGTGCAGAGCACCATGTACCAGGACTTCCTCGCTCGTCGCCCGATGGAGGTAGAAACATATCTTGGATCTCCCGTACGCCTTGCAATGGAAAGCAACGTCAGCCTGCCTCGTATAGAGACAATCTACGCCATGCTACATCACGCCAACATTGTCAACCAGTCCAAGCCTCCTTCCGAATCCCCACCTGTAATTACCTCTCAACCTCCCCCAAGAACAGCATCTGTCCCTCCGATCCAGAAGCCTATGCCCAACGGAATGCGGGGCAGCCGAACATCAGCCAATATGGGAATGCCAATGCCACCGCCCCAACAGAGAAGGGGTGGTCCAATGCTTAGGCCACCGAGCTCACAAGCTGGACCGTCTCGGATGCCTCGTGACCCGTCGTCTTTCGACGAGACTGGATTAGAAGAATTCAGCCATCTTGTCGTCTATGATGATATCCCAACCAATGGTATCGCAAACGGCCATCATCCTTCGACAGAGAGTTTGCCTAATGGAAATATCGGTTTACGGGAGCGGGAGCTAGCTCTTCGCCAACGAGAGCTCCAACTTCGGGAACGAGAGATGAATATGAGACGTGGACCACCTCCCGGTCGTGGTCGCGGACCTCCACAACCGTCATTTGATGAAGAAGACGAAGACGATTACTTTGATCCAATGGACTTCCGCCCACCTCCTGGAGTTGATCCCGATAATATTGACATGATGAGCGTCACCTCTCGCCGTACTCATAGAAAAGCTGGCCCCAGTGCCAGTCAATTGCGGCGCAACCCTGAACTTGGTGGACCTCCATCATCATCCCGACCCTCTTCATCGTTCCGGGGCTTCTTTCCCGGTGGACGGAAAAGCACAAGCTCTCGCATGATTCAAGACATTCCTTTGACCCATGCGTCCTTAATGGATGATCCGTTGATGGATTATTCATCCAACCGATACGGTAACGTCGATCGCAAAGCATTGCATATCGATTCCAGAGCCAATTCTCTAAGCAACGCCAGTCGTATGGGTGACTTTGGGCCCGGGCCTTATCCTCCTAGCAGGCGGACGAGCGCATCACCAGCCAACTTTGCTCCTAATGGACGTGGCATGCCGAGACCCACCACCGGAGACCACCATCATCCACATCCACCATTTGGTGGGCCACCACCGAACGGCATGCCACCGAACGGCATGATGCCACCGCACGGTCGTCCTTCTCCGCCGAACATGAGGGCGCCGGTTCCTAGATACCCTCCAGGACATGGAAACAATATGGCAGCGCAACAAGTGGAACAACATCTTGGGGTGAGCAATTCGTATCCGCCCAAGCATTCTCCAAACGTTCGAAGTCTGACTGGTAGTGCGAGCGCCAGCGCGGAGAGTGGTGACAGCGGAGCGAGTGCCAATATTGATTCGGAAAATTCCGCCCACAGCAGCCAGATTAGTCTCGGCCACCAAATGCCTATGCCTGTTCGTTAAACAACAACAACGTTACATTTGTGCTTCATCTTTTATAGACATCGACCTCTCGCAACATTATCTCGCAAAGGGCGAGAAGTTCGTTTACTTCCATTCACAGCACCTACCCGTTGATACACGATACTCTCTATAATGATTGCCTTGCAAATACAAGAATAGTTGGGACACTATCTAAGTGTCTGCGTTTACTCTCTCTCTTTTTTCTTTCTTTTTGGTTTGTGGTACAAAAGGGTACAAAGAAGGAATTAATGGTCTCTTTTCCCCTCACTTGATTTTGTTTCAGTCAACGACTTGCACTTTCATTCTCTCGGTTCCCGAACGGGCATTTCTCGTTTTCATTATCATTATCAGGTCAGCGAAGGGATGCTGACCCTAATCATCTTATCATGTTATATTGCCTACACTATCATCACCATGACTGCTTTGTTTCCTTTCTTGCTGTTGTTTATTGTATGACAGTTTTATACTGCATCCCCGGCGCATCATCCTTTGTCCACTCAGTATACGATGATTCCTACTCTACTTTTTCTTTATACCGATGCTCAGTTACTCTGTCCGTGTGAGATATGCGTTGAGGGGGTTTTCCATTGATACATCATCAAATTCATGTTATATTGTTGAAAGCTAGCTGCTCACAGCTAGCTATTATTTCTATTTGCTTGTCTTAAAGGTGGCGTTAGACATGAGGATTATTCATTAGGATAAATATCAAAGACTTATCATCTTGATTTGCATAAGCAGTCCACGTGATTTGTCCGTAAACAAAAATCGGCTAGCCGTAGGAACAACAAAACAAACACCACCCCGACAACTCGACAGAACAAGCCCAATTCAATACCAAGATCCTCGACAAGAAAAGAAATAATCATGCCTCCATCCTACTCGAGCGGCAATCACCGCCGCACCGACTCTCACCAAAGCTATCGCACATCCACCTTCCCATCAGCAGCAGCACCCCCAACCACCGGAGCAGCAGCTGGTAGCAGCATGATGTCACCCACAAAATCCAGACAATACGCACACCTCCACTCGCAATTAGCCCAGCTTAACGCGCATCTTGCCGATACAGAGAATCTGGTGCGAATGACCGCTGTGCAGGCGGGCGACATGCGGTTTCTAGGCGGTTATGTGGGCGGGTTGTTTATGGGCGCGGCTAAAGTTTTGGGTGAGGAGGGGGTGCGTGCGAATGCGAATGCTGCTACAACTGCGACTGGCAATGCGTCGGGGGAGGGCGAGGTTAAGAAGGAGAGCGATTGATTTGGTTCGTTCCCTTTTTTTTCTTTGGAGAGGAAGGATTAATTCTAATTTCTATTCGATAGGTAACTACATACAGCCCGAGAGAAGATATGTACAGCAATATTCAGCCCGTTGGCCGATTTGATCAATTCTCTACGACGAAAGCGCCGCCGAGGATGATGGCTGGTTCTTCGATGTTATGGTGTTCATAACTGGGTTGGAAAAGGGATTGTTAGCGACGATTCGTCTATCGTCGAGGAGAGGAGAGAAAGGGAGGAAGATTACCTCAATGTCCCAACACCGCCCGCCTCCAGAATGAGTGCTGTCTCGGTCAACGGTTTTCCGATCCATCGCATCGCAAAGGCTCTCAAGATATGCCCGTGAGCCACAACTAGCACGTCACCTTTCTTTTCACTACCCGCGTCCTTCTCGAAGCAGACTTTGTGGTGTTTTGCGCGAAGATCGGCGATGAATGCGTCAAGGCGGCGACAGACGTCTTCTGGCGACTCTCCCCCCGGACATCCATCCCGCCAAATATCCCACTGTCCAAGTCCCTGTTCATTCCGCTGCTGTTTGATCTGCGCGCTCGTCAAGCCCTCGTAATCGCCATAGTCCCATTCGCGAATGGACTCTGTGATGTCGATGTTTGCCTGTGTTGATATTGGCTCATGCTTCTGTTGCTCGCCATGTTCCTGCCATGGTAGTCGCTGCATGCATCCGATCTGGAGGAGCTCAAAGGTTCGTTGGGCGCGTTTGCGGGGGGAGACATAGCTGTACATACACCGTCATCATTAATATGCAATCATTATTGTGTTGAATTAGAGATACCAGAAATAGAAGCATACACATGATCCAGCCTCTTCGGCGCTATTAATCGGTCATCTCCCACGAGCGCCTTGCCTGTTGCTATCACTCTCTTCTCGCCGTTGGCTGTAAGCGGGATGTCGCTGATGCCCGTGTGTCGGCCGTTGAGCGACCATTCGGTTTCGCCGTGGCGGACTATGAAGCAGCGAGGGACGGGCATGTCTCTCTTTCTCTCTATCCTTTAATGAGTGAATGAATGAATGGGAATAGCAATTGAGTAGGCAGTGAGGAAGAGAGTGTTGTAGAGGATATAAAGCTGGACTGGCGGGGTATGCAGATACGTAATATCAGCTCTTGCCCATCAGCAATCTTAGTCATCAATGTACATGGCTAACTAATCAATTAAGTTTAAGTCGATTTCGCCACTGAGTAATTAGATCCACAGGTGTATAAAATTAGTGAATTAGTGATTGCACAAAGTGAGCATTTCCAGGTGGGGTCGGCCATTTCTCCATCTGATCTAATCCAACCTCCGAGTCCCCGCCGTTGACCTCGCCTTCTTTCTAGATTGTTACCACAGAATATATAGTATACGACATGCCCGAAGCAGAAGTCCTGCGCAAAGACCAACTCGAAATCCGCCTACACAATGAGAAGAAGCTAATCCACGAGGGCACCCTCAAGGACGAGAACCCGCTCGACTTCAGCGACGAGTTCCGCCAGTTATGTGATGCCTGTCGCAAAGGGGATTTGAGGATTTGCCAGGAGAAGATTTCGGAGGGAGTTAATATCAATGCGAGGGATAGTTATGATTATACGCCGTTGATTTTGGTGAGTTCAAACCCTCTGGGAGGCGCGCGAGAGAGTGCTGACTGGGTTTAGGCAAGCTTGTGCGGGCATTATGAAGTCGTGAGACTTCTTTTGGAGTCTGGGGCGCTTTGTGAGAGAGATACGTTTCAAGGGGAAAGGTAATTCCGATTGTCTTTCAAAGTGAATGAACATAGTGGCTGACCTGGATAGATGTCTATACAACGCCCTGAACGACCGTATACGAAACCTGCTTCTATCATACGACTATTCGAAGTCCACCGACCCCCTCCAGCCCTTCGCCGCACATATATCCTCGCTACTGACGCGCGACCACCCCCGGACATGGGACATTGTTGTAACGGACGGCGACGAATCGCTATTCCTCCATAAATTCGTCCTCTCCGCGCGCTCGCCGTATTTCCAGAAAAAGCTCGTCGCATCCCCGGATGCGACCTCCTGGAAACTGCCCAGCACAATACCGCCTGCTGCATTCGCGGCTGCTATCAGATATTTGTACCTCGGCGACGCCCCCCGAGAGTTGCGCGCCGGTCCCGGCACAGGGTTCACAGAGTCCGAGGTCGCAGCCGGCGTGGATCGGATTGGGAGACATCTCGAGACTCCGACTTTGCTAGATAGTGTTTTGAGAACGGGAAGCCCACAGCTTGTGCGGCAGAGAAGAGCCGATGAGCTAGCTAAAGGAAGGGATCAATTCGAATCGTGGTTTGAGAATAATGTGCTGGGGCACAAGGTCATCGTGGACACGGAGAAGGCGAATGATGTCAAGTGGGATCGGAGCAATGCGATCTTTGCGGATGTCCTTCTTCGTGCTGACGAGAATATCCCAGATGTTGAAAGTGACGATATAGCTGGGGAGGCGCAGGAGGACAAGTCTTACATCCCCGTAGGCCCTGAAACCGGCGGAGGAGCGCCTACAACAGAGGGGAAGAAGTACAAACAAAAGTCCGTCCTGTATCCCGTTCATCGGGCATTACTGGTGCGCTCCGAGTTTTTCAACGCTATGTTCTCCTCGGCATTCAAGGAAGCCCAGCTCACCGAGCACCTCAACATAATAAGCGTCGACTGCTCGCCGGAAGTCCTTGAAATCGTTCTCCGATTCTTCTACACAGAAAAAGCCGATTTCCCGCTAGACATCGCCGTGGATGTTCTTTTCGCTGCTGATCTACTGTTTATCGAAAAGCTAAAGACGAAAGCTGCCGTAGTTATTAGCAGTTTGGGCAGTGCTAGTATATCGCAAGCACAAGCATCTGACACGCGGCCGGCAAAACAAGCCAAGAACGGCAGCAGTGACAGCAAAGTTGAAGAAGAAGAGGAGATTGATATATACGAAATCATTCGAGCCGCTTGGATCACTCGCGTTCAGCGTCTAGAAGAGTTTGGAGCCCGATATCTTGCCTATCGGTTAGAGGAGCATGTTGACACGGACGAATTTGCAGAGTTGATCAAGGAGTCGGCCGCGCGAATTCAGAAGAGACAAGAAACCGATTCTATTGAATTGCTTGATGATATACGGTTTTATCTTAGTGACCGCTTCAGGCTTCGATTTGATGATGCCGGTCTTGCGGAAATGATCGACGAGAACGCTCCTGAGAACTGGATCGAGGCAGATGGTGCGAACGCACAGGCTAATCAGAATAATAACGGCGACCAAACGGCGACGATTACAAATGGCGTGGCAGAGTTGGACCTGGAGCAGAATAAAGAACATCCAAAAACCTCGGAACAGGAGACGCAAACTTCGGACTACGTCCAAGTCATCAGAACTCTGGACGGCGAAATTGTCGAAGACGAGTTCGACAAAGACGCCATGAACTACCGGATCTTACTAGACAAATTAGACCGTTTATTGGAACGACTCAATCTGGATGCATAGTTCATATAAACATGCACATATACACTTGATATTTGACATTCGACGCATATACCTAGCCAGCACAAACAAAATGATGGATTACGATTAAGCGGCATCACCTACGAAAATAGTTTTGCATACATATACATACATGTACATAGGAACGATATAAACTGATATAAACTGATCTAGAAAGCTTGGAAGACATGAATGAATTAAATTTGATTTCTCACTGCTCTACCATCCATCTCGTCTGTTGATTTAAGATTTCTTATAGATATTGACTTTAGGGCTTGCCGGACTACAGTGGGATTTCATATACAAACATTCAGAAGAATAACCAAAATAATCTCAAGCCCTCCTGCAGTTCATATTATAAAAATATAATATTTCCACGAGAAGGGCTCTAGATACACAAAATAATTGTTAATAAACATAAAATAGTGTAGAGGAGGGTGTTAACACATATGATATGATTATTATAGTTTTGTCAAGATCCGTCGTTGAATACCTCCTTCTGTATACTATTCATTTACGAATACAGAACTCTGATACTACTCTATCTTCCATACCGTAATATGTATGACGACGACGACTTGAATTACTTCTCTTTCGTGCATTACATAGGTGCTTTAATAGCGAGTCTTTCCCCTCGGGGTCTGGCCCATGGTTGTACACAACACGGACGGGATTTGGAACCATTCAACAATTATTCAACTGAGTATATCTTTGGTTATTTGCCCATTTGGTGACGTCTTCTTCTTCAAATTGAGTGACGCTGGTTTCTCAATCAACCGATGCAATGAGGCACCCATTCCTCTTATAAGGCGCGTAGATGGGATCCTAGGCCAACTTATCCTTTTATAGTATTGTCGAATGAGCGCGATAATAAAGCTTCACCAACGTACTACGTAGGACCGTAGTACACCAACAAGTCATGATCAATGGAGGGCCTCTGGGAATTAGGAAAGGACCAAGTGCGATTTGGGACACCAGGAAGCGCATTCAACTGCTATTCTCTTAGGGAATCAGCAGTCAACAAAGAAGACTTTTACTATGAGGAATCCGTCATCCGTCACGACTCTCTCGTCGAGTTTGTGAGATCAGAAGAACCCAATGACAAAAATGTCGCCTCTTTCTGCCTGCTTTGTATTCCCAGAGACCGCCAGGGTGGGCTGGGTATCAAAAAGGATAGCTTTCTCCAGCTAGTCACTTCCATGAAACTCGATGCGCATATATTGTACTTGATCTCTCGTGATTACGACGGATTCCACCATCACTGCAGCGACGGTCCGGATGGAATCCTCGCTGGGTTCGTCGGCAATCCACAATTTAGTTTGACGTGGACTTTCAATCCTCGAACCATGTCGACTCGAGGTCTCGTGCTCGTGCGTCGCAGGAGTACGCGTCCTTCAGATCACTCATTTGGACCCCAATGCTTCCTGTCGTTCTAGTCGCCGTCCACACCATCCGCATCTTTGACAAGGAAACCGCTCTTGAGCTAAGTAATATCAAAGAGGTAGAAAGACAGACTGGTTATGGCCCATATAATCCACTGCCACCAAAGCAGCGGTTCGAAATTGACCAACTTTCTGTGTGGTTGAGGGATATTGGCGATATTCAAGGGGACTTTGCCAATAAACATCGTCACCTAGACATCATTTACGAGATGACCTCTTTTATCCAGGGAGACAGCTGGCTGAACAAACAACAACGAGATTTCATATCTCCGCTTGCGTTACAGAGCACGGAAATTCTCCGAGAGTCATTGCCTACGATCCAGCAGATGGTCAACGCCCAAAAAGCGTACTTGGGCTATCTCCAAGAAAGACCCCGAACTATTTCCTCGGTAGTAAGTATCTGTTGAGGTCAGGCGACTAAGTCACCAGCTTACTAATTATTATTACCAGTTGTTTTCATTATTAACCCATGAAGATGCGGCGACAAATCTAGAACTGGCGGATGCCAGCTATGCAATTGCTGAAGCATCCAAGCGTGACAGCTCATCCATGAAAACAATTGCCGTGATGACCATGGCCTTTCTTCCAGCTACTTTCATTTCCGCATTATTTGCACTACCATCATTAAAATGGGACCAGCAAAAGGTTATTCAACCCGGGTTCTGGGCCTACTGGGCGTTCACAATCCCGGCCACTATCATTGTCTTTGTGGCATGGTTTGTCATTACAAACTATAGATCATTGCTCAAGAAATTACGAAGCATTGGGAATCAGACTGAGGATGATGAGATAAAGAATGGACGTCCTACAGGAAGGGACTTCTAGTCTCACGCGCGCGCGAGGTGTGGATTTCCTATTTCGGCAAGGTTGTGCCCTAACTCAAGAGACAAGAGATGTCGTCCGAGTACAATAGAATTTACATTATACTTAATATCTACAAACTTCCAGACAGAAATGTTAAACATAGGAGATATAGCAGCGATGACTGTCTCTATCAAACATTAAAAAATTTAGAGTATAATACATTTTCGTAGAAATGAATCCCCCATCTACCCGTATCTAGATTTGTGTAGCTTGCTAGCACATTGTCAAGTTTCTTCTTCTGATCAAGATACTCCCTAACCAGCGGCGAATGGACTGGCTTTCCGCAACCTCTCACCAAACACCCAAAGGAACAGGGGTGCTGGGATCCCTATTCCTATCGCGATAAATGCCAACACACTATTACCCCAGCCGTAATGGAGGGCGTTGTACATGTACGGGGCAAACAAAGGGAATGCAAAGGCAAATATAGACCGTAAAACCGATACTGCGGCTAGCGCGCTGGCTGCAAATTTGGTGTATGTGTCCACGACGTAGGTCTGCACGCACAGGAATGTCATGATGTTCCCCATGGCAAATACACAAACGCCAATGTCGGGGGCTATCCAGACTTGATGGGTTTGGGCTGTCCAGCCGTAGATAAAGAGACCAGCTGGAAACAAAATGGCAGAGATGCCGAGTAAGGGGATTCGGAACTCAGGCTTGCCTATGTCTTTATTGCGAGCCTTGAGACGGCGATAGACACGGTCGATCAATGGAGCACAGAGTTGGGCCCCTAGGAAAAATCCTAGGCCAAGAGAGATATAATGCAACCCGCCAATGCCCGTGGACTCGCCGTAATAATCAGGGCTGGTCCAGAGGTCAGAGAAAGTCGATAGCACGAGGTACATGAGTCCATAAGTGTATGCCATGTACAGGGTAAGGACTTGTATAATAGGTTGCGTGGCAAGAAGACGAAAGGGCCGTACGAGCGACGTTTGCAGAGTTTTGGACAGGGTCTTATGTTGTCGTTCGGTTTCGGTCTGGTATGATTCATCGCCAGTTTCTTTGCGAATCCGTTTCGCGCGTGTCTTGAGGATCCGGGGGCCGTATGATTCGCGGAGAAAGAAGAGCCCTGCAACTTGAATGACCCCATCTGCGATTGACGTGGCATAGAAGACCCATCGCCAAGTGGTATTCTCAGTAATGAAGCCACCAGCAACCGGACCGATAGCTGGACCGAGAAGGGGGGCCAGGCTGTACACAGCCATCCCCTTACCACGTTCTTCAGCGGTGAAGCAATCCGACATGACTCCTCCACCAACCTATACGGAGTGTCAGATACTTTTTTGTTGCTGTGAAATGTAACATCCAACTTACAGCCATCGGAACACTTCCACCCAGTCCTGATAGGAACCGGAAAGCAATCATTTGCCCTTTGGTTTTCGAGAAGCCACATGCAATATTGAAAGCAAGATAGAATAAATTAGCGAGTTGCAAGACAATGACTCTGCCATATTGTTCGGAAAGCGGGCCAAAGAAAAGCGGACCGACGGCATAGGCTAGGATGAAGATAGACAAGGTGAGTTGCAAAATAACTTCACTTTCGATGTGGAAGTCAGCTGCAATGGCTTCCAGGGCGGGCGCTACCATGGTCGAAGACACGGGAGAGATCAGAGTGAAAAACGAGACGATTATTACGGTGGTCCATTTCTGCCTCATGGGCCAGTTCTTGGGGTTCTCCGGGTCATTGGGGCCATCCCATGTTACCTGTGCGTTTGGTTAGTTTCTTCAGTTGATAAGAAAGCTAGGCAACAGAGATATACCAATTTGGGATCTTGTTGGGGTTTGTCTGGCTTTTCTGGCGGCTGTTGACTTTTTTCCAAGTCAACGTCTCGTCCATTTGCAACCTGTATAGGCACGTCTTGTTTCACATCTTCACTGTTGACCTTATTAGGGTCGTGAGAATCAGCGGGGTGAGATATAGGTTGTTCGTCTTTGGAATCCATCCTGGCTCTCGGTCTGGACTGTGATCTCGTCCTCGATCGTGATCCAAGTATTTTTGATTCACTGTCTTCACTCTTCGGTCATGATTGAAATAGATATCAGCGTGGGAGAACTCAACAATAAATACTTGAAAGTAGCCTTAAAGGGCATGAAATGTCCGTGACATTAGTGCAGTCACATCATGGCGCTAACTATACGAGCATTAAGCAAGTGCATGGAATTAAGCTCATAACATAAAGATAAGCGCATAAAAGTGCATAAAAGCAAATACATAAACATAAAAGCGCGGGGAATCCCTTGCTTTAACCAAAACTGGACGTGACTTAGGGCTAGGGCTTCAAATTCTAACACCGCTTTTCCGGAGTTAAGCTAACCCTTAACCCCAGAAAGTCATGATTCGACTGAATGATGTTGGATTGTTGGTTATATACGTATACTAAGTTTATTACGTAGCTCTTGGCCATAGGCGAATCAAAAGCAGAAGGGTTGTAGGTTTGCCTCATTTTGGTGCGGTGGTAAATGGCATCACTCAACACAGGCCATTGACTATCGCACTCGACTGCACAGTGAGTACTCTGACTGAAGGATGCATAATCATATAGATATGATATAATATTTGGTAAGTTGTGAAGAAGAAGGAAACCATATCATTTACATCTCTAGTACCTAGACAGATAGATCAACTATACAGACCGAACCTGCTCCCACTGAGCCAACGCTTTCTTGTAACGAGTCCTGTCCTTGTTGAGTCTTGCCCGCTGTTGAGTAACGGCTTCATCTTCTCCAGCAATCCTAGCGAGATCCTCATCGCTCAAAGTTGCCAAAAGTTCTGGCGAGACTGCGCGGATTGGACTGTTTGGACCAAGGACGTGTCTTTCTACCACCTGCATCGCCACGTTGTCAATGAATCGGAGTAGGGCAATCTCGTAATATACTCCCAGTCGGTTTCGGACATGAAAGATTTGATTCAGTTCCAGGGATAGCCTGGTCTTACTACCACCAAGGTTGCTGTTGACATTATCGTTGTTATTGATATTATCCTCCAATTTTTCGACTTTTTCTCTCATCCTCCTCTTCGTATGCTCGATTTTTTTGGGAAGCTCACGATCGAACTCTTGAGATTTGACTAGTAGAAGAGGCTGATATGTTACCAATCGTCTGGTTTGATTATCATCGACCAATTCTCTCAATTCTGTATCAATATCTGCATCCCAGGTTTCCCGTGCTTTGGCAGTTATAGCGACTATCTCATCACGGGCTCTGCTGTCTGGTATAGCAGATTTGAGAAAGATGTCGTGACATTCGTTCACCATAGCTTTGACATCATCAACCAACTCGATCGCGATCTCCTTCCAGGGAGCTGATTGTTTTCGGAAGATAATCTCTTCGACTTCGGGACTGATGCTTCCAGGCAGATTTGTTCCCTGACACAATTTTGATTGTCTATAAATTTCGCCATAGACAGTTTGACTTGTTGCTATGTTTTCTTCAAGCCATTTTTCAGAGTTGAGATTGACGGAGACTAACTCATTGAGGTCGTCCTGGATATCTTTAAATCTCAAAGATTCCTCAATATCTTTTTGCTGTATAATGTCATTTTGAAACCTTTCTAGGCGTGCGTTGATCTTGTAACGAAGCCTAACTTTGGAATCATCGGATGGGAGATCCTGATAACGACCTCGCAGAACCGCATTTGCCAAATTCTGCAGTTCGATGCAGAATTGTAATACGTAGTTTCGCTGTTTGTCCTTAGTATCTCGCACTTCTCCGAGTTTCTCAAGCCCAGCTTCGCAGTTCCGCAGGTTGCTTCGTATTTCGTTAATGATTTTAGGCAAGCTTTCTCGAATTTGAGCGCGGCGTTTCTTGTCGATGTAGTCCATAAGTGCCTTGATACCGGTTCGACCGGCGGAAACTGTGTCCCACTCAGGTTTTCTGAATAGCTCGCTCTCGTTCTTGTCGCGCTCTTCGTCGCTGATACCGGCCTCTACGGGCTTCCTGTTTCGAAGACCGAACCAACCCTGTTCGAGCTTAAAGGGCGATAGCTCGTTTCGAAGAAGTTTTACCATCTATCAATTAGAACGTCAATATATTGGTTTTTGTCCTCTCTATGGAAATAAGAGCTTACCCAGTTATCGGACGTTTCTTGTTTGCGGTCACATTTCGTCAGGATCCCTATAGACCGGCTGTCCAATCCATCAATTTCTCCGAACAGCTCTAGAGTTTTGTGTCTTGCTATATCTGTATCGTCCACGACCCAACTGCAATCGTCAGTATATAGCGTTCCTTTACTCTGTTTTTTCTTCCTTAAAAAACAAAAGCAACGGCCAGAAAGAATACCCACAGCACAATATTTCTCTCGTTTTTGAGAAAGGATCGCACCAAATCCTTTGCTATTTTCGCGTTGTCCAGCTGTTCCGAATACCCACGGCCACCATTCGCCATGAGTTTTCTCGGGGATGACGATGATTGTCGTCCTCGATTTTGAACCAACCCTGGAAGATCAACAATAGTCCAATGCATCTCATTTGGACCGGATCGTTCAATGCGAAGAGTCGCATCGCTTAGGGTTTGGCCTACGTGGCCGCTGGTTGTATTTTCGTCGCTGAAAATTATATCGGTTGCCTATTCCAGTTATTGTTATTAAGTGCGCGATTCTTAGGCTTAGGAACAAAACAAACCTCTTGCACAATCTGCTTCATAACATCGGCATTAAGTTCGTCACTTGTGAATTGGAAATCTTTGACTCTCTCGACAAATTCCTCGTCATTCTCTGTACTCGGACCAGGAAGGATCTCCGCCTTGACGACAGTCGATGTTCCAGGGCTTTGTCGGAAGACGATTTTGATTGGGAAACGAGTGCACAACGCCGATTCAACGGGGAACGAGATTTCTGTGATTGCTTGGAGAACTGAGCTTTTGCCGGTGTTTTGATCGCCTACCACGATGAGCTTTTTATTCGCTAAATATCAGCGATTGCTTATGTTATGCACGGCTTGCAGAGAGAACGCACCTCAGGTAGGTCGACAGTATGATTTAGGCCAAGTCTGTGGAGGTCATCGACGAACGCCAGCTGCTTAGAGCTTTCGGCGCCCACAAAGTGACGAATCCTTTTCCCAATGGGGGGAACAGTGCTTGATACTCCCATTTTTGTATGTGGTGTATGCGTATTTGCTTTCTAGTGATGTAAACTTTGAGTACAAGAAATGTTTTGTGAGAGAAAGAGCCAACTAAAAAAACCCCCGAAGGCACCTACAGCTAGCTACTTATAAACCAACAATTGCTAATTATAGTCTATGAATTCTATGGATCGGAATTGATGCATTCTGGCGTAATTTAGTTCATAGGTAGATTGAACATCCCGCGTGCGATGCGTAGTGATTGCGCTTAAATGTGGCACAGCAGTTCATGACAGGGATCATGATCCAATCTAGGACCTCGCCAACTGTGACCAACCACTTAGTCTCAGGATAGTATCGGAGGAACTCCTCGACTAATGCACGAGGGTTTCATCTCGAATGGCGTTTATGCTACTAACTGGGCCTTACTTCTCGGTGATGGCTCCGATGAGACATATTGTACTCATTGCACCGAGGCCGTCCGGCACGCTAAAATGTGGCACAGGTTCGAGATAACACACGGGATGTAGGCCACGTACTGCCCTAATTGGTAGTAGAACTATGCAATATCCTTGCTACACCTGTATCTAGTTAATTAATGATATTCGTGGGGGCTGTGTCAAAATCTTCTGAAACGATCAGTATACTAGCAGATCGAATATGATCGCTCCCTCACTTGTTTTAGATATATAGATATACTACAAAGAATAAGGCTATGCAGAAAGTCATACGGTGCAGCCTTGCTATAAACTCCAGGCACTCTATATATCTACTGTTGAATATCTGACAGTCTGGGGACATCCTCCTACAAAGAATCTGTTACATGCAACTGTCGCATGTTGACAAAGGGTTTGGAGAGGAATGGAATCCTAGGAAAAGCACCAGAAGAAGAAAAAGCATTTGAAAGATAAATAGCAGGCATATATTTCATTGCGACATGTACTTAGATAGGTAGGCCTTCACTGGCCTAGCTCTCAATATCCTATGATTTTCTACATGGAGGCCGAGCTTACACGAAGATTCGCAGAGGCGATGGACTCCTTCCCCTCATTTATATTTCCTTTACAATATTGCTTTTGGTTTGGTTTACTTGCTTGCTTTACTGGCTTTGAATGTATGTAGGACTGCTGTAGTTTAGGAACGCGGGTTCCTCGGAGCCCAGCTTGTTAGGGCTCGAGCGTGACTGCCCTATTTTCCCGTTGATTCCCGATTCTCGAGGCTGCTTTATAAGCTTGAGGACAGGGTTCTAGCCAGAGCTAAACATCTTGGTCTTTTTGGCCTAGATTGGGCCATGCGGAGGGTCTAAAGAATGATTCCTTTAATGGTTCCGTAACACAGCTCTTCCGGCATAGCGGCCATAGTAAAGGCACGCTGAAAGTGTATGAACACCACTATTACTGCTATTAGTATAGAAATATAGAATATGCAGAAATAGTAGACTTTAATCTAATTCATTAGATTAATACGATCAAATAAGAAAACAGCAAGTCTATATATAGTCTAGTCTAAAAAGAGAACCAGAAGACGCAGAGACGAGACCCCCCAGAAATCAAAGAATGAAACCAATGATAATAAGAATCCGGCTTCTTCTTTGGTACGCAGTAGGTAATCTATTTACTTCGCCACCCAGTGGTAAATCCCATCCATGTTTGCATCATGCACATAGTCGCATGTAGTCCATGTCTCATAAAGGGCCTTCAAAAACGGCCTCTCATCGCGGAGATAGCGCGAACCTAGTACAGGCATAACGGCCTTTGTAGCCTCCTCAGCATGGTAAAAGGGGATTTTGGTGAACAAGTGATGGATAACATGGTAGTCAATAATGTTGTGGAAGAAGTGACGACCGATGAAGCCAAAGTTGCGATCCACTGTGCCCAGCGCGCCGTCGAGATATGACCAGGTTTTGTTGGAGTAATGAACAACCGTGGGGTGGGTGTGGTGTAGATAGGTAATCGCAACTAGAAAAAAAAAGAGGGAACAATGTCAGCATTTTCCTTATATCGATTATAGTTTTCCATGGATGCTATCCTTACCAAGCCAATGATGAACCCAAAAGTAGGGCACAAAGTATAGCAAGAAAATCTTGGTTCCTCCCAGTATTCCGCTCAAATAATAAAGGCCAGATCCGACTAGGATCAAACCGATATCTGTCAGGACAATCAAAGGTCGTTGCGAGGGACGCCAGAGGGAGCTGAAAGGATCGAAATGACTCTCGATAGAGGATGAGCCGGGAGCATCGGTGCCGGAAGGAATACTCTTGGGCCCTGCAGTGACATAAAACAGAAGATATGCCGGCCATCCCAAGAGCTGGTGCCTGAGTAAACTGAACGCTGTATAGAGGGGGGTGTCCTCGATCACTTCCTTCCAGGCTGCAAGGCCGTTGCCAAGTGGCACTTGGGGGGCTTTCGTTGTCGAGTTCAAGGTCTCTGGGACAAAGGCCGTGTCTTTCTCCATGTTGTTGTGGTACCGATGGTGGCGTGCGTGGGTGATTCTCCAGGAGAAGTAGGGGACCAGCAAAGAAGAATGCACAGCCCAGCCGACGATGTCATTGAGGAGAGTGGAATTGGAGAAGGCATCGTGACCACACTCGTGGCCAACAATCCACAGTCCAGTGCCGACGCATCCTTGAAGGAATCCATATGCTATCCATAGTACGACGCGGAGGGCAATTGAGGGGACCAGATCTATCTTCAGAGCAAGCCATACGAGGGTAGCTGCATAGAGACAGTCGCGAGCGAGATAGGCAAAGGCGAGAGTTGCATTCCGTTCGAAACACGATGGAGGGATTTGGTCCTTGATAAACTGCAAAGTGAGTTTTTCCTTTTGTCATAGGAGTCGTCAGCATGTCAATTGATCAATTGAAGTTGTGACAGTAGCCATATCGTAGAAAAGTACCTCGCTAGCTCCTGAGTCTTCTGCACGACGAACGCGCACTTTATCTTGCGCCGAACCCATATCTGCGGAATATGCACTGTAGATGATATGTCAAAAAATCGAGAAAAGAAAAAAAAAAGGAAAATATTTAAAGGAAATAATGACAACGTACGCCTCCCAATTCCGTAGAATCCTTCGGGGGTTAGGCGAGTGACATTGACCACCCGTTTTTTTTTTTTTTTTTTTTTTTTTTTTACCCTATCTGTTTTTTATCGCCGTACCTGACAGTAGTAAATAATCTGGAATTGCGCCAACCTCAATTGGGTCACCCAAAACTCAAAAAGCGTTGAACTTTTTGTTCGAGCTTTTAATGGCACAGCTTCCTATTGGTGAATGGTGGGGTGCTTTTAGGGCTAAAAGTAGTAGTGCGCCGCTCTCTTTCAACACTTTGACACTTTTGTGCAAGAAGCCGACTTTGGAGAAACTCTTATGAGACATGAGAGGAAGAGAGTGGCATTAGATGCAGCTATCCTACAAATCTGTATAAAGAAAGGCTCACCATGGCGCCATGTTACCTAGGTAGGTGCTGGTGTGTATACGTCCTGCGCCCGGTAGACGCGTTATATAAGTGACCTCCAAATAGAAAGGGCTTCCCATCAAAGTCCATTCTTTGTCCTCTCCAGACCCCAAGTCTCTAGGCACATTACTCCGCTCTTAGCATCTCACCTGTGTTGATCCATGGGATTGTGGGAGCGGAATGCATTGACCTATTATTGAATTTGAGTGGGCCATGTGGTGGAATCCATGGAACCCCTGAAATGAGCGAAATTTTTTTTTTTTGATTTAAAGAGGAATTCGAAGTTTTGACTGCTTTATGAATACCTTACTCCTTATTTTACAAAAACTACGACATTGTAAGACTTGACGTTGTCGTATGTTTTTAAACGCCTGCAGTCGATTTGATGCCATTCACATCCAGCGGTTAAAGTTTGTTCCATAAACGGTCGCTTTTCCTCACTTCAATTCTTCAATTATCTCCCCAGCCAAACCGAACCCCCTGTTTCAAGTTCCAATAATGAGGTGGCAAGTGTGGCTATGTAGGTGGTGGTGGCACTGGCGTTGTTTTGCATGGCGATAGGCGCTTTAGGGTTAGGGCTTAGCTCCGCGATCCGGAACTTTCCGAATCGGGAAATGATCTTATTCTCTATTATTCGTAGTTTCGTAGTATGTGCTCGAGATATCTGGTGTTTATTTGCGTTGCTGCGCGTATTTATATAAATTTGAATTCTTTGCCTTATAATCCTCTCAATGTCCTTCCTGGTAGGTGCATATTCATAAAACCGGCCATCCAATCTGAACCTTGGAACCCATCACTATCGCATCTTCGTTCTGATCCCAATTGATGGTATCAAGAAGGAGTTTCATGTATTGATATCCAGCAATATGAAGTTAGCTATAGCTATGTCATACACAGGCCAAGTAAGGCATTATTTATAGGAATGAGGGGTCGTTGAGAAGCCACGTAGCACTGCATATAAGCAACACCTAGATATGTATGTTCGACCAATAAATGCCTACATTTCTGCTTTGGGGTGCCAATACTAAAGCACATAATCTATGACCAAGTAGGTTCTAAATTTATGTCATCAATAATAGCTATATAATCAACGACTTTGGGGCGTGAAGGTTATCGGCTGCATGTATGCGAATCGGTCTGCATACATGCGATAGGGAGTGATAGACGCGGAAGATAGATATAAAACAGAGTTTGAGATATGCCTGCCATACGGAACAAGTTTCTATCAGTCATGTCAGAATCTCTGAGAATCGTCATTGTTGGCGCGGGCATCGGTGGCCTGATGCTTGCCATCGGTCTGGAGCGCAAAAACATACCTTATACTCTATATGAAGCTGCCACAGAATTCAGCGCTGTCGGGGCCGGTGTTGGCCTTGGCCCTAATGCTTTGCGGGCCATGGCAATGATTGATCCGGTACTGCGCCAGATGTATAATGAGATCTCCTCCGGAAACCTCACGCCAAACAAGGAGCATGTCACAATGGAGGTGATGTACGCCGAAGAAGGACTAGGTGAGCGACGTGGCTGGCAACCTGCTCCATTTGGCGCTGAGTGCTATCAACGTACAAGTGCTCACCGCAAGGATCTCCTGGAAATCATGACCAGTCGCATCAATCCGAGACGAGCACGATTTAACAAGCGCGTGGAGACTGTTTTGCAGGATGAGAATGGGGTGGCTATTACCTTTACGGATGGCGAAACTGTACAGGCCGACCTTCTAATCGGTGCAGATGGCATCAGGGGGCCAACGCGCCAGGCCGTGTTGGGAGACCGATATCCTGACAAAGTCTCTGCAACATACAGTGGGAAATACTGCTACCGATCAATTGCACCCATGGAAGATGCGCTAAACATCCTTGGCGAGCATGCAGGTGATGCACGAACATTCCTGGGACCAAATGTCAACTTTATCACCTATCCCATTTCGTCTGGCACGGAATACAATATGGTGGCTACAAAGCTAACAGACGAACCCTGGATATTTCCACAGTGGACGAAGGAAGTAACACGAGAGGCAATGGCCGCGGACTTTGAAGGAGTCGACCACAGAATAATCAAATTACTAGACGTGAGTGAGCTTGAAAATAGACTAGAAGTGTTACACACAACTAACTAACTTAACGATGACAGTGGGCACAACCTGTACGTTGGGCGTTATGGCACCATTACGACACGCCTATCTACTACAATGGCCGCATCTGCCTCCTAGGTGATTCAGCGCATGCTACAACTCCACATCAGGCATCAGGCGCCGGCCAGTCTATCGAGGACGCGCTCATCATGTCCCATATCCTGGGTCTAATCCAGCACCGCAAGCACATATCATCCGCTTTTCAAGTGTTTGATGCTCTACGGCGCCCACGTGCACAAAAGGTTGTGCAAACAAGCCAGGACCTTGGAAAGATGTACACCCTGACACATCCGGATTTTGATAGTATGGAGGCTATTGTTGATAATCTCAACCAGCGCTTCCTGTGGATCTGGGAGCATGATCTTGAAGGTGATTTGAAGACAGCTACTGAACAGTTTAAAGCTATGGTGGTGGAAGAAGCAAGATTATAGCCTAGTCAGAGATAGCTCACTACCTGAGCGTTTCCATATCCAAGTTGTCAAAAGGATTACTTAGCAACATCGATCCAATTGAATCCCATGACAGTATATTCTCTTCATCCAACAGTTCTAGTAAAAACTCCTCTCCAGTGGCAGTTGCCCCAGCCGCAAACTCGGTCAGCATAGCATCCAATTCACAGGTAATATTTGCCCACTGCTGCATAGTGCCCGGCATCATAGTGTTTGAAGCCTGGTGGCGCTTGACGAGGGTAGCACATTTGTGCAGGAGTTCCAGCGACTCAGCGGACATCTGGCGATCGCACAAGTTACTTAATGTAACAACCAGGGATGAAGAGTATAGATAGTACACATCCCACCACGTCACGGCGTTGAACTGGCCTATCTCGTCAAGTTGAAGCAGTAGCTCGCATGCTTTACGTCCTGACCGACTACACACCTCGGCCATACGGGTTATCTCCTGAGTCGCGCTCTCTTCGGGCCGCAATGTCGCCTGGTAGTACAATAGTAGGGCATATCTAGTTAAAAGTGTTACTGCATAGTGGTACTGAATATGCAGTAATAAAGTCGGTCGCCGGAAAGAATCTGGTAAAGTAGCAGCTCCAGGCATAGAGAGATGCACCGGAAGCGTATCGTACCATCGACTCAAGTCATGTAGAAGGCCGGCTGTGGGCGATAATGGCCCAGTATACGTTTCAGCACTTGTAGTAATCATGGGCAACCCCCGACATACAAGTCCTAGTAAGCGTACGAGTCCTGTCCAACATTTGATATAATCTGGAGGTCCATAAAATCCGCCGCTGCCTAGTATACGCTCGTGTGGAGCCGCGGTCGAGCAGCGTGCAGCATCAAGAGCACTAGGACGGTCGTGTGATGAGACCTGCATCTGTTCAAAACCATACAAGGTCCACCAAAGTCCCTTTCGAAGCTCACGAGCTAAGCGGGGGCCGGCGGGTTCGATCTCATCGCGATGGAGGCCGATGGCTATAGCAATACGGCCTGCAGCTCCCGTTAATGTCCAGCACGCGTCACGGTGATTTGTATTGTGCAAGTGCAGTGCTGCTAGTAGTAATGCTTGCACTGACTGAACGCTCGATGTAAATAATACTCCCGGTAGGAGAAGTTCAACATGGGACCACCAACGTTGTTCATCAGCAAACATAGAAATTTGACTCTCGTTACTGAAACTCCCCCTTTGAGCCCTAGTCCCAAGGATGAGCGCGCATAATAGGCTACACAGCCAGGCACGGTCAACTGAATCTGGCGTTGCACGCCATCGATCAAATGTCTCGAGAAACCCAGCTTCATGCAAGACTGGGAAATCGCTGTTGACGCGGTCGAAATAGACACGTACCAGCCCATCGAGAGTCGGCGAATCATGAGCCAGGACGTCGACCTCACTAGGAATTACATACGGCGTTGAAGGATTCCCACCAAAAAGATTCATCTGGCCATAATGGGTTGGAGAATCACGACCCATCAATGCGCGCAGTTTCATTTGAAAGACGTATGAGCTAGCTGGGCCGATATACTGACCCTGGCCCTGTCGATCATGTACCAATGTTTTATTTTCTCTGGATAGTAGCCGATCAAGGCTCTCAGTCTGCTGGATAGCACCAGAAGAGCCCTCTCTGTTGTCTCCCGTAAGTGGAATGCCGAGTGACTGACCAACGGCTCGCAGAGAATCGACATCCCCAACGTCAGTCTCAGGTATCAACCCTTTGACCAAATCCTCCAGCAAATTCATACGGGAGCGCACATGGTCGACGCTGCCATACAAGCGCCGTTTGCGTGGCTTGGTGACAATGCATTGATAGTCGTTCAGCTGACAATACTGGCAACGCTGCTGATCGAGAACACGATGGCACTTTTGCTTTCGCGATTTACAACGGTCGCAGCTGTGCTCTGTGCGCTTGCGGTCCTCAAGTGGAACCCTTCTGTTGTTGATCGAGGCCATTTCTCATGCAATGTTTACCAAAGTGAGTGAAAGATAGGAAGCAAAACGGAAGATCTTATCGACGGTCATCGGCTGCCTGCAAGCGATGAGAGCCCGCTGGCAGCCAATCAAAGCCGCGCGAGCTTATCGCGTGACTCCGCTAGCCCTAAAGCATAACGACTTCATCCCTTCTCCCCAGAAGTCTATATATACCTCCATAGATATCCATAGACATGGGTAATCCAATTTGGAATTGGTGTAGGCATTCTGCCAAGACAAGGTACTATCATCTATGTATAGCGCTGTCCGAACACAATGGACAAACCAACGGAAGTCATGGAAAGCGATATCGTTGACGACAAGCAGGCTGGTGTGACGGTCAAGACCTCCAGCAATGGTATTCCGCTAGTACCTCAGCCTAGTGACGACCCAAATGACCCCTTGGTAAGGAAGGGCTCCTTGGTGATTAGAAAGGTGCAAACTGACAGTAGCAGAACTGGTCCAGCTTAACGAAACATACCGCTCTCGTTATACTCGCCTTTGAGTCATTGCTAGTAAAATTCAGCGCCGTTGTCATTGCCCCGTCTGCCCTCCTGTTGGCCGCCCAGTTCGGTGTCTCAGAGTCGAAAGCAACATACATCGGATCGGCACCAACTATTCTTAACGCTTTTACCTCCTTTTTATGGATTCCGATCAGTCACCGTATAGGCCGCCGCCCTGTTTTGCTGCTTGGCAATCTGATTGCTCTCATCGCCGCTATTGGTGTTGCACGTTCACAAACTTATGCTCAAGCTCTGGGATGCCGGATGGTTTTGACCTTTGGTGGATCTGTTGGGTTATCTATTGGTCCTGCTGCTATTTCAGACATGTTCTTTTTGCATGAGAAAGGCAAACGCATGGGTATTAACAGTATCCTGCTTGTTATTGGACCTTATGTTGGTAAGACAGGAGCCCTCCTACTACTATTATTTAATAGTATACTTGAAATATTAACTGACTTTTAGGTGGTGTCTGCGGTGGTGCTATTGCTGGCAGCAGTCTCGGCTGGCGGTGGGCGATGTATATATCAGCTATTTTATTTGGTCTTGAATTTATTGCTCAATTCCTGTTTGGTAGGTTTTTATTTTCCGCCTGGTCTTTTCACTGCCCTTTTTCTGCATGAAACCGTTTATCATAAACTTCTTTTAACATGGGATACAGTACCAGAGACGATCTATGAACGAGACCAGCCGACCCCCTATAAAACACTGCGGGCTCCATTCTCTTTAATGCGTTTCCGGATTCCCACCATAACCGAGAGCTGGAAACAAACTTTTGTTCGCCCGTTTGCTATGTTTGCCTATCCAGCTGTCCTACTGCCAGCCTTCTGGTTTTCTGTTGCGGCCATGACCGAGGTAGGAAACACCGCCGGGTTTGCACTCAATTTTGGGGCCAACAGCCAGTACCATTTCACGACAACTCAGGTCGGCTTCTGTTATCTTTCAGGTATTATTGGAGCCGGACTAGGAGAGCTTTGTGGGGGCCCGCTGTGTGATCTGATGGTCACATCGTTCATCAAGAGAAATAAAAAATGGAAGCCAGAACGGCTCTTGCACCTATCCTGGTTGGGACTCTTGACGACGGTGGTAAGTCTTTTGTTCTCATTTTCTTATACTTCTCTTGCAGCCTTTCTAATGAAGTTTTATATTAGGCTGGCATCCTCCTGTACGGCCTCGAGCTGGAATACGGCCATAGCTGGGCTGCCGCTCTCACAGGCATTGCACTACTCACTTTCGGGCAAGAGGTCCTCGTCACTGTTCTGCTCACTTACATGACCGATTGTTACAGGGCACAAGCTGCTGAGGTTGCTATTGTCTTCCAATTTTTCTTTGCTGTTCAATGTTACCATGTGCCATTTTATCTGCCGCAGTGGATTGCAGAGCCAGCAGGTGCCAAAGTACCCTATATCGTCTTTGCTATTTTGCCTATTGTTCTTTTCCCGCCTTGTATAGGTAGTTTGATGTGGAAAGGGGAAAAGATCCGGGGTAAAGGGGCATGGTACTCTGCATTGACAGGGCACTCAGCCTGATCTAGTTATTTTATAGGAGACAAACAGTCTTGTATTCTTGAGAGTCCGGTAAAATAATAGAAATAATATTTCTTATACAGCGAGTTCAGGACTAGTGCGTGTTATGATCGGCATCGACTCAAACTAACTGGTATCATCCAACGTTGTCCTCTCAACAATAGGTTAAGGTAACCCTAAATAACCCTAAGTCCGACGGGGATGAAAGCAATTTTCAATTAAATGAACTTCGTTGCATTCCTATATGAAAGCACTGTAGAGTTGCTTATATGCGATTTTGCACGTGCTACGTAGCTTTCTTAGTAATCCCTAATTCTTATAGATTATGCTTCATTTGGCCTTCATATGAGATTTCTATCTATTCCCTGTCGCCGGAGGATGATTAATGCAGAACGCCAGCTTACGTATGGAGATTAATTTGATTAATTTTTTTTAATATATAGAAATACGTATGATTTGTCTATATATCAAGATACTGTAGCGCGTAAAAATGTCCAATGCCCTGGTTGAATATGGTCATAGGGCGCGCCTCAAGTCTAGTTGACATGGATCTATGGCAAAAGCGCGTCTTCGGCCCTTATATGGTTGGTAGGCCTTGGAACTAAATCGGGGAATACGTATTGTTCAATGCATGGAGTCAAGCGAGCTGAAAAACAGCATCTCCAGGTGGTTAATGCCCACTTTCCTGATTGGCCCAGAGTCTCTGGCTAGTCTATAAATACCTAGGGCCCAACATGCGACCTAAAATTGATTCGTTATGATAGCTTTTACTGTAGATGGATATTTGTATGCCAACTCCACTCACTTCCATTCCGCTTACTGGACGGTCAGCGCTCCCAACGCTTGTACCACGCATGTAGACACCTTTGAGCATGTGCCCTGTGGGGTCTGTCGGCGGGCTCTCTCAACCAAGCTTTTTTCTCACACTCTTCCAATCTCAATTTAAACCTACACATAGTAGAAACATGGCTGATTCATACAATTTTATCATCATTGGCGGCGGTACAGCGGGCTTGGTGGTTGCTTCTCGGCTTAGCGAAGATCTTAGCAACTCCGTCCTAGTTCTTGAAGCTGGCGCAGACTTGACAGCAGATCCCCGTGTGAACATCCCTATCTTCTATGCAGCTCTACATGGATCCGATGCTGACTGGAAATTCCGCTCTGAGGCTCAAGTAAGTAACGTCTATGTCTAGATAGGGGCTCTGTTGGACTCACATCTTTGACAGCCAGGTCTCAATGGCCGAGTGATTGGACTCAACCAGGGCAAGGCTCTGGGAGGATCTAGTGTTTTCAATGCACATGTCTTTGTTCCTCCTTTCAAGGGTATTGTTGACTCATGGGAGAAACTTGGTAACTCCGCATGGAATTGGACCACCCTGAAGGAGTATTTCTCCAAAGCCTACAGTAGTCCGGCTATAACTCAGGATGACATAGAAGCACTGGCAATCGAGGACTGGCCTGAATTGAACGATGCCCGAGGCCCAATCCAGACATCCTTTGGCAATGCGACACACCCTATTCGCAAAGCATGGGCCGAAGTTTTTCGTGGCAAAGGGCAATACAACGCCAACGATCCATTTATCCACAGTTCTGTGGGTGCATTCAGTTGCCTTGCTAGTATTGATTCGAGTAGCAAGAGAAGCTACTCTGCCTCGGCCTACTATAAGCCTGTTGAGCTTCGAAAAAATCTTCATGTTTTGACGAACTCACACGTTGAGAAAATCCTCTTTGACAAAAGCAATCAAAGCAATTCTCCCAAAGCTGTTGGGGTCCAATACAGTCTTGAAGGCACCACAAGAACTGTCAGTGCAAGAAAAGAAGTTATTCTTGCTGCAGGTGCTTTTCAATCACCCAAAATTCTCGAGCTCTCTGGAGTTGGCGGAGCAGAACTTCTCCAGAAACATGGAATCGACATAGTCATGGATCTCCCCGGAGTTGGGAAAAATCTTCAAGGTATATAAATAGCTCCTATTCCATTCCATTTAGAATTATTTCGGTCAAATACTGGTTGAGATTTAGACATTTCCACTTTCGAACAGATACAAGCTGACGACTGTTATTATATACAGATCATCTGATATCGTATACGTCATTTCAGGCAAAGGATAACCTTCAAACCAAAGACTCTCTGGTTCGACAAGAGCCTGAAGCCATTGGTCAGGCAATGCAAGAATATATGACGACGCAGAACGGACCCTTAGCTTCACTCGGTGTTCACACGTATGCATATTTGCCTCTTGCTTCACAAGATCGAGCTGCTCTCAACGATTTGTTTTTGAAGTATACTCCAGAGAACTCACAGGAGCATGGAGCGACCGACGCCTTTTATGAAATTACGCGGAGTACCATTCTTGACCGAGAGCAACCATCGGCTGCATATCTGTCTGCATTGGGGCAGGTGAATTATCCCAAAAACCTCAACGATGACCCTCCAGCTGCGTCCCCTGGAAAATTTGTCACTTTCGGCCTAATGCTCTCTCAACCTCTTTCCCGCGGAAGCGTTCACATGTAAGTGGCTTTTCATTTTCATCAACGAATATATATCCCTTTTACTTGGTAAAAAGAAATTGAAGAGACATTTTATTCTTGACCGTTCATGCCCGATGCTCTCGCAAAGCCTAGTTCCGTTATAGCTGATTTGTGAACATCGAAGTACATCTGCCAACCCCGGAGACTCTCCAATTATTGATCCGTGTTACTTGTCGCATCCTCTCGATTTGGAGGTCGCAGCACGGCACTTGCTAGGCATCAAGCCTCTAGCACAGTCATCCGCCTTTGAAGAACTTCTCGTACAGCCACTAAACTTCCGTGACTCAGCAGCAGACTTCCAAGGGGACTTGGACGCAGCAAAAAAATATGCTCGGGAGAACCTGGTCTCTATGTGGCATTTTGTTGGGACCTGTTCAATGCTACCCCGCGAGAAAGACGGGGTTGTGGATTCCAAGTTGAGTGTGTATGGCATAGAAGGACTGAGGGTTGTTGATGCGAGTGCCATCCCGCTTATAAGCACGGCGAATCCACAAGCCACTGTGTATGCATTTGCGGAAAGGGCAGCAGACTTGATCAAGCAGGACTGGAAGAGCGAGTAAATGAGGTCTCCCAAAATGGTTGGTTGCTACTTTGATGATAGTACGCTCTCTATTATTGACACACCCAATACATAAAAGGCTTCCTATCCATGCATACCACCCCATGAAATGGATTTCCCTATTTAATACTGATGGTATAGAAAATAAAATCTGAAATGGACAGGAAGGACTGTAGGCATGACTTGCTCTTGAGGACTCCTAGTAAAGGAATGCTCTCCGCGTTCATAGCATTCCTAGCTCACCTCAACTAGGACGTAATCACACCCTTACTGTTGATGTAGTACAAGCAGGAATTTAATTGAAGATCGATATATGACTACATGCTATAACAAGAAGACACATACTTGCTATCTTATCATAACAATTATAGTACGTAGCATTGGTCAACGATGATCCTTAATCCGAATTCCTCTGGAGGGGTTGTAAGCATAAGACTGAATAGAATCCACAAAATTAAGAATCGTCCTGAGGAGGATATACCAGGTGGTAGTTGACATTCACAGTACATCATATAACCCCAATTAATGCTTTTCAAAACTTTGCAATAGAACAGTGCCACATTTTGAACGAATCAAAACCAAGGCAGTCGGATCATACATATTGTATTGAAGAAGACCTCAAGGTCATTCCCCGTGCATAACATGCATGTCATGCATACCTCCTTACATCATGTCAAAGGCTTGTACATTCCTAGTACTCAAACAAGGTAGGGCTTATATACCTGCGCCATGTAATAGTTTCAGATATAGCACATAACGAGGAACTTCTCTCTAGGTAATTCATCTTGCTAGAGAAGTGTCGTTTATCTCACTTGAACGTCTCTGGGTTACTGATTTCACCCAGAATTGGAAGAAGATGGCTCCTTTATTTAGTATCTCAACGTTGTGGGTTTTATTATGTTTTCTCTGCCACACTATTACCTGCTTTCCAGCAGATCTAGTAGAAGATGACCAGAGACTGAGCCGACGCATGCAGTCTGATGCCCAGGATGTCCTTCCAAAAAGGCCATTGGAATGGGGACAAATCAATTTCATCCATACAACTGACCTCCATGGATGGTACGAAGGGCATATGAAGGAGCGAAATTATCGTGCTGACTGGGGAGACTTTATCTCTTTTGTTCAACGCATGCGCGAGAAGGCGAAGAAGCTTGGAGTTGATCTGTTAGTAGTTGACACTGGTATGCTGTTATTTCTGTATATTTGTTTGGCGTTGTTTTAACTTGCTGGCTTCAAATAGGCGATTTGCATGATGGTGCAGGACTCAGCGATGTAACCAAGCCCGACGGCCTAGCAACAGACGAGCTCTTCAAAATGACCGACTTCGATCTCCTTACTGTTGGCAATCACGAACTTGTGGACGCCGGACTCCCAAATGCCACACATATGAACCTGGCAAAGCACTTTGGCGACAGATACATTACCAGCAATGTCTATGTCAACGATACATCGACAAACAACACCATACTCACACCTATTGGCAGTCAGTCTTATTACTTCAAAACCACAAATGGGCTTCGAATCATGGCATTTGGAGTCATGTTCGACGCGAACCCGCCTCCCAGGGACACTGAGGTCCATTTGGCAAAAGCGATGATTGAGGAAAACTGGTTTAAGGCTTCGGTGCAACAGCCAGAAATCGACTTGTTCGTCCTTATCGGACACAATCCAGCTAGGTTGAACGAGACAGACCATAATAATAATAGTACTCTGCGATATATCACGGATACCATTCAGAAAAGTCGCCCGGGGGTTCCTGTTCAAGTATTCGGTGGCCACTCACACACCCGTGACTTTATGGTGTACAATGAGAATGCAACTGCTATACAATCGGGCAGATATGGCGACAGCGTAGGATGGGTTGCTATGACTGGTGTTAAATCAAGCACATACACTGGTGTTATGAATCCCGCCGGGGTTCCTAATCCGAGCAGACACGCGAAGGCAGTCGAACCTCCGGCTGCCGCTCAAGGAGTCAACATGAAAAGTCAAACATCCGAATCAAGCTTGAAGTACGCTCGTCGGTATCTTGACTTTAACCGTGAAACATTCCAATTCCACACAGGTACCGCAGGCAAGCCCGGGGATTTTGATACCCCCAATGGGCTCGATGTCACCAAGAGAATCACAGACCTTCGAGTAAAATACAATCTCAATGAATATTATGGCTGCGCACCAAGGTCATATTGCATCTCATGCCGGCCACACGATGACGAAGGCAATATTTATAACCTTGTGCAAAAGGCCCTTGAGCAGATAGTGATCTCAACATCCAGGAACAACACATCACGACTTGTTTTCGGAAATCGGAATGGAATCCGGTATGATTTAGCTCAGGGCCCTTTTACACGAGACGATTCTTTCATTGTCTGTCCGTTCAATGACAACTTTCGATATATCCCCGATGTTCCTGCCGATCAGGCTTCAAAAATTCTTGCCGGCCTGGGAAAGGAATGCCCAATTGCACCTGGCCAGGAGGAAAATAACGATCTCTGGGGTCACACATTAGAATCAAAAGCTAGTCAGAAAGTTTTGTCTCGCCGCGGAATTGATGCAGTTGGCATGGTGACTCCTGGATACAATACCAAGGATGATTTCGGAACGGATGGGGATGATACTGAACACTCCCCGATCCCAAATTATGAGCCCCCGGCGTATGTCCAAGCTAATGTCACTCTTCTTGACAGCCAGGGTAAGCATCCCGAGATGTATGACCTGGTTTATATCAAGCATTTAGAAACGAGGGTGCTAAATGCGTTGAAATGTTTCAACAAAACGCACAAATATGAACCAGGCGATTATGCTGATTCAAAAATCAACACAAACACTATGCTTCAGCTGTATGCACAGAAGTTTTGGAATACGCCTCGGGAAAGCTGCACTGTTGGAGGGACAATTGGGTGAACTGCTGAGGGTTCGGTTGTCAACAGTTGGCCGAGAGGGTATGGCCCTTGAAATCGTAAAGGCTCCATTTAACAATCTTATTGTTTTAATCGAGGTTATTGGTCATTGACAAGAGACTGCTTGCAATTCATCAAAGTGTCTAGTTAGTGAAATAACAACAAAGATAATCGACAAGGTTAGTTATTAGTTGAATGTAATCTGCGAAAAATAATAGTTGTAGGAAGCAACTTCTGGGCAATATCTGCCCCTAGTTTCAGTTTCAGAGATTGGGTAAATGTAGAATACTTGTGGTTCAAGCTCGACGCAGGAAAAAAGAGAAATATTAATTATTATGACTGATCACAATCGTGGACATATGCAAGTTCCTTCACTTCATGCTTCAAAAAGGGGAGAATAAGAACAAAGGAAACAAAGAGAACAAAGAGCGCACTATATGGAACTTGCTGGCTGAGACAATTGGTTGGCGCACGGTGATTCGTGCAGTAGCACGTTTCGACTATTGGGAATAGCGGCCTCGCCAGCTGGATTATTCAGAAGATATTAGCCAATAACTTTCAGAACTGCTGGGCTATTTCCATCGGTCCGGGCAACGAGATGATAAAAAGACGCGCGGAATTTGGGGGCCGGTACGTAGTCGAAGGAAATTTAAAATAATCAACAGAAGTCGGCCTTTTTTTTTGGAGATATGATATATCATACGAAAAGGCGGTGACCGCTACATAATATTCAGGGCAAGATGTCGGAATATTGCTGAATTTGTGGCACTGTGCATTAGTAAATCTCCTAAATGCCATAGGGTGACAAGGGTGTTCGGCACGAGTAGTGTGTTGGCTGAAAAAAAGCAAACATGATCACTTGAGATAATCCTTGTCAGAGCATAAATTTGCTCCAGTTTTGCAACATTATGGAAAAAGAAAAGAGAGAGAAAAAGAGTGTCAAAAAAAAAGTTGGTCACTTTTTGTCTCTAGACGAGGCTGGCAATTACTAGAGTGTTTATCTTCTTAGTTAAGAGAAATCAACTTGTATTTAAAAAAAATTTCCACCCTCCATTCCTTAGTGAAGGTTTGTTTCCCCAAGAATAATTTTTTTTTGTTTCCTGGTTGAAGATTGCGCATTGGTGATGCCGCCTCGACGGTCCTATAACGGAGGAGAACCTCAACGGCCATATAACCGGTGGACAGAAGACGAAAAACAGGTACTACTGGCTTGCCGTAGGGAAAATCCAGATATGTCGAACGCCGAATTCACAAAGGTCCCTCTCTCGTTCTCTCTCCCACGTCTATTTATTCTTGGCATACTCACAAGCCTGGCAGGCTTTTTATCCCCTCCATTCTGCTGATGATATCGGAAGACGTGTTAGAGTAAGTCGAGCTATTAGCCGCCTCCTATTGTCATATTTTTTATTTTCTAACTATTAATAGTGGTACACGAAGAATCCCCCAACAGAACAGCAAGAGGCTGGGACAAGGGCAAGCGTGAGTCAATAATTTTGATGGCGAACTTGCTTATGGAAGGCTACATAACTTACGGTGCTGCCATGATAGCCTAATACTACAACCAGTATTAGTACTACGGTGACGAGGACGACAAAAAGCCCTCCAAACTCCCTGGGGAAAAATACAGTGTCTCCATTCAGTGACGGTGACGATGACGAAACCGAGGATGACTCTAACGGAGCCATAGCATTTTCAGGAGAGCGAACTCCAAAAAAGGTACGGGCTATATCCTTAAATGAGTAGCTGGAGCTAGTTCTTGAGAGAGAGTGAGGGCGATTTAGAAAACTAAGATTTTGACTTTTCATCAATAGCGCCCAAGGTTGACCACCAATTCAACAAGATCCGAAAGAGACAAGCCACAAGAGCCACAAGATTCAGGTTCAGGTATGGTTCAATCTCAAACGAGTGAACGACAACAGAGCCTGGATAAGACGGCCACGCCGATGCTATCGCCGAGACTTAGAAGACCTCATATAGTACCTTTTTCAGACCATGCGAGTCAACATCATGCTCCAGAGACGAATGGATTTAGTACGAATGCCACATCGCCTCCTCCGCCGCCGCCAGCAGTATCACCAAGCCCTGCACCTCCTCCACCGACTCCTCCACCATCTCTTCCTTCAGGAAGGTCCGAAGAAGAGCAAACGCCAAACCCTGACGGGGAATTACAGATCGTCATTATTCAAAATGCGAGCGAACAGCAGCCGCAACATTCACAAGTTAAACTAGAAGCAAAGAATGATCAAAGTCATGAAACAGCTCTCCTCTCAGGTCCAGATATAATGAAGGCATATATCCAAAGCGGAGCAAAGCAAAACCAATACTTTCAAATGGTGTTTTCCAGGAAGGAAGAGTGTGAGAAAGAGAATGCGCGACTCAAAAACGAGGTGGCGACTCTTCAGAAACAATGCGAGACTCTTGAAAAAAAATGTGAGTCAGTGCAAAGAGATAAAGATCGTGAAATCTCGCAATTGCAAGAGGAAGTTAATAGCGGGCGAACGGAACGTGAAAATCTGACAAACGAGAATATGGATATGCGGAATACTATAAATAAGGCTCGCATGGCTCTGGAAGTGAGCTAGATTGACAGAGTTGACCGAGTCGATTCAATCTTGCTTTTTTTTTTTTTTTCCTTTCGAATAACAGGTTAATACAAGGCCTTGGAGTGTATGTGTAAGGTATTAGCACCCAGAATTAGGATTATAATAATTTCAGCTAGTCTTTTTTCAAGGCAATCAGTAAGTAGAAATGAATGGCTAACAACTGTTGTTTTGGTATGCACTTCTCGCACGAGGACGTTGAAATAGAGTTAGGGCTAGGGCTCCCACGCGTAGTACATATTGAGGTTTTGTCCACGGAGTTTCAATAACGTCGAGCTCTGCCGGTGAATTTCAATATTGTTTGAGGTGTTAACTTGGCTAATATTGACTGGAATGTTTTAAAGGCTATTGCTTTATATGCATTTATGAGTCCGAACAGCAAGTCGTCTCGTGGTATATAGCTATGATCTTCTGGGTAGATTTTCTGCTGTCCCTGCAACGCGAAAATCATATGCAATAATATGTAATAAGAAAAAGGTACCCCCACGTGTTGAAAAACGTCTGATCCCAACTCTGATCCTCCTTAGAGTCTGATCACTGAGCGGGGAAGACAGCTCATTCCGGCAATGTGCATGAACACCTCACGATCCACGAGTCATAGAGGCGCCCAGAATGCAGGCTTACTACGTCGAAATACGAAAAAAAAAAAAGAAAGCAAGGGATGAAAAAATGACAAAGCGTATATATAGCCTCGCACGAACGTAGCAATTTATCAAACTTAACAAGAACTTTAATATTTAAGACTTCCAAATAATTACCAAAGTTGTCCCTCTATTTACAACTTATATTGACACCTTCGTATATATCGCGAACTACCTCAACGATGCCTGCTGCACGGACCTTCAACGTCGTCGGCGTACACACTGGCGGGGAGGTCTGCGATGTCATCGTCGGTGGTGTCCTAGACGTCCCCGGGAAAACCATGTATGAAAAGATGATGCATCTCTGGACAAAACAAGACGACCTTCGGCAGTTACTACTAAACGAGCCTCGAGGCAATGCTGCCATGTGCACCAATCTCGTCCTCTCTCCCACCAACCCCGAGGCCGATGCTGGCTTTGTTATCATGGAACATGAAGAATATCCTCCAATGTCCGGTGCCAACACCATCGCTACATCGACAGTACTTCTTGAAACTGGGATGATACCGATGCAAGAACCTATTTCGCGCATAAAATTGGACACTCCCGCGGGTCTAGTGGGCGTGACTGCTGAATGCGAAAATGGAAAGGTTAAAACGGTGGCCTTTGACAATGTCCCTTCGTTTGTATTTGCCCTTGATGTTGAAATTCCGGTTCCCGACCTGGGAACTGTCAAGGTTGATATTGTATGGGGCGGCATGATATTTGCAATTGTGGATGCAACTTCGTTAAATATCCCCCTTGAGACCCAAAACGCGGCCAAGCTGGTACAAATCGGAGAGCGAATCAAAAAGGCCGTCATGGCAAACACAAATCCGATTCACCCAGAGAATCCCAATATCCGTGGTGTGAGCATCGTCGAGTTTACCGAGCCTCTTTTCGACGAAGAGGCAGTGAAGACTGCTGTGAATACAGTCGTTGTCTCTCCAGGGCGCCTTGATCGCAGTCCATGTGGAACAGGTACATGCGCTCGATTGGCACTTCTGCATGCCAGAGGTCTTCTTGATGTAAACGAGCCATTCCGACATCGTAGTATCATCGGTACCGATTTCGAGGCGCATATTCGAGGCACCACCAAGGTCGGTGATTATCCTGCCGTATTGCCCACGGTCAAAGGAAGTGCATGGATTTCTGCATACAAGCAGGTGGTTGTGCATCCTACAGATCCATTCCCACGGGGATTCAGAGTTGGGGATGTATGGCATGATTCCCTGCTTCCACAGCCGGAATCAGTGAAAAATCAACGAAATGGTGTATAAACAAGATATCTCAAATGTGATTGGATTGGAACTATAATTTGCTGATTTTCTTCCTTATTCTTCAGTACTCTGTAGTCGTAAGTGCGTATACCGTATCAAAATATCAATCCCACTGTCCACAAACTCCCTCTTCTGAACTACCCAGCACAGGGTCGTATTCGGGCTTGTCAACCGTCCAGATCTTTTCATACTCCTCCACTGAGTGCTCTCCACCCCTACACGAGTCCCACACACCATTACTGACCGGGTAGCTGCCCAACATCGTAAACCCAGAGATGGAAATCTTCTCTACCAGCTCCCTCGGATCCTCCGCATCGATACGATGGGCATCTCCAGGCGTTAACAATTTAAACGACGAGTCCTTTGGACTAGGATTGAAAGTCTTATGAGCCAAGCCAGCCGGAAGAATAAAAACGTCGCCAGGCCCAGCCGAGATTCCAATTCCACCTTCCTCACCTTCCTCACAATCCTTACTATCAGTATCATTTATGTGAATATCTGCAACGCCGAACCGGATCGTAGCAGTCCCCGAAAGCACAGCCATGCATTCATGGGCGGATGAATGGTAATGCGAGGCTTGTGTTGCGCCGTAGCGGTAGATCCATTGAGGGTTCCATTGGTTTTTGGTGAATGTGTCGTATGCTTGGAGTGCGAGCTCGTTCGGGGTTGTTCCGGAAAAGAACCCGGGGTAGTGGAGTAGAGGCCGAGTTGAATTCGGGATGAGCTTCGTAGGAGGGAGTTGATATGCTTTGACTTCAACCATGATGACTAGCTGTTCAGATATGTATATATTTTTTGATTTTTTGATAGGGTTATTACTGCCACTAAGCAAGGTATGTAGGTGAAAGGATGATGAACGTGGAAATGATGCAACATGTGTATTATATAGTTGATCACTATCGGGGTTCTCCGCACGCCGAGATAGCGGGCGGGGTACCTAGAATTGGAGATCATCCTAGAACACAGCGAGCATGATATATGCCTATTGAAACAAAAGCTGAAGTGCTACGCAACTGTACAAATTTCCGTCTCGCGCATTCGAGCATGATCTATACGGCTAGATGATATCTTTTATAGTGCGGACGCATAGCTCGATCTAATCTGGAAGCCGACAGGAAGAGATTGGCGGCATGGTTAGTTGTCTTCGTGATGTAATCAATAAATCGCTCGGGGATCGGAGTTCAATGGCTTATGAGAGGATAACTATTTTGGCGACGAAAAAGCTAGCTAATTAAGCACAGATGTGTGTTATGAAGAAGATAGGAACGCGGAGGCAACGCTGGACTCTAGGTAGTATGTTTGATTTCCCGAATTTTTTTTCTCAATCTAGCAACATAAAAACTGGTACATGTCTCAAAAGGAGGCGACGGGTTCATGCGATCAATACAGATCCTAGCTAACAAGCTGACTGCTAAGCAAGAAGGGTGGTGGTATGGGATACATGTAGTGGTCTCGAGATCCTTCAGCTTGGCAGGTTGCTCTCTAGATGAAGATTCCATGTTTGGCCTTCCAGCTTACACGCCATATGGCGCACGAACAGATCGACGTTTGGCACTGACTCTTCTTCTGTCGAAAAGCTGTATAAAGGCGAAGCTTTAACAATCAGCTGTCGAAGACGGTGGCTATAATACGCCTCGAGAATCCGCCCTTGGGTTCCGCAAAATGACAGAACCTTGATCTAAAGACAGTTGGTTAGACATGTAAAATCACAGTACAAGGAGATGGCCTACCGGTATCACATTCTGTTCTTTGAACTTGTCTCTGTTAAGCTGAGATATTGTGATGCCAAGTATGGTTAGAAGCTCGGGCTGTTCGAGGCAATCTTTCTCGTGCGGATGGCACATGGCAAGCGAAACCATCACGTGCGGAAGCCCATAATGCGCCTCGTAGCAATCATCTGGTGTGTTGTAGATGGCAAGTACATCGGGAAAAAACTCATCATCCAGAAGTGAGTTTTTGAACGCACTGTAAACAATCAGTATTGACCAGCAGATAAGGCATACAGAGTCAACACTTACCCATACCTCCATTTAGTGAGTTTCCTCAGCTCGACAGGTGACCCCATGCCTGCGACTCCCCTTTTCACGAAAAGAAAGTTCTCACGAATTTGGGCGTATACTTTTTTGCCGTTGTGAAATCGACTCATGACATCTGTACGATCTTTCCGCCCAGGCTTTCTAAGAAACTCCGGAACGTCTGATTGATCCCATATAGCACCTCGAGATTCAAATATGGCTTTCGATAATGCATCCGTCAAATCTACTTTGTGTTTATCCAGCTCTTCCTGGGCCATAGGAATGAAGAACATGTCTGGTGTGGGAGTGGGCTGCTTGTCGAGGTCGAGAGGACAGTATTTGATCCTAAAATCAAGAAGGACGTCTGGGTCGTAAAAATTTCCTTGGCTATCCCTGATGCCTTCGTAGATGCGTCTGAGAGTGTTGATCATGTCTTCGCGCTCATTTCGTCCTCGAAAAGTCATGGATTTTGCCCGATTAAGCATGCCCTTCAGGAAGCTGTCGGGATCGTTGGTGCTTTGGTTTGGCATTTTGTGTGGGGAAAATATCAGAAGAGCGTAATGTAATAGATTGAGAAGGAGAGAGCCCGCGATAGAGAGGGGGAGGTGATGGAGATGGAGATGGAAATGGAGAGAGAGGAGAGAGGAAGGTGAAGAATTATGAGGCAAGCTTTGAGTGGAACTAGGCGGCAAGATCAGGCAGCTTTCTTTGTTTGTGGTCACTGGTTTGTGCAACCATGGAAATCCATCTCCGCGGCTACCAAAGAAGTAGAGTCCTATATAGGAAAATAGTCAAACGAACGGATCTTCCCTCAAATCAGAATAGCAAAAATAATTTCTGCAATTATGTATAAAGTAGCATCATACTCCTAGGATGCCTCTCAAACGAAATCAACGCCCGAATCAGAATTGCCAAAAAGTCTGGAGACCTCCCGTCCCACAATTACATGTCGACACCTAGTCAATATTACCATGAAGACATCTATCATCAACTGTTGGTCAAGAGACCCCCAGAACCAATTACAAAATCCAGATAGTTTAAGGGAAATGCTTTGAAGGCTTCTCTTGCAATTCATATAAAGAAGTCAGTAATAGTGCGAAATATAACCATGAGGAGGGCTCTAGTTAGATATACACTCGACGCGCTGGGTGATTTAGTAGTGCCAGAAGAAGCGAACAGCGCGCTGGGAATGCCGCCGGTCTGTCATGAGCTCTACGTACGATGTACCAAGGCTGCCTGCCAATACCTGGCTTAGCAGCAGCACGGGGACGTACATATGACTTGTGTATACGGAGCGGTTGTTGACAGTCAGAATTATGTTTTGGGAAGGCTTCCGGTCTGCTGAAGGCGCGTTTGTTGGTTTTGGAGAATGGATGCAGCGTTTGCCTGAGGCTCGAAAGACCCCTTTCGTGTGGACCTACGAAGAAGATACTCAGCATATCAACGGCTTCCCTGACACCCTCCCAGTGTTGATTCTTCTTCCTGACGTCCTCCCATTAATCTTCCTCCCTGACGTCTTCCCAGTGTCGATTATTCTTCTCCCATTCTCGCTTTCGTCCTTCAAAATGGCACCTCCCGAAAAGATCGACAAAAACGACAAGGCCGACAAGATCAAAAAGCCCACCAAAGCAGAACTCAAGGTGCCAGACTTTCACATCCCCTCTGATTCAGGGGAATGGCACAGCCTTTTTGCCAGCGCGAGGCTAAAGCACAAGACCATCAACAGTGTTCCATCAGAGGAGCTAGGCTCTGGATCTGAAGTTAATCAATGTCAATTCATACTCTTTCGAGCCTATTGGCGAGGTACTCTTCCTCCTAGCCGCCTGGTGAAAAGCATCAACGACTACGGCCTCTTAGACAGCTGGGTACGAGCAGATGCAATTCTTATGCGGGATAAAGAGTTCCAAGATTACATGGCTGTAATCGGCTCTCGAAAGTTCATAGACGAAATTCCAAAGAACGACTCTAACTGGCCTGGTTCGTTCAAGCCAGTTAGAATCGCACAAGAGCTAATCATGAAAGTCGACGGCGTATGGGATTGGGAACGGCCGGCCACTCATACCCGCCACTTGCGCAGCGACACCACAACTATCCAGCCAGCCGTGAGCAGGAGAAAGTCCATTCAGGGATTGCTATCACGAAGCGAGCGCAACAGAGCCACGCAAAGCTCTCAACTCACCACGACGCACAAAATCGACGTACCTGCCGAGGATGAGCAGACGGTGAACATTGCCCTGGTCCTATTGCTCCAGAACATTTCAGACCTCTCAAAGGGAAAGATTGAGTGGGTTGCCAATCGACACCAATTTACTGTCCGTTTTACGGCAGGAACAATGACCACGATGACCGACGGCATACTTCGTTTAAAACGCAGAAGTGACAAGACAAACAGGTGTATCTTGCAATCCTGGAAGCAAAAAGGATGGCTCGCCACAACAACTACGAGGAAATAAAAGCCCAGGAGACTGCCGAAACAGTCGGGGACATTTATACGGATGACGCCCTGTTCCCCTATTTCAATGGCCAGTAAGTTAATGGACTCTGAACAAATTTGAAACTTGTGAACTGACTCAGTGGCTTTCTAGTCGTGTCATAATATCGCAAGACCGTAACCAGCTGTTTATCGCATTCGCTAAATACGACCAAGGATATGTCGACTACCTCAAAGGGCGTCAATACGACAACCGTTCCTCGTTCCTGGAATTCCAGCCGTACGGGCCATTCGAAACAACCGACGAGCATGACATGTACAAATTTGCGCGTGTTGTTCTTGCAATGACACTTGCAGTCGACGACTACCTGGCTTCATTGCCATGACAGAATTTTTCGGAGCCCCCTCGAACATCGGGAGCGCTGCCGGTATTCCAGCCGGAGATAGCCAGAATTAGGGGTTGGATCCGGAGATCGGGAGAGAAGCCGGCGAGAGGAATTGTCGGCGAGTGTAAAACCACTTAGTTTAGGCAGTGACAAGTGGTTATTAGATGAAGAAATTGTTCAAATTAAAAATATACAAGAAATTATTCCTGTTGCCTGCAATGACTAAGTATCTAGTTCCTCTCCAATAGACGCCACGGCAGTGGACATTGGAATAGATACAAGAATGGATAATAGAGAATGTAAGCGTAAGCTCTCTAATGCCGTGTATCATTCACATGCGGCGTCCCTTTAGTCATAAGACGAGACAGTGTCACAGACTCGCGCAGAGCCTTTCCCAGCCCTCCACGCACTCCACTCTCTTCCAATACCATGAGCCCACCAATAGTACATCCCTCAGGAGAAGTCCCCTGATCCTTGAGTAATGCTGGATGTATTCCGCTCTGCAGCATGGTGGCAGTTCCTTGCATGGACTGGAATATCATGGTATGTGCCAGATCCCGGGGAACGCCAACAGCAACAGCGGCATCAATCAATGTATCGCAAATGACCGCAAAAAAGGCCGGTGTAGATCCTCCGACAGCAACAGGTGCTTCCATCAAGCTCGGACTGACATGTACTGTCTTGCCGACTTTTTTGAATATCAAGTCGGTTAACTCGAGGTATCCTGCAGGTAAAGGAGGCTCTTCTTCTGTGATGGTGATTGCAGTCAGGGATTGCTGTACAACTGCTGCGACATTGGGTAGCGCGCAGACAATCCAGGGTATCTGGTAGTCGGCGAGGAAATTTCCAGCATGCAAAGCTGCATTCAATTTCTCATTTGTCCATCCAGCAGCGACACTAATCAGCAGTTTCCCGGAGAGCGCGCCTTGTAAATCTGCATTTGCAAGCAAAGCTGCCACTTGGCTTGGATCTACGCCCAAGATGATAACATCAGACGCTTGAACAGCTTCTATGTTGTTTTCTTTGGTGAAAATGCCCAGCTGTTGTTTGTTTTCATTTTGAGAAAACCGCTGCTCAAGTTTCGATTTTGAGTTTTCACTCCCAACCGTGGCGATAAATCGAGTGAAAGGTAATTTGCTCTGTCCACTGTTTTGCGTCTCGTTATTGCTGTCGTTGATGAGGCCGCTCAGAATCGCAATGCCCAAGTTGCCTGAAGAGTTAGTACTACCAAAGTCTTCCGTTCGGAAGTGCATCCAGCTTACCGCAGCCCAATATGCACAGAGTCCTAGCGGTTTCCAGGATATTGCCTTGTGACATGATGATGTGAGTCGTGATTACGAATCGTTTGTGCAATTTGACTTGGGAGAAAGAAGGAACGAGGCGGATTTATTGACGTGGATGATCGCGGGGCAGGATGATCGACCGGGAAGGAAGCCGACTTTGATGCAGGTGGGCCTGTTCTCTACAGATAAGATGCTCAAATAAAATATTATTTTATGTATACTAGGAGCTCAGAATTTCTAGCAAGAAATCATAACTTTCAGTATCGACAAAGTCATCAAACAAAAAAAACCAAACACTGCCTTCAATCTCATAAGGTCTCTTTTCAGGGCCGCATTGCCATCACTCGTCCGTAGAACTGCAACACGATTCTTGATTGCTCTTCGAGTAATGTATATGATATCGTGCACTGCCTGTGTCGGTTGGTAGGTTTGTTGTGTAAGCAATCTCTTGCGCTTTGATATGATTTCGAGCTTTATCTTAGTAACGGTTTCAAGGGTTGGGGCTGTAAGAAAGGCAATTGATTGATCTGATTGATACTAGGATCTTTACTACTGGCATTCAAATATAAGTTCGATCGCTGTCTTGGGAGGTGCTTCAATATGTCGAGCGTGTCTTAAATTCAAAAACTGGTGCAAGATACTGTTTACTTGAGGACTTATAAATTGCGCCATGGGATGTTTAGGCAGGGGATACGCCTTCTGCCACCTACATTTCCTCATCACGAGCATAAAAGTTTGCTTACCGCAAGACCTACCCAGCCAATAATGCTTTTCCCAATTCTTGAGCTTGTATAAAAACTGACAGGGTCTATTTTCTGACTCGTGTATTGGCCCGCAGTTAAACGAGTTTTGTGGCGATCATGGGCGGCCGCCATCCTCGACAGCGGCCGACACCAATTTAGCTTCACTCGAGGAACGGCATGCCACTACAAGCACTTCGTTACTTTGCTGCTTGTCGTACTTGCTTTGCAGAAAAAATCTACTGTCAGACACAACGATTACAAATCCAAGGGTCGCTGTGGATATATAAAGCTTGTCCGTTGTTCCGTGATATTCTGTCTGTCTTCCGATATTATCCACAAACTTTCAAGATCAGTTGTCATTGCAAAATACGATACCTACCCTCACATCACCACTTGGAAATCCAGCCATACCTCTGAATATTCAAGAACTCGATCTGCAAGATTCCTCCGACATCATGAGCAGCAACCCCGGAAACAGCGACAGCACACCTCGCAAAGCCATCCTCGTCCTCAGTGCAAGTCAATACCTCGTCGGCCACCCCCTCAGCGACGTCATCAAGGCAGATTGGTCAAAGAGCAAGGCAAATGGCATCGCAGACAAGTTTGAGAATGTCGCATCCCCTGTTGGTCCTGCAAATGTGGCGGCCACGTTGGAATCTCTGCAACGAACACTTCAAGAAAGGGCGTGGGACGGAGTGATAGTTGGATGGTGCATAAGAGGACACGTTCCGGAGTTTACTGTTCTTTTTGAGAAGATCATTGCTGTGCTAGCGAGGCAGGTTAGCGTTCAGCCGGAGTTGAAGATTATGTTTCCTCTTGGGCCGAACGACTTGGTGGAGACGACGATTAGGAATTTTCCTGTGTGAAGGAGGGTAATTATGTCGGTGTTTGATTTTTTGTGTTCTTTGCGGTTCATAACTTCAATTCTCATAGAAGAGAGGTTATGATTTAGAATATAGTCATAACCCTGGGCCTCGCCTTCATGAATTGATACACGGCAAAGGGGCAGTATCGATGGTCAGTGTACGAATTCAGTCAGTCTGACTGAATTCGTAGAAAAATATAGCAGTTCACAAAACCATATGCCGGTTTCCATATTCTTATAAGCCATGCAGTTATCCTCGTTGCCTATGGAGTTATCAACCATGGCAGAAGCCAATCAATTGCATCACTCCGAGTCCCAAAGAATAAAATGAAACAAAACTCAACGCTAATCATGCAATGGACATGATAACACCATTAGGAGAAATTCTGGGACTTGTATTCCCAGCTCAGTTGATCCCAGCAAGAGGAAACTTTGATATAAGAAGTAATTTGAGTTGGATTAATGATGCTCTCGCACCGAGGCTTCAATAACTTGCATGTTGCTAAAGTCTCAAGTTATATCATTTCTCGATCTCGCACGAACAGGAATGTAATTCTTAATATAAAACACCTACCAACCTTTGTATTCTCACATTCACATTGCTTGCTGCTGCTTGTTCCCTCTGTTGGCTGTTGCAGCAGCCGGCGATTGTTCGCTCGCGAGGCAGGTGCCCATCCGTCGCGATTTCCTTTCCAAACTAATGACACGACGTCCAAGTAAGCTTAATTCAACATCACGTATGTTGAAGCTTAAAATGACTACAATCCTATCCCTTCACCGAGCAACCAGCCTCGTCCTTAACAAATCGATGTTGGAGCAATCTGATGAAAGAAAACTTGACCTAGGTAGGGTTTAGGGCTAGACCCCTAGGTGATCTTTAAGACTTTAACTCCGTCAAGTTACGCTTGACTAAATCTAAAATTTGCTTGGCTACGTCTGCTCACATGAGTCGCATGAATTGGGGTTGGTCATGTCTCGGTTCGTGTCCATGGCGACTATTACCACCCCCTCTTCTCGTGTTTCTCTTGCATCCTGCTAAAAGCCCGATTGTAGATGAATATTTGGAATTAGACGACCTTGCATATACATGAAAAGGAGGTGTTTGTAACAAAACGACAATACTCGTTCACATACAAATACAGCCAGCCATCGGTATATTGGTATCAACATCGAACGCTTAGTAGATACACGAGTTAAAATACGTACACCACAGCCAGCCACAGCTTTTTTACAAGCACTAACAGCTTTCAAGAGTCGCACCATGCATGTCGGAGTACGGACTGCCGTTCTCGTCCCTGGTCTTGACTGACTATTGATTTGGTGCAGTGCCACTGCATACCATACCATACTATATTCGACTAATCCTAGCACCATCGACTATCGATTACTTGTGATCCAAATCCACTTAGCTCACAAGGCGTTATTGGGTACCGCCGTACCAGAAGGTACCAGAAGGAGCATTGACCCAAACCCACGTGGTTTGGGACAGGATAGTTCAAGTTGCTCCGGCGCTCCGCGAGACTTCAAGTCCGCGAGTCAGCTAGCTTCACCAAGTTGCAATAGAGTCGGAGCCCATCATGAATCAGTGCTAGGTTACGCCGTTGCGGTGACTACTAACTAGTCTATTGAGGGGAGAGTTGGTGAAGTACGTAACTCCTAACTAGCTAGCTCTTCGACTTTGAACTCGATCCGAGATATTCCCTTAAATGTTAACGAGTCTGACTCAGACGGACTTAGATTCTACCCCGGTGAACCGTGCATGGCGCCGACGAAGCTCCTGAAAATATATTAGTTGAGCTAGTAGCTCTTCCTTAGCTGTTGGATGTAAATTCTTGTGGGTCTTCTGGGGCTCTTGAAAACAATAACATTCATGCATAACACAAATCACTCTAATCCTTCCCAGCATTTGAATTAGTAGAATCTGCCCCTGAATCCTGTTACTATGTAGTGCGTCGTAGGATCTCCGAGGGTTCGTTTAATACGTAGTCTTACATAAACTGCGAACGAAGCGCCGTGGCAAGACAACAGCTCGGATGGCCGAATACGTATCTGCAAGTTGATCATGCGAGACGGACGACCGATATCCTCATATGACCACAATTCGCAAGAAAGTTAAATCTCCAGCCTTGTCACGTTTAACCTTTGAACAGATGGATCAGCACCCACCGTCCAAACACAATTCTTTGAGTTTCTGTCGTGGAAACCGTTGAATACGCAATCTCGGCAAACACCGGTGTAACAACCGAAGCCGAGTTATCTCCAGTGTTCACCGTGCAGCGATTTCCAACAAACTTCATACGTATCTCCTATCAGTATCAACCGGATAATATCATAATAGAGTTTGTTTTTGAATCTATGGAAAGTTAGGAGCGACGGTTGGCTAGTTTGACTTGACTTAGCATGACAATTGCCACGCGTTGAGCCCACTTAGTGTTTTGTGTCTCCTCTCGGGATTTTCTCGTACATAGCCGATATGCTCGATCGTCGAGTCAGCTGTTTGGCAATAGAACTAGCTACTTAGTCAAGTTGCAAGATCGACTGGAACAGTCGAAGGGAGAAAAATGAACGAGGTACTCGGTCCTACTGACTGTAACAGGAATCGCCGTACGGAGTCTCCGTCGTAGGTAATGAGTGAACATGAAGGATCCGTGGATACGATTTCTGTCATTTGCCATGTGGCTTCCCACTTTTTTCTGTCTTTGGTACGTAAGGGCCATCATTTTAATGGTCGGCCGTATAGTATTTATCCGCACTCGTATCGACTAGTCTGCTCAGCAGGCCATTCAGAGCTGTCCCGGACAGCCGGATGGGTTCGTTAGTGTATGCCATACGATTATGGACTCGATGGAGCATACCAGAGAGCAGTGGGACTTGGAGCTTTGAAGCTCGGAAGTTGCCTACTCATACGGAGAATAGGAAAAGCATTCCCGGCTATGTATGTATGATAGGTATCAGTAAGAGTATGTATGTATTAGATACTGATACGAGAAGAGATAGCGAATGTGTGCATATCGGGTTAGCTTCTTCCGAAGTGATTTGCATGTTGGTTGCTCCACCAAGACCGAGCTGATGATCAGATTACAGTACAGTCTGAAGTATCTGCTGAGTCGTGCAGTCTCTCGTAGATAAGTACATACGTATATCATTGGAGTTGACAGAAAGAGCATGACTCTGCAGTGTGCTATATGCAACTGGGCTGCAGAAACACAATTTCCTATATACTGTACTCCGTCATAAGTAAAATATGCCAATACTGAGACCGTACAAAATAAAATACAACACTTCAACGATCGGAGAAAATTAGCGGGTCGCCACGTGAACTCGCAAGCCCTAACGCACCAATCACACTCGTTACCCAACAGAAAAATGCCCGCAAATACTAACTAAATCCTCGCTAGTATTGCAAGTGCAACGTCTAGGCGTAAATCCAGGGATTCTCTGAACCAGCAGGGATTAATCGAATGAGGCCCCCTTCTTGGCCCGTGGCGTCCAAGCCCCTCTTTTCTAGAAGGATCACCTTGTCTAGTTCGATACGTCTTACCTCGTATCACAAATACGAGCATCCCTTGAGGTCTGTCAGATTTACGCAGAAGTAATATGACAGGACCAGAACTTGGCAAGTTTGGGGCCTTGGAACCAACGTTTTCTGGAAAGCTCCAACCCATGGTTATTTCACCTTATTCGGTTGCTTTTCGCGAGAGAATCAGCCATGTTACTCGATCAGTTGATTGACCAATGGCTCGTTTGATTACGAGTCAGCAGCGCGCCAAAGCTCGACGGGTGTCACGGATTCCCGTTCGTTAACAATTTTAATTTATTAGCCACTTCCTAGACTTACTCCGTAGAGGCAGGTAAGTTAGTGTCACCCAGTCTGTGTAACTAACAAGGGATGGAGGCTTACCCTAGGCTTACCTGGGCTTACCTACGTGGATCCTTCCAGAAGATCACGATCACCACGCCAAGTCGCGCATCCTCGTAACCACATGGTGGTGGCATCTTTAATCCATGCTACCCTGAGCTATGAATAGTATACCAGCCTTCGGATTAAGGCCACCCAGCTGATTCTAGAAAACCGGTTTTGGCCCTAGTTATGTATGTGTGATGATCGCGTCAACGGCGACGGATAATTTATCACCTTCAATCAATTCTCTATAACGTTCAGCTGGGTTGACACCATCAATATCAAAATTCAATAAACGTATTTTATATCCATGGATAGCTGCGACTGCTAGCAACTATCCACGGAACAACATACCATACGGGCTAGTAACACCGTACGTACCCTAGCTAACTAGCTCCTTAGCGCCTCAATTTCCATGTGGCAATGGGATGGTATGGGTACAGTGCGTGCGGGAAAATGGATCATTGGATCCTAGCTGAGAGATCATTTCCGTACGACTAGTTAGGGACTTGTTCGCTCGCTAAGTTACTTACTGCTTAGTTTGTACTGGCTGAAAGAGCTCGGCGGTATACTCCGTCTGATGCCTTTGGTTTTGTGTGGAAATCCGCGCTGTAAATCGACGGACTTGGATAGAGTCCGATAGAGCAGACTGAGCGATCATTGTTCCGTGATCCGCGATCAGTGATACTCGGCACCCGGTCCGTACAGTATTCTTTGTGTTTGTATGTTCGTAGTACAAGCAGCCCTTTGTTGGAGGAGTCGTAATCCATGGCGGATGTGCATGCAGATCTCGGGAAATTCACAGATCAGCCACTGCGGCACTGCTTGCGCGCTTGTGTCGCTGCGATAGATTTCTACCTCTTGCACATACAGAGGGTGCATACACACCATATATTATCAAACGGCGAAGAGGCCTCCAATATAATAGTCTATCTGACCAATTACTTAGCAGTATAACAACAAATTTCCCTGATTCATACGCTTTGTATGACCGTGCATGCTACATACAACAGATCCTCTGCCATCTGGTAGGGCTAGGGTTACATTTGACTCCATCCGTAGATTGAAAGTGAAACCTCGATTTATGATTAAGTACGGCCGACCAACAGAATCGTCGTTGTGCAATTGCAGTAGTTCAGCTTCACATTTTGTCAGCCTCAGTCCTAACTGTGTTAGTCAAGTATTTCTACATACTGACTGGCGGAAGATTTTGTGGGAAGCCTGAAGAAAATCCGACAAAACCAGCCCCTCCGAAATCAAGTCTAAAACCAACACGACGATTCATCAGGTCTCATTCATCTAGTCCACACTAAAGCCCCTGCGGAATACTCCGTAACTTACTGTACAGAAGAACAGCTTAAGCTATCTGCGGCGTAGTTATCTCTTAGTGTCTACTTAGTGATTACCGCGACAAGATTAGTGTGCTTGTGTCGGGGCTGAACAACCAAAGTGATAACCCCCGACTAGCGACTTAGCGTCTCCATCAACCTCGTGGCTTTTGACTTTGGCTTGATGCCTGTTAGGGCCATGTTTCCATGTGTTGGTTTGCCTCGGACTGTGAGGGTCTGCTACCCACTCGATAGTTGGGATTTGCCTGAATCACCATGTACGTACGATGGACTATTTGCTGTTTAGTGTCTGCAGCTTGCTAAGTTCCTCCCAAGGAGGCGGATCAAAGCGACGTGCAGAAGTAGTCGAAGGAGCGCTGCCGCCTGCGAACTGGTCGTATGAATCGCCGACTCTGCAAAGTAGTCCATATGTCTGCCTAGTTACTTCTCTACTCAAAAATAGGAAATATCATTAATCAACGTATTGTGTTGTTCATTGTAATTCAAGCTAAATCACTCCCACAAACACCATGCAAGTAAAAATAAAGAACTCCGGGGGTATAATTCCGCACACACCCTGTTTTGTACATAGACAGACAACCGCAAAAAAAAAGTACAATCCCAGCCAAATCAATAGGCGGTGATAATAATAATAAAGTTGTAAACATAGTTAAACACATTCCGAACGTAAGTCTTTTTTTTTTTTTTTGTTTTGTTCAAGCAAGTGCTGTTGCTGCCAGCGGTCGCCCGCTATGGCAGCCTCGTTCGTGGCGCTTCATATTGCTGCGCACGCTAAAGGCCTTGCCGCAACCGGCATGCGTGCAGCGGAAGGGCTTCTCGCCGGTATGGCTGTGCGAGTGGATTCGAAGACTGGATGGGCGCGAAAATGCCTTGTGGCATGTGCGGCACACATAGCGCTCATGGTTTTGTGGATATGATGCTGCAGCGGTGGAGATTGGGAAGTAGTGGTGGTGTTGCCAGCCTGGGTTGACAGGGGAGACCATTGCTGGAGGTGGTGCGACAGGAGTCGCTGGTGTTGATGTGGATTGTGTTGTGCGGCTGTAGCTTTCGTCTGCTGAGGATGTGTAGTATGCTTTTGTGGATGTTGTGACGGTCGAGGTAGTTGTGGGCGAAGGACTGGGGATGTCGTGTGGAGCAAGTGAGGAGATAGAGAGGGACGAAGCTCGTTCTGAGGAGGAAGAAGATGGAGCTGGTGTTGCTAGCGATGCGGAGATAGGTGGTAATGATGTCTGCGTGTGCGAAACTGCGCTGCTGATCGAGGCAGAATGTGATCGTCCAGAAGGTGAGCCGCGCTCTGTGAAGCCAGACGATGGGCGCATTGGCGGGGTTGGAGGCAGGAAAATGCGGCTGTATTCGTTGGAGTTATGGCGCTGGCGCTCTATTCACAGTCAGTCAGTCAATCTTTTTTGGAGGGGAGAGGAGGGGTATCATACTGCTTGCGGGCATGCAATCCACGCCTTCCAACAGACTCGATATCGATGGAAGTGAGCATTTTTGCTGATCGTCTGCAGGTGGCGACAGAGGCAATTGCGTCGATATCCTTCTGTTGTTGTCGCTGTTCTTGCTGTTGACGGCAGAGAAATATGAGGTGGCGGACGTCGAGATGGGCGAGGGTTTCTCTTGGTATTCGTCGAACTTGCGCACTGAGCCAGACACACTTGCTGCTGGGCTGGGTTGCGATGAGTATGAGTTGTTGCTGCGAGGGAGGTCGCTCCACTCAGACGAGACTAGACTGGCGACGTTCATGGTGATGGTGTTGTGTGTAGACAGATGTCTAGGTCGAAGTGTTGTGTGCCAATAGGTAGATGAGTATTAAGAGTAATTAGAGTAGACAGGGATAGGACCGAGTCTTATGTGTTGATGTGCTCTTAAAAGAATGAAGTTGTGAATGGAAGAAGGTGAGGCAGACCGTAGGAAAGTGGGAAGGCGGCTTGTTAATGTATGACCGGGGGCGAGGCATACCAGTGGGTAAATGATATTATATGACTAGATGATATACGGAGGAGTGACTAGTAGACTTCCAGACTAGTATCATCGACCCAGAAAAATAAAAACCCGTACATAATCAGTACGCTAGAGATCAATTTAACTCGCACTTAGTACCAACGACGCTGGCGACTAAGACTTGGGGCGGAGACACGCCTGAGCCCAACAATAATTTTAGCTTATTAACTAATAGAATTATGATCTTACGACTTACGAGTACTGTAGGTTATTACTCCGTAGTGGAAATAAGAGACGTTACGATTTAACTTTTTTTACTTTTTTTTTTTTTTCCCATTTCCCTTGTTACGGAGTAAGTCTTGAGACAGAAAAAGAAAAGAAGCGAAAAAGAATGCTTGACCCGCGTAATCCAGCTCTTCGGTACATACTAGCAGATGCCTTAGCTGCGCTGGCGGGAGCCATGGCTCTGTCCCTCTTAAGAGATTACCCTGTAAGTAATGGTGTATTGTACGGTATTACCGTATTTACGGTCATTTACTGTGCCAACTGCTCGACGGATACAACCGACAGCAGGTCGATCATGTCTGTATCAATCTGACTCCAGTGCTAGGTGCATGCTCCTTCTGCCTTCATGACTGCATAACGTTCATGGTAATAAATCATAAGAGTACGTATATCCGTACTCCGTACTCTATACGCTGTACGGAGACTCGTGGGTAAGGATACTAAATAACTAGAGAAAGTGGAACGTGCTTCTTCTCCACAATGCATAATAAAATAATTAACCCTCTCGCGTGGAAGGAAAAGAAAGAAGCATACGTATGTTCTTTACAAGGGGCAAACCTTACATACTCCGTATACTCCGTACGTACATACAACATACAACATACAAAATGTGGCACAGGTCTGAGCCATTGTTCGCAGTTACGTACATGGGTGTTAAGAATAGCAGTCAACGGTCAATAGTGCCGGGTTTGCCTTGCCGAAAGAGAGATAGCCTGATAGACACCTGACAAGCAAATTGATTAGAAGACGTGTTCATGTACTCCGTACATGCTGCTTGCCCAGAATAGCAGCTAATAATACTCCACACGTTTAATAGGCCAGTTTTTAAGCGAGGATGATCAGCCATCGGTTTCGTCGGCCGAGTTGGGCTTAGCCCCATCTGCCTGTTCCATTACCATTAGCGCCGATCTTTGTATTTTTTCATACACACCACGCGTGATTAGATTACGTGTGTGTGTATTTTACTGTACAGGTAAAGTATGGAACCCTAATGGTCGATCTCCAATTTGGGCAACAATTGCGAGGGCCAATCAGAGATTGCCCAGCACAACCCAACCCTAACCCTACTCCACGTTGCCTCGCCGCAGTACGTACTTAGGCGACCGTCGCCAACTCCAGCTAGAGTAATAATCGACACCAAATGAGACAAAACAGCCTAGCTACTCGCGTGTTGACTGCCGTACATAGTTAACTTAAAAACTACATACATCTACTCCGTACGTATACACGTATAGCTATAGGATACGTTGTATGCTCAGACGCTGTCTGAGCTCGAGGCAACCAGGTCAGAGCGATACCCGCCGTCCCGGGTTGGCTAACCCGGTGATCATTAATTCTAATTAAATATTATGGAGCTTTCCCCTCTGTCGCTCTCCCAAGAAAAATAAAAAGTAAGCAGTGGCTTGGGCTTCGGGTTTTGCTTTGATTTGTCTTTTTGCTTGTCTGCTATTGGCAGTTCTGAACAGCGAGTTATGTCCGACGTCCGTAGAGAATCCGACAGAGCATGAGCCCTGCTCACTGAGCGAACAGCCTGCGACAGAATACAAGTCAATGAGTGCATCAGTCTGTCGGCGAAATGACGAGTGTCCATCATCAGGGAGATCGCCCACGCGTACGACTGACCGCGGTCAGCTGACGAGTTTTCAGACTCTTGAGTTTTAAGAAACTCGAGGCAGACAAAAGAAAATCTCCGATTGCATGGCATGGCATGGCAATGCATGGCAGTCCTGCAGGGTGTTGTGTTCCAGAGACGCAAGAAGAGGCTGGAGCGCAAGCCAGCCACTCCACGAGTCCGCTAGGTCGGGTACGTCGTGCGCTGCCCCACAGGCTCCTCGTATCTGTCAGAGCAACACCGTACGCCGTACAGAGTATGGAGGATCATCACCTTTATAAGAGCGATTAATATACCTATAACGGACGGATAATAAGATTTCCATTCCTTTTCCCAGACAGAGTTTAGAGTCAGAGTCAATACAAAAGAAAGTTGATTACTGTCAGAGTTCAAACGCCGATGCACTGCTGACTGTAATTTCACGCTTAGACTGTGCTTTGTCTTTTGGTTCCCAGACTCTATACGAAGTCTGGCAGCGCCTTCGACCTCGAACGGCGATCATAAAGGAGCCTTGTGCGTAAATATTTGCGCCCTGGATGAAAGCCAACCCGACGCTGCGGTGAAACGTGACCGGCTGCCAGAATATACACCCGGCCCTTGTTCGTGCGGCGCAGTCTGTATTCTATTACCGTATGTTAGGTATGTATGTGTGTATTATAATTTGCTAAGATTTGCATCACCCAATCGGGTAATTTTACCTTCGGCTCAACCTGGGTTTGTTGCAACGGAACATGTCAAGTTGTCTGTCAGTGTCAGACCCCGACTAGCCTGATGATCACACTATCACCATTGCGCCACGTAACTCGGTCACGTGTCAGGCAGGGGCTTGTCTTGTCGTGACAGAGCTGAGATCCGTATTGTTCCGTTTGAGAAACATTCAGTCTCAGAATTGCGTGTGTGAGTACGTACTCGAAGCTAGACAAAGAAAGTATAGATAACCAACATTATTTGCTTATTTGCTTATTGCCCTTGCTTTGAATTCACAATTTTGCGACTGGATAATTCGGCTCGCAGACGCCGAATCTCCGGAGGACTGCTCGCCTGCTCGCTTACAGTCTCCAGAGAACGTTGAAGCGATCTTAGCCAAGGGGTAAACTATGTATACGTACGCCGTATCCACCAGGTCGGATGCTTTCCGGTGCTAAGGCCGTATGCGGTAAAATTCTAGCTGCTGCCGTACTAATAAAGTACTGTTACGCGCGCGAATCGAATCCGACGTGACGGACGGGCTTGTCGATCATCGGTAATACCAATACCATTGTCTTTCTTCCACCAGTTCGATGCACAATGCACCAGACGGAAAGTATGGAGTAGTTCTCATCCGCGTCGATCAGTTAATTGATCAATTGATGTACACGCGAGACTAAGTTCAAGTAAGTTGCATAAAAAAAGAAAAAAGAACGATCGTCGGCAGAAAAAGACATGTCCACGTAGTAGTTCTATTCAACTGACCGTGAAGTTCACGGCCGTCGGCCGAGGCAGATCAGCGCCTAAGCCGCAAGTTCTCGCCAGGATGATCAGCATTGTATGAGATTCAGAATCCTGAATTGAGACGCAAATGAACCAATGGAGTGTTCATGCAGTGTGCTCTACATAATACCTGGACAGAGTGTTGGTTCGTTATTAGGATATGCGTCGACAACACGTACGTACATACGCATGCATTGTAGAAAACTGTGCCAGAGTCAAACAGACTTTGTCGGCCAGGTACTAAAATTCGCCGGGTGGTTGAAGCACGTCTACACAACCTATTGTTTATGCAGGTATACGTAGTTCGTACGATGGATGCATCGGCGTTGACGGATACTGTCTTCCAGAAAATGAAGCCACAATCAGCATACAGTACGAATACGAAAATACGAATCGCATCAATCGCATACAGACATGCCGCACCATCCACGCGTGATCTGCGCCAGGGTACGGAAATACCTTACTCCGCAAGAGAACAAACGAACCTTCCAAGCGAGGCTGCCACTAGCCTTCTACAAGACTAGCGCGGCGCTAGGCCGTAGTCCGTATTGCATACCACATGGAGGAACGCTGCCAAGCGGGCAGATCCGCTGTGCTGATCATCGTGGATACACATTTATTTTTGTTCAATTAGGCACTCCGTAAACTTGGTATTGTAAGAATTGTACTGAACGTACTCTGCGAGAGGTTGGAAATGCTACATAGTACATCAAGCACGGACTTTTATTTTCGTGTCTTCTTTTCGCGCGGAAGATGCCGCTGCTGATCTGACCGCTGTGATCACTGATCAGCGTTCGCGGTATGGCAGCTTCCGACGTAAGATCGAGTTACATCGAGGACTTCAAGTCCCTTTGTTCTGCCTACACTACTCAGTACTGCGTGCATATGAGATCAATGACTCGCATTTCAGGCTTCCACGCTATTCTACAACAAGTATATAGTATATAATATGTACTTGTATACATTAGCTATATACATTAGTTATATACAAGGTACATTGACAGGGAGTAGACGTATGTATACTCTGTAATGTCTGTAATGTACTTTGTACTGGACGCTGATCTACGGCGGGCCAGCAACAGAGCTGGGATCCGACGTAGCCAATCGGCGCGCTCCAGGCGTAATACGTAACAAACGTACATACAATACGGTAAAAGTACAATACCAGCCTTGGGGCTTTTTCACGTGGCATGCCCGATGGGTGGCCCCTTCCCGCCCCACACCCCAAACTTTAGATTGTGCATTAGTGCGCTTGCGCTAAGCCCAGAGCAGGTGGCAACTCCGGAGCCTGCGCATCGCTTAACGAGCTTAAGTTCGTTTCTTAGCGACGTTTTTAATTTGGAGATCTTCCCTGATTGGGTATGAAACCCGTGATCGCAGCCTCCTATCAGATTCGAGTTATTTTGTGTTCTGTTGTCTTATACGCTGTCCTTCGCTGTCAGAGACTTGAAAGAAGGAAAAAGAAATTCGAGATCGTCTTCTTGTGCAACCACTGTCGTTGTAGAGGAAGACAACGACAGGCTCGTCACATTTGATGCTATTGCCTTGCCTCGTGACTAGTCAGACTTTCCTGATGACATGATTGACATCGCTTACCCGATGTTTGCCGGTAGCGACTCATGCCATTGCAGCAACACTGTGATTAGTATTACTGCCTGTGATGAATTGATAAAAATAAGTAAAAGAACACACTAGTCAACAGCTAACAGCCAATCCCAATTCCAACGCGCTTCCTGCCCTCCCATTGGCGGCATCGGCATCCAATTACTTATTGAATAAAGCCAAGAAAATTGACACCCTGAACTAACCATGTACAGCTGCAGCTGCAATAAAATACAGGCTGCGTATGTACGGAGTAGTTTACTACCACCTATATTCCGGATGGTGATATAGTTACCTGTACTCCGTATAAAATGCTACATTACAATGCCATTAGTCAGGGTTGATCTGCAGGCAGACTGCCAAGGCTGCCTTGGGAACATGCTGGGCGTATGCGGCTGGTTCAATGATCCTCGACCTGGCGTTGCTGTCTGTAACCAGTTCGTCGGCTCTTATTTGTAGGATTTGGAGGATCAGAAGGAGCATGTGAGACGATTCAGCTGGAGGCGAGACAAATGGCCCCATGTCATCGCGTCGTCGCTTCAATCAGCTACTCATCTGCATGTCAACTCATCACCATTAATTCTTACGAGTAATACTATCTGCCTGACATTGAGCGTTCTACAATCTCACACCCTAGGACAATGATCCTCGGTGGGCCGTCCGACGCGTTGCATCGATGTCGTATGTACGTACTATCAGTCGACAATCTGTCGGGAATAATCGATATGATTCCATGGGTCATTGCGCCCAATATACTTTGCTAAGAAGGCCCGTTCCTTGGTCCAAGCCAACTTTATGCATCCTACTCAACGTCCGTATCCGAAACTCTCTATCTTAGCTGGAGGTCTGACCACGTACGTATTTTTTTTTTCTTTGCTGACGTGAATAAAAGAACATGGTATGGCCCATGTCTCAGGGTCGATCAGCTTGGATCATCTTCAGTGCCAAGTGGAGCCTGTCTTTGGTTGAGTGAGGGGGAGCATGAGACCACAACTGACTCAGTGCGACCAGCGCTGGACGCCTTAAAAGTTCCGGCAGCCAGTCAAGCATCGCCAGCCGGTTAATATAATAGCCCTTGCATTTTCTTTCAATCGACTGTCCGGGGAAAATCATTCCAATCAATATGATTCACAATGTACGTACACCTCCGGGCAGTAAATGTGCATGTAACACATCATATCATATGCAGAGAGAAAAGCGTGTTATTTCCATTATTTCCAGTACATACGTACTCTTAGTGTCTGACATGGGCCAAGCTGAGGCCAGTCAGTGCCACCAACCACCCCCACACACAGGGTTTGATAGCTGTCACCCTTGGCCTGATCACCGTAAGATCACTCGGCTGTAACACCGGTGCCAGCGCCAGGACCAGGCTGTGGCCCCTCGCCCGAGCAATCACGAACGTTATTTTGCTTGGATCAGTATGACCTGCTGTTTGCGGGCAAGTGTTATCTTCAACCATGTCCCTGGTCTCTGATTCTGTAGTATAGTATGTACGTATTTTAAAACTACGTAGAGTATTGATCAATGATTAAAGAGTAAGAAATAAACATGCCCCCAAATAGTAAAACACTCTTGTAAAACACCCGGCAAAAACCCGTTCTTGACCGGCCATCTCTACGGGAATAGGCTGCTACTTGGCAATGTTGGCATCAACCGGTCCAACGGACCAACTAACAGACTGACCCAGAGTCTTGGAAACGTGCTTGGATGTTTTTCCCGTATAACCATACGCTATTAGCTCTCTTTTAATATAGACACGCATGTTGCTAGCAAAGTAGTGCTGGGTTTAATATACAATGAATGGTCGAAAAAACGCCACGAAATCACATGATTGAAACGGCACCAACAGGCAGAAATGCAACGAACAGTTGCCTTATGTACCGTCGCAGTAATTTCCGCTGGTTAATTTACTTTCATTTATTTTGGCCTTCTAGCTATGTATGCCTGCTACCGAGGTAGGGAGTACGTACCTGGTACGCGGCGTGACTGCATTTTATTATTTGGAACTTTGTACGTATGACCATGCAAGCAACTAAAGATACGCACATGGATAACGTGCTCGTAACGGCGTCTAAAATGCAAACTAACATGGCACATGGCAAAGTCAGAGTCAGAGTCAGAGTCAGGCCAGGTCCGAGCACAGACAATTCGTTTGTTTGGTGGACGCCTGGTTAGTTACACAGCACACAGCACATGGTATGGCTCAATGCATAGTAACGTTGAATTTCTGATAGATATAATTAAACCAAGGTTACATACAGCGCGAATTTGCTGTGAGATAAGTGCGGTCGTTACATTTCGACTCTGTATCAATCAGCGTTGTTGACTGGGTACGTACGGACTCCGGAGTATTGAGGCCGGAAAACGGCAAAACTTCGGTCAATTAAGCAATTTAACGGGGAAATGATAGTAAGGAGTTGACTGTATTTTGTAGGCGATACCGGTGCCAAATTTATTTGCTGGGTATCTTTATGTCTTCTATACGCAGCGCTTGTTAAAAGACACAGATACTATTCGATAAAAGCTCGGAGAAATTCTCGCCAGAACGATGTCCGGTTCACTGCTACTATTATTGGCACATACATGCGTGAAATCTAAATCTTTAACCCTGTCTGTTCTTGGCCATTCGGTAGTGCTATGAGAACTCCATCCAAAGAGGCAGAAAGCACGACTTGAATGATAGCCTGGAATATTAGCACTATGTGAAGTCAATCCAGACAAAGTCATTGTGTTTTATGCCTCTTTGGATGAAGAAAGATTCGAGGAATAATCATTCTAGGTGCGATCCTCACGCTGAGATCAGAATGTTTACGCTCTAACTTAAGGCCTACCTCACATCAAGGTCTCACAATAGAGGGATGTCCACAAAAATCTCCGTTCCTTGTATCGTCTGCCTAATGACAATCACGTTTGTCAGGTATCGAAATGCCAGCTGAAATAAAAGACAACAAATGTTTGAGACTGTGCTGACAGTAACACTAACTGCTTCATCAAGAAGATGATGGTGTATGCGCATATATGCTTGCTTACTAGGAGTGGAAAACAATCCGTAGCTCTCGTCGTCGACTTATTTTATTTTGATAGTTGAAGTCCACTACATAATTTCTCCTCCTGTTTCAGCAGTCCAATAGAGAGAATTAGATAGGACTTGAGTCTCCTGTCACTCCTATCGATCATGGTCATGCTTTCAGCTCAATATACCATCGTGTAAGAGAGGACTTCTTTTGGCAAGATCTAAATAAACCAAGCGCCTTAAAATTTTACAGATTGCTAATCGTCTAAGTGTGTTGTTGTTTTATCGATTTGTTCATGATGGATGATCTATCAGCAATAATCAAATGATTGCAAAGCCTCGAACGGGTGGACGAGGAAGAGTGTACTCTTCGCCTCTTGCTTCAGCAGCCGCAACAGCCACTAATATACCTGAAGCGAAAACAGCAACTGCATCATCAGGTTCGCGGACATTGTTCGAGAGGCCCGCAAGTCGAGAGTTTGCCGTCGTGGTGATTGGGGGATGTTAGCAAGGTAGTCGGTGAAAGCAGGAGGCTGCCAGTTTGCAGCCCTAGTCGTGGTGATCTCGCCCTCACTTTCAGTCTGGCTTTCACTCTCATCATCGGAGTCCCGGAAGTTGTCTCGGAAATTCAAAGGGAATTGATTGTGGCCAAAGGTATCTGCAAAACTGACATGGCGTGGGGCAGCGACATCTAGAGGACGGGGGACATTTGTATCTGCTGCGAGAGGGGCAACAGATATGCAAGAGCGAAATGGTCCGTAGCAATGAGGGACTATGGTGTTTTAACTATTCTTTGTTGCAAACAGAGAGCGAGAGTACGTCTGCGAGGAGTTTGTCTACAACAGCGTATAAGATTCAACGAGACAGAAACCAGACTGCTAGCCAGCCCGGGGTAGTTAATTGGCAGAGTATGGTTATGACTATCTTTTCAATATGGTCATAGTTAAGCATATATTCTCCAGGTATACTATAGATATTGGTGCCCCAACATTTCTTGTACAAGAGTACACTCTGCAAGGTAGTTACTTGAATTAGGGCTACTGAAACCCTAGTCGGGTATAGCCTGACTACCCTCTATTACCGGAATAGAAAACCCACACTCTATGCTGTTGTCTGTGACGTACAATGAGGGCCGAAAGTATATAAGACATCTTCCATTATATTATTAGAGCATTTCAGTATAAGAATAATAAATATCCTGAATGCCCCCCGGTATACAATATAGTGTGATCCATATAAAAGAATAAGTGTTTAGATTACTCCAGCGTATATTATCTGTTGAAAGAATAATAAGAACTTGGACTCCTTGCAGTATATTATAGAGCAATCCAATATAAACTATGACGGTAATACTTCCGACTTCTTTATCCCAATCTTCCCCTCAGTGCCTCGCGGTTATGTAAGGCAGGATTTATCGAAGAGCATGAGAACTAGGAAAACAAACATTATAATGGGATTTGTTGAGTCAATTCTGCTTAGAGAGCGAGAATAAGGCTTGAGGCCAGAGAATTCTATATACACAGTATAATAATTAAGCAACTATTAGGTCACGTGACGTAGGGTAAGCCCTAGAGCCGCGGAGCCGTGCAGAGCGCCATGAGGAAGGCCGCGTACGGGCTTACAGGTTAGTTGTTGGTCAGTTGTAAGGATTGGATAATAAATAACAAGATTGACGCAAAGAGGGATTCCTATCTATGCCTGTCGTGGAATATATGAGTGGACAACCAAAAAAAGTTAGAGAAAACAAAGAATAAAACAAAAAAAAAATGAAGCGGCCTAAACTGGGAATTGAACCCAGGACCACGCACATAGAAAGTGAGTCGGAAGTTCCGTCACATGACCCTAAGCGCGTATCATCTATGAGAAAGTTAGTCTAACTTTCAAGAAAGATTAATTTGAATGGAGGAGGAGCACATACACCACTAGACCATTCAGGCTTCTTGTTGTTATTATTGGGAGGTTTTCAAATAAATAAACAGATAAAGAATAAAATAAAAAAAAATGAAGCGGCCTGAACTGGGAATTGAACCCAGGACCACGCACATTGGAAGTGACTCATATTGATCACGTGACCCTAAGCGCGTATCATCTGTGAGAAAGTTAGTCTCACGAAAGATTAATTTGAATGGAGGAGGAGCACATACACCACTAGACCATTCAGGCTTCTTGTTGTTAGGAGTTCTTCAAAGCAAATTTTAGAGTATCCATGAAAATATACTAGGGATCCCTCAAGTATTTATAATAACTATCTATTTATTTAACTTGGAGTAATTAATCTTGAATGTCTTGGCCATAATCTGTATTGCGTATGAACCTCGGCACAAAGAACGATAACCCTCCGAGAAGGCACGGTGTAATAGTAGTAATACCATGTAGTCGGTGTAATATCTAGGTGTAAAAAATTGACTTCTTAGTTCCTGCTCCACCTGGACGATTGGCATAGGATCGCCTGTGTAAGGTTCTGGACTCGTCCCATCGTATTCCGTCAAGAAAATCAACAAGGATATTTATTGTTTGTGCATTTTTGTCGTCGTGGCAGAACAGCCACCCTTGCCATGCTGAGTCCTTGGTCTTCATACCTATTGCTCCTTTTCCTCTTTATTTCCCTCTCACAACATTTTCGAATCTCTGAAGTTCTTTCTGCATTCAGAGCGGGCTTCAGCACTTGATATGACACCAACGTTGTGCCTTTATGTTATTGATGTAGCTTCAATTTGCCTTCATGAGCCATTACTTGCTACCCAATATGGATTATTGCTGGGTTATGTGTGCGTAAATCATGTTTCAACGTGGAAGTTCTATCTTCTAGTACATCTATACAAGATTACCAATCTCACAAGCACCTAAACTTAGTTAGTTCCCGAAGAAGAACAGATAGATAATGTGTAACCCAATCCATCTACAAAATATACCGGAATCCAGCAGCCTGCTGCGCCGCCGTCGGCCCATTCTTCCCCGGATCCTGGCCCCTGTCCAACTTTGCATTCTGCCTGCGAAGATAGAGATACAGCAGAAAGGCAAACGCAATTGCCACGGCGGCCATGGCCATGTTCAACAAGAACGCAGCCAGGTATCGTGGTGCGCCGAAGTAGAGGTATGATGTCCAGACTGTGTCCATCGTCAGTTGACTTGCCTTCACATGAAGAAGAGAGGGGAGAAACTCACTATTTGGCGTGTTGCCAATTGCATTAATAATAGCAATAGCCGAAGCACGCTTGATGGTAGGTTGAGACAGACTACCAGTAGCCCAGGACAGAATGACGATTGTGGCCGAGTAGCAGCCTCCGGGCATGAGCATCATTGCAAAGTCTGTATTTTGAAGTGTCAGAGAGTGCGTAAGGCGAGGAGAAAGAAGATAGGAAAGCTTACATCGAGCGCCTGTTTTTAGAGATGCGACTGCTATGATATTGGCGACTACTGCGACTGCGAGAGGGATCGAGACGTGCCAGAAGCGTTCTTTTGTCTGTATGCATATAAGTAATTGCCTTTAAATAGAGATGGGGCTGAGAAAGGGGATACCTTGTCGGAATGCCATCCGTTTACAAGCATGACAATGCAACACAAGAGATAAGGTGGCTAAAGACTCGCAAATCAGTCATTTTCCTTTACCTGGGAGAAATATCCTCTCGACCTACCGCAGTAAGACCGTAAGTAGTGTTTCGATCATATCCCAAAGTTCCAACCACCGTTGGGAAGAAATTCACCACAGCAGCCGAAACGTAGGTCTGTACGCAAGATGTATCAGCTCTTTTCATATACCCTCACTCGAGCAGAAGAAAAACTTACAGCCCATAGAATCGCCGTAAGCAGCCACGTCTTCGGATCGCGCGCAGCAAGCACAAATCCCTTTGTCACACTAGCCTCGTCCTTATGGTCCTGCTGACCAATATCGATAGCATAATTGTACAGCAAAGCCTCATTCTCCAGCTCGCTCATGCCCCGAACATGTTGCAGCGAGCTAGGCAAAATGATTGCAAAAATGACAGCAAAGAAAATCGTAACCACGCCCTCGATAATATACAACCAGCGCCATCCGCTGATTCCTTGCTTGCCGTCCAATTCCAATATGCCAATAGCTATCAACGGCCCAATAGCATTTCCTAGTTGAGATCCCGAAAAGAAGATTGCTGTTCGCAGCGCCATTTGCTTGCGAGTGTAGAAGAGTGAAATGTAGAAGATCACACCGGGGAAGAACACTGCTTCAACAATACCGAGAAAGAATCGCGCAATGACTAGGCCAGTGAAGTTTTTGGATGCGGCGGTGCAGGAGCAAATGGCACCCCAGACGGCCATTGCCATGCAGATGTAGGCGCCGGGATTTTTGATTTTGCTGGCAATCATGTTTGAAGGTATTTGCATGGTGACTGAAAGCCGTCAGAATCGCCCTTTTATTCTTCAGAAATGGGGCATACTTACTATATCCCACAAACAACAAACTAACACACGTCTGATATTCGACAGCAGACAGATTCAAATCCTCCACCAAACTAGCCAGCTTTGCGCTCGCAATATTCTGTCGATCCAGGTAATTCAGAATATACATCAGCACAACCGGAGGCATGATGCGAAGATCCAGCTTGCGAATAGCCGATTTCTTTACTTTCTCATATTCCACTTCAGTCAACGCTGCAAGCGCAGGCGGCATCTCCAATTCGGGATTGTCGGGAAGCTTCGTCGGATTCACGTCGACGGCATCATCGCCATGTTCCACGAATTCCTGCCGCGTCTCGAGGCTTTTGCGAGTGTCGGTGTCCATTATGCTTGCTTTCAATAATCGCCTTGCAAGAAGACAGGCAGGACAAAGGAAAATGTTGATGGCTCTAGCCTACGATCGAAAGGTAAAAAAAAAAAGAGATAAACAGATAGGAGTCCTCTCTGCTGTTAAACAAAGCTCGAGGAATGCAAACCCCCAAACCCCGCGCGGAGGGCCCCATCCCGTGATGCCTCATCGGGCTGGGATCGCCCGCATCCCCGGTTTTCCTCCCTAGCTTCCCCAGTCTTATCTCCACTGTCTTTCCCATCGTTCATGCAGTTAACTCCTCTAGATGGCTTACTCTCGTTCATAATATTCCCGGCAAAGGGCCGTAGGCTATCGGGCAGTTTGAGTGCAACTATTCTAAAAGCCGATATTATCTGGTTGATGTGTCTATGGAGATCTGGACAATCTGAAGAAGCTGAAGATCGAGATCTACAACAGATACAACGGCACAACTACTGTACAAAGAAGGGTCCATGCTCCATCCGACTCGGTACTTTGGCCGTAGCTTGCCCGTGGGGGTACATTCATTACGTAGATATAGTATTCGGAATTCCCCCCTCGGCGACCAAGCCGATGATGATCATCGCTAACTGGCTACAACTAAGAAAGATGTCGGTGTCCCCGTTACGAGAGTCGAGAATCTATTTTTAATTCTATAGGTACAGTGCTATCTAAATTCTATCTGTCATCAATCATCATGCTTCTCGCAAACTGTAACAAACGGCGAGAATCCTCCTGCAATAAACAGCCGTCGCGACTTCACATCGTGCAACGCAATCGTTGTGCTAGGTAGCTGTTTTCCATGCTTATCTTCAACAATCTTTGAGACATCGTACTGTATCGCGCTACTCTGCAGCTGCCCAACTACCCCATGAACAGACAGGATAGTCGCCGGCGCAACACGGCCATATGGATCCTCCGCAGCCTTCGTAAATCCAATCACATCCGGGATTCCAGCTGCAATGAGACTTCCCTCGGCATCAAGCGAGATGTTATCGACCGGATAACCCAGTGGAATTGCGTCGACCTGGCTCAAGGAACCATTTTGCAGCTGATGAACGCTCACCACCCCCGTCACCGAATTAGAGACATAGAATAATCCATTGCCATCACTGGCAATCCCATTTGGAAACGCAAAGCCATCCTTGGCGGCAATATGGCACTTGCCCGTATCCGAGTTGCAATAGGTAAGACTACCTGTGCCATATAGCATTTCCAAATCACGAAAAGCGCCGACCTTGGCGTCGTGATCGTTGGTAACGACAAAGCCCACCCCATCCTTGTCCACGGCCAGGTCATTCGGGGTGATAATCGCCTCGCTAGCGATGGTTTTGACATACTCGAGTGTCTCCGAGGCTTCGTTCAGATTGAATATTTCAATAGTCGAATTCGCGCCAACTACGCTTGGGTCCAGGAATTCCCCAGTTGAATGATCAATTGGCGGTCTATGGTTAATCAGCCAGAATCGAAGCGTCTCCCCAATCTTGCGCACGTCAAATCCGTGCAAGTCAAGGCTGTCCTCCGGATATCCACTAACTTTAAGTTGTCGTAAACCGTACAACCCATCGGACCCAGGATTGTCAATATCCAGAACCGCAACATGATCCGTCCGAGACCTCGCAGAGATATTGTACTTATTACCGCCGGGATTCCATCCTCCGCGTGATATCACACTGGTGCATGCGCCATATACTTTTCGTCCGTCATGGTCAAGCCACATATCCTCGCAGCCTTCTAGTAGAGGATGATGAAGCCGGGTGCATGTCCATGGGAAATTGTCAATTGGTTCTAACGGCCGGCCGATCCCCAGTTCGACGAATAAGAAATTGGATATATGGCTGCGGATTTGGTAGACAAGAGAGACTGCTAGGGCTGCCAGCGCCCAGTAGATAATCCGGGTCATGATTGAGGTGGTCACAAATTAATATCTCAATAGTTCCATCTAATTGACATAAAGTGGCAGACTAGAAAATATATACGCCATCAACATCCATCCATTCCTCAAACATCCGGGACTGTAAACCTGACAGGATGGCCAAAAAGCCCTTAGTCAGTGGTAAGCACTAACGGGGCCCTCGTATTTCGACTCAGTGGCATATTTTTGTTTCTCAAACATCCGGGCATATTCTTTATGTACAGTTATGACACTAAGTAAAATAGTGTCGCAAGACTCGCAAGACTCGCAACGTCTACTATGTAGCGAAGTGCATTATTCTATGTCGGCCCCTTGCAACCGTTGTACGTACGCCACAAATTCAATTTTTCAGAGCATGCATCTATCATCGTTTTCTTGGCCAGATGCTTTTCCGGATTGAGCCAATTCGGCGATAAGCTTCAAAAATCGGAAAATGCCGGGAGCGAGCAGTCGCGTGACTGAGTGGGTCATTAGCCCTAATCGGTATGACGGTGAAGCTTTTATGTGCATGAATTTGTAGTGTGTTTCTTTAGGAAGAAAAATTGTTGGTTCAATTCTGCAATTAATAAATCAACATTTGGACGGCCTGTTATTGTTCTAGAAGGGCAACCACGACGGGTACCCAAGGCACCTGCCTCGTCAACGAAGGCGAAGCATTTAAGCTTAAATGTATGCGTCGTTGAATTAAGCTTATTTGGACGTCTTTTTGAACGGCAGTGTGCATCGTCAGTTCCTATTGTTAAAGCTGGCGAGAGTTGTAAGGTGCCTAGGTAGGAAAGTTGTGCAGTTGGCGATCAAGATCGAGGAAAAGATGAAGCGGAAAGCACTAAATGTCTTCCCAGAGTTCAATAAAGACTAGATATCCGGTCATCTACTTCATCGCAGGACTGAGACCATGTTAAAAAGTGACCGACTGAATCACTACTCTTGGCCGGGCCTAGACAATTAGCCCTAATCGCGACGACGATGTGAGGCTTTAACTTGAATAAATTTGTAAAAATACATAGTAACATAAGGCGTAGGTAATAGAGGAGTAACCCAAGAAGTAAGAATAAAGAAAAAGTCGAATTATCTGATTTTCATTGACCTACTTATTCTGTTATTTCTACTGGTCATAACCTCCAACAAGTGATGAGCCGAGATAGGTAGGTTATAAGCCTAGACAGGTTATCAGTCCAGACTCATAACTATTTGGGCTCATAACCTGTTGGAGGTTATAACCAGTAGAAATAACAGAATAAGTAGGTCAATGAAAACCGGATAATTCGACTTTTTTGAAATGGGAATAGAGAGCAGCTTAACACCCCTTGTGAAATCAAAAAGTCAAGCCATCCTATCTCTTCAACAGATGAACGATGAAATCATTCGGTTTTTTACACAACATTATAGCCTGTGTTCTCTGTCGGATATGCTGTGCTCTCTGTCGCTGGGATCGGGTCTACAGTAGTACCAGATGCAGGAGCCTTTTCTCTGTCTAACCGTTCATGCTCCCGGCTTTCTACCGTCATTGCATAGACTGTAAGGAAACTGAATATGGCAGCCAACAGTGAAAAGAAGCTGAACAAGAAGAGATGTTAGTACATGTCAATTTACTCCAGATTTAGGGCGATGACATACAATGCAATAAATGCAAAAGCCTCAACTGTGTGCTGTCGAGAACAGACCACGATTCCATTCCAGCGGTGCACCCTGCAGCTAGTTCTTGTATCGAATGTGTTTGCTAAGACAACGAATGCGGCAATCCATCTGTTCACAAAATCAGCTTTATTATCCACTAAAGTTTCCAAAGGATTCTCGCTTACAGGAATGCCAGGAATAATTCCATCACGCTGCTGATGACATGATATATGGTCTTTCTGTATGCCAAAAAGGACATACACGCGATGACAATGATGTACAAGACTGTGAGACAGGCCTGGATTCTATCAGTCTCGTCCATTTCCTCTTCAGATGACCAAAAGGAGGCACTTACGACGGTCAATGAATAAATAACAGTGACTGTTTTGGTCGACTCGACTGCCCATGCAGTTATGCCCAAAACAATAAGTGCAGCGATAGTCGTTACAATACGACAAAACAGGCTGATGCCGCGTGTTGTGGATGAGGAAATTGCCATGGTGTATATTTCTCTCTTTCGTCAGTATTCACATACAATAACTGTGTAATTAATTATTCTTGCAGTCAATGCGATGTTGATGTTGGGTTGGTGGTTTGTATATCTATCCGCCGCAGAAGTGGTGACATCATGGATATCACCGGCATCAACATAACACCTGGCCATGCTTTGGTAGCGAGCCAATTTCAGGTTTTCAAGGTTAACATCTTCCATGTTTCTTTGTTAAGTTATGTCCAGAAAGTATCCATCAAACCCCACCTTTGCGTCGCTCATCGAATGAAACCAAAAGGTGGAACGGTGAAATTTCCTCATCCGGCGACATATGTATGATATACCAATCCGACCTGAGATTTCAATGTCCGGTAGAGCCACCCGTTCCTAATGCTTTATTTATCTAAATTGTTTACTTTTAAAGGATTATAGAAAGCTTCGGTACTTAAATTGCTTACGCAATAGTATATGAACATTTCTCACCACTGACATTACGCCGCATCTAAAGGCAAATAATTCACTTCTCATTGACTACAGCAGACGCTTTCCCCTCATCTAAATGCACAGACTTGGAATCAAGCTCCTCCAAAGTTAGAATGGTATGATCCACCAGAACACTCGGATCTGGAAAAAGTAGACCCAGCGAAGAGTAGACAAACACGCTCATTACAAATCCAAATAGCCAATCGAAATCATAGAGATGCTGGGCACCGGTTGTAATGTGAATGTGCGATGCCTCGATGCTACCACCAACGGCATTGATGAGACCAGGGAGATTGGGTCCCAGGGAGATAAGCAGCGAGATCAAAGCTCGCCAGTTGATGCCGTACCAATATCTGTACCGTCCGCGAGGATCATACAGCGCAGGGAGGTCAATCTTTTTCTTTTTGACGATCCAGTAATCTGAGCATATAATTCCTGCAATCGGGGCGAGGAAGATGGCATAACCGCCCATAAAGGTCAAAAAGTCACTCGCCGACGCCACGATTCGCCAGGGCACAAACACCCAACAGCCAACAACGGCCGCCACGATACAGCCTCGTCGGATGTTGAGGTAGCGCGGGAGCAAGACAGTGAGGTCGTTTGCTGCAGAGATCGAGTTGGCAGTGATATTCGTACAAATCTGTGATACGGCCCAGGCCACGCCGCAGAAGAATGATGCAGCCCGTCCTCCACTCGAACCGGTCTCGATCCATTTCAGGTAAATGTCCAGCGGATTCCAAATCAGTTCCCCGTAAACGACCAGGGTAGCAGACGATCCGATGATGCCCACGAGCGCTCCCAGCGTATAAATGAACGGGATGAATGGCAGCTGCACATACTGGCCTTTGCCGGACCTGGCATAACGCGTGAAATCGGGTACGTTGCAGGCCAGAGTCGAGAGGCCTCCTGATATAGATGACATGCATGACAGGAATTTCCACGCTTTAGCTGCTCCCGTCAGTTTTGCGGGCTCTGAAAAAATCGGACCGGAGCCTCCAGCCTGATGCACGCACCACGCCATGGTTGCAAGAGCAGCAACCGGGGTGGTTATGAGCTTGAGGATGAAGAGCGGGCGGAGCTTCTGAGGCGGGATCAATAGCAGCGGTAGCTGGATGAGCCAGAATATCACGTAGCTAACAATCAAATCAGCTTCTGTACGGTATGTTGGTTTGTCGGCACTTACGAGATCATTCCCTGTGTTGTGACGCCCATGTTGTCCGCAATATGATTCGGCACATTCGCAAAGGACGGCCAGATAGATTGAATCATGACAGTCATCGCAACTGATCCATTTGTGGTCACAGAGCCCAGCCAGAACATGGCCAAAACACAACGAGAAACGATGGGGAAATAACCAAAATAGTATCCAAACGAGGACCGCACAAGAACAGAGAATGGAACATGTAGGTTTGCGCCAATTTCGCCGTTGAGAACCATGGGGATTGATGTGCATGTGGCTCCAACCACGACCTAGTATACCGAGAAGAACTGTCAGCTTGCCGATTAAAAAGTATCAAAATGAGTACTCACAGCTGGAATAGCCTCCCTCCAACTCAACCCAGCAGAAAGCATACTTCCTGCCGTCTGCCACGTACCAAGACTGATACACTCCGTGGCCCAATATGCCATCCACGTCCAAACAGACCACGTCTGGTCTTCAGGCTTGACCGGGTCCATATCTTTGTTCGACCAGACATATTCCGGAGCCAACCCCGATGGCTCCTTGGGTAATTTCCATGCTAAGAGGGAAGTGCATTTTGCGCGTATTGCGTGAAGACGGCGCATGAGTGCGCCGCTAGAATACAATTGAGTGGTTCTTCAGAAAGTATCAATTTGAGAAATCACGAGAACATATACTCCATAATCGCAAACTAGGAGTCGTCACTTTCAAAGATAAGCTCTGCCTCTGGTGTAGATAAGAGATTTAGATAGAACTAGTCCTGCATAGGGGAACTCCATCTTGGAAATTTGGTGAAATGCATGTGTATTTCTCGATAGTGTGCTAGAATAGACTCTTATCATTGCTGTGTGGGAGGGACCTCAGATGGCGATCGTTGAGATAAGCTCATCTCACCCGCGGCCGAGATAGACAAAAGCGGGTGAGTTGTAGTGCATCATTTCGTACTGTATATCGCCCAAGGCTTCCTAAAAATGTGATCTATTAAAATAAATGGCTTCAAACCCCCAGAAACTAATTATCATTCCAACAGCGACATCTCTTCAGCGACTCGATCGACTCACACCATGGCAACAACCACCATAACCAACATCGCAAGCATAATCCGCGAATTCCCAGATGCCCAAGACAAAAGCCGAGTTTACTATGAATCCGGAGGCTACCGCTTGTCCCGACCTGTACTGGTCGGCGAGGATGCCAAACAGACCTTTGAGTCCATCCCAACGGTCGACGTGGCCTATATCTTTTCGCCAGATCTAGAAGTTCGCAAGGCTATTGCGAAAGAGGTAGCGAAAGCTGCTGAGGAAGTCGGCTTTTTCTATGCAATTAATCCGCCTGTTGCGTATGAAAAGATGGGTCTGTTAGATACGCGAATCGGAATACTTGTTTTGACATGAGATGGCTGATGTAAATGGCTTAGATGCTGCGCTGGAGGTTGTCAAGAGGTTCTTTAGGCTTCCTCAAGAAGAGCTGGTGAGTTTTCCTTTATATTTGCTTAAGGGTTCATCAACTAAGATAGGAAAGCTCAAAATCCATGTTGAAAACAGCCAAGCATCCAAGGGATACCTTCCCTACAAATTCCGGGACGGAAGCAATAGACGAGCATCCTACAGCATGGGACGAGACTATACGAACCCCGAGCAGCAATTCGTCCATGTCGCGCCCCCTGGCACTGTGCCATTAAATCAGTGGCCTGAAGACGCTCTGCCGGAATTCCGTACGATTCTTTATGACTACTGTAAGCCAGTCCCGAGACATGAAAGCCTCTGCTTCCAAGCTCACAAGGTATCTACTATCTAGATCAAGATGTGTTCAAATTTGCGCAGAAAATGCTTCAAATTTTCTCTCTTGCGCTGGGCTTGGAGGAAACTGGTTTGGATGAATTTTTCCGTCAGCCTTTGAATGACATCACCTTGCAATACTATCCTATACAAGATCCGAATGAGCAGTCTTCAATCAGTCCGCATGCCGACTATGGTGGTGAGTGTCATTCCTGCCATTTGAAAAAAAAAAGAATTAACTAATCTGTTTTAGGATTCACGCTTCTATACCAAGGTAAGATCTAATAAAACTCCCAACCGCAATGAAACTGACAACACCAGACCAAGTAGGCGGCCTCGAAGTCCTGAATGCCAACGCAAAATGGGTCCCAGCTCCTCCTCGAGAACACAGCTACATCGTCAATACAGGCAGCTACATGGAAGTTCTCTCCAACGGCCGATTCCCATCAACTGTCCACCGAGCATTCGGAAACCCAAACTGCGAGCGCTTTTCAGTGCCCTTCTTTTTCAATCCCGACCCATCGTCCATGATTGCGCCGCATCCACAAATTCTAGCTGATATAAATGAGAAGCCTGCCTTTGAACCTCAGAATATCAACCAGAGGACTTTGAAAGGGATGATGACGAATCGTCCGGATCATTCTTTTATGAAGAAATTGAGGCAGTTGGGGTTGAAGGAGGAGGAGTTGGTGTATGATTTGGTGACCATGCCGATTGAGGAGATTGCTGCGAAGCATGCCTCGCTCGACCATGTTAATGTTTCAGAATGATACTAGGACTTAGCTATCTAAATGATTTGTGCTACAACAGTATGATATCAATCAATCAATCAAAGAACATATTTTCCACAATTTTGAAGTGTTTTATTCAAACGAGGTGAGGTATTTGCTATTACAGAGACTTAAAAGTACATTCACTACCTATGTTTTCATTGAGTAGCTGAGTCATTGGGCGAGCTCCTCCTTTTACTCGATTTCTCTCCTCGCATTGAAGTTAACGCAAAAATAATCCCAACCCCGAGCCCCAGCCCACTTAGACCTATTCCTAGGTACCATGCACCACGATAACCATTCAGTACAGAACCGTTTGCAACATTCATCTCCACTACCCCGGCCAGGCCGAGCCCCAGGCTTTGTGAGTAATAAACAATGGTCGCAATCAAACTTGCTGCAATTCCTTGCTTTTCGGGGGCTGTGAGGTTACTGAGAATAATAGTACCAGCGGGGAAGCTCATATCCATCCCAAAGGGGCTGAGTAAATAGGACCAGAATATACCCAGCCAGTAACTCTGGTGTATTGACATTGTTGCAAGAATCACGTTGCCAACACAGAACCATACAAGTGAGAAAGCGAGAATGACTGCAGGATCCACCCGCCAGGAAAGAAGAACTGATGTTAAGATGCTGGCAGCAAGACCCGCCGGGGGCACTGGACCGAAATATGCAGCAGCCAAAAGCATGCTATCACCACGGAGACGAATAATGAAGTTGATGGAATAGTAACAGAGGATACCAAAGGATGACCACCCTAGTCCCTCGATGAGAAGTATCCATGCGGCATTGCGGTCAATCTCAGCGACAGGTATGATCGGGTGTGCAGCCTTCTTTTCAATCGGGAAGAATATTATAATCAAAAGCAGACCGATGATGAGCGGTGCAATGCATTGTGGGCTCGCCCATCCCACTTCTGGAGCACGGTTCCAAGCGAAATTCAACAAAATAAGCCCTGTTTCTTGATTAGCCCTATTTCCGTAAGTTGGTGGATGTTCCATACCAGGTACGATTGTGAAAGTTCCTTTGTAATCAAATGATTCCCTTTCAAGTCCAGAAGGTCTGTCCAAGTCTGGAACAGATAGAAAAGCCAGCAATCCATAAATAAAACAAACTATACAAGTGATATAAAATGCCCAAGGCCACGCCGCTAGTTGAGCAAGAAGCGCAGAAAAAAAAGCACCAAGGGTAAAGCCAATTGGTGCCCCAGCGGCATACAGAGAGAATACCAGACTCTTTCGTGGTCCAGGTTTGTATATAGTCCCCAGAATAGCCAGGGCGCTCGGAACCAGTGCAGCGGCGGCTACTCCCTGGAAGGCTCTGCAAATAACGAAGAAAACGTCGGATCCGCTGTAGGACGAGACACCGGCAATGAGGCTCCATAGGGAAAACCAAAACCAAGCTCCCACAAGAAACCTCTTATGACCAATCAAGTCACCCACGCGTCCACTTGGCAGCATAAAGGCACCACAAGTCAATCCGTAAGCTGCAGGATACCAAGCTGTGTCGCTAGATTGGGAGTGAAACGACTCTCCAATCACAAGATTGGGGAGGAAGCTCTGGGCGAGAGCAGCTTGAACCATGCCCTGGCCCGAGCAAATAGTGAAAAGCATGATAATTTCTCGTGTAAATGTTAAACTCTCAATTCGAAAATGGTCATCGTTGGACCGTTTCTGGAGGATTCTCATGTTGGTAGAATAATATCTCGATAGCCGTTGGAAAAAGAAAAAAAGAATTTCATCTGATTCCGGTATCACAAATCCTGTAGTTCTCGTCAAAATTTATCCATGACGAATCTTGTAGACACTGTGATGGCAATCGTTTTATACTGTAGCGCAGTCATTTTCTCCCACTCGGTCCCGATGACAAATGTACTTAACCGACTGTGGAGAACACGCGATAGCGATTCAGTCACTAGGATTGTATACAGTAAGATCGACTAGGAGCAATTGCAACAGAATCCGACTGACAAATCAATGAGCATTGATCAGTCTTGAATCTCTTGGAAACTGCTCAATTGATGGACGCCTTCACCTTTATCCAGCCAGGCGCCTTACCCCCATGTAGTTAGTGCGATAAATTTAACCCTAACCCTAGTCCTAAATAGGGCATAGGCCTGCACGTAGCCTCATGTTTCTTCTTCTCTTCATACAACCAACACAAGATATGCTCAGCGCAGTGAAAATGGGTGGAGTATTTAAATGGCGTACAGATCTCTATCTACAGTAAAAACTATCATAAGGAATCAATTTTAGGTCGCATCTTGGGCCCTATTTCTAGACTACTCAGAGACTCCGGACCAATCAGGACTGGAAATTGACCATTTCTATTTTATACATAATCGATTGTTCTTATGCATCCTCTATTGTTACAAGACCAAATTCCTCGCGAGTCCAACCTGCATGGCGGACAAGACGATGGCGATGTAGATAGTCACGCTAGCCAGCAACGCAAACTAGTCATAGAAGAAGGCACTATACCAATCCCACCAAGCCATATACCCGCGCAAAGGCGTCTAGTAGAGGTCGTATATCTTATCCAGTCGACTCAGACGCAGCTTGCCGTGGACGAAGCGGTGGTCTATATAGGGGTGAATGTATTCACTGTCCAACTGCTGGACTAGTATGCGCCACGCGGGCCATTTTACTTCTTGTGGAAGTAGATGCTTATCCTGAGCGATGAGAAAATCGCTCTCATGGAAGAGCAGCGCCGCATAGGAGAATAGGAAGCCAAAACCTTCGCGAGAGGCTTTGTTTGTGTCTCGAGAGCCTTCGTATTCATGCTCACAGCCGAGATATCGATCGATGACTATATCGCTAACCGACCCAACCGACCCGGCACGTACCCTAATAATGACAGCCTCTATAGATTATACATGAAGGGAGAACACCGCTCTAATAAAACTACTAGCTCGTTGCGGAAGTGGTGTTGGCTGAAGAGACCGTCGACATGTGAAAAACACTGAGGCTAAGTGGCTTCATAGAACTGGAATGGACTATAGGGTATTCGTATCAGCTACAGACTTGGTCTTTGATATATGTTTCTCGTCTTGACGCTTCGCAGAGCAAGTATTGTGACCCCTAGCCTCGAGATTTACGCGGGGTAACCGAGCTAGCAGGCTCTAGGCTTCAGATAAAGACATGGCTTATTTCCTATTACAGTTCTGTTAAATTTGGAGTCTGCCACGGATGCATGCAGCCGACCTCCTGCAATGGATCTCTTCAAGTAAAGAAACTGTAGATATGGTCTATATTGTAACCCATTTTCTGGATAACTGGCAGAATATATTCAAAATAAAAGAACAGAAGTAATCAGTCACTCGTTGCGAAAACTATCCTAGCAATACAATGTGGCGTTGGCATGACCTAAACTTCCTAGTGGACATACAAATAGGCTGTATTTGAGAGATGAGTGACTCATAATTAAGGTAAATTGACTCCCCTCGTATGAACTGCATGATCATGCAGACTCCACGTGCTCCACATTAGCCTTCACATCAGCAACGGCCTGGTCATGCTCAAAGACATTGATCTGAGCGTTGTGCCATTTGCGGGGATGCAAGCCACTGTCTTCAAAGAGATAGTCAATCTCGCGGAATGTACGTCCTTTGGTCTCCGGTAGGCGAAAGAAGCACCAAATCCAGAGGATGGTATTAGTGGCTACCTGGACAGGTAGTTATCATTAGCTTTTGGGGCTTAGAATATTGCCATGTTGACTCACGAATAGAAAAGCTGTCCTTGCACCCAGGTCCCAGTTACCGGCACCAGCGTCCAGCATTTTGGGAAGAACAGTTTGCGTGATAAATCCTCCTGCATTAAATCCAAAACGTGCAAGTACAACACTCTTAGCCCGTAGCTTGGAAGAAGGTATCTCGGCCTACATAATTAGTTTTCCAACTTGGTCTGGAACTTATTCAAGGTACATACAATGAGTGTATAGGAAGTAGGAGCAATAGTGGCAATATAAACCACAGTAGCCACCACTAAGAGCGAGCCAATGGTATTTTCGATAGCCGGAGTTCCTTTAACACAGCCGAGAGCGCTAATTATAATCAAGAAGACATCGCAAACGATTAGGCCAGTGATAAAAATGGTCGCCCGGCCAAATTTGGTCATCACTAAAGAAGTTAGTAGTGTTTATTTGTAAAGATTATAGATACGTACGCCAAACACACACAAGACCAAAGGTAAGGTATTGGGAGTTCAAGACCAGATTCAGGTTAAACGCGCCATCCTCAGAAAGACCTGCTCTCTCCAGAAATTGGACTGTCTGTGAGTTAATTCCGTTGCCACCCCAAGTAGTAGCTAGGGCAACCATAATGACCTATATATGTGTTAGAATCTGGCTCAAATTCTCTCTTTATAAATATGGGAACATACGATTTCAGTTCGCCAGCGAGATGCTCCCTTGAAGCACTCTAGATAGGAGCTGCTTTTCGAAAGCTTGTCCTCCATCTGATTGGAATAGTCAATCAGTGCAATCTGAAGTTCTATTTCCTCCTCAGTGGAAATGTCCATATTGCGTAGACGACGCAAGGTCTTGCGAGCCTCGTCATACCTCCCATTGCGGACAAGGTAGTATGGTGACTCTGGAGCAAACCAATAGCAACACAAAAGAGGTATCGGCCAGATAAACTGGGTGAGAAATGGGACTCGCCACGCTATAAGAGTCAGTTCTGCTACCTTTTCCAAGGTTGAGATAATTCTTACACCAGTCGCCAAGCAAACTCAAAAAGACACGCACAACCCATGAGCCTGTGAAGAAGCCGAGACCCCAGCAGATACCCACCCAGGCTGTTACAAACGGCCGCAGGCATGTTGGAACCATTTCAGACGCGTATGCAACGCAGCCGGTTTGGAATACACCGTAGGAGAGCCCTATATCTAGTCAGGGACAGGAATTCCTAGCAAAGGCAGATGAGGTGAAGATAATACCAGTTAGGACATTTCCAGCCGCAATTATACCTAGAGAGCCGGGGAAAGCGTAGATAAAAAGAAAGCCGGTCAACCAGATCATCATGGTGAACAATGTCTTTTTCCATCCAAACCGATCGGCCATAACTCCAGCAATCAGGAGGCCGAGTACCTCCCCGACAGAGACAGCATTAGTTAGCCCTGACTGCCATTCAGCCGAGATCTCCGGTGTGCCATCAACGACGCTGCCAAACTTCTTGATGAATGCGGTCTGGCCAAAGTAGGATGGGATCTGCAAGTGATTTACAATTAGCGCGTTCCATCATTATACCAAGAAGTTGTTCTTCTCACAACAGATAAATTTGTCGACTCCATTGTCAGCGTAAAGCTGAATATGCATGCCCAGAACATGGCCTTCTTGTACTTTTTGGCTGCCTGCCAGAATGTGAGCGCATGATCTGCCTCGTTGGCTGTCTCTGCTCGCTGACGCAAGAGGTCTTCATCCAGTTTGGCCTCATTGGCCTGGATGGTCTGGTCCACGTCGACCTTGGACATGTTGCTAGAACAGAATCAATTGAGAGGTTGTAACAGCAATAAGGGATCCGAAAAATCTGGTGTTGGCCTCTGGATCCGCACAGGTTGGGGCTATTTATATGTTGGTCTGGGGGTGGAGTGTTACCCCGTGGGGACCCCATCATGGAGCCCTTTGACAGTCTGTCTGAGCAGAGCCGATACTAGCGAGCAGTGGAGTTTGACTTAATCTTTAATCTCACTTTCTATCCGTGCTCACTTGAGCATTGGTGCTTTTTCTCATGTTCCTTTAAGCCTACACGTAGCCGACCCAAGCGAGCGCCAATGATCTGTAGATGGCATGGATGGGCCCAAGCAATCATTTATTCACTTTTCGCATATCCGTCATGTGAATATGCAGTCTTCAAATCTTCCAATGCTTTGCTGCCATCTACTCGCTTCGGCCGGAAGTGCTTCGCGCCACGATTTGGATTCCAGGCCTCATTACCGAATCAACTTGGTATTAGCTATCGCACGGTCTCACTCCCCGATGTGACGTTAGCGTCATCCTGGGGGCGTTTAGAACAGGTTGGGTTTCGAGTATATTCTTATTATGAGCTGGGGAATTTGCGAGTATGTTCATGGGTGTTTTTCTTTCTGGTCTTCTAGATGTTGTGCCATGTTTTCCTTAATCGGCTTGAATGATATTGCCTGAACAAACCACGTACCGTCGACATCATAAATCCAAATAGTATACCCAGTGTTTATCTAACATTGATTAGCTCAAAGTCTGATAGGATATATGTAGCATATCAATTAATCCAGTAACATGTAATTTTACCCAAAAGCTTTTGAAAGTGACTATAAAAAGCCTGACAGACTTGAAGACAAAGCTCACCGCGAAATAGTGATATATAAAAAAAGATAACAAAAATCGCAACAATATCATCCCAAGATGATTTCCTCTAATTTATCTTTATCTCCGCTCTCAGAGACCATTCCCCTGAACACACCCTTCTCCACCGCCATGAGCTCGCGAGGTGTTCCAAACTCAGCAACCCGCCCATCATCCAAGACAAGAATCTTATCAAAATCACTTATCGTACTCAAACGGTGCGCAATGACAATAAGTGTGCTATCAACGAATTCGTCTCTAATGCTTCTTTGGATGAGCGTATCAGTCGCCATATCAACAGCGCTTGTAGCCTCATCTAGCACCACAACCTTTGGACGGGATATTATGGCACGTGCAAGACAGAGAAGCTGCCGCTGGCCCTGGGACAGATTGAGGCCACCTTCAGCGATGGGCGACGAAAGGGAATTAAACGGGTTGACATTGTCGGGGTTGGATTCGTCGACATTATTATTAGGCGTCGCCACTCCTGACGGAGCAACGAGATGGACACGTTCGAGAACATCGCGAAGTTCGGCGTCGCTATGTTCATCGAATGCGTCGAGATTTGAGCGCACAGTACCGGAAAACAAGACCGGGTCCTGAGGAATGATTGCCAGGCGGGATCGGAGTGAGTGTAGTTTGATTTTGGAAATATCAAGGCCATCGATATGGATACTTCCCTGGCTGGCTTCAAGAAAACGGAATAAAGCCAGAGTGAGAGAAGATTTTCCCGCGCCAGTGCGACCTACAACGCCGATGCGTTCACTGCGTTCCACGCGGAATGTGACTCCTTTGAGAACAGGCGGAAGGTCAGATGCATATGAAACAACCAAGTCGTTGACCTCAATACGTCCTTCGGTAGGCCATGCAGCCGGAGGGTCGGCGCCATCCTGGGATTCTATCGGGACGTTGGAATACTCGATTATACGTTCTGCTGCGTTCATTTCCAACTCCAAATTGGCATAATGTCTGATGATCCAGATGACTGTCGTACCATATTGCAACGCAAAGGACAACGCGAACCCTGCAAGTGATGCATTGATGTTGGGCAAAAGTAAAATCATGGCTGCAACAATAGCACTAAAGAAACTTCCTATCAATGTCATGCGCCAGCCCATCCAGCGATTGAAAGCCCAAAGGTGCCAAAATGCTGTACTATGGTTATCGATCTTGCCAAACATACGATCGACGTATGCGTCTGTTTTTGAGAAGGCTCTGATCGTGCTAACCCCGGTGAGAGCTGAGCCGAATTGTTCAAAGACGGGCGATTTGGCATTAGACTCGAGGCGCTTCACTTCGCGCGCGCCATACAGGTAGATTGATGCAATCCACACACATACAGCAAGTAGAAAAACCGAAAGTACAATAACGTACGGAGAAACAAAAATTCTGTGGGTCTTGCATTAGATAAATCACCATAAAATAGCATATTTTAAACTTACCCAGCAATTATAACACCGATGATTTGGAAGAAATCAGCCACTCCACCTGAAACATTATTGGCGAGCCGAGCATCAATGACCTCAAAGTCAGCCGTAAATCGATTCAAGATTCGGCCCAACGGGACTGTGTCGGTCCATCTCAAAGGCGTCCGAATAACGGTGGAGGCCAGGTTCTCGAACAGAGCTCGAGAGGCACGTATAGAACCCTTGTAGATGTAGAACCATCGGAACGTACTGATTGCGGCCAAACCAATGGATAACGCAACATACACTTCGAGGTAAAATGTCAGCGTGTAGCCTGAGTCGGGACTCGAGAACACTGTAGTATTCCTTGTTGGGGCGTAAAAGGACGTGGGTGTTTGCAAAAGGAACAAGTTGACAACATCCTTTTCGCTATTACCAGTCCAGACCTTGAGCCACCAGGAACGACCTGTTAGAAAGCCTTGTATGACGACAAACAAAAGTAGGGCCGTCGACCAAAAAGGAAAACCGCCAGTGCCTTTCAAATAAGTCTTATAGACCGCGGTTTTGACTCTTCCCTTTTCTCTTGTCTCTTCCTCCACAAACTTCCTCGGCGATGCCTTGGAGGGAACTTTTTTCAATTGAGTATCTGCTTCAGCATCCGATGGCTCTTCCGAGTTTACGGCCGTAGGATCTTCATCCACTTGTACTTCGGCTTCGCTTTCCAGGCGACTGATAGTCTCGTCCAATGCTCCAGCTCGTTCGAGCTCCTCAGTCAACCCAGCCTTGACAACCTTGCCGTCTCCCAACTCTACAATATATCGACTTCTGGGCTTGGCAAGAGCGAGGTGGTGCGTTACTAGGATTCGAGTTCGGCCCATACCTAGTTCCCCAGTAAGACCATTTTCATAGATATATCGTCCAACGTGAGCGTCAACAGCGCTGAAAATATCATCCAAAATCAAGATTCCGGCTCGAGAATATAGCGCCCTAGCAAACGTGACTCTCCATTTTTGGCCTCCACTTAAATTAATACCATTGGCTCCAATTTCGGTGTTTTCGCCATCGCTAAGCATCTCAAGGTCTTTCAGCAAAGCGCATGATTTAATCACTTTGTGGTATCGGTCCTCATCAAAAGGAAGGCCGAACAGGATATTCTCCTTGATACTAGCGTTTTCGATCCAAGGAATTTGCGCGACAAACGCGACCGCTGATGGTATGATCCAGTTGTCTTTATTGGCCAGCTGGTCGTGTCGTTCTTGGGCATTGGGTGGGCGTGGAATATTGACTTTTCCGGACAAAATGTCGCATTCTCCCAAGATCGCAGCCAGTAAGAGACTCTTGCCAGTACCTGTCTTGCCACCGACAACGCTAAGCTCGTTCTCGGGGAAAGATAAATCAAGGTCTCGTAAGACATATCGGTTGGCCTCGTTCATTTCGTCTGAAGGCCAAGCAACCGAGGCCTTTTGAAACGATATGCCAGTTGTATCGCTTTTGTTGACAGAGATTTCGGGTGATTTCAGATATTTCTCGATTCGCGAGACGGATACATATGCATCAATGAGATCGGTAGTTAGTTCTGGGATGATCGACAGGGTGGTTTCCAGGCTTCCAAAAATGCCAATAGCAGTAAACGCGATAGATGGTGTCAGAGAGCCGTTAATGAGTGCGTAGGCAGTCAGCGATGTAGCGGATAGAAGAATGGGACTCGCAATCCAACAACTACACAGGGCATTAGTAGATGAACATTACGCCGCTGAATTAACTTACAATGCCAAAACGGTGTCAGTACTATATCAAGTTAGTTATGTTTGCTCTACCAGTAGGACTTTTCATAAACATACCTGTAGACACTCCATTGCTCGGCCAACTCATTCGTTCGGACTTTTTGGATTTTATTGAACCAATTCCTTTCGAGAGCAGAAAATTTGATTTGACGAATACCTAAACAGAGTAAGTCTCAAGATTCAAACTCCCTTGGGGCATAGTTTGTTTACCTTGCAAAGCTTCAGTCACAACAGCCAATTTCGCATCTCGAGCTTTCATCAATCTGTCCTGGGCCTCGGAATATTTTTGGCTGAAGTGGATATTGATAGGAATCGTCAAAGCCATCGCTAAAAAGCCGACAAGTAACGGCTTCCATCCGAGAATCGACCACAGAAAGGTGAATGAAACGAGCAACTTAAATAGACTTCCAGGGAAATAGAAATTGAAGGACCCAAACTCAGAGACACGCTTTGCGTCAACGCCAATGAGGTTCACTGTCAATTGTTTGCCCTTTGGAGCACCTTTCTCCTCTTCGTTCTCTTCCTCCGATTGACCGGCTGGGTCCTTTGTATCGTCCCCTTGCTCTTTTTCGGACTTTTTCGAAGCGCTCTTCACATCTTTGCGCCGCATTGACTTTTGGAATATAAGCGCTGCGAGTTGAGACCGTAGCGGAATACCCAACTCCGACCAAGATACCCAGAACAACCACGACTCAACCCACGATGCGCCGATGCTCGTGATTGCAAGAATCAAGACCCAGATCCAAGCATCGGCCGAGGCCGGCTGGCCAAAACCTCGGCTTTCCAAATTCTTGAGGATTTGGAAAATAACGAACTGGGGAGCAAAGTTGCCGAATGATTGAACCAGCGTGAGGAACCATTGTGTGATTAACGGCCACTTGTACTGAAGGACAAGCGCGAGCCATAGCTTTTGTGGCCTTTTCTTCGCCGTGTAGGACTCGCTGAGATCTTTTGCGCGTGCGTAGTGGTTCATTCTTGGCAGATCCGTGAGATCTAGATGCTTCGTCTTCTTTGCAAGCATCAGTAAATGGCTCACCCAAGCGAAACTGAACTTTTCCAGAGCGGAACGTGTATGCATCGCATCTACGGGGGAACCATTGTGGAAAATATCGGGCCTTCGAGGCAGAGAAACACTGGCCAGTGAGGCAAATACTAACGTTAGTAACTCAAAGCCACGCAGAATATTTTCCGAAGACCTCCAAGCGGTGCCTCCGTGTTGAACAAGGAGTAGGCTTTGGTAGGTAAGCTCCGCAAATAAAATTGCGCATGACAGCCAAGTATATAGTCCCAGCGAGTAGGCCTTGATCGAATCTCGCATCAGGGCAATAGATACCGCTTGGAAAACCACAAGCACCTAAAACAATATCAGCTTCAACCATTGTGGGTCATTTATGAACAAGACTGACCCATTGGGCGAAATTCAACCAGTTTTGGATGAATACGAAAGATTCGCTCTGGTTCACCGTGGCCAAAACAGCGGACGCAGTAGCAATTGCGAGTCCGATGGTTGCGAAGACGGACAAGATGGTTTTTGGCAGTTTGGCTGAATACCTCGCCATTGACTCCTCGGTTGCGACTCCATCTTGATCTTGGTACAGCTCGGCGGTTGCTCTGTCTTTTTTTCGGAAATGCGAGGTTACGGCAGCTGCAGATGGCAAAGCGGCGATAAGAACCACCGCTAGGCCCACGGCGCCGACAGCGATAGACTGGATTTGCATCCGGTCAAACGGCTGCTGCGCCTGAGACTGTGCGAGGCTCGATGCCATATTCGACGCCGAGGGACAGTTGATCGCTCTCGCAGGTAGCAAAGGCTGGAAAGTGGACAGAAAGAAACTAAGCTTTTGAAGGCAGTCGAGCTGCTCCGCTTCAAAAACCACTACCGCCAAATATCCAGCTCTAGTGTGGAATTTTGCCGGTCGTCACGCCATCTCGGCCTCGCGGGGGCATACGAGGCCTTTAATTGGCGTGCCCTTGCGTTTAGCTGCTTGATTGCAATAAAAACGGTCAAGGGTCGTATCCCCGCTCGGAGATAGAGAGGATAGAAAGCTCGGCGTTCGCTGACGGGCACCGCATCGAGACAAGCTCGGTTTTTCTCTGCACGAATGAGTCAGTCTTATCAGAGACGTTACATACATCGTACATATGCACGCGTTCATTCGCTGTGTGTGCGGCTTTTGTGAGTCACAATCTAAGAATTCTCTGCAGAGCCTGAGATAGAATCCGAGCTGCTCACTGAGCGAGCCGGGATGAGCATAAAGCGGCGGCATAATCTAGATAGGCAGTTGATGATGATACTACATACTAAAGATTATAATTCTGCATCAAAGAATCATACCATCCCTCCATATACATGCCATTACCACCAAAATAGTCCTCCGCCTGGTCAACATCAAACTGCTTATTCATCGCAAATGCCTGGTTCTCATTATACCACTCGACATCCTCTTGGCGATTACTATCGGGCACCGTGATATTGATCTCTTGCGCTAATTCAGATATTTCTTTCATATCCAGTTTATGAAACCGATTCTGCGGTCTTTGATTGAACAGATGTTGAATAATCTGAATCCCGCGGTCCACGATAAAATTTGGACGCGATGATTCTTTGAGACGCACAAGGCATCGCTGCATTAGCGAAATATCACTCTTTTCAAGCGTGTGCTTTTCGGCCGTGAAGAGCCAATTGAGACTGATAATGATGCATGCGCTTATCGTATGAACTGGGATAGACCAGATTTCAACACCCAAAAACTCAAGATTGTGCCGAAGAATGTTGCGAGCTGCGACCAAGGACACAAAGCGTGAATAGTGGTATTGTCGATCTCGGAAACTGCGGCAAAAGAAGTTGCGATGAATCATCAGCCTGAGATGCCAACTCGCAATGATTAGAGAATGCCATTGTATCGCGGCGTGAGGGTCGGTATTTGATGCTTTTTCATTGGAAAGTATATCGCTTATTTCATCTACAAAGGCTTCAAATTCGCTATCAGCCGACAAAATTTCGTTGAAGCAGTCTGTTATTGAACCGCCATTTGCATCGCATTGACAAATCCGGTCGAAAAGAGAGCGATACTTGGATGTGAGTTTGGCGAGAAAGATCATGTATGTGCTCTGCGTCGAGACTGACAGCGGATGATCAAAGAAGTCGCCCTTGTCGATGATGTCGTCAAAGTCTTCTTTGCAGTTTGCAGGAGCAGGCGTAGTATTGTGAGAAGGGACGATGGAATAAGACTTTTTGGATGCAATGAGATACCAGTCTTGAGTGCATAGAAAACACCATACTCGGCGCCGAATCTCGCGTTCCACCAACTCCTCGAATGACACTTCATTGGATGTTGTGTCCCTGCGTAGATGAAGTCTGTGGTGGAAATTATGTGCAATGCTAGTGGCGCTTGACAATAAAACCTTCATGCGTCGAGAGTCCCTTTTCTATGTCAGCATATGAAGGGTGCCTGGGTGCTAATCCACATACCCAAGGGAATGAGAGCACATGAGTATTACGCAGATAGCCTGCAGAGAATGCACTATTAAAATTAGTCTAGTGAACATCGGAACAAATACTATAGGCTCGTACTTGATTGTATGACCATGAAATCAGACCTCATGATAACTTCGGTTGTCACCTGGTATAGCCTCTGACAGACTTCAAATCCATCTCTGAGCTCTATAGCACAATGTTGGCTCTCACTCATATAATAGACGCCCGTCTATAAAATATTTAGTCAGCAATGTTCCTTTAAGGCTATCTCCAGATGCTTACAGTGATAACCGCGCAATACAGGCTCAGCCACGCTGGATCGCGCTGAGCTTTTCCATCAAGAAACGCTTCGCATTCTCGGATAAATATAGGCATGTAGACGACATTGTGCATCCACGCAATGTGCGTTTTGTGGAAATTCAAAATTGCCAAAGCTTGCGTCGTGTCAATGAGAGCATGCACTTCTGCAACCAAAGCCAATATTGCTGGCGACAACAGTACATTTGTGGTTTCACGATGTGTTCCCCAAGCTAGAGATTCCAGGGACATTGCAGCCTCGATGGCAAGGTTGCCTTCATTCTGGCCGTTGATCGATTGCGCATGTCCATTTCGAGTGCCTTGAATCGGGGTGAAAGAGAATAGATTGTCTGTTGCCTGACCATCAATGTGAGGAGCTCTCTCGATGGATCTATCATCATTCGAGGGTGGGCTTGTAGGAGATGATGCTTCTTGAAACGTGGCATTGCGTCGCAAGCGCCGATTGCTCACGACAACAGACTCTCGGTGGCATCGATCCCCGAGACCGCGTTCGACACAGTTGGAACACGGCAGCGTCTTGGAGCAGCGGATTTTCCGCCGCGTGCAAAACACACACGAAAGCGGAGCCCGCTGTGTGGTGCGCCGTTGCATGTTGTGCTACACAGGTATGCTCAGATACTGTGGTTGTAAGAAGGAGCGGGTGAGCTCGTCCGTGATATGTTCGGTCTTATCTCTGGCCTAATGGTGATTGAGAACAAACTCGGCCGAGATGCAGATAAGCTCCATCAATTATACAACTCCGAATAGAATCAATAATCGGTCGGAGCCGAAATTCATGAATTCGGAAGTTTGAAGATGGATATGTAGAGGCCTGCTTTTGACAGTGTTAAATTATATGATATTGGACTGTACCCGACATCTTTTTGGTGCGGTGGTAAATCTGATAGACAGCAACAATCCATTATTTTCATTCTCAAAAATTTGAGCTCTACGCAAGAATGCCATCTTTATCAGCCAATCGTCTCGCTGGCAAAACAGTATTGATTACTGGAGCCTCTTCGGGTATTGGTCGTAGTACAGCGTTTGAATTCGCTCGATCCTGCCCCAGAGATCTACGCCTCATCCTAGCAGCCCGGCGAGTCACAAATCTGAAGCAGATTGCTTCTGACATCACAGCGGAAGCTGGCCAGGGAGTCAAAATCTTGCCCGTTCAGCTGGATGTTAGCCAACCAGATCAAGTTCGGGGATTCGTTAATGCGTTGCCTGAAGAGTGGAGGGGCATTCATATTCTTGTCAACAATGCGTAAGTGTTCTCTTTATCTTGTGCCGAAGGATTGCTCATGTTTTACTACAGTGGCCTCGCAAAAGGAGTAGCAAGGGCCCCTCACATTGCCGAAGGCGATATGAACATCATGTTCTCGACGAACGTCACAGGCCTAATCAACATGACCCAAGCCATTCTCCCAATCTTTCTGAACAGACCAGGCGGTGGCCAAGGCGACGTTATCAACATCGGTAGCGGAGCTGGACGAGAAGCTTATCCCGGCGGTGGTGTTTACTGCGCTACAAAAGCTGCTTTGCGGTTTTTCTCTGATGCTCTCAGAAAGGAGCTTATCTCGACGAGGATTAGAGTTATAGAAATCGATCCTGGTCAAGTCGAAACAGTATGTTGCAATATCAGCTGGCTGGGGGGTATGGATATGGTACTAATCACACTCATTGTAGGAATTCTCTGTCGTTAGGTACAGTGGTGACCAAAATCAGGCGGACGCTGTTTACGCGTGAGTACCTTGGTCCTTTGGCTTTCTTTTTGTTACTTACGGTTTATATAGAGGCGTTGAGCCCTTGACGCCAGACGACGTTGCTGAAATGATTGTCTTTGCGGCCACCAGACGAGAGAATGTTGTTATAGCAAACACACTCATTTTCCCCAGTCATCAGGCTGGGGGTACGGCTATATATCGAAAAATGTAGCGGCTATTTTCATTTCTTTCTCTTTTCTACATTGGATCGGTTATGAGCTCTGTAGAAGGGAATGAACTATGGTACAGCCGGTTATATATTTAACCCATTTCCACGAAAATTACGGGGAAAGAGGATATGTAAATGATACAAGATAATCAGCTACTCCAATCGGCTTTCTTGACTGCCATCCAACAAGAGATTGCACAAATTCTATACGAGAATCTGCATCTCGGAGCTTATCCTACAACTACCAGATTACGTAGTCTTAGTCCAGATTACAATCTCAAGTATAAGCGAGGTTGGTAGGATTCCTAATACGTATGATGATCTCATAAAATAGCAATCGCAGTCTAACTAATCGCAATGGGTTGAATCCATGCGCGGCGTATGATCTGCCCCATCTCAGCTGTTCATGCCGAGTCATGTCCGATACAAAGAAGCGGCGATGTTATTGGTCACACGAGGATATTTAAAGCACATTTAAGGCACATTTCAATGAGAGATTTCTGCATTTGGTTGCAGCTTGCTGTTTCTCAGTCCATGTGGTCTATCGTATAGGTATAGCAAGGCGCAGCTGCCCCTCCCGTATTTACGCAAATGGAGAATCGACGATTTCTTTCTTTCTAGATGACCAAATCAAAAGAGAAAGGAAAATAAATTCCAATCCAATTACACGATTTATGTCTACGACAACTCTAGAATCGGGTTCCTGCAAGGTTCAAGTCATGTGTACTTTGACCTATAACCTATCAGGTATCGTTCGACGACCAGGTTCTACACCGACTCTGAAATGGTATGCGTGTTAGAAGCTTTGGTTGTTTTCGGGGACTTGAATCTGCATTGTTTATGTGGTAGCACTGTAATTTGATGATGAAAAAGTCAATAAGTGAGTTTTTAGGGCATTCCGTATGGGATTTCCTAAACGGGTAGGAGGAGTAATGAAGGCAACAAACGCCCACTGACCGACACGCCCGGTAAGATGGGGGGAGAAAAAGAAAAGAAATAAAAGCAACACAATTAATATACTAAAATACTATTCGGAGTCCCGGTTTCGACAAATAGAGCGAGTGACGTCGACTCGAGCCCCCACAAAGACAGTCAACGGTCTCTGAATAAACGGGGAGCGTTGTCGATTGGTCGATTAGTCTATGTTTGGCTGTTTGATGAATAACCAATAGAACACAAAGAAATGAAACAAACAAAAAGGAAACAATGCCATTCGCCTCTAGGGCATTGAGCTAAATCCAGACAAAGAAAGTTCGGTACCGGAAAGGGGACGAGGTTGCAGTAGCTTTGAAGATAAATGCGCAAACCCCATCTTTTCTGCAGGCCTCGTAGGCAAGCTGACATGTGCTCAAATACGAGCATGCGCCCTGGGCGTCGAGACTGTTCTCTTAGCTGGCGAGCTCGATGGGCGAGTGAGGAGTGAGTGGAGAGTGAGGAGCGAGGGCAATGGAGACAGGCCAGGCACCAAGGCTACCCTCGCAAACGGTTTCCATTTTGGGTTCCTAAAAATTGAGGCAACCCACCGACAAGACAAGCTCACCGTGCGTACCTTCCCAGCTTCTTCTCTCTCTTTTGCCTCACCTCGAGCTCCTGTCAACTACCCAGCTCACCCCTGCTGCTTCCACGCTTCGTTCAATCAAACCTCACGCAACCAAGCATGGTCGCGCTACAGCCAGATATCATGGCATCTTCCTTCCTCCCACGCGTCGCTGACTTTGTCAAGGACAAAGGCGTCTCCCCAACCTGGACTAACCTCATCGCGGGGTTGCTACTCCTCATTGTCACCGCAGTGTCCTTCAAGTTCATCCAGAACTACTACTACTCTCCACTCAAGTCCTTCCCAGGACCCCTGAGCACCAACTTCACTGACTTCTGGCGCTATGTCAAGACTGCTAATGGATCTGCTCACCTCGTGCACGCTGAGCTGCATCGTAAGTATGGTCCTGCTGTCAGGGTTGGACCAAATACCTTGAGTCTGTCGGACCCTGCGCTTTTGAAGATCGTTTACAACACCAAGAACCCCTGGAAGAAGGTCAGTTTGACACCTACTTTTCAACAGCCAATAAAATATTTTATACGAGGGGCATACTGATTGAAATTATAGAGTCTCATGTACATGGTGCAGGAATCAGTCCTTCCAGACGGAACTCCTCAGCCCAATCTGTTCTCAACTGCGGATGAGAAATGGCATACCATGGTCATGAAGCCAATCGCCCAATATCTTGCCTCTAATAAGAGTGTGCTAAGCGTTGAGAGATTCTTGGACAATTCAATTAGTCTGTTGGTCCGACTCCTGAACGAGAAGTCTGTAGCCACAGCGAAGCCCGTTGATATTGCCGATTGGTTCTTACGATGTGAGTCTAATTCTCCTATTAGTATTGTGTGGTTGCAAGGCTAATTAATTGTCTACCAGTCTCGTGGGATGCTATGGGAGACACCACGTTTGGTGCTCCCCTTGGCTTTCTCGATGGCTCTCTCAAGAATTCAGAAGCGCTTCTGCTTGACTCGGATCGCGACTTTGACTATTTTGCACGGGTATGTCTCCATTCCGTCACTGCTATATGCCACTAACTAACATAGACAAGACTTCTCAAATGCCTTGGCTTCACTACTTCCTGAAGACAAATCGAATTGCGCGCGCTCTCGGTTCTCCCCAGCTCGAGTGGGCAGTCAAACTGAGCTTCGAGCACTACACCAAGCGCCTCCAGACGCAAAAGGAAAAGCCAACACCCACCAACGAACGAGATTTCCTCGACAGTTACCTCGAAGCGCAGAAAAAGAACCCCGAGCTCATTGACAACTTCCAGATGATTAGCTATCTCTTGACAAACACCGTAGCCGGCAGTCATCCAACCGCATACACGCTCACTGCCCTGTTGTACTACGTTCTCAAGAGCCCAGATGCCTACGAAAAGATCCGCAACGAACTCGCATCGGTATCCCTGCTTGGTTCCATTGAGCCGGTCAGCTACAAACAAGCCAAGAGTCTTGTCTATATTGAAGCCGTTATTCGCGAAACAATCCGCGTCCACCCTGGATTTTCGCTCATTCTGGAACGCGAGGTCCCCGCAGAAGTCGACGGAGAGACAAGAGGTCTTGTCCTCCCCGACGGCAGAATTGTCCCCTCTGGGGCAATCGTTGGCATGAATTCGTGGGTCATCAATCGCAGCGAGGAAATTTTCGGACCTGAACCAGACAGCTTTTTACCTGAACGCTGGCTCCAGCATGACGGCGAGTCGATGCATGAGGCTGACTTGAGAAAGAAGAAGATGTTAAATACTATGCTTTCTTTTGGAACTGGAGGACGCGTCTGTCTGGGCCAGAGTCTCGCGATGGTTGAGCTGTACAAGACTGTGGCTAGCTTTTTTGCTAGTTTTGACGTGAGCCCTTTTCCCTTCTTTTTCCGTCTATCTATGTCACGAGCTAACCAGACTTCATTTTTCTACAGATTCAACTCTTCCATCCAGACCAGGAATTGAAAGTCCATAATTCATGGGCCATGCGTATCGAGGATGTGCACGTCTTGCTGCGTAGCAACACCCCCAAGGCATGAACAAGCCGAGAACACTCGGTCGATGTATTTTAAAGGTTTCGAATTTTGGGGATGGTCAATCGAGCTTTACTTCTAAAACTCTTGTTCCTCGAGAATTCTCTTACACCTCTGCGGGGGGCATTGAAGCAGGAGGTATTTATGGTAGTCTATGGAGTAACATAGATATTAATAAATCATGCGTCCTAACGACGTATTCTGATTAAACTCGGTGCTCTATATTAACCATGTGATTCGGAAGCGTATGACACAGCCCACACCCAAGATCTTGATTCCGGTTCACTGTCCATATCAGGCCACCTGCCGGAATGCTGCATGTCTTTTCTCGATGCAGAAATTTGTGCATCTCCATCATCTATACAGCTGGTCGACTTCCATCATCCTCGTTTTCGTCTGCTTCCAGGGTCGGAAAATCAACCTGCTCGTCATCCAAATAATCAACATCAAACGACCGCGCTTTCTCGTCTACCGTCCAGCCATCGCCAATCCAGCCGTTGGGATTGTCGTCGACGTATTCATACTCAAAGTCTTCCCAGCGCGGATTGCTGAATGTCTTGAACGCGTGGAGGGAGGATCCTGTTGTATATAAGTCAGCGATTATGATATCTATCAAAAAGAAGGAAGCTGGAGGGGGGCTTACCAGGCCAAATCGCAATAACTCGCCCCTCTTCCTTCCCACCTTTGTACCAGCTACGACACTTGGCACCAAACACGGTCTTGCTAAAATGCTGCTCGCAGTGTTTTGTGAACCGCTTCACGGCTTCTTTGCGCGGTGCGATTGCGCGAATGTTGTCACGTTGTATTTTCGCCACGCACTGCGTGATATAGTCGATTTCCTTCTCGAGTAGCAGGGTGAGATTCCCATGTCCAAGCGAAGCGTTTGGTCCCAGGCAGATGAAGTAGTTGGGGAAATCGTTTGTTGCAAGCGAAAGATATGTCTCGGGTATCTCTTTCCATTTTTCTTGCAGGGAGACCCCATTACGCCCGGTGATAGAGAAACGAGGTAGATAAGTGGTGTCGAACCCTGTGGCGCATACAATGACATCGACTGGCCGATGTATTCCATCCGCGGTACGAATACCTGTTGAATCAACACTGCTGATTTCGGTCGTGATCACTTCGACCTTGTCGTCTGTTAGTGCTTCCAAATATCCCGGACCCGGTGTCAGTCGACGACACGCAGGTGGGAATGGCGGAAGTATTTGTTCCAGCAACTCGGGTTTTTTGGCCAGGCGGCGTTTCATGGTCTCTTTGAAGTATTCCTGACCTGCAAGTTGTTCTGGTGTCCCACGTATCACCCGAGCAAAGTGATTCTGCACGCTATGTTCGACTCCTGTTGTCTGTCAGCATGATGCAACAAATCTAGTTTCGTTCTTGAATTCGCTTCCCTTTTCTGAACTTTTGGTAGGCTGCTCGGTCAGATTTGAATTCTGCAAGGGTCTCGGCAGGGAAAGCGACTATGCCTTGTCAGTTTGAGTAAGACTTGGTGGTCATCTGCAACGACTCACTATTTACTAAATCGCTTCCGCCAATCTTGTCAAGATTATCACGACCAAATGTAGTGGCTACCCACGTCTGGTTTCGAGCATAATGGTCAATGTGATTCACGTCCGGGAGCATTGCTGGAAGCACTTGTATTCCGCTCGATCCGTTGCCAATTACAGCAATTCTTTTGTCCTAAAAGTATAAGACACGTTAAATTTGGAATTCAATTCCATCTACAGCATGTAAAGGTGCTCACCTTGTAATCGTAGCTCTCATCCCAGCGAGCCGTGTGCAGCAGCTTGCCTTGAAAATCATGCAGCCCAGAAACATCGGGCCATTTCCAATTATTCAGTGACCCAACACTGGAGACAAGCACGTTGCATGAATCCGAGAATGCAGGAGCATCCTCCGCGGTCTGCACTTGCAAGTCCCATTCTGCACGTTCATCATTCCAATGTGTCTCGGTCACTTTGTGATTAAGCTTGATGTATTTCATGCAGCCATACTTCCTGGCGATTTCCTTCCAATACTGGTGAATCTCCTTTGCACCGACATAATAGCGCGACCACTCGGGGTTGGGCTCAAAGGTTGCTTGATAGGAGTGGGCTGGGATATCTATTAATTTTTCATACGCATATCTTTCAGACACGACATTTCCAGGCTATATTCACCACATGCGCAACCCGGGTATCGATTCTCGAGCCAAACGCCGCCAACATCAGCATTCCGCTCGTAGACGACAAGGTCTATATTCTTGATTCTTTGCGCCAGTCGAATGCAGGTTATTATGCCTGATAGTCCAGCTCCGATGACCACGACTCGAATAGGGCGAGCGCCATCCACCGGCCTGTCTTGGATAATCCATGGTTCATTTGAAACTGTTTCGTTGGTCATAATATCATTTAGCAGTCATATTCGAGTTCTATCCGGTAAAATTCACGGAGATGGGATCAAGGACTCTTTATTCTCTGCAATCTCTTTGAGAAAAATGACCTGCAGCATGGAGGGGCATCCATGGTGACACGACAGGGGGTGAGGCCTGAACAGCTGCTTCTCGTGTCAGACCGTAGTTCATGCATAAGCACGAAGGAGCTGCCTTGTTCATTGGTGTTGGAAAATATACTTGCATGTTGGCGTATTGGCTGCGTACCTGTATGGCGGTATCGTATTATCTGGCCGATCTCTACCCCCACAGTACTAGATTTCCAGATTTCCAGTACGCTGTCAGTACTTACCATGAATACAAAGAACAAATATTACCATGTTTATATACTGCTAGTCTGTTACAGTGTAGCACGAATGGTAAAATAAACTATAGATCGATAAGATCAGATACGTATTCTGATAAGATAAGCTTAGCTGTGCTCAAGATCTAAATCTTAGATATGTCGCTATGCGTCTCAGATTTAGAGAATTCATGAAATATGATACAGCAAGCGTTTTGGCTACTCACCTTTCATCTCTAGCCCTCTTGCGGGAGCCTGGGTGCATTCTCCTATCGCCATGTTTTTGCTCCGCCAGGTTAATTGTTACAGAGGTATGTATGTAATATGTACCTGATGGGCCCGGGGAGGATGAAGAACCAGTCAGATTTCTAGCGTGTTGTATTTACAGCTGAAGAACTAGACACGCAGCAGAGAATACCGTACCTGTGCTCCTGTGGTTCTGTACGGAGAGTTGGCCTGGGGATTGATTGGCTGAGGCCAAGTCCCACCCCCACACAACAGCGACTCCACTCTCTCGGAGGCTGTCAGTGGCTGTCCAGTCTTGGGGGATTTCCAGCCAGCCTCCGTATGGGTGCGGTAATTACCATTAATTTACCAAACTTACCACACTAAATCGTGTTCTCCCCATACACATCCAGTAAGGATCGTCGTCTCCCAGTTACCGGCTAGCCCAACACGGCTAATGCGGGCTGTCCAGCTTCGCCTTCCTCCAGCGCACGGCCGATTCCCACTTGCCTACATGCTCATACTAGATTTCCTCGTCTTTGCTCTCTCTCCAGGCATAGCAATCATCCCTGTGCCAGTGACAGACAGCGCTGTTGCTCCTCCCCGGGGCAGCCTCCAAATGCACCCCCTCTAGTCTCCCACGATGCTCAAAGCAGAGTCAGACAAGAACTTTCAGTGCAATGTGTGCCAACGAGGGTTTACTCGCATTGACCACCTGAAGCGACATCATCTGCGGCGTGAGCTACTCCCCTTTGTTCCTCTGTCTCGGTCGCGGGGATTTAGTGCTGACCAATTGCAGATTCCGGTGTGAAACCGTATTCGTGCGTCTTTTGCAGCGAAGCATTTGCGCGATGGTATGTGCCTCTTTTTTTTCTCGGACGAAACCCGAGCTCACTAGTTCAGTGACAACCTGCGCGATCACTATACAGAATGTCCTCAGCGGGGAGATCGCCCCATTCCAGAAACCGGCCAGCGTGGTAGACGCCGGCATGCCTGTGAATCAGTACGTTTATGTTTATGATCACCAAGAATAAGCCGACTAATGAAGATCCAGTGCACGTCCATGAAGCTCCGCTGTGATGGACAGAGTCCCTGTGACTCGTGCACCAAGCGAAAACTCAAGTGCAACAACGTCGGCAAACAGGCGAAACCTAAAACTGAGAGGCCAAAACGTAGGTCCAATGACCATGATCGTTGCTGAAAGAGTCAAATGCTGACAACAATGTAGCAACGGGAGTAGCCTCGCATGTCAAGAATGAGGAGCTGGAATCGTCAGATCGAGGATCAATCCGCTTTCTGCTCAATGCCGGTACAGATAGTTTTACTGAAGAATGGCGTCTCCCACCGCGGAGCGATCGTGCCCGAGGGATGCAGTATCACACTCGGAGGGGGTTAGAAGAAGCTACAAATACTCTCAACCTCAACGCAGGGCTTGGTCCTGATTTTGACGATTTGGCGCTATTTGAAGAAAACTTCATGTCTTTATTACCCAGACCGCTCGAGCCTCAACAGTCGTTGCCGGATAATTTTATAGGCGATTTACCTTCGAATCCAATGATGCTCCCGAGTCAAAGTCGCAAAACAAGCATGGATAGTGATTCCTCTTTCTACGAATCGCAGAGCCCTCTCTCACGTGCTCTCATTGAGGCCATTCTGTCAAAGACGTGGACGACAAACATGGATTCCAAAGCACAGCAAGAGGTTTCGGCGGACCTTCATTTCCTGCTGACGACACGACGCATTCAAAAGTTTGTGGCACTGTACTTTCAACACTGGCATCGCAACTCGAACATTATTCATGTTCCATCATTCAACTTTGAAGAAGTTTCAATGCCTCTACTCGTTGCAGTTATTTTTATGGGAGCCATGTATTCGAACAACGAACGAGAGGGATATGTCGCCAGGCGAACCGTAGACTTTGCTGAATTGCTTGTCTTCTCGGCCGATGTCTTTTCGTACGAACACGAGGTCAGTCGTACGTTTGTTGGCCAGCCAGCAGCAGATGCGGAAAGCATGGATTTTCTCCATCTTCAAAGTCTTCAGGCGGGGTTTTTGATGGTAGTTGCTCAGTATTGGGCAGGTTCAAAGGTATCCCGGAATAGGGTAATGGAAGCTCGCTACAGCGAGATTATTCTGGTATGTTTTTGTAATATCCAGGCATATTATACATGACTGATTATTCTACAGATAGCGCGCAGAATGGGGCTCACAAAATGCCGCCATCTACCCGAAGACTGTCTTCACGAGACACTATGGATCCAAATGGAGTGTCGCATTCGGTGTGTTTGTTAAATGCCAGAAGCTTGTTATATCAATTCACTAATTTTCAATAGGACTATTAATCTGATAGCTTTACTTGATTCCGCCTTTTACTTTTATTCCAACTTTCCTTGCCGGCTTCCACCGGCGGAGTTGGAATGTGATTTACCTTGCGAAGACTCTTTTTTTGCCGCCAAGCATCCTTTTGCTGAACCCAATTTTCGCTTTACCAGAGAAGCCACCGTCTATGAAGCCTTTCTGTCTCTCTTTCAGAACGAACAGGCGTTGTCGAGTTCTGGGGGAGATCCCTCTCTCGGCACGAGGTTCACAGTCATGGACATGTTCCTTTTAATACACAGTAAGTCTTTCTTCAATATTAATAAGAAGATGTGCTAACTTTTCAGTGCTCCATTCATACATTGGTTACCACATCACCCACAACACCCCCATAATACGCCTCCAGCATAACGATACTACTACGATCTCTCCATATATGCCAGACGACCCCGTTCTCGCCAGTATTCGCGTTGCGTTAAATCGCTGGCGGACGCTATGGGTGGATCTTCGAAGGCGAATACCGGCCGACGAATGGGCTGCCATGGGCTTTAACAAGAATGCATACAAATTCTGGCCATTAGCTCACTTGCTGATTACCAAGAAGCAAAGCGTCGATATCATTATGCAGATGGAGGTTAAATGTGAGGACAAGCTGGAGAAGTTGAAAGCACTGTTGCAGGATGATAGTGAATAACCAATTGCCACCTAACATCGTTTTTTTCTCTTGGGCAATGGCTTTTTTCGGTTTTAATGGGCGTTTCACAAGAGGGGAATGATAGAAGGTATACAAAAGTTATAATATGAATCTTTTCATCGCGTCAAGAGTTTCTAGCTCTAACGCGTACATTGTCTTTTGCATATCGTCAATCCATCGTCACTAGATAAATAAGTATAGACGCTCGATTCAATATTCAATGCCTGAGGCGGCCTCCAGACCCTTCTCCACTTTTCCCTCGGAATTACCCCGTGGATCCATATGGTGGGGAATCTATGGAATACCGAGACTACAATCCTAATGTTCCTTTCTGAAAAAAAAAAAAAAAAAAAAAAAAAAAGGAAATATCAAAAATATTTACTGTATTATCTGAAAGTTCAAAGCTTCCATTCACATTTTAGACACATAATACAAAAACTGCTCGCGTTTGATGGCTATCTATCTATCCATGAATATATAGGTAACTGGTACATTACTGGTTAGGTAGGTATCTTCGAAACATGTCTACGTTGCCGTGCAGTTGAGCTGGAGCAAAGAGTCGTCGACCTATATCAGACTGTTAGATTTGTGTTTGCAATGACCTCGGGGAGAAAGGGGAACGTACATTCTCGCACTGCGCATCATTCGTCCCAATCGGACTAACCACATTGATATCATCTGCATAAATATTCGAGCACACCGTCGAACTCGAGCAAATCAGCGTCGCGACATAGGGGTCCTCCTCGGTACTCGTCACGCCACTGAAATTCTTAAACCAGACGTCTGTAATGGTAAGATTGGATGGGTATTCGTCGCAGAGCGTCTGGTTGTCCTGCCCGTAGCATTGGGTTAATTGAATGGCCCATTCGACGTTGTTGACGTAAAAGGTGTCGTAGGTGATGTTTTGGACGTTGCCGGTGCCGCCGCCGCCTTGCAGGTCGAGGGAGAGTTCGGATTCGACGCCGGGCCAGACTTTGATGCGTGCGCCGTCCTAAGACTCTGGTTAGTAAGGGAAGAGGAGGGGAAAGGGAAGGAGGAACGCACAGAAGCATTGTACATGGAAATGTTGTAGACGAGCACGTTCTCGACAAGGTCGGTTTCGCCGACATATTGGCCCAGGGACCCAACGGAGATGCCGTGAGAGCCGTTGCAGTGCATGTTCTGGACTAGGATTTCGCTACTGTTTGGCTTGAATGAGACGCAGTCTATATATTCGTCAGCACTATTTCTCCCTTTTTGATGACTCAAGAGAAGGAAGTACACACCATCGTCATTGTTGACGATAGAATTCTGAATAACAACGTTGCTCGAGCGATAGGTGTCCCTTCGCATTTCTATCAGCAATTGACCTTTCAATAGGTATTTGACAAGCTTACCATCCATCAGTATTCGCAGCCGGATTCGCACTCGTGCTCTCCCCCGAGATGTTAATGTTATCAAACAAAACATCCGACGAATTAGCCACAATATGGAACCACGACGGCGAATTCTTCAAGTTCAAGGGACCAATAGTGCTGCCCACCAGTCCCGTAATGCCCATGAGCACGGGCCGTTGTAGCAAGTTGTTGTCGATGTATTCATCGTACCAGATCTGACCGTTGCCGTCAATAGTGCCGTCGCCGTAGATGTTGACGTCGTGGCCGGCGAGTTTGAAGAAACTCGTCGCGTTTTGGTAGACGAGTTGGAAGGCATTGGCGGTCCAGTAGCTGACGTCGTTGGTGAATTGGATGTAGCCGGAGATATCTGCAGAAACCATGTCAGATTGGAATAGAATGCACCGACTAACTGCTATTTACCAAGATCGATATGTTCCAAAAACTGCAGATCCAGCGCCGTGCCAATAGTGTACGACTTGTCCAGAACCACCCTTCCGCCATTGTTACATTTATGCAACGCAGCAAGGATATTTTCAGAGTCGTCACGGCCATTGCCGAGCGGCTCAACCTTGCACACCTTGGTACGTTGTTGTGAGTCAGGGAATGGCTTGAAAGGAGGCTTGGGACCGATGAGGTTGTTTCGCGATATGGATTGAGACCTCTCCTCGGGGGCCGGTGCAGCCGCTGCAGTGGCTGCAAGCAGAAGAAGGCTTGAAACTGGCTTCATTGTACAGATACTGTTCCCAATGGCAGAGCAGAGTTATTCTGTGGACAATTGAATTGCAAGCTTGGAATCAAAAACAAAAAACAAAATATGGGGTCCCAGGTACCCTTTATATACATCGCCAACCCGCCGGAAGCTTCCCAAGGATGTTCCGCAATCCCACATGGAATTGGAACGCATTGATCAATCAATTGAGCCAATTCTGCATTAGCTTCTTGTCCCGCATTCAACTATGACTGCAAAGGCATACTATTCCCGCAGCTCTGGGGCAAGCATGTGCCATGCCATGCCATGCCGTGTGTTTACCTCCCATATTGTTCCGCAAACCCCCTGTTGTCCACACATTATCCCCGGATCCACTGACAAAAGTGCGGTGAAAAGCTTATCATATGGGTTAGAAAGAAACAAATGCGGAGAAGCTTCTTGCTCTGTTTATTAGATTTTGTTTTCCCCTCATTTTATCCGTCAAACCAGAGCAGCACGTCAACAGATGCTCGAGCATCCACGGTGTTTCTCCGAAGCCCTAACAGAAGCGGAGCTGCCTGTTGGGGAATAGCGTGGAGAACCCTTGATGAGGGTGAGCGCTGTGATAGGGGGGATTTTTGTGGTTGCAAGTGCCGATTGGATGGAATATTTTAGATGCAGCATTGATATTAGAAGACGCAGATCAGCCAATTTTTATTTGGGCTAATTGGTAATCGTTTTGTGCAGCTGTCAATGCTTCGTTAGCTATATAAACCAGGCGCCTGGCCGGTCTGGATTTCGGCTGCAGAATACATAGTCAGTCAGTCAATCACCCCAGAATTGACGGAATCTCCGTCTTCGTCCGTGGGGTATGCTGTAGATGTCTAGAGCTGGAAGGTGTCCTGGGTAAGCAGTTGATGGTACAAATGCGCGCTGTTGTGCATTCGACTTTGTAGATGGATGTATGTTTACCTGAATTTATTGGGACTTTAGCGGCCACCCAGACTTGACTCTCGAGTTTCCACTGTCCAGATGGCCTCGGGCCTCTCCAGAGTGCTTCGCAAATGTATCATATGGGATTCATATTTGCGACCTAGCGAGGCCAGGCCGGCCAGCCAGCACGTGGTGATGCACCGCCATAGCCCTACAGGAGAGTGGCTCAGAAGAAAATCAGTGGCGAGCTGGCAAATCACCAGGTGGCTGATGGGTGGAACCGCCACGGGTACGTAACTGTGCTGCCTGAGACATCCAACTCCAGACTCTCTCTGTTTCATGACATGGCACTTTGTCTAAGCAGAAAAGAGAAAAATGTTGCAAATCAGTAAGCGTAGCCACAAATAACCAAGCAAATAGAATTTCGTGCCGTAAAAATAGCAGCGCGCATTCCTCTTAAAATAAAAATGCTCTGCCTGGGAGGCGCAGGCAGGTCACGTGCAATCGCCGGCCCAGCCGCGAAGGCCGAAACGCAACTTGTACCCTTTCATCTCGAAGTCTGCGATTGATTCACTCTTCCAGTCATTCACACCACCCTTGCTACATCCCTCTGTCACGAAATATCCATACCTTGTCCCTTTACAACTCTTGCAACCGATAGAATTTGTCAATACTCGACTCTTTTTTTTTTTTCAACGACGTGAGCTAGTTGCGAGTCGCGAGATTCAGGAGGACCGACCGGACTGATCGGAGCTTGTCAACACCGCGCTTTTGAACTGCTTCATCAACCTCTCGATTATCAACCACCCTTTCATCGTCACCTCCTCTCAAATTCACAATGGGCGACCGCGAACCTCCATATGACCCTTATATCCCTGCTGCCAACGGCGGTGCTCCCGCTGCTGGTGGTAGCGCTACGCCCAATGGAAACCAGAGGACAGCGGCTTTGCAGGCTGTGAGTATTTTCTCTGCACGCCAACTATTACCGTGACTCTCTTCATAACTTGCACATGTCTATTCACGACAGCTTGCATTGTTTGGAGTGTTCTTTGTCATGGCATTTACTTGAAGTATCATAGTACTAACTTTTTTTTAGCAAATCGATGACACTGTCGGTGTGATGCGCGAAAACATCAACAAAGTCTCTCAACGTGGTGAGCGTCTCGACTCGCTTCAAGACAAGACCGACAACCTGGCTGTATCCGCCCAAGGATTCCGCCGAGGCGCCAACCGGGTGAGGAAACAAATGTGGTGGAAGGATATGAAGATGCGTGTCTGCTTGGTGGTTGTCATCATCATTTTGATTGTTGTTATCGTTGTTCCTGCTGGTGAGTCCTCTTTCCTTCTTTTCATCCTTTATTTTTCCATCTAGCTGATTCGATTACAGTTGTCGCAACCCACCACTAAGTCCTCCCTGGGCTACGAATTTCCTCGACGATGTGCTTGTGCTTGTGTTTTTTTTGGTTCGCGTTTCCGCCCATCATCCCAGCCTTGATTCATATTAGCCTTGATGCCTTTTTTTCTCGGACCAGAAAGGAATAGTCGGTCATTGAGAACGCACTGCAAAAAAGAAAATTCCTGCAGATAAGATATGGATATTATGACTCTGGATTGGATATTTCTCGGTTTCTGGTGTTAACTGCACACCACCAACATCAGCACCACTATTCTCATCATCTCACGATTCCCGCCGATAGACGCTCACTTACCCATCCATACAAGTCATCATGAATAATAACGGTGGCTTGTTGAATGGAGATGTGGGTGTTTTCTCCCCAACCTCTTGTACATGATACTCTTTTTTGGCGAACGTTGTCTTCCTTGTCTTGTTCGATTATGCCCTAGTACTGTTTTTCTTCCCACGTGAATTTAATGAGATAACCTGGCGCAGCTATGCTATTCGCGCTATGATTTGATCCTTGCATTCTCCATACTCCATATTCCCCATCTTTAGTATTCAAGACTACGTAAGACAGCGAAACCTATTACTTTTATAGCTGGATCTTTACCGTTCTTTAAATGAACGAACGAACGAGTTGCGGTGTATAAACCTGGCTTAAATAATGTATACCTGCAGCTAGTTAATAGCATAAACAATAACTTGGTAACCGTAGACAAGTACGTTCCCTGTCACCTGTGGAACTCATCCAGGGATCTGCGCTCTTGGAAGGTACTCTGATCTCCGAACCTCGGAGCATACAGCCTCCACATATACCACGCACTCGACTATATGCTTGTATGTCCTTATTGTAGGTTATTTATGGGGAGCTATTTTCATTGTCAGGCCATATCCAAATTGCCATGGCAAGCGTGGCTGTCAGTGTCTTGTCAAAGCGTTGTTGGTTATATATGTATGGGCCGGGAGAACTCCGTAAAAAATCCGTGCACAAATAGACTGCCAGTTATCTGCGTAGGACAGAAAGCTGAGATCAATCAATAAATAATTAATAGTCTATAATAAAATAGAAATCTATATATGCCAAAAGTAAGACAGGAAGACAGAAGAATCCGGGTCAAGTGGGAGAAAATTGCCTCTGCCAAACTGCGTCCTCCGACACCGCCTGGCCAGAACGCCGCGAAAAAAAACACACGCCATTCCGCAAGAGGAACTCTTCGACCTTTTCTGACGACCGCAAGGGACCGACCCTCCTCCGAAAATCCCTCTTGTGCGCTGCGCTCTTTAACCCAGCCCAATTGTTTATCCCCGCTGGAAGACAACTGCCTACACCATCGCTCCTGTTTCTTCCAAGTATTTATTCAACACTGCTTCTGCAGCCTATTGTGAAGCTGCCGCATGCTTTGCTAACAAAATGCTTGCTATCCGTCCTGCTGTGCGGAGGGCCGTTGTGACTCAGGCGTCGCTGCGTGCTGTCTCCGCACCGCAGGCGCTTGCATTGCGAGCTCTCAGCAGCAGCAGCTCGCAATCCCTACGCTCACACAAAGCTTCTGCTTCTTATTCTCAGATTCGCCGATACTCTCGTCCCGCCGACCCTCAGTTATCGACCCGCTCTACCGTCGTGCAGCTGTTGAGCAATATCGGCTCCAAACGCGAAGTCCAGCAATACCTTTCCCACTTCGCCTCGGTTTCTTCCCAGCAATTCGCCGTCATCAAGGTCGGCGGTGCCATTATCACTGAGCATCTGCAGACTCTGTCGTCTGCCCTCGCTTTCCTCAACCATGTCGGCCTGTACCCCGTCGTTGTGCATGGCGCCGGTCCGCAATTGAACAAGATGTTGGAAGATGCCGGCGTTGAGCCTCAGTTTGAAGATGGTATTCGTGTTACCGATGGCAAGACTTTAGCTTTGGCGAGAAAGCTCTTCTTAGAGGAGAATTTGAAGTTGGTTGAGGAATTGGAGAACATGGGTGTGCGTGCCCGTCCTATCACCACCGGTGTTTTCTCTGCAGACTACCTCGACAAGGAGAAATACAACCTTGTCGGCAAGATCAATGGCGTTGAGAAGAAGCCTATTGAGGCTGCCATTGAGGCAGGATGTCTCCCCATCCTCACTTCTATGGCTGAGACCCCCGAGGGCCAGGTCCTCAACGTCAATGCAGATGTTGCTGCTGGTGAGCTCGCCCGTGCTCTGCAGCCTCTAAAGATTGTGTACCTTGCCGAGAAAGGCGGTTTGTTCAACGGTGACACCGGCGAGAAGATTTCCGTGATCAACCTCGATGAAGAATACGACCATCTCATGACCCAGTGGTGGGTGCGACACGGCACTCGCCTGAAGATCAAGGAGATGAAGGATCTCCTTACTGATCTTCCCCGCACATCCAGCGTTGCTATCATCCACCCAGCAGACCTTCAAAAGGAACTCTTTACCGATTCCGGAGCCGGTACTTTGATTCGTCGCGGCAACAAGGTGCACACCAAGTCTGCGCTTTCCGAATTTGAGGATCTTGCTGCTCTCAAAGACGTTCTTATCCGTGACCGTGAAGGTCTTGATGCCAAGGCTACAGTCGATCGCTACGTTGAAGGTCTAGGAGACCGCCCTTTCAAGGCTTACTTTGACGAGCCTATGGATGCCTTGGCTGTTGTCCTTCCTCAGCAGGACTCTGCTTTTGCGCACTTGGCCACCTTCACCATCACAAAGGCTGGCTGGCTCACTAATGTCGCGGATAATGTCTTCACAAGCATCAAGAAGGACTTCCCCAAGCTCGTCTGGACTGTGAAGGCTGATGACGAGAATCTTACTTGGTTCTTCGACAAGGCGGACGGTAGCTTGTCTCGGGACGGCGATGTCCTCTTCTGGTATGGTTTGGAAGATGGCGACGAGGTTAAGCAGCTCGTACTTGAATTCACCAAACACGGTCGTCAAATGTTTGGTGACTACAACCTTGAGGCTCGCCTACACCGTGCCGCCCAGGCAGCGTTGAACATTGGTGGTGCCGCTCAACAGAAGCGTGCTTATTCGACTTATCGCACCACCACCACTGCCTTGTCGGCCCTTCGCAATGGAGGTCCACGCATGGCAGGTCGCCGATCATACAGCACCAATCCTAACCCTCCCCTCGGCGAGAAGAACAACTCTAATACCCGTCCTTCCAAGGTCGCTCTGATTGGTGCCCGTGGCTACACTGGCCAAGCACTTATCAGCCTCCTGAACGCTCACCCAAACATGGACTTGCGCCATGTCTCTTCTCGTGAACTTGCAGGAAAGAAGCTGGAAGGTTATGACAAACGGGAAATCATCTACGAGAACCTCAGCCCAGAGGACGTGCGCCGAATGGCTTCTAACGGCGATATCGACTGCTGGGTTATGGCTCTTCCCAACGGTGTCTGCAAGCCTTTTGTTGATGCAGTAGACCAAGGCTCTGAGAAGGGCGGTTTGATCGTCGACCTCAGCGCCGACTACCGCTTCGACTCTTCTTGGACCTACGGTCTTCCCGAGCTGGTCAACCGTTCCACGATCGCCAAGGCAACCCGTATCGCCAACCCTGGATGCTACGCGACTGCTGCTCAAATCGGTATTGCGCCTTTGGTGCCTCATTTGGCTACACAGCCCACCGTCTTTGGTGTGTCTGGCTACTCAGGAGCCGGCACTAAGCCTAGCCCAAAGAACGACGTCGAGGTGTTGACGAACAACATTATTCCTTACAGCTTGACGGATCATATCCACGAGCGAGAAATTAGCGCTCAACTGGGTACCTCAGTCGCGTTTGTTCCTCACGTCGCTGTTTGGTTCCAAGGTATTCATGTAAGTTGACCCTAAGACCCTACTGTCATTCATAGTGGATCTATTCTAACCCTCTCACAGCACACTATCAGCTTGCCTCTCAAGGAGGAGATGACATCACGGGATATCCGTAACCTGTACCAGGATCGCTACGCTGGCGAGAAGCTGGTCAAGATCGTTGGCGAGCCACCTCTTGTCAAGAACATCGCCGGTCGTCACGGCGTCGAGATCGGTGGATTCGCCGTGCACTCGAGTGGCAAGAGGGTGGTTGTTTGCGCAACCATCGACAACCTGCTCAAGGGAGCTGCAACACAATGTCTTCGTAAGCCCTTCCCTCCTATTAACTTTGATATACTCGCAGAACTAACTGTCAGTAGAAAACATGAACCTGGCCCTGGGCTACTCTGAATACGAGGGAATCCCACTTGAATAGATAGATTTGTGTATGCCATGACTCATGTAAGAGTTTGGGAAGAACGTGCTGTGTTGTGCAATAGAATCAATCGGCCTGTGTTTGATGAAAAGACTAAAAAAAGTTTGCGGATTTATTCTTGTTCATTTGGGGACTTATTTGTTGTTAACATACCCGGTAGTATATAGTGTTTTCTATCGAATGGAGCTTATGATCTGATATTTCTTCCTGGGACAGCTGAGGTCATCTGACTGGCCTCCTTCCCTTCTGCTGCCCTCCCCCCAGGTCTGGGGCGCACCTTCCTCTTTTGGCTACAGACCAGTCCATTGGCCATCCTGAGCAAACGCGCCTTCCTTCCTTCCTCTTCCTTCCCTAACCTTCTCCTCTTCCCTCCTCTCCTTCTGTCCTTCTCTCCTTCCCCTCTTCACGATCCTCCCCTTACGAACACTTGCCATGCACAGTCGGGCCATTCATTCTTGAATGTCTGCCCTCGTGCAGCGCTAGATTTAAATTATTCTGCCATATATTTCCTAATCTTTCGCAATATCCAAAGACTCAAGACACTTCTCACTGACCGCATAAGATACCGTTGCGAGGACAGCAAGATGTTTTATAGTCACGAGAGTAAGCTCCGTCCCAGCCGTGGTGCGCTTTCTGTTTGCAAAATCACGTACTTCTGCAGGTGCTAACCACTGATCTCACCTTCCTCAACATGTAGTCCTTACCTCCCAGAGACATGGGGTTGCCACCGTATGGTGAGTCTGAACGCTCCTGCCTCGATAGCCTGCATCTCCTTTTCATTACATCACCAATTTTTCTGCACGACTTGGTTCCTAACAATCTCATCTGTCAACAGGTTGGTTGCCACGCTGGGCCAGAACAGCACGTCCAAGAAAATCAACAGAAAAGCCATCTTGAATGTGGATGTCCCTCGAGCCTGCGACACCATCATGCATCCCGAAGCGCCCATGGCTTTGCGCCTTCAAGGCAATCTTCTGTAAGTTTCATTGTAAGTTTCATCAACTGACAAGTGAATCGTGAGCTTACCGTAGACTTTCACAGATACGGCATCTCCAAAGTGTACAGTCGTCAGTGCGTGTACACTCTTACCGATGTACAATCTATGCTCGACAAAATGAAGATTGCACTCAAAGTCGTTCATGGCGGGGGGTTGCATTCAGAGGCAGGCAAAGCAAGGTACGTACGCACTCTCAGACGTGGTCGACCACAAACTCACATTATTATGTTTCAGACCCGAAGAACTCGTCGTACCCTATGACCCAGCTTTCAATCCTGACTTCACTGTTCCGTTCATTGATCTCGACTTGCTGATTCCTGTTGGCTCGACTGCGCCTGCTCTGAAACTGAACGAGAGCCTGGTCTCGTCCAACCTCAGTGTCTCGCCTCACTCGCAGCAGCTCGATCTCAATCCCCTTCCCCAGCTTAATGTTGACTCCTCTAGCCCTGCAGTCGCTGGATTTGGAGGTTTCTCTTTTGCCAGCAGAAGTGCTCAGAAAGAGCGTGCCAACATTTTCGGTGGCCCAGAACTCGGTGCCGAGGAGGGTGTTCTTCTTCAGCCTGACTTTGATTTTGATGAGGAAGGCAATATCATTGATGTTGTCATGACGGATGCCCCAGCCATGCAAGTTGAAACACCAGTCAAGGGCAGACTTGGTCGTGAAGGGTCCCAAGATGTTATGCAAGGTCTAGAGGTAGAGTCAATTTCAATGTCAACACTGGGAGGTCTAAACCAATCTTGAATTCTAGGGAAATGATATTATGGCCACTCCTGTTGGAGACACCTTTCGTGATGGTCTTGATGACCTCACGCCACGTCGGCGATCCCCAACTTGGGGCCGCCTTCCTGATCCTGACTACGATGACGAATCCCCAAACAATCAAAATGCAACATCTAATCGCAAGCTCGGAGCGCAGAAGCTTTTGCAAATGGACGTACCAACCCAAATTGGCCGGGAAGAACTGCTCCAGTGGGATCGGGAATACCTGAAAAACATGTCTCGATCCGATCTACAAAAGGCGTATGCCAGAGGCCTTGCTCAAGCTAGGAAGAACGCAGTGGCCTGGATCTCCGACCGTGGGATTGGCTCTGTGGGAATGGGTGTCGGAACCAGTGGCATGTCCCATCCTTTGCAGCTATTCTGTGGAGACGCGCTGCTTATTGCTCTTTCAAATGAGCCACTCGTACCTAAGTCGGGAAAGAAGCGCCGTTCTAGAAATGAAGAAGAGCTCAACGAGAGGAATGTGCGTCCAAAGATCACCCATGACAAACCTGAAGTCGGTTTGACTCTTGGGGATTACCAGGAGGTGAGTAGGCAAGAGCCCCTTTTCATTTATGTGTCTAACACCTAGTACATAGGACGTTGAACTTGGTCTCGCTGCACCGCCATCTCTCCCTGACGATGCTTCTGCGCAAATGCCATGGAATATCACAGCGTCGCTGCAGGGATCAGTTGCAGGTTCTTCGAATTATGGCGGCCTGGGTAGACATGGCAGTCGTTTTCCAAGTGCCAGTCCGCTTGCAGGACGAGGTTTGCCTCGTGATCTGTTCGGTCATGGCAGTCTCAGCAGCTTGTCGCTCAAGGATTTCGGGGAGTTTAACGGCGATGATTTGGGTGGTTTCATCGATGAAGGCGACAATGAAGAACATGCTGGGCGCTCCAAATTCGAAAGTCAGGCCACAGTGTCGAGTCTCGATGATACAGATAAAAACTTCCTCGACTTTCTGAAGACCAGCGCGCAGAGTGCGAAACTGAGCCAAGGAAGCATCGGATCTCCTCGTTCCTCAAAGATAGCGTTCTCCAAGCTCTTACCACCAGAATCCACATCTCGTACTGTGGCAACGCAGGCGCTCATGCATGTGCTGATACTTGCGACCAAAGATGTCTTGCGAGTTTCACAGGTCAAGCGTTATCACGGACCACCAAACGTCATTGACGACCTCGACGATATACGCTTGAAGATCAGCGAAGCTGTCATTCTCTAATTTCTTTTCTCCTTTTCTTCCTGCGAGAGATGCAAATCGGCGATATAGATACCAAAAAGGCAAATTATGTTTATGCAACGAGATGTACCGAGCAAGGGGGGAATTACAGTGCAGTGCGACATATCTATCATTTGAAAGTTATCACTGGGAGAGTCTGGATGGGACAGCGGACGGGATTTGATTTTTCAACGATTGAGGATTTCTTATTTTCTATGCGATGGATTTTATTCTGTATTTGTTCTGCGATGGTATTTCGAGCATCAAACTAGCTTAGTATGCATGTAATACCGCATTTCGGTTTCAGTACGAAATCGGAAATACTATACATACTCGACTACATAACACTATACGTACCGCTAGACTTTTCCCAGCATGTTTAATTCAACGACATGCTACTGACTTGAAAGTTGACCTCAGACACGAAAATCGCATCTCATTTGCTCGCAATCATTGCGACAGCCCAATGCTTCGGCATGAATCAGACACTCACTCGGGCGCGCCAACCGACAAATCAGCGAGCCTCGTTCCAGCACAGCCCTTTTTGGCCCGGTGCTCACTCAGCGAGAAGCACGCACTCTCAGACAGGGAAGGAAAGAAAAAGGACACAATACAACAACAAACCAGAGAGCCGCCAGATAACCATTCTGCTTACTTCAACTTCTAGCCTGCCTTCTCTTGCCGTGTCTATCTTTTCATTCTGTTAAATAGTATACCGTACATACACGAATATGAATTATGAATACTGTACATAGTGCAGAGGAAGCCGGACGTAAGTTATCCGGTGTTACGTACCCAGAGTCATCTTCCGTCGCACCGCCCAATCAAAAGGCGCTCTCGTACAGCTCGGCGGGGCGTTGTTATTATTTCGGTAATGACCGTGTTGGTACGGAAGGGCCCATGTCACGGGTCACAATCAAATACGCCGGCATTTCCACTTTTTCTTTCGCTGCGTTTTTTTTCTTTCGCAACCCAATCTTCTCCCCTACCACACTCGATTTATTACTCTCTCCTCACTCTCGCTTGGTATTGCACGCTCATTTTTTCTTGGAAATCGCGTTTGGTTGACGGTGGCCAGCACGGCAGAGTCCGCCTGTTTGTGTGCAAAACCAATCTTTCACGCTCCCTCGCTGTGCAACACGCAAAAAAACAACCGCGAAACGATGGGTCGTACAGTCGATCAGGAAGTGCATGCAGCATTTGTCGAGTTCCGCGCTAAGGAGGACGACAAGGCACGTGACCTGTATCTTTGTAATTAATTTATAATACTCATACTGACTATCATCATTAACAGTGTCTGTCTGTGCAATGCATTTATTGCCAACAGATTCGCGCAAAGAATACCTCGCGCCAAAAGCAGCATCTGCTTGAGTGTCCCGGTCTTCGAGGCCATCCCTCTGCCCCCCAGCCGCAGGCCACTGCCCCCGGCCCCAACGGCATTGGAGCTACCAACGGCTACGCTGCCACTCCCAATGGGCCAACCCAAACAGCTCCAGGCGCCGGCCCCGGGCCCAGCACTGCGCAACTGGGTACCCCCAATGGAGCTATGATGTCGAATGGAGTCAACCCTCATGCCACCCCTATCACCCCTTTGCAAACCCTCCAGAACCGTCCCTCATTGCCTGCGCCTGGCGCGTCGCAAGGTGGTCCATCCTCGACGCCGCTGTCGCATCAGCAGCGCAGCCACTCCACACCCAAACCCAAGCAGAATAATAATAACCGCCAGAGCACATCGAATCTTCCTGCGCCACCGCTGGATGATGTCCATGCCGCGTTTGTCGAGTTTCGCGCAAAGGAGGAAGACAAAGTAAGTATCCTCGTCCCCCTTCTCAACTCCTAATGTTACATGTTGACTTACGATTATAGTGCCTGTCCGTGCAATGTATTTATTGCCAGCAGGTACGCGCGAAGAACACAAGCCGTCAACGCCAGCATCTCCTTGAATGCCCCACCTACTTGAACGTTATGAAAGACTCGATTCCCGCCAACAACCTGCTTCACACTTTCCCGGAAGGCGACATTGCGCGCTCCCTACAGATCCCCGTTCCAAGCGTCGAGCTCGATTTCCGCATGAGCATTAAGCTGAACCCGAAAGTCAGCATTGGCAGCAGTCTGTGGGGTGGACGCGATTGGGTGACGTTTGTCGGTGGTCAGTGGGCTGGCCGATGGGGAAAGGGTATTATTCTGGTATGCATCACTTCCATTCTTTGTCTTGTCGAATCATACTAACAGAGAAAAAGCCCGGCGGTCAAGACTCCCAAGTCACCGTGAAAGAAATGGCCACATCCCTGAGCGCAAACTACGTCCTCCAAACCGCCGACGAGCCTGCAGCATACATCATCGTGAAAGCCCAAGGCTGGCTCACGGGCGCCAAAGACGTGCTCGAGAAACTGAGCGACCCGGGCCATGCCGATACCATCAACCCGAATACGTACAAGTACCGCCTCAATCTGTCCATGGAAAGTGGTGATGAGCGCTACGCGTTTGTTAATACTGTGATGTGGGTGGGCTCTGGTTGTCGTCGCGGTCATGAAGGTACTTTCCTCTTCCCCTTGATGTTTAAAAAAAGATAAACACAAACTAACTCATTCGAATAGTCATCCTCGATGCCTTCCGCCTTAATTAAGCCTTGGCTATATGACACGATACTTCTGATCTGACACGCTTATGAGAACCGGCCAACCAACTGACTGGACTCCTTTTATTTTATTCCTTCTTGGATCCAGCCTCTTCTTTCTTCTTTCCTGTTGTTTTCTCCATTCTTCTTTTTATTAAACTTCGATATAGTGTATGTCTCACGATGGATTTTTTTTACGGTGCACAACGGAGAAATGGTTATACGAGGAATTTGAATTGGGCTTTTCTTCCTTTTTTTTATTATCTTATAAAGTTGTGATGTGTCAAATTGCAGACTTTGCGTGCGTTGCGATTTTTTTTAATTATGATGGTCTTTCAATGTTCAAGTTTCAAGTTGATAATCTTAAAGCTTTGGTATAAGTAGCAAGCAAGCAGATATGGATCAATCTTCACTTTATTTATACATATATATAGATACATAATTTGCCAGATAGTTAAATATAACTGAGCCCGCATAGTCTAGGTACGACGAGTGATCGTTGGCGCCCATGCACGGGATATATATAGTCTGACTTATAATCATAGTGGTAATAATAACGGTAGGAATAACAGTAAGAATACAACAGTTTCACTATCTGCACCGATAAAAACGCCGTTTACCGATGTCAATACGTAGAAACTTATTTGGATCCATGCGGAAAACTCCCTTCGTCCTCTTCGACCAGTGGAACATCCCCTCCAGCTACAGCACCATCTGCCGCCGACGTGCGCCGCGTGGAAACAGGCGACGTAGGACCAACCTCCGCAGTCTCACTACTGCGACTCGACCGCCTCAGATGGAAAGGATGAGACGACAACGCCAGCACCTTCTTCACCGCATTCGTAGCCTGATTACTAAAACTCGGTTTGCGTCCATGCCCCCCACCAGCGACAATGCCATCGGCTGTGACATCATCCTTCTTGGATGAGGATGCCGCTTTCCTGCGGGCTGGTACATCGGATCCTGGGGGCGGAATGGTGGGTTTCGGGGGCCATTGGCCATCTGCTTTCCAGCCTGCAACTAGCGCCTTGGTGAGATCGGAGAGGTTGATGGGGATTGTCGGCGTGAGGCCCTGGACGATTACTTTGCTGTAGAGGGATGTGTATATGGCTGGCGTTATGGATGAGCGGATGTAGTTGGAGTCGGGTATGAATGCTTCCATGACAGGTATCATTGAGTCGTCAGAGTCGTAATCGTAGGCGTTGTTTGCGTCGACGTCGTCATCGTCTTGATCGTTGTTGATATCATCAAAATCTCCATCCAGATCATATTTGTCGTCTTTCTCTTCTGTGGTGGTGAGTGTATCTATCAGCTTCTCTCCTGAAAGCGTCAGATCTTCAAGCAAAGCCTTTGAAAGCCGTGCGGGTGTTGCGAGTTCTTGCTCTTCTGACGATGCTCTAACAATATCAGGACCACTGCTGCCCTCTCCGCTTCGGCTCTGGGTTGGTGCTGCCGCCTCTTTTGAGGACGATAATGACAACGATTGCGATGAAAGAGGATCGACAGATTCCTGTTGTTGCTGCTGCCGTACTCGTCGCCGTCGCTGCACTACGCTCCTTCGTTTCCTTGCTCCGGTCCACGCATCCCTTCTTTCGGTGAAAAACCGTAATCCCGGATTCCACTTCATCTCCTGCTCCAAATCTGCCCGACGTCTTCGCCCGCGTTCCAGAATGCTGGATTTGATGGCATCTGGATTCTCAAATCGGTACGGATCCGATGACGACGAGACCTTTGCACTCTCGGACTCGCGCTTGCGCTTATATGCGTTTGGCTCTGAATCGGACTCGGAGCTGCTGCCGGGTTCGCGCATCCGCCATTGCACGATATTGGCCCGCACATCTGTGCCGGTAATAATAGAGGACGTGGGTAAGTCCGAAGGAGATTTAAACAACGATGGCTCTTCCCAAAGCCCGCTGGGAGGATCAAAGGCCCAGTCGACTCGGACCACGTCCCGGACATGCTGTTTCGCCTCCCGCACGGCCGTTTCCCGTTTTTGTTTCGCTTCTGCGTCTGCGGCTTTGCTTGTTGATTTGCGACGAAGAGTCGGGAATACAGACGTAGCTGTGTTGGCAGTCATCATGTTGGTTGTTTTTATTTTATGCTCCAAAGCTGATTGACGTGATTGTTGCGGAAAGGCGGGGGAGAAAACTAGTCGCTGTAAACTACGGCCTGAAGATCAGTGCGTAGCCCAAGGGGGATAGTAATAAGAATTAATGAGCTATATATATGTTGATTTTCTTCTTGTTTTTCCACCCCGGATTGGGCGTTAAACTAGGCTCATCATTGGAAGACGAGACGAGGAATGATGAGGAGGAAGATGTCGGCGGGCAACAGACCGGATTAAATCGCCGCTAGTGGGAGCTCTCGTGCTCAACCTTAAATTTGAGGCAGCTTTGCGCGCTAGGCCGGTTTTTGTAATTAATGTATGAAGTTACTGAACTGTCAGCTTACCGTACGACATACATACTCACTCAGTACGTATAGCTGATCTGCGCCTCCAGAACTGACTACATCATCTAGACTAGAATAACAAGATGATTTGAAGACCTACTAGGATCTACATGAAGAAAATAGTATTTACAGTTAGTAGCCTGGCAGAACACAAGGTACCTAGGTATGTGGCAAGTCTCTATTAAACTGAGCACTCGATCCGAAATATGTCAACTCCCCAATCTTCTCCTATGGTACACATTATATGACATCGATGATACAAAGTAAAAATACAAGTCTAAACTATAAACTATGCAAGGACGAAGAAGTAGATCACGTCCGCACACGAATGGTGTCCGACGCTGTCTGTGCATCGCCTCCAGGCGTAAATCCCCACGCTGCATTCTTCTTGCGCCGGCCTTTGCGATCGCCGTATTTTTCGTCGAATTTGCGGATGGCGTTAAGTGACGACATGTCTTCGCTGATCGATGCACTGATCTCCTCCATGGCACGCTCAAAGTGTGCGTTGGTTAGAACACGTCGCTCCGGGTACTGATACGGCGTGTCGCCCGTGTATTTGGTTGCCTGCTCATATTCCTCGCGAACACAAGTAAGAGCTGCAGCCACGCAGACGTTCTTGAGATCCGATCCCGAATAAAAGGGAGTTCGATGTGCCAAGTCTGAGAGGTCCACAGCGGGATCGACTTGCTCGTTCTTAAGATGGATTTTGAGAATAGATTCACGGTCTTTTTCTGTGGGCAGATCCACCAAGATTCTTCTAGGAAGTCGTCGGAGAACAGCATCATCAAGATCAAATGGCCTATTTGTCGCTATCATGATGAAAGCAGACATCTCATTCATGCCGTCCCATTCACGCAGGAATTGATTGATAATCTCCCGGTGAGAAGAAGGACGACGCCCTACGTTCCTCGAACCAAAAATAGCGTCTGCTTCGTCAATAAAAACAACGCAGGGGCTTAGTTTCTTTGCAAGCGAGAAAATCGCCTTGACATTCTTCTCGCCCTCACCAACATACATATCATATACGTCGCCTCCACTGATCTCAAGGACGGTAGCACCGCTCTCTCGAGCCACCGCCTTTGCAAGAAGTGTTTTTCCAGTGCCAGGCGGACCGTACAGAAGCAACCCGGGAATTTTGTCGCTGGCAAGGACGCCATACGCAAAGGCATCGGGCCTTACTAATGACAAAGAAGTCAATGTTTTTAGCGCCTCAACCGTCCTCGGCGGGACGTGAACATCATCAAACGTCGTTCGGATACTGTCAGCCTTGACGACGCCGCCAAGAAGCTTTTTCTCCCATTTGTTAGATTCAAGATATAATCTCGTTTGCGAGATCTTTTTCGGGGGCACTTTGGAGTCCACATTCGAGTCCGTATTTGCTCCAGGTGTATCAGAATCCGTTGTTTCTGGCGTTGGGTCCAGGATCCATTCGTCAGGAACGCTCATGTTCTTTTTCCGGATTGTCAAAGCTTGTTGAATATGTTTAAAGCTGAACGTCTCGTTGGGCTCCATACAACCCATGGCTAATGTAACTTGGTGATGCACGCGACTAAAATACCAGTAGTGAGAATCCAGTCGTAAATCTCGAATCTTTTCTGTATCCATGGGCCAAGAAGCCATGTCAAATATTTTGTCGTCAATGGAAATAACATCAGGGTCCACTCGCTTGCGAATCATGTCTTGAAGGTGGCGTATATTAGTCTGCCTTGCGTGGGCTTTTCGGTCTTCTGCAATAAGTCGATCTACTGTTGACGCTTCCATGTCAAAATGGACCCAAAGAGGGAATCCGAAGGGCACAGCCGAACTATCAACGGACAGCGACATTTGCTCATTGATTTTCTTCGCGTTTGTGATGTTTGCATACTTATCTCGAGAGTGTGGAGGTGTTGACGATGTTCCTATCAGTAGTATGCCTTGGCCCTGACGCCGGCAGCTATGAAGCGTCTTTAAAAATAGTCTAAGAAACTTGGAGCCTTCTCGAGATTTCGCCACTTCCAGATAGTCTTGGATTTGAATAATTGTCCTTGGTTGAGATGTCGATTGTTGATCGTTTTCGCTGGTTGGCTCAGAAGCGTCCTTATTGGAAGCGGGCTTTGGCTGAGAAGATAACGACATCAATTGATTTATGAGACGCGTCCATGCGCCGGTCTCTGTGCGAGACGCTCGACTACTCGTATTGTCCGCGCCTGCTCCTGCGAGTGAGAGCAACCAATTTGGAAGCTGTGTATCGGGAAGATTATCAACGGATACTAGGCGTGGGAGGTTATTAGGGTCTGAAATAAAAAAAGGATTATCGGGTTCTTCCAGAGGCGCCTCAACCCCATCCGACCATTTACTGTAGACTTCATAACCCAAGTTTTGAATGGAAGATACCGCGCCTCCTTCCGCCCTCTCTTGCTCGCTGCATAATCGAGCGATATCCTGGGCATTCAAAGTCACCAGGTCCGCTTCTACCTCTTTTGCAAGCCTTCGAACCACCGAATTCAAGAAAAGGGTTCCATCGAACCCGTCGCTTCCAGGGTATCTCAGAAGGAGGTGCGACCTTTCCGTTGATGGATCATTGGCATATTTTGCTGAGGGAAACATAAACCCCGCCTTGACCGCTGCCTGTATCTTTTCCAAAGAGTCGGGGCTTATTGGATAGCGATGACCGTTGACAGTCGGCCCAGGGGCCCCGTTACTGTCGTTCTCATTATCGTTCCCCTTTAATGGCTCTGATGGGCTTGTCTGCAATGGATTCACATCAGCATCAGATGTTGGTGACGCCTTTTGCGGCTGCTGCTGAACGTCTCCCAGCAGAGGTGTTGGACGGTCGGCCTGCCGATACGTGATGACATTCTCATCGATAAACCATTGAGGAATCGTGGCTGCAACCGGGTTATCTCCAGGCGAAAGCTTCTTATCCTTCCATGTACGACGGAGGCCTGATATATAACTCTTTCGTGACTGATTCAGAGAAGTCGTATCCCGGTCTTGCTCCGATTGAGTATTCGCACCGGCTGGCTTTACCGCACCGGGAGTATCGTTGTTCGCATCGGAAGAGCCATTGGAAGAGCCATTGGACTCCGGAGAGGACTTAGACTGACGAACGAGCGACTGGTGGAAATAGCGGGGGGATGTAGTAGGCCAGGAGAGCGCGTATCGACGACCGGCGATGAGACGACAGGACCGAACGATATGCGATGGTAAGAATAGGGCCTTTTGCATGGCAACGGCCTGGTGAGACCAGCTCGAAGGAAGTCCACAGAAACAACGAATTGGAGCAGCTAGTTGCTTCTGCAGAAGGGCATCCTAAGATGAAGCCGGTGTTTCGGTCGCTGGTACTAAGTTGACACTCAATAAAATCGATATGGGATATCCGATATTGAACAAAACTACGCTTACCTATATCTGGTTAGCGTTCGCCAAGACGCCAAGCTTTGTATGGCGGCGCTTTATCGCTGGATTTCGCAGATCACAAGAAAAATAGACAGAAAAAAATAAACGATTCGATTGAAGCAGATGCATTAATTCATACAGAACAAGTTCCTAAGCAGGTTGAACTGATTTACGATTTATTTTGTTATATTAGAATTTTTTCACCAAAAAAGTAGACTTCATTAGCACTAAGCTACCCACTAAGCTACCCATAAAGATCAAGCGAAGCACACAGTATTCGCGCAGAGCCAGTCAATTGATTGTCTATTGCTGAGAAATCGTTGTGGCGTGCTAACCTTCGATTGGCGATTACAATTCCCGCACCAAGCTCGAACCTATGGACCCTAATCGTGTCATGTTAGCATGATTTCATCCAGGCGATGAGTGCAAGAAAAAGTGTGTATTTCCAAAGTAATGGATCAGACAAAGTATACTGGCAAGTAGCAGGCCAACCGGGAAAGGAAGGCCCGAATGTCTCTTCAGGGGCGATTCAGGTAGTAAAGAAGTAAAAAGCGGTTTGTCATCTTGTGGATTGTGAGAGGTGATGCGTGGGATGCGTGGGATGCACTAACCTGGTACTGAGAGGTACACGGCTGATGCCGATGTAGCAGAAGCATAGCAGAAGCAGTGGCGTGTCTGTCGACACACCCTCTGCTCCTTGCTTGCAAAGCGTGGCAAAGTGTTGTTGAGAGAAGAGAAGAGAAAAGACGAGCGAAGAAAGAAAATATCAAGCGGTTATAAATTGTCGGAAGGAAAAATAGCGCCGCGCACGTGACTTCCAGCCTGGGAATAGCGTGCCACAGAGAACTCTCGGGATGGCAGCTGCGTATGTCGTGCTCCTGCAGCGCCTTCCCTCGATTCGAATGATTTTCTCTCTCTTCGTGTCTCTCCTTAATGTCCAAAAAAGACCGTCTGTCGCCTGCCTCTTTTTTCCTTGCTCGCAGTCTGGAGACTCGGCCACGATAACCTGACGTGCGGTGGTCACGCCACGCAAGAGACAGTCCTAGTGAGGTGAGGTGAGGTTCCGGTGTCCGTCTTTTGCTCTTGGGCCACTTGAACTTGCCAGCCAGCCAGCCAGCCCAGCCCCTACCTAACCTAGCCCCTCCCCGAAACCTTCCCTCTCATTCTGCAGTCAGCCATTCTCCCCAAACTGGCCCCCCGGCCTCAAGAATTGCGGAAAAGAACAATTCTCGCTGGCTGTCGACTCGCCTCTCCCTTAGTTGTTCCCAGCGACTCTCAAGCGGAAAGCCTCCGCCTGGAACGGGCCGGCCTGTCGACTGATTGAACGACGGAGACGCGACTGATCACTTGGTCGTGATCGATGCTCTTGGGTTTGCCTGTCCCTGGCCCGTCTTGACCCAGGCTCTGTCGCCAGCCTGCAGTGTCCTGGCCTTCCCTTATCGGACGCTCAAAGCGGCTTTCTTCTTGCTGTCCCTGAAATCCGACCTCTGATTGACCGCGTTCGCCTAGTATCGCATCCCAAATCGGCGTGTTTTTGTCCTTCGCAATTATCGCCACCTCGTCCGGTTTAGGTTTTTTTTGCAAGCCTTCACGCGGCTGAGGGCTCTTTGGTATAGCGATGATGATGACCCAGCAATTTCCTGCCCATCAAGGCATCCCTCAACATCCCGGTTTGCCTCCTGGCCATCCAATGGCCCAAGCCCAGCATCCGAACATGGGCGTCCAGCCCGGTATGGTGCAACAGATGCATCCTGGTGTGTCCGCTGCTGCTGGACCTCAGGTAAGTCAACCGGGGCCCATGATGGGCGGTATGCCTCCTGGCGCGACAAGCGGCCCTGGTGGACCAATGCCGAATGCACATGCTCTGCAACACTTGAATCCTGCGCAAGCGCATCTCTTACAGCAGCAGCAGCAGTATGGAATGAGTAAGTTTGTTCTTGATGCGATAGCTATTGCTTTGAAGAATCTGTTTTCTCCTTGGATGTTAACGCGCTCCTTCTACAGATGCCACGAACAACCAGCAGTTGCTTCAACAACAGGTAATGGCGCGACAGCAACAGCGGATAATTGCACAACAGCACCTCGCACAGCAGCAGCAACATCATGGCGGTGGGATACCTGTTTCTTTACCGGCTGGAACACAGGGGATCAGTCAGGCCCAATTGTCTGCCATGCAAAATCCCAATATGCGTGGGCCAGTCAATATGATGCATTTTCAGCAGCAGATGCCACAACTGCCTCCTAATCTACAGCAACAACAACAGCAATTTCTTGCTATGCAAGCTCAGGCGCAAGCTGCTGCACAAGCGGCGCAAGCTCAGGCGAATAACCAACAAGGCCAGCAGACACCGCAACAGAGAGCCGCTGTACCACCTCAAAGCGTTACTCCCCAACCACAACAAGGCCATCCAGCGCCTCCTGGAAGTGCAACACCATCACAGCAGTCCAATCCGCCGCAACATTCAACTCCACAACCGCCATCTCATCAAGGCTCTCAACCACCACCACAGCCGACACCCAACCCCCAGCACCAACAGATTCCTTCAGCACAGCAAGCGCTACCCCAACAGCAAGCGCAACCACAGGCTCAACCTAACCAGCAGCAACAGCAGCCACAACCGTCTCAAGTGCAACCACAAAACGGCCAACAAACCCCACAGCCACAAGGACAAGTACAAATGACCCAACAGCAGCAGCAGGCCATGTCTGCTCCAGACCACATCAAAATGCAGCAAATGATGATAGAACAGCAACGGCGAGCGAATATGAACACATTTTTACAGAACAACAAAGGGACATTAACTCAATATGTCAACAGTTATTTTGAGACTTTGAGCAATTTCCAGGTATGATTTATCGTGAGAGTCGTTAATATGAAGCGGAAAGTTGCTAACCTCTACTCTTTGTCTTGTAGAGCAATGGTGAAGATGTGGATCATCTCTACTGGCAAGATATCGTCAGTAAATATTACAACACTACCTTCCACTCAGCTACTGGTCAGCCCTGGGGCACTTTGCGCCAGGGCGTCCTGACAGGAAATGGTGGAACGAAACTCTTCGAGGTCAATGCAACTCTTCTCCCTCGTTATTACGTCACGCTCTTCAATAATGGGGTCAGGAGGATTCAAACACACATGGAGGCTACACAAGAATTTTCTGTTCAGAATGGCTATCGTGTTGTGTTCAGTCCCAAAGTTAGTTTCATTTATTGGTTCAGCAATGACTGCCAGGTTTGTCAACTCCGAACCCACACGAGCGATTTCTTGCTAATATATGGACAGCTGTACGTCAATGGTGCGCTGAAAGTGCTTGTTAATCCGGAGTTCAAGTTCGATTTGGTGGAATTATCCGTTTCTGGATTCCGAGAATTTATCCCTCGCAGTCTTATTCAACAACCGGAACCACCAATTGACCAGAAACCAAGTCCTCGTGTGACTAAGAATGCTAGGAAAGGAATGCAGCAGAAGCAGGCACCCGTGCAGCCTACCATTTCTCCTCCGGAGTCACTGGTAAATGCGAATGGACTTCCGAATAGTGTCCAGTGCTTCCTTGAGGTAAATACTGCCAACCCCAAGATGGACTGGTTCAACAAACTGACATGCCTATGTAATGTAGATTGCAGAGACTTGGTCGTCAATGACAAGCTTGATCTTCCATAGTACCGGTAACCCGAGGAAAGGCACCGATGAGCTGCTTCGGGACGTTAATATCATGATGACCCAACAGGGCATGAACGCCGCTCTTCAGCAACAGGCACAAGGCCAGCGTACGCCTAGCATTAATGGGCCATCTCAGTTTGCTTCTCCTTCTGTGGGTCATATGGGCTTGCCAGGCGCACAGGCCTCCCCACACCTGGGAAACTCAGCTCATCCAAGTCCTGCGCAAAACCACCTCATTGGACCTGCTGGGATGATCCCTCAGCAAAGTCAAGCTTCTTTGGCGGCGAATGGCAGTCAAGGCGCCAGCGCGAACACAAGCCCTAATGTTTCTAATAAGCGTCGTCGTGCAAGCACTGTCAAAACCGAGGGCGACGACGGAGCTGAAGTCAATGGAGCTGCACCTACCAATGCACCCAAAGTGAGAGCAAGCCCCAAGGTTGGTGCTGGGAAGAGACATAAAGGCGCTGCTTAGGATATATTTCTTGCTATTCCTTACTGCATTATGCCGCTTTTTGTTTCTTTTCCAAAAAGGGGAAAATCGGTAATTGGCGTATCAGGCTTCTTGTTCTTTTTATTTCAATACGCGGGAGTTCATGCTTGTTTATTCTTTCTTTCTCTCCCCCAGGATATATGATTCCCTTTTTTGTTACTATTGACTACGATTTGATATTTTGTTCCTAGCACTTTTTCTGTGATCCATATTCCGCATGGCGTCAAGTACCTGTGTCTGCTTTGGTCATTCTTCGAGGCTCGTCTGAATTTTTTGATACGCATTACAACAACTGATATGTTTTTGGATCCCGATACGTATGGGAACGCGATACCATGGTTTTTCCATTGAAGCCTCGTTTCTTTCCTTCCGTTAGGCGGTCTCACACGGCTTTAAACGGCAGGTGATTCAGCGATTTAGATATTCTGGGTTTCTGCATTTTCATGTATCTTCTTGTGTTTTATTTTCTCACCCTCCTCTGATCGTGCTTATTGAGTGGGTCTTACCGGTGTGATCCTTTCCCTGCATTTGATGTTTGTCTCAATACTCTTGCGCTGACTCTGTCAATAACTGAAAAGGGACATATGATTGAATTTCTTGTAGTATTCTATCTCATGCACACTCGATATTTCTTCTCTCCAAACCAATGTTCTACACGTTTTCTTATCCATCTTTCTTATCCATCGGCTTTTGGTGTACCGTTGTCTATTTTCTACAGGGTGAAACGTTTGCGTGGCTTCTGTCGACTTCCAAGTTCAGACTATCCATCTTCTCTGTAAGTGCAGCGAAGAGGGTGTCTGATCAATTTATCGGTTTCTGTTCTACCAGGGTCTGTCTATTACGAGTTTGGTTCTTCTCTTCCTCCACTTCTTTACGAATGCCGTCTCCTCTATTGATATGCGTTGCCATGTAAAATTTTTATTGTTGACCTAATAGAAGATATTTTCCTGGCCATTCATAACGTACGTACATCTTTATCAACTATAGTTAAGCTTGAAATAAGCAGAGATCTGGCGCAAAGGTTATCCATCCTAAGTACGTACCACTGCAGGCGGCCTTCGCTTAAATACATAATTACTAGGAAATAAGCAAAGACGATCCGGAGATCTGTGTAAAAAGACAGTACCATGCATAGTCAGGTAATAGGTAATACCTTTAAATACGTATGCGATATTTTACGCAGTACGAGGTATAATACGTATGCGATGTATGTAATCCCCACTCGGAGGAGGGGTGACTAAAACATTCCTGATAAGAGATCCCTCGCCTTTCTAATCATGATCTGAAGACAGAAAATACCTTGCTTCAGTGTCCTCGTTTGATCCATCACAATGTCACACTCACACGACGGCGGCATCGCGCACTCGCACGATCATGATGCGTTTGGAGGTCACGGCCACTCTCACGAGATTTACGATGGGCCAGGCTCCTTTGTGAATCGTGAGCAGCCCCTCTCGCACCACGAGGGGAGGGATTGGAAGGATAGAGCATTTACAATTGGTATTGGCGGGTTTGTCTCTCTCTATTTCTCCCTCTAAACAAACTTTTCTTTCCGAATTGAGTGACTGATTGACTGATATGTTGGAATGCATACAGACCAGTTGGATCCGGCAAAACAGCGCTCATGTTGAAGCTATGCCTGGCCTTGAGAGACGAATACAACATTGCAGCTGTCACCAATGATATCTTTACAAAGTACGTATCGTACATATCCTTTGCTTGATCTGATTTAGCACATACTAACCGAATACACAGAGAAGACGCCGAGTTCTTAACGCGCAACAAAGCTCTCGCCCCAGAACGCATCTCCGCCATCGAAACCGGCGGATGCCCTCACGCCGCCGTCCGCGAAGATATCAGCGCCAATCTCCTCGCTCTCCAAACCCTGCAACGCAAATTCAACACAGATCTCCTCCTCATCGAGTCCGGCGGCGATAACCTCGCTGCAAACTACTCGCGCGAACTGGCCGATTTCATTATCTATGTCATTGACGTCGCCGGAGGAGACAAAGTGCCCCGCAAGGGCGGACCGGGGATCACGGGCAGTGATCTGTTGGTTATTAACAAGATTGATTTGGCGGAGGCCGTGGGTGCTGATTTGAGTGTCATGGAGCGTGATGCGGGCAAGATTAGGGAAGGGGGGCCGACGGTGTTTGGCTCTGTTAAGCATGGGAATGGCGTGGATCATATTGTGAATCTGATTATTAGTTCGTGGAAGGCGAGTGGAGGGTATGAGACGAGTTTGGAGAGGTGGAAGAATGGTGCAGTGAGGGGATCTGGAGCTGTTTGATTAGGATATCAGGTTATTTCCCCTGTTAGTTGAAAGGCAATGTTTAGTAATTAATGTCTACGGTCATTAGATGCTTCTTCACTGGAGGTTGCAAGCTGATACTATAGTTCCGTAGGAATACCGAAACACGAGGTTTGGATAGCTTCAAGAATTTATTCATCTTGAGATACATATCTTATTTTCATCGAACTTCAACTTGAACTAAATGAACGACTAAATTTCATTTATAGTCATGACACGTGAATTACCATGTCTAATCTGGGTATGCATTTTATCATGATCGTTACAAGACAAAGAAAGAAAAGAAACAGAATTATGCCAGATTTTCCAACTCCTCAAAAGCCCTAGCCCTCCGTGGGAAGACTCTCTTATATAGACTGATACCCACTGAATCTTGTGGGTTAATCTTCGCATCAAAGGTCGCTTTGAAATATCCATGAGTTCCCAAACTCTCCTTAATAAAACCGCTGCGGCCGCGTCTAGTCCAGAGCTGAAGGGCTTTGAACCACTGGACGTCCTCGTCATTGAAAAACATGTAGCGTATGGTGACCACCTTCTTGTGGATCTTGTAAGGATGGCCGGTGAGGATAGCCCGCTTGGCGACTACTCGAGAATAATCAGGGGCAACAACTGTGCCAGTTGCGATCAATTCCAGTCGTTTTAGTGCCTTTTCGGATTCGGTATTACCATCAGCAGAGTCAAGCACTTCGGGGTCGTGGACGGTCTGGTTTTTGAAAACGAGGATTGGAACAGCTCCCCAGGTAACGGGACCAATGAAACTGGCAATGGCGTTGCGACCTGGGTGAAGGAATCGATCGAATTTGTGTACATTATTCGGTGTATTACCGGCACCGGAGAAGATTGGGTTCACGACAAGGCGGCGTGGACCACACTGAATGATAAGTTCTTCCTTTGATTTGATCGGCTTTTCGACGGAGGAGTTCAGCGTAATGTTGACATTGATGACAGTATGTTTATGTTCATGTCGAAGAAGTGAATATAACGCCACAGGTAATGGGCTGTTGCGGAGGACAGACGGAACAGCCTTCAGGTGGACGTTCACCCGAGTACCTGGAGAAACGCCGCCCAGCAGAGCCTCTCGAATAATCTTATTCTTGATGCCCTTGTAATCATGGAACTGCAAGAGCCGTCGCCAATCTTCAGGCTCGTACGGCCGGTCTTCTCCAGTCTCCCATCGACTTGTTTTAAGACTCTTTAAACCACGGTATTTCTGCAATCGCTCCCTAGCGAGAACATTGGGGTGCAGTTCAATCTCGTCGGGAAACTCGAGATCGTCCTCTTCTTCTGTCCGACGACTGGCACGGTAATTTTCTAACTGATCGGCTTCTTCTTCGGGAGATGGGTCCAAGAACATTTCTGATTGAGGATACTCCGATGCTCCAGCTTCGGTCATGGCATCCCCACGGTCTGGGAATACGCCGTCCTCAGGACGACCCTCAGATCCATCGATGTCCATATCCATATCTTCGTCTTCCATGTCAACCATATCGGATCCAGAGTCGGAGTCATCTTCAAGGAACCAAGCAGCTTGGTACTCGGAAGTGCCCTTTGGAAGCCTCTTTGGACGAGCCGGAATATGCGATTCATCATCGGAAAAGTAGTGGTGATCGTCCAGTAAAACACCTCGCTTCTCTGTTTCCGGATTCGATAACATGTCGTCTTCCATCTCTATCTCTTCCGGTGCGATCGTCGCCATATCATCGCGGTCATCTGTTGGCTGATCCAGAACTTGAGGAGCATTTGTATCATCAATATTCATCGAGTCTTCCTTTTTATTCTTGGTGTTTTGAAGAGGAGCTGCTGTGATGGCATCGATTTGGAAGTCGCCCCAGCCTGGTATGTGCACAATGCGATCCGCCTTTAATCCTTTCCCTCGAACAACACCAGTAACCACAACACCATCAAGCGTATTTCCTTGGACCTCTGGCCAATTAACATCCTGAATAAGCATCCAGCTTCTGTCATCTCTCCATCGGATTCCCTTCGGCGTTGCTGTGCAAAGACTTCGGACCACATTCGAAGACTCTTGTCGAGAATCGAGGGAAAGGACCTTTTCAATTGTAGGGAAAAAGTGGTTGATGTATGACTTGAGAGAAGAAATAACCTGCGGGCGTTTCTTTGGCGGATTCACCTGGTCCAACCCTTGTGCAACAACAAGAACATTGGAAATGCCCTGGCTTTCGATTGACCGCAAAAGTATTTCTCCTTCCTCTGCCACCTCCACATCGGCTGGGAGAACCAACACCACAAAATCGACCACACGACACACATCTAAAGCATGCAACAAGTCATACCTCGCGGGGATATACGTAATATTTTGCTTGAATCGGTCAATGCGCACACGTGTTTGGCCGTCACCGGAGGCATCGTCGGAAACATCGACGCTCTCGTTCAACGATCGGATCACGTTCGAGGTGTCGATGTTATCTGATAGAGGAACAATGGCCACTTGGCGAGGAGCCCCATTCTGTCCAGAAAAGATGCTAGTAGCTTGGGATTTCTCCTGGTGCTTGAGTTGTTGTTTCTGGCGAGCTTGATTTTTTCGGTCGAGCTTCGACATTAGTTGTTGATGGGGGGTTTTCCGAACTCCTCGCTCGTTAGTCTCGATTTTTCCTAGGACATGTTAGTATTTCCAAGCCCATTCCAATGCAAGGAAAGGCTGTAATACCTCTGCTTCTTTCCTTGAGCGCACTTTTCGTAGCGTGCTTGCTCTTGAATCCCTTGTGGGATGTTTTCGTTGTGCTCCGATGGTGGTGCACCGACGAAGTGATTGGCGCCATATTGGCACCGTCTGGCCTCCTGAAACGGAATGGGAGAGACGCCAGAATGAATCAGTCAGTCTTTACAAACAAATTGTAATTATCCTGGAATTCAAGTTCAACAAATTCTTTCCAAAAAGAAATGTTTACTTCAGCAAAATTCTCAAAAATCATAGCGGGAAGGCGGGGACGGCTAATCGATAAGGAAAAAAAAAGTCTTGTGGCGGACAAGCGAGTAAGTCTTGGCAAGAAATTTTTAGACCGCGCTGGACCCGCTGCGTGCAAGCTGCGTCTGCCAATAAATAAAACTTTCTCAGTCGGGGCATTCAAACAAGAATTGTTCATCTTTTGTCTATTTATCTTTTGGGGAATTCGTTTTCTTTTATTTGGTCTTTCAGTGGAACCACACCTCTGTGTGGAAGCAAACAAACATGGCGGAAGTAGCGAAGCGGTCGCCGCAAGAAACGATCGAAGCCAGAGAAGCAAAGAGGCGCATAACAGACGCAACGCAAAAGTACGGTCGTGGCAAGGCAGTCCAGTTGAAGAAGATCAAAGACAAGAAGCTGCGAGGAAACCTGAGGGTCATCGAAGACCGGTACAAAACAGCTGCACTCCGAGCAAAAGATGCAGAGATTCTTCTCGAGAATGAGTCGGGTTTCCTAGAGCCCGAGGGAGAGCTCGAAAGGACGTACAAGGTCAGACAGGACGAGATCAGAGAGAATGTTGGAATTGAAGTCGCCAAGAAAGGCTTCGAGTTGAAGCTGGAGGAATTGGGCCCGTACCGTGCGGATTACACTCGAAACGGCAAAAACTTACTTCTGGCTGGGAGGAAAGGCCATGTTGCAACGATGGAATGGCGATCCGGAAAGCTAGGATGCGAGTTACAACTCAGAGAGACGGTGCGCGATGCGAAATGGCTGCACAATAATCAGTTTTTTGCCGTGGCCCAAAAGAAAAACGTCTACATCTACGACCACGCTGGTGTTGAATTGCACTGCCTCGACAAACACGTGGAGGCCAAATACCTCGAATTTCTACCATATCACTTTCTCCTGGCTAGTGCTGTGAGTATCATCAACCCATGATAATTTTTATTTTTTTGTTATTAACACTGTCGTCTTATAGGCAAACAGCGGCTTTCTCAAATATACCGACACATCGACAGGTCAGCTCGTCGCAGAACTACCAACTCGATTAGGTTCCCCGACTTCGCTTGCCCAAAACCCCTGGAATGCGATTCTCCACGTGGGACATCAAAACGGCACAGTCACTCTATGGTCCCCTAATTCACAAACCGCTCTTGTGAAAGCTCTTGTACACCGAGGACCAGTGCGATCGATGGCTATTGATCGGCAAGGTCGATATATGGTTTCCACGGGCCAAGACATGAGGATGAATATTTGGGATATAAGGATGTTTAAGCAAGTGCACTCATACTCGTGCTACCAGCCTGGGTCAAGCCTTGCCATCAGTGATCGGAATCTTACAGCAGTCGGTTGGGGCACGCAAGTTAGCGTTTGGAAAGGTCTCTTTGATGCCGCCGCCGCCGATGCAGAAAAGGTGCAGAGCCCTTACATGGCATGGGGTGGTGACGGACAGCGCATCGAGACTGTCAGATGGTGCCCCTACGAGGATGTGCTAGGCGTCACTCATGACAAGGGTTTCGCCAGTATCATTGTACCTGGTGCAGGAGAAGCCAACTTCGACGCCACTGAAGTGAACCCATACGAAACCACCAAACAGCGCCAGGAAGCTGAAGTGAAGGCATTGTTGAACAAACTCCAGCCCGAGATGATTTCCCTAGATCCAAACTTCGTTGGTAAAATCGATCTGATTAGCGACAAGAAACGGCGTGAGGAGCGAGAGGAGGACAACCCCTCCAAACCCAAAGACCCCATGGAAAAACTCAAGAACCGGGGACGAGGCCGTAACAGTGCACTCAGAAAATACCTCCGAAAGAGGGGCAAGACGAACGTCATTGACGAGAAACGTCTCAAGGCAGAGGCTCTGCAGAAGGAGCGCAGCTCTCAACAGCACGAGACACTACGAAGTCAGCGAGAGGAACTAGGGCCTGCGCTTGCCAGGTTTGTTTCTAAGAAAGAGTAATGGTGATTGGACACCGTCACATTTGATGATACCCGAACAGTCCTATGCAAACATGGCGTCTTGTTATATATTGATTGTTCTCAGAAGATTCGCATTGCAAGGAGTTGACTTTGTCATAGTAGTTCATAGTTCTATTTTTTTTCCATATATTGTGTTAATCCCATTGTATGGTTTACAATGTGAGTTTTCTCATTCGCATGCCACACTGTTAGAAAACAGGAAATTCCATACGTGCCAACATATCAAAACCATATTCATCGAAAAGATGGCACATATGCCTAGGTAACAAAGCACCATGATCTAACGATGTAGTCATCAAAGAACAAGCTATATGAATATTCGAACCAAAATCAAAACTAATTAATGTGAATTTGACAAAAACGCAACCACCAAAGAAAACAGGAAATTACGAGAAATCTTCGCCGACCTCTTCAATGTTACTCTTGATGCGGAGGAACAAAGTAGTCTTCCATTTGTCCAGTTTGCTCAGTTGGTCGAATTGGAAGAGCTTATCAGCGAACATTTCTTGCTCGCCTTGTTCAACAGCCTGTGAAAGATCGACCAATAAAGCGTGCTCTCGGGTGGATGCAAATGTGGGATCGATGTCTCTATAATTTTCCAATGCACGGTTGGCGGCAACGAGGTCCTAGCAGACAGAAGAAGCTGGTTAGCATGACCGAATTGAAGTTACATGGATAAATAAATCAGACATACATTTGTTGCAAGATGGCATATACCAGCCTTGAAGAAGTAGTCTTTAACAGACCATTTCATCAGATTGTTGTTGATCGAAGACTTTCCAACTCTCTCGTATTGCGCAATTGACTTGTAGTAGTCGCCCTCTATAGCAGCGAGGTCGGCAACCTTTAAGAAATATTTATTTGCGAGTCTGTCATGACATGATTAGACTGTTGGGAGTTCCAGCATAACGAAAGCATGACGGTACTTACGCTTCCGCGTTATCACTTTCGTACCACTCGGCAGCCTTCTCGTACTCCTCCAGAGCTTTCTTTGGATTCCCAATCTCAACTTCATAAACTTCAGCCAGGTTCTGTTGGTGACTGGCCGCCCGCCTAAAGTTTCCCTTTGAGATATAATGTTGGATTGCAAACGCGAGAACTCGCGCTGCGTCCTCGGGATCTGACTTGCGATATACCTTGAAAGCCTCGGTTAAGCTGTTTGCTGCATCGTCGGGTTCGTTGAGTTGGTTTTTCTGAACAGCGGCGGCTTTCTCGAATGCTAGGCCAGCTTCCTTGTCTATCACACCGACGATGTTAGTCTCCGCGATGGATGATGCCTAGTCGTTTCAAGTCCATTTCTGTAACGACTCGAGCTTCGGGCGCACATTGACTTACTCAGTCTCTGTACTCGGAATGCGTTCGCTGCTTGGACATAGAGGTCTGCTGCATTTTCAAGTTTCTCGGTTTTTCCTCCAAAGAAGCTGAAGCCGGTAGAGGCACCTGATAGAGCTTTGTCGGCCTGGTGCGAATGTCACATTAGCCAGAAATCGACAAGAAGCGGAGAGGGATGCAACCACCTTTTGTAACAGAGCGCGGGGGTCTCCCATATTGTCGAAGGTAACCAATTATTATTTCAAATGACTGAACAGTTCGCAGTATGCTGATGTGGTGGTGACAAGGAAGTGAAGTAAAGCAGAGGCAACGAGGGTCATACATCAGTTGCGGGATAGTGGGGCCTTGGCTCTCACCGCCTTTGCTAATGTCGTCAAAATATTATCCCGCAGCAAAACAAGCTCTTGATCATGTCTTTTTCAGATCCCGATTCCAGTTACCATTTGTCCTAGAACTTGTATATTATCACTTGCCAATGTCTTTTGCTGTTCCCGTGCGATTGAGCCTGTCCGGCCGACTCCATTGGGCTAACAAAGCACTTGCTTTTGCTGCCCCTGAGCGACACTACTCATCAGAACCGCCAAAAAAGTATACGAGCGACGATATTGCAGCTCTTCTTGCTAAGCCGACATGGTCTGTCCAGTCTCTCCTGCCTAATACGCATGACCCGACAATACCTCTGTCGATTACGCCCGAAAGACTTCAGCATTTACTTCGGTTGTCGGCCCTTCCGCAGCCCGTCGATAAGACCGAGGAGACAACGATGCTTAGAACGCTTGAATCCCAGATCCACTTTGTGAGGTCAATCCAGGACGTGGACACCAAGAACGTATCGCCATTACGAGCTATCCGAGACGAGACTCGCGAGGCTATCAAAGAGTCTACGATCGGGGTGGAGGCATTGAAGGATGCTCTAGCCAAGGAGAAGGTGGTCCGGCGCAGCAAGAAGATACAGCGCGAACGTGCGATTGATGCGAACACCGGAACTATTGAGAGCGACCAATGGGATGGAAATGCTTTGGGCTCGGCTACAAAGACGGCAGGAAAGTACTTCGTGGTACAAGGTCGGACCTGACGAAATGTCGCAAATGGAATGTTGGATGCTTGATTGATCTTCTCTTCTTAAATATGTAGGTAAGAACAAATGCGATCAATCAATGCGTACGCATTTCTCGCATCTTTCGGTTCACCATCTGCTCATGTGTGCGCTGCTCGACTTCCTGACGAAGTCGAGCTTCCTCTTCTTCGTCTATCATCGTTATACCATATATTTGCTCCTCCTCGTCCTCTCCCTCCTCTGCCTTTTCCTGCTTGGCGTGTTGTGTATCTGCTTCTTCGTGCTCGGTACCATCAGCCGATGGCCGTGGTGGAAGGACCGGTTTCCTCGGAATCGTGTGTTGTTTCCGCTTCTTATTCTCTTCCTGTTCGTGCTCAATCGCTTCATCTTGGACTGAAAGGGCAGCCTTCCCTTTCGCAAGTTCAGCGGCATCTACCTCCTCAAAGCCAATGTCGGTCAGAACTTGACCAATGAGGAATTGATAACGCAGATGACCATCAACTGTAGCGCTGACATCTACATTCTCGAGATTCGGTACATCCTTGACAGGCTGTAGGCCTGCAATGTCAACCTCAAGATGGGTGGTGCGGTAGAGGAGGGCAAGGACAGAATCCTTCTCGGAATAGATATTTACAAGACGACCGGCGACGACGGTGCGCATTGTCTGCCATCCAGCTGGGTCTGCGGGGATTGGTGATCCCATGAAAATCGCGGATTCGATGAGACCGTAGGCGTGTCTTTTGGCAAGGCTACGCAGACAGGAATAAACAACTCGAGAGCCTAGAGAATAGCCGATTAAAGTAACAGGACGCTGGCCCTGTGCTTTGTTGATCAAGGCGTCGGCAAGGACTTCGCCGGCCTTATCGGCTCTTGATATGGCGACGCTGAATGGGTTTGCGGCTATCTTAGCTAGTCTTGCGAGACCCAGTGGTAACATGACAGCGCTCATGAGACCTGCGAACACCGTTCGAACTAGAACTTGATGACTTGCGACTTTCCATGCTGCAGTAGTAACTAGGGCACGCATGGAGTTTCCCAGATTCAAAAGTGTCTCGTACTCCCAACGAAGGGCAAAAACCTCCGACTCGGGACCAATAACTCGCCACGGTACAACGATATTGTCCTCCTCAGTCGCCCAGCCAGTAATGCCAATTGTCACCCTCAAACGGTGATCTTCCTTTGCAGCTTCTTTTTCATCCTTGAAGTTCTTTGCCATCCCCCGCACAGGAATGAAAGCAAAATCTTCAACCTCCTTGGCATACTTATCCATCATTCTGCCAGTCATTTTCCCACCGTAGGCTCCAAAGAGACCACCAACTACCACACCACTGCTGGCGAGAGCTCCTAGATAAGTAGCAGCGATGGTACTACCCAGGCCTAGGCCTCCCATGACGGTACCAAGCCCTGCAGCTATCAAAGGCGCTGCAAGGCCGCCAGTGATACCTATAAGCGCCGCACCGGCTACCGTCGCAACGCCCACTTTCCACTTTCGAGATTTTTTGTTCTGTGCTGCTTTCTGTTTTGCCTCGTCGTCTGCAGTCATCGCTATTGCCGCATCAAGCAGGCCACGTGCCACCTGAGCTTCATTGCCATTGAGGTCTTGGAGATTAAGATTTAGTGAAGAAGCGACATATAACAAAAGAACTCGTGAGTATGCATTGTAATGCTCAAGACCGAGAAGGAGAAGTAAGAAGGACCGAAGAACAAGTAGCCTTTGTGCTCTGGGCAGTTCCCGGATCTGATTATCAAAGGGCAGATACACTTTTGACAATTGACTCGGTGTGTTTTCATCTGAATCTGGCGAGTCTTGTGGAAAATCGTGGGACGAGATCTGTTGTTTTTCCTCCCGCTCATTCAAGACTTGGCCAATTCGCAGAAAGACTGAACTGTGCCAGTCGTCAAAATACGCAAGTGCCTCGGTTTTAGATTTCTGATCCAAGCCCGACACATTCTCTTTCCTCTCTTCAGTACCATTCGATGACAAGTCTGGTTTATGATCGGGTTCAGATGAACTGGGTGCTTCTTGCTGTTCCGGCTTGGGCTTTTGTTTCTTGGAGCTGACAGGCGCTTCAAAGTTTTGTAAGACCGACATTCGCATGTGTTCAAGCGCGACAGAAATCAACACCATCAAGTCTCCCCGCTGAGACTCCGTAAGAAAAGCAGATAAGCCATGTTCCTCCGGGGCGCCCTTCCCTTGATGATCATCGGCATGGGCTAGATGGCGGGAAAAGCGATCGAACATAACGGAATAGTTGGTATGTACTAGTTGTTTTGCAGTTTCAAATAGCACGTATATGCAATTCAGGCACGCTTCCAGCTATTAACAACTTAGAACTTTAGATGGTGGTCGATGGCGTCATAGAAGGGGATTCGGAGAGCGGGCGGAAATCACAGCTGTTTGCCAAGACCGGGCATTATGTAGTAGTAGTAGTAGTAGTAGTCACTATATATAGACCTAAACGCCAGTAAAGCCCACAGTAACATAAAGCACGCAAGTAAGCAAACCAAACAGAGGAAATATATAAATGAAAGAGAGCTGCCTTATCCACAGATCATTGTGTAAACATGGCCTCTATATAAAGTACCCAGGGCTTATATCAACGCTACACTCTGGGGCTGCCCCCAGAGCTCACATATCTTTGTGCTGAACAGTCTTCTGTATCAATGCTCTTCTCCACTATCTAATCCTAAATCTTCAGAGTCATCTAGCTGCGTATGCTTATCTTGGAGTACCCTAAACTGCCTAAACAATCCTATCTATAATAAAATCAACAACTAGGCCCACTAAGTCCTGGTCATTCACTAGCCTTTCAAAGCTAGTATAGATAATCTTATATTCGGTAAGGCATCTAAATAGCTTAATCCTAAGCCTACAATGCCTAGGGCATATAAGCACAACGTATCGGGGTATCTGCACCCATTCACCATAGGGGCAAGCCGGTAAGTCCACCTTATTAGTGCGGTATAAGAAGTGATTAAGCACTATCCAGCTTGAACGTAGCTAGATAAGCGCGGAGGAGGTTGCCTTATGTAAGCCCTTATATATCTTCAGCGTAGTTATGCTTATTAGGGAAGCTAATAAGTCTCCAGGTCAGTTGATCCGGCGCTGTTTCGGGGGCATCTGCCCAGAGTCGGTCCCAATCCGCGGCCATCATTTCTCTTGTAGTGCGGCGTAGTGATAAGGTTAGAATAGGCTCAGTTGCGCCCCTTTCTAGCAGTGCCGTTTCCTTAGCTAGCGTGTCTGCCTCCTCATTCCCGGGTATGCCAGTGTGTGCCGGCACCCAGTGTAGTACGACTTCCCCCCCATTTGCCCGGGCATTATGTTTATTATGGTAATTAAAAGAAGCAGGCGATAGAGGGTCATCGTCGCATATTCTCAATATGCAAATAGAGTAAGGAGTTCCATGGTTCATTCATATGCCAAATTAGATTTTGATGCCTATCTTTACTTTGTACAAGCTATGTAAATATCTAAGTCGCTCGCTACATAAAAGCAGAAAAACATCCCGCATCGCACATGCATGACCAACCTGGTATAAGTACGACTCGCACGTACATGATGAAAGAAAAAAAAGAGGAGACACAAAAACAAAACCACATATCGCTCGCCATATATACCGAAACTGAAATAAAAACAGTGAAAAACAAACATATCACAAAAAATATTATAACTCCCAAACCCCTCCAAGACGCAGGACCCAAGACGCGGAATTTAAAAACGAATCCAACCATAGTATCCAAGTTCCTCCTAAATCATTCTCTTAAGTCGTATCGTGTCTGCACCATGACATATTTTTATCATCTCGTGACTAATATCACCTATGGTTTCCAAATAGTTTCGTTTTAAAGACCAGCAAAACGAGCCCAGCCCGCAGCCCGAGTCGAGCTTTTCTTTTTCTCTGGTGTATCCGGTATGTCAGGGATGTCCACCTCTGTAGTAGTCTCGATAGCTCCTCCCCGGCCTTCTTCGGCAACCTTCCCACTAACATCGCGCCTGCGACCGACTCCAAGACCCGAGATGTATTCTCCATACTGCTTGGAGGACATACCAGTCCGTGCGGTACCGAGATCGATGCCTGAGTTGCTAACGACTCGTCCTTTGCGGTCCGCTTCCTTGTCATTCAGCGTGGCCTGGGTAGTTCGGTGCTTTGGAGTCGACAATGCTGGTGGTTCATTGACGCCGTCATCGTCACTCTCGTTATCGCTAGACATGGCTTCGTCTTCCTGAACAGAGGCATAGGTGGTTTTGTTGGGTTTGCTTGACCAGAGTCTCAAGCTGCCAAAAGTCTTTAACTTGGATTCCTTTGCAGGAGGTGGTGAGTCTATGGCATTCATGGCGGAAGAGCTGATGTTATTGTGGTTGTTGGAGCCATTGGGAATATCGGCCAACACAGCGCGGAGAAAACTGGACTGCCTGCTTGGAACAGCGGTGGGCTCAGGTGCTTCTTTCGGTTGCGGAGTTGGAGGGTTCATCCTCAGAGGATCAAGAGCTCTGTTCAGGTACTCGGTAATGTCTTCCTCCAGATTTTCTTTGTTGATTATCACATCGTTAATGTGCACATCGGGGTAGTTGGTTTCCAGAGCGGCATACTGTCCTCGAGCCTCTTTCTGGGGCGTGCCACTTTCAACTCGACCAAATCGCATACCATTAAACATGGGGAATGGCGAACCATTTTTGGTCCGAGTAGGAGGTCTCGGTGCCTGAACGTCTTCATCATCATCGACTGAATCGAAAGCTACCCAATTGCCCGATCCCTCCGATGGAACAGGACTGCTCCATCGAGGATTCATGGATGCGTGGCCAGAAGTCGGTCGAAGGACAGGAGCATCTTCAAGTATTGAATTAGGGCGAGATGGGGAGACTTGAGCCTTTCGAGCTGCTGTGGGACTAGACGGTGACGTGTTGATCCCGCGTGGTGAACCAGGTACATCGCCAACTCTGGACTGCCTGTGAGATTGTAGAGACGCTTGCGATGCCCTTTTGGAGTTCTTGGCGGTATCGAAAGACTGTTGTCTTGTGTGCATGAAAGGAATAGGCTCTGGTACTTCAACTGCGACTTGGTCCAGATGAGATTTGACGCTGTAATATGCCGAATCTAATGTAGAAGTGCTCATATGTTTTTTCTCTGTCACTGATATCTCCGATTTGGTGCGCTGACTGCGTCTCGTTGGGCGAGCTGTCAGGTTATCCTCCAAGGGGTTCATATCTGGCGGTAATTTGGTAATCTTCCTGAAGACAACAGACAGGCAAATAGAGATTACAAATGATATAAGATGTAATCCACCGGTAACCGCAGCAGCATAGAAAAGCACCTTGACAATGTAGTATTGGACGTCTGCATCTTTGAAAAGGGTGCTCCAGTCATAAGTGTTCCCGTGTACTTCCCTGTAAGCGACGTAGGTGGTAAAAGTGTAGAAAGGAACCAAACCAGCATCCATGATAGATGCGAATAAATGGTAACTTGTTGAAGAACCTGGGGGGCGACTAGCAGCATTCCGTGCAAGATGGTAGACTGCATAAATTGTGTGTAGAATAGCAACGCTTGGCTGATTGTATATTAGTTGAGATATTGCACGATTTATAGAATAGGTATCTGGGTTAACGTACTGCAACGCGAATTATCCATCCCATAGCAACACCTGTATCGGTAACGGAAATCACGCAAAACAGGATACCCAGTGCTCCAACTAGAGCAAGCAATCGAAGCAAAAGCTGAATTCTTCTTGTGTTCTTGACCCAAGACTTGGTGTGGCGGCTCATGGGCATTATGGGTGGACTTTGACGAGGTGCCACCCACTATATTCAGGAAATTAGTATTCTGCTCTCTGCATGGCTACCAACGAACAGCACGTACTGAGTCTGGATGGCGATTGAAGTTCACCAACGGCCCCTCCTGCGGAGGTCTCGGCGGCAGATGGTGTCTGCTTGCCTGAGTGACAGCCTTGGGATTGTATGGCTTTCCTCTATGGTACTCATTGAAAGACCATTGCGATACCGGATCGTAGAGGAATGGAGGGGATGATGCTCCACCCATGATAACGGAGATGCGCAATAATGCGCGTGGAAAAGTCCGGGGTTAAGGAATGTGGCTAACTGATGCTGTAAATCAGCAATTTGAGAGCTGAACGAATGGAGGCAGCATCTAGAGAATAGAGTGGGATGGACAGTGGAATGGAATGCGCTGGGGAATGCGAAGAGAGAGAGAGGAAGGCGGGTAGGGCTGATCAATGTTTGGTTCGGCGTTGTTGACACGGCAACTGCTGATAAGATAAGCATTCTTATCGATAAGCGCACGTGCTTTTGTGTCCGCGGAGCTTTCAAATTCCCGACCACTCTTCTTGACTCACCCCATTTCTTGTTTCCTCCATGACTTCCTATCTCTGCGCACGATGTGCGCGACGGGGCTTTGGTTTCCCCAGAGTCGCCATTCGGAACGCAGTCAACCGATACAGCACCTCTACCGCCCGCCATGACCGTCCGTTTCGGGTGGCTGTTGTCGGGTCCGGTCCAGCTGGCTTCTACTCTGCATATCGTCTCCTTTCCAAAGTGAGCGACGCAGTAGTTGATATGTACGAGCAATTGCCTGTGCCTTTTGGTCTAGTACGATATGGCGTGGCGCCGGACCATCCGGAGGTAAAGGTATTTTTTTAGGACACCCGTATACACACACAACTGATTGCTGATTAATATAGAATTGCGAAGAGAAATTTACAGACGTTGCGACCTCTTCTCGATTCAATTTCATTGGAAATATTGCCGTTGGTTCTCAACTACCTTTCCAGGCACTGAAACCCCATTATGATGCCATTTTATTCGCGTACGGAGCATCCAAAGATCGAGAGTTGGGCATTCCAGGCGAAGACGCTCGGAAAAACGTCCTTTCAGCAAGAGCCTTTGTTGGTTGGTACAATGGGCTTCCGGAGTACCGCGATTTGGCTCCTGGCCTGACCGCCGGTGAACACGCTGTTGTTGTTGGTCAAGGCAACGTCGCGCTTGATGTGGCGCGAATACTGTTGTCAGATGTGGATTCCTTGCGCAAAACAGATATATCAGAGCATGCACTTGAGCAACTGGCAAAGAGCAGAATAAAGCGAGTGCGAGTTGTTGGAAGGCGCGGCCCAATGCAGGTGAGACAATGATTCTGTTACTCCAAAATCAAATCGTCGACTGAGTGCTTACATTCCATTTGAAGGCGGCTTTTACAATCAAAGAAATACGAGAGCTCATTCAGCTTCCCGGTGTTTCTTTTGACGGCATTCCAAAGGAAAATTTCCCCCCGGAGGAGGTCATATCGACTCTTCCTCGGGCACAGAAACGGTTGATTCAGCTTCTAGCCAAAGGGTCTTCTACAGACCCCAGTACTGCTACTAAGAGCTGGTCTCTGGACTCCCTCCTTTCTCCTCATTCTTTACACTGGTCACCAAAGTTTCCCTACCACTTGTCTCACGCGAAATTTACCCGGAATGAGTTCTCCTCGCCAGATCCCTTTGCACTAGATGCCAAGGTCCAGCCACATTATTTGGCCAGTGGTACTCTTGCACAGGTGAACATCCCGTGTAATATATTTTTCCGCAGCATAGGATATAAGTCTCTGCCTCTTCCTGGCTTCGATGATCTTGGTATTGAATTTGATGAACGACGTGGTATCATTCCAAATGATGGATTTGGCCGCGTTACGAGTTCTTCTGGTGCAGCTGAGGATAGCACGACGCCACTGGACCACACACATATCTCCCATTTACCGGGACTGTACTGCGCGGGCTGGGTGAAGCGAGGGCCAACTGGGGTGATTGCGTCCACGATGATGGACGCCTTTGGCACAGCAGACTCCATTGCAGCGGATTGGGAAGCACAAAAAACAAACAGCGAAGCCACCAAGATATCGTTCTTGAACTCGACATCTGGAGGAAGCACTGGTCTTGGATGGGAAGCTGTGCGATCCGAGGCTATACAGAGAGGGCTGTCACCCACGTCCTGGGAAGACTGGCAGCGCATTGATGCGGCTGAAAAGGAAAAAGGAGAAGTAAACGGCAAGCCCCGGGAGAAGTTCGGCCGGGTGGAGGAGATGTTGAGTGTTGTACAATAAGTAAATATCATGGATGTCTCCCCAATAACTTTAGTATAATAGAATATACCCCATCTCTTGGCATTTATATGCTGATTTGCCGCTTACCAGTATGCGTTTTGTTTCATGTAATTACTCCCCAGGTTAAATAAGCAGAATGCATACCTAGGTGTCGGAATACTACTCTTTTACGTAGTAAAGGAATGAGGCCCCAATTACCAACTATATTCGTGCTAAATAGGCCTATCTCAGAGAAGGAAGAATAGAAGCTATATCGATTGTGTGATATCTCGCGTGATATATTGTGAGATCCTCACAAAAACACTGCCTCCCAAGTACACATCATCGTCGTTGTGAAGCCCAGCATGGACAAGAATCCGTAAATTCGCTATCACATGTTAGAATGGCAGCCTATGTAATTTGAGAGAAAAAATCTACGCACGTGAAATTGCTGCTTCTTCCCAAGCTTTGCCATTCAATCTCATCGCGACGGGTGAATCCCTTTCAGTTGAAGTTTGGGGCTTCAGGTTCCTCCCGTACATCGGCCTCCCTCATTTTGAAGATGGACATGATTTGAGTGCCGTATAATTCTTAGTAGTTTAGATTCTTTGTCTACGATGGGAGGTGAATAAATGTATCCAGCCGGCAAGAAGGTAGAGACAAATTTAGCACCATAAACAAGCGAAAGATTAATCGATTCGACTCGCTGTTTTCGGCTCCTCAACCGCCGATCAGGAAGGATGAGGGACATCGGATTCTAGACCGTAAAAGTAACGAGGGATATGGGACTTTTGTGGCCTTCCCGAAACTACGTTGCATGTACATGCGTATGTTTAATTTCCACAGTACAGTATGTAACAAGGGTTTCTTGAACGATTACTGGCTACAGTTGTTCGAAGGACGGGGATCTATACTGCGTGTACTATGGACAGCGTTTAGGGCTACAACCTTTAGAACAATAGGTACAGGCATTAACAGACTCCAAATTTCAAGTATGCTTTGTAACTACATACAATATACTACACATAACACGCTAATAGCTTATGTTGCCTTAAATCAAAGATATTTGAACTTTTGAATTTATCAATCCTCCCCAATGTCTATTGAAATCTTCTTATCCCTGCCTATCTGCTACAGTCGTCTTTATCTATTAACGGTTTTACGCTTTTTCTGTTAATAATCTTGTAGGAGTCGGATCTGCCTAGAATTCACATACGAAGGACACTACATAACCAAAATACTATGAATAAAAAAGACATGATCACAAAATCTGAGCAACAGACCTTTTGATTCCCGCGCGTTCGCTCCTGGATAGACGGATTTGGAAGTATTTATCGAGCGCCGCGACACGGTCATCCTCTGACTCGAACTTTTGCAACAGCTCTGCTGTGCTACCAATGCGGCGATGAACCTCATCGTTGAACAGCGTCAGGTCGCCGATAATTCGTTCGCCGGCATCGTCTAGTATCATGCGGGAGAGGACAACATTAAAGGTAAACCAGCTGGATTTGTGAGTGGACATGAAGAAGTTGATGATCTCAAAGTCATCCGGCGTGAATTCGACTACAGTAAAGGAATAGGCCGGAGTCCACGGCGCAGTCTCATCTCCATTCTGGAACTCGTAATGCCACAGCTCCTGCTGCTGATAATTGCTGCTCACGTGCTGAAGCAGGGTTCCTCGACGTAGACGGCCGTTCTGCTTGCCATAATTGAAGAACGTCTTGTCTGCCACTAGAGGGATGGGCGCGTGTGGTCCGTTGGACCCAAAGCCCACGTCCAGCAGATACTGGATTGTACCAATCGTAACCAGATTTACCATATGATTCCTATCGTCCAATTAGGCTTATCGGCATCAAAAGTACGGGGGTATACGTACCACCCGTCGAACTTGGGCCCCTGCCAGTTCTTCCCGGCCGCCATCGGCTGCGCCGCTTCGTTCACCCGGCCTCCCACTGAATACGCGTTGTAGCCCAGGCTGCGCAGGACGGTTCCAAAGAGACCGTTATTCTCCATGCAATACCCACCATAGTGGCTGCCCCGCTCGACAACTTTGTGGAAGACTTCTTGTTCATCGATAGAGATGGTGTGGTGTGTTGAGTAGTGGAGGTAGACATTCTCGAACGGAACAGCTGCTAGGTGGTAGCGTTGCAGTGTAGCCAACAAATCCAAACGAGCCTTTTCATCATCATGTTTATCATAAAGTAAAGCTGTCCGGACAGTGGGCGGCAAGGCGATACGATCAAAATACTGGGCGAGTTGTTCGAGGGAATATGTCTGGCGTTGCGCCCATTCCGGCTTTGCTATGGTCATGGTGTTCAATCTGCGAGAGAAGCTGATTTCCAGAAAGAATTTGTAGTGGTTGTCCGAGTTGCATTTTGCAACTTATCTACTTTCCATAAGAAATTAAGTATTTAAGCCAAAAGTAGGCCCATCAACCAACAGAAAGCCCCTCGCCATATTTTGAATTAACGCTGCGTATACCCTAGTTGTTAATTTTCAAGCCACATAAAGCAATATACTGCCAGGTAGCATAAGTAAGACCGAGAGCTATATGAGTTCAGTTACAAGCCCTGTACAAGCCAACATATAGTGTCCCAACTTGCTATTGGGTCTAGTATAATGCTTTCCAATTTAGGACTAGCGAACCCACCAAAATGCTTAATTGCTGCAACATCGGATATCCTAACCAATGAGACCCGAAAGATTATTGCATATCTTGCATATCAATATAACAGTCGCTTCAACCGCTGGTCAATTGGCAAGGGCGTATCAGTTGGTTGAAGGGTCAGGACTGGCCCCGCGCTTCCTCGGCCATATATCCGCGAGAATGGACGGATGAATCATGGGTTTTCTCTTGGAGAAAAGAGAGTGTTCCCCTGACAACGGATTTGAGCATCTGCGAAACAGCTCTGAAGAGGCTCCTCGTCATGAAAGAGAGGGTGAAACTATGAATGTTTTCTGGAGAATGCCAGCTCCGAGTCAATGGCCAAGGAGTTGCAGAATGTACGTACCGAGGAGTTGATTTTCCATAATGAATGTTGAAAGCCTAACCAAGTGCCACCACAGAGTTATATCAAAGAACTGACAATGCATACTTTTGCTAGAATAATGGAAATACTCAAAGATAAGTGAAAAATGGAGGAGATCGATGCCAACCCTAACCCTAGTCCAACTGGGTTAGCGCGGATCTTCACGGGTTAACCGCATGCAGACAGCTGCCCCAAAGCGGGTCACATGATACCCCGCAGGCCATTGTCCGGGCACTGAGGGAGGTCTCACATGAAATCATATCTTCCATCTCACCTGTCTCATTAATTTTTGGCACTTCACACACGCACACATTGACGCACACAAATACTTGAGCCCACTGGGAAGCCACCCAAATGGCGCCAGACCTCAACTCTCTCCCTCCATCTCGATCATCCACCTCGTCCCCGCTCCAACCACGCAATAACCTGTCAACTGCCATTGAAGGACAGCAGCACAGCAATAGCAACGGGAATAACACCCAAGCAGCCCCATCCTCGAGATCGTCCAGCGCCGCCCCGCCGCCCCCAATGAATATCTCGACCGACTTGTCGCACCGCTCGTCCCTCCGCAGCTCGCGCAGCAACAGACCTTCGATCTCAGAGGGCCGTCGACGCTCAGCTGCTGGGATGAATCTAAATTTGACTGATCCGATCTCGCTGGGCACCGAGAATCATGAACACCGCTCGCCGTCATTCAGCACCTACTTTCGTACTGCCAGTCCTACAAGCTTGGGGGGTAGTCCTATTATTGCCACTGGCGATCCTCATCACCAACGAGCACCATCTCTAGGAGAGTTACATCAGGAGCTTGAACAGGAGCAGGAGGCACAAGTGGTATGTTTTCCCCCTCCACTCCCTTCTCTGGGGATCTTAAGACGTAATTGGTATTATGAGAGCTCCAAGCTAACGATTTGCAGAACAGATTGCTCCTCATGATTCGACAGCAACAAGTTCAGCTGCACCACTACCAGCAGCAGCAACAGAACCAAGCACCAAACTCTGGCACCGCTGTCGTTGACGATACCACGCCCAACTCTGAACGTTCTCCATCATTCCCCTCCCTCCCGCCACTCCCAACACCCGGTTCTCGACCAACCGTTCCATCATCACTCTCCACTCGCCGAAGCTCTCACGCCTCTGAAACAATGTCGCCTTTTAGTGCTGCACATCTTCCCACACAGCCCAGTCCAGCTATAGACACCGCATACAGCAGCGTCAATTCTGAATGGTCTATCCTGAGCGGTGGCGCAAGTGGTGAATCGTCAGCAGCAGCTCGTCGCAGCAGTCGTGACGAGAGTGCTTTTTACCAGGCCGAAGCTGCAAGTTTGACGCGTGAGAATCAGATGCTTCAGATGCGGATTCGAGAGCTTGAGCGTCAGCTGAATGAGTTGTCATCGGCATCGAATAACAATAACAACAATGATGGTTCTCCTAGTGGTGTACCTGCAGCTGCAGCACCATCAAATTTAGTAGATACAGCCATCGTTGTTGGTGGGGTTCCAGAGGGATCAGAGAAGACCTGACTGGCTGAACTCGCTCAGAGTGAACCAATTTCCACGATTCGATGGGGTCATAATTCACCTTTGTCTCTCTAATATTGCGTCTACACGAGGCTGGAGCCTACAAACAAATAGGCTTCTTTCCTCTTCCTTGTCTCGTTATTGTTGTCACCCGTCAACAATGAACTCTACACCCTGAAACAAAACAAGTTGTGTCAATTGACACACAATGTACTTTTATGACTGGCATGACTGGCAGGCTGGTGGCACTCTGGTTTTGGGCACATAACAGAATGGACATGCATGCATGATGATGGTTAATGAACGCTAATAATGCTCTTGTACTTTTCTTTCTTTATTTCTTGTCTTTTTTTATCATTATTCTTGTCATAATCAAGTTAACTTAACAAGCAGTTAACTTGATAGTTGATAGTAGCATGAAGCAAATAATATTAATAAAAAAAGGTTATAAATCATGATCAGATTATTCACTATATTTGACAGTTACTCAAAGACAGGCATCTAGGTATAGTTATATGAGAGGTATATAAAAGGCAAAGAAATAGCTGAATATAATTCTTATCTATATACGTAGTGTAATTACAGAATAAGATGCAAAATTTACAGCTTAGCCTTCTCCTTCTCCGCCAAAAGATCAGGCATCAACAACTCGCGGACCTCGAGCGCGGCTTGGTTAAGATAGAAACTCATGCGCTCAGCACCAAGTCTCTTGCAGACGATGTTGAATTGGAGACTAGAAAAAGAGTTAGTCACTGGAAGCATTCCAAAAGTTATGTGTGTATGTTGGGTAAACTCACCTATCCTCATTGATCATATATGCGATGCCGAATCCGTCATCAATAACTTGGCTCCATCCATATCCGTTAAAGTACTCTGAGCTCAGCTGCGATGTCGACAAGTACCATGACCCGCTGTAGGCATAAACTGGGTCCTCGTAAATTGCAGGCAGCTTCTCGCCCTCTTTCAACAGCTTCTTCAAGCCGAACAGATGGCGGTCGACGCCCTTTCCGTCGCTGGCTTCCAAAGTGTACTTTGTGTGTTGCGTAAGGGCTGCACGGAAGAGCTTAACAACTTCCTCGCGAGGGACTTCGTGGTTGTGGTGCGCACGGCAGAAAGCAACGCTCTCGTCCGATACGGATCGTGTGGTTTCTGTCCTGCCCTCCTGGAACTTGCGTGTCGAGGCCGACTCGTACGTAGGCCTGTTGATGCCATACATCTTGTAGTAGGCGAGTTGGATCAGCATTTGTACATATGCATCAGGACTGCATTTGAATTTCTTGATGAGTCCCTTGCCATATGCCTGGAATGCCTGTACCCGCAGCTCATGGGCAGCAATGTGAGACCGGTGCTCTTGGTGAGCCTCGTTAATAGCCTTTTCGACCTCGTGATTGAGCTCAAAGTTGATTGGTGCTGGTGGAGGGAGTGTAGATCGGACAGAAGTGCTGTCATAGTCTAGCTTGTTGCCAAAAATGAGACTGTTAACGTAGTCATTAATGCGTTGGGTTGGCGTGCCGTCCATCATGCTATGTTCGCCCGTGAAACCGGCAGCACCGTTGTCATTGATGATAAACTGGAGTGGCTTGTCAAACCAACGGTTGCAACCATCGCCATGCCAGTATTGGCGTGCCCGTTCTTCAAGTGTGACGGGGGCAGCATCATCCAAGCACACCAAGAAAGCCGAAGATTCAATGTCCGTCAAAGCCTTTGCATTGGCCGGGCTGGCCTCGATCAACTTCGTCCGTGCCGAAGTCCAAAGGTCGCGGTTCGCCGCAGTCAAGACACCGACGGGGGTAACAGGGTGTTCAGCGCGTTCGTAGATGCGCTCAAATTGCTTCTGGAGCTCAGCACTGGTGAGCTGCTGACCGTCGACGACAGTGGGGACTTTAAAGAATTGATTTTTGCGGACAACGGTGATATGTTGGTTTTCCTCGGGAGCGTATTTCTGTGGATAGTCTGAACCCTCGGCAGGAATACGAGCGCAATTGAACATATACTGATACGAGCTCATCGCCATAGGCAATTTTCGCAGATATTCAGGTTCCAAAGACCCGTCATCTACTTGGCGCTTGAAGTCGAGGGCCGACAGAGTGACAGTTGCGGCACGGGCAGCGGGGTTGCGACGTTTACGGTCATCCCTGTAGGAGTAAAAGTACGAAACATAAGGGACAACGGGGTCTCTGTAGGCCAAGTAGGCAGCTTGGTTCCACCATTCACTGAGCCAATTGTTGATCTTGGGGTCGTCGCGACGAGCAAGGAGTCTCTGTTGAAGCGGTTCCCCTTCACCACCGGGTTTGATAAAGTCGTGCACAGCCTTTGAGGTTCGTTCGAACTCGGAGGCCGAGAGTAATGGATGCACGGATTTCAGGTACCGACGGCCAGTCTCTTCAAGGGATGGAACGGGAAGTTTGGGAAGGGAATCTTCGAATCGCAGGATCTTGCCTTTGGATAAATCCTCGACATAGCCTGTTGTGTTGCAAGTCAGTCACATGCAATATTCCGCAACATCAATTGCAAGTTCCTCACCTTCTGGAACGGACGACTGCTTTCGCCGCTGAGGAGTCATGGCTAATATCTAGACTATCTGTCAGCACACGACACATGTAAAAATAAAAGGGATTCCTACAGGAGAAGCTCTGTTGGGTAGTCGTAAAGCGGCAGCACGTCCGAAGGAGGGAGAGACAAGACGACTTCGCGCCGACGCCAGAAACATCCCCTCGACTGAAAAGAGTAACCTGGGAGAAAAGCGCGGGTAAATAAAAAAAAGGACAGAGTAGTATTATCCCAGGAACGAAGTTATATAGAGTCGCAGCAATCACAAGCAATCAAGCACGTTGTTAAGAACCAAGAGCCGGAGCTGTTGTGGTAAGGCCAAGGTGTGACCCGCACTTGCCGTTTTCCCCAGCTTTACCTCGGCTGAGAGCGGTTTCTTACCGACACTGCGTACCGTACCGTAACAGCGTCACGCTGCACTGGTCTGGGGCAAGCAGCAGATGATCGATCATTGATCAGCCACGCCTGACATGAAACGCTTTGATGCGCCGGTTTTATTAGTAATTGAACCAGTCCGCTGGAAATGACTCTCTACATCCCTTCATCCGATTTTATTGGAGTATTGCTGCGTGGCATTCAGAGCAGCAGAGGAACGGAGTACTAACAGAAATACCCGAGCCTCGGTTTATATGAGACGTGACGTCATTGGCCCATTTCTTACGCTATCCCAATTTGGAAGGCGTCGTATGGTTATTGAAGCCCTAATCTTCTTACATAGAAGAGTGCTACAGGCATATTGAAGACACGCCGAGAGGCTTCATGTTCATCAACCAGGTACCCATTCTGTCTCAAAGGAGGACATCAGAAGGAAATCACTCATATAATTTCGTCTTCTAGAGGCCTTCAATCCGTTATGGCATATCTATCGAATCCGACCCTTCATCTTCTACAAGTATTTCCCCTGCAATACGCTGCTCCTCCCGACTATATGCTGAGAAATCTATGGAATACCGACGGGGGGAGGAAATTACGTCGCGGAGGATCTCCAAGTCCCGTCTCCCAGCTTTACCAAGCCACTTTATGCCCCCCAAATCTCGTTCGACATAGATAGCCAGGCCATCATATGAACCGAACTTATTCTTTGTCTTATTACAGTCACGCGTTTTGTCCTATGCTATAACCCAAGTATAAAGCGAAAAGAGAAAGTCGAAAGGCCCATATTGCTCTCTTTGAAGAACTGATTAAGCTATCTCCTGGTTTTTTTATGTGGGCACATATAAGGTGTTCGAATTCCTGAAGGCGGTGCCCATTCTTCTTCTTGTGCAGAAGAGGACTTGCTGCTGCTGCTGCTGCTGCTGCTGCTGTTCAGGCTTTCGAGGAGTTTCTTGAAGTGAGGCGAATCACTGAAACTGTAATGAGTTCGTACCAGTAAATCGTCTAGGCCTTCATCCCAGCAAATTGCAGTGAAGGCGCTTATATGTGGCAGAGGATGCTGGCCTGGTGTCAAACTACACTGGTGGCCAATATATTCAGGGCCAAAGCGTCGCACAGGCTGATAAAAAATCCCGTCGTGATAGCATTGTCGAGGGGAGGTGGTCGCATACCGATAGCCGTGACTCTCTAATAGCTTTATCAAAAGCATTTTATCGGTGTATGTGATTTTCAAGCAAGGACATATATTTTGTGTACCGCATATGGCATGCAGGAGGGTTCTTTCCTCAACAGTTTTGAGTTAGACATCAATTCACCATCTGGTGAGAAATATGAATCGCGACAACGAAGTGCCATGCAGAGCCTGGGTGGAGCTTCCAGCATTCACCGCAGTACTTCCAATGCTTATCTTGGAGTTGTTTTAATAGCTTTCTCCGCAGCTCATCGCAGTTTCTGTATAATCGTTCTTCTTGTCGTTTGGCTGGGACAAGTCGGGAGAGGTCCACTGCGATGCCTTGTGTTCTTAGAAATGAACGGATGTAGTAGTTGTAGAAAGATGTGCATGTGAGTGCGAGGCAGATCTGATCTGGTGTTGAGAGGTATGTGAAAAACACCGCCGCAATGTCTTGTGGGATCGTGGTGATGGAAACATGCTGCTGATGGCGTGGCGGGTCTTCAGAAACTGAAGTCTCATGTTGGCTTGATTCAATTGATGTCAATGAACTTTGTTCCGGAATCTGATGTTGCAGTGTGGCCGAATGAGAGCTGAACTGGGAAACAGAGGCAACGACGGTAGTAGACGAGGCCAATGTAGCCGGCGTAGTGCTTGCTGGTGCAGGGCCGGGCACCGGAGAGAATGCTGCTTGATTCTCAGGAAAGTGGAGCACAAGAGAAGTTGAAAGATTAAGTTGTCGAGGCAGACAATAACTAATATAAGTGTATCTAGGCTTCCATGCCATGACGTGCACCCCCGTAGGCAACACGCCGTAGACGCCCGTAGTAGACAGCTTCAAGTCTTAAGCATACTCTTAATTATGCCTTGGCTAAACTTATGTGTGTGCATCTAGAAGTGTGTACCTAGCAACGCGGTTGAAAGAATCCAAATAACGCATATGCACTTGTATCATCAATATGCACCTAAATAACTAGCTAAGCTATGAGGCTATATCGACTCTACTCAACCGTATACTATGTAGACACCGAGAATCTAGACAAGAAGCAAGAAAAGACATACAAAGAAAAATTAAAACGCTGCAAAGAAACACCACCCACCTTTTATTAATTAATCCATAAACATACATAATAGCTCAAGAATCAAGATACAGGCTGCATTGGCACAGATACAGGAGCTTGGCTGGCAACGATGTCGGCATTTTCACCTAGCAAGGAGCCAGCAGCAGCTCCACGCTTAAGGAGACCTGGACCTGTACAAATTCGTCCAGTTTGCATCATGTTTCGCAGTCGCTTTCGCCGTGCTGCTCCACTGCGCTCTTCCCCTCGTGTTGACCCTTCGTCGACCCATTCAATGCGATCCACTTTAAAGCTCATGCCATCATGGTGAGCTTGCCAGGACCTGGACTTGACCCCGAACAGAAGACTAGACTCGTAGCGTTCCAAGCGCGGGAGGATGAGCAAGGTAATATGCAAATCTTTGTTTGCCGGAGGCACTGGCGGAATCTGTGGCTTCTCTGTCGTCGACGCGTCCTCGGCAGGTTGTGGGGCATGCTGATAGCCACTTTTGATCTCGAGGTCGAGCATCGAAACATCAACCTCTTCTCCCCATTCCCCACGAATATATCCCGAGTGAATAGCAGCTGCCACCGGGTCTGAATCATCGGTATAGACTCCGGTTCCCCACAGCGCTCGGCGCGCGCAGATTTCTTCTCGGTGACTGGGATCGATACGGAAACGAGGTACACGCACAGTGAATGTGCAATTCTCCTTGCCTTCAAAGCGAGGTATGGGCACTGGAGTGCTGGTATATCCGAATTTTTGACTTTCCACTGAAGAATTTGGACTTGGTACCCCGATACGAGGGGCATATAATGTTGAACCAAGATGATGTCTCGGTAGGTGGGCAACGCTTTTCAGCACTGGCTCTATGTTCACCGATGTTCGAGCTTCCCGTAGCGAGAAGGGTGCTGGAGCAGAGGTTACATTGGACGATACGCCACGAGGCACATGGTGATGGTGATGGTGGTGATGATGGTGGTGTGCTGAAGCGGCATTCGCCAAAGAACCCATTGAATCAATGGGCGGTGCTGTTTTGGTTAATTCGAGATTCGTTGATCCAGCGGGCGGACGCGATGGAGCACTGTCTTCTTCATTCTTGTATCGGTGATGATGATGGCTGTGAAAGTTAGCTTCTGGTGTATTACGCATGCCGAACAAAACGTACTGGTGATGATGGTGGTGAACATGCCGTCCCCGACGAGAGCCACCTCGAGACGACACGCTTCGTAAATCCTGCTCAACACCTTCGCCTTGAATCTCTTCGTCCTTTGAGCTCCTCTTTCTTCCTAGAGCGACAGAACCGCGACCATTTTTACCATCGTCTACATTTTCGGGTTGCCCATTCATACCATCTCGTTTAAATGGACTAGAGGTCATGGGCGTGGAAGGACCGCTCCCTGTTGAGCTGGAAGCGCCGGTGCCCACACCACTACCAATGCCTGCGAACACTCTGCCGAGCTCCCCTTTGATTCCAGGCTCGCTAGCCGGGCCCATGAATTGGGCTTGAGCTCCTTGTACGGCCTGCGGTAGAGGTGATGCACGACCAGCACGTTTGCCATCGCCCCCTAGCCCCAGCAGGTTTCGGTGTTGCATCAGATCATCGCTGCCCTTCCTATGTTGTTCATCGGATGCTGCCGAACTGGAAGCGCCAATTGATGTTTGACCTGCCGAAGGAACAGAAGTCACTAGAAGTGGGCGGGGCTGGGCTTGGGATTTGCCTAGGAACGGTTGCTCATGAGGCGGCGGCGTTGGTTGTTCCTGACGAGAGTGGAGAGAAAAGCTCGAGTGTGGCGGAGCGGATGCGGATGCGGGGGCATTTCTAGAAGTTCCTAGTTGAGAACCGAGCGATTTTGTATAGCTTTGAATAGCGCCGAATCCAAAGCCAGATCCTGGTTCAGAGGCAGTGGTGAAACGCCGAGCTTCGGGGGATGGAGGCTGACTCCTTCCAGTTTCCCATGACGGACGGGTATGAGCCCGGTCCTGGTCCCGCTCGCTGGGGTGAGATCCGTATCTACCATGTAGCAAACCCAAAGATGGTTTGCTATCCTGCTCGTGTAAAGAATTTCGCTCTCGTTCCCTTTCCCTTTCTCGCACTAATTGTTCCTCTCTAGCTCTTTCTGAATAGATTCCACCGTATCGTAGCGATGAGCGAGCCTCGTGATCGGTATAGGACGATGTATGGCGGTGCGCGCTTCCAAAAAGACCATCGCCCGATACCCGGGAACGCGGACTGAATGCGGTAGCGCGAGAATCTTCATGTTGTGGCTGACTATTTGGACGTTGAATAGCAGCGTTGGCGCTCACTCTGCGAGAGTGGCCGAAAGGTGAATCCGAAGCAGTGTGGGGAGATTTCTGTGAATTAGAAGCCTTTTCTGGGTATTGCGAGAATGAACTTCTTCCAAAGCCGAATTTTGTTGCTTCTGACGATAATCCACCGGAATCAGATCTTGAGGACTGTCGGGAGAAGGCGTCTTTAGTATACGGTTTATCCGGGGTTTGTGAGCGGCGTAGGAGTGGATGGTCGAGAGAGGATGCTGGTCGTGCCGGAGCCGTCGGAGGCGACATTGCTCCTGCAGAGGGGCGGGAGGTTCCAAAAGGAGATGTCGATAAGGATGGCCGAGAAAATATTGAGGTTGGATGATCGCGGGAGGGCCGATCGGCGTCTGACCCGAGCATTGAAGATATGGACATGCTACTGCCGGGGCGATGCGTTTGCCCGAGGCCGTGATCACGAGAAAACAGGCTTTGTGAGGTATGGGATAAGGATGCGGATGAATTGCGGGACGGATACGGCTGAGGAGGCGACGGAGGAGGCATTTGGCGATTATTTAGAGATTGTGCAGAAGATGGTTCTAAATGTCCCAAACGGATGAGTTAGCAGGTGTTCGGCTTTCATTGGGACGAATTATATGAGTGCGACCAAGAAAAGCAAGTAAGCGTAGGTCAAGAAAGGAAAGGGTAATGTTGGCAGCAGCCTCACCACTACTGGCTGACTTGCGACTCTGATTTCGGGTCGAAGACAAAATGCTCTCGTGCTCACGTAAAGTCGATGCGCGTCGCATATTCCACGCTAGAGAATATGAGACAATAAGTGAGTATGAGAACGGTTCATTGTGAGTGATGGGGAGAAAAGGGAGTGCGATAGCAAGGAACAATCCGAAACCGTGTGGCCTGAGGTTTGGCAACAACCTTTTGGGCCATGCGGCCGGGGCACGCGCTAGTCCGGAGCGGGCTAGGAGGGTAGCTGGACGAAAGCGGCTAGCGTTCCCGTGATCGATGGCCAACAGAGTTCGAGAAAGCAAAACTGATCATCGATCGGAACTTTTGCCGATGCGTCCATCCTTGGTACCCTCCAGAGGGTACTGAATGGACCACTGTGTCAGGACGGGGCGGTGTTGGGCTCGCATCGCATTGCATTTGATGCGATGAAATCATAAGCCATCTCTGCTGGCCTTGCTTGCCCGTTACACAGGTTGCGTAACAGATCATCGGCTTAGAGACAGTACGTGTGTCTTTTTGACACAGTATGGTGCCCCCGGGAATCACATCATGCCATTGCAAGCCCGTGCACGGAAGAAAACAGTTCAATGCAAGCGACAGGGACCGTAGGACAAAGAGAGTAATGTGTGGGAAAACGGGGAAAAGGCCACTAAGGCGCCCAAAGAGCGAGGCCAAGTCCAACGGAGAAGGAGAAGAAAGAAGAGGGAAGAAGTGAAAAAAAAAGAAAGCAATATTCCTTACCATCTCGATAAAACCCACTTTCTTTCCCAGTAATTCCACTACGCTTGACGGGCGAGGTTAGCGCAGAGCGTTTTGCTGCCTCAGATTGCATTGCGCCGAAACGCGTTGGTGATGCCGACCGAGCCTGAGACCTCACGTCTGGATTATTGTATGATTGTGAATTATAGCCGAACGCGGATACCGTTGTTCGCGAGGGTTCGTTCTCCTGTCGACGTAGGGAATCGTAAGTCGTATGCGCTCGTGCGTCCGTTCGCGAAGAAGCCTGCTGTGATGATGATCCATACTGGCGGGAATGTTGGGGAGCAGTGCTGAAGAGCGACGGTCGAGGAAACGGTGGATGGGGGATAGAAGGCGGGCGAGATTCCATGTTATCGCGTTGTCTTTGCTATCATGGAAGGCGACGTGCTCGTTTTTTTCGATCGTGAGGATGGTTGTTCTCCTGGTGGTGGTAGGGTAGTGGTAGGAGCAGGAGCAAAGTGCGGAGGAGACGGGCGCGAGACCACACGTGCCACCTGGTACAATCGCGCGGAATGCAAGGCAGCGATGGGGGATATCGAATATTGATGCAGCAAGTTGATCGCAGTGAATGGCAAAAGAGGATGAAGATAGCAAGGGATGGCAGATGAGCGGTGTTGGGGTGGTGGTCGGTGGGAGCTGGTGGTGCTGTACGTAGTTGCAAAGGGTTGGCGCTCACCGTCAGTCTCGTTGGGTGTGAAAACACGCTGTGGAGAAGCAGATGGGATCACCGACTTTTGCCCGTAAATTTAGCCCGCATGGAATGACGGGGTGCGGGTCTGCCGTGCCTTAGCCCTGAGGCCCTCGTCCCTTCCGCCAATTACCAATCACGTGTTATTTTATTAATGGATTATGTGAGCACCATGACATTATTTGTTTCTGCTCGAGTTCCACGTCTCACCACCCGCCATCCACCTGGATGTACGTCGTAACACTAGCCACCTACAGTGTCAGCCAGATATCTCAATGTGCGAGTCGGTGCTGCGCCGCTAAGGAACTAACGCCTGCTAGCTCCAGCGCTAGCCAGAACTTCTCCAAAGCTAAACGCTGCGGCCCAGCGGCTTAAGAGCAGCAACATGGCATGGCATCCATCCATCCAGCAGATCGTGGACATGTATATCCCATCTTCCCTTGTCCAAGGCCAAGAATAGCGTGGGGTAATGCGTCCTTCTTCATTGCTCAGCTTCTGACGCACCGCGCCCGATGTCTGCCCAAAGCCCGTCTTTTCGCGGTGGTATACAGTAAGTTTTTCTTCTCCTGCAGGTCAACTAAAGAATGTCGGGCCAAAAAACGAGAGCAGATCCTGCCCATGACGTACTTTGCAGCTTGAAATCCGAATCCTACATGGAGGATTGCAAAGACAAGGGTGGTTTAGAATTCTAGGCCCAGTTCGGAGGAAGCAATCCAGACCAATCTGCGAATGTCAGACTACTAATGCCAGATTAGGAACTTTGTGGCCACCTGTCATTAACGCTTGGCGATTTAGCAAGTGTTAGATAAGTATTTCGATGCCTAAGGTGCATATACAGATAGTTACACTAACACTCCGTGGATGGTGCTACGCAGGGCTAGGGTTAGGGTTGTGTTCGGGGCTAGGCTGGATTGAGCTCAGATTTTCCGTCTACCAGCTTCATACTGAAATATTATTGCATACTCATAAAAAGATTTACTATATTGCTAGCTGCCCTATTAATACTTGAGGGTATGTCACAGGACATCCACTTTAGATGTAAAACGAGCGAGGTGCTTCAACGCCAGATCACCAACGCGGTTTGTGCATGAGCATCAGTCCCTCGTTCTGATCCTCCAAACTTGGTATGATAGTGTCAGGCACCGGATTTGTCGGCTGCACGCTCTGCAACAGCATACACAGTAGTCATGAGATTGCCGCTAGGAATTATGGGGAAGATGCTAGCATCGACAACACGTAGATTCGAAGTACTTGACGTCGTCTCCTGTTACGAGTACTGCCACAGTTCCCACTACCAGCTCCTATTTTTCGCCTCTTCAAAATTCTGGGGCTGTAAAATCGAACAGCCATATATTGGTATCGCAATCGATCCACTGGAAAGTGGACAGCAAGGGCGACAAATAGTTCGTCTTTATTTCTCTTTCCTTTTGCCTATTTTGCTCCTTTTCATTTTGGATATGATTTTTGGGACCTTAAACTCGGGATGCACAGTAATTAGCGGTTATATATATGCGTTTTGCCTCTAGTGGGATGACAAGAGCGTTAACATCCTCCCTTATACATTATATTGTGTCTATTAATAATAATTTCGAGTATGTGGAGGAGCCCTTCTTTAGAAATCTAATTTATAAACACTATCTTCCTTATATAGACCCTAGGAGGTCTTCAAATTATCTTATTATTCTAGTCTAGATATTATATTTAGTTCTGGATAAAGTCAGATTTTAGGAAAACTAGAAACATATAGCCATAAACCAGTATACTATAAATATACAGCGACATAAATGTCATAATAATATAGTATGGAGTACGTCGTACGGCAGTAGTGAATAGGTGCTAGTCCGAAATATAAATTGGTAGGCCAGAAGAACTCTTCCCTGATACAGATGTCTTAGTGATGGCCTCCCGATAAGTAGATTAGATTATAGATATGGATATGTGTGTACAAAATAATCATATAATTTGTGAATAGTTTATATGCTTCTGACATCACGATGGAACACCTTCATACTCCCAACCTTCGCTGACTCTCTTCCTTCGAGAAATCCTCCGGTTGGAATTACACTTCACAAAGATAGTCGAAGCCGTGATGGTTAAGATGATAATCGCGGCGATAGTTGGAACAAGAATTGTTCTCTGCTCAACATCATTTGAGCCCTCGGTATAGATGCAAGTCACGTTTGCGCCTCCGAGAACCCAGCAGTATTCAACATCAATGGAGTTGAAGTTAATCCAAATGGGTTCGTTGGACGAATTGCCGAGAACTTCGTGGTAAAAGTATGTATTTTCCAGTCCAGTACGTGGCACGTCAAAAGAGGAATTGGAGGGGCATGCGTTGGATGACTCGGAAAATGAGTGCTTGTTTTCGGACAGCTCCCATAAGTAGGGTTTGCTGTCAATTCGGCATGCTGCTCGATACTTACTTGAGCAATTTCCAGCTCGCCAGTGTGCCCCTAAACTAGGATCCACCATTGCGCAGCGGAGTAGTGTGCTGGTGTCACCACCGAGATCGTCGTATCCGGGAAGGCTTGTAATATTTTGAGGCTGTTCCGAGGCCCACGACCAAAGAGAAAACATAGACAGACTCCGGTATGGATCGATATTATCAGTGGCTGTTTGGCCTTCTAGCGTCTCGTTTATTATAGGCGAAATGCCACAAGATGTGTAATTCTGCAGCAAGAGTGAATTGGAGGACGACGTGTTAACACTCGACATCGCCCAGGAGTTGTTCACATTGTGAAGATCCGTCTCTTGAGGATTGTAAAAGCATCCAGACTGCAGTCCACTCCCATCCGGTGTATTGGATACTGGGATAATATATTCCATCTCAGATGGTGGAAAGATATATGATTCGTCACCGCTGAAATTGTAGTTTTGTAGCTGAGGATCAATCGAGCTCCGTCCAATTATTAGCCGTTTGGACAATTTGTTGATCAAGTAAGCTTCACAAGGCCACCCATCCGGGGTGCTTTGCACATTATTATCGTCGGTAACCGTGATAAAATAGTCGCTCAGGACTGTTGTCCACATTTTGGTGTCATGAAACCATGACTTTTTAAGGTCGGTGCGCTCTTGTGTGAGTTGTGATGGTGTGTATATATATGAGCCGAAGATTTTATCTACCACCGGTCCCAGTAATGAAGATTCTGGCGGGATATCTGCCGTCGATACGACGGATGCGGGCTGGTCGGGATTGTTTGAATCTGCAGCCGCATGCATATTGAAAAGGATATAGAAAAGTGTAGCAGTCAAATCCGAACTGGTGCTGTCAATATAATCGCGAAAGACATCGAGAATGGTCTTAATTGTAAACGAGCCTGAGCACGTATAGTCCCCTAGCTTGTATTCGGAATCATCATCTGTCGCATTTGTCGCCGAACTTGAGGGAAGTGAAACTGGACAAAGGAGCCATTCCTGATTCTCAGAAGACCAGTACACATCGACGCTGAAACGGAGATATCCAACTGTCAAGAGATCCGACAGACATAAGGACCCGTCGTCCCCATCGTACTTTTTATCACCGAAGCATGCTGCAGTAAGGGCGATCGAGGGTTGTGTTACGTAGTTGATTGGGACTTGGGCCGAGACATCTCGTTGGCTCTGGAAAGGAGTTATAAATCGATGCAATAAAACATAAAAAGGAGGACTTACCAGCAGATCGACCCAGAACGTGTCATTGAGCAGAGAAATGTCTGAGGTGTAAGTACCAGACATCAGAGCTCTGGGTTTCCGTCTCGTCTTTGATCAGGTCATGTGGTTTTCAGACATTCCGCAGGGATCCGGCCGGTTTGCAACAGCCGCCCTCAAGTAAAAAAAAAAAACAAGAATTATATAGTTTTCGCAATCGTCTGCGATAGAATAAACAATTGATGGGTGTTGTTTGCGCGTGAGAAAGCTCAAGTTCGTCGTTGGAAGGATCAACCATATGTCATCGATGATCGCTCCGCGGCGGCGACGCTTTACCCCTTTTGGACAGGCATCCGATAATCTGGCCTCTTCCCGGCGAATTATTGTTAACAGATTACAACTGATGAAACATCATCTCGCCAGGCACTCGCTGAACAATATCGGTCGGAAACACTGCCTATCTGAATATCGACTGCGACAATCTGTGATTCCTCAAGATGGCCACTCCGCAGAGGATGAATCCGCAGCAAATGGCGGCATTTCAACAACACATGCAACAGCAAGTCGCCGCTGAAGCCGCCAAAAGAGGGATGACACCAGAAGCATTTGTGAAGATGCAACGGGAGCAGGTCGCTGCAGAGGCGGCCAAACATGGATTGACTCCAGAACAATACGTCAATGGATTGAGAATGCGGGCTATGCAGCAGCGTGCCGCAGCTCAGCAAGCGCAGGCACAGCAAGGCCAGGGACAACCACAACAACCACAGCAGCAGCGGCAAGGTCAAACCCAAGATCCTTCAGGCCAACCAAAAGTTCCAGTACCACAGCAAGCAGCTCCTCAGCAACAGGTTCAAAAACAGGTTCCTGTTAACCCAAACAACCCTCCAGACCCCAAGGCCATCGCACTGGCAAAATGGTTGCGGTCGCAGGACTTGAAGAGTCGGACATGTATTCTAGATGGACAGCGCAAGGATATGTTTAAAGGTATTTCGTTATCTGTCTAGTGGAGACTACGTGTGCGGGCTATATACTTACAAGAGGTTGCTCGTCTAGTCAAACGCGCGCTCCGAGCCATTGAATCTCCAGCGTATGCGAAAGCAGCAGCTAAGAGCAAGGGACTCCTCCCCCCCGTTACGGACAAAGCATCTGCAGAAAACGTCTTCAAACTGCTTCCTCTCTCATTACTTGCCCTAAGAGTTTCCAAGCAAGATCCGCATGCCGGCCACGGCCACGGCAAGACCAAGCGAGTGAAGGGATTGTGGACAGTTAAGATTGAGCAACACCAGGAGACAGATCCCATGATGCATTACGTCTTCTTATATGAGGGCCCTCAGTGGAAACAAAAGGCCATGGCTGCCGCCGTTGTTGTCGGTATCTTTGCCGTTGTCCTGTTCCCGCTATGGCCTATCATGTTGCGCCAGGGTGTTTGGTATTTGAGCGTGGGCATGATGGGTCTTCTAGGACTGTTCTTCGCTATGGCGATCTTCCGGCTTATCTTATTCTGCGTTACGGTCTTTGCGGTTCCTCCTGGACTCTGGCTGTTCCCGAATCTCTTTGAAGATGTGGGATTCTTTGACAGTTTCAAGCCTGTTTGGGGTTGGCAAGAGGTATGTCTGCTATTCGTTGATGAACTGATGCATTTACTGACTTTATGTCTTTATTTTAGAAAAAGCAGAAGAAGAGCAAGAAATCGAAGAAAGTCAAGGAGTCTGGTCCTACCGAAAGTGCACCCAAGACTTCTGAATCAACGCCCATTCCTACGCCCGCTTCTACGACTACTACTTCATCCGATGCTGCTCCAACAAATGCCCCCTCGAAGCGTGTTCTCGCCGCCAGTGTTGAGGATGCTGAGGAGGAATAGGGTCATTGAATTCATGCTTTGACTTTGAGTTTTCTATTATCCGGTTGATGACTACTATTTCATATGAAAAGCAATGAAGGAGTTCTGGCAATCATGCCTACACTTTTTTTCACTTTTCTTCTATATTGTATAAGCGAAGGGATCCTCTTAGGCGTTGTTCGTTTTCGTTCTTTATGTTGCAACATACCAGCCGCGCGGATACACAATACCAGACTAGCATAATCGCTTGTCTGGTTGGTATGGCTCGACTGAGTGTATGCAATGATGCATAAATTCGGTTTTCTTGGTCTGGTCTTCTAGTTAGTGGGATTATCATTTCTTCTGTATATAGGGAGATGAATGCTGAAAGTATCAATTAATACGGACGTTGCATACAAATTAATCTTCTTCTCCTTCATAGATTATTGCCTGTGTGGGAAATTTTACTGAGGCACGTGTCCATGCTCGGTCAGGCAATATAACCTTCAAAAAGCCTCATTCCTAGTCCCAAAACCGACAACACAAGCGAAGCCCACCAACACCATTGCCTAATCATAACAATGAGATTCATAGAATTGACGCGTCACCAGCTATAAATTCCATGCTAATGCCATACTTATGTGGATCATTGTTTTCTTGGCTGCGCGAGTGTACTTCATGAAGCATCGCGGAGCCCACCCACGTGCGCACTAAGATCGTATAAAATGGGCGCACCCAATGTCCGAGCCCGCAACGGTTGAATGTTTTCATAACATGGATTTTTTCCAGATGGCCGTGATGGCCCTATATAATGGGCCTTGCCGTCGCAAAAATGAGGTAGGCAGAGAGGAATATTTACCTAACTAGGTACTTACTCAAGATGGCTGTTCTATCCCGTCTGCTGCTCTCCGCCTCCGTCGCGGCTCTAGGGTACGTTTTTTATCTCTACTTTCTATTTCAGGACTATTCTAACGCGAATGAAAATTGCACAGCGTTTCTGCCTCCCCGCTATCACGCCGAGATACATGCAATAGCGTTGATGATGGATACACATGTTTTTCTGACGTCTCCCAGAACTGGGGCATGTACTCACCTTACTTCAGTCTGGCATCGGACTCGTCAATCTCTCCCGACGTGCCCGCAGGCTGCGAAGTTACCTTTGTGCAGGCACTGACCCGTCACGGCGCTCGCTATCCAACCTCGGGCAAGAACACGGATTACGAAGCCCTGATCGACGCCATCCAAGCCAACGTTACCAAACTAGAGGGCGACTATGCGTTCCTAAAGACATACAACTACTCCATGGGGGATGGCACTCTCACCCCCTTTGGCGCTTTGGAACTGTACCAGTCTGGAGTCAAGTTCTATAATCGTTACGAGAGCCTTTCTCGCGATAATGTTCCCTTTGTCCGGTCGTCGAGCTCTGAGCGCGTGATCGATTCTAGCGACTCATTCAACTCCGGATTCCAGGCTACAAAAGATGCTGATGGTAAAGCCAACAAGGCCCAGAGTGCACCAGTCATCAATGTCGTCCTGGAGGAGAGCAGCACGTTCAACAACACCTTGGATCCCAGCATCTGCACCAATTTCGAGAACAGTGATCTCGCCGACGATGTCCAGGCCGCGTTCGCAGACATCTTCGTTCCAAAGATCTTGCCGCGCATTCAAGGCCATCTCCATGGAATCACACTTACCACGACAGACGTCATCTACTTGATGGATATGTGTCCATTTGACACTGTGGCCCGCACCACCGATGCCAGCGAGCTCTCCCCCTTCTGCGACCTGTTCACCAAGTCCGAATGGGAGGATTACAACTACTACCAGAGTCTTGGCAAATACTACGGCTATGGAGCTGGCAATCCGCTCGGCCCAGCTCAGGGCATTGGTTTCACCAACGAACTGATTGCGCGACTCACTGGCACACCAGTCAACGATGACACCAGCACCAACCACACACTAGACTCGTCGTCTACTACTTTCCCTCTGGGCCAGGCTCTATACGCCGATTTCTCGCACGATGATGGAATGGAACCTATCTTTGCTGCCATGGGTCTGTTCAATGGTACAAAGGCACTATCCGAAACGCAGGTTGAGTCCCTTCAACAAACGAATGACTTCTCTGCGGCGTGGAGCGTGCCCTTTGCTGCGCGCATGTATGTGGAAATGATGACGTGCTCGAACGAGAAGGAGCCATTGGTGCGAGTCCTCGTGAATGATCGAGTGATTTCGTTGTATGGTTGTGAGGTTGATAGTTTGGGACGCTGCACGAGGGATGATTTTGTGCAGGGGTTGAGTTTTGCGAGGGAGGGAGGGAACTGGGATAGTTGTTTTACCTTGTGAGAAAGATTACCTTGTGAGAAAGAAGAAAAAAACAGCACCTAGGTAGATAATGTCGATAGAAATTATGTATGTTATAAGAAATGATTACCTACGGACTGTGTTGCGTTTGTACATACCTAGCAAAACATCCATCACTTTTTAATCGGTGTCCTCGGATGCAAGATATATATATATCCCTCTTTCGCAGGGACGGCCAGGATTACTCCCTGCATCGGAGAGGTTTTTTTCTTCTCATTCTTTCATGTTTTGAACCTTTTTCCATCCTTTGAGATAGCCGTTGAGAGCCGGCAGCGGAGGTGCAGTAATGAACATGTGTTTGCTTGTTGAAGTGATTTTTTGGCTGCCCGAGGCACCAACTTCCAGTCGGACATAGGACTTGCCTTGTTGGGCTAGGCGGAATTTAGGTAGGGACTAGTCCGCTAGCGTCCATGCTGCAGCCAATAGAAGCTTCCCGAGAGAAATTAGGGTATTTTCTCCATCACTCGCAAGGCCTTCAGCTTCAAGTTTTGACCGACTGAACCAATCGAACAATGCTTTATTTCTGGCCACGTTTGGTTTTTTGATTGTTCTATCTTTGCCAACCAACCAACGCAGCGTGTTGGCTGTGTATACCCGTTTTTCAGAAGAATGACCGACCCCGCCTTGTCAGATGTGGGTTGATTCAGTTTGAGTGAGTCTCTGAGGGTGAGGAGGGACTATTAATACTCGAGAGTTCTCCCAGACTCCCACGACTGTATCAACTCTTCCTTCCATCCATCTATCCTGAGCTTACCTAACAATGTCCTCCAACAAACCCGTCTTCGTCCTCGTCCCCGGCGCATCTCAGAACCCCGCGCATTATGCCTATCTCCTCCACCTTCTCCAGACTGAAGGCTACGGTGTTTCGAGTGCTCTGCTCCCCAGCATCGGCGCTCAGGAATCAGTGAGCGCTGCTGATGATGCGGACTATGTCCGCTCGCGGCTGTTGCTGCCCCTGCTCGACGTCGGCGAGCGCGATATCATCCTCATCAGCCACTCATACAGCGGGATGCCTGCCAGCGCAGCAGCGCGAGGTCTCGGAAAGGCTGACCGCGCCGCCGAGGGCAAGACCACATCTGTATTGGGCCAGATCTTCATCGCGACTATTCTTCCTAAGGGAGGCGATGGGTTGAGCGTTGTAGATAACTTTGGTGGTCATCTGCCGCCGCACATGCGAGTCGACGTATGAACCCCCCCTCTTCTCTCATCATTACCTCCCGCCACTTTCATCTCTAACAATATTGTATAACTATAGGAAGCTAGGAATCTACTCTGCTGCGACGACCCCAAGCCCCCGCTATTCAACGGCGTATCCGACACCCTCGCCGATGCCGCCTGCCAAACCGCGCTCAGTCAGGGATTCACCTCGTTCAAGACTCCCTGCCCCGCGGCCAGCTGGGACACGGAGGCCTTCAAGGACCGTATTGCTTATATCCATACTCTCGACGACCAGGCAGTTCCCTACGTGGCGCAGCAAGCCATGGTGCAGGCCACGGGAGAAAAGTGGATTACCAGGGAAATTCAGACTGGTCATAGTCCGCAATATGCGGCGCCGGAGGAGCTGATGAAGATTATTTTGGAGGTGGCCAAGCAGTGGGAATAAATAATGAATACATATGATGGATGACCGGACAGTGTATTGTCTGCTGCGTGAAACGCACATATGGATAGGAAGAATGCTTAGATGGAATTAGCTGTTTAGAGGTTTTCATTATGCAGGTGCATTATATATCATAATATATGATATATGATCGAAGCGCAAAGTAATCAAGGTCCAATGGCATCAGAAGCCAGATGTTTAGTGGCCAAGGTTCCGAAGAGATATCCATTTTAGGCATACGCTGTGTATACATGCAGCCTGGTCAGCGATCACCGATCACAAATACTAACTGTTCCTCTCAGTGCTCACTAATTTAGAGTAATTATGACCGGTTATGCTACTTATGTGCATCCATTAAGACATGGACTCGAATTAGCCAGGTACTATAACCCCAAAATGCTGCCACTGAGGTGGCCAGTTTAAGCCAAGTTGGGCGCCGCTTTTGCCCTCTTAAATTCCCCTCAACTCCCCTTAACTCCCCTTAACTCTCTTTAACTCTTGTTATATTTCCAATACCTTCTATCATACTCCTATTAACACTCTTATACCTTCTATCAGCTCGTGTCTGCTTATATCCTACTTACTCTACTAACTCTAGTTATCCTGCTTGTGCTTATTCTAATCTTTTTTTTTTTTCCTACTCTTACAGCTATATAATCTAAATAATATCAATTTTAAACAACTTTCTTATAATAGCCTATCTCACCTTTTAGTATCTAGTCTAGACTGCTATAATCTAGACTCACTTAGTTAATTTACTTATTTATAGTATTATAACATATATAATATAAATTCAGGACATTAGCCCTCTTTAGCTAATATTTATTATTACTATTAATTATATTTTTCATATCCTTTTTTATTTTGCATTATCCTAGTCTAATATCATACTAGTTCAAGATTCTAAGTCTTTTCTAAATAAGGCTTATGTAAATAAAGTGGATAATAATAGAGAAAATATTAATAGTATAAAAATTAACAGCAAAATTCAAGATTAGATTAAAGAAGATTATAAAAATACATAATATATATAGAGAGAGTATATAATTCTTAATTCTATCTCTTAGATCTATACTATAGATCAATAGCAGTTCTAATATATAAGCTATAGATTTTATATCAATAAAGGAAAAGACCTAATAGCAAATATTTTTAATATAGAATCTTTAAAAGAATTTATAAAGAATCTTACTTTTAGAATAGATAGAAAATATAATAATAATACTTCTAGCCAAGGCTCTATAAAACTAGTATAAAAGAGATTCATAATAGGGTTTAAATATAAGCATAATACTATCCCTAGGAATATTATTAATAGTATAATAAATATATATAACCTACCCTCTTAACCTTTTAATCATGCTTATATAATTTTACTAGTTTCTTATAGAGACTATATTCCCTAAACATAGATATAAGCAAAGAAAGTAAATATATAAGTATATAATAAAGAGTCACTTCACTATAATAAATTAACAACTATGAGAAAATAACTAATATGAATATAAACTGCTAATCACAAGAATGAATATATAGACTTAATTACAACTCTATATATATTCTTCTATAAGAATATACAAGTACCTTAAAGGCATATCTTATAAAAACATTTAATGAGATTTATATTATAAGATTAGTAGTTATCTTACCTATTAAATATAATATAGTTTATTTAATATACTATTATTAATCTAAGATATAAGGTTTATAGTTATTTAGAATAAACTTAGTGAACCTAAACTTATAATTTAAGTAATTAAGGATATAAAAGATATAAGTAATTTACCTAAACATTAGTAAACTAATCTATGCTATAATCTAATCTTAAGAATATATTAATAATCCTCATTAGGCCTAAATATAAGTTATATAAAAGACTATCTATAAAATTATAGCTACTATTTAAAAATCTAATACTTCTTATCCTTATCATGCTTATTATAGGCAATAGGCTATAAGATTATTATATAATAAATAATATTTTAGGAATTGCTACCCCTCTATAAGGTGAGATCTATATGCTTAAGTAGCAAGATCTAGATTATCCTCTATTTAAAAGATAGGATAGGATGATATAGAAGACAATAGTACTTTCTAAAAATCTAAGAAACTTAATAAAATAAGCTAGATATATTAATAAATTAACCCTGCATGACTTCTAAGTAGAGAGTTTATTTTAAATTAATATAGTCCTAGATCTATCCTATTTAAATATATTTAATCTAGCTAATAGATTATTAGACTAGCTCTACTTAAAGGATCAGTAAATAGTTTATACTAAGCATTAAAATTCAATAATCTATCTCTAATATTATGCGCCAAGAAATAGGGCTGATAAGCAAGCTATATATCTTAGATATAATATATACACACACATTAATAATCTCTTCTAAAAAGTAATAATTATATAAAATACTAATCTTTACTAGGCTCTACTAGTAGAAAAAAAATATCAATTAAAGAATTATAAAGATTATCTACTAATAGAAACAACTCTTAAGAACCTTAAAGGGTCAACTAATAATATTTAAAAGAAATAAAAAGAACTCTATAATAAGAAAAAAAAGCTAGTTAAAACTAAGCTCTAAAACTCTTAGAAAATATAACTTTATTAATCCCTATATAATAAAGCAGATAAAGTAGATAAAGTAGATAAGAAATATATAGTAGATTAGCATTAATTATAGTTTAATAAAACTTATTAGATAATACCTACATATTAATACCTAACTAAAAATATCTTCTAAATAGTAATATTTTATAATAAATTAAGACACCAAGTCCTAGATAATATGATCACCCTTTATAGGCAAGAACATAATATTAACATTTATCTAGGCTTAGAAAATAACAAATATCACTATAAAATCTAATCTTTAAAGAATATAAGATTAGCTTCTTACTCACACTAAGGATTATTATAAACATACTAACCACTACTTAGTCATAAATTAGAATCTTAGAATTAAAAATATATTTATTAATGTTATAAAGTATTCTTTCTAAAAAATAACTATTTTACAAAGTTTTATTTTTACTATAATGAATAATTTATTAAGAAGTCTACTTAGGAAGTATATTACTTATCTTATTTATATTTATTAAATCTTATAATTTAGTATAATTCTCTTATTTATAAAGAAATACTAGTCAAGCCTAGCTGCTATCTAGTCTGCTAATATAATCTAAAGCTATTATTATTAAAGTAGATATATTAGTTTCTAAATCAAAGAATATAAAAAAATCATATTAGTTACTATATTAAGGCCTAGATAAAGAGATAGTTATAAATTCTTAAAATAAATAATCTTATACTATGTCCCTATCTGCATCTAAAATATACTAAATTATCCCTTTTAGTAGCAAAGCTTCACTTTTATCTAGAGGATATCTACTACTTTAACTTTATTAAAAAGAGAAAATAGCATTTTTCTAATAACTAGAATAAGAAAGATCTAGATTCTTATATATTAAAAAAATATTAATACTTAGCAGATAATATTCTAATATAAAACTATCCTAAAGATTATATTTTTATAAATAAGACAAAGAAGCTCTTTTTAAAATTATCTTAATACTCCTCTAAAGGTAGCAGCACTAGTAATTAGAAATTAGATATTTAGAAAAAGCTGTTACTACTAGTTAACTATAGTAATAACACTAGAAATAAAATTACAATATTTCTAATTAAGCCTTCTTTTAATATAATATCTTAAAAGCTATTTAATATAAGTCTTATAGACTTAAATCTTAAGAGTCTATCCTTACTACTAAGCTATAAATAGATATCTTTTTTTAGGGATTTAGAAGTAAAAAAAAATTTGATTATTTCTAGTACTTAGTATTTAGATCTACCTAAGGACTAAATAGGCTTCTTTTAAAATATTTAAGTTAAAGCTAAATAGTTTATACTCTTCTAGAAGGCTAGAATTTAAAAATTCCTAGATCTTATATTACTTCTTTTTTATATTTTATTTATTTATTTTATAAATATCTCTTTAAGAGTTTAGTATTTTAAGTATTACACTTATAAATAATATCTATAAGATTACTAATAAATAGAACTAGACTAATAATAAAATCAAGTACTATATTTAATAATATATATAAATATAACTTTTTTAGTAGTCTATCTTTAAACTTATTATATTTCTTAACTATTATTATTATAAATATAGTATCTAGATTATCCCTAATTTTATTTTCTTAATTAGTAAGGATTTTTAAAACTTAGTAATAGATCTATAAAGAAATTAAACTAATAATAGATTCTTAACTAAAATAAAAGCTATATAAGCTAAATTAAGAATCTAGCTAGATTATATAATACTTAATATAATTAAAGACTTTATTATTTTTAGATAAAAATCCTAATATATCATCTTAGCTATAATGTGAAGCAGGGACTTATTTAAAATAAAGGTAGTTACTAACAAAGTAGATTAAATAAGCAGCTATAACTATAGAAAAGTGGTTATATCTTAGTAAATGGAGGCTGCTTAGATATAAGAGCAATAGTATGCTTAGTCCTGCTTATTTATTTATTTAAATAGAATTCTTCTCTTTATATTCAGCAGTGTGGGTAGAGGATATATGGTATTTACTAGATAATATCTAATAGTTTAAATAGACTCTTTTAAGTGTTAATTTTATTATATTAAGGTATTTTAGATTAGTGCATTTTAGGTTTTTAGATTTATAGTTAAAATGAGATGTTAATAAATCTATTAAAATAAGAAGATCTTTATGAACTTTAAATATATAAAATAAGGAGTAATGGCTACACATAATCTCTTATATTATTTAGCTACCCTAATCCATATACAACTAAAGATATATATATAATCTATATAATAAGCAGCATTATTATAATATAAGCAATAAGCTTCCTAATTATATATAAAATTATTTACTATAATACAAATAATAAAAATATTACTAGTGTTATTTTTTTCAGCTGCTTTCTATCTATAGAATAGATTATAACCTTAACTAGTCTATTTAAAATAAAACAAGAAATAAGCTAGAATATTATTAATCTTAGATCTCTATTTCAAAATAGAGTTCAAAGATATATAAGCATATTTATAGATATACCTACTATTGTTCTCTTATTATAGAATAAAAAATTAGTAAATAAGAATTAGAGAGATTAGATAGATATAATATTTATTAATAAAGTTAAAGCTTAAAATAATAATTATAAAGTTCTATCTTAGTTAAAGATGATAATCTAGACAGCTTAATTTAACTTTCCTAGATAATATTTAAATAAAAAAGTGGGTTTTAATTATATAATATTATCTTCTTTTTATAAAACTTTATACTAAATTATAAACTTAAGTATAGTAAATAATAAATAGTTAAAAACAGCAACTCAAGTCTATTTCTTTATTAAGAATCTAAATTCCTTTCTATATAATCTCTAAAATTAAATTAGCATATTCAAAGTTTAAAAAAATCTAATACAATAACTTATTATTAAAAAAAATAGGCTCAAAGAACTAGATAAAGAAAAAAGTTATAGTACTAAAAATAAAAGTTTTTTTTAGAAGTTAAAGATCTCTAAAGAACTATCTAAAAAAGAATTTAATAAATTAAAATTAAAAATATATAAAATATTATATATACTCTTTTAGACTCTAAGAATAAACATTTCTTTAATATAATAATATATTATATAATCAGCTTAACAATTTTATTTTATTTTATTTATTAAATTTACCTTATATTAATCCTAGCTAAATTAATAGAAACACCAAAAATTTCAGTAAACTATTTTTATACCTTCACTACTAAATAAAGAATTAGATTATAGAACACTAAAATCAAAGAAATAAAATTAATATACTTATAAGCAATTTTAGAAACTTAATTAAAAAAATTAAAAAAATCAGAAGAATTAAAATAAATATATAATAAATTAAATATACTATTTTAAAAATATAGTCCTTCTTCTTCTTTATCCTAACCAACCCTTTGACAATTTAGATCCCCCTATTCCTATTAACATCTTTTCAATAATCGCAGACTAGAGCTTATTTAGATATACAAAATAAATAAAAGATATAATTTTAAAAGGAATTTTTAACTAATCTTATCCATATATTCTTTCTCTTTTTAGTTAAATTTATTTATAACCTTTATAAGTAATATAATATCTTCTACAAAAGTATTAACTTAATAAGAACCAAGCTTCTCTTTTAATATTTCTTAAATCTTATTAACATCATCCTTAACTTATTTAACAACACTAAAGGGCTTTTTAATAATCATTTTAAAATAATATAATAAGCTATTTTAAAGAGAATTAATTAACTCTTTATATCAAGCAGCATATTTAGCTAAAATAAAAAACTATTTTAAGATATAAAGGGCCAAGTAAAAGACTATTAAAAGGCTTACTTTAAATACTAAATATAGATATTTTAAAATGTATACATTTCAAGCTTTAGAGTTTATTATTAAAATAAAATTTTTACAGGCCTATAGAAGCAAGTAAAGCCCTTTAAATATCTTTATCTCCAAATATAAAATTTATTTATAAATAAATTATATAATTATAAGAAATTAGACACCAGCATCTTAAATAGCACTATTTTAACTACTATCCAAAGATTATTCTTAATATATACTATACCTTACCAAGTATTTATAGAACAACACTAATACCTTTACTGATCTACTTAAATTGAATATTAAATTTATTAAAAGGAACCTTATAATAACACCTTATCATCTTATACTACTTAATCCTAAAATAGATAAGCTAATTCCTAGGCTACTCTAATTATATAATTTACAAATCTTCACTACTTACAGCCAACCTTTTATATTAACTATTAAAAGAGAAGAAAGTAAATACTTAAAAATAAGATAATAGCTAATAATAAAATTTATTATAATAGATATAGATTAGCCTATAAAACTATTTAATACCTTAAAAGACAAAAAAGATATTTACATCTATAAGTACAAACTATATTAGTCTAAGACATTAAAATATTAGATAGTAGATAGCATATAGAAGAAATTATAAATAATTATAAAAGAACATTAAACCAAATTAATAAAGCAACTAAAGTAAAAGTATTAGTAAATTTATATAATTATAAAACTAGATAAAAAGAGTTCTAAAGGTTATTTTAAGAATTATAAAGTCTAGAAAAGCATAAAGCCTTGGTTGATTACTATTATTATAGTATTATAAAATAAAGATATAAACTTAATAAAGATTATTATAAATACTATTAATAATATTTCTAAGATATATTTATAGATAGATTATATTTATATCTTTACTTTAAATTAATCAATCAGAGAATAGCTTATAATATTAAACTTATTAATAGAGCCTAGGATTATACTTTATAAATATAATCTAGCAGTATAAAGATTAGGGGTAAAAATTAAAGTGAGTATAGTAAAAGTATATATTTATTTAGTATTATATAATCTTAAAATACTTATATAATAGCTCACTTTATATTATTAGCATCATAAAAAGTAAAATAAATAATAAACTTATTAATTTACTATCAAGATTTCTAATTCCCAAGCCACAAATAATCCTAAGTAGAGAATAAATAATATATTTAAAATATAAATCAATAAAACCTAATAACTATAGCTAGATTTAATTTCTAAATAGACTAGCAATACTTATAAGAGATAGTGAATATATTATAATAAAGTAACAGCTAAGAATAGATTTTATAATAGTAAATATAGATTAACCTATACAACTTTTTAATATTTTAAAAAATAGTATTACAGTCTATAAACTTAAATTACTCTAGTCTAAGATAATACTATACTAGATAGTAGAAGGCACATAGAGAGCATATATAATAACCTAGAAATAACTAGAATGAATAATAGCTTTCTAACCTAATAGCACTATTAGAAATTCTAATAACAAGATACTTTAAAAAACAAAGAATATTAACATTCATAATAAAAAACAATCAATATATTCTTACTTAGAAAGAATATTTCTAATATAATTATAAGAGAATTAGAACAAAAAGATATTTTTATTTACTATTATACTATAAAATAGTCCTAATAATCTTAAACAAGTCTATATCTTCATTCCAAGATTTTCTAATAACAGAAATCAACCAAGACTTTAAGTTCTTCCAAAATTTAAATTTCCTTAAAGATATATAGTTTATAAATAGTATTATATCTTTTAATTCAATTACCTATATAAGTAAGTTTAATATAATTAGAGGCTCTAAAAAATACTATAATAACTCAAATAACCAAGCAAGTAATATATAAATAAATATAATTAAAGATTTCCAGATATTCTATTATCTAGATAATAGTAACACAGACTACTAGGATATACATAAATAAGTAAAAGCTATACATGTCAAATTTTCTAGACTATTATCTTTCAAGAAATCTTATCTTTTAAATATATATTAGGATTAACTTTTCTTCTATATAGAAAAGAGAGATTTATTATATAAAATATAGTTCTAGATAAAAGACAGCCTATCTTTACTATTATAGTATAAATAAAGACTTTTTTATTTATTAAATCTAGCCTAAATATATTAAACCTATAAATCAAGGGCACTATAATAGATATATCAATCACCATAAATACTAGTATTTATATAGAATAATACTTATAACTCTAGAACTTTAGATAAATATTTATAATAATAATTAATACCCTAAAAATCCTAATCTAAAGATAGTATTAGATCTAAGAAAAAGCTAAGTATATAAAAATTAACTGACTATAAATTAATAAATATTATATAGCATACTCTCACACCAAAATATTATATATACTCCTAAGATAATATCACTAACTATAAAAATTCCTATATTAAATATATCTAGTTAGTGACAGAATCAATCCATAGTATAAAAATAACTCATTAAAATATAATAAAAAGCTAAAAATATATAGCAAATAGTTACTATAAGTATAAAAAATAAGAAAATAATAAAATCAGTATTAGTAACTTTAGAATAGTTACTAGTAAAATACTACAAGATAAATCACTTGCTAAGGAAGAAGATAATAACTAGAATAAGATAAGAATAGATATTAATTATCTTATTATAGAGATACTACTAACTATTAAATAAGATATAAAATAAGCATAATATAGACTGGTAATTTTAAAGAATCCACTAGTTATTGTCATATTTAAATTATTCTAATATCTTATTAAATAAGAGCAGAGTAGAGTATATTATCTTAAACCTAAATATATTATCTTCTATTTTCTACTTTTTGTATGCCTTTATCTCTTTAAATAGAACTTAGAAACAGATAATAGATACTATTTATTATAAATATATTTCCTCTTTGCTTTATAGTTTTTAAGAACTAATTAATAGCTTTATTATTTTATCAAGGTAAGTCTTTAAATAGTAGATAGATAAGTATAATATATTATACCACTTACTAGAAAATATAGTCTTAATAGTAAGTCTAAGCAGAAGCTTTAGTAGTTAGTTTATTTTATAATATGCCTTAAGACAAGAGAGATTCTTATACTACTAAACTTCTATAACTTGCTATAGATATTTAAGACAGAATACTAAGAAATTTTTACTGTATCTACAACTTTTTATAAAGGAAATCTCTTACTATACTATTATATAAATCATATAAATAATTATTATCTTGCCATTTAGCCTTCCTATAGGAGATTAGATTAGTAGAATATAATTGCCTAGAAATTAAGTAAAATATTATAGAGAAACATTACATTTTTAGTCACAAGGCATTATTTATTTGATACCTTTAGAATAACACCACAAGAGACTATGCTCTAGATGTATATATTATAATACCAATAATTCCTAAAGTTATAAAGAAAAAATAGATATAAGCAAAACTATATTATTCTCTATATTATAAATACATAAAATTTATTAAATTAATTAGAGAATAGTATAATAGTATAATATTATTAATTAAGAGAAAGGAGCTAAAAATATTACTAGTCAGTATATATATCTTTTGATATTAGCCTTTAAAGATCTATCAAGGTAAAATAAGACCATTAATAAAATCCAGATTAAGAACTAAAATTATTAGCTTAAATATATAGTAAAATCTTTTCTATAAATATTTTTTTCCTCTTATCTAATAATAAAAGTAGTATTAATAATAAAATTACCTCTATTTACAATAGCAATATTCTATTTTTAATAATTAATATTTTATATTACTACTTATAATAGCTCTAAACAGATATTAATATAGTTTAGTGGTATAACTCCAGCATAAAACTTTAGTTAATATATCCTAAAAAATAGAACTAAAATTATAATAGATAATTTCTTATACTAATTATAATTATAAGTTATAGTATACTTATTATCTTCCTAGATAATAATAAAGCAGTATCCACTATTACTTTTTTTACTAATAGATTTACATGCTTCTTTATTAGAAGTGATAACCTATCTATAATAGTTTCTATCATAGAAGCTATACCTATTAGTCCTCTTTTAATATTACTTAATATCTCTTATCTTCTAAATAATCTATTCTTCTTTTAAGGAACTGCTTTATAGACAAATAGCTAAATACTATTAATAATATTAAAACTTACCAAGGATTTAACCTTGAAGATAATAGTATAGTGGTTTATAAGTAACAATATTATTATTTTACTATAGCTATAAAGATGTAGAGATGAAATATTAAAAATTTATTTTAAATATAAGATAGATATTTACTTCTATATATAATTTATAATTATAAATAATTAATAGATTTAAAATAGAAGTGCTGCTAAGTCTTAATTATTTATAATTATTAATAAAATAAATAATAAGATAGTTAAATCCCCCTTATAGATATTATAATCTTATAATTAGCCTTGGAAGGATATAATAAGAGAAATTCTATATAAAAAGATTTTTTATTAAAATCCTAAGTCAATATATTATTTAATAGAACAGATAGTGCTACAGTTAATAGGCTTGAAAGAATTATTATATTAGAATCCTAGTTATAAACCCTATAAATAAATATAATATTACCTATTCTTACTTATACTTATATAATTATATTTCTTTATTAATATAAAGCTAGCCAATTAACATATCAGCAATATAAACCCTAGTTTAGCTCTACTAAAGTTAGCATTAGCATAAGCTAAACTTAGACCTAAAATAAGACTTATCTATCTCTTATCTTTAATATAAAGATTTAATATACAGATTATTATTATTTATATATAGTGAAAATTAACCAGGCATAATAGCCTGCAAAATTATAAAAAAGTAAAAACTCAGAAAAAGATATATACAATAGCAAAATAAATAAAGGCTTAGCTTAATATATAAAGCTTATATGTACAATATTCTCTGCTAGATTAATATATTTATAGGAATTAGATTAAAAAAGAATAGTTATATCTTTACTTTTTAATCTAATAATTACAGCTTTTGGACACTAATAATAAAATATCTTATAGATTATAAAATTATTAAATTAAATATCTAAATTAATATTAATTTTTATAGATTTCTTATTTTTTTATTCCAATATGTATAACTTCCAATAACTTTAAAAAGCTAGCTAGATAAAGTAAATCTATAAGTAATTCTAGATAGATAGATTATAATAATCTTATCTAATTAGTTATATTATCTTATTAAATAGATTTATTTAACTCTTTAAAAGATTTCTTAATATTATTTTACCTTTATTCTATCTTAAATCTATTAATTTATACTAGTAAATAAATACTTACATTTATTTATATATTAAACTAGTACTCCTGATTAATAGATAGATAATTTATTATCTTATTCTTTATATATTCCTATTTAGTGACTATTAAACTATTAGATATAGATAACTTTACTTATACAGTTTACTAAGCTCTTCTATGCATATAAGGGAATTATATTTACTAATTAAAGTTAATTAGAATAATTACTTATATCTTAGATTCTTTATTAGCTATTAAATATACCACTAATAATTCATTAGTTATAATATACATAATTTTACTTTATAATAATATATAAAAAAATTATATTAATATATCACTAATATTATCTAGAAGCCATAATTTAACAGAAGTATATTATTTATTTATATATTTATAAGAATTAATTTATAGATATAATCTTTTATTAAGAGTAGCAAGTTAGCTATTTTAAATAAGGTTATTAAGAAAGTTAACAAATACTTTAGCAGCAAGGTTATAGGAATAGTATAAATACTTAAAGTAATTAAGTTTATATTACTTATAGTAACTAGTTAAATATTTTAAATATATAAGTTTTTTTTTTAATACTCTTCTATATTCTTATTTATAAGTCTAAATAAAGGTAATATAGAGAGTATCTATTCTAGGATTTACTATTTATTAAATAAAGATAGGATTTTACTATAGTAGATCTTATTAGAGGTCTCTTAATTATATATTTATTTCTTATAATATTCTAGAACTATAGGTTTTCTAGTAAAGTGATTAATTTATAACTATATATCTATTTAGATTATTATAATATAATTAATACTTAATTACTAGATTCTTTTTGCCCTGATGTGTGTGGTATCTAATATATTTAAATTAAATAAAAGATAGATCTACTTATAATAAGACTAATAGATACTTAACTTTTAAAGATTTATTATATTAGATACTATATATAGATAATTACTAAATATATTAAAATAAACTTCTTTACTAAATTCTTAATCTTTAAATTTATTTAAAATAATAACTTTAATAGTTAGAAATAGCTAATAAAGATTAATATTTTAAATAATTTAATACCTATTATAAAAATCTAAATAAACTCTATAGAAGAGATAATAGCTATTATATTAAATAAAAAGCCTTTATATTTTATTTAACTGCTGTTGGAGTTTTATATAATCTCTAGTTATATAGTTAAGAGTAATATTAAGGACAAATAGTAATATATTATCCTTAGATTTTATAGAGAAGGCTAGTAAGTTAAGGAAATAATATAATAATTTAAGATAAGAAAAAGTATATAAATCTAGAACTTTATATATATCTATAACTTACTCTTCTTAAGCATATTTATAAATATCTAGAATATATATATAGAGCTTTTTGAGATAGACTAGTACACTTTTTTAATATATAAATTTATTACTATTTAATAATACTATAATTAAATAAGGTAAGACTTAGATAACTATATATATTTTATTATAGAAGCAGATTAAAGCTTTTTAAAATAACATTTTACTTATAAATACTATTTTAGCTTCTTTAATATAAGAATATTTCTAGATCTTAGGTTAGTATTAAAGTAAAAGTAATTTTAAAAACTAATCTTAAGAATATATTAAATAACTTATTAATTCTATATCTTCTAGTGGAATATCTTATCAACTTAACTAAAATAGATAAAATTAATCATATTAAACAATTTATAAATTGAGTAACAAATATCAAATAATATATTATAAAGTTTGCATTCTATAATTAGATTTAATATATTAAAATACTAAGATAGAAATTATAGTGATAGGCAGCTTATAGATAAGAAATAACAGGAAGCAAGTGGCCTTTTATATATTTTAGAAACTAAATTAGAGCTATAACTTTTAATAAATAACTAGCTAGACCCTTATCCAGATCTAGCTAAAATTTAAAATATATAATAACTATTAAGAAAGTAGTACTTCTAGCATTAATCTATAGCTAACTTTAGGTAGCAGTAAGCATTAATCTATAGATAAAATTTTATTAGATAGTATACAAACAAATAATATAAGTAAGCACCAAACATAGATTAAAACCTCTAAATTATCTCAAATATAAAAAGTAAATTTATAGCATTAATTTTATAAGTTTAGTTCTTATATATTTCTTCTATACTCTTGATCTTATTCTTAAATAATATAATCTTATTATCCTAGCTCCTAATTCTTTATTTAAATAATATAATCTTATTATCCTGGCTCCTAATTCTCTGTTTAAAATGGTAGAGGATTGCCTTAAGTTTGGCTAGTAAAGAGATATCTATATAAAGAATTATTTTGAGCTAATTAAATAATAAAATATCATTGTATTCACCAAGTTAGTATAGAAAATGAATACAAGCATATATTAGTATATCTCAAGTTTTAGAATAAAAATAAAGAACTATTTGGCGCTTATATTATGGATGTATTTGATGGCCTTTTAAGATGATATATTGCTTACTAATTAAATATTAATAAGGTAAAGGAACAGGGCAGTCTAATAGTAAAAGTTAGTAAGTATAAACTTAGTTTAGTTAATAATATCACCATCCTATCTTATTATTTATTAGAATCTCTATTATCTCCAGAAATATATTATAAAAGTGAAAAATGACAAGATAAGTATAGATATATCTAAAATTATATAAATTAGAGCAGACAGCTCTTTAAATAATTATTTAATTTAATATATCTGCTAAAGATACAATATAAACCTAGAATTCATTAATACTATAACTTCTATTATAAAGGGAATATACTTTAAAAATAAATAAATTAGTCTAATTTTTTAAATAGACTATCTAGCTAGATTCTTTTAATAAATAAATACTAATTATCCTTCTTTATTATTTTCTTATCCTTTATCTTTTATCTATTTCTTCTTAGAATACTATTAATATAATAACACAAATACAGCAATAGAATATAAGTAGATTTTAAAGCTTAAAAAAATAACAAGTAGTAGAGTATTTTTATTTATTCTTATAAACTAAACCTAATTTTACTAATATCTTATAGATATCCAGCTTTACTAAAAGAAAATGCCTGCATTAGATAATTGCATTCACTATAGGATTTTAATCAAAACTAAGACTAAAACTAAGACCAAAGCCAAGACCAAGACCAAAACCAAGACTAAGAGCCAATCTTGTCTATATTATCTTAAGTTAGAACTACCATATTCTCTTATACCACAAGCAGAGCCATAGAAGATAAATTAATTAGATCTTTTTACACTAGAAGAGAAGCCATAAAAGATATAAATACAACTAAGAAAGAAATGCAATAGTTATATATTAAAAAATAAATGCTTAGGAAAGATACTATATATTAGGTATATAAAAAAGAAGATATAATATCACTATAATCCTATATTTTATTTCTAATAATCTTAGCAAGAGAAAGATCTTTTAAAAAAACTATAAGATTAGTATAAGATTTAGGAGTATATTATAATAAAATTATATAAAAAGTTTCCTAAGTCTAAAAAATAGAAAATAGAAGCTCTTTAGCAATAGATTTAGCATATATAATTAATTTTTATTAAAATAATTTTTTAAAGTGCTGCACTAGTTTATTTAAGTCTAATAACAATTTAGATATATATACTTTAAATATAATTTCTAAGTCTTTAGATACAAGACTATTTAATAGTTTATTAATTTGAGATTTAAAAAAAAGAAAAGAAAATTAGCTTTAGATATATATCTTTAAGAAATAGTTTTTATAAGATTTTTTAATAAAATAAATCTAAGATACTTAAGTATAGGATAATAAATTATTTTATATTTAAGAAGATAAGAGTATTAATTTCTTTTTATATATATTTATTAGTATATTATATATACCCTAAGTCTTACTTACTTTATAGGTATTATATAGTATATAGGAGTATTTCTTATACCTATAATGTTTTCTAATGCTAGTAGATAGATTAAATAATTAATATACCTAGTTTAGAAAATAGCTTTCAAGTTTCTTGACTTAGTTATACTAGATTATAATCTTATAAATATTATATTTTATAAGCATAATAAGCAGAATATTAATAATATTAAGTCTTATCTCTATAAAAAAGTTATCTAGAGTAAGACTAAATATATTATAAGAAATCTAGTAAGTGGCAAAATCTTCTAGTTTAGTAATAGAGCTATTAGTAAGGATATAAGTTATATTACATATATAGCTAGTTTTCTCTAAAAATAATTTAATACTAGTATATAGTTTCTGCATCTATTTGAGCTATTTATTTTCAAAATTATAGTAAATAGTTATAATATTCTATAATGTGTTCTATTATTTAGCTAGAGTTACTAATCTAGTTTTTAAATAGCTTTTCTTATAATTAAAAGTAAGATAGATGCCTTTATTAAATATTTTAATCTAGAAATGCTGCTTAATTTCTTATAGTTTACTATATATTTATGAAAATATAATAAACTAGCTATCTTCTACTAAGATTGCTATAAAGCTAAGTCTAATTTCTATTTTAGTAAATCTTATTTCCAATGCCTTAGTATTAGTATTAACCCAAGCCTATATAAGCATAAAATACCAACTGGCCAGAGAAAAGCACCAACTGGCTAACGCACCAACTGGCCGAGGTTTATCCGATGATTATCCGGATTTTACCCGGAGTTAAGCCGCAAAAAAGCCGAAATTTGGCAAATATAATAAAAATTACATAATAATAAGCCGAAATTTAACCAAAATATGGAACTATGACATCATAAAGTGGCAAAAATGGCAAAATTTGCGAAAATTTACGTAAAAAAACCGATAAAGAACCGAACTGGAATCTAATAGAGCCCAACAAAAGTCTATAAATAAGGCCGTGATCCCCCTGCAATAGAGATTTATATGGACCAGCAATCAGACTTTGATCAACCTACTTTCTTACTTTACTCTCCTTCTTCATACCTTTTCTTCTCTGATTATTATAACCTGCTTACAGGTTATGAGCCCGGAATTTCTTATTCTTTATTAAGAACTTCTATCTTCTTTCTTTCTATATACTTTACATACATTTTCTAAATCCTTCTATTACTCTTTTTGAAAAATGTCTTCTACCGGCAAAATTCAAATCGATCTATTGACTGGATCAGAAAACTATATCGATTGGGCACTCAGAATAAAGGCACTTTTGATAAAAGATGACCTTATTGAGCCAATTAATGAGGAAAAGCCTGCAATTAATGCTAAAAACCTCAAAGCACTTGCAAATATTCATTTACTCTGTGCAAAAGGACCTTTGCTTTATATTAAAAATTGCAAAACGGCTTACAAAGCATGGCAGACCCTTGAAGAATTATATAATCCTAAAGGATTTATTACAGAGTTTTTAACTCTAAAAGAATTTTTTGATTGCAAATTGGAAAATTTTCAAACTATGGAAGAATATTTGCATCAAATAAAAACACTATTAGATGATTTATCATCTAGAAATATTAGTGTTGACAATCAGATCAAAATTGCATGGGTTTTATTCCATTTAGGTGAAGAATATAAATATTTTACGCAAAATATTATTCAAGCCTTTAGAAAAGACCCTAATGCTTATAATTTTGATTCCTTATGTGCAAATCTTATTGATGAAGCCAAAGGAAAAACTGCGGATGAAATATATTCCGTTAAAATTAAGAGCAAAAATCATTACAAAAAACAAGTGGGATTATTCTGCACAAATTGCAAAAAACCTGGCCATGACGTTGCAAATTGCTGGTTTTTGCATAAAGAAAAACGACCTGCAAACTGGAAAAATAACGAAAATAAAGTTAAAAAATCAAATTTTAACAAAAACAAACAAAATTATGATGAAAGGCGAAAACAGGAGCTTTTAAACGCAATTTGCGAAGTGGATTCTCCAAAATCTGATTCTACTATGCATGAAAACGAAGAGATTAATATTTTGCAAGAAAATTTGCAAAATATAACAAATTTTGAAGAAAAAGACGTCACTTTTGAAGATATTGATTTTACTGAGGTAAATAATAACCCTTCCCTTTTACAAAAAATATATACTTATACTGATAATTCTAAAAACACAGATTTAAAAACAAAAGAAAATAATAACGCTAATTATTTTCAAAAAAATTGTGAATTTATTATTGATACTGCTGCTACTATTTCTGCTGTTTATGATTTGTCATATTTTCAAAATTATAAATTGTCTAACAAAACTGTCCAATGGGGAAAGGCTAAAAATATTCATGTTAAATATGAAGGAACTGTTGTTTTAAGAACAAATAAAAGTTATGTTTTTATTTTACAAAATGTGCTTTACATTCCTGAATTAGGAATAAATATTCTTAGTACTAATAGTATTAAAAATGCTATTTCTTTATTTACAGAAAATAAATGTTTAATATATAACAAAAATAAGAGAATCCTTATGTTTATAGGATTTAAAAAGGAAAAGCTATATAGATCTAATTTTGATATTCTTTGTAAAAAGAATATTGAAAATATTATGACTATAAAAAAGTCTAATAATAATAATATTATTATATTATGGCATGAAAGATTAGGACACATAAATTCTGAACCTTTATATAAAATTTTAAATAAAAATAAGAATATAAGCTTTACTATTAAAGAAATAACAAATGCAATATACAATTGTGAGATTTGTTATGAAGCAAAATATCATAAAACTAGAAATAAGATCTCTAATAATAATAATAATTATAATATTGGACAAAGAATTCATAGCGATATTGGAGGTCCAATAAGCCCTTTAACATGGGATAAAAAGTCTTACTATATTACTTTTCTAGATAAAAAATCTAGATATTTATTTACAATATTATTAAAAGGAAAAGATGAAGCTTTTAATGCTTTTAAAAATCTTAAAAATCTTATAGAAAATCAAAATGACACAAATATAAAAGAATTCTTTTCTGATAATGGAGGAGAATATATAAATAAAGATTTCGAAATATTATTTAATGAATCTGGGATTATTCATTATAAAACTCCATTTTATACAAAAGAACCAAATGGATTAATAGAAAGAATAAACCTTACTTTACTAAATAAAGTAAGAAGCTTTTTATTTAAATCTAAAAATAATAAAAATCTATGGGGAGAGGCTTTATTAACAGCTACTTATACATATAATAGAACACCTCATAAAGCTTTAAATTATAAAACTCCATATGAAATATATTATAAGAAAACTTTAAATATTAAAGATTATGATTATATTAAAACCTGGGGTTCTATTGTTTATTATCATACTAATAAAGAATTAAAGAAATTAGACCCCAGAAAAAGAAAAGCTATATTAGTTGGATTTAGTGATTATAATCATTACAAGATCTATGATATTGAAAATAAAAAGACTCTATGGTCTAAATATGTTAAAATAATAGAAGGAAAATTTCTACACAATTATATCAATAATAAAAATATTATTCTTAATAAAATTAATAATAAAAGAAATAATAATGATATTATAATTAATAATAAAAGAAATAATAATGATATTATAATTAATAATAATAATAAAAGAATTAAGACTAACATTGACCTTAATAAAGAAGAAAATACTATTAATAAAAAGAATTTAAATAACAAAATAGCCCAAATTCCAAAAAATAATTTTGAAATAAGGGTTCCAAAATTTAAAGATACTATAAATAAAATATATGACATTAATAAAATAAATAAAGAATTTATTTATAATATTGAAAATACTACTATAAATGATTACATAAAAACTATTCAATATAATGAATATATTGAACAAATTTTAAATATAAATAGTATAAAAGAACCTAATAATTTTAAACAAGCAATGATGTCAGATGAAAAAGATGAATGGTATAAAGCCTGTTTAGAAGAAAATAAAGAATTATTATTACAAAATACCTTTGAAATAATAGATATTCCAAATAATATTATTCCCATAAAAGGGAGGTGGGTTTTTAAAAGAAAAGACATTAATCCTAACACCTATAATAAAAATCATATTACTAATAAAAATAAAACTATAAGATATAAAGCCAGATGGGTTATACAGGGTTTTCACCAAAAATTAGGTATTGATTATTTAGAAACCTTTTCTACTACTGCAAGAACAGAGACTTGGCATTTATTACTAATAATAGCCGTCAACTTAGGCTGGTTTATAAAACAATATGATATTAAAAATGCTTTTGTTCATGCAGATATAGACACAACAATATATACTATTTTACCAGAAGGATTATATAATGATCCTAAATATAAAAATAAATGTTGTTTATTAAAAAAGGCATTATATGGTCTTAAACAAGCGCCAAGGCTCTGGAACATGTTTTTTAGAAATATAATAAAAGAATATGGCTTTACTGTTTTACCTCATGATGAAGGAATATATATAAATAGAGAAACAAGCGCTATTTTAATAGTTCATGTTGACGATATAATATTTATACATAAAGACTTATCTTATATTGAAAAAATAACAAAAGAACTTAATAAACATATAAAAATCCAGGATATGGGTGATATATCTACTTTTCTTGGTAATAATATAAATATTAATTATGACAAAAAATCTATAACTATTAATCAAAAAGATTATATATTAAAATTACTGAATAAATTTGATATATTTAATAGGTTTAAACCCAAAAAGACACCTGGTCAACCAGGAATAAAATTGCATAAAAATAATGGAAAAGCAGATAATAAAATAACTGCATTATATCAATCAGAAATTGGATCCCTAATATATCTAGCTTTAAAAACAAGACCTGATATTACATTTAATGTAAATCTAGGAGCTAGATTTATGAGTAATCCAAATTACGAACATATAAATGCAGTAAATTATATATGGCAATATTTATTATATACTATAAATACTGGAATAATATATAATTGTTCTGGAAATAATTTATATCTAAAAGGATATTGTGACAGTGACTGGGCAGGAGATATAAATAATAGAAAATCAACAACTGGTTACATATTTAGTTTATCCAGTGACTTAGCTATTAATAATCCAATAAGTTGGAACTCCCAGTTACAAAAATCTGTGGCTTTAAGCACATGTGAAGCAGAATATATGGCACTAAAAGAAGCCTGTAAAGAAGCAATATATTTATCTAATATTTTTAATTATATAAATATAAATTTAAAACTAGGTTACACTCCTAATATTCCAAAAATATTAGTTGATAGTGACTCTGCAATAAAATTAGGAGAAAATCCTGAATTTCATAAAAGATCAAAGCATATAGATATTTCATATCATTTTATAAGAGAATGTGTCCAAGGAAATAAGATAAATATTATTTATACACCAACAAAACAACAATTGGCTGATTTATTAACAAAAACGTTGAATATAACTACGTTTGAAAGATTAAAAGATCTTGGGAATATTAAATCTATTGATAATATAATATAATATAATATAAGCCTAATCTCTATATATTGAAAATATATAAAGATTAAGGGGGGATATAAGCATAAAATACCAACTGGCCAGAGAAAAGCACCAACTGGCTAACGCACCAACTGGCCGAGGTTTATCCGATGATTATCCGGATTTTACCCGGAGTTAAGCCGCAAAAAAGCCGAAATTTGGCAAATATAATAAAAATTACATAATAATAAGCCGAAATTTAACCAAAATATGGAACTATGACATCATAAAGTGGCAAAAATGGCAAAATTTGCGAAAATTTACGTAAAAAAACCGATAAAGAACCGAACTGGAATCTAATAGAGCCCAACAAAAGTCTATAAATAAGGCCGTGATCCCCCTGCAATAGAGATTTATATGGACCAGCAATCAGACTTTGATCAACCTACTTTCTTACTTTACTCTCCTTCTTCATACCTTTTCTTCTCTGATTATTATAACCTGCTTACAGCCTATTTATCCTATAAGATAGAATTTTTAATAGAATAAGAAAGATTAGAGATTATCAAGATCTAGCAAGGATTAGAGCTATTTAGTAGATATAAAGAAATCTTATATAAGTCTTATAGATGTTTCTATATATATATTTTAATATAATATAACTTTTAATACTAGTGTGACTTACTAATCAATTAGTATTATAAGTAAAATATCTATAGTAATAAATTAATCTAAATAGCATTAATCTTAGGAATAGCTTGATATTTATATAGTAAACTTAAATTCTTTATTACTGTATATATAAAAGTTCATAATAATCTATTAATTATTTTTTATTGAGTAGAAGCTTTCATATTTAACCTAGCCAACTAGATACTTCCTACATCCTTTATGTAAGAGATCTATATATTTATAAGTAAAGATTAGACATCTATTAGAAATCCAACTAACCAAATAATTATATTATCTTTATTAGCTTTTTAATCTTTTTTATAAAATTTATAGCAGTATAGATAAATCTATAAAGCCCCAGCACAAATATAAATTGATTTCTCTGTATATTTTATATAATAATAAGTCCTATCTTTTACAATTTTTACACTCTCATCAGGTACTTATTTTATTACAATGCTAAAATCTTTAATTACTATTAAAATAGTCTTAGTGTACAATTCATCTGGCTCTATATTTCCCTTAGTAGGGCTTGCATTTAATGAGGCACTTTATTCCTATATTAAAACTTATTTTAATTCTTGTATTAAATAAGAGAATAATAATAATATTTTATATAGTTAATAGAGAGATATATTTAGTATAGTTAGAAGAATAGTATCTTTTATCTTCTAATTAAAAAAGAAATTAATAAGTATTATAAACTAGTATACTTGTATTTATATATACAAAGATTTATTAATAACAGATAAAATTTTTTAAATTATAGTAAGTAAAAAGAAGTAATAAAAAATATAGAATATAAACTAATAAGCCCTTGATTATAAAAAAAGGAAATCCTAATTAGAGTAAATAAGCTTATATTATGATTAATTTCTTAATACTTTTTAGAGATAAATATATTCTTCTAAATTAAATTTAGATTCTCTAAGCCACTTATTAAGATCTTTATATGATTTAATTAATTTTAGAGAAAATAAGATATATTTAGCAGCTCTTAATTTATAAATCTATATTAATAGAATTTCTAATAGCTATAATTTCTAGTGATTCTATTCTAGACTGCCTAATATTTTTTAAGCTGGATTTCTATTATCCAAAGTAGCTATATTGTGATGGAAATTTATTTTAGGGCCTAGGATCTAGATAACTACGCCTAGCTATAAGTAGGGATATAAGCAAATCTTATAAGATAGTGTAGATCTAAAAAGGTATAATACTTTACTAATTCTTGCTCTAAGTAAGTTTTATTATGTATATTAAATCTCTGGCATCTCTAATATATTAATAAAAAACTAAATATAGTATAATAAAGAAGATAGAAAAGGGAGAGAGAATTTAAAACTAGTAAAGTAATCTAGCTGTGATCTATGCTAAATTATAATAAACAAGACTTTGGATAAGGCTAATATCTTTATATATATTATTTTTATAAGCTCTATATTGCAATAATCCTTTAATTAATTCTAGATAATTAATATAATAATATCTTGCGCTTATAAGATTAGCAATAACTATAAGCAGATTATTTAAGAAAAATAATAGACTAAAAGTATAAGATATAGTATATTTAATATAAGCTACTTAGACCCTTCTTATTCTTATAGACTAGATAATATTACTAATTTTCTTTATAACTTTTATCTTGAGTTATAGATCCAGATAAAATATCTCATTTCCTAAAAATCTAAGCCCTATAGAATAAAAATAGACTACTAAGAGTATTAAACTAGATTATCTATTAAATAGTATTATAGAAGATCTAAAGATAATTTCTTATAGCTCTTAGACTTACTTATTAATTAATTAATAATAATGATACCTCGCTTAATAGCTCTAGGCTAGGCAAATATATAGAATTATTTTGCTGTGGCTTTTAATATAGATCTAATATTAGTTATATTTTTAATGGCTACAATTATTAATAGCTATTATATAAGGTTACTGATGCCTCCTAAGCTAGGTGATTATCATCTAACATACTAGCAGGCTAGTATTGCTTATATATGTATCTATTTTGGATAGGGATATACAGGAAGAATATAAAGATAGCACCACTTATATAACATAAGCCTAAATAAATGGTAAAGCTCAGCTTAAATCTAGACTTAGCTAGATATTAAATATCATCTTAAAGAAGATAAGTAAGCAATTTATATAAGATAATATTAATTTATATATAATATATACTAACTCTTGCCCTAAACAAGTATTATTTTTATACTTTCTAATATATATAGACTAAAAGTTAAGCATAATAAAGCAAATAACATCAAGAGAGCTGCTTCAAACTAGTCTATCTTAGTCTATACTAAATATGCAATAAAGATCTAACAAAGCTAGTATCTTTATATAATATTACTATAGATATTAAGTTTAATCTATGTCAAGCCTTATTAAAGCTATAGAGTTACTAGCAAAGCTATACTAATTATCCTATTTGGCCTCTCATTAAAGAGTGAACTAGGCTATTATAAAATAAAAATAGCCTAATATATATGATTTATAGAGCATACTAGTAGTACACTAAAATCTATTGACATATTAACAAATTTTAATACCTAAGTCTTACTTAACAAATAATAATTAACTACTATAGATCATTATAGATTATATCTACTATAATATAAAAGGCTCAAGTTCTTTCTACTATTATTCCTATCCTCAAATATATCTATCTATAATATTTTATCGCAATAACTAGTATTAATGAACTTTATATTTCTAGTACCATTTTAATTCAAACTAGAGAATTTCATAGAGATATCTTTCTTTAAGAAGTGTATATATATATATATGCTAATAGATATATACTTATTTTTACACTAGATGATGCAGTATCTCATTAATAACAAGCAATATTTATCTAAAAACATTATCTCTTCGCTGGTAAAGACCTTTAGCTAATAGGATGTAAAAATGAGTAATACTACATCCTAAGAATAAGTAGCAGCATCTAGATAATAACTTTAGTTATATATTAAAGATAATATCTTATAGAGTACTAGCCTTTTACTAGAAGATAACCCTATGAACTTTTAGAATTTATAAAATATATTATAACATTTATATACCTTATCTAATATCTTTAAATACTTATATTATAATTTATAAAATATTAACTAATAAGCTATTATCTTCTATGCTTTCTTTATAACTACAATTTATTTATTTATGAAGCAAGTTTATAATAGGCTATAGATAATATATATTAGTGTGGGAGTTATTACTTACTATATATGTCTGGTTCTTGGCCTGAAGCCTGATTAATATAAAGTCTGTATTGTTAAGGTTAATATATAATCTAATAATAGTATTAGAGCTATTTATAAATTATATATTAATAGATTAGAAGGATATAGAGCTTATTTTTTAATTTATATTCTATCTATATCAATATAGGTATTTCTGTAAAGCTTTGGATAGATATATTAATAAGATACAGAATTAAAAGTATCTTTAACTAAAAATATAATATCCTATTTATAATTCAGTAGTTTAAAAAAATAGGTCTTCCTAAGTTTATAGAGGAATAAAAACTCTATAATCTTGAAGTAAATTATATATTATATATTAAAAATTAATTTACCGCCTATGATGTAGAACTAGTTATAAGAAGAGATAAGAATGTTAGAGCTATAAAATAACTATCTAAAATTTAAAAGAAAATAAGATATAGGAGTATTAATACTTTAGCTTTACAAAACTCTTTACCAAATTAAGAGCATGGGTAAAGGTTGGATTAGTATTAATACTTTACATTTAAAATATACCAATATCCTATATCAATTATGTCAACTTTTTAGGGAAATCTATAGTCAGCTAGGCCTATTAATTTAGCCTAGAATATCTATTTTAGATGAATAAATATTAGAAATCTTTATAAAGCTATATAAGCAAATAATAATTCTTAAAGAGAGTTACTATATTATATATAGATATATATTTAAATAAATATTGATATTAAAAAGGAATTAATTAAGCTGGATCTAAATATAGCCCTAAACCCTAGATAGATAATTACTTCTAAAAATTATCTTAGACTTTGTCCTGCACTAACTAGATAGTTAGATAATAGATAATTACTATACTATACTCTTATTTTACTTATTAGTCTAAGCTCCTAATTGTTAATAAGTAACTATTATCTACTTTAGAATAGTTTTACTAATTTTAATCTTAATACTATAGCTGTAGATGATTATACTAACCTCAGTTATAGAGATTAGTTTATTAATTTTAATCTTAATAGTATAGTACCTAGTAGAAGTACTGGCACTATATTCCTATTAATTGGACAAGGATCTTAAAGTTAGTTTACTAACTTTAATCTTAATAATATACTCTTTAGTAGCTTTCAAATAGAAAATAAATAAGAAAGATAAGCCTATTATTTATTTTCTAAAATAGCTATTAATTAGGTAGTGAAATTAGCTTTATTTCCTAATCTAATATACCCTTCTTTTGTCCTATTTATTTAGAGATTTCTAGGATTATATGATATTAATTAAGTATTATAAAGAACTTATATCTTACTAAATTTCTTACAACAGAACTATAAAAATTTAGATGCTTATAACATAACTTTCTATATATTTACCAAGTACACCTACAAGGAGCTGTTGAAAAAATTATTATTAATAATATTAATAATGGATATTGACTCTGTTAGCATAGCTAAGAAGATCTTAGACAATATTATAAAAGTAATAATAACAATAGACAAATATTTTTAAGATAAATAAAAGAGATCTCAGCTTAATATTACAAATTATAATAAGATATTTATTTTCTCTTTTAAAGATAAGAAAATTAATTCTTTAGGAACTATATTAAAAATAGAATTAAAATTCTATAGATACTATATAAGTACTAAATAATAATAATATTATGTTAGTAAGCCTGACATGTTAGCAGATTTATAGAGTTATTATCACATATACCTATAAGCCTAAAACTTTATAAAACTCCATAAAGAAACTTTTAGTCTATCCACACCAATTGCTAACTTTAATACCAGCAACAGATCTATATAAGACTTGATTAGCACACCAACTATATAATATATAACCAGGATACTATATATATAAGATATTTAAACTAAAGATTATACCATCATTTATTAGAAATAAGATAAACAAACTAAGAACTAATATAATTTATATTATACTAAAATAATACTTCTAATCATTACTATATAAACTTTATATAATAGATAATTATTCTTTATTCCTATACAGACTTAATCTCATTAAATAATCAATCATTTAAATAGAATAGACACCATAGATTCTTATTATTCCTTAGAAAAAGTCTAGACAACATAGCAACTTTTTGAGACTAGATAGCTAATAACTCAACATCCATTTTAATAGATAGTTAGAAAATATATCAAGTTAGTTATATATCATAAATATAAGCCACTTTTATCTAACTGAGCACTATAGGTTATATTTACTAAGTCAGCCCACAATTAAACCTAAATAATAAACTAATATCTTATAAGCATTATTTAAGCCATGCAGTAGCTAGACAATAGTCATAGTTCATATAATATCTTACTACTTCCTTAACTAGGTATTAAATTAGTACATAGCTTTATATTTTTAAGGTTTCTCCTATTCCTTTTTACACAATATAATTAATCACTCTAAGATATATCTTATCAACACATCTATATACAAAATCAGTAATAACTTTTGGTTAGTTACAGATACTTTATTATTTAATTATAAGTATATAGCATCTCCCTATCTAGCCTTATAGAGTAATAGAAATAGCACTTTTTTTATTCTTTCTAATGCCTTCTTTTTAATTTCTAAAGCATGTCTACTTTCAGCTATAAGTGAACTCTAGAAGGTTTATAACATAGATAATATCTTAGTAGTCTAGTATATTAGTAAAGTTTTTATTAAATTAAAAGATTATATTATACTAAATATAATAAAAGAGTATATTATCTTATAATATCTATAAAATAAGCATCCACTTGACTTTAAAATTCTAGAGGTTTATTACTATATAGATCTTAAAAAGCAGTATTTAATTATTTTTAAAAGACTTCCTAGTCTTACCTTAAATAATATATAGTGTAAGATAGATAAGACTATAAGATAGGTGTATGTATCTTATGTCACTAATATTTATAAATCTTTAATTAGATAGACTAGTAAATCTATTAGTAGTATTAATAAGAATCAGCTAACTAAGTAATATTTAATTAAATCTTATACTAAAATAAATTTTAATCCTATTTATCTTCTTAAAAATTATAATAAAATTAAGATAAATTACTTATCTTTTATTTTCTATTATTATAACTTAGAGCCTAGTAATATTCTCTTTAATATAACTAATTTTTCTATTAGTATTATTAACTAAGAAATCACTAGATATATCCTAAAGAAATAGATTTATACTAAATTTTATTATTTAAATAGATTAGATTTACTAGAGAAATCTAGATAAGATATTCTATAGTATAACTAGAGATAATATATTTCTTAAGAGCTAGAGAAATTAAGATTCTCTAATATTGTCAAGAATTAATTAACTTAATAGATAATAAAATAATAGAATTTTATATACTCTATCCTAATATAGACTAAAAAATTTAAGTATCTAAAGAAAAGTTGCTTATAAATAATCTATTAATATTAGAAAAATATATCTCCCTCTGTTACGAAACCAACTTGCATGATACTAGGCAGAAACTAGTACTATGAAGGAAAGGCGCTTAGCTAAAGCAGCTAACACCACAATTAATCATTCATACGCACTGGCATGCAAGGCGGTCACTAAGCATATGGGCTTATAGCTAATATAAAAAGATATATAACTAAATATATATTTACTAAGAATACACACTATATATACCAGTATATACTATAGGTATATACTGCAGTATATACTAGTATATACTAGAGGTGTATACTAAGATATATACTAGGAGAACTATATAAATATACTTATTTCTATACCTAGTTTCTACTTAACATAGTTCTTTAATCTAAATTACTTTAATTATATACTAAAAGAATCAGTAAGATAAACTATACTTAAAGTATTATAATACTTTAAAGGACTTCTTCTACTATAGTTATATTATTAACTAATTATTACTATTTACCTATTTAATATTTAACTATAAGACAACCCTTACTAGATCTTTATATAGTCTAACCTATCATATCACAGCTCTATATAGCCAATAATAACTATAGTGGATCTAGATTTATAACAAAAGAACTATTATCTTAATCTAAGGCTATAATATAGAATAAGTACTATTATAAAGGGTTAATTACTATATTAGAAAAGTATTACCCTATTAGGAAAGCTAATAATAATAGGAATAATTATAATACCATCAGCAAGTACTACTATAGGACTAATTATAACTACTTAATAATTAGCTTAGTAAAACTAATAGCTATAATAATGAATTACAGAATTTAAAGTAATTCAGATAGCAGAATATCAACTATAATTAAAGATTAATAAATTAACTTTATTTATAGAAGAATAAAAGAAGTTAAAATTATTTCTAGCTTAGATATAGTTATACTTCTTAGTAAATATTTATTTTATTAGAAGTAAGATAGATAAAGTTCTAGCTATATTTACTTTCTTAAAAGAAGATATAATAGACTGGTTCAAACCATATATTTAAATATAATTTAAGGAAATTAAAGAAGAATAAGACAATAATATTAATAAAATATTCATAGATTATTTTATATTTATATAAAGAATTAAGTTAATATTTAGAGAAATTAATAAAAGAAATACAATAGTATAGAAAATATAATAATTATAATAGACTATTTCTACATTAAATTATACCTTATAATTCTATTAAATTAGTTTATATTTAAGATAGAATAATAAAGCCAAGACAGATTAATTCTATTTAGAATTTAAGAATAATATTAAAAACAAGATCACTAGAATTCTAAAGTGACTAGTAATCTTAACAAATATAATTAACATAATAGTCAAACTTAATAATAGACTATATAAATGCAGAATAGAAAAGAAATATAAAAATAGATAAATAAGTTATAATTTAAAAAAAAAAGACTAATTAGAGACAAAAGCAACAAGATCCCTATAAATTAATACCTATAGAGTTAGATATAATAACTTATAAAGAATAACTAAGATAGTTATATAATAAAAATAAAATTAAGTGTTATAACTATGATAAAATAGGACACTTTATAAAAAAATATAAAAGTCTTAAGAAGTAATAATAATAGCTGAAAGTAATTAGTAAAATAAGATAGCTAAAAGCTATCTACTATAATAGTAAGTATAATAATAAAGCATACATCAGTGATAATGATGTGGGATATGTGAATAAAAATAGCCATAATAACTATAATAGTTTTAAAGGAATAGAAGAAATAATAAGAATTTATATAGAAATAATACATACTTAAAATTATAAGAATCTAGAATAAGATATACAGGTTAAAGAAATACCTAAAATATCTAGATAGGACATTAATAGTAAAAATAAATTCCTTAAAATCAAGAAAAGAATACTCAAGAATCTTATAATAAAAAAAATTAAGATATACAACCTAATAATAAACTCTAAAGATAAGAAACTAAAAGAATATAAATATTACTATTAATATTACTTAATAGATCATCTTAATTATAAAATAATCTATTAGTTGGCCTATATTAATAACTAGTGCTTAATTTACTATAGCAACAAGAACAGAATAAGATAGTACTTAAAAGAAAAAGGACCATACAAACTACTATAAGTAAGATATAGATAGTAGAAAAAAAGAAAAGAAAAGAAATAATAAATTAAAGAGTAATTCTTTTTTTAAAATAATAAGAAATAACTTAATTTAAATAAATTACAAAAAGTAAGCTAGTTATCAGGGACTAAGGATTAAATAAACTAGAAGCCTGTAATAAATTTAAGTATTAGTAAGAAAATTTAATAGAAATTAATCAAGAATAAAAATCCCTAAGATAAGAAAAAGAAAGTAATAACTAATAATAAATTTAAAGGATTCTAGTAAAAAATAAAAGATAAAATTAAGTATTAGAATATAAAGATATAGATATATAAAGACATTATTATAAAATAATAAGCATTAGAATAATATAATAAAGTCTTCTAACTATTAAGAAAATGAATAAATCTATTAGATGAAGAACTAGTAGAAAAAACTGATAATCTAAACAACTTTCTAGAAAATTGTAAAAAAAACTAAAAGCTTAAGATAATAGCTTAAGGATAATATCTAAAGATTAAAATTGACTTGCTAGGTAGGGAATTAATAATAATAATAAATTCTAGTATTATAGGAAACTATATGGATCTAAGGATCAAGAAAGAATTAGGATTTTTAGGTATTAAAAAGAAGAACCTAATACTATTAATAGGACTTAATAGAGAGAAATTAGTAGAAAAAGATATTATAGAAGAAAGTGATTGGCTTACTATAATAATAAAAGAATATAAAGAATGAATTAATTTTAATATCATGAAACTAGAAAGCAATAACATTATCTTAGGAGTATCTTGGTTAAGGATGTATAACCCAGAGATCTATTAGAAGCAAGACTAATTATAATTAATGAGATATAATTATATAAAGATCTAGACTATTAAGGCTATTAGAAAAGGATTAGTAGAGCTGATAGTTACTATATAAAAAATAATAATAGTGCTATTCTATTAAGATAAATGACTAGCTGATAAGAAAGGTAGTGGTATTACTGAAATTATAGAAGAGCTTAGGAAATCTAAAGAAAAGACAAGAGCTAGAAAGAAAGTAATATTTAATAAGTTATTATAAAAAATTAAAAGCAGTACAAAAGTGGTACTACTAGAAAAATATAAATATTTTAGGGAATTATTTAATAGAATATATAAAATATTGCTAGAATATAGTGAATAGGATTATACTATTCCACTTGTTAAAGGCAAGGAACTAAAGTTATAGAAAATCTATTAGATATCACAACTAGAGGATAGAGCTTTAAAAGAGTATATTAGGGATATACTAGAAAAAGGGTATATACAACTATTATAATTACCAGCAGAATACCTAGTACTATTTATATCAAAAAAAGAAATGATAGAGTTATAACTATATATTAATTATTGATAATTTAATAATATTATAATTAAAGACGCTTATATCTTACTATTAATTACTAAGATTCAAGATAGAATTAAAGAGAAGAAATAGTTCATTAAACTTAATATTATAGATGCGTATAATCACTTACAAATTAAGGAAGGAGAAAAATAAAAAATAGTATTTAGAACTAAATTTAGATATTATAAATATTTAGTTATATTTTTTAGATTAATAAATACACTAGCTATATTTTAATAATATATTAACTTAATCATTAAGGACTACCTCTATAACTTTGTAATAGTCTATCTTAATAATATTATAATATTCTTGGATAGCCTAGAAGATTATATTAGATATATTAAATTGGTATTAAAGATACTACACATAATAAAATTACAAGTTAAACTTAAGAAGTATAAATTTTATATCTAAGAAATAGATTTCTTAGAATATAGGATTACTTAAGAGAAGATATAAACTAATAAAGAAAAAGTTTAGATAGTTAGGAACTAGCCTATATTAAGAAATATTAAAGAATTATAATTATTTATAAAAATGATTAACTATTATTGATAATATATAAAAGATTATATAAAGGAAATAGTATCTTTATTTAAGCTACTAAAGAAAAAAATTTCATATAAATAGAATAAAGAATAATAGGATGTATTTAAGAAAGTAAAAGAGAAATTTATTATAGCACTAATATTAGTACAGTTTGATATTAAATTACTAATAATATTAGAAATAGATATATTAGATTATACTATTAGAGCAATACTAATCTAAAAAAGGCTAGATAAAAAAAGAAAAGTAATTATCTATTACTTAAAGAAACTAATTGATGTAGAACTTAATTATAATATCTATAATAAAGAATTACTAGCTATAGTGAGAGTATTTTAATATTAGAAAGTCTATTTAGAAGGAATAAAGTTTATAGTTAGAATTATTATAGACTATAAAAATCTTATCTACTTCTTATTAATTAAAGTGTTGACTTGAAGATAAGTAAGATAATTAAAGATATTATTATAATATTGGTTTATAATTAAATATTATAAAGGAAAAGATAATAAAAGAGTAAATACTTTTAGTAGATAACTAGATTATAAAAAAGGAGTTAGAAAACTGGAATTAGCATTATTCAAAGAAAATAAGGATAGAAATTTAAAATATAATCTTTAAATAATTACTTTAGTAATAATAATGGAATTAGACACAGACTTAGAGTTATAGGATCTTATTATTAAAGAAATAGTAATAGATAGAATAATTTAAGTAATACTAGATAATATTAGTAATAGAATTAAATATAATAAAATAACTAGTAATAAAATAAGACTAGTATTTTAATATAGCTTAATCTATGTATTAAAGATAGTTAAGGAATAAATTATTAAGATATATTATAACAATTTAATAATAGGATATTTAGGAGTCATTAATACTTTAGAAAGGATATTAAGGAACTATTACTAGCCAAAAATGATTAAAGACATTAAAAAATACATTAAAGAATATAATATATATTAGAAAAATAAGATTATAAGACACTAACTATATAGATAGATATAACTATTTAAAGTACTAGAATATCTATAGTAATAGGTAATAATAGATCTAATAATTAAACTATTAATCTTGGAAGGATATGACTTAATTATAATGATAGTTAATAGAATAACAAAGTATATATACTTTATACTAATAACCAAAAAAATAAACATATTTCTATTAACTAAAATATTACTATGACAAGTATTCTAATATTATGGTATACTAGAAATAATAATATTAGATAGAGGACTAGCATTTGTATTAAAATTCTAGAGATCTATGATAGATTTAATAAGAGAAGAATAATAATTAAGTTTAGCTTATTATTTTTAGACTAATAGATAGATAGAATGGACAAACTAAATATTAGAGTAATATTTAAAAAATTATATCAATTAAATATAAGATAATTAGATAGGATTACTATTAATGGCATAGTTGGTATATAATACAATAAAACACTCTATAATAGGGATAACATCTTTTATAGTATATATAGGATAAGAAGTAAGAATGCTAGAAGAACTAAGATATAAAAAATTAGTAGTAGAAACAGCAGAAAGAATAGTAAATATTATAAAAGCTATATATATCTATTTAGAAAGAGAAATAGAATAATAAGGAGAAATTAATATAGAATAATATAATAAAAAGAATTAGAAGGGATCTGATTTTAAAAAGAGGGGGAAGGTCTATTTTTTATAAAAAAATCTTAAAATGCTATAACTAAATAATAAATTAGATTATCTATAAATTAGACTATTTAAAATCAAAGAAAAAATTAGAGAAGTTAATTATAAATTAAAACTATTAGACTTTATATAAATTTATCTAGTATTCTATATTTTATTATTAGAACCAGCACTATAAAATGCTAAGACATAAATTAATATTATTATTAAATAAGAAATCTATGAAGTTGAGAAAATATTAGTAATAAAAATAGTTAGTAGATAAAAATACTATTTAATGAAATAGATAGGATATAATAAGATAGAAAGTACTTAGGAAGTCAAAGAGAATTTTATGAATATATAATAAGTAATTAAGGACTTCTATGAGGAATAGCTTCACCTAAGAAGAGAAGATTTAAAAATAAGAAATTATCTAGTAAAAGAGGATTGGAGAATCCTAATACTAAAAAATTATTAAGGATAGTATTTAGGAAATATTTATTTAAAGGAGTTAGAATAGGATCTTTAGGATTCTCTTTATTAAGAATATTTATGATATTAGTATTATAATTTAATATTTTATTATTATACTTTTTAAAGAGTTTTTGTTGTTTATAAAGATGATAGATTTTTACAAATAATTTATATTAAGCTTTTATATATTTTTTAAGCTAAAGCTTAATAGATTTAAGATTAGATTTAATCTTGTTCTCTTCTTTCTTAAGATAGGACTACTTATAATTGCTATAGAAATAATGCTTATATTTTTAATTATTTTAAGTGCATGAAGTATAATTCTAATTCTTTAAATTTATGATATAAGGCTGATTTAAACAATCATAATAGAAATATAGATTATTTATGGGAAATCTGTTCTTAAGGATACAATTAGCTTGATGATGATGTTAGAGGGTTTAAAGATTTAGCTTAGGTATATTGATATATTTTAGACATTTACCTATAAGAAAGTAGGGTTATACTGAGGATAAGGATGAGCTTTTCTATTTATATCTTTAGGGATAAAGGTCCTGAAAGAGGAAAATAATATTATAAAATTAACTTATATGATATTAGACAGAAACTAGTATTATAAAGGAAAGGCATTTAGTTAAAGTAGCTAATATTATAACTAGTTATTTATATATACTAGCACACAAGATAGTTACTAAGTATATAGGCTTATAGCTAATATAAGGAGATATATAATTAAGTATATACTTATTAAGAATATACACTATATATACTAGTATATATCACGGGTATATATTGTAGTATATACTAGTATATACTAAAGGTATATATTAAGATATATATTGGAAGAATTATATAAATATATTTATTTCTATATCTAGTTTCTACTTAGCATAGTTCTTTAATCTAAGTTATTTTGATTATATACTAAAAAAGTCAATAAGATAAACTATACTTAAAATATTATAATACTTTAAGGGACTTCTTCTATTATAATTATATTACTAACTGACTGTTACTATTCACCTATTTAACGTTTAACTACAAGACAACCCTTACTAGACCTCTATATGGTCTAACCCATTGTATCACAGCTCTACACAGCCAGTGACAACTATAGCGGATCCAGGTCCGTGACACCCTCTAGCCTCTCCTCCTCTCCCCTCCCCAGTAATCTAGGACATAGTAATATACTGTAATAAGTATCCAGCTCAAGCCAATAGAATTTATTATAATAAAAATTATTAGATAATAAATATAAAATTATTAAATTATTCCTAGTTACAAAAATATATAATTATACTTAATATCTTTCCTATATTATATACTAGATAGGATAATACTTTATATAGAAACTTATTTAACCTAGTTTTAAAGTTTTAATTAATTAATATTAATGATTAGAATCATTATTAAAGATTTAGATAATCTTTATTTATCTTAAAGCCAGGCTATTAAATAATAGTAGAAAAATTAACACCATAATTATTTATAATATAGATAGTAGCACTAGTAATATTATTGTACCTATACTTAAAATAGTTTACTTTATTAATAAGTAAAACTCCAACTTTAGTGGTTATTTTTATAAGAAAAAGTTATATTTATTTTTTAGATAATTTAGATTAGTAATTAAGATAAATTAAGATTTTAATTTATTCCTACTTATAATTGTCTAGTTGTGTAGTTAGAAAATAAGAAATATATTATTAATAAGAAAGATTAGATTTTATTATAGTTAAGAATTAAAATAAATAAAAAATAAATAACTTTTTTTAAAAGAAAAAGATAAGACTTATATACCTAGATTAGGACTTTAGATGATATGCTTCTAGACCAAAAGACTCAGCTAATACTTATAGATTAAGTTAATTTTATTAGCTATTAATTTAGACTCTCAAGATATATCATCTAGTATTACCTTATATAAAGTAGATAACAAAATCTAGTTTAAAGTAAAGAGATATAATATTATCTATTTTTCTTAGTACTTAAAATATAAGTCTAAGAGCCCCTTTAGCTAACTAAAGATAAAATATCAATAAGACTAATACAGACTAAGATATATAAATTAATATTAGTAACAAATAAAAACCTAATACTTAATATAAACAATACAATTATCCTCTAAAAGTAGAGCCAGATAAATATTTTAATAAGCATCTAATAGCATAAGAATACTGATATCACATTATAAGATTTTAGGTAACATCTAATATAGTATCTATAGTGATTTTAACTCATTAGGTATAAGAGTATAAAATAAGGCTGAAAGTATTAGGTCTAATTATAATTACATTAATTATATTTAAGATATAGTTAATAGTCTTAAAGCTAGTAATTATAATTATTGATTTATTTTTCTAAGGGTTACACTATGACTTACTAGTTCTCTTATTATAGAGTTTAGTGGCTAATTTATATATCTCTACTTTAATTAGAGGGAATAAGACCTGTTAGTATAATTTACTAAAGACTTTAGCAAGGTTAGTGATCTACTTAATTATTGGCTACTAGAATTTATAATTAACTAAGGGTATTTTAATAATAACTTATCTATCATTGTTAAGATATAATTAGGTGGTTAGAATATAAGGAGTATAAATATAGAGCTCTTATATGCCTAAAGATATATTATTCACTTATTATATATAATAAATGCTTAATATATTTTAAGAGTAATAAAAAGCTATATAAATACTTAAGCTTAAAGTCATTCTCTCTTATGTCTTTAGAAATATTAAAGAAATAGAAACTTAGTCAACCTTATTTCTAACCTCTATTTATATTCTAAGATAATCTATCTAAAGTCTGGCTAATATATAACATACTAAGGGAACTTAACTAGAGAAATAATTAATAAATTATTAAGAAAAATAATTTATTAGATTATCTACTAGCTAATAATTTCCTTTATAACTATTTACTATAGTATATTAAGTGGATATAAAAATATATAAGACTTAGTGGTCCTAATCTATTAGAATTATAAGAAGTATATTTCTAACTAGACTACTTAAACTGAAGCTAATTACTTTTAAATAGTACTAAATCTCTAATTCTCTACTTCCTAGTATAAGCTCTAGGACATCAAAATATTGGATCTAAAAATAAGTTAGTAATTTATGAGCTTTAAATACTACATAGACCTTAAATATATTATAGAGTACTTCACAGAGTACTAGACCTTTAAAAATAACAATGACTAGAAGTAGTGGGCTATATAACTGTAACTTCCAGCAATATCTTATTAATTATAGGATTTACTTTTATACCTACAAATACCTAAATAGGTAGATACTACTAAAATCTAGTAATTAGTATAATATTAAGAAGAGATTAATATAATCTTAGATATCTCTTTCACCTACTAAGTTTATAGAAAAAAATCATAGAAAATTTATTTAAGTGGATATTAATGCCTTCAAGGAAAAACAAGTCATAGAGTTTATAATATCTATAGTTAAAGGTAATAATAAAGATATTTAATATATTTCTAATAATATCCTATTTTAAAATTTTAATTTTCTTACTAATAATATTTTAGTATTAGGAAATCCTAACTACTACTATAAAGCATAACCTAAGTAACTTAGATAGGAGATTTACTCTAAACTTAATAGCTAAATTATACTATCTACTCAGTATAATTTTCTAATTTTATTGAATTTTCTTCTAGCAGCTAAGAGACCTAATAGTTTATTAGTAGTTACTAAAAGACAAGCCAGTTATAATAATATACTTAATACACAAGCCATATATATCTTCTAAACTTTCTAATAAGATTAATCTAAATTTAATAATAATGCTTATACCATTATATCTATTTATTATAGTAGTATATTTAAAATGTTCACTAATCATCCTTTAAAGTTGACTAATTTAGATAGGCTAAAGTACTATATAACCTAGATAAGATCCTTTATCTTAATAGATAATATTAACATATTCTGCAAAGATATAATCTAGTTCTATAATAATTAAGATTAGATAAAAGAGTAAAGGAAAAATATAATTAGATAAGCTAATATCTACTTATCTAATATAGTTTAATCTATAATTAATACCAGCTTTAAAATAGTTTGTAAGATATTAAGAGATAAACTGTTTAGACTAATTAGTTAAGAATTATATTCCTAATTTAACTAGTTAAAACAGTCTGTAGAGTAAGTATTAACTATAGTCTTACATATATTAAATTATATATTATAAGATTTTCTTCTTACTAGAATTTATATCCTAGCTTCTAATATAGTCTTATATTTCTAAAAAGTAATAGTATTTAGGGCTTTAGCTTCTATAATTATATTTAATGCTAACCATTAATCTAATTATTATCTTTTAATAATAATAACTTCTATTATATTATAAGCGCGTTTATAAGTAATATAATTATAGCATTATTAATTTCTAGCTTATTATGCTAGCACTAATATGCTAAACCATATTATAGGATATTCATGCTTACTATGGTGATTTACTAATCTAGATAGTAAGATCATAGACTGCCTGTTGCTTATTTATTATAGAGGTTATATTAAAAATAGTAAAAATATTATTAGCTTTAAAATAAATATATAAATGTATATATCTGATAAGAAGTAGAACAGAATAAGTATATTTAGTATTAATAATATTTCTATGTGATAGGCCTACTCTTGTAAATAGTTTCTATTAACTATCTTTTATATAGTGATTTGAGGTAATAGATAATATAAAATAACTATTTATTTTCTATTTCTTAGTAATTCTCATGTATCTTTATAATTGGGTGTTATCTTCTATTAAAAGACTATCTCTAGACCTAACTATCTTACTAATCTACTTTAGTGTAAACTCTAGGTAATGATTCTGTCTTATATAGGATATAATTAGTGTTATATTATAGACTTGTAAGTCTATCTTATTTCTAGATATATCTAATAAGCTTGATTTATAAGGCTAGTATAAATTGCTAAAGTTAGAGTAACTATCTAGTATTAGAAAATAGTAAGTAAGAATTATAGTTTTAAATTATAATATACTTATTTCTTCTCTTTTAAGATTAAATTAGAGTAAGCTTTTAGGTATGCTAACTATTACTATTTTAATTAGGATTTGTTATCTAGATATGTATAAGCATACTTATAAATACAATCTAGATGTCCTTGCTATAATAATTACCTATTTAGAATACTAAGTAGATATTTTAGTCTGCTATATCTAATACACCAGAGAGCTAGTCTAGTTTGTTATGGCTATTAATATAAATAAGTAGGCATTTATGTATATAGGGGGCACATATATATGCCATAAATTGCTAGAGATAATATATAAGTTCTATAGCCTAAGTCTATAGCTCTATAAATAGCAAGCTAAGCTAGAATATAAAGGAATATAAAGCAAGATTAAGTAGATCTATTTTATTTATTAAGAATCTATGTGTTATTTAATAATTTTTAGAAGAATAAGATTATTAATAATTAATAAAATATAAGTATAATTTAAGAAAAAAAGCTAAAAACTTTATACTACTAGAAAAAAGATTATTAGTATCTCTTTAAAGTTTATAACTAGTAAATAGCCCTAATATACTTTAATTATTATTAATTATAATAAAATCTAATACTCTATAAATAAGATCCTGATATAATACTACACTAGAGATATCTTAGTTATAATAAGTATAAGGGCCTTAGATCTTCATAGTATAACTAGAATAGTAGCTATTAGATTAGGAAGAGGGTCTAGCAGGATATATAAAAGAGAGATGTTTTTATTTAAAGGGTAAAAAGAAGGTTAAAATAGTATAGGGATTAGCAATCCTTATTATAAAACTAAAAATCTCTAAGAATAATCATACTAGTTAGCAGCATAGACTATTATTTCACTATATTATACTAGACTAGCTGTTTACATAGTTATATATTATAAAATATAATACTATGAAATGCTATGAATAGAATTTCCTTTATAAAACTAATTTTTAATAATTTAGCTATTAAGCACTCTCTATAGCTATAATATTTCTAGCAATCTAATCTAACTCATATTACAACTGATATAAGGTTATTTTATTTATATTTAGATTATTTAAAGTCTATACTTACTTTTATAATTATTCTTTTTCTTAGCTATTATCTAGTAGATTTTGCTTTAATTTTATATAATAATAATTCTAAATAAAACTTTTTAAGTAACTAAGAAAAAATTTTATAATTTTTTTCTATAGTATATATTTACCCTTTAATTATACTAGGAATATATTATCTTCTAGTAAGAGTAAATCACCTTTCTGGCTAGGAGATATATAGGAATACTATTTAAAACTTCTATCTTTTAATAATAATAAGCTTTATATATCTACACTATATAAAGAACTAAACACTAGGAAGAGTTTATTATTATAAATAATAATATTAACTATAGTAGACAGCTATTTAAATTAAGAGAATAGTACTATAGTATTACTAGATTAAATATATAGCTTTATAACTAATTTTAAACTGAAACTCCTGCTTATACACATAGCATAATAATAAGCTTTAAAAGTGTAATATTTTTATAGTAAATTCTTGCTTTAATATAGTATTAATATATAAGATATCTATATTATTAGCTAAACCCTAAACCAGATAATATAATAGTAATATAGCTTTATCCAAAACATTGCTAATAGACGCATGAGGTTAGGCTTCTAGCTAAGAGATTTTTTAAGACTATAAGTAAGAAACTTGCTCACTATACTATTACTATTTATTATTATTATATATTAGTGTCTCTTTACTTATTCCTATAAACTAATAGTAAGGCCTTTATGCAATAATATAATAATAATTATATAGGAGTGCCTCCTATATTTAAAATATTACTAATAGACATATAAGAAGAGGCTTTTAATTAAGAGATTTTCTGGTGCTATATATAAAAAGATATTATCCTACTTATCTTTATTATATCTAAATATTTTATTAGCAATATAATATATAGCTTGTTAGGCAGACACTAATAACTATAATTAAGCCTTGTAATATATTAATAACACTAGAAATAGAGTATTTGCTAATATATAAATAAAGAGAGGTTACTATATATAGAAAAATTGCCGAGTTAGATATTATTAAATAAGGAAATGAATAAATTTAGTAATTTAGAGTAGCTATTATAATAAGAATACCCAATTAGGAAGTATTAAGGATCTAGCAGTCTATATTCTAGTGACCAGAATTGCCATATTAACATAGCTATGAACCAGGTAATAATATTTTGCATTAATAAGCTAATAGGTAGCTATAAATTAAGTAAAGTAGAATTTAAGGAGTATAGGACTAATAAAGGAATAGATTATATTTTAGTATTAATAATAATAAATATAATAATTAAGTTATATAGTATAAAAAACTAAAATCAGAATAGGAGAAGGGACAAGAGTATAAATAAGCTAGATAAATAATAAAAGAAGGAGAAAGAAGAGGGAAGTAGTATTATTAAAACAGCAAGAGATAGTAGCTTATATAATTATGTCTAGTAGGTTCCTAGTCTCTATATTAGCTAGGCGCTTAGCCACAAATAAATAAGGTATAATTTTCTATTATAGTAACACCTAAAGATAATTTACACAAGTGAGGCTATAAATTCTAGCTAAATTAATATAATTAATAGTCTTAGAGTTAATTATAGTGACACCTTAGTGTATATACCTTAAAAGAATTAGAATACTAATCTAATTATGATTATTGAATCTAATAATTTCTTAAAATAGAGATTTAACTTAATAAGATTAGCCATACTAGCTCCACTTTCTGCAGAGTCCCTTCTAAAAATAGATACTGAAAATACTATTAGAGTATAGTTATATATATATACTAGGCTCTATACTTACTTTTAGCAGATCTATAAGAAATACTATAAATATTAAAGACATAAAATTTATTATATCTAAAGACTATTTATCTAGCTTTTCTAAAAGTAAATTTCCTAGGAATAGAGACTTTTCTATTAATATAATCATTATTTACTCTAGTGCAATAATATCTTAGGTAGTGTTATGATTAATTAAGTAGGTATTAAGATAGAAATCTAATTTCCTTTAAAAAAATTAGCACTAGCAAAGACATTATAGAGTTTTTTTATATCTAGCTTAATATTACCCTCTCTTAACAAGACAACACTAGTATAGTCTAATAATCTATATATTATATCTTTTAAGTTAAGGAATAGGATATCTGCTAAAACCTATTTATCTTATTAATATATTAATACTAATCAGGTTAGTAAATAATTCTTGATAATTTACCTAAAAGATAATTATTACTAATTTGATTTTACTTAGTAAAATAAATGTAATAATAATTTTATTTAGAATAATCTCAATATTCTTAGATACAGAATAATAGATATTATTATACTTAAAAATCTTATAGATCTTAAGAAGATTTTTATAGTATAATCTATAAAATCTACTAATTTTTTCTTTTATATCTAAGCCCTTTAAGATTCTTATTCCAAAGAGGCTAGAGGTTATAGATCTTATCTAGTAAATTATATCCCACCTGGCTAATTCAATTTTATATCTTTTATTATATAATTCCCAGAGGCTATCTTTTTTTATTATTATAAGTTATTAATTTAATTTCTTCTTACTTAAAAAGACCTTCCTTATATAGTAACTAAAATTAGAGTAGTTAGAAGGAAATGATAGCCTTTAGATATTAGAGTTTATCTAACTTAATAATAACCAATTCTCTATATTATTAAAAAATTTTGTCTATTTAATAGAGTTTCTAAGATTAGAAGATATTACTAATAAAAAAATAATTAATTAATGATAATAGTTCATAAGTGTATCTATTTATATTTTATAGGGAATATAAAAGCTAATATAGGATTAAGTTAACTACTAAAATAGACTATCAACCAAGCCTGCTATTATTTATAGAAGTATAAATCTATATTAATACTAAGATTAGTATAGAGTATATAGAAAATATAATAAAACAGTATTAAATTAACTTATACAAAAATATCATATCTAAATAATAGGCTATAAATTATTACAGTATTGTGTATATTAGCCTTAAAGCATTAGAGTTTAGTATATAAAGCTTATAGTAACTAGATATAAATAATATCAACCAGCTATAGAATATCTTTAGAAAAGAGGAATATTATTAACTAAAGCTAGAGAATTAGATCCTAATACTTATTAGCTAAAGAATTCTTAAAGAAATTATATATTTATCTAAGATAATTTTTAATAGTCTTTTATAAATTCTATAAATATCACCTCTATTCTTAAAATTTCCTCCTGGCTTTTTTCTCTAATATTTAGAGAAATAAAGTTATATAAAAGTAATAGAGAAGATCCTGTCTCTAGAAAATAGATAGTAAAAAGTTAATCTCTATCTAGATAGTATATTTATAGAGAATTATAACTAATTATTATAACTAATAAATTAATATAGATTTAGATCTAGAGTTAAGAAGAGCTTTAATTAAGAACTTCTCTAACTTATTTAATTTTAGTGATAGTAAAATCTACCTAAAGATTAATCACTATAAAGAGGCCAGATGGAACTACTTTATAAAGATAAATTAATAGACACAGTTATTAAATAATAAATAAAATAACCTAAAGTACTTATTTAAGGATAAGAAAAAAGACTACCATGATATTTTTAATTCTTTATATATACTTCTAGGTCTCTAGAGTAGATTTAAAATTTCAAGATTAAAAGATCTATTTAATCTATAATATAAAGAGATAAGAATCTACCCCAAACTCTATCTAATAATACTAACAAAATCTAGTAAATTATCTATTATATTGATCTCATATTAATAATATTTAAAGCTATACTTAGAGAGAAATTAGAATAGATAGAATAAATAGATCATAAAACAATCAAATTGCTACAACTCTAAGCTCTAGAAAAGTACTCTAAAGATATAAATTACTTATAGAAACTTTTTAATTAAAATAATCTTTTCTTTATTATTAGAATAAAAGTACATTAATAGGAGATTTAAAATAATCTAGTTATAACTAATATAATAATACTATTACTATATATACTTTTCAAAGATATTAAATACCTTAAGCCTTATACCATAGTGATGATATAACTTCTAGAAGAAAGGCTCAAAGAGTTAGTATAGTAGGCTATAGAGGATATATACTTAAGAGTAAACTAGAGTAATAATAAAATTCTAATTTAAAAAATAAAAAGATCTTTCTAATCCTATTATAAAAATATCAAAAAACACATGGACTTTAGGATCCTTTAATTATAACTTTTTACAGTGCGGAATTTTATGTCTATAATTAAAGAGTTTCTTAGAAAAAATAACAGACAGCTAACCTTAAAATCTAATATATCTAACCTATCTGTTTAGTATATGTTTATAATATTAGCTTCTAGTCTTAGGTTCAAAAATGAGGCTATTTTTGATTTTAAAAATAATAATCCTAATAAAGAAATTGCTTAAGCAATACTATTTAAAACTTATAAACTATAAAAATTTAGATATAATATAGCCAACTTTAAGTCCTTCTAGTAATAAATTATAGGTATATTTATAACTACATAGAAAATAATAGAGGAATACAGATCTCCTACTTTCTATATTAAGGGTCCTAGTGAATATATTTAAAGGAGATATAAATATACATTTAAAAAGACCTATAAAAATAATTAATATATTCTCTTCCTAAATACTATCCTTAATCTAGATAAAGGTAGAAGAGAAAAAGTTATTTTATTATTTATAAGAGTATATATATTTAAAGTATTCTTTAGTAGATAGATCTCTATAATAAAATAAGAAAATACTATATAAGGGCTATTTGAGCTAGATACTATTATAAATAATAAAGATAACTAAATAATATAACAAGCTCAAGTTAATTTATAGAAGCAAGTAGAAATCTTTTAATAGCAAAGTAAGTTTCTCTAAAATAATAACAAACTTAAAGCTAGTCAAATTACAGAACTCAAATATAATCTTGCCAGGGCTAGATAGAATTATAATAAATTAGCCCAGCTCTATAAAAAGAATAAATTATTAGAAAAATATATCTTTAGTTTCTATTAACTAGCTAACAAAAAGACTAAGCTTAAATAATTAATTATTAAACTCTAGATAAATATTATAGACCTTTATATATAATTAAAAAATATTAGTAATAAAGACACATAAGAAAATAATAATCTATAAAAAGTTAATATTAATCTTTATATATAATTAATAATAGTTAATGGCTAGAACCAGGTGCTAATTAATAAGAAGACTAATATTAATAAATAGCTTTAAAATATTATTAATAAAATATAGAAGAAAAATAAGAATCTTTATATATAGTTAGAGTAATATCTAGACTTATCTTATAAGTATAATAAACAAGAAGCTAGGCTTAAAGCAGAAATTAAAAAACTAAAAGATAAACTAAAAAAGCTCTCCTAAGAAAATAGTATAACTTAAAATAAAATAAATAAACTATAAAGAAATAAGAAGATTTCTAAAAATAATATTACTAGTCTAAAAGTAGAGATCTTACATCTCTAAATAAATAATAAAGCAGAAGAACTTATTAAAATCTATAATAAATAACAAATATTAGAAAAATAGCTAAAGGAATTATTAGAAGAATTAAATACTACTATAAATAAGACTTAGAACTAGAAAAAGAATTTTAAAATAAAAAATAAGAGTATATAATAGTACTATAAGACTTTAATAAATAATATAACTAAAATCATAAAAAATAATAATAATAAAATACAAAACAAAAGAATAAAGCTTAAGAAATTATTAGAAGAATTATAAGATATTAAAGCTATTAATAAGACTTAATATCAAGAACTCTAGGATATAAAAGACGCGAATAAAAATTTAATAATAGAATTATATAATAAAAGTAAGGCTTTAAAGAAAAAGTAAGATAAGATTAAGAAATTACAAATTTAGATCTTTATCCTTAAGATAGAGCTTTAGAAATATAATACTTATTATATAGAATTCTCTATCAAAGATACTCAGGTTAAGGCTCTAAATAAAGAATTACTAGCTATAAAAGCTATAAATAAGACTTTAAAGCAGAAGACCTAGGAATTATTATAAGAAATCTAGCACAAAGAACTACAGGAAATTAATAATAAATATTATGCAAAATAGATAAGGAATAATAACTTTTTTTTATAATTTATAATTTAGGAGATAATATAATTACTTAAAAGTCTATTATTCTATTAGCTAATATCTATATAGATTTAAAATTATAATAAGGATTCCATAGAAACCTCAGAATTAATATATTTTAAATATAAAATAATTATAGCTAATAATAAAAAATAAGAAGTCAGCTATATAGCTAAACTAACATCCTCTAAGTTAGAATAAATAGCAATTAAATTTATTAGAAAGATAAGACTAATATATCTTTATACAGTCAATAAAAAGGCAGTAAGACCTAGAAATATCTTTAAAATCATTAAAAATAATAGGATATTTACTCTTCTTTTATTACCTAGAAAAGAAATAGTAAATAGTATAAAAAAGTAGCTTTATTTATTTTAAGATCACTTAATACAAGAAATAAAAGAATTAGTAAAGAAGATCTCTATGCACTTTAAACTTCCTTATAATATATTTTTAAATATCTTTTTAATCCCCAAACAGGAAAACAAATAACCAAGAAAAATTAGAGGATAGAGTTCTAGAATAGTTTAAAGAAGAGCTATTTTAGGTATTCCACTTAGTACAAGCTATTTTAAGCCTTAAAAGTATAGTATATTAAATTAATTATCATACTTTAATAATTACTTACAAGACTACTAGACATTATAAATATACCTTAATAATATATTATTAATCTAAAGATAATTATTAGCATCACTATTATTATTTTTATTCTCTAGCCTACTCTAAGATTTCTAGATTAAAATTTATTATATTATTTTATAAAGTATCTATATTATCTATAATTTTTACAATCTCTAGCAGCTATAAGTAATATCATATAGTTTAATATAATAATCATACTTCTACTATTAGCTAGTAATATCCTTTACAACACTCTAGGAATCCACACCCTCCCTAAAACTATCTAATAAACAGAAACCATAATAGTTATTAATATTTTACCCCTCATAATAAGCAGACACATAAATATACTTATAGACCATTAGAATATTAGACTTCAAAACTATCAACAGATTTATCTATAGATTAGAGTAGTAGCTATTCTTAAAGCCTTGACTTACTCAATCATAACTATATTTAGTAAGAGGGTAGACTAGCATGCTATATTATCAATTAGCATCTTAATAGTAAGAACCATAACACATTTACTTTAATTAATAGTAATATTTTCTAGATAATTAGTACACTTACAATATTTCTTCTAATATTATTCCTCTAATACTACTTTTATAAAATTTTTATTAAAATATATTTACTCCTCATCATTATCCTTATCAGTACATTATTCTTATATATTAACTTAGACCAGTAGCCTATTATATACCTACTAGTAGCTATAAGTATCTAGTTATTAATCTAAATCATATAGCTAGGCACTATTCTATTTTATAGTCTACATTAACATAGTAATATAATCTAAGCATTAGTAATTTTAATACTAGATATATTACTTATATATATTAAACTCTTAAGACTATAATACTTCTAACCAGACTAGTTTATATACCTTTCTTTCCTTAATGAGACTAGCGTGTTCCAGTTATATTTTTTTATTCTCGCTTGGTGGCATCAAAGTAAAGATTTAGTTGATAAGAAAGATAAATAAGATTAAACTAAATTATCTAATATAGCTATCTTTATTATTTAGCCCTAAAAAGGCTTCATATAAAGTTTAAAGACTATAAAAACAATTATTAGTAATAATCTTCTTAAGCATAATATACTTAATCCTTACTTATACTATAGCATCTCTTCAAAGATAAAGATATTTATTAAAGGGTCTTATAGAAATATAATTAATATTAGCTCTTATAGTAAGATTATAATATTTACTATAGGAATAGATATTATAGGCCAGATTCCCTATATTAAATAGCTATTTGATGATAATCACTATGGAATTATAAAGATATAAAAGATTATATTTTACTAGCAAATCAAGATAGAGAATAAAGAATTTTTCTATTACTAATAATAAATTTATCACTAAAATGATTTGTTTAGTCCATATAAAATAGATTAATAAATAGATAGAAAAGCTGCTCTTATTTAATAAAAAAAAATAAATAGGTTTTCTTATTATATTATTTTTATTATTTTGTTTAACATTTTTAGATTCTTAATATCTAGATCTTTATTTGCGGTAGATATAAAACCCTTGGAGTAATGCCTGGATATCTTAGCAATAAAAGAACATTAGATTATATTAAAATTACTTTCTATTCTATTAATATAGAGGAGATAGTACATAATAAGATTAATAATAATAATCAAAAAGATTAGATATTTATTTCTAGTAGGTAAGCCCTTTCAAGATATAAAATCTAGATGACTAATAGAATTATAGCTTATATGACTAAAGAGATAGGAAATTAAGTGTAAAATATTATTATTATAAACTTAGATAAAGAAGTTCAGCTAGAGGAACTAGACTTCTATCTATCTTAGGAGACTATAAAAGATGCTAATATTAATTTAGTAGAAGATTAGATGGTATAGTTAGCTTAATCTTTTATTATTTATTCTTTGAATAGCTAAGTTCCCTATAATATAAGAAATATTTTAGTTATATCTAGTTATAAATCTAGTATATACTTTTACTTATTTTAATTATTTCTTAACCCTTATAGATAAGATAGCGCTAGACTATATTTAGGATTTAGTAATAAGATAATATAAAATATTTTTTTAGATATGTGCTGCGCACATGGTGGCCCTAAAATAAATATAGAATATAAAAAAGAATAAATTAATAGACTTAGATATATTAAAAAAATATATCTACATAGGATATTTTTTGTTATTGCTAAGAATGCTTCTTAGAGAGAGAGTCTTTAGGAAATATTAGATTAGAATTAAGCTTAGTAGACATCTAACTAGTATATTATTATCTTAAGATAATCATGTCTGTAATATTAGATATTAATAGGCCTGATCTATAATAGAAGCAATGCTTGATTTTCTGATAGATTAAGAAAAGATTATTATAGTCAGAATAAAGCCATATATTTAAAGATAAGGTTTAGAAAAAAGAAGCTATAGCTTATATTAATTATATAATGAATCTGTTAAGATACGCAGTCCTAATAATAACGCAAGGCTCCACATTTTACGTTATTACTGAAGGGCAAGAGATATAATTAATTAAATATATACTAAAATACAGCTAATTACTTTATCTAGCTATTAAATTATAAGCTTACTATATCACCTAGATTAGTTAACCTATCTGTCTCTACTACTACTTATTCTATATCTTATAGAATTTATTCTATATATTTATTACTAGATAAGTTTAAGATATATATAATAGTATGGTGAATACTAAGAAGTTATAAAGATAATAGATTAATTATATAATTTGGGCTAAGTATTAATATATAAGTAATAGAGAAGAATAGATCATGTAAAAAATTACTTTTAATAGAATTAATCTTATATTTATATAGTTTGCTTATAGACTTAAAATAGATCTAAAACTTGCTAAATAGTTAATAGAATTTAAATATTAATATAAGAGTATTTAAAGGGCTATTAATTTTTAAGCTATTAATAAGGTAGGTAATGTTACAGCAGCTAGCTTTATTGCTATATAGAGTAGGGCTTTATTAAAATTTCCTTTATAGGAGATTTTTATCAGGAATCTTCTATCAATCTACTTTATATAGGATTCTCTATTATATAGAGATATCCTAGGATTATTATAAGACCATGTATGTAGGCCACATATAAATATAAGGCCCTATTTCCTAATTAATTCCTTCCTTACATTAAATATTCTTGTTTATATGCACATATACTTCCAATAGCTATATATTAGCACCATTACAGATGATGCTAGGGTTAAATATATCTAAGATTCATAAAACATTTTTTTTTAAATCTATCTAAATAATTTTTAACAAAATTCTAGAGATATATTAAAAATTTTTTCTACCAGATCTATATCTTTATAAGAAATTTTTATTAAATAATAAAGCAGAATATAGACAATTTCCAGATACTAAAAGTTATTATGGGATTTAGTATAAAAAAGCTTTCTATTATTATCTTTATAGTTATTATTATATTAAATTTTCAAGTGACTATACATTAATAGTAATTATAAATAAAATAATTATATCTTAGTAAAGATATATACTATTTTATCCTAATAGATGTTAAAGTTTATATAATAGAAAATAAGATAGATATTAGCTATAGTATTTTTATAAATAAGGCTCTAACTAGATTACTTTAATTAAAATAAAATTATAATTAAAAGAAAATATTATTAACTTATATAAAAGAAAAAAATAAATAACTAGATAGTCTATAAATTCTTTTATAGTATTTATAATAGTGCTCTACATAGCTAACTCCTAAAAAAAGAAATTTTTAAAGTATGATAAAGCTAAAGTAATATTAGATTTAATATTAACTATACTCTTATATAAATAAGTAAAAAGAAAAATTATAAATAAATCTTTTAATTTAATATAATTAAATATAATATAAATTAGTCTTATAGACTTATAACTTTTTTATATTACTTACTCTAGGCCATAATACTTAATAAATTTATTAAAAAAAATCTTTATAAAATTATTTTATTCTAGAGTTAATAATAATAATTCTAAAAAATCTAAAACTTTCTTAAGTGATAACTAATATCTATATAATAATATTATAAATTACCATAAAATATACTTATTATAAAGTATAGTTAAAGCCCAAATATATAATATCATATAAATTAGATTTATTCTTAGATTATTATAAGATAAATTTCTCTCTTTCTATAGTTACATTAAGTATATATAGATAGTACTAAACTTAAAAGTTCCACAGCTAGAGCTTGTTTAGCATATAATTAAAAATAAATTACTAACTAGATCCTAGATTACTATTATCATATATCTAGCTAGATACTAACATAAATATAAGTATATACTAACACAAGAAAAGCATAGAGTTATATAATCTTAATCTATAACAAGACCTTCTATAATATCATATATTTTTAATTTTCAACCTGTTTTTATTATAAAAAATCTTACTTAGGTTATAAACTATATAATAGATAAAAGTAATATAAGCTATAAAGATTTAGCCATAATATACTAGAAAGATTCTCTATCTTATATTAAATATAATTTATCAATCTCTTCCTCATATTAAAATCATTTTGTGCTAAAATTTATAAGACTAGAAATAGATAAAGAGTTTCTAGCCTAAGTTTAAATATTAGTCTTTTTAAAGAAAGCTTAAAGAAAAAAGATAAATTAGCACAACAATTTACAAATCTTTTAGCTAGCTACTATCTTTAAAAGTTTTATAAGCTCACAAAAGACTTATAAAAACTTATTTCTAAATCTGCTCTCTCTACCACAAAATCAGAAAAGAAGTAATAATAATAGAAAACTAGAAAAGAGTATCCTATAAGCTTTATACTAACTCCTTAATTAAGCTAGAGTATTTAATAGATCTAAGTTCAACTCCTAATTTTAGAAAATAATAACTTATATATAACTAGACTATCAATTTCTATTTCCTTAAACTTTTTACTTTATAGATAGATTTAAAATTAGTTTAACTAATAAACATCTCTTATCCTTACCCCACTTCAAATAGTACCTAAAACATTAGATTAGCTTAATTATTATAAGGCAACCAATTAAATTCCTCAAAATTAAGATATAGAGTAAATAGTAGGACTCTAAATAAAAAAGACTTAAGAGTACTGGCCAAGCCAATCTCAAGAATCACTATACTTATTACTATTATAATCTTACTAGAAATCTCCTTCTTAAAAAATTATATATAAATTATTTTTCAAACCCTAATTAATCCCACATGCTAAACTATATATAGGTTATTTATATTTCTAATCTCTATATAATCATACCAAAAATCTCCTTTCCAAGCAAAGTATGTAGGCTAATTTTTAAATCCTAAATATAAAACTCAACTAAGCTATATATGGTTAATATATTATTTTAAGATATAATATAATTAAAAGAATCTAGTAATCCAAATCTAACCTAATTCAATCCCCCCCCTCTAAAAAACTTATTTACTCTTTAATTTGGGAAGAATATCCTAGACAGTCTTATAAAAATTATCCACCCATTTCTTAAAGCTGACAAGGCATTATTCAACATTAGCAAGCCTACTAGAAAAGAAGTCAGCAAGACCAACCTATAGAACCTATAGCTTCTATTTACCTCAGTATTTACCTAATACTTAATATTATTAGCCAAGTAAGCAAAGTATAACTTATATAGAAGCTTACTTATGTTCTAGAGGGGAAAAGTTGTCTTGCATAGCTTGTAGCTTCTATAATATCTTGGTGATACAGTCGCACCAGAAATCTCCTTCCCAAAAAATGTACATAGATGGGTTTTCAAACCCTAACCAGCCCCATATACTAAACCATATGTGGATAGCATATCTTTTAGTAAAGTAATAGATTTTGGTATTAAATCTATTTATGTATTAGTAACTTAGTACTATAAATACAGAAATATCTAGAAGGTTTAATGCAATGTAAACATAATAAATAAGATAGTATATATGGTTATTACAATCTGTTAACTTCTTTTTTCTATATCTCATCATTTACTGTTACAGGACACTAGTGGCCATCTATAGTCAAGCAAGATCACTAAAGGCTTCATAGAGTATATTTATACTGGTAAAGAAACACCATTTTTACTTATTACTATACTTAGCTATATATTACTATACATCCTATTGGTCATGACTAGGTTCAAAGCTAATATTAGACTACTAACACTAGGTCTTAATACATTGATGCTTTAAATATAATAAATAATCTATTTATTTATAATAATATTTTATTTTTATAAGCAACTAATCTATAGGCTATAAATTCTTAATATACCCCCACCTTAGACAATCTTAGTTATTTCTTTATATACTTGTATAATCTCTCCCTACAACAGATCTTACTACTATAACTACTAAATTGATTTATATTTTTACTATAGGCTAAATGGAATAAAGATTATAAATATAATATATAGTCATCCTAATATATTTGTTATATACTAGAGTAGAAAGTTATACTTAGTATAAAAAAATTAAATAGTAAAATATAAAAGAACTTAGTTATAGCTCCTAATAATTACTAACAAAAGTCTTTAAAATAGGCTATTAAAAATATGCTATATATAATATAAAAGTATTATTAGAGAGTTAAATATAAAAGTACTATAATTAAAATATAAGTAAAAGATAAATTATAATTTCTTCTTAAACTATTTTACCCCTTAAATGTAACAGACATTAATTAGAGTTTAATAAAAGTATAATTATACAAGTAGAATAATCTCATCCATATTAGAAAAAAGCTAATTATTATTATTATTTTTAAGTATCAGTAAGCTAATAATCCTATATTATTAACTAGCAAGAGCAAGAAATAATGCTAAATAATAGTAATAATAATGATGCTTACTAAATATAAAGAAGATATTACTATAGAAGAAGAGATATTAAGGTAATCTTATAATTAGAATCTTATATATAAACTAATGCAATATAATATTTAGTTATATTAGCTAAACTCTAATTGGTGCTAAGAGGACCCTTAGAATAGTAAGTATTATAAATTCTAAAAATCATATCTTAAATATCTTATTAATTATATAAATAATAATAGTAAACTTAAGAGTCATAGTAATATCTTTTAGAATATTTATTAGAACCTTATCTAGGAAAGCTAGGCTAGAAGAAGATCTAAGAAAGCTAATTTACTAATAAATAGATTACTATATCTAGTAAACATTAATATACTACTAGCCCTTATATAATAGACTATTATAGCAGCTCTATTACTTACTAGATTTATTACTATAGAAAGTCTTATAATTCTTAGGCTATAAAAATAAGTTATAAGAAATTATTATAAATAATTAAAGCTAATAGCTATAAAAGATAATTATAAAGCTAATTTCTAATAAATCTACTAAATAATGCTTAAGAATCTTCTAGACCTTAATTTTATTATTAAATGTTCTAACTATTAATTTTTAATTGATTTCTATAGAGAGAGAGAAAATAAAATTAGAATTATCCTAAATTTTATAGACTAGATTTATAAATAGGCCCAATATGAGAGAATATAGACAGTTTTAGAGAGTATAATAGAGAGTCTTAGTAAGGACGAGGACTAGACAATCTTATACTTGTTGATTACTTGTCGCTAAGCGCTATAAAGAGGTCAGTCAGATGCTATATTATGCGACTTGGAGAGGAATAGTCTAATAATTAACAACTAATAATAGACCAACTAATATATATTACCTGAATATATAGTGTTTTTGATTACTTTGTACAGTATTCTGACCTGCCATTATTTATATATTTTTGCCTCTAATAAGTCAACCATTTCAAAAAATGAATCTTGTTAGCAGTTGACAATACTATACTGTAGATGCCCTGCATGCTGCCATTTAATGCTACAGACCTCCAATCAGCATGTCAAGCAATTCTTGGCGCTTTTCGATTCACATTTCTCTTTCCCATAGTTATATACTATATATATAGCAGCATATAATACATAATTAGTACCTTGTGCCCGATTGTTATCATACATGGTTGTCGACCTTGAAATATTTTTCCTTTGAATTCAAGTTATTTCGCTCTCTCAACGACCGGTCGGCTCAGCAGGCCTACAGTCGCAACAGAATTCTCCTTCCCATGTAAAGTAAATAGACATGGTTTTCAAACCCTAACCTGAAATGCAACTAAGCTAAATGCGGTTACAGCGTTATTTTGGTCTGTGTTCCTAACCTGAATAGTATAATACTATATAAAGAACTAGTCCCTATAAATTGTATTATAATAAGGAGAAAAATATATTCTTTCTCTATAATGTTATCCTAAGCCCAAGACAATAGCTATATTCTAAATAACTCTCTTCTTGAAATAATCTTTTATGAAAAGATAAAATGGTAAGATATCTTAAATTATATAAATGTAAAATGATAGTCTATATGCTTCATAGTACGACATTTACTTCCTAGTAAATTATAAATACAGTAAAATATTCTCAATATTCTATCTTGAATATCTATAGGAAGTTACACAAATTTGGTACTACAAAATCTTATATTATCTATCCTAGATAATTACTAATACTCACCCCTTTAATGCTAGATACTTTTTATAAGCATCTTATTAAAGATCCTAGCTTACATATTAATAAGATAGCCATCTTTTTGTGGAAAGAATTTAATATTCTTCTATCATATTTTAGTGTCTAATAAGCTCTTTCTAAGCAAGGATAGACTAAAAAGAAACTCTAATAGAAAACTAAAAAGCAGAATCCATAGCTACGAGCTTTTTACTAATATAAGCTATCTCAGTTCCACTTATACTAGCTAGTCTTTGTTAATAAATCTAGTTATGATAAATAGATAGGTGATAAATAGATAGGGTGGTCTTCCCTTAGAGTAATGCTAGTCCAAATATCCTAATTTCACTAAGATCAACAATATCAAATCCTGCCTATATATAGCTAAGATGAGATTATAATATTTAATATCTTTTAAGGCTCAGTTGATATTATAATCTTTAAAAATTTTATTAAGTAATTTCTATAGCACTATTAGAGATATTTAGCACTAAAATCTATGCTAGTTATAGATAATATATCCTTTCATTGCTTAGTAAGGATTAAATAGTTATATTTTAATACTAGGGTAAAGCTTTTATACTTACTATCTTACTTCTTAGATTTTAATCTGATTGAAGAATTCTTTATTGAGTTAAAACGTTATATCAAGAAAGTTTGGCCGACATATGTAGTGAATCTTGATTAAAGGTTTCGCGAGTTCCTCTGAAAATGTGTCCACTTCGTTGGTGAAAAAAGAGAGAGCGCTGAAGGCCATTTCTGACACGCAGGTATCACATTACAGTATTGCAGAGGTACGTAGAATCTTTCCCAATGTGATTTATGGCTGACGTGGCAGATGCAGACAACTAGAGAATGGTAAGACGATCAGGTCTTTTCATTTTCGAACCCCATCTCGAAGTACATATCTCTCTTTCATACAAAACTGCACAATAATGTACATACTATGCCTTAATATCAACATAATCAATATCGGAATTCGAGCAGAGGTTCGGACCGGCGGCCGATTAGCTGTGCAGAATCCAGTAGACAAAGTATTTAGGGTTATGATTTGCCTTTTTTCCAGTTCAATGCTGAAAATATGGCAGCGCCAAACTAATCCACATCTTGTAAGTCTTGGCCATCAGCCCTGGTTAAGGGTGTTTTGGCAGCTATGATGAGGGAGTAATCTCTAAGAAATGAATTAGTAACTGATTATCTTTGGGTATAAGATAGATTTATATGCACTCCATAAGTTGATTTAGTGATTAGCATAGCTAGAGATCCTTTTAAAAATTCTCTTAGAGGCTGGAGATAATTGTTGTTACTGAGCAATAACTAATTTAGTAATTTATTATACTTATTTATCTAGTTATTTAAAGCACAAGAGGATGATTTAGAATGTGGATAATTGGACCCTAATACTTTACTGCACAAGTTAGAGTAATTTTTAATTAAGTTTAATGCATCTTGTAATTTTCTCTAAGATTTCTAAGTATGGGCAAGGTTATTTATGCTAGCCAGAATATTGGGATACCTAGCTCTTAGCACTATCTTTCTTATCTCTATAACATACATCTCTAGTTCCTCAGCTTCACTCTATCGGCCTTATTTCCCATATATTGATACTAGGTTTGCTATACTGGTTAGAGTATTAGGATAATTAGCTCCTAGCACTATCTTATATATCTCTATAACTTATAGAAATAGCTTCTTAGCTTTATTCTATTGGCCTTAATTTTAAAAGATTAATACTAGATTATTTATACTGGTTAAAATATTAGGATACCTAGCTTTTAATACTTTCTTCCTTATCTCTATAATATATATCTCCAGTTTCTTAGTTTTATTCCATTAGCCTTGTATCTAGTAGATTAATATTAGATTTACTATACTAGTCAGAGTATTAGGATGATTAGCTCCTAGTACTGTCTTCCTTGTCTCTATAATATATATCTTTAGTTTCTTAGCTTTACTCTATTGGCCTTGTATTCAGTAGGTTGATGCTAGGTTTACCATGTTTATTAGAGTATCAGGATGATTGGCTCTTAGCATTATCTTTCTTGTCTCCATAACATATATCTCCAGTTTCTCAGCTTCACTCCATTGGCCTTGATTCTGGTAGATTGATGCCAGGTTCGCCATACTAGTCAAAGTAAAGGAATGTTTTAATCTATATTTCTTCTAGTTGATCCTCATCAGCTTTAAGTAAAGTACCTCTGCCTCTTAATATCATCTATCACTAGCAAGGCAATCTGCAATATTTTTAGTCAATATAAGATACTAGTTTTATTGGATAATAAATTCATTTTCATGCACAAGTACTAAAGCGTAAGAAAGATATTCCTATTAAAGACCTTGTTTGCTGTGATGATTACCTAGAAATACATTCTGCATACAATCGGCTATTTTTTGGATCTAGTAGCTAAATAAATCATTCTTCTTAAGCTAGTTTTGGGTCGCAATATATACTAGCCAATATATATTAATACCCATGTCTTGGCTGTTTGTAAAGGAGTATATATTTATAAGCTCTAGAGTGTTGGTTATCTGTTTTCTAGATAATTCTTGAGGAAGGAGGGATTAAGGAATATTTTATGGATTAATACAGGCCATAAAAGATAGATAGTCTACCGCTAATTGATTGTAATGTTGGATCTGCTTGAATAATATTAACTAGATGGTTATCATGGGATTTTAAATATCCTTATAGTGTCCTGGATCCTTGAAGTCTTTGCTTAGAAGTTCTATAGTATCTTGTTCCTACTCTTGAAGCAGTACAAGGTAGTTAGATAAACTAATACTGTTTTTAATAATATATGCTAATACTTGCACAATTACTAATAAAAGAAAGAACAGTTATCTAAGGAGAGTAATAAATATAGTAGGATCTTTAAGTAAGTTTATATATACCAGCGTCTTTTCTAATACTTTAGTTGCCATTTTTTCATCCATATCTAGGATTAGAATGATATTGAATAGTGCCAGCTTTATTATGAGTTTTTAGTTTCGGCTAGTGAACAAAACACAGCCTTATCCACTCTTAGAGAGAAAGTTCTCTAAAGGTAGAGCAGTATTGGTTATTACTAACCATATCTCTATATTATCTATATTATCAAGTATCAGAAGTTACTTTCCTATATACTTAGAACTAAGATATATCTGAACCTATTATTTAACCTCTACTAGATTTATATCACAAAGTCTGAGTATCTCTACAATTTATAGGAATATCTACTTTATTAAGGAATAGCTAGTATAGGAAATCTAGAAAATAGAATACTCCTTATCTTAATCCTAGATATAGTATGTGAGTTCTAGGGCCACTTAGATCTTTCTAACCCTTCCTAGTCTAGTAATAACAATCTTCCTTAATCTATCTTATATTATTATTAATTCTTCTAGTTTTGCAATTTTATTCTTATAGCTAATAAATTTTAGATTCCTTACAAATAAGACTATCTAGTGCTGCTTTTTCTTACTTTCTATCAAATTAAGATCTATATAGCTAATAGGAATAATTAATAATAGCAATTTCGCATAAGCAGCTGCTGTTAATGCAGCATATTCTTGCCACTATTTCTGCTTATAAGAGTTATAATAGTTGCAAATTCCTTAGATAACAAGAGTCAGAAGCTAATTCATAAGGCTGGCTGCTTTTATTTTGAAATAGAGAATGCCTAGCTATTGAGCTAATAAGTCCTATATTTTAAAGTTTTTTATTACTTAATTGCTAGATGTAATTAATCTATAGTAAATATAAGGTGTTATATTATTACATAGCTCTCAATAGACCAACTACTATTAATCACACTTTTTACAGTCACTTTCTTAATTGATATGGTAATATAATAATTAAAAGAGATAATTAGTGTGCTGACTTAGAGGTGTGAATTCTTTTTTTATATCTAGATTTCATTTTAATATATCTAATATAATACTTAAAATAATATCTTCGCTTCTAGTTATCTAGACTGCTTGAAGCTGGGCTATATAGGTTAAAAGAACTAGTGGTGGTGAGTTTATTATGCCTATTTGCTTAAATTGCCCGCCTTGCACCATCTTACTGTAATTATATTGAATAACCCTACTATACTTTCTAAATGGTTTATTAATAATCATATTACCCAGTCAAATATCATTACAGCTGTTTGGGATATTACCTTTAATACCCACCATCAGTACATACTAAACCTATAAAAAAGTCAACATTAAATAAGAAACGATCGTCGCAGTAGATATAGTACTATATATACCTATAAGCAAACAAGCAATTATAATGTAATGGCCATGTAATTTGCTAATGATATAGGCGTTTAGATCTGTAGTTAGTTTTAACAGGGTCTAGTAGATCTCATCTAGCATAATCTTGGCCACTGCTATCTCTAATAGCAAGGCATAGATCCACGTAATTATATAGTTGGTGTGCATAAGCAGAACTATTATTACTTAGTGTAAGAAAATTAAAAGTAAAGTCTAGCTTTTTAAGAAATTAATAAAATTAATAGCAGATATTCTGAAGTCCATCTACAATATTAATTAGGCTAAAAAAGGAGGGGTACTAGTCATATTTTGTAGCAAGGCTAACTATTCTATAAGCCAATTAGATATTATCTGTGATCTGATTTGACAAGTAAAGCATAGATATTTTAGGAAAACCTAGTGCCAGGAGTTAAAATTTCTCCTTGGTTAAACCTCCCACCTAGTTAGCTAACTATTAGCTGTAGATAGATTATTCTAGCTGTTTTTGGTTTCGTGCACAATTTTCCCTGCGTAACCAGAGACCTTTTCGCTGTGGGCCTCGCTCAAGACACCCACATCAGAATCAATCTATCAACCGTCACTTAGTATAATTTAGACTTGCCTATATGCTCTCGCGTTTGACTACTAAACCTCCTAATCAGCAGAGTTTCAAACTTAGCTATCTTTTCATTGGACAACAGCCAGGCTGCTTTAATCATACACAATCAGATTGTTTCTGGTGGTTCTTTGTTCCACATACATGTAGCTTGCCTTTCTTTGTTTGCTTTGCTGTTGCAAACGAAATCTCTGATATAAGATGATTGGACTTATTCAAAGAGTATGGATATTAAGGGGCTGCAGGTCTTTTCGTAAATACAAGACTATTCTTATCTCTTCGCGATGGATTTTCTGTTATAACTTCCCGACGGCAATGGATCCCAGCAGAAAAGACAGAATGCCAAGTGCCACCCACAAGATCAGCCCAGGCTGTTCCCTTCTCAACGACTTTCAAACACGTCAGAAGGAGTTATGGCGGTCACTGCTCCAAGATCTTAATGAAGCTAAAGGTCAGACTTCCCGACGTGATTAGGAATGGATTCTAACGTGAAGAGCAGAACAAGAAAGATCCGAAAGGCAGAAGCCAGCACCCCAGATTTCACAACCTCAGCTTAAAAAGTCAGTGGTCCATCTCCATAATATTGTTTTGGCAGCTTACTAACTAAATGACCAAAAATTACCCAGGCCTTCTGAGCCGACTCTTCGTTGAGACAGCGAAATAAGATGGATTCATCGGAAATATATTTCAAGGTTGTCAGATCAGGATGAAGCCATGTACGAAATACCAGGCACAGGATACGATGCATTTTATGCTGCCATGTATATAGCGTGTATGGGAAAGAATCTTCAAGTGCCAAGGATTTGTTTTGACACGCCGATCTGCACATCAAATGGCAGCACGCGATGTATCTAAGTATTGTCAACTCCGAACCAGTTTCAATGTCAATTATTGAAGGCAAAGATATTTATTCAGGTGATATTAGTTGGTCTATCATTAGCTAATAAATGTCAGACTGTTCCTTTCCAAGTCGCGTAAGATAAGTAACAACAAGTATGAGATAATCTAGTCCTCAACCTCACTAGGACTCTCCGCTATGCTCTCTGAAGGTATCTATGTTCTCTTGTGCTGGACTTATTCATGAATTCTATCCATGAAATTTAAAATAGTTCTAATTTTATTTCCTTTCTTTGTATAAAATTTAATTAAAAATTAATGGTTGGAAGTTTTGATGATGAGATTAAGGTTAAGAAGATTCTTAAGGGTCACTTGATAGATTTATTGGAAATCTACTTTATAGTCATCTTTTATAGCTATTAACTCCAGTTACTTGTAGTAATTTCTTATTGTTTATTTCTGTAATCTAAGAATTATAAGATTTTTAATAGTAGAAGGTCTGGTAGGCAATGGAGCTGCTATAATAGCTTATTATATTAAGACTAGTAGAATATGAATGTTTATTAGATATAATAACCTATTTATTAGTAAATTAACTTTCTTAAATCTTTTTCTAGTCTAGTTTTCTTAGATTAGGTCCTGGTGAATATTCTAAGAGATATTACTATAATTTTTAAGTTTGCTATTATTATCTATATAGTTAATAAGTTGTTTGATATATAGTTCTTAAAACTTATAATATTTATTATTCTAAGGGTCTTCCTAGCACTAATTAAAGTTTAGCTAATATAATTTAATATTATATTATATTAGCTTATATATAAGATTCTAGTTATAAGATTACTTTAATATCTCTTTTTCTATAGTAATATCTTCTTTATATTTAGTAAGTATTATTATTATTACTATTATTTAGTGTTATTTCTTGTCTTTACTAGTTAATAATATAAGATCTATAGCTTGCTAATACTTAAAAGTAATAATAATAATTAACTTTTTCCTAATCTAAATAAGATTATTCTACTTACATAGTTGTGCTTTAACTAGGCTCTAATTAATATTTATTATATTTAAGAGGTAAAATATTTTAAAAGGAAATTATAATTTATTTTTTATTTATACTTTAATAATAGTATTTTTATATTTAACTCTCTAGTGATATTTTTATATTATATATAATATATTTTTAATAGCCTATTTTAAAGACTTCTACTAGTAATTATTAAGAGCTATAACTAAATCCTTTTATATTTTACTATTTAATTTTTTTATGCTGAGTATAACTTTCTATTCTAGTATATAATAAATATATTAGGATAGCTATATATTATATTTACAATCTTTATCTCATTTAGCCTATAATAGAAATATAAATTAATCTAATAGTTATGATGATAAGATCCACTATAGGGAGGGATTATATAAGTATATAGGAGAATAACTAAGATTATTTAGGATAGAGATATATTAAGAATTTTTAGCTTATAGATTAATTGGCTAGAAAAGTAAAGCATTGTTATAAATAAATAGATTATCTACTATATCTAAAGTATTAATGTACTAAGATCTAGTATTAATAGTCTAGTATTAGCCTTGAACCTAGTTATGACTAATAGGATATATAGTAATATACAGCCAAATATAATGATAAATAGAAATAATGTTTTTTTATTGGTACAAGTATACTCTATGAAGCCTTTAGTAATCTTATTTGACTATAGATAGTGTCTAGTGCTATATAACTGTTAATAAACTACATAATGCAGAAAGATAAGTTGGTAACAGATTATAATAACCGCATGTGCCATCTTGTTTATTATATTTGTATTGTATTAAACCTTCTAGATATTTCCATATTTATGGTACTTAATTACCAATATATAAACAAGTTTGATACTAAAACACATCACTTTACTAAAAGACATACTATCCACATATAGGTTAACATGTAGGGCTAATTAGGGTTTAAAAACCCATCTATGTACATTTTTTGGGAAGGAGATTTCTGGTGCGACTGTATCTTGGTGTAATACAGCTTCAGTGATGAGGTTGAATGCTTCTAGACATGGTATTATAATTTAGGCTTTCTTAGCAATAGCAGTCTCAAGAGAATTTTCTCCTATTTCTAATAAAGTGCCAGGAAAGTCTTCTGTATCCTAGTTATGTTTATATCCCAGAAAAGTTGACTTAATTAGCTTAGTAACCTAATCTTTTGGAAGTTAAGAGGGACTTTTAAATAATTCAAAATAGTCTTTGTTTTTAGCTATATTAATATATTCTATAGAAAATTAAGGGCCAAGTACTATGCATGGCCTATATATATCTATTATAATTCTATAGGCTATCTTTCTCAACCTTATGTGGTGGAGCTATGGCTTGCTAATAGAAATATAAGTAATAATAATATCTAAGGTATATATTTCTTAAATTAGCGCAAAATTAAACTTCTAGATAATATATAGAAGGGATAAAAAAATTATTCTTTTTTTATATATATTAATGGTTATATTTTTGCTCTTAAGGATTATTTATTTAATAACTAGAGGACTTAGTATATATATTAAGAGTTTATATATTATTATTTCTAAAAATAAAGCTATTCTCTTTCTAATAATCCTTATATTTTAAAGCTATAGATACTAAATATTAGATGAAATTTTCTTATACTTAGATTAGATGGACTTTACTAAATAAGAGTCACTTTTTTAGAAGATAATATACTTAAAAATCTTATATATTTAGATATATTCTTAATTTAAGCTTATTATATATTTTTCTAGGATATAGTGGATTGCTGAGTTTTACTAGATATAGCTATACTAGTTAAGGATCTTATTTTCTCTACTAGTCAAATTAATAAGGATATAGAAAGCTAGCTAATTTAAATATTAAGGCTTAAAAAGAAGAATTTATCTTAAGTAAAAAATTGATAAATATAGACTATAAACTATAATAAGATAATAGTGTTTAATTTAAAATACTATAAAGAATCTCTACTTTATATATAGTATGGTTTATTAATCTCTTATACTACTTAGATTATCTTCTAACAAGGTCTAAGACTAAGAACTGGTTAAGGAATTCTATAAATAGCTATTCTTTAAAATTTTAAAAGAGAAAGGATGTATAAATTAAATAATCTTAAAATCTCTTAATTAGTCTTTTTTTTTAAAGGCGTTTAGAATCTATTAAGAGCTTATTAAAGCTTATTTTTAAATTTAATCTCTCTACTATAAAGCTAAAAGAGGAATTATTATTATAGAAATTTAGGAAAGAGCTGTTTATAGATATTATACTAGATATCTATATATCCTAGAGGACTTGATAGATTAGATCTTCTTTTTTATAGAGTATAGTAATATAACTTAGTCTATCTAGACTACCAGTTTCCTTTTATCTAAGCTATAGTTATATGCTATAACAGTATTTCTAGTATTATATATATGGGGGGGCTATTTAATTATAAGAAAATTAAATTAGATTAAAAACTTTTAAAAGAATATAGGTATATTAATTATAATTGATATAGAATGAATATAATATATATTAGTTTTATAGTAGACTAAATAAGCTAGAAGAAGCATATAACAGTCTATTAATTTAATAATCCTTATTTATTTTTAAGTTAATATTAGATTAATATCTTATCTTGTTTTGAATATACTATTTTTGGTTAGTGTAGCTATATATAATTTAATCAATAAGGTTAGAATGTAATCTAGGGCTTAGTTATAGGAAGAATTATTGATATTATAAACTATTTAATCTATCTAAGATAGATTATTACAGAACTAAGCCTACCTAGTCTAGATAATTAGTAAACTTGACTTTATAATATTAAGATTAGTGATAGTTAATTTCTTATTAGTATGTTTATTATCTTCTAAAAGGCATTTATTACCTTAGTAAGAATATCAAGCATATTTTAAAAGTCTGTATTATATTTATTATAACTTCTACTATCTTAATTATATTATTTATATTAGTATTTATTAATTCTAATCTACTTATCTAATTCCTAGCTAGATTTTTAGAGCTCTTCTCTAAGCTCTTCTCCCCCTCTAGAGGTAACTAGTATGATGGTTTCTCTCCTTAAGCTATATACCACTGGTCAATGTGAATACTAGCTTATTTATTTCTCTAGAAAATACTATATATTAACTAGCTAATAATATCCTACTACTATTTTATATTATAGTCAAAAGCTAGAATATAGTATTTATTAAGCATTATTCTATAGTATTAGATTTAGTATAGTTATCTTTTTAAAGAGCTTATAGGAATTCTATATAATATTTTTTAAAAAATATTTTAGTATATATAATTCCTATAGCTTTTTTTTTATAATATTTATTTATTTTTATAGAGTTTGGGTCTTTAATATAAGCTTTTATAGTATTTTATCTAATATTACTTTTTAATTCAAGTTGCTACTCTGCTAACTAGCTATCTTTAGATTTTTTAAAGATTAGAAATTAGTATTTTAGTTTTTTATTTTTTATTAGTATCTCCTTGCTATCTATATTTTTCTTTAGCTTAAAAATAAAAAAGGCTTAGTATTGTATAATAATATAATTAGTTATTATAAAACCCTTTTTAAATTTAGCCTCTTTTTTAGTAGAAATACTGGGCTCTAGTCCTTACATTTTTATAAAGTATTTTTGATTACTAGTAGATAATGCTGAACTATTTTTACTAGCTAGTTTAGGTATTTTATTAGGGGTGTTAGGTATCTTTAGATATAAAATAGAGGAATACTTAGCATCTAATTAATTTTATTTTATAGAATTAGTTAAGTTTATTAGAAATTATTACTATATAAGATTAGCATGCTTGCAAAGGTCTTTATTTTATAAAGTTTATAATTATATTAATATAATAAATAACAAGCTTAGATTTCTTATTCTAATTCTTATAAGAATTTATCTATTTACTTTTCTTCTAGGCTAAAAGAGCGATTCCTAGATAGGTATAGTGAATAGGAAATAATATCTAGATCTATTTTTATTTATAGTAGAGATTGGAAATTTATTGTTATATTATATGAATCTCTGCTGGGTTTAGGTTTATATTAATTAATAATTAATTTTCTATAGAATGAAGGTAAATATCTAGAAGATATAGTAACTAGGATCAATATTTATAGTTATAATAGGTTAGCTCTAATAATAAGTCTTTAGATAAGATTCTTATATGTATGCTAAAAGATTCTCTTAATAAAGTCAGAAATAAAAATATTATAATACATATTTATGTCCTCCTATAAATATAATCCTTCCTTTAAAATATTTATAAGCCCTAGTTTAATTAGCTTATAAGGTTCACTAGATATATTACCTTCAACCAACTATTTTTCCCAAATATTAAGACCAGTTAGAGCATATATATGGGTCTAAAGACCTATAGGTAAATTATAAAAGTAGATCTTATATAAAACCTTGCTAGAAATTCTAGAAAGATATTATATTTTATTAGTTAATTTATACTAAATATAGTAGAACTTATCTACTAGAGCATCTCATAGTGGATTATATTGGTTATATTTTATAACAAAAAAATTTAGATTAATCATTTTATTATAGTTATAAAAGTTATCTACAACTATTTCTTATAAAATATAATGAGAAAATAATGTGATAGTAGTAAAAATACTTCTTTTATATATTTTTATGTAGGATAAGAAGATATAAGTTAGTTTAAAATAAATAATAATAATAAATTCTTTTAAGAAGGCTGCTTGCTACTAAAGATTATTTATAGGACTAAAAAACCATTTTAAGAAGATTATATTTATTTATAAAATAATAATGCTTTAATACCTCTTTTAAGATATGAAGTATGTTAGTATGTAGTTGCATATAGCTAAGATTATTAGTTACTAGCTATATATCTATATCCTATATTCTTGTCTAATAATGTATATAATTAATTATATATAATAGTTAAGGCCAAAATAAAGTAAAACTTTTAAGTATTAGGAAAATTATAGTAGGCTATTAACTATATAATAAGAGATGCAGTGAGCTAAATAGGTAATGTTAAAAGAAGCTCTTTATACAGCTTTATATATCTACCTACTTCTGCTTAGAATATTAACTAATTATTATAAGTGATTATCTAAAATTAAACATTGAACTATCATAAGTATAATTAAAAACTAAGAATACTGATGATCTATATACTTAGAAAAAAATAGAGGATATGGATCATATATTTAAGTAGAACTTTAGTGATCTTTCTACTAGATTACTGATTAAATTATATAAGACATTAGATGAGAATAAAGAAAAAAGAAATTTGAAGATTAATATAATCTAGAAATATATAATAATAAATGCTAATTAAGAAATATATTAAGTTTAATTTTCTAATTATAAATATACTAAGAGATTATATAGTGTTAAGGCTTATAATTAATTCTTAATTTTAATAAGAAAATTAATATATAATAATAATAAGTGAATTAATTAAGCCTTAAGTTGTATAGATAAAAGACTATAGCTAAAATAAAGTCTTAAAAGAGACATAAATTATAAGATGAAGTAGATTAATTTTAGGAAAGTATAATACAGGCTAAGACTAAAAAGAAGTCTATGGAGTAAGAAGTTAAGGAATAAAAATAGATCTTAGGCTATCTGTATAATAGTATTAGTTAATGTTATAAAGACATAAATACACTTATAAAAGTACTAGATGGTTTAAAAAATACTAAATAATTTTAAGCTATAAAGTTTTTTTAATCTATAGAAGCTCAAATAAGCCTTTTAAAAGTTAAAAATAGGCCCTTATTATATTTAGAACAGCTTTTATAGGTTATATATTTATAGATAGTAAATATTCAAGAATCTTAAGGGTAAATTCTAGTTTAATTAAACATTATTTTCTATAAATATAATATAGTCTTATATTCTTATTATTATATCTCTTATTATTACAGCTATAGGCTATACTATAATCTTTTCAGTTAATAGTTTCCTTAATCTTAATTATTAATAGCTAAAGAATATCAAATAAGAGGCCTATAGTATATTATTTAATATAATATTATTAAAAAATATCAGTTAAGATAGCATTATAAATCTATAACTAATTATTTTTAATAAACTATTCAAAATTATCTTTTTTAAGCAACTTCTTTTTAACTTAATTAATTATATTAATAGCTTTAATCTAACTAATAATACCACTAGAAATTTTATTATTAATATTATTCTTACTATAAAAAGTATAGATATTTCTATAAACTAAAGTAGGAGATAATACTAACCTTACTTAATAAAAGAAACTCTATACATTATAAGTAAACTAGCTGCTTTAATATTTTAGAAATAAATCTATCTAGCTATATAATTATTTATTTTTTATCTTAAATTAGGATAAGGCTATTAAACTTATTACCTTATTTATAAATATCTTTCTTAGAATATTATAAAAACTCACTTAGATCTTTTTATAATTAAAGGATGATTTCCTTATCTTAGGTTTAATCTCTATTATTAGCTAAAAAAGAGAATAAGAAGCCTTTTTTTAGATTTTTTAGAATAAGACCCTTAGTAAACTCTCTTTCTTAACTACTAATAATTATAATTTTATCTTTATAATTATTTAAAGATTTATCTATAGCTCTTATTCTTACTAGGATAATATTAGTCTAAAAATCTTCTATTTTTTAGAACTAATTATTATCTCTATTACTAAAATAAGAATAATTTAATTCAACTATCTAGATAAGATATATAAAAATATAATTCTTTCTATTATTTTTATTAACTAATAAAATCTACTAATAATTAAGAATATCATAGTTAATAAGATAGAAAATAGAACTATTATAATAAAAATACTTTTTTTATATAATAAAAACAAAATGAATAGACTGACTATCTTAACTATAATAAATAGCTTTAGTCTATTCTAGAATACTATAGCAGTCTCCAATTCTATTATATTTAGGTCTATCTTTATTATAATTAATTAATATAAACTAGATGATATTATATATTTTAAAATCTAGAGATTTAATTTTTATTTAAAAATTTAATAAAATCTTTAAAAGAATATAGTTTATAGAAATAATATAGTTAGCATACACTTCTATCTATGTTAGTATATATTCTATATTAGTATATATACTTATTTATATCAATATCTACCTAATATATTTTAGATTTTAATTAGATTTTAATATTAAAAATAAGTATAAGTATTAAGTATAGATTATTATTTTAATTATATATCTTAAGTTTTGAATAGTCTAATTTCTTTTATTAAAATATATCTAATATTAGAGATATTTTTTTTAATTTTAAAATATATCTTATTAAATATATTTTATCTAGGTCCTTTTAATAATACCTTTTTTTGTAGAAGGCTTATAATCTTTACTGGAATGCTATCTAATAAAAGTTCTATAATAAACCTATTAATTTTCTTAAAATCTAGTGCTAAGATTCTACCTTATAAGAAATCTATTATTTTTATTAGAATACTAAGTTCTGTAGTATAACTATCTATTTTTGCAATATATCTCTTTATAGTAATATTAGAGATACTAATAATTTTTATTAGAGCACTAGATTATAGCAGCTTTATAATATAGCTATCTATTTTCTTAAAAGTAAGTTAGATATTTTAAAAATAGGTGACTCTCTAATAAAGTAAGTAAGATATAGGCTTTTATTTATTTATTTATTCTAAAATTTTAATAATATAGGAAATATAGTTAAAGTTTAACTTATATAATTTTTTAGTTTATAAGTATTTACTATAAATAAATTATTTTATAAGACTGCTGCAGTGCTTTAATATAGATTAAAAAGGGACCCCTTAAAGAGATATAAAAGATTTATAATTAAAAGGTTTATGTCCTAGTTTATATACTATATAGTCATTTTTCGCAGTGATTTTATTTCCTATTTATTATATTTATCCAGAAATTGCTCTTTTAGTCTAGAAGCGAGTAGGCAGATTTATATAGGAATTAGAATAGGACTTAGATTATTATATTAATTTAATCAATATAAATCTTATAAGATAAAGGCCTTTATAAGCATACTAATATCATATAGCTAGCACTTAGGAAAACTAGAATATATATTAATCCCTTGTAAAGTATATTTCTTAACCCTTATCTAAAAGATAATAGAAAGTATCTATAAATATATTAATAAAGTATAAGTATAAATTTAATAAGCGCCTAGTTCAATATAAAAATCACTAATTATATAATAATAATAAAAAAAATAAAAAGTTTTTAGAACTAATCCTTTATCTTTATATCTAGCTTTTATTCCTCTAATATAAATAATAGATTTATCTCTAAACATACTATCTTTGCTACTTTAATCCCACTTATAAAATCATCTTTATAGAATCTATATTTTAGCTATGCACTAGTAAACCAAATATTATCTTAGCCTTAGAGAGTCTTAATTTTTTTCTAAGTTATAATTATTTTATTATTAAAGATTAGATATTAGTAATTAAACTATTTCTATATTAATTTAGAGTTAGAAATATAATAGAGATTTAGAGTTATTAATATAGACCCCTTCTATAGCTGGCCTAGAAGATTTAATATATTAGTTATAAGAGATATAGATCTTAAAATAGATCTATAATAATTCTATATAGACTATATTGCTTGGTTATAAAATATAAACTAAAGATTATTAGTATAGTATAGTAATAAACTAATAAGATCTTATATTTATATTAAAATGTAATATAATACTACTATAACTTATTTTAAATCTTTTAAATGCTTCATTTACTAGCTTTATAAATTTCTCAAGAATTTATAGACTTTCTAGTATCTAGATTACTATAATAATCTAGTCAAATTATTAAATAGATCTATTATAAAGGCTTAATAAAACCCCCCCTTTATTAACACAGATAGATATGATAGGAAAAGACTTATATAATTAATATAGAAGAAAATTATTAAGAATTATATTAATATATTAGCTAGCCTCTTTATCAATTATAAGCTACTATAGTGAGAAGTAAAATAGGTTCATATTAAGAAGTTAGTAATTATATAGATATTTCACTATCATCACTATTAGAATAGAATTTATTGTCTCTTATAAATTATAAATCCATAAAAAAGATACTAGAGGAATTAAATAGTTATTTTAGAATAAGATGCTATAGTGGTTTTGGTAGAGAAAATTGTTAATAATCTTATTTTTAAAGAGATATATTAGATCTAAAACTTTACTAGCTAAGATATTAAATCTTATAAAATTAAAGATCATTTTCTATATCTTATAGAAGAAGATATTACACTATTAAATAAATAATATAAATAGTGAAGTAGAAGACTATTTAAATTAGCTATAACTAAATCTAAATGTAAATTTTATAGGAGTTATTAGAATTTTTAAATATAATAAAAAGATATAAAAGTTCACTAAGAAGAATTAATCTTATAAGATTAATTTTCTTTAAATATTCTTATAATATATAACTTGATTAAAAAACATAAAGATAATATTAACTATAGTATTTTTATTACTAGCCTCTTTCTACTTTACTATTTGGATATAATCTCCTAGATAGTCTTACACCTTAAATAAGTAAATTTCATGTCTAATTGTTTTTAATACCTATACTATAGTAAGACCTGAAACACCACTACTTACTATAGTAATCTTTAGAGATATTTTAGTTGAATCTTAGTATATATAATTTTAAGCTATACACTTATCCTACTATCTATCTTAAATAGAAATAATATATCTATTTACTTATTTATAATTAATATCAGCAATACTAGTTATTAACATTAATAAAGTTATAATATTAAATATTAATATTAATAATGTCAGCACTTCAAGCGCTTAAATTCTATTAAATTAGAATAGATAAATAAGAGAACTAGGCATCTATTTAATATTATTATAATATTTTCTAGCTCCCTTAAAATTAATATATAGTTATTTACTATATTATTACTATTAATTCCATAAAATTATTCTAATTCTTTAAAATATATACTAGTAGTATGCTCTGGTTATATATCTACCAGCTTCTAGCTTTTATCACTATTATACTTATTATTACTAGCATAGTTTTAATTAATAAATATAAGTGTAGAAAAATAATACCTAGGATAATAATTATCTTAATAATAAATTTATTTCTAAAACCCTTCCTATTTCTATACTAATCTAATTAAGATATAATTCATATTAGAAAGTGAAGCCTGGTAAGGAATCTTTAACTTTAATATCCTTATCTATAATATTACTATGCCTAGCTTATCTCCTCTATTCCCTTATATCTACTATACTAAGGACTATAAAATCTACTAATTAATTATAAATAAATCTAAAATCAATATTATAATAATAATTACCTCTCTTATATTTTCTGAATTATTTAATTTAATAAAAATATATTTCTTTATTAGTAGCATTATAGGTATCAATCTTAAAATAGCCACTATTAGATCTATAGTATTTACTCATTTCACTATATAGATCACACTGCAGTATAAAATTAATATATATAAGATACCTTTTAACTAGTTAATAAGATATCTCACATAGGGCTCATATATACCTAATAAATACCCTAAAAATATATATAAAACAAAGATATTTAAATTAAATAATAATCTTCACACTAAAGCAATCATATTTATTTAAAAAACTTAATTAGTAGATTCTATACAGATACAGAAATATCACACAAATTACCTAAATTCTAAAGATACTTCTATCTATAAAGCAGGGGCTATAGCACTATTAATTATTAAATATAATATTATAACATCAAATATTTATTATAATAGTAATTTACTTAGTAAAGCATTTTAAAATATTATATAACTTTTTATTAATAGTATAGATCTATATTATATAACTATATAAAAGGATAATAGTTCTCTTAAAGCTCTACTAAAAGCTGCTTTATTTAATCATATTAATTTTATATATATTATTATTATACATATCACCTTAAATTTCAACTACCCCTATCCTAGAGAAGACCTAGCCTATCACCTATTATATATAAACCAGGGTGGGTTTATTATCACTATAAAAAATATCTATCACACAAGTATACAAGTTATAAGGGGGATTTTAGACAAATAAAAAGAGATATTTATATAGAAAGTAAAGCTAGATAATTATATTAAAAACATCTTTAGGACCTTAGATAGAAATTCTAACTTTAAGCCTAAGCTAGTACTAGGGCTATATAAGATAGATATATTAATATATAAAAGATTCATATTGTCTATAGGAGTAAGAAAAAAAAAGATAATATTAAAAAAGCCTTAGAATTATTATACTAGATCTTCTATCTTAAGAAAAAAATAAATATTTTATTTTAACTAAACTATATATAGAAAGTCTTCTATTAATCTTATTATAAATATTCTTTCTTATATTTTTTTTCTACAGTCTTTTAATATAAAAGCCTTAAAATTCTTCTATAAGGCCTAGGAATATTTATTTTCTTTTTAAATATTAATAAGATCTAATTATTTCTTTAATATAATCCTTTATAAATCTTTATATCCCTAAAATTATTTACTTAATTTAAAACCCTATATTTTGCTTAGTTTCTTATTTTTTTTAGATATTTTCTAAGATTATATCAATATATTTTTAATATATAAATTATATATTTTATATAATCTATATCTAGATCCCTTGCTAAGGTAATTAGTAACTAGCTCTTATTATCTTCAAGATTCTAGTTAACATTATAGTCAAGAAGAAATTTAATTCTCTTCTTATAATATTAATATATAGTAAGATACAGTGGTCTTAAATTTCTCACTTTTCTATTTAGATCTCCTTCTAATATCCTAGCCAGCTTAAAATCTTTATATAATATTGTATTAATAAATATATATTAATAGACTATCTTATTAATTTTAATATAATTTAGTATATATTTAAGCTTTTTTATTTATCTCTTCTTTATTAAAAACTTAAGTGTTATATAGCCATTATTTTTAATAAGAATTTTTTTAATATTATTACTAACTGCTATTTTAATTAGTAATATATTTAAGCTTCTATAATTAAGATTAGCATTCTTCTTAATGAGTAATTAAATAATATCTTTTTAATCATTTTTAGCTATAGATATTAATAAATCTAATAAGTTTCCTAGAAATTAACCCAATATTCTTTCCTTTTTAAGTAAAATCCTAATAGTCTCAAGATGTCTATTTCTAGATGTAATGTTAAGGATGGTTTAGATATTAATGAATCTTATTGGACTATTAATATTACTTAAAAAATATAGTTTAAGATATTCTTATAAATACCTAATATAGCTATAATATACTGCTTATTTAAAGGTCTTGATAGATTCTAGCCTTATTCTATAATATAAAATATAATTATAAAAGTGATAATAATAAAGTGAAAAATTAAAGAGATTAGACTTATCTAATCTTATAATTATAGTTTATAATATCTTTATAGATAGTTAGAGTATTATAATATAATAAAATTAAACTTATACTTATATATTGGAGATAATTATTTTTTTAATAGAATAAATATATTCTCTAAAGCTTTTATAATCCTACTTAATTAGTTAATTTATATTATAAATAAGAGGTAATTTTACTAAAATATTGACTATTTATATATAGTTTAGCATATAATCTTTTTAGCTAAGTTATAATTCTTTATATATTAAGGGATTAAAATAAGCTCTATATCTCCTAAGTAGGTTGCCTTTTTCTTTTTTCTAGTATATAAGGTTGGTATGCTTTGTAAAGGCATTAATTATTAATAGGATAAAATAAAGAATTTAGCCATCTATTCTAATCTATATAATTGAATTGGTTCATCTTATAAAGAAAATAATAAATTATAAAGAAGTTTTTTATCTTTTATAGTATTAATGTTTGCTATCCTAATAGCTTTTTTTCTAGTAGTTTGCCTGCCTAAATATAGCATCTAAATTTTAATTTTGTATTCTCTTATCAATGTAAATAAGTAATCTATTAATATATTATAACTTAAAGTGACTAATCTTTAACTGGATTAATATATTCTCTTATATAATTATAAACTTAATCCTCTAGCACATGTTACCTATAAAATCTATAAATAAATAATCTATGATTTTCTTAGATATAGGAATTCTATCTAAATAGAATCTAGCATTACTTTCTATCAATTAAGCTAGCAGTATATTATATAATAGATTACCCTTCTTTATATCGCATAATATATATCCTATACTAATAATATTATTATCTAACTTTCTTAGAACGTCTTCTAATTTAAAATAGAAATATATAGTAATAAGTCAGAATATAAGCTTATTAAATAGACTAGAACTATAAAATTTTTTATTAGAAGCTTCTATTATTATTTAAATCTAATAAATATTATCTAGCTTTAGTTTCTTGTTATAAAAGTTAATATTAAATCTAAAAAAGTTATTACTAGAGCGCTAATATCTCTTACTAGTCACAAAGGATAGAGCCTTATAAAGCTAATAAATTAAGCTATTTCTCTAGATTCCATACTAATCTAATAATTTAATTTAATTATTATCTATGGAACTAGTCTCTATTAATATAATTAGTGGCTTCTTTTCTTTAGAAGTAATCATTTTAATCTCTATATCAACCAGTAATATTAGATTATTCATCTAAAGGCCATCATCCTAATAGATTTTTATCCAAGCAATACTCTTTGATTTAAAATACCTATTAATCATTAGGGCTGGTTATACAAATAATAAGGAAATTCCTATTATAATATTACTAATATACATCTTACTCTTTTAATCTATTAACAACTATTATCTATAATAGAATTTAGTATCTATATCTTCTATATATAAAGTCTATTCTGGCTCTCTTTAGTTTCTACCACATAATAACTATAATTAAGTAACTATGGTCATTACTTATAATAATTAATAAAAAAGAATAGCTTGCATCTTTTAATAGAAGTTATAAGCACTATAATCTTAGCTCTAATTTTTATTATATAGAAATAGTTAAATATAGTTAAGTCTTCACTAAATATCTACTTACACACTGCTTCTATACCTTTAATTAAATATTTTTCTATAAAATATAATACTATCAGTCGTTCTAGTATTATAAGAAAAGAAATATCTAGTAATAGAGTTTAATATAGCATAAAGGCTTCTATAGCTAGATCTTTAAATATCTATATAGTATTATTAATAGGCACCCTTATTAGAATTATATTTATAATATTAAGTATATCTAGTAGATTAATTAATAGATTAAATCTAAGATAAAAAAACCTTTATATACTAGAACTAGATATAATAAAAATATTAAAATTTTATTATACTAGGTAAGAAATGCTAATTTTATCCTTTAAAATTTAAAGAAATTTTAGTAGAATAATATCTTTATATTTACCACTGTCTAGATAAAGCACATGAAATCCTCTTATAAAATTATATATTTTTACTACTATCTTTAGTTTAAAGGCTAAATAGTAGTAAGAATATCTTTCTAACTTAAATAACTAAGTATTATATAGGCTACTTTTTTTATAAATTTAGATATATATATTATATACTATATATTTATAGAATAGATTATAGTCAGAAAACTACTATAGATATATTATTAAGCAGAGTTCATGATCTGTGATACCATAAAGAGAGCTATAAAACTTATTAAGAATTTGCTAATAAGCTATAGATATCCTTATAGACTTATCTACTATTTAATAAAATCTTAATAAGAACTAATACTTAATTAATCTTATGAAATCTAATAGTAAGAGTATCTATAAATAGAAAATATACTCCTAATATCTCTCTCTTCTAACACAAAGATAAATATTATAATAAAAGATATAAAAGATATTAGTAATATAAAAAACTTTATTTATTAGCATCTTAGGTTACAAGTTAAAAAATATAGATTTACAATACATATCTAGAGGATAGATATCTAAAAGTAAAATTAAGCTAAGAACCAGAATCTCTACTTCTTTAAGATTAGTTATTAATAGAAATTTTTATAGAAATTGAAGTATATAGGCCTCTAATATTAGAGATATAGGATTCTAGAGTCTAGATATAGTCATAAAGTTAAAAGGCTTATAAGTTATTATAGTAAAGTGATCACAAGCATATTTAAAAAATATTATAAAATAAGTAGTTAAGAAAAGCATCCTTGTATTTATATAGTATATAGTTGTCTATCTTATTATAACCAGGAGTTATTTCTTTAGTTATTTTAATTAAGATGCACTAAATAGCTTTTTATAAGACAAGATAGTAATCACCTTAATATCACTAAAGTGATTTATAAGACTTAATATAATTTAATAATTTATATATTCTATAAGCTTAGTTTTAATATTTATTTCCGCTTAGCCTTTAGAGCAATTGCTTTTAATAACTAATATTAAAGAGAGATAGCTTCTTATTAAAGTAGAGGCCATTAATCTATTCTTTATCTATGATGTAAGGAATTCTACAATTGAATAAAAGCTAGTAAAATCCTTATAGAATAAGTAAATTATATCAATAAATGGTCCTAGCAGTTATAAATATATTTTCTCTACTATCTAAGTGTTACGAAACTAACTTGCATGATACTAGGTAGAAACTAGTACTATGAAGGAAAGGCGCTTAGTTAAAGTAGCTAATGCTATGACCAGTTATTTATATATACTGGCATATAAGATGGTTACTAAGTATATAGGTTTATGGCTGATATAAGAAGATATATAACCAAGTATATATTTGCTAAGAATATGTATTATATATACTAGTATATACTATGAGTATATATTATGATATATACTAATATATATTAAAAATATATACTAAAGTATATACTGGGAGAATTATATAAATATATTTATTCCTATATCTAGTTTCTACTTAGTATAGTTCTTTAATCTAAGTTATTTTAATTATATACTAAAAAGATTAATAAGGTAAATTATATTTAAAGTATTATAATACTTTAAAGGACTTCTTCTACTATAGTTATATTACTAACTGACTGTTACTATTTACTTATTTGATATTTAACTATGAGATAATCCTTATTAGACCTCTGTATAGTCTAATTTATTATATTATAGCTCTATATAGTTAGTAATAACTATAGTAGATCTAAGTCTATAATAAAAGAACTATTATCTTGACCTAGGGCTATAATATAGGATAAGTACTATTATAAAAAGCTAATTACTATATTAGGAAAGTATTATCTTATTAGAAAAGCTAATAATAATAGGAATAATTATAATATTATTAGTAAATACTACTATAAAACTAATTATAACTACTTAGTAGTTAGCTTAGTAAAACTAATAGTTATAATAATAAATTATAGAATTTAAAGTAATTCAGGTAGTAGAATATTAATTATAGTTAAAAATTAATAAACTAACTTTATTTATAAAAGAATAAAAGAAGTTAAAACTATTCTTAATTTAGATATAGTTATACTTCTTAGTAAATATTTATCTTATTAGAAATGAGGTAGATAAAGTTCTAGCTATATCTATTTTTTTAAAAGGAGATGCAATGGACTGGTTTAAATTGTATATTTAAGTATAGTTTGAGGAAACTAAAGAAGAATAAGATAATAATATTAATAAAATATTTATAAACTATTTTATATTTATATAAAGAATTAAGTTAATATTTGAAGAAATTGATAAAAAAAACACAGCAGTATAGAAGATATAATAATTATAATAAACTATTTTTATATTAGATTATATCTCATAATTTTATTAAATTAGTTTATACTTAGGATAGGATGATAAAGCTAAGATAGATTAATTCTATTTAGAATTTAAAGATAATATTAAAGATAAGATTGCTAGAATTCTAAAGTGACTAGCAATCTTGATAAATATAATTAATATAGTAATTAAACTTAATAATAGATTATATGAATATAGAATAGAAAAGAAGTATAAAAATAAATAGATAAGTTATAACTTAAAAAAAAAGGCTAATTAGAAATAAAAGTGATAAGATTCTTATAGACTAATACTTATAGAGTTAGATATAATAATCTATAAAAAATGACCAAGATAGTTATATAATAAAAGTAAAGTTAAGTATTATAATTATAATAAAATAAGATACTTTATAAAGGAATATAAGAGCCTTAAGAAATAATAATAATAGCTAAAAGTAATTAGTAAAATGAGATAGCTAAAGGCTATCTACTATAATAATAGGTATAATAGTAAAGTATATATTAGTAATAATAATATAGGATATATAAATAAAGATAGCTGCAGTGGCTATAATAGTTTTAAAGGAATAGAAAAAGTAATAAGAATTTATATAAAAATAATGCATACTTAGGATTATAAGAATTTAGAATAAGATATATAGATTAAAGAAATACCTAAAATATCTAGATAGGATATTAATAGCAAAGATAAATTCTCTAAAATTAAGAAAAGAATATTTAAAGATCTTATAATAAAGAAGATTGAGATATATAATCTAGTAATAAACTCTAAAGATAAGAAACTAGAAGAATATAAATATTATTATTAATATTACTTAATAGATTATCCTAATTATAAAATAATCTATTGATTAGTCTATACTGATAACTAGTGCTTAATTTATTATAGTAATAAGGATGAAATAGAATGGTATTTAAAAGAAAAAGGACTATGTAAACCACTATAAGCAAGATATAAATAGTAAAAAGAAAGAAAAAAAAAGAAATAATAAATTAAAGAGTAATTCTTCTTTTAGAGTAATAAGAAATAACTTAACTTAAATAAATTATAAGAAGTAAGCTAGTTATTAGAAACTAAGGATTAAATGGACTAGAAATCTGTAATAAATTTGAGTATTAGTGAGAAAACTTAATAAGAATTAACTAAGAATAAAAATCTCTAAGATAAGAAAAAAAAAGTAATAATTAATAATAAATTTAAAGGATTTTAGCAAGAAATGAAAGATAAAATTGAGTATTAGAATATAAAGATATAGATATATAAAAATATTATTATAAAATAATAAGTGTTAGAATAATATAATAAAGTCTTCTGACTATTAAGAAAATAGATAAATCTATTAAATAAAGAACTAGTAAAAGAAATTGATAATCTAGATAATTTTTTAGAAAATTATAAAAAAGACTAAAAGCTTAAGATAATAACTTAAGGATAACATCTAAAGATTAAAATTGACTTGCTAGGTAGAAAATTAATAATAATAATAGACTTTAATACTATAGGAAACTATATAGATCCAAGAATTAAGAAAGAATTAGGATTTTTGGGTATTAAAAAGGAGAACCTAATATTATTAATAGGACTTAATAGAGAGAAATTAGTAGAAAAAGGTATTATAGAAGAAAGTGGTTAGTTTACTATGATAATAAAAGAGCATAGAGAATGAATTAATTTTAATATTGCGAAACTAGGAAATAATAATATTATCTTAGAAGTATCTTAATTAAGGATATATAATCTAGAGATCTATTAGGAGCAAGATTAATTATAATTAATAAGATATAATTATATAAAGACTTAGATTATTAAAGCTACTAAAAAAGAGTTAATAAAGTTAATAGTTATTATATAAGAAATAATAGTAGTGCTATCCTATTAGGATAAATAACTAGTTGATAAGAAAGATAATAGCATCACTAAAGTTATAAAAGAGCTTAGGAAACCTAAAGAAAGGATAAGAGCTAGAAAGAAGATAATATTTAATAAATTATTATAAGAAATTAAGAGTAGTATAAAAGTAGTACTACTAGAAGAATATAAATATTTTAAAGAATTATTTAATAAAATATATAAAATATTACTAGAATATAGTAAATAGGATTATATTATTCTATTTATTAAAAATAAGGAATTAAAGCTATAAAAAATCTATTAGATATTGCAACTAGAAGATAGAGCTTTAAAAAAGTATATTAGAGATATACTAGGAAAAGAGTATATATAATTATTATAATTACTAATAGGATACCTAGTACTATTTATACTAAAAAAGGGAATAATAGAGTTATAATTATACATTAACTATTAATAACTTAATAATATTATAATTAAAGATGCTTATACCTTATTATTAATTATTAAGATTTAAGATAGAGTTAAAGGGAAGAAATAGTTTATTAAATTTAATATTATAGATATGTATAATTACTTATAAATCAAGGAAGAAGAAAAATAGAAAATAGTATTTAGAACTAAATTTAGATATTATAAATATTTAGTTATATCTTTTAGATTAATAAATATATTAGCTATATTTTAATAATATATTAATTTAGTTATCAAGGATTACCTTTATGACTTTATAATAGTCTATCTTAATAATATTATAATATTCTTAGATAGCTTAAAAAATTATATTAAATATATCAAATTAGTATTAAAGATATTATATATAGCAAAATTATAAATTAAACTTAAGAAGTATAAGTTTTATATCTAAGAAATAGATTTCTTAGGATATAGGATTATTTAAAAGAGGATATAAACTAATAAAGAAAAAATTTAGATAGTTAAAGACTAGTCTATACTAAGGAATATTAAAAAACTATAATTATTTATAAGAATAATTAATTATTATTAATAATATATAAAAGATTACATAAAGGAAATAGTACCTTTATTTAAGCTATTAAAAAAAGAAATTCTATATAAATAGAATAAAAAATAATAGAACATATTTAAAAAAATAAAAAAGAAATTTATTATAGTATTAATATTAGTATAGTTTGATATTAAGTTATTAATAGTATTAGAAATAGATACATTAGACTATGCTATTAGAGTAGTACTAATCTAAGAAGAGCTAGATAAAAAAAAAAGAGTAATTGCTTATTATTTAAAGAAACTAATTAACGCAGAACTTAATTATAATATCTATAATAAAGAATTACTAGTTATAGTAAAAGTATTTTAGTATTAGAAAGTCTATTTAGAAGGAATAAAGTTTATAGTTAGAATTATTATAGATTATAAAAATCTTATCTACTTTCTATTAACTAAAGTATTAACTTAAAAATAAGTAAGATAATTAGAGATACTATTATAGTATTAGTTCATGATTAAATATTATAAAGGAAAAGATAATAAAAAAGTAAATACTTTTAATAGATAACTAGATTATAAGGAAGGAGTTAGAAAACTAGAACTAGTACTACTTAAAAAAAATAAGAATAGAAATTTAGAGTATAATTCTTAAATAGCTACCTTAATAGTAATAATAGAACTAGATATAGATTTAGAGCTATAGAACCTTATTATTAAAGAAATAGTAATAGATAGAATAATTTAAATAATATTAGACAATATTAATAATAGAATTAAATATAATAAAATAACTAGTAATAAAATAGGACTAGTATTTTAGCATAGCTTAATTTATATATTAAAGATAGTCAAGAAATAAATCATTAAGATATATTATAATGATTTAATAGTAGGATACCTAAGAGTTACTAACACCTTAGAAAGAATATCAAGGAATTATTATTAGTTAAAAATAATTAAGGATATTAAGAAATATATTAAGAAATATAATATATATTAGAAAAATAAGATTATAAGATACTAACTATATGGATAGATGTAACTGCTTGAAGTATTAGAATATTTATAATAATAGATAATAATAGACCTAATAGTCAAATTATTAATCTTAGAAGAACATAACTTAATTATAATAATAGTTAATAGAATAATAAAGTATATACACTTTATACCAATAACTAAAAAAATAAATATATCTCTATTAGCTAAAATATTATTATAATAAGTATTCCAACATCACAGCATACTAGAAATAATAGTATTAGATAAAAGACTAGTATTTATATTAAAACTCTAGAAATCTATAATAGATCTAATAAAGAGAGAATAATAATTAAGTTTAGCTTATTACTCTTAGACTAATAAATAGATAGAATAGATAAACTAAATACTAAAGTAATACTTAAAGAGTTATATTAATTAAATATAAGACAATTAGATAGGATTATTATTAATAATATAATTAATATATAACATAACAAAACACTTTATAATAGGGATAATACCCTTTATAGTATATATAGGATAAGAAATAAGAATACTAGAAGAATCAAGATATAAGAAACTAGTGGTAGAAATAGTAGAAAGAATAATAAATACCATAAAAGCTATATATATCTACTTAGAAAGAGAAATAGAATGATAAAAAGAAATTAATATGAAATAATATAATAGAAAAAATCAGAAAGGATCTAATTTTAAAAAAAAAAGGAAGATCTACTTTTTATAAAAAAATCTTAAAATACTACAACTAAATAACAAATTAGACCATCTACGAATTGGACTATTTAAAATTAAAGAAAAAATTAAAGAAGTTAATTATAAATTAAAATTACTAGACTTTATATAAATTTACCTAGTATTTTATATTTTATTATTAGAACTAGCACTATAAAATACTAAGATATAAATTAATATTATTATTAAACAAGAAACTTATGAAGTTAAGAAAATATTAGTAATAAAAATAGTTAATAGATAAAAACACTACTTGATAAAATAGATAGAATATAATAAGATAAAAAGTACCTAGGAAGTTAAGGAGAACTTTATAAATATATAATAAGCAATTAAGGACTTCTATAAAAAACAATTTTATCTAAGAAGGAAAAATCTAAGAATAAGAAATTATCTAATAAAAAAAGATTAAAGAATCCTAATATTAGGAAATTATTAAGAATAGTATTTAGGAAATACTTATTTAGAGAAGTTAAAATAGGATCCTTAAGATTTTTTTTATTAAGAATATCTATAATATTAGTATTATAATTTAATATTTTATTACCATGCTCTTTAAGGAGTTTTTATTATTTATAAAGATAATAGATTTTTATAAATAATTTATATTAAGCCTTTATATATTTTTCAAGCTAAAGCTTAGTAGATTTAAGATTAGATTTAATCTTGTTCTCTTCCTTCTTGAGATAGGATCACTTACAATTGCTATAGAAATAATACTTATATTTTTGATTATTTTAGATGTATAAAATATAATTCTGATTTTTTAAATCTATGATACAAGGCTGATTTAAATAATTATAATAGGAATATAGATTATTTATAGGAAATCTGTTCTTAAGGATATAATTAGCTTGATAATGATGCTAGAGGATTTAAAGACTTAGCTTAGATATGTTAATATATTTTAGATATTTACTTATAAGAAAATAAGATTATACTAAGAATAAGGATAAGTTTTTCTATTTATATCTTTAAGGATAAAGGTCCTAAAAGAAGAGAGTAATATTATAAAACTAACTTATATAATACTAAACAGAAATTAATACTATAAAAGAAAGATACTTAATTAAAATAACTAATACCATAACTAGTTATTTATATATACTAGTATATAAAGTAGTTACTAAGTATATAGGCTTATAGCTAATATAAGAAGATATATAATTAAATATATATTTGCTAAGAATATATACTATGTATATTAGTATATACCATAGGTGTATATTATAATATATACTAGTATATACTAGAGGTATATACTAAGGTATATACTAGGAGAATTATATAAATATATTTATTTCTATACCTAGTTTCTACTTAGTATAGTTCTTTAATTTAAATTATTTTAGTTATATATTGAAAGGATTAACAAGGTAAATTATATTTAAAGTATTATAATACTTTAAGGGACTTTTTTTACTATAATTATGTTACCAACCAACTATTATTATTCATCTGTTCAACGTTTAATTATAAGACAACCCTTACTGGACCTCTGTGTGGTCTAATCTATTGTATCGTAGCTCTACACAGCCAGTGACAACTATAGCGGATCCAGGTCCGTGACACTAAGTAGTATTAAACATATAATAATCTTATTAAATTATCTAGGATATAACATCTAAGCAATCTTTACTCTTATATAACTTGTTGCTAGATATATTAAGAGGCAGAAGATAATTAACATATAATAGAGATCTCTTATAAAATATTATATTAAAATTAAGAAGAAACTAGATTAGTTTTTTTCACTTTTTATCTAACATATATTCCTTCATAGAAGATATATAGTCCTTAAGAACTAATCTCTTTTACTTTTAACCAATAAGTACTAATAAGCTTAGATAATAGAATTTAGGATTTAGTAGTTTATTAATTATTACCTAGAGTTAGTTAGTTTTATTAAAAATAATCCTATTACTTTAATTTTAAAGGCTAAGCTAGTAATAATAATTACAGCCTATTATTTTTATATTACTTGGCTATTTCACAATAATAATGGCCTTATTTATTTAATTTATTAGGCAAGGCTTATTTAAGATTTTATAGCTAGTGGCTAAATCAGACTAAGAAGAAATATTTTAAACATCTAATACTTCTATAATTAGTTTAGCTTTTTAGTATTAATTATTTATTCTTTTAAAGTATAATAGATAATCTTTCACAAACTTACTAGGGTATACTTTAATTATTATAAAAAATAGATTCTATTTTTAAGCTACAAGAGATTAATTAAGACTATCTAATTAAATCCCAAATTAATTCTCTCTTCTCTAAAATTAATAAAATATAATAAGCTAAAGATTTAGCTCTTACTATTTAACTACATTATGAAAATATAATATTTTAGTTAATAATTATATCCTATAGATAGTGGAATACAAATAGCTTCATTCAACTTTTAGAAAAAGCAGTGGAAATTTTACTCTAATTGGAACATATTCTAGGAGAAATTAATATTATTAAAAAGAAAACTAAGTATTAATTCTTTAATAGCTTCTAGTATAAAAAACATATCATATATCATATTAAATTAGTAAGCATAGAATCTAAGGGTATATCTAGAATTTTTAATAAAACTTTAGTTAAGAATATAAAAAGATATATTATCAAAGTTAGATACCTCTCTATTATAGAAGTTTATTTATATAAATCATATAAATAAAGTTATTTAAGAAAAGAAATTAGATGAATTAGTAAAAGTTAACTACAGGCAGCTCTAAGAAATATAATATAGCTCTATCTAGAGAATTATCTATAATTGTCTTAAGTATATCTTATAAAGCAAATCCACCTTAATTATTTATAATCTTATTAAATAAAAGCCATTCTTCGCTTTCTAACTTAATCAAAGGGAATTTAGAGAGCTATTATATATTAAAAGCAGTGCTTTTTACAGCAAGAGGCTTCTTTTAAAATTATATTAAATACTTTTTTTTCTTCCTACTATTATTATCTAGATCTTCTAGTATAATATTTATTATTTAGGCTTTCTTATTTTTCTATACTATTTATTAATTTCCATAAGATAATAAATAAAGAATTTTATCATATAAATTATTAAAAGAATAATCTCTATATATTCTTATTACTTAACTAATATATCTTACATTTTCCTTTCTTATTACATATAAAAACTACTATATTACTATTATAAATTCTAGCATACTAATAGGCCTTACTTATCACCTTCTTACTCCTCTTATAATCTATTATTTTAGAATCTTTTAGTAGAGTTCTTTTTATTATAATAACTAGATAAGATATTTCTAAATAAAATTTAAGTTAGCATAGAATACTTTAAATATTAAGATATCTTTCTTTTTACTTCTCTTATTTTTAATAATTACTATCTAGGACTTCTAAATCTATTTTTTAAGCAAACAAAATTACTTCAAGGCCAAGTCTTAAAACAGTATATAAAAATCTACTAGGCTATTAGATATACTAATTTAAGAAAGCAGTCTAGATCTAATAATATCTTTTTATAGGGCTTAGGTCTTATTATTAGTATATATATTATTATATAGACTAAATCTTTATTTACTCTAAAAACTCTTTATCTAATATATTCTATTCTATTTAATATGTAACGGCACGCTCCATGGCCAGGTTTACAGCAGCCTCAGGCAGAAGTCACATGCACAGGTCACGGGGTAGGGCAATATTAATGGGAAGCCCTAGATATCAAGAATAAATAAGATTTATTATTATCTGCCTAATTAGGCACCGCGGGGGGGCATATAAAATATTAATAGCACGTGAGAAGCTTCATCTTCTTCTTTTTTCTCTCTTATACTATTTATTCTTTATTATTTAATACTTAAATAGGAATCAATTCCATTCAATTTAGCCGCTATAACATAATAAATAATATCACCATTTCTACTTATTCTCTTTATATATTAATATAGCTAGTTATTATGCAGTAAAAAGTTTTAATTAAATAAGAATCTCTTTTTATACTATTTTTATTAAAATCTATTCTTTTTTTACATTCACAACTTACTATTTCAATATCTATACAATTAACACATCAAGCAAGGGTCTAGATTAACAAAGAACCTTTCTCATTCCTACTCCTTAGGATTATCTCTAGAAAGCAGGCAAAATAGTCAATAATATCATAGAAAAACTCAAAGCAAGCGAGAAACCTACTAAGATTAATAAAAAGAATACTAAGAGTGCCTAGATTAATAAAAAGAAAGTTTTTATTAATAATAATAACTTAAAAGAGTAAGCCCATTATTTTATCATTAACGCTCGCGATTTCTTAAAGAAATTAGCAACTCATAAACAAGGCTCTGAGAAAGCTATTAAGAAAATAGAACTAATCTATTAAAGATTTGTGAAGGAATTTAATAAGGACCCCAAGAAGCTTTTTTTTTAGCTGGCCAAACGTCTATAAGCTATCTAGGCTATAATCAATGAGCATATTAGCTAGGCTAAGAAGTGTCAACTTAAATTCAAATAATAAATGCATGACCTCTAGAAGCAAATCAATACTAAAAATAAAATAATCCAGAATCTAGTTAATAAGCATAACAAATTCTAAAATATACTCACCTATATAGCAATAAATTAACAGAGTTAGAACTTAGAATTAGGCTTTTTCTCTAAGAAATAATATTCTATTAAATTGTCTAATAGATCTCCTCTAACTAATAGAAAAAACCCTAAGTATAAATCCTAGAAGGTTAATATCACTAGTAAATTAAAGGCTAATGCTAACCACTATAAATTACTTAAAGTATATATAGTCTATATTAACAGAATAATATAGAGTAAAATCAATAACTATTTCCTTATATATATATATAAGAATTCAGTTAATCCTTATTAAGATTTAGATAATATAATTATATATCTTAACACTATTTATTTTAATATAAATCTAGAAATAAATACTAAGACTAATTTTAAGAATCTTATCTAAGACATAATATAGTTCCAAACTTTCCTATTAAAGTTCTAGTTATTAGCTTAGAACTCTAATCTTAATATTAAGAAGTATAAAAAGAAGTTATATAATAAGTTTAATAGTAATATAAAATATATAATACTCTACAAGATTAATAATAAGGCACTAACTTATACTATTTTTATCACTAAATATACTACTAAAGTGAATTATCTAGAGTAAATCGCATATAAGAAACGTATTCAGAACTAATATTGTAAAAAGGACTAAGAAAAATATAATAAACATAGAGAAAGTAATAATAAGAATAGCAGTACTTTTAAAAATTAAAATACTAAGAAAAATTATCCTAAATTTAATTAGGTATTATATAATAAAAGTAAATGCTTTTATTGTAAGTAACCTAAATATCTAAGTTATAACTGCCCACTTGCCTCTAAGGCTAAGATAAATCTTAAGACTCTTAAGGAAAGAGGTGACCTAGTAAAAGAGGTAAAAGAGTTAGCCTAAGAGAAATCTTTAACCTAGATAGACATAAAATTAGTTAAAGACTACTAGATTTATTATAATTACTAAGAAATAGAAGAAATAGTTTTATTATACCTATTCAGTTAGAAAAAAATCAACTTTTAGTATGTATTAAATTATTAATTAATTTAAGAGTAGATGCTTTTACTTTTATAGATATAAAACTTACCATATTACTAGCAGAATATTTTAATATTAAACTAAAAAGGCTACTAGCAGTATATAAAATAATAGAATATAATAGTTAGAATAAGAAGTTAATTATTTATACTATTATCCTAACACTCATTATTAATAATAAATAGCAATTAGATATCCCTTTCCTAATCACTAATTTAGACTAATATAATATTATCCTAAGACAGATGTAGTATACTAAATATAAAATGCTACTTAATTGTATAAACTAATAGATTATTTAGCCTAACAAATAAAGTCTAGAAAATAAATTAGTTACTAAATACAGTATATTAGTACCCAAGAGAATATTAAAGTGTTTTACTACCAATCTTTAACATCAAAAAAACATAGACCGAAGGGACTACCTTCTAAAGAGAGAGGATCATAAAAAGGCTACTAGAAAAATATTTATTAAAGTAGAATCCTTCTCTAAGCAGCTACACAAGAAGGCAGTATCTAGAAGCAAGAAACTCTTAAAAAAGTACTCTATAGCTATAAAAAGAAATAATACTAATATACAGGAATATTATAATAATACTAAAAATAAGCCACTAGCCATCCTCAACAATATTACTAATTAATTAAAATTTATTAAGAGGAAAGCAGTAAAGAAATAGAGCCTAGTATAATAACTAATAATAACTCCTACTTAATCCTAAAGCCCTATCTAGATTATAAGAAGTAGAAGAGGTACTTAAAAAGAAGTTACTTGGTCTAAGAATCTAAATATAATAGAATACTAGCTTAAGAATACTTTTATTAACTCTAATAAGAATTAATTAAATAATAAGCAAGAACTATATAAAGCTTAAGAAAAGATAGCTAAGGAATAGAATTAATAAGATATAAAGAAGCTTATAAAAAAGCTTTATTAATATTATTAATAATCTCTATAAACCTCCCTAATTAGTATTAATATTATTGGCACAACCAGCTTCAAAAGACTACTATAAAATAAGAGAAATAAAACCTTCATAACTAGCCTTAATAATATTAAGAAAGTTTTAGAATATAAATAAAAACTAGATAACCATCAAGAACCAAATTTAGAAAAAATTAAAGCCAAGCTATTAAAAAAGTTCTATAATCTAGTAGATATTTTTTTTAAATTTAAATCAAATAAATTATCTCCTCACCATTCTTATAATTACAAGATTGAATTACTTTAAGAGGGGGATTTAAGATATTTGTTATTCTACTATATAACTATAAACTAACTCAAGATAATATAAGAGTATATTCTTAATAACTTAGCAAAGAGGTTTATTATTTTAAGTAACACACCTTTTACCTCGCCAATCCTTATAGCTACTAAGGGAAATAGGAATTAAAGACTTTATATTAATTTCTAGAAGCTAAATACTTTAAGTAAAAAGAATTAATATCTACTATCCCTTATTAATAAGATCTTTAAAAGAATTAGTAAAGCAAGAATTTTTATTAAACTTGATATATAATAAAATTTTCATCAAATTTGTATATATCTAAAGTTAGAGGATTTAATAATATTCTAATACCAATATAAGACATTCAAATACAAGGTAATGCCCTTTAGGTTAACTAATAGGCTAGCCACTTTCTAAAAACTCATTAACAACATCTTAATACCATTCCTAGACAAATTTATTATCACTTTTATAAATAACTTACTTATTTATAGCTCAGATCTACTAAAATATAAGAATTATATAAAATAAGTACTTAAATATCTATATAAGTATAGCCTTCAAGCCTCAATTAAAAAGTATAAGTTTAAAGTAATAAAGATTAAGTATCTAAATTTTATTATCTCGCCAAATAGGATTAAGATAGACTTTAAGAAAATAAAAATTATTATCAGATAAAAAGTGCTAATAATTATTAAAGATATATAATCATTCTTAAGATTCTATAACTTCTATTACCATTTTATAAAAGTATATAGCCAAATAGCGAAGGCACTTTTCTAATTATTATAAGTTAATATTCCCTTTAAGTGGGATTACAGCTATTAGTAGGCCTTTAATAAGTTAAAGCGGAGTCTTACTCAGACATTAATATTATATTATTATTAATCTTATTTATTAACACGCATTAAGACTAATATCTTAAATAATGTTATTGCTGGAATCCTCTCTCAGTAATAAGAAAAAGATAAGTTATAATATCTAATAGCCTTCTTTTTTAAGACTATAGTATTAACTAAGCATAACTATAATATCTATAATAAAGAAATACTAGCCATAATCCGCGCTATGGAGGAGTAGTAACCTAAACTAATCAGACTAAATTGAGAAAACTATTTTAAGATCTTATTTAACCATCAAGCTTTAAAGTATTTTATAATAAAAAAGCAACTTAATATTAAATAAGCCTATTAGTATAAGTTATTAATAAATTATTATTTCATCCTAAAATACTAACTTAGCAAGTAAAATATACTAACTAATATTCTAACCTAAAAAAAAGTAGTATAATTAGGAATCTTAACTATAAGAACTAGATTATACTCCCTATTAAAATATTAGATTCTAAGATTGTAAAAGAAATAACTCTAATTATTATTAATATAATAAATAAAAAATTAGATATAGTCTTCTATATTATAAAAGTAAACTTAGAATAATTAGATATTAAATCTCTAAAAAAATAAACACAGAGCAAAGAGAGTAACTAGAAGCTTAATAAAGGATATCTCTTCTTTAAGAATTGTTTTTATATTCTAGAAAAAACTGATCTACAAGTAAAATTCTTAGATAAGATTTACTAATAAGCTTTAACTACTTATCCCAGCTAGATAAAAACAAAGCAATTGATTAAAAAGTATTACTATTAAAAAATATGATCTATAAATATAAAGCATTATATTAATTACTGTATAGTTTATAAGAGAAATACTATAAAAAGAGATTTATTATCTAATTTATTGAAATCTTTACTGATTCTAGAAAGACTATAGTAATATATCTTAATAGACTTTATATCTTTTCTAAAGAATAAATATAGATTCAATATGATCTTTATAGTCATAGATAAGCTAAGTAAAAAAGTAGTCTTTATTCTCTACTAGAAAATAACTATAGTAAAGGATATAGCGCGCTTTTATATTTATCATGTCTATTCATAGACAAGTTTATTTAATTTAATAGTATTAGATTATAAGAGCCAGTTCATCTCAGAGTTTTAGGATAAGATTTATTAGATCCTAAGAATAAAGATTAAGTTATTAACTAGCTTCAATCCTTAGATAAATAATTAAATAGAAATCCTTAATAAATATATTATGGAGCAGCTACGGCCCTTTACTAGTTATTTCTAGAATAATTAGTCTGAGTGACTGCTAATCATAGATTTTGCTCACACTATCTTATACTATAAGTCTATTAGGATATCTCCATTCATGATTGAAAAGGAATATTAACTATAAATATTATTTAATTAGAGTAAACTAAAAGAGCTATAGGAATTAATATCTAATTATAAGCAAGCTTAGGCCTAGATAAAATATTTATAGGAGGCATAGCAATTTACACAAGAAGAAATAGAAGTAGCTTAAGAGAAGCAGGAAAGGAATACTAATTAACAACACTATAAGAAGGATTTTGGTGTTGGGGATAAAGTCTTTATTTTTATAAAGAATTAAAAGATAGGGCGTCCTAGTCGTAAGCTTACTAAGTAATAGGTAGGATCTTACCCTATTAAGAAAAAGGAAGGGAACTCCTAAAGAGTTACTCTACTAGAGGAGGTTAATGTGCACCCAGTTTTTTATTTAAATAAACTATACTGAGCAAGGAAACTAGAGCTATTACTAGAACAGATTATTAATAAATAGGGGCTGATTAAGGTTAATAGAGAGCAGAAATACAAAATAGAAAAAATACTAGATTTAAGAAGATACTATAGGAAGCTGCAATATAAGGCAAAATAGCTTACTTATAAGGATGATAACCTTACTTGGTATTTAGCCTCAAATTTTAAAAACGCGCTGGATTACTTATTTAATTTCCATGCGTTATATCTAAGAAAGTTAGGTCCGCCAAAGCAGCTATCAACTTAGGCTGCAGCGAAATTACGCGATAAGGAAGTAGAGGATTATCTAAATGATAAATTCCTAGAATAAAGCTATTCGGAATTACTACACTTGAGGGCAAGCGCCTGGAGAAGGGGAGAGTAATGTAACAACATATTCCATGGCTAGGTTTACAGCAGCCTCAGGCAGAAGTCATGTGCACGGGTTATGGGGTAGGGCAATATTGACGGGAAGCCCTAGATATTAAGAGTGAATAGGATTCACCATCACCTGCCTAATTAGGCACCGCGGGGGGGTATATAAAATATTAATAGCACGCGAGAAGCCTCATCTTCTTCCCTTTTCTCTCTCATGCTGTTTATTCTTCGTTATTTAGTACTTGAATAGGAATCAATTCCATTCGATTTGGCCGCCGTAACATAATAATCTAAAATTGCCCTTTAAAAATATTTAGTAATAAAAACTATCTCTATTATAAGTTTCCTATTTATGCTATCTTTTTAATAAATATAAATATACTTAATTCTAAGCCTTAAATATTCCTAAAATAAGTTAATTAACTCTATTATTTAAGCATCTATATAAGATATTTCCTGTAAGATATAAAAATGATAATACACTCTTTAAATAGCTCTAGATAGGGTGTTCTTATATATCTCTTAAATAACTTAGAGACTAGGTAAAAGTACCTTTAGATTTAGTATATTTAAATAATTATTACTTTTAGTTATCTTTACTTGATTTAGAAAATATAATCTATACTATACTAGATGTTACGAAACCAACTTGCATGATACTAGGCAGAAACTAGTACTATAAAGGAAAGGCGCTTAGTTAAAGTAGCTAATGCTATGACCAGTCATTTATACGCACTGGCATATAAGGCGGTTACTAAGTATATAGGCTTATAGCTAATATAAGGAGATATATAACTAAGTATATACTTGTTAAGAATATATACTATATATATTAGTATATACTATAGGTATATACTATGATATATATTAGTATATACTAAAGATGTATACTGAGGTATATATTAGGAAAATTATATAAATATATTTATTCTTATATCTAATTTCTATTTAGTATAGTTCTTTAATTTAAATTATTTTAATTATACATTAAAAAGGTTAGTAAGATAAATTATACTTAAAGTATTATAATACTTTAAAAGACTTCTTTTATTATAATTATATTATTAATTAACTATTATTATTCACCTATTTAATATTTAATTATAAAATAATCTTTATTAGACTTCTATATAGTCTAACCCATTGTATCATAGCTTTATATAGCTAGTGACAACTATAGTAGATCTAGATCTATGATAAAAGAACTATTATCTTAATCTAGGGCTATAATATAGGATAAATACTATTATAAAGAGCTAATTACTATATTAGGAAAGTATTACTTTATTAGAAAAGCTAATAATAGTAGAAATAACTACAATATTATTAGTAAGTACTATTGTAGAATTAATTATAACTACTTAATAATTAGCTTAGTAAAATTAATAGCTATAATAATAAATTATAGAATTTAAAGTAATTTAGATAGTAGGATATTAATTATAGTTAAAGATTAATAAACTAATTTTATTTATAGGAGAATAGAAGAAGTTAAAACTATTTCTAATTTAGATATAGCTATATTTCTTAGTAAATATTTATCTTATTGGAAGTAAGATAAATAAAGTTCTAGCTATATCTACTTTCTTAAAAGGAGATGTAATAGACTGGTTTAAATTATATATTTAAGCATAGTTTAAGGAAACTAAAGAAGAATAAAATAATAATATTAATAAAATATTTATAGACTATTCTATATTTATATAAAGAATTAAATTAATATTTAAAGAAATTAATAAAAGAAATATAATAATATAAAAGATATAATAATTATAATAAATTATTTTTATATTAGATTATGCCTTATAATTCTATTAAATTAGTTTATATTTAAGATAAGATAATAAAGCTAAGATAAATTAATTTTATTTAGAATTTAAGAATAACATTCAAGATAAGATTACTAGAATTCTAAAGTGACCAATAATCTTAATAAATATAATTAATATAGTAATCAAACTTAATAATAGACTATATAAATATAGAATAGAAAAGAAGTATAAAAATAGATAAATAAATTATAACTTAAAGAAAAAAACTAATTAGAGATAAAAATAATAAGATTTTTATAGATTAATATCTATAAAGTTAGATGTAATAATTTATAAAGAATAATTAAAATAGTTATATAATAAAAATAAAGTTAAGTGTTATAATTATGATAAAATAAGATATTTTATAAAGGAATATAAGAGCTTTAAGAAGTAATAATAATAACTAAAAACAACTAGCAAAATAAGATAGTTAAAGATTATTTACTATAATAGTAAGCATAATAGTGAAGTATATATTAACAATAATAATATAAGATATATGAATAAAGACAGCTATAATAATTATAATAACTTTAAAGGAATAGAAGAAGTAATAAGAATTTATATAGAAATAATATATATTTAGAATTATAAGAATTTAGAATAAAATATATAGATTAAAGAAATACCTAAAATACTTAGATAGAATATTAGTAGTAAAGATAAATTCCTTAAAATTAAAAAAAGAATATTTAAAGATCTTATAATAAAGAAGATTAAGATATATAATCTAGTAATAGACTCTAAAAATAAGAAACTAGAAGAATATAAATATTATTACTAATATTATTTAATAAATTATCCTAGTTATAAAATAATCTATTAGTTAATCTATACTAATAACTAATGCTTAATTCATTATAATAATAAGAATAAAATAAAATAATATTTAAAAGAAAAGGGACTATGCAAACTACTATAAATAAGATATAGATAATAGAAAGAAAGAGAAGAAAAGAAATAATAAACTAAAAAATAATTCTTTTCTTAAAATAATAAGAAATAATTTAACTTAAATAAATTATAAAAAGTAAGCTAGTTATTAGGGATTAAAAGTTAAATAAATTAGAAACCTATAATAAGTTTAAGTACTAATAAGAAAATTTGATAGGAATTAATTAAGAATAAAAATCCCTAAGATAAGAAAAAAAAAGTGATGATTAATAATAAATTTAAAAGATTTTAATAAGAAATAAAAAATAAAATTAAATATTAGAATATGAAGATATAAATATATAAAAATATTATTATAAAATAATAAGTATTAGAATAATATAATAAAGTCTTTTAACTATTAAGGAAGTGGATAAATTTATTAGATAAAGAACTAATAGAAGAAGCTGATAATCTAGATGACTTTCTAGAAAATTATAAAAAAGATTAAAAGTTTAAGATAATAATTTAAGGACAATATCTAAAGATTAAAATTAACTTGCTAGGTAGGGAATTGATAGCAATAATAGATTTTAATATTATAGGAAATTATATAGATCTAAGAATTAAGAAAGAATTAGGACTTTTAGATATTGAAAAGGAGAATCTAATACTATTAATAGGACTTAATAGAGAGAAATTGGTAGAAAAAGATATTATAGAAGAAAGTAGTTAGCTTATTATAATAATAAAAAAGTATAGAGAATAAATTAATTTTAATATTATAAAACTAGGAAGTGATAATATTATCCTAGAAGTATCTTAGTTGAGAATATATAATCTAGAGATCTATTAAGAGTAAGATTAATTATAACTAATAAGATATAATTATATAAAAATCTAGATTATTAAAGCTATTAGAAAAGGATTAGTAAAGCTAATAATTACTATATAAGAAATAATAGTAGTACTATTCTATTAGGATAAATAACTAGCTAATGAGAAAGGCAATAGTATTATTAAAGTTATAAAAGAGCTTAGGAAATCTAAAGAAAGGATAAGAGCTAGAAAAAAGATAATATTTAATAAGTTATTATAAGAAATTAAGGGTAGTACAAAAGTGGTATTATTAGAAGAATATAAATATTTTAAGGAACTATTTAATAGAATATATAAAATATTACTAGAATATAGTAAATAGAATTATACTATTTTACTTGTTAAAGACAAAGAATTAAAGCTATAGAAAATCTATTAGATATTATAACTAGAGGATAGAGCTTTGAAAGAGTATATTAGAGATATGCTAGAAAAAGAATATATATAACTATTATAATTACTAATAGGATACCTAGTACTATTCATACTAAAAAAAGAAATAATAGAGTTATAACTATATATTAACTATTAATAATTTAATAATATTATAATTAAAGACATTTATGTCTTACTATTAATTATTAAGATTTAAGATAGAGTTAAAGAGAAGAAATAGTTTATTAAACTTAATATTATAGATATATATAATCACTTATAAATTAAGAAAGAAAAAGAATAGAAAATAATATTTAAAATTAAATTTAGATATTATAAATATTTAGTTATGTCTTTTAAATTAATAAATATATTAGCTATATTTTAATAATATATTAATTTAATTATTAAGGACTATCTCTATAACTTTATAATAGTCTATCTCGACAATATTATAGTATTCTTGGATAGTCTAAAAGATTATATTAGATATATTAAATTAATATTAAAGGTATTATGTATAGCAAAACTATAAATTAAACTTAAGAAATATGAGTTTTATGTCTAAGAAATAGATTTCTTAGGATATAGGATTACTTAAAAGGGGATATAAACTAATAAAGAAAAAGTTTAGATAGTTAGAGACTGGTCTATACTAAGAAATATTAAGGAACTGTAATTATTCATAGGAATGATTAACTATTATTAATAATATATAAAAAATTATATAAAGGAAATAGTATCTTTATTTAAATTACTAAAAAAGGAAATTTTATATAAATAGAATAAAAAATAATAAGATATATTTGAGAAAATAAAAGAAAAATTTATTATAGTATTAATATTAGTATAGTTTAATATTAAGTTATTAATAATATTAGAAATAGATGTATTAGATTATACTATTAGAATAGTATTAACCTAAGAAGAGCTAGATAGAAAAAAAAGAGTAATTACTTATTATTTAAAGAAACTGATTAATATGAAACTTAACTATAATATTTATAATAAAGAATTGCTAGCTATAATAAAAGTATTTTAGTATTAGAGAGTCTATTTAAAAGGAATAAAATTTATAATTAGAATTATTATAGATTATAAAAACCTTACTTATTTTCTATTAACTAAAATATTGACTTAAAGATAAGTAAGATAGTTAGAGATATTATTATAGTATTAGTTTATAATTAAATATTATAAAGGAAAAGATAATGAAAGAGTAGATATTCTTAGTAGATAATTAGATTATAAGAAAGGAGTCAGAAAACTAGAACTAATATTACTTAAAAAAAATAAGAATAGAAATTTAGAGTATAATCTTTAAATAACTACCTTAGTAGTAATAATAAAACTAGATATAGACTTAGAGCTATAGGATCTTATTATTAAAGAAATAGCAATAAATAGAATAATTTAAGTAATACTAAATAATATTAATAATAGAATTGAATATGATAAAATAACTAGTAATAAAATAAGATTAGTATTTTAGTATAGCTTAATCTATGTATTAAAACTAGTTAGGGAATGAATTATTAAGATATATTATAATAACTTAATAGCAGGATATTTAGGAGTTATTAATATCTTAGAAAAGATATTAAGGAACTATTACTGACTAAAAATAATTAAGGATATTAAGAAATATATTAAAGAATATGACATATATTAAAAAAATAAGATTATAAGATATTAATTATATAGATAGATGTAACTGCTTAAAGCATTAGAATATCTATAATAATAGATAATAATAGACCTAATAGTCAAATTATTAATCTTAAAAGAACATGACTTAATTATAGTAATAGTTAATAGAATAATAAAGTATACACATTTTATACTAATAATTAAAAAAATAGATATACCTCTATTAGCTAAAATATTATTATAATAAGTATTCTAATATCATAGCATATTAAAAATAATAGTATTAGATAAAGGACTAATATTTATATTAAAACTCTAAAGATTTATGATAGATCTAATAAGGGAAGAATAATAATTAAGTTTAGCTTACTATCTTTAGACTAATAGATAGATAGAATGGATAAACTAAATACTAAAGTAATACTTAAGGAATTATATTAACTAAATATAAGATAATTAGGTAGGATTATTATTAATAGTATAGTTAGTATATAATATGATAAAATACTCCATAATAAGGATAATATCTTTTATAGTATATATAAGATAAGAAGCAAGAATGCTAAGAGAACCAAGATATAAGAAATTAGTAGTAAAAATAGCAGAAAGAATAGTAAATACTATGAAAGCTATATATATCTATTTAGAAAGAGAAATAGAATAATAAGGAGAAATTAATATAGAATAATATAATAAAAAGAATTAGAAGGGATCTGATTTTAAAAAGAGGGGGAAGGTCTATTTTTTATAAAAAAATCTTAAAATGCTATAACTAAATAATAAATTAGATTATCTATAAATTAGACTATTTAAAATCAAAGAAAAAATTAGAGAAGTTAATTATAAATTAAAACTATTAGACTTTATATAAATTTATCTAGTATTCTATATTTTATTATTAGAACCAGCACTATAAAATGCTAAGACATAAATTAATATTATTATTAAATAAGAAATCTATGAAGTTGAGAAAATATTAGTAATAAAAATAGTTAGTAGATAAAAACATTATTTAGTGAAATAGGTAAGGTATAATAAGATAGAAAGTACCTAGAAAGTTAAGGAGAACCTTGCAAATATATAATAAGCAATTGAGGATTTCTATAAGAAATAGCTTCATCTAAAAAGAGAAGGTTTAAGAATAAGAAATTATCTAGTAAAAGAGGATTAGAAAATCCTAATACCAGGAAATTATTAAGGATAGTATTTAGGAAATACTTATTCAGAGAAATTAAAATAAGATCTTTAGGATTTTTTTTATTAAGAATATCTATGATATTAGTATTATAATTTAATATTTTATTACTATACTCTTTAAGGAGTTTTTATTATTTATAGAGATAATAGATTTTTATAAATAATTTATATTAAATCTCTATATGTTTTTTAAGCTGAAGCTTAATAGATTTAAGATTAGATTTAATCTTATTCTCTTTCTTCTTAAGATAGAACCACTTATGATTGCTATAGAAATAATACTTATATTTTTAATTATTTTAGGTATACAAAGTATAATTCTGATTTTTTAAATCTATAATATAAGACTAATTTAAATAATTATAATAGGAATATAGATTGTCTATAGAAAATCTATTCTTAAGGATATAATTAGCTTAATAATAATACTAGAGGGTTTAAAGACTTAGTTTAGATATATTAATATATTTTAGACATTTACCTATAAGAAAGTAGAGTTATACTGAGGATAAAAGCAAGCCTTTCTATTTATATCTTTAAGGACAAAGATCCTAAAAGAAGGGAATAATATTATAAAATTAATTTACATAATACTAGATAGAAACTAATACTATAAAGGAAAGATACTTAGCTAAAGTAGCTAATGCTATAACTAGTCATTTATATGTATTAGTATATAAGATGGTCACTAAGTATATAGGTTTATAGCTAATATAAAGAGACACATAACTAAGTATATATTTGCTAAGAACATATACTATATATACTAGTATACACTATAGGTGTATACTATAGCATATACTAGTATATACTAGAGGTATATATTAAGGTATATATTAAGAGAATTATATAAATATACTTATTCCTGTATCTAGTTTCTATTTAGTATAGTTCTTTAATCTAAGTTACTTTAATTATATACTAAAAAGGTCAGCAAGATAAACCATACTTAAAGTATTATAATACTTTAAAGGACTTTTTCTACTATAATTATATTACTAACCAACCATTACTATTTACCTGTTCAATATTTAACTACGAGACAACCCTTACCAGACCTCTGTGTGGTCTAACCCATTATATCGCAGCTCTACATAGCCAGTGACAACTATAGCGGATCCAGGTCCGTGACACTAGATTTATATTATTTATATAGGTATAATCTATAGCTGTTTTTAATAATCTATAATAAACTTAATTTAGATATAACTATTATTATATTCTATATAACTATTTTAAAATAAATAAGCTATTTTAAGCTATTTAGATTCTAGTGGTAATTTTTTTAAAATATTATTTATTTTCTTGCTTTAGGCCTGCTGATTATGACTACTCTAATTCTATTAAAAAGTGATTATAATATAATATCTTATCTAATAAAATATTGCCTGGTATTTATTGCTTTAGCTTAAATAGTACAGCTTTTAGGGTATCTTTTATCTAATATATATTAGTCTTGATTTAATGTTTAGGCTATCTCTACTAATTAACTTTTATATCTCTAATTAATCCTATAGATCTTAGATCTTATCCTAAAACTCTTAGTTTACTTTTCTTAACTTTTCTATATTGCTCTATAAAGTTTTATTAGTAATCTAAAAATTATTGACCTTATAATATAAAATATTATTATTTATATAAAGGAGTATATTCTTATATAAACTGTATAATATCTAGTCCTGTTTTTTTTTATAATATTAATAGAGTTATAATAGCCCTTAAGCCTAATTAAAAAGTAGGAGAAGTATTCTTTTATATATTTTAGGTATATTTGAGCTTTAGATATTATATTAGTGATATTAATTATTTCTTTAGTAGGAAGATAGGGTGAAGTCTATAAATAAAATTTAGCTTTTAAGCTTAGGAAAAGAAAGAGAAAAAATATCTATCTTTATTATTATTTATAGAATATTAAGAAAGAATTAAAAATTAATATATATAAAAAGAGAATAATTTTTTAGCTCTTTTATATGCTAATTATAAGTTTAATTATATACTAATTTAGGAAATATATATCCTAGATATTATTATTATTTATACTTTTATTAGTAGAATCTATAGCTTTACTTAATATAATTATATATAGTGTTTTTTGTAATAAATTTATATATTTTATAGATAGCACTTAGACACTCTTAATTTTTTATAGTAAATTGATATAGCTAATAAAGAAAATTATTTTAAATTATTTAAAAGTCTCTCTTAACTTCTAGAAGATTAAGTATTTAATTTAATTAAATTAATCTTTCTATTAAATAGTTAGAATATAAAGGGCTTTTCTAGTAGTTTATTAGAAATAGAAGAAACTATTCTTAGGAATTTTATTATAGATATATCTAAATTTATTATTCTATCTCTAGAAGTATTTAATTTTAATACTGAAACTATATTATAGTAAAAAATCAAGGAGCTATTATAAAGGCTATAAGATATTTAATACAATTTTTCTAAGTAAGAATAAGAGTAAGTTTTATAATAACTTATATTTTATTTCTTATACTAATAAAATTAAGAATATTAAGATAATATAAAAAGTATAAAATCTATAAATTTTATTAACTTTTTATTTAGCAAATTAATTAATATTAAATAATATCTTATTAGTTTTAAGAAATAGGTAAATAGTTTTTATAAGACTATTAAAACTATAGTAATAGAAATTCTTCTTAAATTAAAAAGTAAATAAGTTTCCTAGAGATAATAAGAGGTTATTAGATTAGAATTAGAGTTATTAGATTTATAAATTATATATTATATAATAAATAGAGATTTAATAATAGACTTATAAATTATAATTTACCTAAAATAGATATTAAATATTAGGTTTAACTCTCTATTAATTAGTAATAGTATATCTATCTTAGATATTAGAGTATAGACTATTAGTTTTTTATTATTAATAATATCCTTAGGAAGTTCTATAAGATTAGACTCTAGATATAATCTAGAATAGCCTATATAAGAATTAAAATAATGATAATAATAGATATAGATATTAAGCCCTTTACTGGATTTCAGTATCTTTATATAACTAGGTTATAAGTAGATAGATAAATGTTTTACCTTATAATAATAGGAGTATAGTTTATAATAAATAGTATATCTTAGATATAATATTTTTTTTAATTATAAATGTTAAGAAATAATATATATATCTATAAACTCTAGTTAAATAAGAAGTAGATAGTACTATCTATATTAATTAGCTATAATTTTACCTTAGAACTTAGAATTAGTGGCTTATCTTTAAATAAAATAGTTCTAATATAATTTTTATAGTGATATTATTATAGATTAATAATTTATAATAAATTGTAATTATATAATCTTAGATTATTATATTTTATATATTCTAAAGTCTATTTCTAATAATTAGTAGTTAAGATAGAGTGTATATTAATATTATAGGTCTATATATCCTATAAGATTTATACCCTATATTATATCTAATTATGTCTAAGTATATTAGTAAATACTAAGAGAGAAGTAAGTATAGTTAGCCAGCACCTTTAAATATAGATAAAGATAATCAGCTAACTTTTATTAATAAATATAAATATATTAGCAAACAGATAAATATTAAATTTAAAAGGATTAAAATATATAAATAGTAATCTATTTTATATTAGAAAACCTAATTAATTTTAGTTTCTAGTTAGTTTATTAGCTTATTATCAAGATTTAATCTTAAAAGTGGAAAAAGAATATTTAAAATAAATCTTTGGAGCTAGATACTGTTAAGTATAATCTTATTTTTTATTTTTATTATAATAAAGAAATTTATTTATTTTATTATCTTTTCTCTATTAAATTAGTTTCTAGGAATAATTTTAACTAGATTTATAAATTTATAGTAGCTTTAGATAGTTTTTACTAGTTATACTTATCTCATCCATATTTAGTTTTATAGGATTTTTGGTTTTATTATTATTCTTAGTCTAAATTTTATTTTTCTTAATGATCTTAATTATATTTATACTATATATAGAGATAAGTAATTTATTAAAGTAAGATTGGTTCTAGATATAGTTTATACTAATAATTAATATATTATAGAGTTTCTTCTATACTATTGCAGATAGCTAGTTAAAGAGAGGTAAAAGGATCTTAAATATCTTTAGTATAATAGACCTAGTATTTTATAGTAGGGAAATCTATACCCTTAGATCTTACTATTCTATGAAGAATATTAGAAGATTTAAATCTGTTATAGATTGCATAATCATAAAATTAGTAGATATTTTAGATTAATATTTATTAGTATGTAATTTTAGCTAATAGTTAAAGCTATATTAGTTTAAAGTAGTATTTTAATTAGGATCTATTCTAACTAAGAATATAGTTGTCTAGGATTTAATTATCTAAATTACCTTTGGTGTGCTTCTAGGATTTCTAGATAAGGAGAAAGATATTTATAATCTTATAAAGTCTAATTAAAAGGTAATAAGATATTTTATTTTAATTAGTTTATTAAATTATAGTTCTATTCTTGCTATTAATAACTAGAAGGTTAGTTAGATTTTTATATTTAATAGTATCTTAAGAAAATTTCTACTATATAGAAATGATTTAATTTTTACCTATATAATATAATTTAATATCAAAAAGATTTAGGCCTATAATATTGTACTGATTAATTAAGATTCTTAGAAAAATGCAAATCTCTTAGATATGTTTATTAGCAGCTAGAAGCTCTTTAATTATAATGAAAATTAACTAGTGTCTTAGCTTTTAGCTAGCTTGGTTACTGGAGCTAATATAATAGTAAGTATGTTGATATCTATAATATACTTTGTATTTAAATATTATAATGTTTTTAAAGCCTTATAAAGAGAACTTGATAGAAAAATCTTAGATATACTAGTAATATTTAATTAGGTTTATAGCCTTCTATATCTTAGTACTATTATTAATGAAATAATATATCTCTAATCTGCTATAGGTCTTACTCTAGAATATATTATTCTAGAAAGTAGGTTTACTTTTTTTAATAGCCACATTATACCTAAAGGAATTATTGTTAAGATAAATTCTTATATAATTTATTAAAATAAGAAGGTTTTTAGATATAATTCTGATGTATTTAAGCTATAAAGATAGCTTTATTAAGAAAGTAAGAATAAAATTATATTTAATTAATAGATAAGTTGAATAATATAGTACAATCTTATCTTTAGATATAGTAAAAGAATCTATATTAGTTGATATATAAGCTTGCTAAAAATTTATAAGATGGTTGCAATACTTTTCTATCTTTATAATATATATAATTATCTCTATAAAATGTTCTTAAAATTCTTTTTTATATAATTAGATATCTTTTATATATCTAATATAAAATTATAAAGTGTAGAATTTCTAATTTATAGATATAAGCAGCTTAGTTGTTAATATTTATAGGAGATAAAACTTAACTAGATAGGTATATCCTTAATATATATAAGAATAAGTGTGTATATTTTACTCTTATATTAGGGTTAATTATCTAGTAAGTTTTAGTAGATAAATTTTAAATCTTTTTAATCTATACTTATTGATTTATTTTATGCATATAATCTATTATCTTTTAGTTATCTAGTTATAATTTAAATATACTATATTTTTATTCTATAATTTTATTTTGCTCTAAGTCTATATTACTTTTTAGTAATCTATTTATTATATAATATTCTAAAAAATGTCTAAGTGCTTTTCTATACCCAAAGAAAAAGGTTGAAGAGTGATTAGTAGTTATTTATAGAGATATTGCTATAGATCTTTTAATTCTTGTCTTTAGATAAGGCTATTTGTTAAGATGATAAAGATTTGGCTATGATATCTATTAAAATAGGCTATAATATAGAAAAGGCAACTAGTTTAATTCTTATAATTAAATATAAGCAGGCTAATATAATTGATTTTTTCCTTGCTCTTAGTGCAGTGGTCAAATAGAATATGGAAGAGAAGCTAAAGATACCATGGGATTCCGGAGATGGCAGGCCAATATGATTGATCTTTTCCTTACTCTCGGTGCAGCGGTTGAACGGAATGTGGAAGAGAAGCTAAAGATACTATGAGATTCTAGAGATGATAAACTTATCAGTATGGTTCTTAGCTATGACTAGAAAAATCAATAAGAATTTATCTAGTAATATGTAATAGATAGTATGATATTGTTATAAAGTTATAAGACTGCTAGAAATTTGAAATGATAAAGGATATTGAAAATGTTTTTTGTTATCTTCTAATATATTAGGTTATTTTTGGAGCTAATCTTCAGATATTAAAACTATTAGAATCTTATAGTTATTTTATCTATCTTTAAGATCTACATGGCTATAATTTATTAAATATAATCCTTAGATATCTAGTTTATTTAAATATAATCTTTAGACTAGCCTATTTAAATATAATCTTTAAATATCTAGACTAATATTATAAATAGATAGTAATAACAGCATGTCAAGAATCTTATAGGAATATTATTAAATGGCTTATAGATAATAATTATAATATTCTAGTGTGTAATAATGAAAGATTAAAATTATCAAAAATAGAGAAAATTTAACTTAAAGGGGGTCTTATTTCCTATAGCTTTTCTAGATTATAAAATAAATTATCAATCCTTAATTCTAAAGAGTGTTTTTAGAAAGCTTAATCTATTTTTAAAATATAACTTATATATTAATTTAATATATATAAAGTCTATAGAATAATATAGTATACTCTATTTCTAACTAACTTCTTGTCTAAAGTTCTTTGTTAGACTATATTAATTAGTATTATAGAATAACTTATCTTAATAAATTACTAATAGAGCTATTTTATTTTATAATAAGAAGCTTAAATATTTTAGAGCTTTAGAGCCTATTAATTATTTATCCTTATTATAATTTTTTTTACTAACTCTGAAAAGGACTTTATATTTTGAATTAGGATTATTTTATAATATTAATTTATACTATTTATATAGAAAAAATAGATCTAATATAATAAATTTTTAACTTGCCTTAACTTCTCTAAGATTTTGATAGATTTAGATACTTTATATATATTTATATATTTTTTTCTAATAATAAATTTCTTATATAATCTATTATAAATATTAATTTAAGTAATTATATTAATTCTTTAATTATTATAATTAATAAAAACTTTATTTGATCTATATAGGGACTTATTATTATTAAATATTTATTAGATAGTAGCATTAAAATAAATAAGGTAAATAAATTTTAATATTATTACCTATTATATATCGCAACAGAAAACTAGGATTATAAAGCTATGAAGTTATTACTTTAATATCAATCTTGTCTTGATTAGAGAAGCTTTATAGGCTATTATTATAGACTGTTACTTAATACTATTATTAAATAAAATAGTATTAATCTAGTGTCATTACTTCTTAATTATAATAATATATTTTTAACTTATCTTTTCCACATGCTAGCTTTAGAGAAATATAAGAAATCTTTATAATTATTTAAAATACTTAATATACTTATTATATAAAGAAAATATTAACTATTCTATAGGAACTTACTTGATATAATATAATAGTATTTTAACTTGCTTTTTTAGTACTTATTAAGTTCTAAAAATTAGGCTATTAGTAATAAAACAATTTTTATAGCTAATTAGCTAATTACTTATCTAAGATCTAAGTGCTTTATATTAATAGTAGAAAAGTTAAAGATATAATTCTAGATTTATTAATATTATATCTAATATTTATAATTTATTATTAGCTTAAGTTTTAATTTTTAATTTTAAGTAGTTAAATGTTCTTCTCTTTAGCTATTTATTATATATTTCACTTCTAACCACTATTAGAAATAATATATATATATATAGAGATATATATGAGATTTATAAATATTTTTTTCTATATAATTAAGTTCTTATTTATATCTAAATTATTTTTTTAATCTTAAAGATATATAAGATTTATAGTTTCTTAAGATCTTAAAATCTTATATTCTTCTTTCTGAATTACTTCTTGAAGCTTATGGTTAAGGATAAAATTAGCTAGTTATAGCTAGTTTCTTATAATTAGATATTTATATTTTTTCTTAATAAATCTCTTAATAGTTAGGCAATTATAACTATTATTATTTAAGCTAGCAGATTATAAATGAATTTTTTATTTTAATCTACTTCTATTAGTAGTAATAGAGTTAATTAATTGCTTATAATTATATGTTTTATATTAGATCTATTTATAAATAGCTATAGAATAGAATTATCCTATATAATGAGTTTATAGCTTACTAGCTAAGGCCTATTAATAGTCTTATAGATATAATTTCTATTACTAATGATAGTCCTATTCTCTATTATATAGTTATTAAGATCTTTTTTTATAATTAAAGCTCTATCTTATATTATATTTAGATAAATACTACCTCTTAATATACTGCCTTTTATAATGGAAAAATCAATAGTAATCTCTATACTTACTATACTACTAATAACTACTATTAAATAATTTATATTTCTACTATTAATTTCTCTATAAATAGTCAAGTAGTTAATTCTATTTTCTAATATCACTATATATAAACTAATTTTAGTATCCCTTATAATTATGAGATTATTACTTAAATTGATAATAGTATCTGTAGCTATCTATATATAGTTAATATTAATAAATAAATAACTTAACTTATTGAAAAATTAAATATATTTATAATATGTAACTAGTTCTTTTTTTAATTAAGTAACTAGTTTTATAGAATTAATATATTCTTATAAATGTATTATAATACTAATAATTCTTATACTTTTATAACTTAGGTAAAGTAATTATAGTAATAATGTTCTAAAATTATAGATTTGTATGGATAGGGAGAAGATTAATTAAAGAAATATAGGGGTGGCCAGCTTTTTATATATTTATATCTATTAGATAGATGTTATTTATAAGTGCTCAGCTCTTTCCCTTACAGGAAAGTATAAACACAGGTGAAAGCCTTTGGCTTCCAACGGCGATGAATGACTGGGACGAAGCATCTAAGAAAGCACTCATCCCATGCTTCGGATTCGTAAATGAGAAATAATATATAGGTAGAAGGAGGGATTGTGCACTGTTTGGTTAATGCCTATGGATGCTGACAGCTTTAAGATAAAAGCTGACATAGGAGTATGAAGGTATAAATATGTATATTAATATCTTATTAATAATCTAGCTATCTAGTAAGATATATATAGTATAGAAATCTTCTAAATAGATTCTTGATTTAGTTGATTTAACTTTTAATACTATTATATTCTATAAAGTATAGAATACTATATATAGTTTCTATATATTATATCTAAGCTCTTATCTTCTAATATATTAAAGAGCCACCCATTAACCCTAATTATAGACTAGAATAGTTTAGCTAATAAAGAAAATCTTTAAAACTAGTTATCTATAATTAAAATTTTTATTATCTTGATGTATATTATAATAGGTTTATACTTTATGATTTTAAGTAGTATCTTTCTTATAACCTTTACTATGTTAGAGTAATACTATAGGGTATTATATATAATTATAACTCTAAATATGATACTTTTTAGCCTTATAGGTAGTTTCTTTTTAAAAATTATATAAGATATTTTAACTATTATAGGGTTTAAGTGTGGGATCTATGCTATAAGAGCTACTTTTAGAATAGTATAAATAATAACCACTACTATTTCTAAGATGCCTAGAATATATTATTTTTTATATCCTAGTTAGTATAGTATTAAATATATTAATAATTCTAGTCTTATAATTATTTAAAGACTTTTTTAAGATTATATCTATTATTATTGCTAGTAGAGCACTATCTGATATATAGAATAAATAGAATCTTAATATTACTTTTATAGGATTTATAGTATGTAGTCTTATTAGACTTGTGATTAGACTAGTTTTTAATGTATATATTATTATTTCTATGCTTAGATAAAGATAGATAGAATAGATTATTATAATTATAACTATAGTACTTTTTCTTATGGCTGTATTTGCTTTACCTAAGATATATAGTCTCATAATTTTTTAGGAGTATATATATAATCTTTATTTTAAATATTGTTAATAGGCCTACTATGCTATACTAGATAAAGAGCAAGTTAGATAAAAAGATCTATTTAAATAGCACCTTCTAAGGCTATTAGTAATATTAATTATAGAAAAATTTCTTTTTTTTATATCTCTATACTTAATGTTTATTTATAAATTATTATTTATATTTTATAAGTCATATCTAATTATCTTTATAGAAGTTTATAGCTAATAGTAACCTATAGTAATCTTATTATTTCTTATTATAGCTCTTAGAATTTTTTTAGATATAGTTTTAATTCTTATTTAGGATATTTATTTATCTAATAGCTTTATTAGATTATAATAGCTTCTTTAGATGATCTTTAATAGCTTTATATTGATAATTAGTCTTTTTTAGTTTATTATTATTTTTAACTTAAAGTTTTACTAGCTTTCTTAAGGCTATGCTAATATATTTATTAGATGTGGTATCTTTATGATATTTTTATCTGGGCTAAGCTATATTATTAATCACTATAGTGAATATGTAAATAGCATAGTTGTTATAGCTAACTTCACTAGATATTTTGCTGCTATAGCTATACTATTATTCAAAAAATAAATATATTAAGGGTTAGAGATTATATAAGCTAGTATTACTTTAAATTTTATAAGTCTAGTTTTAATCTTAGTACCTGTTTTATTACTCTATAATAAAAAAAAAGTGTAGCTAGTTATACTATCTAGTAGTAGAAGTTTATTATAGATAGAAGGCCTCTAAATTTCCCTATTCTCAGGCCTGTATAAATAGATGTTAGTAATATTAAAATAATATTAAATAATAACCTGATTACTAAAGATAAGTGATTAAAATAAACTATTTAATCAGATAAGATTATATTAAATTTTAATAAAATTAAGATTTTATAGACTTCTAAGACTAAGTATTAGATTAAAAAAGTATCTCTATTAATTAGATTAGTAGTTGCTTAAAATAGATATTTTATTTATTGTTAATGATAGGGATGTGATCTTTCTATTATTAGATTTTTAATATTTCTTAGTATAGCTCTGTAATTTTTTTTTTTTTTTAGTATTTTTAGATTTTGAGGAAGTATTATTTAGTTGCTGTTACTTTCTCTTTATAAGCTAAGGTAAGAGGTAGCGCTTAGACTAAGGTAAGATATGGTGCTTAGTTTTTTTTGATCTAAAAATCACTTCATCCTGTTTATCCTATTTATCCTGTTTATCCTATTCATCTTATTTATTCTATTTATCTTATTCATTCTATTGCTTTTCCAGTGACACTTTTATAAGTATTAACAGATATTTATTTATAAGGTATTATTATACAATTATTTTAAGGTTTTATTTATCTTAGATCTAGATAGATAGTTAGTCACTATATAAAGGTTAAAGAAAATATTTTATACTTTTATTCTCTATACAATTTAGTATCTTAATAAATATTAGAGTATTATATAAGAATTAATTATCCTTTAAAAGATATAAAAAGTTAGATCTATTTAACTATAAACCATTCTCAAACTTTTAGTAAAGGTTCTTATAATATATATTAATAATAACTAGCTCTTAGAAGCTAATCATTAGCTTTAGAAATCTTAGGAAATTTTAAAGCTTTAAAACTAATATTTAATTATATGTCTTAGGAATTAAGATTAATAGAATTAACCTTATAAATTTCTTAATTAAGTCTATATAATATTTTATACTAATTATAGCTTATCTTAAATTAAATTTTCTATAGTCTATTTAAGCTATTATATTAAGCCATTTCTTAGTAGTTTTCTAATAATATTTTAAATTTTTATATAATATATATACCCCACTTCTTTTTTAAAATGCTAATTATATTAAAAATCTTTAATTTAATAATCTTATAGCCTATCTTAAATACTAAGTTTAGTAATTATATTAAATAATAAGCTAATTATAATATATAGATTTAACTCCTTTCTTATAGTAGAGAATCTATAATAAGTTTACCTTAGCTCTCCACTAAAATCCTTATCTATTTTAAAGACTAGGATATATATATTTTAGAATATATTAGTAATTTTTTTAATCATTATAATTATGGTGGTATTATTTATTTTAATTATTCTTCTAGATAGGAGTATAAAGTAGTCTAGGATAGTAACTTTAAAAATTAGTAATCAGCCTTAAGTCTTAGCCTATATACTAACTCTTTAAAGATAAATATCTCTTTTATCTAGATATCTATATTAACTCTCCTTCTATAAAAGCTTTTTAAGAAAAACATTTTTTAGTTTTTATTAAATAATATTTAGGTTTTTCTTAATAATATAGCTATAGCTGTAGAAAGCATTATTAATAATATAGCTTCTATAGCTTATAGTATAGAAAGTATTATTAGCTTAGCTATTTAAAGTATAGAAATTGTTACTATAACCATAATTCAGAAGCTCTTAGATACTATGCTAGAAAATGTATTAATTAAAATAAAAAATATTTATCTAGGATATTCTAATAATATAAGAATCTATAATAAATTATCATTAAATATTATATAAATACTTCCTAAAAATATATTAAAGATTCTTAGTAGTTAAGTTAAGACTCTCTAATAGCTTAAATAAGATTTATTTAATAAGGTTTAGGGATTTTTTTATAGTTTACTTATTATTAGGATTACTTTTATAGTTCTGCTTGGAGTAATAGTCTTTTATTTATATTAATTCTTGTAATTAATATATCTTTAGATAAAATTAATTATAATATTGGCTATAGGTGTGGTATTTCTAATCCTATTTATTATACTTATTATAGTTATTTATTTGGTTTAGGTGAAGTTTATAGATATTATTAAGATAGATCTATCTTCTTTTTTAAATGTTAAAAATAGTGAAGTTAGGAACTATATCTTGATAGCTCTTTGCTATATAGTAGTAATATTGGCTACTGATATTATTAAATTAATTTTTTAAGACATAAATTAAGGTATATATCTAGATAATATATAAATAAAGAGTTTTTGAATATTTAATTTTATTTTCTAAAACTATATATAGACATGCATTAGTATTAAAGTAATAAAATTATAATATAAATATAGATAAGAATATATATTAAAACTTTCTTATAATAACTTGAAATATAATAAAAAGAAAATAGATAAGAGTAGTAGATTGTTATATTAGTAAGATAATAGAATCATTAGTAAGTATAGATACTAGCTCTAAAGTACTAATACTCAAAGTGTTGCTTGCTACAAGGGTTGATGTATTATATAGTCTAGATGTAGTAGTATTAGTATAAGTATATAAATCTTTGATTATATTAGATGATGCTATAAAAATCAATATATTGCTAAATAGCAGCTTAATAATAGCAATAAAAATCTGATCTATTATAGTTATGCTATAGTTAGATAGGCTGCTTAATAGTATAATAATATCTGATTTTATTAGACTATTAATATAAATCTTAAATATAATCACTATATTATTAAGAGTTTAAGAAGGTATAAAGATCTGGCTGGCTATTTGATTAGCTATTTGATTAGCTGTTTAATTAGCTGTTTAGTTAGCTATTTGGTTGGCTGTTTGGCAATTAAGAGTATTATTAGTGATTATTATATAGAGCTACCTCTAAGAGAAAATATAGAGTAGATAGTTATTAATTATAGGTAATCTAGGTTTAAATAATAAATAAAAGTAACTATAACTGTCTCTTTTAGACTATAGAGAAAAGCTTAAGTGGGCTTCTAGATATAGAACTCACTATCTATTTTAAGTATTTCTTAGATATTTAAAAGTGCTAAAGTGCTAAAAATATTTATTCTTTAATTTTTAGTATTTTATCTTTAAGAAATAAGAATATTTAATCTTTCTAATTAATTATATCTAAGTCTTTTATACTCCTATTTAAGTGGATGTAAAGTATAAAAAAAGAAAGGGAATAAGCAATATCTAAATTATCTAAAGGGGATAAATAATTAAAGAAGAGAAAAAAGAAATAAATAATAGTTAAGAATAATATCTTAAATAACTAATTAAAAAGGAATAGAGAAAAATATAAAAAAGTAATAGTTAAAGATATTTCTAATGAGAATTATTAACCAAAAAAAGAAATAAAAAAAAGAGAAGAGAAATAAAATAATAGAATTAAAGGTCTTCTTATATCTATAGATATTAATAAAGATATTATTATTAAAGATGCTAACTCTTAAAATGTAATAAAATTAGCAAGTATAATAGAGTTAGTAAGTATAGTAAAGTTAGTAAGTATAGTAGAGTTAGCAAGTATGGTAGAATTAGTAAGTATAATAAAGTCAGTAAGTGTGATGGAGTTAGTAAGTATAGTGTTTAATACTAAGAAAGCTATTATATATACTAGAAAGAAAAGAAAAGCTATAAGTAGAATATTGTAATATAATAAGAAAGATTATTATAATATTCTTAATCTAAGTCCTAAATACTTTTAAAAGAAGGTTAAGGCAGTATTTTATAATCTATCTAAGAAAATATACCTAGATAAGAATAGCTTTATAAAAGATATTATAAAGGTTTTTTAATATAAGTATTTATTATTAAATAAAAAAAAAAAAAAAAAACTTAAATAAATTTAATAGTTATTTAGGAGTTTTTAATGCTTATTAGATATTAGATAATGTGTATAAAAGGCAAAAGTATATCTAAAATAAAGATTATATGAAATCTAGATAGTTTAAAGATGCTATTAAGCTCTAGGATAAAGAATTTTATACTAATACTTTTAGCAATAAAACTTTATAGTTTAAAAATAAAGTAGATCTAATATTAATACTATTAAAAGATATTCTAGATATCTATAAGAAAGTAATTTCTATTATAAATAAGTATCTTGTCTCTTGAAATAAGAAAAACACAACTAAGATTAAAAAGTTAAATAGTAAGATTAAAAAGAATAATAAAGATAATAGGTTAAAAAAAAACCTTTTTTTAATCTAATAATCTTTTTTGACTATATATTTATAGATAATTAGTAATATTATTATATATATATAGAGAGATCTAGATAATAAGAAATATCTTAAATCTCTAAAGAAAGTAATAAAAAATTTCTCTAAGTTTAAATCTAATTTTTATTATTTATTAGAGTAGATACTTAATATCCTATATAAGATAAAAAGTAGGTTAAAAAATAAATCTTCTAAAAAAAATAAAGACAAAAGTAGGTTATTCTCTTAGTTTAAAGATATAAAGAAATCTGATTTAAAGAAATCTTTTAAAAAAAATGAAGATAAAAAGGGGTTATCCTCTTAGCTTAAAAATATAAAGAAATCTAATTCAAAGAAATCTTTTAAAAAAAATAAAAATAAAAGAAGGTCATCCTCTTGGTCTAAGGATATAAAGAAGTCTTCTAAGAAAAGAAAAGATAAAGAAAATAAGATAGATTAAAAAGCTACTAGAAATAGAGAGAACTTTTTTTTATTTAATAAAGAGGACTTTTTTTTATCTAATAAAAAGGACTTCTTTTTATTTAGAAAGTCTTCTACTCAACTTACTAAGTATTAAAAATAGAAACTAGATAAAATAAAAAAGGGGAAGAAAATAATTAGATACTGTTTATTTAAATTTTATAATCTTATAATAGAAAAGATAGAATATAAGAGATATTATTTTATTATTAAATAAAAGAGAAAGTATAATCTAATTATATTAGTAATAAGCTAGGATATTAGATATTAAGCTATAAAAGTCTATCTTAAACTGCTAGAATTATAGAAAAAGAATATTAGGTATAGTAATAAGAGATATAGCCTGAGGAATCTTAAAGACTTTATTATAATAAAAGGTTAGATAAATAAACTATTTAATAATAAATCTTAAAACTCAAATAGAGAGTTTCTAGGTAGTTATAGGCTAGCTAAGTAGAAATATAGATTTAATATTATTAATAGGCAGGTAGTGAGGAATATATTTAGAAAATAGGATAATAATAATAAGATTAAGAAATTTATCTATAGCATTAGTGAGATTAGAGAATAGGAGGTTTTATCTTTGAGCTAGGAAAAATAGAAATCTCTATTTTAGAATGAATAGAAATCTTAAGACTAGAAATCTCTAGGGTGGAAATTAAATAGGACTAGATAGCATTAGAGTTAAAATCTAAAGAATTATAATAGCTTTAATTTAGATTTTAATTTAGATTCTAATTTAGATTCTAATATTAATTCTAATAATTTAGAATATTTTTCTTATAGAATTAAGAATTGGAAATAAGCAAGATAAAAAAAATGGTAGAAATAATATTAGTAATCTAGAAGGGAGGATTTATGTAATTTTATTATAAAAATAATTAAGAAATAAATAAAAAAACTTATTATAAATAAATAAAAAAAACTTATTATTTATTAATCTAGTAGCCTCTATATCTGGCTTTATATTTGTGTTTTAGTGAAATTTTTATAATAAGCTAGTCCTATTCTATAGTTAATGTAAATATTAGTAATTTATTATAAGCTATTAATAGGATAAAATAGATAAATTATAATAATAAATCTCTATGGAAAATTTTTCCTTCTATGATCTAGTTATAGTTAATATTATAGCTAATAGTGTAATTTTTTCCTATGCTAATCTTTAGATAGAAGGGCCTCTAATAATATAATACTAGATATAGGAGAATATAATATTCTTAGTTAAAGAAGTATACTGTCTGGAGTGTTTTATTGAGGAAAATTTATATCTAGAGTTATTTAGGCCACTAGCTTAGGGCTATCTTAATAATAATTAGCAGTAAAAATGGCTTATAGTAGGCTATATATTGTAGAGATAATATTAAAATATTAATAGATCTCTTCTTAAAAGTATATCTAATATCCTAAATAGTATTATTATATCTGATTTAAAGTATAAATTATTTTCTTCTTAGAGGTAATTTCTTATTTATATAGATCTATATATTTCTATAACTTAATTAATGCTAAAATAATTATAATAGTTAGAAGGATTTTATTATAAGAGAATTTATCTTTAGTAACTAATACTATTAGAATTATAATCTAAGATTTATATGATAGTTATTATTAATTTATAAGGGTTTATTTTCTTTAAAAGAAATTTTAAGTGTATATTATTTAGAAGAAATCACTGGTTTTAAATCTCTTAATAATATTATAAATATAAATGGATTAGGCATTTTAAATAGCTATAGTTATAAAGCTCTTACTCTATTAGTTTCTAGATAGAGATACCTTGATGACTTCTATTTAGTAATAATATTATAGATATCTTAAACTATTTAGATTAAAGGTCTAGTATTATAATAGATAAAGATAAGCTTAATAATTATATAGTATAGTTATCTACTAATAGTAATAAAATATTATTAAGGTCTATTTTAGGTCTTCTTAAACTCTATAATAAATATTTATATATATTTAATCTAGCTATACTGACTAATCTTTGAACAAAAGCTAATAATAGAAAATTATAAAGCTAATAATAAAATATTATAGTACTAATAATAGAAAATTATAGTACTAATATATTTATATTTTATTTAATAGAGCTATTAGGCTAATTTAAATAGTATAGGAGGATTATATTTAATATATAAGCTAATATAGTGTTATTCTTTAGAAGCTACTATCTCTTTTTTTCTAGCATAGTCCTGATGAATTAGATTAGCTATATTATGCTAATTTATTTAGGAAGAACCCCTAAGGTCTTTATAATATTTAATATTTAAAATATATAATATTATCTATTATTATAAAATTAACTAGAAAGAGAAACTATATATTAATAGTTAGAAGTTATAACCTTAGCTCTAGAATTAGCTATAAGTTGAAATCCTAGAAATCTAAATTAGGTAGCAAAATTCTATATTATACTATTATATTTAATAAGTTAGTTATTATTATATAAATTAAATTAAAAATACTTATTAGAGATATACTTTGGGTCTAATTTTAATCTAAAAGACTAGATATAAGACTATAGAATAGAATAAGCTTATAAAATTTAATACTAAATCTTTGTTATATTTCTACTTCTAGATTATTAATTTATTAGTAGTAAATATTAGCTATTTATAATTAGTGCTCTTTTATATGAAATTGTATCTTATTATTTTCTATGATGTATTTAATTACTATTATAAAATATATAATATACCTCTTAAGCTATAAAATATATGACTTTAATATATTATTATATCTATCTCTTAATAGAAAGTAAGAAGATAGTAGATAATTTTAATATTAGATATACTTATTATATTAGTATTATATAAATTAATTTTGCTTATAATGCTTCTCTATTAGGCTAATTATTAATATTTATAATTATTAGATGCTATTTATTATTATCATTGCTTTTAGATAGCTTGAGAGGTATAGATATAAGAAGATAGTAAAGATATTTAAATATTTATTAATTATATATATTACTTATAGATTATATATGTATATTGATAATCTTATCTATAGCATTTGATAGTGTGAAGTTAGTATATCTATAAATCATAAAATCCTTCTTTTATTAATATAAAAAACTAGTCATAAAAACCTCCTTATATATTTAGATATTAAAACTAGGATATGTTTTATTCTATCTATTCTATAAGAGATTTTAGATCAAATAATATAAGCTAATTCTAGGCAATAGATTTAGTGGGTTTATATTTAAATTATAAAAGTCTTAATTCTCCTTTGCTTTCTAGTTTATAGGTATTCTATTCTATAATATTATAATTTAAAGCATGATCTAGATAAGCATTAATCTTAAAGATTAATATAAGATATTAATTTTATTAGAGCCTATTAGATGATTTATTAAAACTTATAGTAATTCTATTTTTTTTTTAAGTTCTTTAATTTTTTCTATAAATCCTTTTTCTATTAAATAACTATTAGCAGTAGTATTATATAAGGAAATTAGAATATAAACTATATAATAAATACTCTTTTTTCTTTAATTAAGATAAGTGGGAATCTTTTATATTGGGATATTTAATAAGTCTTAAGCTTATAATTATTTTGATAAAGAATTAATATCTATTAGTAAGTTATAAATTAACTATTGTAGTTATAGTAGAGGGTTTATATTAGATCTTGAAAATTTTTGTTATATAATTTTCTCTTTATATATTAATATAGCCTTATGATTAGTTAGCTCTTTATAGATAAATTTTTGTATGTGATATGCTAGGTGGATTTGTTTATAGCTATAGCTATGGGTTATATTATAATCTAATATTAGTATTTTTAGCTAATTGAATATAAGCCCTAGTATTTATCTAGTTAGCTAGCTGGTTTACTCTGTAATAGATAGTGTAATTTATAAGTAAACTGTTACTATAAAAGCTAGATTAAGTCTAAAGCATTAAGTCTAAAGTAGAATATATGACTATATACTATTTAAGTATAGTATATTACTAATTTAGATCTAGAATTTATAGTTAGAGACTAGACTGCTTAATATCCTAAATTATTTCTATTAATTTAGAAATTCTTTATTTATAGTAATTATAACTATAAAATAAGTGATTTTTGACTTAGATATATCTAGTAATATAGTCATCTATTACTATAATAGGTATTTCTATTCTATAATATTTTTAATTATATTATATTGACTATGTTTATTCTTTTATTTTTTTTGAATTTATTGCTTCTATATTATTATTATAATATTCTATATTATTGCTTATCTAATCTTTGAGAATATCTAGAGCATTAAATTCAACTTAGTGTATATAAAAAAAATCCTTATTCTTAAGATATGTAAATTTAAAGTAGTTATTTATATAATAATATACCAGCTATATTTCTTTTCTAGTATAAGATAATAATCAAGCGCCAACTAGAACTCCTTTATTAACCCTATCATCTATAAAGATAAGAATAGAGATAGGGACTTGGATATAATTGTCTTTTTTATCTAATATAATATTAATAAATTTATTTATAACTTCTATTAAAGGTACTAGTTGATCTAGGTTAATTATTAGTCATAGTAATTTATTAACTTATTGTGAGTTATAGAGCTCTTCTTTCTAATTCATTATTTGTTGTTTTATAAGATTTATATGTTATATATATTATGCATCTATATTTTGCTTTTTTTATTTATATAGCTAGTGATAGGGTTTTGGTCTGAACTTATTTATTGTATTTTTATATTTTGAGTAAGTATAATTAATATTATTTTATTTTATATATCTAGTATTATAAGAAAGTGATATATCTAAGGATATTATTAAAAGAAGGTATAACTGTTTATTAATTAAAAGAGAAAGAATATTTAAAGATAAGCATTATTTATAATAGGAATAATATGGCTTTATATATCTATAGAATTATTATTTAGATAGTGACTAAGTAGATATAATAGTAATATAAAATCTAATTAATTATAGCAAGAGACTTACTATATATTATATTAATAGGAGTGTAGCGTAATCTTAAATTACTAGGCTATATATACTGTTATAGTAGTATTTAGCTAGGTGGAGTTGTCTTGCTTATAATTATGCTAAGGCTTATTTAAGCTTATGATCCTAAAAATTGATAAAGTCTTAAGATTATATTTATAGCTTTTTAAAGTATAATCTTTTTATATGTAAAATATAATAGAATTTAATATTACTTTTATTTAAATTTAGTATATAATTATATTTTTTAAATATGATTATAGAATCTTATTTAGATATAAATATATAGTAATTATTTTTTAGTAGATATTATTAGCTAGATATCTGGTTATCTCTAGCACTTTTTACTTTCTCTAGTAATCTAATATATTTAGAGATGCACTAGCTAGTATTATTTATATTATCTAGAATCTATTATTATTAATAATTATTAGTATCTGCTTGGTTACTAGTACTTTAATAATATTATGGTTTATATAGATATAGAGATTTAATTATATATGGCTATTAAAATACTTCTAGTTAAGTCTTTATACTTTTGATTTAAAGAACTTATTAATAATATATAATCTAATAGCTCTTAATACTTTAACTAGGCTAATTATTATTTTAGTTAATATTTATTTAGTATAATATGGTGATTAATTTATTATGGTGTTATTAACTATTATTTTTATTGCTTTTATAATTGTATTAGTCTTTATACTATCTGGTTATTATTATATTAAGATAATAGAAATTAAAAGAGAGTATAAAAGAGATATAATTAAAGTAAATTAGATTTAATAAATAAGCCTTACTAATAGTAATAATGTATGAATTAAGATATTATTAAGTTAAGATAACAAGTCATATAGGATTTAATAGGACTTAAGTATTAAGAATAAGGATAGCTAAAAAGAGAGTTTTAGGACTTGATGTCTTTTATATAGTCTTTATATAGTATATAGAAATAATCTAGAATTTTTTAATTATTCTTAGAAAAATGATAATATAGATAGCTTAAGATATTTTATTTTTTTTTAATTTTTTTTTGAAATTTTTTAGCTTATAAATTCATTATGTATATTTTCTATATTAAATTCTTCTTTTCCTTCTTTAGTTACTTAATTTATTAGTTTAATACTTTGAACTAATCTTAAATATTTTATATAAATAAATTCTATTATCTATAAGTATAGATTAGAATAGTCTAGGTAGTTTATTTATAAGACTAGAATTAAAGTCTATTATATTAATCTCTTCTTTTCTTTTCTTGCATGAATTCAAAGTGATTCTTTGTTCTATGTGATTACTATTATTATTTAAAGTAATAGGAGAGAAATAAAAATTTACTATATTTATAAAGAAATTAGATATATTTTAGTTATTTATAGATAAAATTAAAAATCTATTAAGATTTTTTTTTTTTTTTTTTAATCTGGTATTAAGTATTTTATAGCTTAGATTTAAATAGCTTTTTTTTTTTTTTCTATTTTTAGCTTAAATAAGATAATTCTAGTAATATTTTAGCTTAATTAATAAAATTATGTATATTTATCTTTTTTTTTATAATTCTTTTTACTTTTTTTTTTCTTTTCTTAATTGATATAATAATTAAGAATAATTTTAAGATTATTTAATTTTTTCTTTTTCTTTTTTATTATAATATTTTTTTTATTTTAGAGCTTTTTAAGTCTCTCTTCTAGGTTTTAATTATTAGTGAAGTTTATATAACTATCTTACTTATGAAGTTTTGCTTACTATTGGTTATATATAAGCTTAGGTGGTAAGGAGGTTATATTAATTGTTTAATTTATATAACTATCTTACTTGCAAATTTTTACTTGCTATTAGTTATATATAGTCTTAAATAGTAAGGAGATTATATTAATTATTTAGTTTATAAATATTAAATATTCTTTTTAGTAAGTCTTGAGTTATTTTAAGGATAATAAAGTATGTGAAGAAAAAAGTAATTCTAAGCTTAAAAAGAGCTTATATTTATTAGATGTCTTATTAATAGACTATATTAATAATAAAAAAAAGTTAATTAATTTAAAAATATATTTCTTAGTGAGAGATATAGTATAGGTATCTAATGCTAGATTTAATAGGTAAGAAGTGTATTATAAGCTAATCTTTATATATTTAATTTATATATTTAATTTATCTATATATTTCTAATCTATATTAAAATAATCTATTTATAATAGGAGATAGTATTATCTAAAGCAGTAATTTAAAGCCTCTACTAAAAATATATTAATTTTATATCAAAAATGCTGTGGCCTTAAATTTGGTATAGAGTATTTGATTGGTATAGAGTATTAAACTAGTTATAGAAATTTAATATAGTATTAGTAAGTTAGAGATTGCTAATATTTTATGCCTAAGGCTATAACTAGCTTGCTAATGCTCTAGGCTAATAAAATGCTCTGTACTAAATCCAAGGCTATAATTAGCTTGCTAATGCTTTATGCTAATAAAATGCTCTATGCCAAATCTAAGGCTATAACTGGCTTGCTAATATTTTATGCTAATAAAATGCTCTGTGCCAAATCTAAGGCCATAACTGGCTTGCTGATATTCTATGTTAATAAAATGCTCTATACTAAACCTAATAACTGGCTTGCTAATGCTCTATGCCAATAAAATGCTCTATACTAAATCTAAGGCCATAACTGACTTGCTAATACTTTATGCCAATAAAATGCTCTATACTAAATCCAAGGCCATAACTGGCTTGCTGATGCTCTATGCTAATAAAATGCTCTATACCAAACCTAATAACTAGCTTGCTAATACTTTATGCTAATAAAATACTCTATACTAAATCTAAGGCTATAACTGGCTTGCTAATACTTTATACTAATAAAATGTTTTATACCAAACCTAAGGCTATAATTCAAATTCCTAAGGCTAAAATAAGCAAGACTTAAATTAGCTATAACTAAGAACCTATAAATTGGGCTCGCTTATAGTGTTTTTAGCTAGTAGAAAATATCAAAGATCTAGTACCATAGACTAAAAGATTAAAGAATTATTATAGTAATTTTAAGATAAATATATAATAATAAATATAGATAAAAAAGTCTATAATAATTTTTTATATTTTTAAGAAAAAATTAATATATGGGCTAAATATAACTCTTTTACTAGTATTAAAAAATTAAAGAAGCTTTTTATTAATTAAAAATAAGAAATTATGTAAAACTTATTTGATTATTACATTTTAATTAATTAGGATAAATTAATCTAAAATATTAATCTAATTATAGTCTAATAAATTCCTCTTTTATATATATAGGCATTGCTTTCAAAAGATGTATTTAAAATCTTTAAAGATTTTTTTTTTATATTAGAAATGCAAGGAGAAGATAATCTTCTAATTATATTATAACTCTTTACTCTATTTAAGTTTATTACTACTGAAATTAATGCATATAAAGTCAATATTTGATAATTATAAATACTTTAGTTTATATAAACTTCTTCTAATATATTTTCTATATTAGAAATAATTTTAAAAGAAAGATTATAGAATAATTTTTACTATATAAATAATCAATATTTAAAAAACTTTCTTTCTAGACCAGTGAGTTATCTGCTTAAATAATTAGATAGAAATAAGCAGAAAAAATAGAAAAAGATATTATTAGATATATATTATTATATAGGATAATTAGTATTATTATTATAAATAAAGAGATATTATTTATAGTATTATAATCTCTATTTTTTAAGTTACTTTTTTATAGGGTGAGAATATTTAAGAGCTTATATATTATATTATTAAAATAGTGAGGAAGATATACAATTTAATGGATAACTAATTCTTATTATTCTTCAGCTAGTGGTTATTGTATTTAGAAATGATAAGGCAGAACACTATAAACAATATAAAACCTAGGCAGATATAATTATTTTGATTGATAAGTCTTTTTAAGAAGCTATTAGGAAGCAAGAGCATAGAATCTAGATATAAAGGATTTAGAAATTAATGTCACAATTATAGTGGTCTTATAATAGTCAGTATTCTAGAAATGAAATATTTAATATTATATAATATTGAGCTAGCCTCATCTCTTTATTATATCTTTTACTATAGTAATATAATTACTTATACAGTTTTAAATGTGTATATATTATTTCTTATTAAATATTCTTGTTTGCTCTTAATTTTTATATTCAATTAGTTCTGGATAGAAGGGTCTGTAAGATTTAATAGACGCTTTGTAGATAGGATAATTAGAATTAAATAGTAGCTTAACTATATTTATATTATATATATATATAGTGCAGAATAGATGACTATAGCTAAATATGCGCCAGTATTCCTTTGATTTATAGTAGATAATACATTGCAAATACTTAAAATTTTTATATTAATTAATAAGCTCTTAGAGTTTCTGTATATGCTTTTCTAAAGCATATAATTTCTTTTTGAGGTCTTTTTTTTATTTATATATAGATTGTAGCACATATTAAAGATTATTAATCTTATTGATCTATATTTGATTCTAGTCTTGTACATCTTAGGACAATTAATTCTAGTAGATATTAACTAGAAAGAATATAAAGTAAAATATAAAATAATTATATTAGTATAGTTTTATGTAATAGTATATTATTTTTTTGCCTTTTTTATTTATATGAAGGATTATGTATAATAATAATATTTATTAACTGTTTATAATCTAGATAGTTGTAGTTTAGCTATATAGTATTTGTGTGTTGTGGTTAAGATATTGATATTATTACTTAATTATTATTATTATCTAGTATAATAATAGACTCTATAGTATTCTTAATATTATGAAAGGGGAGGTTCATCTAAGGAAAAAGTTGATAGAGGAGATTCTATTAAATGCTATATCTCTTTATAATAAGGCTCTAAGTCTAATTATAGTGTAATATCTTAAATTTATTAGTCTGTTACTATATCTAGATTTATTATAATGAAAGTGCTAGTAGTATAGAAAGAAAAATATCTTTTAAATTTAAGGGTAATATTATTTTAAAGGGAAATTAAGCAGCTTTATATATTTAAAAATTTAATTATTAAAGTAAGATATAGCTAAGATTAAGTTAAATATCTTCTTAGTAGGTATGTATTATAGTATTACTACTATTATAAGTTATTATGGCTAAGCTAATGTGGTGGTGGATAATAATAACTCTTAACTAAGATAATATTAATTTAATTCTAAGCTATTACTAACTTTCATACTCTGAGATATTAACTCTGCTAGCTATAGTGTAATATTAGTAGCCTAGCGATATGATGACAATGACTGGTTTAGTAAATTTAGATTAAATTATTAGAAGGACTATCTATAAGAGAAGTACTAGTTTATGTACTATTAAAGTATTAATATTATTATCTAGATTTTCTACTTTAGAAGCACATAATGAGCTAGGGTTGTAATATGGAAATTTTATTATAGTAAGATAGTCTAGCTAATAAGTATTTTTAGATAAATTATATTTTGATCTATATAAATAATGCATTACTCTTAAACTAGAGGTTAAAGAATATTAAGCAAGTATTATAGCTAAAAAATTATAATTGTATTATCTAGGAGATGAGTTTATTAGAGATATATTATTAGAAATGATTCTTAGGGATATAATTATAACTTTTAGAGCAAGGATTAATCTCTTAGGACATTTAATTAAGGGGCTATATTATAGTTAGCTAAGAAGTAATTATTAAAAGAGACTATATCTAAGTCTTTATAATTAAAGGTTGTATATCTAGATAGAGAATTAAGGACTCTTATGTAGGGCTTAATTATGTTTTATGCTAGAGCTAAGTACTATATTAGTATATTAATTAAAATTATAATTTTAATCTTTTTACTTAAGACTATATCATGTGTAGATATTTAATAGTTATTTATTATTATGCTATCTATAATTCTATGGCCTCTATTGAATTCCCTGTCTTATTAATGCTAAGAGTATAATATCACTATCTCCAATTCTATTAGCCATAGATTAAATAGGGTATTATTGTAAGTAGTGGCGAGTTGTGATTTAATATAGGAACCTAAAATGGAAAGATAGCCTAGTCTATGCTTTTATCTTGTATGAGATATTTTCTTGTGATGTGTTAAGTAAAGAAGGGATGCCTGGGCAAAATATTTTAAAGTTCTAGATAGTACTATAGTGCTAGATTAATATTTAAATAGCAAGTTTTATTTACTAGAAGAAGATGATAATCCTAGAATTCTAATAATTATATTTTAATTACATTAACTAGGGGAGCTAAGATATCTCTATACTATATAGCTAACCAGCCTTTGAAGGGTTATAAAAAAAGAGGAAGATAATAATATAAAGTTGGTTTATGCATATTAAGAATAATGTGCTGATAGGCTAGGGTTAAATCTAGCTAGGAAAAATAAGACCCATCTATTTCTATTATGTAGTATATATATATAGATATGGGAATATATATTTATTATATTACTTTAAACTATGTTTGTTAAGGTTTAAATAATTAGAATTTTTAGCTTCTGTATTAGTATATAAATTAATATATACCTAAAATGATCTATAATTCTACTAGGAAAGTTGATTTTATATACTTAATATTTATATTACTAGTTTTGATAATATTTCCTCCCTAAGTAGATTAAATATTATAAGGATTTGTTTAATTAGGTAAAAGTCTCTAATAATATAATTCTTTGGCTTATAGCTCTTAATTTGTTATCTAAATAAATCAAGTGCTTTTTTTTCTTATAAGAGATTATAATTAAATATCTATCTAGTAATTTTAGTAAGATTATAAAGAGCCTCTACTATTAGCTATATATATAATTTATTTTTATGATAAATATATTCCTGACTCTATAGATTTTCTCTACTCTTATTTGGAAGAATAATAAAAAAAGATATTTTAAGAAGAATAATCTTATAATTAATAATCTTCTTTGTGAGCTTCCTTATCCTTATAATCTTAAAAAGTTATTTTAGTATATTTATATATATATCTTTCTATATATTATAATTATCATTTAACAAGGATTCTAGTAAGAAGTTAGTAATATTTATTTATATAACTTCCTTAGATATATATACTAGTAGGAAATTTATTTTATTAAAATATATTAACTCTATTATTATTTAATATATATTTATATGCATAGATAGATTTATTATTTCTATCTAATTTAGGACTTAAGTTTAGCTGCTAAGTAAGTGAAGATAAATCTTATTTAGGCTTGAGTATTATCTGATATTATCTTATCTAAATCCTTAAGGGTAGGAATTAAACATGTAACTTAGAGAAAGAATAGCTAAGTCTATAGATTAATAGGTCTCAAGGAAATTATAGGGACTCGCATTAGCTTTAGCTTGACTCGCATTGACTCTTGTTGACTTGCGCCAACTCGCGTCGACTTCCGCATGACTCCCACAGTCTCAGTCACGTGACTTATTAAAGTGGCGATGCTCCTGGCCCACTCCTGTCCCAGGTCGGAAATGGGTTTTGGTGCGCTGCATATTCGGCAACAAGTAGATTGGTATTTTATGCACGGAGAAGTGCTCCGGACTCCGTACATGCACGGATTAGGGTCAATTTTCCGTACATACTTTAATTAAGATAACAAAAACAACAAACCCGTGGTCAATGATCACTGATCAGTGATCAGTGTGATCAGCTCTCGATCAGCCCGAATACTAGCAAATACGATTATACGAACATCATGGCCATGAACTCCATGTGGATCTGGATCATATTTTTGAGACCTGATCTAAGCCTAGCAGACTAACAACATTTATTTTGTCTACATCCAATGAGCCATTGAACCATTCAAATAGACATCACTCTAACCCCGGAGCAACCACCCTTTCCAGGCATGAGACTGAAAAGGGTAATTTACTATGTGCTTTACTAATTTACCCCTGGTACTAGCTTTGTCATTTTTCTGTGATGCACTGCCAATTGCAAAGACAAAAAAAGTTGCTGTCAGCGTTAGCCTTGCCTTAGTGGGAGAGCTAGTTGTGCTCTACGTGTTAGCCTTGATGATGATGCTTAGGGGGAACCGCCGGAAACGCTGGGCTGTCGATCCTTGTATACCCCGTAGAACGTACGGAGTATGCTTATTAGGCGACGCACAAAGAGAAAAAAAAGGAAAGAAACAGGATTGTTTGAGTTTGTCTTTGTCTTAGACAGCTACGTACTACTACTACGTACTTCGTACTGGAGCTGAGAGTTACCGCCATAGCCCTACTCGCGGGGGTATGATGAAAAAACAAACTGAAAACAGCTCCAGTTTGTGCATTAGTTGAACCTTACAGCTACCGGTCCACTCGTACCAAGTTATATTGCGTACCACGTCTCTTGGCCTATAACATATATTCGAGTATAAACTCGGTCCCGGCGTGATGGTACGAGCCGTTCCACGGATGGAGAGCGATAATAAGAGCCACAAATAAGAAATCTCTTCCACCTTCTCATAACATACGTTCTTAATGATTGTGGATTATAGAATGTAGATGCAATATTACGATCAGCTTATCCGATCAGTCCACAGTTCAAGAACGGAACCATCTGATGTGGAACCTGACAGTGGGTTTGGGCTGAATATAAGGTAGCAGCGTGGCTTCCGTTTCTTTGTGCTTTGAAACACATGTGTGCCGTTCGGAGTACAGTGACAGCCATGGTCCTGGTGATTGGCTGTTGGCTGAAAAAAAAGAAAAGAAAAGAAAAGAAAATAACAAAAGATAGAGAGGAAAAAGGAGAAGCAAAATAGCACTGTAATGTCAGTCACGGCAGTTCGTATTCTATGACGGCAGAATACCGTGTCTGTAATAGGGCGGGCATCCTGGTTGGCCGCAGCTGGAGATTAAATACCGGCTCGCCGGCCGGAAGAGTCCGCCTCGTGCCGTGATCCTTCGTGTCGACTGTGGAGCCGTATTAGTAAATTACCGCAGTATTTGTGTTTCCTGAATGGAGCAGGTACGTAGCTGGCGTACACTGAAACAGCACCGCGAGTCAGCCAACGACGAGCACAGCTCTACTCTGAGCAGAGCTAAGCTGGCAAGGCAAGGCCCAGACTGCACACTAACACCTGTGTAATTAGAATTACTGGAAGAAAGAGAGCAAAAGATGTCGCCAAAGGAGGAAAGCGTCTACCGATTGGGTAACGCGATGATGCCTTACCAGTGCGTGTCGTTCTCCATCGCCTGCAAATCTTTCTTCCCCCCAGAACAGTCGCCAATATCTCTCTTTTTATTGCTTCACGGCTGGTTGGTTGTCACAATCTTGCTGTCGTTTTCACGCTCTCTTTGGATCTCGAATCGATACACTCGTTCAATCAAACGCCCCGTTCACTGACAGTCTGACATCACTGCCGCGGCTAGAGCTGGAGCTTACCCATAGCTTAGAGCTATGTGTTATGACATGACATTCATTGCTCAGACAAACCACGGCATTCAATTGTGAAACGCTCTCCTCGAACTACTGTCTTTATCTTCGCACTAGCTGCATGCATTACTTACAGATCGTGGTGCTAGCCAGAATCGGCTCTTTTCATTACTAACTACCAAAAAAGTTGCTATGCGACACAGGCATAGCACGGGATATGCCTTTCGTTGCACTTTTACAAAACAGATCCATCCCATGTTCATCTGCGGGCAGATAGCATAGGCGCTATGGATCCGCAGCAATCTCCTCCCAAATCGGCGATACCTCGTCGGGGGCCCCCCCTCACTGCCATTCGCACCGATATTGCGCAGCAACAACACCAAACGCAGCAATCGCAACAACGTACACGTCCAGTCCTACAAAAACCGCGCCCCCAACGTCTCCGACCCACGGAAGCCGTCGCCAATCAGTCGCAACAAAGCGTGCCATTACAATCCGAACCCGCAAAACGCCAGATTTCAAAGACAAGTCTAAGGAGTCTGTTCGCACGAAACAAAGCTCTCCGCGACGAAAAGAAGCAGGAAGTCACTCTTCCCGCGGTTGGTGAGAGGCGCGACTCTACCACGCCATCAACCCATGTCCCCGATACCCCGCGGTCAATCGCGCACACCGTTGCTTCGACTTCGACGTTCCCTTCATCATCTCAAGTCCCTACACCCACCGAATCGACCTTCAAGCCCGAGAAACCGAGCAGGACAAAGGCTAAACTAGAACCCAAATCAAAGGTCTCTGCGTCTTGGGTGCCTCCGCCGTTATTTCAGGCATACCCGCAAGCAACAAAATATGCACGTCTCTCCATCCCCAATATCTCTGCGGATTCTATCCTCCGCATCCAGGCCGCCCAGGGTAGCAACCTTCCTAAACAGGGCGAGACAGATGGACCGGAATCTGAAGCAGGAAAAAACAAAAAGGAGGCGAGAGACAAAAAGACCAACAAGCGAGGAGGATCCAGTGCCCTTGATCAAATTGTGTTGCTCAGGAAGATATTTGTCTTGGTTACTGCGGGCTACCTGCTACAATACTCTGGGGAGGGAAACTTTGACAGACTACCGGAAAAGGTGATGCGTCTTGGTTCGACATCAGCAGCATTCGCTAGTGATGCTATTCCGGGGAAACCATATGTAGTGCAGATTTCGCAAAAGTCTACAGATGACGGAAAAGCTCCCTCAACAAGTGGGCGTACATTTTTATCAAGATTTGGTCTACAGGGTGCCGAGTCGCGCCGCACGGTGCGAACTTTTCTTGTTATCATGGCCAACCCGCAGGAGATGAATGCTTGGTTAGTCACATTCAGGAAAACAATTGAGTCCTTAGGCGGCAAGAAATATGTTCCAGAGGACGAGAGCGAAGCTCCTGAATTCCCCGGCAGCCTTCACCTTACCTCGCGCAGTTCACGGCTTCTGGCTAGTCGAAAACAAAGCTTGAAAGACTCTAACCCTCCTTCGCCTTTATCCGACACTTTCCAGCTACGTTCACCGGCGCCTTCTGTTCATAAAAAAAATTCATATCAAGATGAAATTTCTATAAAAGCATCCAATCGCCGATCTATCACAGCACAATCAGATGCCATATCTATATCAACCACCACGACCGCATTCGCTGAATCGGACGTAATCTTTGAAAATCCTCGAAATCCTCCTATTCCATCCCACAGAATCAAAATTACTCCCAGCGCACCCCCAACCAGACCCCCGCCACCTGCGATCGCAAATATACAAATACCTGCGCCAGCTTCTCGACAGCTGCGGAAACCGACATCTTTGCCCTCTGTTGCTGGCAATGGCCACGCCAACGCCAACGCCAACGCCAACGCCAACGCCAACGCCAACGCCAACCGACGCTCATTAATATATTCTTCTGCGACTCAGTCAGACCGCCAAGTAGAGCCAGCTAGACGACCAAGTCTCGGCCGTCCATTATCGTTTGCTAGCAATGCTCCGGAGAACTCGGCTGCTCCTGCTCAGAATACTGGCGTTCCTCGTTCTGGTTCACGACTTTCTATGCTTCGTAAGAACAGTACACCGACGATCTCATCAGATGGCAAAGACTCACGACGAACATCCGTAATAGAGTCCCCGCCGTTGACAAATAGTGATGTTCAAGAAAAACCTAGCACAAAGATAGAAGCCGGAAGCGACTCAACTTCAACAACCAGAATAAAGCGACAGTCACTAATCTCTCCCAGTCAAGGCGCGACTCTTACAGGAATTGGTATCAGGATACCTCCCCGCAAATACTCCTTGACTGGATCAGACAGTAACGGTACTACTACATCCCGATACAATCGGCCATCGCAGTCACCGGATCTAGGGTCTACGTCTCGAATGCCACAGGCGCTTCCCCAGCAGAGTCAATCTCGACTTCCAGCAGTTCCTCCGAAGGGAGGCCGTCCTTTGAATCGGCTACCAAAGCTTAGCACCACTGAGCCGGAGGTGTCTGCTTCACCTGCCAGCAATCTTGCTCGGTTTGCCTTGGGCAATGACCGAGCAACCAAGGTGCTGCCGCCTGTTCCGGCGGTGGGTACACGTGAAACTCCCAGTCGAGGCGTACCTGCGTTAAACCAGGCACGCAAGATCGCGAGCACGACTACAGCAACGAGTACGAACACCAACACGAATCCCAGCGCAAACTCTTCGGATGAACAGCAGCAGCAGCAGCAACAACCACCACCTATCAGTAAAACACCAACTCCTGCATCTTCGCCGCAAACGCCAGGCACACCCCGAGAGGAGTCTAGTCGGCGCAGTTCTCTGATCATGCCGCAGTCACAACAAACATCCCCACGCCAACGCCGCATTCAAAACCTCTCCCTACTGCCACCAGCTCCACCACCAAACTGCCCTCTACCCGAAGTTCCAGCCAACTTGGCCTTCCGACTAACCCAAAAACGACAGCAGCAGTCTCAATCACAATCACAATCATCGTCCTCACAACAACAAACACAGCTACCACGTCCGTCCATGTCATCAACATCATCAACACCATCATCTATACCCCCTCCCCGTCCTTCCTCCACCACTCCAAACGCTCACATCCGCCGCCGAAGCTCCGAGCTGCGTCGTTTGCATCAACAAATGGCCAACATCCTCAACCGAAAACATTCCGACATGTCAATTCCCGCCCCCTCTTCCTCTTCCTCCGCTGCTGCTGCTGCTGATCCCAGTCCTAATACCAACCCCAACCCCACCCCCACCCCTTCTGAAAGTCCGTTACGAAATCAACAAAACGGCGAACGAATTTGATATTATTATATCCAACCAAAAATAGAATGGTAGACAGGAAAAGTTTTTCTTTTCTTTCTCTGATTGATTTTCTCTTTCTGGCGAATGTTTTAACATACATCATCATACCACTGCATACATGTATTATTACTTCTGGTTAATTTTAACACACACTAGTATCATCCACTGGCGACGGTGACAATGATATCATATACCAATATTCATGAGTTTCGGGTTAACAGTCTTACAAACAGTCTGACAAATAAGTCTAATTTGGAATACAAATCAAAGAAAGTCGATGACTTGCCTCCAGATCTTTGCAATGGTACTGTATCGAGAATCTCACAGGCCGAGCTTAGCCCCGACCCTTTAGGGATCTGTTGTTTCCCGGCTTTTTAGATCTCAGTCATTCACTTTGTCCATGTTGCTATGTATTTCCGAGTATGTGCACCGGGTAGATTTGGATGTATTGGGATCAAGTATGCCAAAGATTAGCACGGAATCGTACCAGCAGTTATAATTATTGATGTAAAAAGACATCTCTTTCTTCGCGAACTTTCTTTTTGAAATTACACGCTCAATCCGGGCCGTACGGCCTCAAGAATTAGACCAAATATAATTAACGTCATTCGCTATCGATTGAGCCTATTTTTAGTAGGTAAGGATGATTGCAATGGCGCAAGGTGGTGATGTTAGAACTCTAACGCCTCCCACAATAGAAAAATCTGCTTCAGCCTTAATTGCTAAGACCGCGTCAAATGTGGCCTTAATGGCTTTAGGAGATGAAGCAGCCCGTCAGCAAGTAAAGCAACTAAGCTGAGCTGCTAATATGCATGATGTGGCATTGGCAGCTCGCAAGATCATATGCTACGTTAATAAGCAACCCTAGCTCCAGGATAAGCATATCACAGGCTTTATTAAGTACGTCTATGAGACAGCCTATGCCTATAACACTACTAAACAAGGTGAAGCTATAAAGAAGCTAGAGGGGTTCTAGAGGCTTCTAGAATAGATATAATATAACACCACCACTATTTATAAGGACTTAATAAGCAAGAAATCAAGTGATAATACCTCACTAAGCTCATTGTTAATCTGGCATGGCTTCCAGGCCTAGGAATGGCAAGACGCTTTATAATATATATTAGCTTTAAAGTCCTAGGTAGGAGGTTTAACTACTTTAGGTGTTATCTATATTAAGCTGGGCATAGACTATAAGATTATTACTAAAATATAAGATAAGAAAATGTAAGTCAGTTTATGCAAGGTAGATCTAGCTATTATTATTAAGAAAGTAGAGTAAGCCTAGATTATAGCTGTATAATCGAACTCCCATCTCATAATAACAGCCTATGGGTTTGTTACCGCACAATAACTTCCTTTGAGTGAGAGATATTAACCTCTGTGCAGCCTCGGCAGCAGTAGTGGAGGTGCTCTACATATATATAGGTTAATAGGCGAAGGTATTTAATAGTAATATTTGGGTGCGAATTCCTACCTGGGGTAGTTTGTGTAGAATGAATCATGGGTGGTCGATTTCCGGTTCAGCGCGTGCGGGCCGCCGCTTGCTCTCCTCATCCGCACCTTAGCCATCCACGCTGGCCTCACCAGCCCCCGTTTTCTCAAAGACGTCCAAGCGGTCAATTATATACGATGAAGAGTACGGCACGTGCGAGCTCTGATAAATGTGACAGTTACTGGTAAGCTCCGGCGCGTGGCCGTTGCGGCACTGCCATACGGATTAGGGCTTGGGTAGAGAGCTCCGGTCAACAGCTGCATTGACAAAGACTTGCATGTGAATCTACTATGTCACTGTACGGAGATATCCTGTGATCATGTGAGCTTCTTGGGGTATAAATATGTGGTTATGAGCCATCTATCTCGCTTTCTCTCCTTTCTATCTTCAAACAAGATATTTTCGTTGAAGGCACACGTTCAACCCTGCTAGGCCCGTAGGCTTGATCGTACTGGCGCCGTGACATAGATGACTATAGAATTTTTAAAGCTTTTATTGGATGGATATTTGTAAGCTAAACTAGCTATAGTTAATTAATCTAGTGTAGTGTTTATTGTACGTCTTTTCTATGCATTCTTTTGATTAGGCCATTTTCAAGGTCAGTACTCAGCAGCCTGATTAATTCAACAAAATAATTAGTAGTTCTTGGTGGTAGAAAATCCATTAATGTGCTTGTTTAATTTCTTAGGGTACAAATAGAGCTTTAATAGGACTTGAAACCCCCAAGCCATGCTAAGTTCATATGGAAGAATGAAAGTGTGAAATGCACCTCTTCAGCCATTTCCTTTAGCAACATAAGCGCTAAAATTGAAGGCAGGTGTAATATTCCTCCCCCTACTTTCTGATTTGTCCCTTATAAACAGTATTTGGTATAACCAGGTGTAGCTATATATCAGTATTACATGACTAGGATTAAATGCAAGGAGAAATTTATGTATCTAGTTAATAGTGATCCCCAATTATTACATGAATGGATGTGAGGTATACTTGGTTGACCGTGAACGTATCCTGGGCTGAGAAAGGAGACACTGACCTTTTTTGTCTAAATCGTATATTAGTAGAGTAACGTTGAGGCATATCTACAAATAAAGGTTTAACGTCGGACAAAGATACTCAGCCCACTACCAAAGAGAATCGCAAGAGGGGAAAGAGGAGGAAAGAGGATGGAAAAATGTTGGGAGTCCTCAGAGTAATAACATCGCGGGCGCGAGGGGTTAAAGAGTGACCTCGCAAGACTCTAGGGAAGCTAAAGAGGCTATAACGCCATTGTAGCACTGTTATATTATTGCAGGGAGATGCACTGCAACAAATATTACCCAGAAAAGTAAGTGGCAGGCTAGTCTACGGAAGCTCGCAATCGGGCTGACAGATGGTACCATAGCACTAAACAGCTTGGCTAATTTGGATATTTTATCTTATTTAGTAAGAATGATGGTGACTCTTGCTGCCTCAACCAGCTTTACCTTGCCAGTTAAATGGCACTAAAAACCCACTTCGAAGCTTAATTGATTGAACTCTGTGTATTGGCTCATTGTGATAAAGTAGCGTGGATGTTGCCATATTTCGAAGGATAGAAGTCTATACAGTTATCTATGAATTATAAGTAGCTTGCCAGTTCTCACTAGAATCGGTACGAGGATAGAGGAGCTCTTAGGTAACTTTCATTTATATATTGCGTGGCATCCCATACCCACAGTGACAAATTTCTCGCGTTGAATGGACGGAAAAACTATTGCGTGCTTTCTGAGAATTGATACCACCTTGTCTAAGGATCTATAAAGACAACAAAGATGGAGGAATAAACTGGTGCATGATTTCCCTCGCAAAGGTCAAATCAAGAACACAAAGTGCAAAGCTGAGATGAGATTATCACAAAGCCTTCCTCTGGCTGCCCTTTTGTGGCAGGTCACTGCAGGCCAGCTCATCGGACCCGTCGGTCCAACCACTAGCCTGGAGGACAAGACTTATGAATGCAATATCCTCGACTATGGAGGAGTCGCTGATAATATTACTGACGTGTCGACTGCTATAGAAACTACATTCATTGAATGTGTCCAGAAGAATTCCGGTAGTCGTTTGATAGTACCCGAAGGCAATTATCTACTTAACCGAAGTGTTATTCTTAGTAATGGCACAAACTGGGCGATTCAGCTTGATGGCTTGATCACAGCTGCATACAATGGTAACTGGACAGCTGATTGTGAGTCGATCTTACAGGTTTCTGCTGGGGTAGAGGTACTGAACATTTGTTACTAATTGAGAAGTGGATGATGAGGATTTGTTGGATGTGATTACTATTGTCAATGGTAATTCTCAAACTGCTATTTAATTCTTTTTTTTTGCTATTGTCTGAATAACAATTATAGCTACCGACTTTGAGTTCTATTCATACAATGGCCTGGGTGCGCTCCAGGGCCAGGGCTATATTTACAGGAACCTCAACAAGTAGGTTGAATAATAACATGACGCAAAATGGATATAGCTAAATGACACATAGTGATGATCGTCCACGTCTAGTCCGCTTGATTTCAATAACAGATGCATCAGTGCACGATTTGATCCTCGTCGACAGCCCCTCGTTCCATATTGTTCTAGAGAATATTATAAATGTTGAAGCATACCATCTAACGATTCGGGGCGCAAACCTGGGCAGTTACGATGGAATTGATGCTATCGGCACGAACTATTATATCCACGACAACGAGGTAGCTTTCTACCTAAATTAAGCTGTCTGTGGCTGATTACTGACAATCTATTGTGCTAGGTTACAAATCGCGATGAGTGCGTCTCTGTGAAGAGCCCATCTGACCATGTTTTGGTAGAAAACCTAGTCTGCAATCAGGCTGGCTCAGGAGTTTCTATTGGTAGTTTGAATGTATCTGCTGCCATTTCCAATATTGTAAGATTTTTTTTTTAGATCTATTGCTAAATTATTATCAATTTCTTCATGAATGCTAACTTATACCTGCAGGTTGCACGAAATATTAGTATTATTGGGGGCAATGAAATCGCATTTATCAAGACATATCCTGGGGGGTCTGGTTATGTGACAAACGTTACATTTGATAATTTCCGGTCACTTTCCAGTCTATATGGCCTAAATATTAATCAGTACTGGCAAAACACTCTTACACCAGATGACGGTTCTGTTTCTCTTAGCAACATTATTTTCCGCAATTTCTCAGGTATATGGCCCAATCAAAACTTAATATAATATCAATATAAAGGGGTCTTACTGATCTAATTGATTAGGATCTATTATTGATGGGGCCCAGCGTCCCCCTCTCTATTTATTCGCCAACGATCTTACCTTTGCCACAAATATCACAATAGAGGATTTCTCTGTCTGGACCGAGGAAGGCACATATATAACTAATAAAGTCAGCAATGTCTTTGGCTATGGTGATGATAGTTATGGAATCAATGATGGAATTATATCTCTTAGTTCCAGCGAGGCGCCTTATAAATATACTAGCACCTACACGATTACGACATCGCCAACGAGCTGGCAAGCACCAACAAGCCCAACATGGGCTATTGCTACTACCGGCTACGGCAGTATGTATACCTGTCCCAGGAGTTTTCGTTCTGTGAATATCACTAACCTATGCTTCTGTATAGCTGCTAGTCCAATTCCAGTGTATACACCATCTGCACTATGGAGGCCTGACGGGGTTGACTATGACTTGCACTACTGGGGCAGTTTCTAAGAGAAGGTCTTATGCATCCAGTGAGGAAATGCCGAATAGTTCTTTGTTGCACATTTACCCATATATCGGAGATAGGAAGAATCTAATACTTGCGGTCGATTTGTTTTCAAGCCCAGAATTCAAATAATCAGCATCGAATGACAACCCAGTCCACACAGGGCTGTAATATTCGTAGACACCCAGTTAGCTTCACCTATAGTAACTGGGCTTTGCTTCCTCCCATAAATTACATTCTCTCAAGCCAGTATTTTCAAGCAGATGGTCACAAAGCGCTTTTATAATCATTGGCGTGATGCTTCGTCGGCGTCCAGCACGATTCAGAGGTGCTCTAACACTACTAAACAGCTATAGACCGAGTGGATATTGTTGATTCGTCATTCACTACATCTAGCAGCTTGTCGGAAACCGATGCTTTACTAGCATCTAGATCAGATTAGTAGTAGTAGTAGTAGTAGTAGGTTTGATTGGCCTGTTTTAGCTAGCTTCTCTACTATCGCCGCTATCCAGGAGTGTGCCCCGTCCCGCGTGCACGTGATAAGGCGGCACAGCCGCAGTGTGGCTCACCGTAGGGGTGCGCCGCAATAAGAATCAGAGCTAAGGAGATACACCCAAAGCGAGTGCAAACGCTGCAAAATATGCAAACAAATCAAACAATGCAACAGATGCAAAGTAGAAAGTAGAAAATGAAGCAACGCATGAGTACGCAAATAATATAAATCATGCCAAATCTAATATTAGATATAGCTTTACCCCTACAGCTCCCCAACAACGCTGCTACCCAGCCTCATCTCATCGTGCGCGCGATCTCTGCTAGTGTTTATCCTGGTCCTTACCGGCCCTGGAGCAGACCTAGTGCTGCCAGAGACTGCGTGCTCATTCGTACGTGGAACCACATCAGTGCCCTGTTGGGAGCTCTCTCCTGCTTCTTCTTTAGCCTCATCGGCCTCCGCTTCAGCTTTATTTTGTTTGGTCGTGCCTAATGCGATGGCGTCAACGCACTGGAATTAATCCAGTACGCCCGTGTCGATGATGTATTGAGCAATAGCGACTGCTGCGCCCTTCTCGCCTAATAACTTCTCAATCTCTGTGGTGCGGCGCAGCCCACGGATTCTCTCCCACATGGTTCGTCGCTCGTCACTGTACAATGGGCATGCCACTAGTACGTGACGGGTAGTTTAGCCCTCAAAACCACAGGGGCAACGGGGTGTGATCTGGCGATTGATCTTATAAAGGTAATAATTAAGTCTAATTCTCTCCATGCGGAGCTGGATCAGGATTGATGATATAGCCTTGCGTAGGCCACCCCAGTAGTGCATCGTTTTCTTGCTTGGTTCGCTGATTAGTCGTTTGGTAGGTTTCCCTATGGTCGCTTTCCTCCACGTAGCCCTCCACGCATCCTTTGCCGATTGTCGTACACGTCGCTTGCCCGCAGCTGCTAGCAATAGCCACGGTTCAGTGTCTCCAGGTATGATTTGATGACGGGCTCCCTGCATAGCAGCTCGTTTAGCTGCGCGATCGGCGGCCTTGTTCCCAGGGATCTTTTCGTGGCCTGGGATCCATTGGAGGATAACATCTAGGGCTTCTCAGTGGCACTCGGCCAGTTAGTCAACGATTCTTTGGATAAAGGCTTGCCCGGAGACCGGGCATGGTTTGAGCAGCGTTTTCAGGATACCCTAGTTGTCGGCAAAAATGACGATTAAGCGGTGCTGCCACGTCAACAATTCCTCTGTGTAATAGAGCACAATCTGGAGGGCAAGCACCACGCCGTACGCTTCTCCAGCATACACTATGGATGTGCCTTCTGTGCCGATACATTGGGCTCATTGGCGGTTAAATTGTGGGATAACAGCTGACGCTCCAATGTAGCCCATATAGCCACTGCCATCAGTATAGATGCGAATAGGGCGCTCTTTCTCATTTAATACCACCCTGCTGTGCGCGTCAATTGCTTCCTCACGGCTCTCAGAAATAACCACCCTGGGCAGTGCACGCCACAGTTCCCAGATGTATGCTTCTCGGCTCTCCTATTCGCCTGTCACAGTGTCCAGAGGAGCCAATAGGTATCCACTCTTCTTCCAGGCATGCACCTCCATGGGAGTATATCCTCCAAGAGCCAGTTGACTGTTGGGTTATTTGGAGAGCATGGTAGTTGGTACTGCAATTATTGGCCCTATACGGATCTGTAGGGCGGTCTCCTTTACTATTTTCTCCAGTTGGAAATGCATCGGTAATAGGTGTAGTTCAGTTTCTAACACAGCCTCCGCAGTCGTGCGGAAAGCACCACTAATAAAGACTGCAGCCCATTTCTGGACTATAGCGAATTGCTTGATCATGGCATTGGCGGCGGTCTTGGTAAGTAGACCTGGTTAAAACCAGATGGCTGCTCCAAATAGCATTTGCGGGATAATGATGGCCTGATAAAGACGTCTCATTGCTGAGAGCGCAGTCCCCCAGGTCAATCCTACTAATCCTCGTAGTGCGTATAAGCTCTTCCCGGCTTTAGCGACAACCTCATCTCAGTGGGCTTGGAAGGTGAGTTTGGGATCAAGCTAGACACCTAGATGCTTAACTGCTTTATCCGTGGGCTTGATTTCAACACAGTTAGATAGCTGGAGTAGTATGAATTAGGGTTCTATCCCAGAGCGTGGATTGACAAAGTGGATTAGTTGGTATTTCTTTGTAGTAGTAGTAGTAGTAGTATTCTTTACCCTATTAGAGCTGGCTATCTATACATGCCGCTATGCAGGGGGCGCCGTGGCCAGCGCGGCGGTGCAGAACGTAAATATGGCGCTTGCGCCATGTGAATCCAAAATAGGCAAAAGTCAAACAAATAAATCAAACATAGAATGCAAATAGGACAAAATATCACGTGATCGGCATGCAAACAAGCCAAATAACATATGAAACAACGCTAATGAGTGAACAACGCAAAAATGAACAACTCTAAATGAACGACGTGCGAGGGTCAACGCCCTCTTGCCGCGCCTCTCAGCGTTGATATCTGCCCTGAATGCATGCAAATGAGGCCTCACGCCGGCTGCAACAGGCCACCTCGTTTTCCCACTCGACTGCGATTCCCGTGAGTGGAATCGGTACGTCACCAACATCGTTGTAAGTTCTAGGCACCGCCCGTCGGCCCTTCCGCGTGCGTTCGTTGAGCCTATATAGGCTCTAAGCCCGGAGGCTTATAGAGAATTGGCTGACGCCTACTAACCTGATCGGCGTCAACTGCGTGTGTCGATTGCTTCATTTTAGCCAGATCCAGCTACCTCCATTGTATCATTCGCTGCTGTTGTGCCCGAAGCACCCCCCTTCTCACCCTCCATGGAGCCTAGAGCCCCCGGATCGACCTCCTGGAACTGCCTAAGCAGGCCACTCTTCACCATGAAGTTCGCCACCGCAATAGCAGCTTTCTTCGTCGTCAACAGGTTCTCCAACGTCCCAAGCCGGAGCCCGGGAACGTCCTTCAACTCTCCCCACATCTCCTGACGTATATCGTGAAGCAATGGGCACATTAGAATGACATGGCGTGGTGTCTGGGACCCTAGATTGCAGATGCAACGCGCGGTGTCCCGGCGCTTGATTCGGGAGAGATAATGGCCGAGACCAATCTTCCCAGTGCGTAGTTGAATGAGCACCGATGTAGTAGCCTTGCGCAGGCCACTCCAATAGGTGAGATTCTTTCTATTTGGTCGTTCGATAATCCTTTTCGTAGGCTTCGCACTCCGCTGTTGCCCCCAAAGCTTCGTCCACGCGTCATTCAGATACCCCCGGATTCGCTGCTTCGCCGCCGCTGCAAGCCAATATAATTGACTGTCACGTCGTCGTACGAATCCCTCTTCCGCAGCTGCCTTCGCCGCCTCATCTGCGGCCTCATTGCCGTCGACACCCTCATGCCCCGGAATCCAGTGGAAAGAGATTGATATATCGCTTAATTCCTCAATCAGCCGCAGCGCCTCCGCCAGGAACACTTGGCCCGAGGGCATGCGTGGCCGGATGAGAGCCTGGAGCGCCGCTTGATTATCACTGTAGATGTGCACTCTGCGCCTGTGCCAGGCCTGATCTTGTGCATATCGTTTCACTGTATGGAGTGCCATGCAGATTCCTTTCAGTTCGGCAGCGTACACAGTGCTGCTGCCTTTCGTGCCTAAGTAGGCTTTGCTGACGATATTCATCTCCGGAACCACCATTCCAGCTCCAACGTGACCCTTATAGCCACTCCCATCCGCATATAGTCTTACGTCCCCCGTCACCTTCGCATGATCGCGCACCGCCTGCTCTCTCTCTAGGATTGACACTCGTGGAATTGCTTGCCATGGTGCCCGGAGGTACGCCTTACGACTCTCCCATTCTCCGGCCAGGGTGTCCGGGGGAGCTGTAAGGCTACCACCCTTCCTCCAGGCTTGCACCTCCATGGGCGTCAGTCCTCCTCTCTTTCTCCGAGCAGGCGTGCGCTGTCGTAGCATGCCAACTGGTCGTGCAAAGGCAGGTCCCGTTCTGATCCTCACCGCAGTCTCTTTACAGACCTTCTCAATCTGAAGCTTGATTGGTGGTAGGTGCATCTCCACGTTGAGAGGTTCCACTGCCGTTTTCTTGAACGCACCACTAATTAGACACGCAGCGCGGTGCTGTACGTCTGCGAATGGGCGTATTATCTGCTTGCGTTCACTTGCTGTGGTCTCCGCTGTGTTGAACCACGCTGCCACCCCAAAGAGTAACTGGGGCATTACTATCGATTGATATAGTCGTCTCATCTGGCCTAAGGAGGTCCCCCAAGTGGAGCCTGCCAGTCCCCGTAACGCCGCAAGGCTCGTCCCTGCTTTGGCCAGCGTCTTGGCCTGGTGTTGTTCAAATGTGAGCTTAGGGTCGAGCCAAAAGCCTAGGTATCGTTCAGCGGTTTTAGTAGCTTCAATCGTGACTTCCTCCAGTGGTAATGGCGTGTAACTGGGTTCAACGTCGGCCCCCGGGGGTTGACAAAGTGAATTAGTTTATACTTCTTATGGTCGAATGTTGACGCATGCCTACGCGCCCACTCATCTGCGCGGGCACTGGCTACTTGGAGCTTCGCGATATTTTCCTGCTCCGTTTTCCCAGCTACCATCAGGGCTGTGTCGTCCACCCAGCCTGAAGGTATAACTCCGTCCTTCTCTCCGCACATCTCCAACAAATCTGCATTGTAAAATAAGTAAAGAATAGGGGATAATGGTGACCCCTGTGGTATCCCTGTTAAGATAGGGATAGATTCTGACGTCCCCTCCGCCATGCGGATCTTGGTGCTCCGGCCTGTGAGGAAGGCTTGGATCCAGGGCACCAGGTGCCCTAGCCCACGTTTCCGTAAATTGTGTAATAGCCTGGTATGGTGTGCGCTATCGTATGCCCCAACGATGTCCATAAGAAGCATGGATACGACCGGCTGGTTGTTTCCCCATGATGTGTGGATTCGGTCAAGGATTAGCTGGATAGCGTGGTCGATAGAGACTCCACGGCGGCCACCTAGGTGACCATCCGGGAGCAGTCTATGTTCCTCCATTGCATACGAGATGCGTAGCGCAATGACTGCCTCTAATATCTTGCCTAGGGTGTTGAGTAGCGCCACTGGTCGGTAGGATTTGGGCATATGATAATCCCGGTCATCCCCTTTCCGCAGTACTACCGTTATTGAGCTTTGAAAATGTGTAGGGTTATAGCCAGTGCGTATACATGCGTTAAAAATCTGTGTTAACGTCTCGAGTGCTTTTGGTATCGTAATCACCAGCTTCCATAGTCGATTCGGGATGCCGTCGTCTCCTGGTGCTTTATCCGCTGCAAGGTTCGATACCACACGCTCTATCTCGTGCGGCACAATCGGCGGGAATTCAATCGGTTCTGGGTAGTTGTAATCGTCAATATCCAACAGGTCGGCAGCTCGTTGTTCTGGGAAGAAGGCTTGTTGGAATAGCTTCGCTCTATCGGGTACCGTATCTGCAGTCTCACCGCTGGGACTCTGGAGTGTCGGTGTGATTCCTTGTTCGTAGGCTCCTACACGACGACGGGCCCAGCGTGCCAGGCGCCATAGTCCATGGGGACCCTGCTCCGTAGCTTGTTGAACCCGCTGGCGGTGGCTTAGGCGTAGTTGCTTCTCAATGAGTCGTTTCTTCATATTCCGGACTATACAGTATTGTTTCCAAATCTCCGGCCGATGAGTACGCGTCCAGCGGCGTCGAAGCTGTCTCGTCAGCTTAATAAGCTTGCGGCATTCGCCGGTAAAATCAGGATTGCTGTAGGCACTCGGTCGTGCCCATGGTGTTGATTTGTTGATCGCGCGGCGGATTGCCGCTATAAAAGCAGTGGTCCGTAATTCGATTGTGCGTGTAGGTGCCATTGTTAGATTAGGGACATCAATCCCCTTCTCCAGGCTTTCAGTAAATATCTTTATATCCATCTCCTTCCAATTCCTCCGTTTGGGCACCTCGCGAGGCGGGGCACCTATCCCGAGGATTGTCCGAATAGGATAGTGATCTGAGTCGTGGCTAATATCGTCCCCTCTCTCGCAGGTTAAAAGGCACTCTTGTAGTGCGCCTGAGATAAAGGTAAGATCAATCGTCGAGTGTAGCTCATTACGCTCCCACGTAATCACTCCTTGCTCCGTTACTAACTCCATATCGTGGCCGTCCATGACCTCAATCAGCCTCTCCGCTCCAGTCTCCGCTGGAACGCCTGGTCCACCCCAGGCAGGGTGATGTAGATTCATGTCGCCTAGGACGACGTGCTCACTGTTTGGATTCTCGGTGCGAATCCTAGATAGTTTCTCATTGATAGCGGATATCGTGCCGCTTCTCACCTCATTATATATATTATGAATGAAAATCTCTCTCTCCTCATCCCCTCGATCGTAGATCAATTTGAAAATCTGATAGTCTCGTGAGACTACCTCGTGCGTCCACCGCGCGGGATCAACGCGCTTGGACACGTACATGCAGACGCGTGCTGCCTCCTCCTCTCCATGTTCTGATTTCTTTGGATATAGCAGCTGGTGCGTACCAGCGGCCGGATTGTGCGTTGTTTCGTTGATCTTATTCCTCCAGGGCTCCTGGCACGCAATTACGTCGGCCTCAAGGACCCGTTGGTCCCTGAGGAACGGTGCCATCACGGTGGCCCTGCCATTATTTGTGTTGTACTGAATGATAGTGAATTGATTGTCTCTATTCATTGGTTTCCATATCATCTTCGTGTATATCTGCTAGAGGATCGTCCGAGTCGGAACCGGGATTTCTCTGCTGGGCGTGTCGTTGGCCACGGGGCTTGCGGAAGAGTCGATCAGGGTCACTCATCTTCGCCTGCGGCTCTCCCAGTCGCTGGGATCTCGGCTTAGATTGGGAAGTAGACTGCGACGTAGCTTGGGACGCAGCGTACACCGCCTGGATTTGGTCCTCATTGTCGGGCAATGGGACACTGTCACTGGATTTGGATTTGTTGGATGGTGGGCGTCCCACTGGACGCTTTGCCACCGGCTTTGCGATAATAAGCGGTTGGTCTGATTCAGGCTCCGGGCTTCCGGGGATCGATATCGCCTTCCTTTTACGTGCATGATGGTTAGTTGCTGCAGCCTCCTGCAACGATGGGAAATTGTCGCTTGTAAAGAGCGTACGGCTCATTGAGCCGGGAACACGGTGGAATGGTTCGCACCGCATGATAGCTGCGTGAGCCCTTCTCTGGGCCTCGATTCGTACGGGGCATTTGGGCGACGTAGCCCTGTGAGCTTGTTTGCAGTTGGCACATTTGACCACTATTTCCTTGCCCTGTTTAGAAGGACACTCCCAGGTTGGATGACCCTCCGCACAGGCGCCGCAGATTGCTTTGTTCGGACACTGGATCTGGACATGCCCAGTTTTTTGGCACTTATTGCACAGTTTACTCCGACCCTCTCGGCAAAGGATCGCTGTGTCGTAGATACGGGCCTCCCATACCGTGCCTCGCTGAATCGCCTCGTTGGCGTCCTCGGGATGCAGGAACTCCATAACCACTGAAGCCGTTTTCTTGCCTGGCCGGGGGCGAACCAACCAGCCCATGTGAGCAATCCGGCCCTTCGCACCCCAGGTGTGGTGATTCTCAGCCGTTACCCGTGTGATAATGTCCCCCATGGTTTCCGGGGACAGATTCATGCTGTTGGCAGGGATCCCGTGGGTAACCACCCCCCACGTCGGCGTGCGTACTGAGGCTTCACCCCCGAAAACCTTGACCCATTGGTCGGCGTGGTTACGTAGGACCTCGGCAGCTGCGGCGTTGGAAGCAGTGAGCTTGATGTCTCCGGAAGGGAGGCACTGGGCTGCAACGAAGGGTGCCCCGGCGAGCGCTCTGCTGCCTGTCCTCTTACAGGCTTCCTCCCGGGCCTTCTCTGCCTTATCTTTTAGCTGCACGGGGGTAAGCCGACGGAGTGAGTCCCTCATCGCCTCGTCTCTCACTTTCACTGTCACGTCGCTATCCTGCCCTAGCTCGGTGGGCGGCACGCCTGGGGTGGAAGAGCCGGCGCTCCCTTGGGACGGTGGTGTGGCCGCGGATTTGATCTCTGCCTGCCAGTTCCTGGCCCGAGTGCGCCAGACGGAGGTAGATTCAGTCGATGCTGACAGAGTAGCGCTCTTAACGTCTTTACGTATAGCGGTAGTGTCAATCTGGATCTGTTCTAGGGCCTTCCGCACCTCGTCTAGGCCTACGATCGTTTCCTCCTTTACAGCGGTTTCCGCAAAGAGCTTAACAGTCCGGATAAACTGATATACGATGATGTCCTTCTTGGGATCCTTTTCCATATGAAAAATCATCCTCTTGGCGCTTTCTGCAAGCTCATTCATCCTGTTGATGGTGCGTGGCTTTGGCGGAGGCGGCATAGCCGCCCTATCTGAATCCTGTGCTGCCGTAGAGTTTTCACTCGCGGGAGGCGTGATTTGGGTACTTTGCCCTATCGCCATCATTAATCCCAGATTTATATAACAAAAATGGGATCAATCGATAGCGTTTGGAGTTAATTAAAAGTGATCAAATTCTTAAGGCCGTACGGCCTGAATTGGGCGAGCAATTTCAAAAAGAAAATTCGCGAAGAAAGAGATGTTTTTGGTATTTCTTTGTATCGAAAACCAACGCATGGTATTGTGCCCAGCAATCTGCCCAGACACACGCCCATTGCAGCTTCACTATTATTTCTTGCTCAGTCATGCCTATAGCTATGCGGCTCATGTCATCAACCCAGCCCATAAAGGTAGTGCCGTCAGAGGTGTCGTCATGAGAGATGTTATCATCCTGTTCCAAGAGGTCGGAGTTGTAGATTAGGTAAAGAATCAGGGACAGTGATGACCCTTGAGGAATCCCTGTTGGTGTAGGTATGCGTTCCGAGCAGCCCTCTGGCATGCGGATTCGGGTGCTTCTATCCCTAAGGAAAGCTTCTACTCAGGGAGCGAAGTGCCCCAGGCATCATTTCCGCAGGTTGTGTAGTAATCGTGCGTGCTGCGCATTATCATAGGCTCCAGCTACATCTAATAGTAGCATGGAGACAATAGGGATTCCCAAACCCCAAGATCGTCAGATTCTTTTAATGATAAGCTATATAGCGTGGTCAACGGAGACACCTCGCCGGCCTCTAAGATGAGTGGGTGGTAATAGGTTGTACATCTCTATTGCATAGCTGATTCGCTTTGCAACAATGTCCTAGAGAAATTTACCCAGCGTGTCTAGGAGCATAATTGGTCGCCACAATTTAGGAAGTCGATAATCCCGATCCTCACCAGCTTTGCGGATGACAACAGTGATTGAGTGTTGGAATTGAGAAGGATTGTAGCCTAGTCTAACGCAGGCGTTGTAGATCTCGAATAGCACATCTAGCAGCCTAGGATCAACAATGATTGCCTTCTGCTAGAAGCCATTAGGTATCCCATTCTCCCCCGGAGCTTCCGTGGGGTCTGGGGCCTTGATAGCGGCTTCAATCTCGTGCTTTTCTATGCGTGGGAAGTCGATTGGCTCAGGATAGATGAAATCGTCGGTATCCGACATGTCCGCAGCCGGAGCCGGGGGGAAGAAGGCTTTTTGAAACAGGTTCGCTTTCTCCTCCACGGTTTCCGCCTTATTACCAACGTTATCATGGAGCGTAGGTGTGATTCCTGATTCGTACGAGCCCACACGTGAGCGTGCCCATTTGGCTAATCGCCACATGCCTCTGGGGCCCTGTTCAGTGGCTTGTTGGACCCTGCGGCGGTGGTTCGCACGCAGGGCCTCCTGGATGAGTCGTTTCTTCCGGTTGCGTGCCCACTGGTAGGCCTTCCATGCGCGCGGGCTGTGGGTGCGGGTGAATTGACGGCGGAGATACCGGGTTGATTTCACTGCTTCCTTACAGGCGTCGTCAAAGTCGGGATTGGCCCAGACGCTGGGTTTGGACCAGGGTGTCGACGACTCAATGGCGTGGCGAATCGTGGAGAGGAAAGCGACGGTAGTGAGTTCCACAGTAGCCTTATTGGCTGTAGCGAGGTCGGGGATGACCAGGTGCTTGGAGAGGTAGTTAGCGAGTACTTTGTCGTCCGTAGCACCCCAGTTTCGGCGCTGGGGAGTGGTCTTAGTGGTGGTGTTGATATCATATATTGTACGAATTGGGTAGTGATCAGAGGCATGCTCTACGTCGTCAGCACGCTCGTAAAGCACCATCCGGTTGGCTAGGTTAGCGGAGTTCAATGTGAGATCGATCGTTGATTTTTGGAGATTTCTTTGCCATGTGATCGTGCCCTCCTCCGTAGAGAGCTCGATATTGTAGCGGTCCATGATCTCCAGTAACAGATCGGCTTCGGCATCGTTTTTGACTCCGGGGCCACCCCAGGCAGGATGGTGCGCATTGAAATCTCCTACCAGGATATGCTCTGTCGTCGGGTCATTGCCTAGGCTTCGTAGTTGGTGTTGAATTAGTTGAATAGTCCCACTCTGGGGACGGTTATAAAGATTATGTAAATAAAGATTCCGGGGGTCATCTCCCCGGGAGTAACGAATGTGAAGGATTTGGTAGTCCTTAGAGACGACTGTATGGGACCAACTGGCTGGGTCGATCGTCTTAGCGACGTAGAGGGCCACGCCTGGTGGGCCTTCCTCGCTGCATTCACTTGATTTGGGATAGAGTAACTGGTGCGTGGCCGCAGCCGGTTGGTGTGTGGTGTCGTTGATCTCATTTTTCCAGGGTTCCTGGACGGCGATGATCGTGGCTTCAAGAACCCTAGGGTCTCGTAGGAATGAGGCCATAACTGTATCCTTTGCTTTGTGTACGTTGTATTGTAGGATCTGGAAATCACTCATTAGAATTGGAATAGTTGATCTGGCGAGGATTCCCTGTTTGCGCTATCATTGCCGTCCCAGGATTCGCTGGTGAGCGAGGAGAGAGGTGAGGATTGTATTCGGGTGCGATTCTTCGTGAATTGCTCCAGGAGGTGTCCAGCCTCAGAGGACTGGGTGCCCATATTGACGTCTTGGAAGCTGTTCTCACTATTAATGATCACATTAGTCCCGTCTATCGTCATAGAAATCGGGGGTAACGGCGGGAGTTCGGGCTCTCTATCCTCTGGGATGGGGACTGGTCGTGCTTTCTGCTGCGTGTCATTCGTACTGCTTGAGTGTTGGCGCTTGCCTTTGCCCTTATTCGCCGGTGCCTTTGGTGGTGCCCGGAGGAGTCGTTCTGGGTCACTCAGCTGGTTAAACTGCGTGGTCGTCTGGGACCTCGTGCCGGCGTTTTGGCTTGCTATAATCATGCTTTCGATTGGCCTGTTTTCAGGCAGTGTAGGCTCTTCGCCATTGGACGAGGTGGATTTGGGAGGTCGGCCCCGGCGCTTTGCCGGTAGCTTGACCAATGCTCCAAGAGTCGTGGGATTGGCGTTGAATGTCACGATCTTGCGGGGAGGTTCCTCAACTAGAGCCATTGGAGCCACGGGGGCTGTCGGGGCTACTGGTGCCGCTGGAATCAGTGGGATCACTGGAATTATCGGTGCGGTTGAGGCCGAAGGTGTTGTTGCTGCTGTAAGTACAGCCGGAGCTCCCTGCAGAGCTGTAGCTTCCGCTGGCGTAGGATTAGTGCTCTCTGAGGACTCAGAGGTCGTGTCTTTGCGCTTGAGGTAGCCTGGAATCCGGTGATAGGGCTCCTGGTTCATGATTGCTGCTTTGGCGCGGGCGGTTTCCTTCGTACGGTATTCACATTTGTCACTGATGACCTTATGGGGGCCACCGCAGTTAGCACACTTAATTGTCACTTCCTTACCATGCAGCCCAGGGCATTCCCAGGTCGGATGACCCTCGGCGCAGGTTCCACAGGTGTATGTTTGGTTGGGGCACTGAGCGTGGACATGGCCATATTTCTGGCATCGTTGACACTGTCTGCACCTACCCTCTCGACAATAGGGCCTGTTGGTGTGCACCTTGCTTTGCCAGACCGTACCCCTGGCGATGGCTTGATTGGCAACGAGGGGATTGGTGAACTCAATCACTAATGAGCACTCGCGTCTCCGAGGTTTGGTGAGCCACCCTAGATATGCGATTTCGGGATCTCCCCCTTCTCCATTTGCCCAGGTCGGTGGGTTCTCTTCTACCAGTCGTCGCTTGATATCGTCGACGGCTCCGGGTTCATCCAGGTTCATGGAATGGGTCCAAATCCCGTCAACCACGATCCCCCAGGTAGGAACCCGCACCCAGGCGTTGCTACCGAACGCCTTCACCCACTGACCTGCGTGCATGCGGAGCACCTCAGCCGCTGCTGCTGAGGCTGCACGGAGGCTGATATCCCCCGAAGGAAGCTGTCGTGCGGCGATAAACCCGTGGGCCGCCATCGTGAGATGGGAGTTCGATCGTGCGGCTGCGACCCGGGCCTGCTCTGCTTTCTTAACGATGGTAGCTGGGTCCAACTTGCGTAATCCCACACGCATTTTCTCATCCCGTATCTTGACCACGATCTCGCAATCCATGCCCAGCTCAACCTGGGTGACGCCCAGGGTAGCCGAACCAGCCGCCTGGGACTTCGGAGCTGATACATATCATAGGGCTTCCTGCCATTCCTGGGCCCAGAAACCACGCCAGATTGACGTCGAACTCAGTGAGGTGTTATCGTTTGATTTCTTGCTTGTTAAATCCTTACGAATAACAACAGTGTCGTGTTACACCTATTCCAGAAGCCTCTGGAACCCCTCCAACTTTTTCGTAGCTTCCGCTTCCTCAGCGACATCATAGGCGCGGGCTATTTCATAGACATATTTAATGAAACCAATAATGTGTTTATCCTGCAATTAAGATTATTCGTTGACGTAGCGCATAATCTTACAAGCTGCTGATGCCAGATCGTGCATATTAGCAGCTCGACTTGGTTACTTCACTTACTGACGGGCTACTTCATCCCCTATAGCCATTAAGGCTGCTAAGGCCACATTCAACGCGGTCTTGGCAGTTGAGGCCGAGGCAGATTTTTCCGTCGCGGGAGGCGTTGGAGCGCCAACATCACCTCCCTGCGCCATCGCAGTCGTTCTTACCTACTGAAAGTAGGCTCGTTCAATAGCGAATGACGTTAATTATACTTGATCTAAATCTTGAGGCCGTACGGCCCGGATTGAGCGTGTATTTTCAAAAAGAAGATTCGCGAAGAAAAAGATGTTTTTTGGGAGTATATCGTGTGCGAGGCCTAAACAGCGGTCTTTTCACCCATGCAAGAGCCTAATCCTAACCCTACCGCTTAGTGGCGCTATTAGGGATCATAGGCAGTGCTATAGGGGCTCTTGGGCTACATTAGGGCTCTCTTGATAGGCGCGCTCTTAGGCTAGAGATGTAATGGCATGCTGGCCAGTTGGTGCTTGGGACTTGGTGCTGTTCTCTACAAGCTCTGTGCTTTCTCCGGGATGCCCATGCTTGTGGCAGTGTCAGGCACTGTAGGCGGTAATATGGCTGCTAAGCGGGTTCATCTAGGGGTGTAGATAGGCACCGCCCGCGCCTAAAACCCAAATGTCGGGCCCGACTTCTGCGTCCAACTGGAACGGGCCCTCGCGGCCGCGACACGGGCACGTGACTCCCACAAATAATATTGCCGGCATGCCCAGGATCGGCCCTCCCACATATCCGAAAATCACGTGATTCGGGGCACTTTTATTTTTCGACGGCCAAAAGCGACGCTCGAGCCGGGTGGGAGAGCCGCCCACCGGCCCCGTGCTGGGGGTGCTCTTAGGCGCTGTAGGGGGTGCTGTGGCCGCCGAGTGGGCTTGTCTAGGGGCATGGCTGGGCGCCGCACCGCCTAAAGTCCAAATGTCGGGCCCGACTTTCGCGCCTAACTCCCGGCGCTCTCACGCCTAAGTCCAAATGTCGGGCCCGACTTTCACGCCTAACTCCCGGCGGCGCTCACGCCTAAGTCCAAATGTCGGGCCCGACTTTCACGCCTAACTCCCGGCGGCGCTCACGCCTAAGTCCAAATGTCGGGCCCGACTTTCACGCCTAACTCCCGGCGGCGCTCACGCCTAAACCCAAATGTCGGGCCCGACTTTTGCGCGCAACTGGAACGGGCCCTCGCGGCCGCGACACGGGCACGTGACTCCCACAAATAATATTGCCGGCATGCCCAGGATCGGCCCTCCCACATATCCGAAAATCACGTGATTCGGGGCACTTTTTTTTTTTTCAGGGCCAAAAGATCCCATTGACCACTGGATTCCACCTATGATATATCACCAAATATATATTATTATTGTCATCATTATGTTATTACATTCCTCCCACCACCCTGGACGCAATATAGTCACGTGACTCCCACAAATAATATTGCCGGCATGCCCAGGATCGGCCCTCCCACATATCCGAAAATCACGTGATTCGGGGCACTTTTATTTTTCGACGGCCAAAAGATCCCATTGACCACTGGATTCCACCTATGATATATCACCAAATATATATTATTATTGTCATCATTATGTTATTACATTCCTCCCACCACCCTGGACGCAATATAGTCACGTGACTCCCACAAATAATATTGCCGGCATGCCCAGGATCGGCCCTCCCACATATCCGAAAATCACGTGATTCGGGGCACTTTTATTTTTCGACGGCCAAAAGATCCCATTGACCACTGGATTCCACCTATGATATATCACCAAATATATATTATTATTGTCATCATTATGTTATTACATTCCTCCCACCACCCTGGACGCAATATAGTCACGTGACTCCCACAAATAATATTGCCGGCATGCCCAGGATCGGCCCTCCCACATATCCGAAAATCACGTGATTCGGGGCACTTTTATTTTTCGACGGCCAAAAGCGACGCTCGAGCCGGGTGGGAGAGCCGCCCACCGGCCCCGTGCTGGGGGTGCTCTTAGGCGCTGTAGGGGGTGCTGTGGCCGCCGAGTGGGCTGGATCGGGGGTGCCATGGGCGCTAGAATAGGCCCCAGTCTCGGGGTGGTATCTTGGCCAGTTGGTCTTGGGACTTGGTGAAAATTTTTTGAATGCCAAGCTTGACACTCCGTAGCGCGGTTTTGTTAGTAAACCTCCCGCATTTGGACCCACTTTTTACAAGGTCCCATACTAATTTTTTCCCCCGATTTCACTTTTTGCACAAAAGGGTTTCTGTGCGAAAATTTTGTCCAGAACCGGTCGGTGAGTACATAAGAGAGGTGTCTGGTCGGTCAGCTCAGCTGGCGGCTGGTCCCCCTCTA